>OX387424.1:42555637-43914957 GCA_947563755.1 Lochmaea crataegi
TAAAAGGTCCGGCACGAGAAAATCCTCCATCTGATTCTCCATTACAAGCTTGAAGACTTTTGATTACTGACGACATATTAGGAAATTCACGAAATAAATTTCCTCGTTTTGTACAATCAACAAATAAGGTGGAATTGGAAGCATTTCTTGGACCGCATCATTTACAAGGCCTTTTTAAATCTGGTCATGAAGATTTCAGGTCGCCTTGGGAATAAGATGAAACAGGCAGATATATTTTTCGATGCACTATGCCACTAGCAAGATTTATTTTCCTTTTAGCTGCTGTACGATTAGACTAAATGAAGACAAGAGCCGAAAGGCGAAAAATAGATACTCTAATTCCTAGCATTTTCGACCAGTTTGTCCACAATTCTCAAACTAATGATACACCAGGAGTATTCTTAACTGTCGATGAAATGTTAGTTCCCTTTAGGGGAAGATGTTCATTTAGGATGTATATCCCAAATAAGCCGGCAAAATATGGAATAAATAAGATTCAAATTTTAGCCGATTCAAAAATACACTACATGTGTAATGCCGAAATATATCCAGGAAAAGATATTGTCCAGCCAGGATGCAGTAGAGGGGCAAAAAAAAAGAAACTCAACTATCCAATCCTACTCAGGCACTTATAAGATTAACAGAATCTTATTATCAATTAAAAAGAAATATAACTGCGGACAACTGGTACAGATCCATTGAGGCAACTCGTGAATTACACGGAAAAGGTCTGACGTACGTAGGAACGATGAAAAAAATAAAAAGGAGATTCCAAATCATTTTAATGCCCAATAAGATTAGAGAAGTAGGTTCTTCACTTTTCGGTTTTACCTCACTCTCGTCAGTTATATGCCAAAACAGAAAAAAAGTGTGATGTTATTATCTTCTATGCACCACGATAATGAAATTGACGCTACTTCAAACAATAAACCTGATATTGTACTATTTTATAATAGTACCAAGGCAGGCGTTGATGCACTGGACGAAAAATGTGCTAATTATTCTGTATCTCGGCGCTCGAGAAGGTGGCCTTCAACATTATTTTTTTGTATTTTAAACGTAGCAGGAGTAAATAATCGTGTGTTGTATCAATTCGCTAAACGTGGAGAAGAAATATCACGTTACAACTTCCTAAAGGCACTTGCCCTTTGCTCCCATTACATCGACATGAGAATTACGAATAATTTCGTTCCTCTCAAAATTCGCGAATTAGCGACAGTTAGACAATTATTTTTAAGAAAAAAATTACATATCCCCAAGAGCCAGATGAACATCAGGAAATAACAAAAAGAAAAAGATGTGCCGTTTGTCCCCAAAAAAAAAGTAAAAAACCAATTTGTTTGAAGTGCGCCTCTGTAGAGTGCCCCAAACTAATTTTTTTTATAACTAACTACTATTAATACCATATATGTTTCAAGTTAGTTCATGTTAATAAATCGAAATTCAAAATCTTGTGTTATAATCAATTATTTTTAATCATGGGTCCCCGGGACCTACTAGTAGCATGAGGGTAGTAGTGGTTACGGGTTAAACCAGCTTAACATGATAATTCGCACCTCTAGAAGAACAATGACGCAAGTGTAAAATTTCGAAAATTCAGTAATATAAGGTGAACGTGTCAAAAATAATCATTATTTCCAATGGTAAGACGACTCAATTGTAGTACACACTGGTGTACTAGAGGGAACGTGTGTCGTTGTTCCATTTTCATAAATAGGGTACCCTCTTTCGGAGCAACCTCGACGTAACCTTTAATTGTGGTTTGAATCCGGACCGGTACGCACGTGTTTCGTTAGTACATCATAGCCTTCTTGTTTTTTTTTGAAAAATTACTGTTGCTCTGTCAATCAATAACTGGAAATAAAAAAAATCGATTCTCATTTCTGAGGAACTGCTTTTTTTGCACTTGCGTTATTGTTGTTCTAGGGGTGCGATATTGCCATACTTCGAAAAAGTGACACATGCTTCTAGCCGGAAGAGTACTTTTTCAGCTAGCGTGGAATTGAAGGTAAGTTGTGAAAGGGAAGCAATTTTTTTTTAAATCATGAGAATAATTTTGTTCGATCGATAGAGGCGTGAAAAAGATAATATATTGGTTATTTGGAATAATTTGATGAAATAAATTGTCCAATTGCAACGATAGATATTCTACCATAACTATTATTTAAAATGAAAGCCTAATTGAAGTGCCGTGTAGACTGTATAATAAAAATCCGATAAAATATACTTCACAAGAAAAAATATGAGCTAAAAATCTAATATCTGACACTAAAACCTCTTTGTAGAGACTATAAGGACAAGAAAAATGGTCGAGACTTCCCACCAATGCGTCCTGACGACTCCGTTTAAACGTTCCTTTGTCTTTTTATTGCCATTTTCACACGACTCTCATATCTTAAATGAAAATTAATTTCGCATGAATGTTTTAGCAGAATTTTCGAATTCTTTGTGTGATGTATGCCCGAGTACATACTTATTTATTTCCAGACACGAGATGATCAGATTCTCAAATCAGAGTTGGGGTGAGAATTTCTTCAGTCACGTTGAGCGATTCTTCAATGGATGCAGAACCGTCCCAGTGTTACCATCCTCGCGTTATTTATATGCTAATGTAACGTACTGTGCATTGTCTATTATACATGTGCCTGTTGACTCTGTTTTGGTTGGGTAACGATACAACTTTTATAAGGGATTTATCTATTACAAAAATGTAGGCTCACATGGTCGGAATCATGTTTAACAAAATTTCTTGGGCTTAAAGACCATGGTCTAATAGGGTCTGACCCAGACGTTTCTGCTACAACTACGGCTGCTATTGTCAATGGTAGCGGGGGTACTGAGTACTCTTCTCACCGAATTAGAATTTTAATTTTCAGATGACACCGACGTAATTTTGACTCCTAGATTTATGGAAATTGATCTTATATCTTACTGGATTTCGAGACACCATGCCAAATTTTGTTGACAATGGCTGCCGTATCTGCAGCCGAAATGTCTAGGTCCAACCTTATTAGACCATTGACTTTAAACCCACGAAATTTTGTTAATCGATCAATTAATTTATGAACATTTCCATCTTTGATGAGCGTACGATAAAAATAAAAATGATGAAAATTTCCTCTCATTATAGGGGTAAGGAAATTTTTGTATAAATAATACATTTATTTGTGAAAACTTCTACATCATGAACAAGATAGCATTTTTGAAAAGGGTTGATTTATTAGTGAAAGTTTTCATCCATCATAGCCGTACAATGCAATTTTTGAACTGGGTCTATATATTTGCAAAAATTTCCATTTACCACATAATTTTTATGAATGTTTGATTTATTTGTGAAAATTCTCATATCATGGGCGTACAATGAAATTTATTTATTTGAGTGTTCACTTTTATCGGTAGTCTACAGAAAAAAATACTATCAACTAGGATTGATTGTGTTAAAATGTGAAACCTTCGATCTGTTGTTTCTATGAAATTTTAATATTTCGCCTCCTTTTTGTAAGATTTGAACTCAATTCATTTATCTTTTTTGTAAAATAATCGATTAGCCAATTAGAGAAGACTGGCACAGTGAATAATCAGCCAACAGCAGATCGTACAAGATCCAACTGACCCAAGTAGCTCACCGTTTGTTCGCTGACTGGTGAATATTCCGTTGAATGATTATGTTGAAGAGCAAATTTGCCTATATATCATTTGATAACGCCAACCCTCACAAGGTTCAACTCACACACTACATGTTGGAAAATTTTTGTGCATAAATTCATCTCACCATCCTATTACTATTTTCTCACGCCAAGTGTAATGTAGAAAATTTTCAGATGAACTACAAAACTCAATATTCGCCGAAATCAAAGTTCGAAAGAGTCTTCGTTAATTACTTTGTATAATGTTCTTTGAACTAAACATAATTATCTAAGTTTCATAGCCTGCATACGAGAGCACACTTGATAAATTTTTGTTCGTGAGAAATTCAAAACATGAAAGAATAGATACTCACAAGCTTCAAATTAACAATATGTACATGCTGAAGGTTGAAGACTAATTGACTTATATTATGTGAAATTTCTCTGAAATTAATGTCATGCATTATAATAATAATTGTATTCATACAAGAAAATGCTCTTAATATTCCGCATAGCCTATATATCAAAGCCAGCGACGTGGTTAAAATGGTTCTGTGGATTCGGTGAAACCTTCTGGTCTTCGATATACTCAATCCCGGCCATCTGACTGTTGCCCTAGTTGCATCTACCAAAACTTCGTTCCAATCATTTATAGACCAATTTTGATAATTTCGAGCAAGACCTAACTCTGTTCTCTCTGGGAAGCAAATATGCAATATATGGTCTCCAACAACAGAGTATAACAGAGCCACCACCTAATGGAATTCTTGCAGAGATATTCCAAGGAGCAGACCTTTCTCTTCTTACCTACGAAATACTCATTCACGGCCATCAAGCTGTTTTAGGATAACCCCAGCTTCATCTGCCAATAAAACTTTGTAGTAAGCAAAGATGCAGTATGTGGTTTCCTACCGTTCACACCAGCTTCACTCAACCACACCAGAATATAACAGAGCCACCACCGAATGGAATCCCTGCAAGGATATTTCAAGGAGCTCTCCTGATCTCCACTAGACTATTCCACGGCTATCTGGCTGTTTTATGCTTAGTTTCTCCAATCATTCACAGACCAAGCTTCGATTTCGTTTCTGATCACAGTCCTGTTTCTTAAAGCCTATTTTCTAATAAAACGGTCACCTTGGTCGTAAATTCATCATCGTGGTTGCCTTGGCACCCTACAATAATTTCCTACCTCATTCGAGCGTCTTCTTATACTTATTGTGGAACTTTGTTTGCCTAAAAAATTGGCAATGTAATTTTGAGAATATCTCTCGTTCAATACTTCTTGTTCTGTGAAATTTCCTGCCGGATTCATCTTCTAATTTTTAAGCTTACTTTCAATGAAAATCTTTTGCAAGTACCTCACGAAATTGATAAATTAACCAGGCCCTGATTAAAGGATAGTGTAGTTTTTGCTTAGAAAGGTCTAGTACACTTGGAAAATATACCTAATTCTCGGTAATTGGCAAGTAGAATATAATTTTGTAACTGTGTGAATTGAAACACGTTCATTTGATATTAACAAAAGTGGCAATCAAGTCAGCCTTTGGTATATAGGTGAATTTCCCTGTCAGAGCTAATTTATGACAAGCAATTTCCCTAAGAAGAAGAAGAAGAGGAGTCAGGATGGTGAGCAAATTAAAATATTTGTTTTAATCCTTGTGATGAATTGAGGTCCTTATGGAGCGGCTCGAAGTTTTGTCTTCGAAGTATTATATGAAACCGTCTGGAATGGATGATAATAAAACTTTACTCTTGAAAATTTCTCTTTCATATTATGAAGCTACTTTCCCATTATTTTTTCTGCGAATGTTGAACTTTATCTCCAACTTTCTTTTTGTAAAGATAAATGATACATTTTGACGATTAATTATCTAATTAATATATTAGAAAATCAGTCTCGTGCCTCCAATTTCAGTTGGTGATCTGTATTCATTATTATTATCACAATCAAATGGGGACAGGGACCAGATCCATGGGCCCTGGATAATTAAACATATTGCAAAAATTGAGTAAATCTGCCAAAATGAAGCATTAAAATAAACAAAAGGAACTAACTAAAAAATTCAATAACAATTTTTTATATATGTATTCACTCAGACCTAAAAGATCTTTTGGGTCCCTTAGTTCCCGACGAAAGTCTCAGAGACTGGTAGCTCCTTCAGTCCTATTTCCCGGAGGAATTTTAGGATATCTGCAGGCTTTAACTTAGGTAAACGCGTCCCTCTTCTATCCAGTGATCTCCTAGGTGTTGTGCCCTAGGATTTTGAATTGCTGTGCAATTCGCAAGTATGTGGATGGAGGTTCCTTCTTCCATGCCACACAATCTACATTCTTCTTCGTCCACCATTTTGAGCTTTTCCAACTGCACATTGAGGCGACAATGTCCCGTTAGGATCCCTGTTAACCCTCTTAGTGCAGTTTTAATTTGACTCATGCATTCATTATTTGATCTCAACAGGTTGTAGTCACCCAGAAGAATCTTTGATTGTCTAAGTCCTACTAGATCTTTTCAATGGTCAGATCTTCTCTTTCGACTTGGCCCTTTTCTTCCACATATTACATTGGAGCTGATACCGTAAAAGGGTTTCGGCCCCCAAAAGGGTGTTTCAGTCCCTTTCTTTGCTAGATCATTGCTATTTCATTTCCTTCTATTCCAGTGTGTCCTGGATTCCTAAGATAGATGGTTCCACGTTAAGAAAACGCGATTACATAAAAAAATTTGCTTCGCCCTACAAATACATATTTCTTTTCTAAATTTCCATTTGTTTCCACAACAAATATCCTTCTCATGTTGGGTACAATAATTATGTTTTAAAACGCGCGAGGTGATCATCTTTCCACGGAAAGGAGGTTGTTCGGTGTTTATATTATATTTAGTCTTTCTGTATAACTAGATCTACGCCCGAAGAATAGTCGGTTGATCGACGCTGAACTTTTTCGAGAAGCTCTTCATTTCGCACAGGTTCCGGACATCACACAATTTTCAATATTATTCATAAGTTTGGGGAATATGTCACCCCCTTTTCTCCCTTTACTGGAGTTGAGGTGACAAAAGGGGGGGGGTTTCTTAAAAAATATATAACGTTGCCGGTTTCTCAACGGAGAGGGATCGAGGTAAAATAAAAGACAATTATTTAACGGTTTCACCAAATTATTTTACGTTTACTGAATATTTGATAGTCACTCACTTTTATGTCCTACAACAGTTTTCTAAGTGTAGAGTAGGTCTAACAGAAGGTGGCTCACGCCGTTGACCTACTTTCAGCTGTCGCTGTCAAGTGACAATCGAAAGCACGTTGTTAAAGATTAAACTAACCTAATACAAAACTAAAATATAAAATGATTATGTTTAAAAGTAATATGTACAAGTGGGCACCGCTGATGGTTAAAATGTACAGTATAAATGATAATGTACTAATATACCAGATGGTAGAATGGCTTCCAAGAGTATACTTTTGAGTTACACTGAGGGGTTAGTATTTCAATTATTAATTAGGAAATATCTATGAGCAGTTGTCACAATAGGTTACATTTATGTAGGTTCAACTTCCTAACGAATGGTGCAATGAAGTATAACAGTAAACCCTGATAGAGTTGTTGACAAACTATCTGAGACACCTACAAGCAGCAGGCACAGCAGTATAAACGATCTTACTTGAATTTATCAGGTGGTGTGTTTCCAATATGTCGCAGGAGCTGGACGAAGGGGGCTGATCCTCTACTGGTAAGTTTTCTGCCACTCGTATTCCTTTTGCGTAACTTACACGGCTTTGTTACAGACTAGGAAGAGGTCTATGAAGAAAACTATCACGCAGTCAGTGAAAAATACTGAAGATGTTGAAGACTGTTAACGAGAGGGTGGATAAGATAATGTACCAGACTGTGAATAATACGATGAATAAGACGATGAATAAAACGACGAATAAGACGGTGAATAAGATGATGTCTAAGACGATGAATAAGATGATGTCTAAGACGATGAATAAGAGATCTGAAATACGAAACTCCCATGATGCCTAGGTCAATAAGAGAGAAGAGTGGGTACTTACCATGGATGGAGGGTGACCTCAAAGTAATATCCTTTTTCCTGTTAGGAGGAAATCCGCTAGATGCGTTTAAATAACCACTTAAGGTATCACTAAATTTTCCTAACAGATTACGATTGTAGCTGGGCTAAATCCGAAATAAATTCGAAAGAGCACAATTCAGGTGACCTCTTGAAAAGCACCAGCACAAGAATGGAGGATTGTGGACCAGTCCAAGCACCACAAGGTCCAGGTCGGTCTTCTTCTATTTATTTACCCTTAGCAACAGGTGAGCAGGTCAAAGGTTAATCTAACAAGTAGCTGTATGGTTCATTGAACTTGATTTAATAGGTCGAAGGCCTCTTGAGAATTTATCAAAGATTCATTGTCAGAAAATATAAACATAACCAAATAAAGTTTGGGCAATGATGTTGAACTATTGATTATTAACTATTAATTATTTTAGTAAATGGTATTAGAGCAATATATACAAGGTGAGTGGTGGACTTCATTTACATTCATAAATACTATTTATCTTAAATTGTACAATTGTACAATGTACAATTGTATGGTCAAAGTCAAAAGATCTCTTCAATGCCCAATGTTGAATTGAAACCGTTACAAATATGGGTGTATTTTAAAATGCCAAGCAGCAGAAAAACCACAAGAACGTCCCAGAAACGAGACTAGTGAAAATAATGTACTCGATGTTTGTTCGGTGGTTGAAACAGGAGGACCTTGTTCCTTAAGGCATCTATGTCACCAGCAAGTCGCGACGGCAACGGTACCGCGCCGCGACGTAGCTTTGCAATCGCGCCAAATGATTTTAAGTGAAAACCAGCGCACCAGGTCGCAACGCTACCTAGAAGATACCGGTTTCGCACGACCCAGCTGCTCAGTTAAGGGTATGGACAGAAAGAAGGCGGGTTACCTGCTCGCTGGTTACCAGCGCCTAAATTTACTTATGGTTGATAAACGTAAGCGCACAGAGACAAAGCATGCGATCGGCGGGTTTAGGGTATGGACCGATCGGCGCCGGAAACCAGCGAGCAGGTTATCCGCTTTATTTCTGTCCATACCGTAACAATAACTAGTTGAGAGTTACAGCGAACAGCCGAGGAGATAAGACGAGTCTTAGATACTCAAAAGCAAGCGAAGCGGATTCTGAGAAAGCGATCGGACGGAGGTAGATCTTTATCAACCGAACCGACGAAAGCTAACCAGAAGACAAAAACAGCGTTTTTAACCGGAAATAGTGCTTTTCAACACTATTTTCTATTTTGGAATATTTCAAAATTTTTAATTTTTAAATTTGCATTATAGATGTTGTATATGTTTTAGGACCTGTGGAGGATAGAGACTATCGTGATGCCAGGGAAAAAACGACAGCCGCTCTAGCAGCCAAGCTAGCAGCAAGCCATTCAGAAAACAGGACACATCGTCAGACAGCGAAGACGAAGTTATAGATACCAGTGAAATGAGGAGAAAGATTCAAGAAACTCTCCTCATGAATAAACTCATAGTAGAAGCCAAAAGGAAGCCAGGGAAGCAAAAAATGGATCAGGAGAGCTCAAATGAACCATGAGGCGAATGGAAGAGGAAATGAAGGGACTGAGGATTGCCATGGAAAACATGGCAAAAGCAATGGAGGATGTGCCAGAAGAAAAGAAAAGAAGCCGAAGCCGCTCAGAAAGCGTCCGAAAAAAGGCGCAAAGGACTGAATCCCCACGCAACGACGACAACTAAAACGAGGAAATGGACTTCACGGAAGTGATGTCCATTTGAAACATACAAAGAGAGCAGAAAAAAGAAGCAGCCGCCAGAAGAAATACAGACGATGAAATGATGGACGAAGCCATCAAGCAAAATAAACAGAAGACACACCGACCACCACCCGTCATCTTACGGAGCACCCACCACTGAGGCTCTGTAAGGAAAGACATTTACCGTCTTGGTATAAAGACGAGATACATCACGATAAGAGAAAGCCTCGGGGTGAAAATCCCCTGCGAAGGACCTGAAGACTGCAGGAACCTGGCAAGGTACCTGAGCAGTGACAGGAAAGAAGTGGAATGGTACACCTACACACCACTTGAACAAAAAGGAAGGATTGTCCTCAAAGGATTGACAAGCAGCGAGGATGCCAACGAACTGAAGGAAGAAATAGAAAAGGAAGGAGTCCGAATCGGCAAAATAAGCCAAATCTGCTCCAGATTTGGCGAAAGAAGACCACTGCCTATATACATGGTAGAACTAGAAGTGGCAGAAAAGGAAAAAATTAGGAAAATACAACACATCCAACAAGTGAGGATAAGATGGGAGGAACAGAAGAGAGGAAAAGGACCAACGCAGTGCTATAACTGCCAGGGATACCACCACGGACAGACGACGTGCAGAGTAAACACCCAGTGTGTCAAGTGCGGAGGACCACACCGCTCCAGCGAGTGCACAAGACCGAGGGACAAGCCAGCCACCTGCGCAAGCTGTCAGAGAGAACACCCAGCGAACTACAAGGGATGTCCACAGGCCCCAAACAACAGGACGACGAGAAAACCACCCTCAAAGGAAACGAAGGAAGGAAGCAAAGGGCTACGCCCAAGCAGATGACGACGACCACGAAGAAACAAGAGATTCTCGAACAGGTGACAAGGCTATTATTAGCCCAGCTAATGGCCTAAAGTCATCTATAGAGAATCTCAAGAATACCCGCCTACGAGAAGGCCTGACACATCCATAGAAAGATGAGTCAGGATTTCAACTAGGTCAGCACAAACAAGTGGATCCACTCTATAAGGTTGTCTTTAGTCGTCATAAGTCGGCTAAGGATTTGCCCCTTATAGAGGCAGCGAAAAAACACACACAACAGAAGACAAGAAAAAATGAGGAGACCGCCGAAGATATAACCACCGGGGTTACATGACCGGAAAGAAGACAGCTCGACTCCAGCCAACAGCCATTCGGCTAGGGACGAGCTGTACGCGAAAAACGTAAACGTCGACGATGAGGACCCATCGGATGTGATGGGGGTGGATGGAAGGTTCTCCCCGGGATGCATCGCTCTTTGAGGGATGCATCCTGGGAGGGACGGGCTCATATCGTGCGTGTGTGTGTGCCCAGTTGCTCAGTCTCCTTGCGACCATGAAGGTACCTACATCATGAATGAGGAGGAGAATGAGGAAATGATTGAAAAGTATCCCTGTTTATATAATTATAATGTATCCGAATATTCCAGAAGCGATGTTACAGAAAAGGTATGGGGTGAAATTGTAGAAGAGATGAAAAGCACATGTAAATAAAAAAATGTGTACCTATATTATAGTTGTTATTACAGTTTGATTCAATTTTCCTATTCGTTAACGTGGTATATCCATTGCCATGACAGTGTTTCTGCGTCGGTGATAAATATTTGCCAGATAATTCTGTAAATTTTGTGGGGAACGTCTTAGCATTGCCAATAAATTTTCTGGTACGATTCCTCTTCGCCTAATAGAAATATGGTCCTCTGCTTCTAATAGCAAGACGGCCAAAAACTTCAGAGAACACCGCCGAAAATGACTGAGCTCCGGAAAACAGCGAGTAGTGGGGAGAGTGGAGATCGAGGAGAGGCATACTATATAGATATACAAGCGCACTGGAGCATGGTTTAACTAGGCTTTGTATTCGATTATTTTGGCGTTATTCTCGGCATAATACTTTGCCGTGCCAGATGAGATTATTGTGGTGGAAAGGAAACTGGACCACTCCAAATTGTCACAACAGTTACCGTGGTCTATCTCTGTGGAAGAGAAAAAAGATGCCAGACTAAGATGGATGCGAACTAAGTAACAAAATTATTATGACGAATATAGAAGAGTAAGAAAAGATAGTGCAAAGTTGATAAAAACAAAAAGAATAAAATGGTTGAATGATAGTATAGATATATTAGAGAATGATAATAATAATATTGTAAAATTGTATCAATATATAAAGAAACAAAGCAGAAAACAAACTAAAATAAACATCAAAGAAAAAGAGTGGAGCCAGCGTTTCAAAAATTTATTAACGGAAGAAGATGGGGAGCATGAAGAAGATGATATGAGTGATATAGATACAGGGTTAGAAAATGAAGAAAAACCGACCGAAGAGGAATGCAACGGCATAATTAACAAATTGAAACACAACAAAGCAGGAGGGACAGATGAAATAGTAAATGAGCTAATAAAATATGGAGGAGATGATCTAAGGCATAAAATATTCAAAATCATAGAGAGAATATGGGAATCAGAAACAATGCCGTATGAATGGTCTACTGGAATGATTATACCAATATTGAAGATAGGAAATCCTAATATTTGTAACAATTATAGAGGAATTAGTTTACTCAATTCCGCATATTAAAATATTAACAATGATAATAAATGAAAGACTAAAAAAGATAATGGAATCAGAAATAGGGGAATATGAAAAAGGTTTTCGAGAAGGAAAATCAACAGTAGATGCCATACCTTCTATAAATCAAGTAATAGAAAAATGTTATGAACACAATATTGGAGTCCAAATGCTATTTATTAAGTCAAAACAAATAATAGCATATGCTGATGACTTAACCATAATAGCGAGAGACCGAAGGAGTCTTGAGGAAACACTAGAGAAAATTGTAAAAGAGGCGGCAAAAAGAGGACTAAGAATAAATCAGGCAAAAACAAAATATATGGAAATGTAAAGAGAAAAGGAAGTCTATCAACCAGAAGCAGTGAAGTTAAATGAATTCAGTTTTGAAGTGGTTAACACCTTTAAGTATCTGGGAACAATTATCAGTAACAAAAATGACACAAAAAGCGGGATAAGACAAATAATTCAATCAGGGTATAGAGTATATAATAAATTTAAAAATCTCATGCAGAGTAAAAGAATAAGCCGAGCAACAAAGTTAAGAGTCTACAGGATTGCGATAAAACCGGTAGTAACCTATGCGGCAGAAACTATGAGACTTACAAATGAGGACGAAGAGCAACTAAGGATATATGAAAGGAGAATAATTAGAAAAATTTATGGACCAATGAAACTAGGGAATAACGAGTACCGAAGACTTATGAATTATGAAATTAGGAATATATTAGAAAATGAGGCTATAGTAAACTCTATTAAATCGAAAAGGATACTTTGGTATGGACATGTTTAAAGAATGGAGAAAGGACAGTAGGTAAGGAGAATTACAGTATGGAGTCCTAATGAGGAAAGATTACCAGGAAGACCAAAAGCTAGATGGGAAGATCAGGTCGTGGAGGATATAAAAATTTTGGGAGTACAAGGCGGGATGAGAGAGATGCAGGACAGAAGGGCGTGGAGAGCAATTGTTGATACTGCAAAAACATCTAGTAAATTGTAGAAATGCAGCAAGAAAAAGTGGGCTGACCCCCCACAAGATCCATGGTCAAAAGAGCTCAAACTGAGCGGCTACAACTCCAACTGGAGTGTATAGCATCGTATATATATATCTCTCTCTTTCAAGTGATACTACTTATATTATCTCCTTATTACTTGTTAAAATCACATGATTAATAAGGCTGCAATGTATTCAAATTTTGAAGTTATAACAAATTAAATGCATATTTCTTGGCGATACTGTGATATACGTAAATACCACACCTATTAAAGTCGCTCATATAGAGCACTTTATCATTCGAAGAACTCTAGGAATCCAAAATTTAAAAATTCTTTTTTAATTTCGGTGTAGATTGAAAAGGTGAGTCTCGGGTAATTTCGGAATAACTAAAATTGTATTTGAAGCCTGGTAGAATTATTTCGCCAAGGGTTGAAAATAATTTACGCCACAATGGGGCAATGGGGAAAAATTAATTAACAAAACTTGGGGTCCAACGCCAAATCCTTTCAAACGTTTTTTTTTGTAATAAACAAAATTTATAACACCTAGTTACTTTTCATATTTCATTTAACTTGTTCACATATAAAGATTAGAAAGATATAACCATAATGTGGTGTGAGTTAAATGGAGTAAGGCATAGAGATGCCATTGCCAACGACCTTATTCAATATATGCCTGGAAGGTGTAATTTAGAACCTGGCGTACACGGTTGCAATTATAAATAAATTCGTACAGATTATTGCATACACAAAAGATTTTAAAAAATGTATGACAGAGGCAGTTATCAAATTTGTCGAAGAAGCAGTAAAAGGGATCTGAACATAGATTAAAGCAAAACGAAGTACATGACCTGCAATAAAAAAACTCAGAC
This sequence comes from Lochmaea crataegi, assembly GCA_947563755.1. Taxonomy (NCBI): domain Eukaryota; kingdom Metazoa; phylum Arthropoda; class Insecta; order Coleoptera; family Chrysomelidae; genus Lochmaea; species Lochmaea crataegi. Next base: position 42,569,528 of record OX387424.1, read on the forward strand.
AACACAAACAGTGATATGCATAAAATTGAGTGGGCTCTCAGAAGTAGTGACTCCTTATTGAAGCGAGTAATCACTCCTGTTAGTGAGAGCGTACTCCGTTTTGATATGCATAAAATATGTGACGAAAAACGAAAGGAATGAAATCCCTGAGTGCCCCCTTTTATTTTGTGTGTTTCGACTTATCTTTTGTTGTGTCTCCGAATTGGCATATCCTCGTCTCTTTTAAATTTTCATGTCAGGTCATGTTTGATAATTATTTGTTTAAACAATGGCGAGCTGTTCTGGAGAGGATTCTACCGTATTTGTGAATATAATTAAGCAATAAGTATCCTGTTTTGTTGGAGAAATCTAACATACCGGAAGTAAAAAATAAACGACGTAAAGCGATTGAAGAAATAAAAGGAAAGTAAGAAGCTGAGTTAGAAGTGAAATATATGGAAGGGCAGATTTGGAAGAAGATTCAAAACATAAAAACCAGACTAAATGCGATGACAGACAGGAGGCAAACTGGAAATAAACTAATAAAATTAAAAGGATGGGAGCAAGAACTGTTCAATTTCTTGCAAGGAGAATCAAATCCAGCTTTTGCTCGATTGCAAGGTTAGTTTTGTTTTTATTATTTCAATTTGATATGAGGTATAACATTGGGGTTTAAATATGCTTTTTGGTGCACGTATATAATAAAGAAATCCCTAAAATAGTAATTTATTCAACATGAATATAAAGGATAAAAGTGTCCGTAGGCGAGTTATACAGAGCCTCATGAGTGCAAAAAAGTGTCTTTATATTCGAGTTGCATACATTATTTTTTCTAATACCTACCAATAATAATTTACACAAGCTAATTTGTTTATTTTATGGAGTTAGTATTTCTACCTGATTTGATTGCAGTGCAAAAAAGTAAATACCTTACTTTGTTGCACTCCTTTTTTAATTGCAATGCAAAAAAGAAATACCTTACTTTTGTCACTTTGATATTAACAAAAAAGCTTCATTTTTGACAATGGTATTAGAAAATAGTTATTTCTTTAACTAGACAGATTTACTGAGGCGGCTAGCATTGAAACTAGCAATGAAACTAGCCAAGGCAGTAAATCAGATTCTCTGCCGTGTGGAACATATAATTTTTTCTCCGATTGTTTGTACAGTGTGTTTAGAAAAATCAAATTAAAATGAAAACTTTTTCATGTCGGATATAACTCACAATTTTTAATATTTTTTCTAATCGTTTGTTATAACATAATATAATATAATTAAATCGTATTTTTCAATTATTATTGTCGATTAGACCTTAAATTGTATACATAATAATATTTACCGAGAGATAATGAATATAATGTTAAATATCGACAATAATAGTGTGCACAGTGAAGTTAGCCTATGTATGTGTGACGCTGAAGTGATTGTTTGATTTTGTTATGTAGTATGGGTAAACGCTGTTTTAGTTGCCCAAAGCATCTCTACATTATAACTCGCTCTCTTGTGAACAGCCGATTGTATGTCCTTTGTTCTGGGGTATCTGCAACCCTAAAAGAAGTCATGAGCCACGGAGCTATACCATATCCAAAATCTCCCAACAAAACAGCACGAGCCCTGTTCCATTGCATGACGTTGTATACTTCCGAATTTTTGAAGCTTGCTTCTTATTGCACGACATAGGGCTTTTGAGGAGGCTAGTGAACTCGTAAAACGTGTAACCGTTACGAAAAAGGTCCGTCACGCAACAGAGTTGCCATATTTCTGAAAAGACTAGCGACTGTGCGCAATCTCTATTGCCGCACTGCGCTCGCACACCTATAGGTGTGAAAAATTGTCAAAAATGGTCAAAAATTGTCAAACTTTTGAAAAAATGGTTAATAATTGCCAAATATCTAAAATTTTTTGAAAAATTGTCAAAAATTTTTAAAAATGGTCAAAAATTGTCAAAAATTTGGAAAAATGATCAAAAATTGTCAAAAACTGTCAAAATTTTGGAAAAATAGTTAATAATTGCCAAATATTGTAACGTTAATTTCGTTCACTTTACTTCCCTTGATTGAATTAATAAATTATCGTATGGGCGGCGAATAGCCAGTCCTTTCTCATACCCAACACCGAGAAATGTTTCAAGGCTGAATATATTTACTGTCGACGAGAGTCGAAATCAACGGTTCTATGCGCGCTGATCGAAGCCCGTCTGCCGGAAAATAGTCACGCCCATCTTGAACTTCGATCTCGTGTCTCTTCTTCTACCAATTATAAATCAAATATGAATCAAGAATTCACTACTGAAAGGTAAATTCCTTTCCTGGTCAAAGCGTATGAGCGTGACACGAACATGAGACGTAAGTCGGTTGTCGTTCACATGATTTAGTGTATTTAAACAAGTGGCAAAGGGGTTTCGTTCTTTCTTTCCTGCATACATGTGCTATTGAAGCCTTCTGGCTTATATTATCTTATCTTAGAAGTGCATTCATTTGAGTGGTGAGTCATTTCGCTTAAATGTATAACTAACTCTCCTTTCTTAATAGCTTCTACCTTCCTATCTTTATTATGTAGCAATATCATTCCGGTGCCAGGAATAATATATATCGATATGAATTTGTTTTTTCTTTCAGTTTTTTTTATATTATCTATTTAAAAATATATACGTATTTAAACAAATGTATGTATTTACCGGTGCAGAATCGGTTATTCTATTTTATCGTTTTTTTATTTGCTTTCTTTTTATCTAAAAATACAGGATGTATGAACCACGTTGTCAAATAATTTTCTTTAATATCGTATTATCATACTTGTAATATCATACTTCAGACATCCTGGATTTTAGTTAAATTGGAAAATTGTGAAAATTGTTCCTGATACTATATCTGTTCCCTAGCACTTTACCAGGACCCGAAACTTTACCAGGACCCGAAACTTTACCGGGACCCGAAACTTTACCAGGACCCGAAACTTTACCAGGACCCGAAACTTTACCGGGACCCGAAACTTTATCCGGAATACTTTACCTGCAGCACTTTACCTGGAGCACTTAACCTGGAGCACTTTATCCGGAATACTTTACCTGGGACTCTTACCTGAGACACTTTACCTGGAATACTTTACCTGGAATACCTCATCCGGGACTGCAAGTTTTCCGACAACTTTACTACAACAGGAAAGTACAATAGTTCTTGCTCTCCAACAACAACATATGTCGACTAGTCATTTTTTTTTGCTATTTAATTTTTTTTGAAAATATACAACTTGTAAATTTAATAACGTTGTTCATATAGTTTTTTCCCTTCCAATCTTCCAGGATTTGACGCTATAATGCAGAGGTGAATAACAAATAAACTAGTATTATTCAGAGTGGCGCCCACTTACCTTTCCTAATTGACATAATTTATCTTTATTTCACCTTAAATGAATTTCAAGTAGAATTACCCGCGAACCGGTAAGACTACTCTCTGAATTGATACTAGTTTGGTCTCAGAATCTACACCTGAGGTGCTCTCTAACCTGAGTAGCCGGTAACCAGAGTAACGAGAGTAGCCCCACGTTGGGCGCCAATTTGTAACGGCTACTCAGGTTAGAGAGCACCTCAGGTGTAGATTCTGAGACCAAACTAGTATCAATTCAGAGAGTAGTCTTACCGGTTCGCGGGTAATTCTACTTGAAATTCATTTAAGGTGAAATAAAGATAAATTATGTCAATTAGGAAAGGTAAGTGGGCGCCACTCTGAATAATACTAGTTTATTTGTTATTCACCTCTGCATTATAGCGACAAATCCTGGAAGATTGGAAGGGAAAAAAACTATATGAACAACTTACGTCTCATGTTCGTGTCACGCTCATACGCTTTGACCAGGAAAGGAATTTACCTTTCAGTAGTGAATTCTTGATTCATATTTGATTTATAATTGGTAGAAGAAGAGACACGAGATCGAAGTTCAAAATGGGCGTGACTATTTTCCGGCAGACGGACTTCGATCAGCGCGCATAGAACCGTTGATTTCGACTCTCGTCGACAGTAAATATATTCAGCCTTGAAACATTTCTCGGTGTTGGGTATGAGAAAGGACTGGCTATTCGCCGCCCATACGATAATTTATTAATTCAATCGAGGGAAGTAAAGTGAACGAAATTAACGTTACAATATGTTAAAATTTTTAAATATGGTCAAAAATTGTCAAAACTTTGGAAAAATGGTCAAAAATTGTCAAAAACTGTCAAAACTTTGAAAAAATGGTTGATAATTGCCAAATATTTTCAAAAATTGTCAAAAATAGTCAAAAATGGTCAATAATTGTCAAAAATTTTGAAAAATGGTTAAAATTTTTGGAAAATTGTCAATAATTGTCAAAGACGGTCAATAATTGGCAGAATTCATCAATAATTGTTAAAATTTTTGAAAAATTGTCAAAATTTTTTAAATATGGTCAAAAATTGTCAAGAATTTGGAAAAATCGTCAAAAATTGTCAAGATCTGTCAAAATTTTGAAAAAATGGTTAATAATTGCCAAATATTTTCAAAAATTTAGAAAAATGGTCGAATTTTTCGAAAAATTGTCAAAAATCTGAAAAAATGGTCAATAATTATAAAGAACTGTCAAAAATCGTCAATAATCATTAAAAATTGTCAAAATTTTTGAAAAATTGTTAATAAATGTTAGAACCTGTCAAAAATGCTCCAAAATTGTCAAAAATGGCCAATAATTTTTAAAATTTGGAAAAATGGTCTAAAATGGTCAAAAATGGCCAATAATTTTTAAAATTTGGAAAAATGGTCTAAAATGGTCAAAATTTTTGAAAAATTGTCAAAAATGACCAATAATGGTCAAAACTGTCAAAATTGGTCAATAATTGTCAAAAATGGTCAATAATTGTCAAAAATGGTCAATAATTGTTAAAATTTGAAAAAATTGTCAAAAATTTGATCCAAACATTTGATTTCTGCACAATACATGTTATGACGTTGGTAACGGTTCGAGATATCGTCGATTGATGGGCACCAATATCTTCTGCTACGCCAATCTGGAATCCTGGATCGTCAACCTAACTTAAAAAAACCTCATTCTCTCTTTCTTCATTATTCAAAGCACCGCCCCTATATTCTTCAGTCTCTCCAAGGAAATGGTTAGTTAAAGTTATCCACTCAATATTAACTCTGCTAAACCGATATAAGGCGTTTAATATAAGCTATTCACAACAGCACACTGGTGAATTCTGTGTAAATTACGTTGCAGCCGACCTGAACCTTATCAACTCGTTTTCAACCAATTGCATTGTAGTCTAGTCTATAAACTGAAAATGGTGTTAATTCTACATAATTTTATTAAAATTATGTGGTTTAGTTCATTCGATCCAGAATAATGTCTAGATCATTGTGCCAAATAATTAAATTAGCCCATAAAAAATTCCAAAAGTTATAAACAATTAAACACCTTAATTAAATAGTGTTTGGTTTGTAGCTTATTGTTCGTAAATTATAAATATTTTCGAAATTTGGAATGAAGATCCTTAAAGAGGAGGAAATTTATCAAAAAAAAAGTTCCAACTCCCGGAACCGTACCTCCAATATTTATAATTTTAATTAAACACTGAAAATAGCCCTCCGCGCGCCATTGTTGGGTTGCGCGCACGGCCTCGAAAGCGAGTATGTGACTTAAAATTTTTTTTAAGTACTTAAAGTTAATTGAAAAATCCAAAAAAATTATAGTCTAATCTAATCACTTTAAGGAATTGATTCCCGTTGGAATTTTTCATAAAAACAAATTTTTCAATATGCTAGGGATGTTAAAAAATAATCGATTTTTATAAAAATCGATTAATATTTTCTTATAATCAATTTTTAGTTATCGATTTTCATTGTAATATTAATCGATTATTAGTAAATCGATTTTATAAATTACGAGTTTAAATCGATTTTTGGAAGCGGCTCGTATTATTTATTGACTATTTTCCAAAATATTAGACCATTTTTCAAAATTATTGACCATTTTTGACAATTACTGACAATTTTTCAAAAACTTTAACAATTTTTGACAATTATCAACTATTTTTCATAATTTTGACAATTTTTAACAATGATTGTCCATTTTTGACAGGTTTTGACCATTGTTGACCATTTTTGATAGTTTTTGACAATTATGGGCCATTTTTGACAGTTTTCCAAAAGTTTTGACAATTTTTCAAAATTTTAGACCATTTTCCAAAATTATTGACCATTTTGGATAATTATTGAAAATTGTTGACAATTATGGAACATTTTCCCAAATTTATTGACCATAATATATTTCAAAATTTTTGACAATTTTTCAAAAACTTCAACAATTATCAACTATTTTTCAAAATGTTGACAATTTTTAATAATAATTGTCCATTTTTGGCCATTTTTGATAGTTTTTGACAATCATTGGCCATTTTTGACAATTTTTCAAGAATTTTGACAATTTTTCAAAAATTTTACCATTTTTCAAAATTATGGACCATTTATGACAATTATCGACCATTTTTGACAGTTTTTGACAATTTTTGACCATTTTTGATAGTTTTTGACAATTATTGATAATTTTTGTGAATTTTTGACCATTTATCAAATTTAAAAAAAAATTGACAATTGACAATTTTTGAAAATTTTTGACCATTTTTCCAATTTTTCAATATTTTTTAAAAAATTTTGACAATTATCGACCATTTTTCAAAATTTTAACAATTATTGACAATTTTTGACAGTTTTCGAATATTTTTCAAAATTTTAACAATTATTGACAATTTTTGACAGTTTTCGAATATTTTTCAAAATTTTTGACAAAAATGATCCTTTGTCCATTGTCCTGTCAGGTCAGAAGTCAGAAGGGCGGTTCCATGAATATTCACCAATTGAGTTAATTCGGAGGGCGTGGTTTGATTAAATAAGCGAGCGAAAAAGATTCCTTTTTTGCAGTAGAGCGTAAAGTAACAATCCTCGGCATTTGTCGACTTTACGATTTCATTTGAATATAGTAATTAGTCATTTTACGCGCGGCTGTAGAAACACATTTTTTCATAAACATTTTAAAATTAGTTTGGGTAGTGTAGAAGACTCACATACCAAAGGAAGTCCTCCCAAGACAACAACGAACCAGCAATTCAGGTGAGCACCATTAGACTTTTGTATGAGTAAAAATTGTTAATAATTAAAAATAAATTACCTTTCTTCAAATAAGCACGTAATTACAAAAATATCGAAGGTTTTACGTCGTTCGTGTTCAGGTAATAATTATCAATTTTCCAAAGGTTTAGCTCATAACGAAATTGTCCTCGTAATAATGGAGATCATTACCACTCATTTATCAAAATTATTTACATTGAAACTTAGAACCCTAGTTGTTTGAGCTTCGTCAGCAAAGATAACACTTCAAAAGGTATATCGTAATAAATCGTACACTATATCATTATTATGCATCACTTGAAATGACGCGGTGAAAGTCAACAGATAACAGAAAGCACAGTAAAAGGTTCAAAATTATGGAACTAATGAAACTCATATCAGTTATATAAATGAAGGACCAGGAAAAATTTATGACCGGTGGTCAGGTAGTGAAGCGTAGAGACTTTTGAAGATTAATTTTAGTCGGAAATTAAATTTTGGAAATCGTGGAAAAAATGTATGAGATATTGTAATAAAAAAATGCTTTCCATGCTTACTAAAGGTACGTAATGAATTTATGAAATATGTTGTTTCCGAGTAGCTACACTCCTGTCAATTGAAAATTGAGAATTATGACAAAACATTTAGAAAAATATGACTAATGCACCTACCTGGATGACATTTTGAACATATTTGTTTTAATTTATTTATTTGCTGTGTTGTAATGAAACGGAGTTGTAATTTTTAATGGAGTTTCTTAATGAATCTAGACCACTACACGCGGATCACCGAAGCAAAGATCTTCCAGAAGATATTTGCACATATACGAAATAAGCTGACGCTGTCAGCGAGACCAAGTCTGTGTTCAAATTGAAGATAAGTGAAAATATACAGAGCTGTAATTTAGGTATTTAAGCCAAAAATTAGCTGAGCCGTGGATTAGTAGCTCGAGCCGTGAATAAGATATTCAAGCCATGATAAGATAATGGCTATATAGCTTTTATCAAAAAGAAAGAAGTTCAGGTATATTCGAAATTACAAAAATTTGTGATTGATTTCAATTTAAAGAAGTTGAGATTTCTACCGTATTCCAGAGCAGAGCAGAGCAGACCAAAGCCTAGATTGCAGCTGATATTTCGAAAGTAGAAACACGTTGGATTTTACAGCTTGAGCTAAGGGGAGGTGAGAAACGGAAGATTTTGATTGGCTGATCCAGTGGCGGCTAGTGGTAAAAATTTTAAGGTGTTCTGCAATTTTTGAAAAAAAAACTTCTGAGGGGGTGGTCTCCCATCGATTTTATCGTCCTTTCTCCGCCTTCTGTATTGAAATATACACAAGAAAAAAAAGAGTCACGCACTCAGCACTACTTCGCTAACAAAAAATTATTCCTTATAAGTTAAATCTATTCGACGTTAATTTCGGTTTGCAAATGTTGTAATCACTTTATCATTAAAATTGTATATTACGGAGATACATTTGTTTTTCAATAGATAGCATGGAAAGAGCTGTTAAACGATCTTCGGTCATTGAATTTCGAAGAAATGTTTTAATTCGTTTCAGTGTTGAAAAACATCGTTCAGCCTCTACTCGAACCGTACCTTATGCCTCAATGCGCTGGACTAAATGCAGCGATTTTTAGAGGGAAAATCACGCATGATCACGGCTTAGTTTTAGACGGTCAAGGGGGAGAATTGTGCACAGAGCACATTGGTGTGGCCCAGCTATATAAAATATTAACGATCGCGCGGAATAGGTTCGTTATTCCACTGGTGGGCTTTATTTACGCTTGTTTGTTATTTCAGATGTGGCTTCAGTGGCTTGTTTTTTTATCAATATGACAATGCGAATGCCTTACAAACTGTACTAGCCGCCACTGGGCTGATCTTCAAAATATGTTTGATTGCACAGTGCCGTAGGGAAAAAAAAGGGAATCTGATGTCCGACACAGACATTGAAAAAAAAATTTAGACGATAATATTTTAATATTATTAATTATACGAAGATTTATTACTCTGCCATATTTATTAATAAACTTCAGCAGACTCGGAACGTCCGCGGCGTGGAGGGTCCTCGCGGACAAAGTTGTCCGCGTTGCTGGGCTTTTTTCATGGAATTTTCAACAAATTTAAAAATTACTGACCAGATAACTAAACAAGCCATGAAATATTCAAATTGACTATTGTAAAGTTCTAGGACAAACCTTAATTCTAAATTAACAAACTAGGAAAATGTGACATAGTAAATCTACATTCAGAGACAAGATTTCCAATTAAATAAAATCCGGACCTAGCTACAAAATACTTTATCCATTCAAATATTTCTCTTTTAAAATTTTTTGTTGAGCAACTGTATACCAAATTGTTGAAGGTTCATTTTTATGAACAGAAAATCGTTTTCAACAAGTTATTTAGGGCGTTTTACTTCCACAAAATTTTTGGATAGAGGAGCCTGTAAGAGAAATATTTAATAATAAAACACCGGCGGCATTTCAGACCGGTAATTGTTTATTCCACACCTGCCACCCAGAAAAAAAATGTAAGCATTCCACGTTTCATTCTAAAGAAAATGTTATTTATGTAAGCCCACTTTCAAATAAAACAGGAATCTCATGCTGATGGAGCTCAGTGGCAGGAAGTGAAAATACTGGAAACGGTTATTTCTCTCAATTCTATCTTTATTTATTTTCATGTGCTCGCCTCATACATAGGCAAAATTCATAAATATATGTTGAATGAGATATAAAGATGTCAGTTCAGTAATTCAGGTCATTTGCTAACCTATTCTAGTGCAGTAAACTATTGCACTGGATTAGATTCAACGACTTTTTGTTATTATTTAATGCGATCCCACTAATTCTTTCTTCGAATTATTGGTTGATGCAATAATTAAAATCATTACCCAGAATTCATTCATAGAAGGAAAAAAGATCTACTTTCCCATTTTTGTAGCACCCTATGGATCTACTACATCAAATGACGGTGATTAGGGAGGTAGCGGTAGCCTTATTGGGAAAGAAGGAGATTAGATTGGGGTGGAACAGGGTAAGTATTATAGAGGATAGAGAGGATGGCAGATGCTTTGGATGTAGGATAAGGGGACATGAAGTAGCAGGGTGCAAGGTGAAGGGAGTCAAGGCTATGTAAGAGCGAGGATCAGATGGCCAGAGACTGTCGGCAGGCCTTCCTTTGTAGGGTATGAGGGGAAAGGGGACACAAGCCAGGGGAGATAGAATTTAGTAGGGGAAGGAAGGGAGTAGATGAAGACGATGGAAAACAGGAAGGAAAAAATGGGAGGGACACTCTGGACCCCTCAGAGTGGACGAGTCTGGTCAGATAGGAGGAAGGGGAGAGCAGTGCGCGGGAAGAAGGAATGTAGGAGATGGATGGAGGGTGTTGCAGATAAATTTAGGGAAATTCAGGATAGCGCACGATATACTGGATGAAGTGATTTTAAGGAGGGAAGTGGATGTGAGAGTGGTGGAAGATGGACTGAGGGCGGATGAAGTGAGGAAAGGAAACGGATGGATGGTAGTGCGAATGGGAGACATTGTGGTGTACAGTGTGTATATACGCCCAAATGTCAGCCTGGAAGAATATGAGAGGAGCATGACAGGATTGGAGGACGATCTGAGAGTGTCAAAAGGGAAAAAGGAGGATCATTAGGAGAATAGTAACTGGGGACTTCAATGCTAAGAATACTGCATGGGGGGGAAGAAAACGGACAGGAGAGGGGATATCCTGGAGGAAGTGTTGACATCCAACGGGCTGGCGGTGCTGAAAAATGGACTACTGCCCACCTTCGTGAGGGGTGACGGAGGTTCGTCATTCATTGATATAACAGCATGTGATGCATGGCTGGGGGAAAGAGTGGGTAGTTGGAGGGTGCTGGAGGATGAGGAAAGCTTGAACGTAAATAGGTATGTGGAGACGGATATAAGGAAAGGGAGAAAGGAATTATCGGGAGAGTGGGGATGGCGGTGGACGAAGGCCGAGGCAGAGAGTATGAGGAAAAAAGTAAGAGAGGAGATAGAAAGGGTACTTGGACATGATGTAGATGAATTGTACAATGTGATACAGGGCTGTAAAAGAGCGGGAAAGAGGGGCAATAGGCGTGAGCACTGGTGTTATGAGGAAATAGAGGAGCTGTGGAGGGAGTGTAAGAAAGAACGAAGACGGATAGTGATTCCGAGGCGGGGGTAACGGCGAGTTTGAGGTGGGTTTGGTTGGTAAGCATCCCCTTTGGGATGAGTTCAACACTGTTTGGGTCCTGGACCCATTCAACCATGAGTTACCCTCACAGGGGTAAATAATGTATTCGTTTTTATAAGGTATCCAAATGTAGCAATTATATTATATTATGAATTTTAAATTATCATTGCGCCCACTTATGATGTTTTTTGTTCCTTTCTAGAAACCTTGTGCAAGAATGGGAAGACGTCAAAGACTATACCATCCAGACTACCCCGATAATGCCAGATCCTTTTTCTATTTGTTAATCAATATATGCTTTTGTATGTATTTTTGTAAAATGTTCTTTATTAAAACAATACAATATTTTTCATTTCAGTTTTTACTTCAATTAAATTGCAACGAAAAATATCTCGCTCATGAATCTGAGAGATGCGTTGCGCCCGAACTCTGGAAATCTACTATAGCGCCTGATGGAGGGTTATTATATTACTGGATTAATATTCTAAAGTGAAAAAAGCTAAGTGCAGCGAATATAATTTGAAAATTATTGATTATTTCCCAGCTGGGAGAAGAACATACTAGATCAATACTAAAAAGGCTTTTCAACAGAACCGATATGTTTTTTTTATCAAATAATATAAATTTGATATTTTATGCCAAATTACCCCTTTCCATTCACAACTTATATTTGGCTTGTCGAACATTTTAGTAAGCTTTACTTGAAGTAGCTTCATCAAACACAAAAAAAAGTTTCAACGTAAAATTAATTCGGAAACTATAGCTCTTGTGATTTTAATTATTCATCCATCAACCCCGATAGTGTTCTTCAACTACTAATTTTGCCAGTTCACCAACTGGTTAGTAGAAAGTAATTATTACATCAATATTATACGAATTTAATTTAGCAGATTTTGTCAGAAACACCCGATCTAAATTTAATTAGGTTGAAGTTTTCGACAAATGTTTGGACACGTTACAACTATATTTGCCTGAGTGATTTTCAGTTAATTAGATCATTATTTGTATCTTAGGTAAATTCACTCACATTGAAGATTATTTATAGAATCTCTGGAACTCAAAATGAAAATGTTAATCTCCATAAGAACTGGGGAAAAATATTTAACTATTCAAAGTTACAACAAAATTTTTTTTACTGTAACTAACATTTAGACACTGTTCTCCGATCTACTAGGAGAGTATGATGGGTCAGTGAGTTTTATAATTCCTCTCGCAGCAACTTTAAATAGTTCGACTATAGAAGGAGATCACCCTGTTCTTTGCGACTTTGCTTTGTCGGGCCGACAAGTGCAGTTTGATCTCCTGAACCAAAGTATCCATAAGCACATTTCAGTCCTATGACTAGTTTTTGAGATCCAGTAGGTTTTTTAAAAGTAATATTTTGTTTAGGATTAACATTAAAAAGTGTCTTATGTACTATCCACTACGATCTTTGCAGATCTATTGTGTAAGCACAGTGAGACTCTTGTCTTTGTCTTGACTAAATCTACTCCTACATCTTCCTCTATTTTTGAGCCATATGAGTAGCAGATGTTGACTTACCCTGTATGGAATATTAAAATTCACATTTTTGGAATAAACAGATAATCACTCTTTTAGCACGACAGCTGCTTTTTATAAAATTTTTAGAATACAGTAAATAATGAAAGGGTGAAAAATCAGTCTTAAACTAATGCCAAATGGGTATGGATTGACAGTAGTGTTAAATCTAAAAAATAAAACATCCTAAAAAAATATGATTTTTCAAAAACCGCTACTTTTCAACTTTAACGTCCTGTTTCTCAAAAACTAGTCATAGGATTGAATTGAGCGTATGCGCTCTTGTTCAGCAGACATTTTAAATTTGGAAAAATAACCGAAATCCATTCTCCACAACAGAAGTTATCTGTTTTTAATGGCTGTCAAGTGCAAAACAGCTTGATAAAAATTTGATAATAGCCTATTATTAGATGACAGTTGACGGGATCAGTATTGCATTTGAAATGACTACGCAGAAAATTCAAGAAAGTAACTGGCCTATCAAACTAGCCTCGTAGTCTTCGAAATATGTACGACGAATAGTCTCTGTCAATTGATTTTATTTGTTCGATCGGAAGCTGCAATCGGAAACTTTATCATATATGAAGGTATTGAAATTTGCCGAGGTTGCGATTTTAATATAACTGTGCTGATTGAAAATTACTTGATTCTATAAAAGCACGAAATGTACGGGAGTAGTAATCGAGTCGATTTCGCTTAACTGAGTATCCATTTTTAAATTTTAAATAAGAAATGAAACATTGTAGAGTCGATATTTCCCGTCTAAAAGTTCGAGATGCGAGTTAAAAGTAGTGAGAATTTTATACACCACGGGTATAAAATTTCTTTTTTCTTCTAATAGTACAAGCAATGGAGTTGAAATGGTAGGTGTGTAAATCAAAGAATAAGTTGAAATTAACGTGAATATAAAAATTAAAAACAAAACCCTCTTGAAAGTGGTCGGAAATAAAAATTAATGTCGCATAAGTTATTAGAAACTGTAGTGTACCACGTAAGTGGAGTATCAATTTTTAGGAAGCAAAAGAGTTCCAAAGCAATAACAAATTATAAAAGTAATTTAGTTAGAAAATAATGGTATTTTTTATTATTGCTGATGTTCATTTAAATTGTACCATTGTTTGTATCCCAATTTTATTTTGAATTTTGTTACGGGACAAAGAATTATTTGTGCCTCTCTTTCAAACATCCAAAAATAAACTCTGTACCTACCAACTGCTAGTTTATTAAAAACAGATCCTGATTGTTTTAATTAGGATCAATACAATTAAAGTCTCAGGAATCCTTTCACTTTTCTCAAGCGTCTCCCTGAAGGGCTCCTAAAAATAATACATAAGTATTTACCACTTATTATTTAGAACAAGTAGGAATAATAATAATCAAATATTTATATTCTAAATTTACCTGAATCTTATTTAAACATAGGATGATCCCCAGATCATAAAAGTTACTGATTTAAAAATATCAAAGGCTTAAAGGTTATTTTGTTCACATGGTGTACAAAGTAGATGACAATCTTGTCATATCTGTCAATCTTAAAATTAAAACTTCTCAAAGAGATTTCAATCATACATCATAATGTCACTTAGAGATGCACCCTGGTGGAATAAACATCTGTCAGAATTAAGATCTCAAACCCGGGATCTTCTTAATAGAGCAAAACTCACCGGAGACTGGCAGAGATACACCGACTATAAGGAAATACTATAAGGAAATTAAAAAAGCTAAAAGAAATAGCTTCAGAAAATTCTGTGAAGATATAAACACAACACCTGCTGCGGCAAGACTCTACAAAGTCATGGCAAAAAGTAGAAAGTACTACAATAGCTAAGCACATTTGTAGTAACGAAAGGTTAAAATGGGCTATGAACACCTTTTCACCATTCAAGGCACCGGGAGCCGATGGAATTTTCCCAGCATTGCTCCAGCAAGAAATTCCACCACATTTGGTTAGGATCTGTCAAAGCAGCTTAGTTCTGGGTTATATACCAGAAGCATGGAGAAGGGCAACAGTAACCTTCATTCCAGAAGCTGGAAAAAGGGTCACAACAAACCAATCAGACCAATTAGCCTGACATCGTTTCTGCTCAAAACGATGGAAAAAGCTATTGACAATTATATTAAATCCTAGGCAGATCTACGGAGACTGCACTGGTACAACTGATGGAGGATATCCGAGGTGCTCTAGACAACCAAGAAGCCGTAGTATGTGCCTTTTTGGATATAGAAGGAGCTTTTGACAATACTCCTCATGAGGCTGTCAAAAGAACATTAAATAGAAGAGGTGTAGACAGCACAACATCCAAATGGATGTCGGAACTGCTCATCACTAGAGTAGCAGAGACGAGGACGAGCAAAGACATTGTCTCTATTTGTACAACCAGAGGATGTCCACGGGGAGGAGTAGCATCCTCATTAATGTGGAGCCTGACGGTTGACGAACTCCTGTGCGGTTTGACTGACCTCGGAATATCCTGCCATGGATATGCCGATGATATTCTCATAACAGCCAGGGGAAAATTCGGAAATACCCTTTGTGACATCGTACAAAAGGGTCTGAAGACACAAATAGCTGGTGTAGGCAAGTGGGACTTAACATCAACCCCACCAAAACCATCTCAATAGCCTTCACTTAGAAAAGAAAGCCCAACCTCAAAACCATCAAACTTGATGGGAGCGCGCTTGAATGGAGACAAGAAATCAAGTATCTAGGTTTGACTCTAGACAGTAAACTCCTAGCCATAAGAAAGTGTGCCCAGTTCAATATTGATAAAGGATATGGAAGGCAAAGGACTATCATAATGTAGGATAGTCAAGCAGCCATTAAAGCACTGAGCTCCTGTGTTATCAGTTCCAAAATGGTGTGGAAATGAATAGGCAAACTAAATGAACTAGGCGGGAACAATATAGTCACCTTACTGTGGATTCTAGGACACACAGGGATAGAAGGAAATGAAATAGCAGATGAACTAGCAAAGAGGGGGAGTGGAACACCCTTTTGGGGGCCGGAACCCTTTTGCGCTATCAGCTCCAATGTAATATTGGAAGAAATAGGCAAAGCCGAAGAAAAGAAAAGATCTGACCATTGGAAAGAACTAGTAGGACTTAGGCAATCCAAGATTCTTCTGGGGGAATACAACCTGTTGAGATCAAATGAATGCATAAGTCAAAGTGAAACTGCACTAAGAGTTTCAACAGGCATGCTTACGGGACAGTGTCGCCTGAATGGGCACCTGAAAAAGCTCAAAATATTGGAGGAAGAAGAATGTAGATTCTGTGGTATGGAAGAAGAAACCTCCATCCACATACTTGCGAACTGCACAGCAATTCAGAATCCTAGGGCACAACACCTTGGAGATTACTGGTTAGAAGAGGGACATTTACCTAAGTTAAAGCTTGCAGATATCCTAAAATTCCTCTTTTAGGTCTCAGTGAATGTCACCCCAATTTACAAACATACATAGTAAAAAAAATATCTACAGATATTATTTTCTCATCAGTTTTATTCACTAGGTACTTTAAATAAATTTCATTTTCTATTTAATTGCGTTAGTTTCAAGTATTTTGATTTATTAATATTAAATTCAATTTACTACCCTACATTATATTTTTCGGTAATACCCGCTACAGTTTGAAAACATAATATATCCAAATAAAGTATCTACCCCGTAAACGTCAACTCCCTTTTGTCCAGCACTTCATTTTCCCCAATTTTTCCAGATAATTCACATAAGTGCTTAGATGTAACGAAACAGATAAAAGAAAATGTAAATGAAGTCGAGCGTGAACACACATAAAATTTGAACTACCTGCTCCTAACGAATCCCAGATTGCTGTGGCAATGACAGATAAGATTGAAAATGTTTCATTTTTATAACTATGGAAGCAAATAACAGGGGTCGTTTTGTTTTGTGTCAGTATGCTTCAGAAAGAAAGGCCTTTCGTTGAAAGTGCACAATTGTCAAGATATTTTTATTTTTACAGATATTACTTTCGCGTTTGTAAACTTAATATAAAACTAGATACTATCAATGCAGCTATAGGCAGTTGTATTTTCTTTCGAATAACAACATTTATTTGATACAGACGAGAGACGATAAAATTAATGAAAAGAAATGAAAGCCAATTTTATAAGAAAATATTTGATGTGATTAAATCTATTTATTTTTCCCTGTACATTCAATCTCAGTTGAAAGATTAGACGTTGGATGTAGAGCACAAATCTTGACCATAACTATCTCATGTACAGTGTGGTAACCACTTATGGAACAACTTTATTCCACTTACCGAGGATTTTGAGCAAAAAGTCTTTAAATTTTTTTAATATATGCAAAATATATTTTCTGAGGTTGATAAAGCAGGTATTAGAGTACGTATGTGTGGAGTGGCTGAATGAAACATTGAAAGGGTTCTTTAACACAGTAAGTTAACAGAAATGACAAATAATATGCAAAATCAATTCTATCGCCTAGAAAAGCCAAGAAAAGTGAGAGAGTGAGTGAGTGAGTGAGTGAGTGAGTGAGTGAGTGAGTGAGTGAGTGAGTGAGTGAGTGTGTGAGTGGTGAGTACGATAAAAAATATTCGAGAAACTAAAAATCTATAAGTTCCATGAATCAGAAAATTACAAAAAAGACTTGCGGAGAATCATATGAATGAACTGGTAGTTCATGTTCTCTATTGAGTTGTTGAGAAGTGGAGTTTGAAAACGAAAAAAAAAGAAAAATTATACACGTTTGACGATTGATTGATTGGTTCGGCACCACCAGTCAGAAGCTTCGAGACATCGGCACTCAGCCTTTTTGTGCTCTTGGTTGTATCGTTGTACCAGTAGCCCTTATCAGGCTCAACAGTCTTTTCACTAGGTCCGAGTCGCATGGCTCTAGTATTTCCTCCAGTTTTTTGACAAGCAATTTTTTGGAATTTGATTCCTGTTCTGCAATGGCCAGAAAAACTTCCTATACAAAATTTCATCAAAATCGGTCCATCCGTTTAGTAGGAGTTCAGCGGGAACCCCTTAACAACGACAACCACCGAGACCAATTGTGAATCTAAACCATCCAGGTACTTACAGAAACAATTTTATTACAATTAATTTTCCAGCCGCTCAAGGGGAGTTCAGCGAGAACCCGATTGTAGCGCTACCTACTGGGACCAGTTGTGAATATAAACCTTCCAGGTACTCACTCAAACACACGTAAATTTTATCAAAATCGGTACAGGTGTTTAGGAGGAGATGCATTACATAGACACGTAAAAAAACCACCTCCTCACTTCTTAGAAATCAGAAAACCTGGGACAAGCTACAAGATGGTATGATAAAAAAGTAGAACGTTTCAAAGAAATTCGTTAAGGAATTAAGCAACAAGGAGGAATGGGATCCAAATACCATTATCAGACTTGGAAAGAATACCATTCAATTGTACACAGACGGCCCAAAAGCAATAGAAGGAACAGGGATGGGAGTGTACGAGCCAGGAACCAAACACTCTGAAAGCTTCGGAAAAACTCCAAGAACCTTTTAAGCGGAAACTAACGCCATAAGAAAGTGTGCCCAGTTCAATATTGATAAAGGATACAGGAAGCTAAGGATTATCATAATGTCGGATAATCAAGCAGCCATTAAAGCACTGAGCTTTTGTGTAATAAGTTCCAAAATGGTGGGGGAAGGCCTAGGAAAACTCAATGAACTAGGCGAGAACAATAAAGTCACCTAACAGTGGATTCCAGGACACACTGGAATAGAAGGAAATGAAATAGCAGATGAACTAGCAAAGAGGGGGACCGAAGCACTCTTTTGGGGGCCGGAACCCTTTTGCGGTATCAGCTTCAATGTAATATTGGAAGAAATGGGCAAAGCCGGAAAAATAGTAGTTTTGACCATTGGAAAGATCTAGTAGCACTTAGACAATCAAAGATTCTCCTGGGTGACTGCAGCCTGTTGAGATCAAATGAATGAATAAGTCAAAGTAATACTGCACTAAGAGTTTTAACGAGGATCCTAACGGGCACCTGAAAATGCTCAAAATTATGGAGGAAGAAGAATGTAGATTCTGTGGCATGGAAGAAGAAACCTCCATCCACATACTTGCGAATTGCACAGCAATTCAGAATCCTAGGTCACAACACCTAGGAGATTACTGGATCGAAGAGGTCCCCTCTTACCCAAGCTAAAGCTTGCAAATATCCTAAAATTCCTCCGGGAAATAGGGCTAAAGGAGCTACTAGTATCTGAGATTTTCCCCAGAAACTTAGTAGAAGAAAAGGGCGCTATAGATCTTTTAGGTCCCAGTGAATGTCACCCCAATATACATACATACAACTAAGCCTTTTGAAGGTTTTTGTTACTATATCGAACTTATCAATTTACGAGTGCTCACAGTGGTACAACGCAACACTCTGTATATACATACATCCATACATATACACGTACAGAAACATCAAATAATATGAAGTTACCAAAGGGCCACAAATAAGTTTATTTCTCAAGTGGTTTCCACTCTGTATAAGGCAAAACGTGAGCAAACCAAATCGATTTCCATTGCTTCTTAAATAATTTTTTTCCGATAATCTTCATTGTTATTTTATTTTATAGATCTTCATCTTTTGTTCATGTCGTCCCACTTTTTTGAAATATTTTAATTTCAACCTTTTTTGCAACTTAACGGGGAATTTATGACTTTTGAACAATACATCTTTATAAATATTTTATAACCGCAATTTGAACCGCCCGTCGTGATTCATTTGAATCGCATTGTATTTGTCAAAGCAATGATAAATAAACAATAACAATATCCGCTATAATGGTATAATAAAAGTAGTTTTATGTTTACGAATATATGGAGGTGGCTATTCAGAAGCTATTTCATTTCTGAAATTGCCAGTATAATCTTTTTATGACACGCTCTTGAATAACTGAAATAAAATTGAGATTGACGAAAAAAAAACAATTGGATTGTTCCAAAAAATATGCAATAAAATGTAGAGATATTAAAACCTTTAGATTTTGGCCACTGAAATACAATAATATCTTCTTTCCTTCACCACTAACATGAAAAATATTATTGCCAGTTCTTTATGCGACTAGATACCTTTTCTTTACTGATAAGAATGAAATTATAAAAAAGAGACTACAACAGAATTGTTCGAATACGAAACAAAAAAGTTTACAATTTATTCACTATTGTGTGAAGAAAATCATATTTTCAGCTCATGGATATCAAGAATTCTACTACTACCTTCTAGTAATATTTCAAGAGATTCAAATATATATAAATTCTAGTCAAAGAAGAAGATATGTCCATTTTAGTATAATATCGGACAGTGGTGTTATGTTATAAATTAGTCAAAGTTTATGTTTATTTCAGTTGCTTCGTATTTTTGTTACTATTTTTACTTGCATCGTTCTCTCCTGATCGTTATTATTTGCTACACTCCTTTTTAATATTTTTTTCCAATCCCATATTAGGTACCAATTTTTTGTTGCTAAAGCTATTCAAGTTGGGTTATTAAGGCCTGAGAGCAATACATTGCATACGTTAACTCGGAGACCTAAGGCCCATTGGGAGACCCTGAATTTGCACTGTGAAGCTCGTTATTTAACTGATGACTAAGTGTGGCCTCTCCTTCAAGTCCTTCTATGAAATCTTGTCCCAAAATTTCTAAACGGAACTGACAATGACAAAGAAGGTATACTATTTTTTCTTCTCTTTCACATCCTGTTTGTTTTAGAATATCTCGTCAATGACATTTCGTAACCCCGCAAGAAAAGTGACACAACTCAGAATTTTTCAAATTCCATTTTATGTGCGTATTATATCTCAATCTTCAATCAGGAAAAATGTCGCAAGTTAACTTTTTATAAATCTCCTAAGTGGTGGCTAGTGTCATTTTGTCCTTTTTCAACAATCACCTTTATTGAATCATGAACAGCGACACATTGCAGTTGAGTCTCGATCGCCGACTAGTGAGGTTACTCCGTTGCTTAGGAAAACCGACCAATTTTGAATTGTGTCGTTCTTCCTGTTGTATCCTGTTTGAATTGAAAGTGAAGAATAGGCATATTTTGGTTTGTGACGATTTTCCTGGTTTATCTTGTGTAAATTCAGAGCCTTTTCAGATACTTTTTGTTGTTCCATGTATGTTACATTGTGTTTATTTTACTATATGTCACTTTTATTGTTACGACTTTAATTAATTTGTAGTTTCAAGAGAAGTGCTATTAACAAACTATCAATTATTTATATTATAAGTAAGAAAAATGACGATGCGTACTTGTTTCAGATAAGATGAATTCATCTACTCGGGCTTCAAAAATTTTACGGTTGTGCTCAGCAAATAAAAATAACACCGATGCCTTAAAAACGCCTGTTGATAGTATGCTGACTAATATCGAAAACACTGAAGTTGAAAGACTCAACTATGTTGAAGCTGAAAAGAGTGAATCTACTGTATTCATTCAAGCTGCTGAATCCTCATCCCTACCATATAATTCACAACAGTATACTATAGAAATTGACGAGAGCACAGCAACAAAATGCGTCTTAAGAAAGATAAAAAAGGCTGCAGTACCTGAAATTTCTGCTCATGAGAATGCAGAATCTGTATTAGATAAAATCGATGCTGATTTAAACCTGAGTGATGATTTAGTAGCCGTTCCTAACTTTTCTGAATCTGAGACATTCTCAAGTTCTGATCAGATTCTGAACAAAACGCCTCGCTAATTACTTGTGCTGAAAATTCATCTGCTAAACGTGGTAAGAAGAGAATACTTACTCAGGATACCAGAAAGAAACAGCAAAGCGAATTAGAAATATGGGAAAAGAATACCAGTCTGTTTCTGCCAAAGTATAGGTACACGCGCACAGAAAATCACAGAGTTAGAGTTTGCAAACTATTTTTTAAGAATACGTTGGAAATCAACGACAGACCAATAAGAACAGTTTTGCAAAAAAAGGAAAATTAATTTCTTGAATCAGATAAGAGAGGAAAACACTCAAACCATTTCACAGTAGAATCTTGTATAAAAGAATCACTAAGAAGCCATATTAATTCGATACCGTGGATGGAAAGCCATTACATTCGTGCCAATAGTTCCAGAGAGTATATAGATGGTGGTAAGAGTTTAGCTGAGTAACATAAAGACTATGTTAAAGATCAGACCGAAAAACAAATAACCAGCTGCAAATCTCATGGTGTAGTTTAATATTTAATTTTTTTTCTCCGAATAAGGATTTATGCAATTTGTGCGAATCGTATAAAAACGCACCAAAAGTACCAGGCAAAAAGGAACAGTACGAGAAGCATCAGGAAGAAAAAAAGTTGAGTCGTGAGTCTAAAGAACATGATAAAAAGCAACCTTTGATCTTTAAGCGGTCATGCCGTGCCCTAAAGGAAATTTGTCAATATTCTACTACAAATCGAAAATAAACTCTCATAATTTTACATTCTGCGAAGTTGGTAATGATGCTGTAGAATGTTTTTTTGGCACGAGGGCGAAGGACATCGTGGCGCTAATGAAATAGGCTCTTTTGCATATGGAAGTATTTGGAGAAGAAAGCTTCCCTAATTAATGATGACAATTTGGAATTTACGTTCTACTCTGATAACTGTTGTGGGCAAAACAAGAATCGGTATATCATTTCAATGTTCCTGCACGCAGTTAAAACACTGAAAATAAAAGCTATTACACACAGCTATGTGAACGAAATGAGTCATTCAGATTTCTTCGATTTGAAACATTTGAGTAGCATGCTAGGTAATAACTACGCAAAAGATATCACTGGTAACTCTATAAAAATGAACGATTTGAAGATTCTAAGGTTTGAGAAGTCTAGACCAGATTCATTCCTTTTCAAACTGTCATACAAGGATGTAGAATTCGGAGAAATTGAAGTTCGAAAGAGACAACGCCAATCTTCTGCTGTTTTGAAGGAGGCTTACCCAAGAAAAATAGGGATTGGAGGAAGAAAGAGAGACGACTGTTTGGAATTGATCCGTTCAAATCACACGCCACAAAGTTATATTGTTATAGTATTGTAGTTGCGATGTCTATTTCCGTTTCTGGATTTTCGGGTACATCCACTTTTCCGTTCATTTCCCTCTGCATTGATGTAACTTGGGACCCAGCATAGTTCCCCTTTGCAGTTACAAAGTTTTGACAACGTTTCACGCCAGTTCCTCACCACCTTTGATCGTATCTCTATTAATGTCAAAGTTTTTATTGTAACTTCAGATATAGTTCCGCTAATCTTTATTTGTTTGGCTGCTTTTTCTATTCCAGCTTGTGAGACATCGCATCCGTTTATAAGTCTATATTATGACCTGGATATTTAATATTTCGGGATATATTCCTACCCCTATGCCAGTCTTAGTGACAGAGCCATCTGCAAATACTTAAATTTCGACTTCATCCAGTAGTTATTCCTTATTCCAGTCGTCTATTGTTGTGAAGTTAGTTACCTTCTTCCAAAGTAACACCAGGTGATCAAATAGTGTGTTTGCTGTACCAGCAGATAGCCTTTGTACTTACGAATAATATGTAGTAGCAATATTTCGCATGTCCACTATTTATTGAACACTTTCTCATTCCATATTTCTTAAACTTAACTGTTCACTTATGAACCATGAAATTTGAGGGCTCTCTAAACGCTGATGTGATTGAAGAGCCTAATAAATAAATTTCGTCAAATACGCCAATGGCTATAAGCTGCAAAGGTGAGAATTTATTTATCCAAGCTGAGAATTTAATTTAAATACTCCACTATCAAAAATGTGGTGAAATCGATAAAAATTTCTCAAGAGTAGGTACTGTAGTGTTACAAGGGGAAATAAATGTTAATAATTCATTTCAAAACAAGGAAGAAACAAAACAATGTTGTCCAAATATGAGAATAAATCAAGATATAATAGAGTGAAATTAAGTAACACATTGTAATATAAAAAATTTCATAGCAAGGACAGCAGAACTAAACCAAATCAAGTTAAGAAAATATATAAATATTTACTTTGAAACTTCAAATATTGACAAAGGATGATGACATAATGTTGTGTTGAGTAACTAGTAGGGACAGCAATTTTATCGGAAAATAATTCATCCTCAGCAATAAAATCGAATAGTCTCTGCTTTTATTTAGAGAACGTGGTTGAAAAAGTTTGGACGCCGCGTGGGGAAGAAATAGCGAGGAGTAGATAGCCTTGCGAAACTACAGTTGTAACCTTAAGAATTGAGCTCGAGCCCAAACATGAATTTATTCATAAAATTTAAATGATAATAAACAAAAAAGTGCAAGATTATCAATTACTTTGCCTACCTGGGCACATAAGTTTCGGTTGCTACGGTAGCAACCTTAGGCCTTCCACGTCGCTCAGAACGGAGTTAGGGGTGGATCCCTTTTCTTGATCTTCCGGACAAAAAAAGTAGACAACTTGTAAGGGCGCCAACTGAGTTTTCCACTTTGGCCTAGCACGACTAATTTCCCCAGATAACTCAGAAAAACAAGGGATGAAAATAAAAGGAAAACCTCAGCTTATGTTCCCTATAATTATTCAGTGAAAACAGTGAATACCCTTAAGGGAATGTTTTACAATTAATAACTACCTGAAAACCCTAGTAATTTCCCCCCACTTGAAAAAAATAGCGTGAACATCTGTTACACATCAAAAGTTAAATAATTAACAAAACAATTCCAAACTATACCAGTTAATCGACCTTCGTAGTGTGAAATTAATATGGCTGTTCAAGTGAACCAGTAGCGATTAAATACGAACGTATTAATTATAAGTTCTATAAACGAACCTGAAAAGTAATGTACAGTTTATGCAAGAAATTCCAAACAAGGCGACACCGTAGTCAAGGCGTTGGTACCAAGGCAGAGACGCATGCGCAAGTCGATTAAATTATGAAAATTTACCGCAAAATATTAATTTTCACCATTACAATTAGATGAAAAGATCAATTAGTAAGGAACTACCTGTCTAATATATATATACATGATGGCGTAAAGCCTATTCAACCTCAAACCATTCTGTGGTTAGGGAAAAAAATAAAAATAAGTAACTAAATTAAGAAAACCCCCGATACTGGGTTACCCCTCAATATGGTCTTCTTCAAGAAGTTGTGGAGAAGTAGCAGCAAACTTCAGAAGACATCACTATCTATCCACTAGGTAGACTCCAAACATTCCGAAGGCAAGTCTGTATCCGAAGGGTGGTAAGAATCCCCTGGCCCCACAGCTGAACCCTTTTCCAAAAAGGGTCCAATACTCAAAATTTTCCTTACTGTATGGCAACCAAAAAATGATGAACCAACAACAACATGTAGCAAACCCTCCAATTCCCAAACTTCAACGTTGGCAGTTTCAATCAATCGTTTTAGTGCAATGTATCCCCTATAAGGGTTTGTGAAAACGGCTTCCAGAACAGGACGGAATTCTCTAACAATACGAACTCCCGTAGAACAAAATACTAAACTGTATATTCCACAACTAATTCAGAACGAGAACCTATAAAACCCAGCAGGGGATGACTACCCAGTCATCAACAAAATTCTGATTCTCGTTCGAAGCACTTTTGGAAACTAAGCCATCTAGTCGAAGCACACACCGGAGAGAAAGGTGACTGACACTTCCTCAATTTCAGTACAGAATACTTCCATAGAGAAACCTACCCGAAACATACATCCGAACTACACTGAGCGAGTTCCGCACAGATCAAGTCATAAAGTGTTACACTTCCCTCTATGTAAGTCAATACGCATTCGCGAGTAAAACAGCCTACATTTCTAAGTAGTATCGATCAAACGCTCTAACAATTCCAAAAAACGGAGCTGTCTGTGGACTAATTGAGTCACAGGGCAGATGCTAAACATACATTACGACTACACTCATCGTTACTACTTCACGGCATGACGAACGAACGCTTTTATCCAGGACACTACTGTCACGACCAATTGTCAATGTCATCCAACAAATAATTCCACTTATAAACATTGAACAGAAATAATAGTGTACATTAAAAATTATTCAAATAAATTTGAGCATTAATAGTACCACAATACCCCCCTGCCAACGTAAACAAAGCAAGATCAAACACTCGGATTTAACAGACAAAACACATGGCGACAAACAGCTAATATATTATGAGTAGATGTTCAGAAAATATTCGAATGCCATCTTACACAGAAGATTTCTAACTAGTATGTCATTCCTTAAGCCAAAATATGGTAGATAAATGAGGAAAATATACCTCTAACTCAAAAGTAAAGTATGTCTCCATAGATCAGTAAGTTTTAACAAACCTAATTACTACTTTAAATGTTTTAGACTTCAAGTCAAGGAGTCAGTAATTTATAACTAAACCCTAATAAACTTTAGCGTTTATCAAGCTGAAGCGGACAAAGTATTTGGACTACTGTGGCTACACCTCAAAGGTGATATAATCAAAGCCATAAAAAAATCAGTAGCCCCACGGTAACTAAAAACTATAGTAAAATCCACAAGAGAGAGAACCCCTTACTACCCTTAATTATGAATTATAACAAACAAAAAAACAACTAACATGAATCTACCTTCCGTACATTTACCAGATCGACGCTTGTTTTGTATCGTACGATCACAAAACTTACATTATTTAAACTACCTGGCGACAAAATATAAAATTGTTGTCATGATGTGAAGACAGGTTTGGTTACAGCCTGCACCACTTCGCCGGGAGGATGATGGCAGAGTAGTCCCTAAAACTCTGGGCTGACAGAAATTATTTAACTACTGAAGTCCTTTCGTAGTGAACAAATGATGTTAGAAACATAGAGACAATATCGGCCAGGTAATTACTATATACAAATACTTAATATATACAATAGACGTAGTGACAAATTTACTCGTTACACAGTGCCTGTTAAAAAAGTGGAAAATAACTAAAAGCCAAAGGTTTAACAAAAAGTTGAAAAAGTCATAACAGGACTACGCTGCCTGGAAGAAATGGAATTTGTGTAAAGAAGTTGTGAAGGAATTTGGAAAAGGTGGTAAGTGAGGGAACGGGACCTCAGTGCCTGTCCTAATTTAATTGAAAATGCGACACGGAGTACCGCAGCGTGGCCACCGGGGTGTTGAATATTATTTTATTATAGTTATTATGAAAAGTATATCAAAGATAGTAATAATCAAAATTGTAAGTTATAATAAAACATCAATTCCATGGAAGGATTTTTTTCTACAACTCGTAAAATCTCGACTGTTTTAATAATGAAAATCCATTATACAATTATAAATTACGCTAAAATGTGTCACGTACAATTAGTGTATATATCACAATACTATATTTTGTTTTATTGCTTTAATTACTGTAGAAATGTTATTACGACCACCATTGTAGCGGTGCTTAATTACATTGTTTTCGTCATGAGCACGTGATATTTATAAAATATATGTTCGTTTCATTGGCAAGCATGTTCGATAATTTCTTTTATATACCAGTACACGTTCCATTGAAATGAATTAAATATTCATTGATATGAATTGTCTCTCTTGATTATACGCTAATTAAAACAAAAATAAGAGTTTAACCTCATCAATACGTACAGCCTTTCTAAAATTAGATTATTGTAAATACAGTACTAGCCAATCAAGCGTGAACCCGGGATTATGATTTCAGTCTAGTTTTCTATCCTTCTCGCACTACCGGATTGAAACAGCAAAGCAGCTAGAACAAAACCATATTATTCTGAAAAAGTGGGCAAAACACCAAAAGGTCGTCAAAACCCTCAGCCTAGTCAGACCTTCAGTAGCACATAATGTTTGCTGAGGTTTCCTGATATTTTTGGCTATACTTGCATATGGTTTTGTCTGATAATCCGATGCTGATCGTGTCTTTGTCTTTGTCTTTGCTACAAGCTCACTGATGAGCGAAGGGAGACACGTAAAATATTTTTTTTAACAACGCTAGGATTTCATAAAAACAATGACAGGATTGTTCATGACACACTTTCCAAAACTCCTAAAGGTCAATTTCAACCACTTCCAAATATGCGCGGAAAGGCTAAGAATAAATATAAAATTGATAATACAGTCATCAATGAAGATATAGAATCGTTCAACCCATGCATTTCGCATTTTAGGCGTGAGCATGCTCCCAATAGGAGGTACCTTCCAAGCGACATACCTATCGATTTCTGGTATGCATGAAGATTTTGTATCTAAATATCCAGGTCTTAAGGTGCCGTATGAAGCTTATAGAGTTAAAGTAGAGGCAAAGAATATTTCATTTGCAAAATTAGGCAACGAAGAATGTGAGATATGCGAGGAAGCTAAACTACATGAACATAGAAAATATTATTTGCGAGAAGATTGTGAAATGCGTCAATTGGAAAAGACATATCGAACATGCGGACAAATCCAGAAAACTGTATCAGGAACAAGCACGATCCAGTTTTAGTGACGGTACTGTCTGTGTTTCTGTAGATCTACAAAAAATTATTATACTTCCTAGAATCGACACCTTCAAGATATTTGTACAAAGATTAACCACATATCACGAAAGCTTCGTTCCATTAGGAAAAAAAATCGAATTTATCACCCTTCGCAGCTGTTTGGAAGGAATCTATAAGCGGACGTAACAAGGAAGACATAATATGCAAAACCTATGATTTTGACGACTTTGTTCAAGCTGTCGGCACATCCAGAAAATCTAAAATCGACGTAAAGCCCGTGACTCATGACGACTTCTATTTATGGAAAGATTTTAAATCTCAGGCGAAACTTAATCAAGATTTAAATCACATGCGCTTGTCAAACATTGTGCAAATAAAAGCCAATAGGGGAAAATATATTCTTCAGTACAAAACCTCACTGACTGACTATGAAGATTTCAAAAACTTAGATTTTCTATGCAAGTTAAGTCATAAAAAAACCGGACTTTTGCTGGCACCAGTTACTTCTTGTTCCAAACCATGTGGTTTCTCATCGTCCAAAAAAGAAAAGTTGCTTAAAGCCCTCGACGGTATTATTCCAGAGAACCGGAAACATTTTTGGGTAAACCTTTCAGGGAGTAGTAATTAAAACTTACGTTCAATTTACTTTTATGTTAATTTTAGATTTATTTTTATGTAAATTTATATCCAGTTAATAAATTTTTCTCTAAATGCTAGTCGTTTTTTTTCAGACATTTTTCACACAAATATCAAATCTTTTTTTGAAACAGAAATGTAATTATTATATCAATTAATCAGGTTTAGCACATACCGCATTTATTTTTAGTAACACCTCTAAGAAAAAATGCGGTATATTGAATTTACTAGCAGTACCGCTTTTTTTCTTGGTGAACTGATGGTAAAATCTAAGAATAAAGGCGGTATGTCGTTTTTTGGAAAACGTATTGGACTTTATTGATCAAAAAACTTTCCCTTAACTTCTAGGAATATATAACACAAGTTTCCACACAGAAATTATCTAAATGTCGTAATATGTGTAAGGGCCAAACGTAAAACTTTAAGAGTGAATATCTCAGTTTAGCACCTCATTAACATACCGCGTTTATTCTTATGAGAGCAGCACGTTTTACTATAAAAAAGCTAAAGTTCTGAGTATGTAGTGATACTTATTTGGAAATAGACTTTTCATTATCAACAATCAATTAATAATGATTATTCGTTAGTGCTTTCATAAGCTCGTATCATTGGATTATGTCTATTAACATTTTTTTTGTCAAATACTGCATGTTAGAAGGTAAACATTTTTCCAAATATCTTATGGGTTTCTTCCAATCTGGCAACGCCGTGCGAAAATCATATTACCGCGTACTCCCAACGAACGAACGAATATTGGTGAAGATCGGCCTGTTGCTACGCAACCACCTGACTTTTGGCAACTTCGTGCGTGTGTTCTTCCTTCTCACTTCGACTATTGACTGATATTGATTGTCGGCCTCGTTTCCTCGTTACCAACACAGCGTAGCTTCGATAGGTTTGCCAAACTTTACGAGTACCTCACCAAGTGAGTCGCCGGCTTAACATACACGTTACTTATTAAAGTGGTTTGAGTATATAACCTTTATATTGGTGGGAGAGAACTGTTTTTAACAATAACAAGTCTGCGAAGATCACTTAAGCAGAACCAGAGTTACCGGTGTTTTTCAGTAACAACTCTTCCCCACCTCTAATTTGGAAATACAAACTTTGACTTGTGAAATGACAAATACGTGATTTTTTTTCTGATTATAAGGCAAATTTTATAAAATGTTGCTTTTTTAATTCATATTATTCAATTACGTCTTCTAGCGGTGGACTTAGAAGTATGTAAATAATTTCCATGCATTGGGAGACCCGGTACACATATCATTGCTTTGAATAGTGTAATTTTGCTTAATAATTATACACTTTCACATACGAATCTTATTGAATATTACAAAAAATATAAAATTTTCAACCGTTGTTGTTGATTTAGGTAACACATTTCATTCAAAATTCTCGTAATACAAAATTAAATTACTTGCAATACGAAATTAAATCACCGTACAATTAAATTTACTTTGTTCCAACATAAAACAGAACAACAATGTTTTGCCGAAATGCAAAAATATTTTGAAAAAAGCTTTTAAATTCTATCAATAATATTTGTATTTAAACCAAAATACATTTAATTCAGAAAATAATTGTTTTCATGACTGGCGTACGCCTACATTTCAATTCTACCATAAAATACTTTCAGTTGTATTAAATTGCCCTAATTAACATCATATATTTAACAAGTATTTAACAAATGAACTTCCTACACAAAATGAATACAAAACATTTAATTAAATTAAATCCTATAATTTTGCACTAAATGAAGCATTTCAGTCGATTTCTTAAACTACTCCAACCTATAATGTTCAATGTATTAGGGTGCTGGCATGAAGATCCGTTACTTATAGATAGAGCATGCTCAACGCAATATTTTGCCAAGAAAAACTTTTCACAAGAATGGTCCCCAAGAAGGCTGCCTCGTTTACTGCGTACTGAATGCGACATCTTTATTGTCGTTTGAATTAGTCGATGAGTAAATAAATAATAAGACGTCAATAAAATTGTAAATTCAATTGAAAGTAATTTACATACACTGAAAATACCAATGTCCAAAAAGAACACACCGTACAGTTTACGTCATCCCACCATTCAGCGCGTATTATTGAATAACCGCCAAACACGGATAAGGGTATAGTAATAAATAATTGCCGAAATTTGTAAATGTTCAATTCAAATTGTTCCCAAATTTTATTAAATATATAGAAGTTAGGCTTTTTATTTTATTTATAAATGGAAATAATCGTAGAAAAAGTATAGTACACATTTGTAAAATTATTGCGCTCGCCGTTACGCAGCTCACGTGCAACTTTCTTACTCGCATGTAATAAGCTTCTTACAACTATAATATCATACTATGATTTCTTAGATACTCAAAAAATATTCAAAACAGAGGAGCATATAAGAAATAAGCACGTTCTGGAGTACTGGCGCCTTTCCGTAGAACAAAAACGATGGCGCCAAGTCTGTGAGACCCGAAATTAAAAAAAAAGAATAATACTAAATCAAATAATTGGAAAATTCTTAAACTATGGCCACCAATGGTTTCCTCTGTTGTTTTTAAGGCCTATTATCTACCTATTAAATTAAAATGAATCTTATTGTACATACTAGAATGATAGGTATACAATGTTGTCAGTTCTGATGAGGGGTTCCAAAATTTTGAAAAAAAAATAAAACTAATTTTTAGGGTATGTTGAGTAAAAACAAACAAATATTCAATCGTCATCAATTTCTAGTCTATTATTGCAATCACGGTATGAAAATATAGCATGTGAGAGACATACATTTTTTTTTCTACAGTCGCGCGTAAAATGACTAATTATGATTGTTACTTTACGCTCTAGCGCAAAAAAGGAATCTTTTTCGCTCGCTTATTTAATCAAACCATGCCCTCCGAATTAACTCAATTGGTGAATAATTAACAATTTATCAGGTTAAAAATTAAATAAAATTAGATAAATTATATGAAAATTGTCAAAAAGTTTGAAATATGTTCAAAAATGGTCAAAAACCTAAAATTTTTTTGAAAAATTTTCACTAATGTTCAAAAATTTTCAAAATGGTCAAAAACTATCAAAAATTGTCAAAAATGGACAATTATTGTCAAAATTGGTCAATAATCATCAAAAATTGTTAAAATTTTGAAAAGTGGTCGATAATTGTCAAAAACTATCAAAAATGGTCAATAATTTTGAAAAAGGGTCAATAATTTTGAAAAAGGGTCAAAAATTTTGAAAAATTGTTAAAATTTTGAAAAGTTGACAAAAATGACCAATAATTGTCAAAAACTATCAAAAATGGAGAATTATTGTTAAAAATGGTCAAAATTTGGAAAAATAGTTGGTAATTGTCAAAAATTGTTAAAGTTTTTAAAATATGGTCAAAAATGGTCAAAAATTTGGAAAAATGGTCCATAATTCTCAACAATTGTCAATAATTATCAAAAATGGTCAATAATTTTGAAAAATAGTCTAAAATTTTGAAAAATTGTCAAAAATTGTTAAAATTTCGAAAAATGGTCGATAATTGTCAAAAACTATCAAAAATAGTCAATAATTCTGAAAAATGGTCAAAAATTTTTAAAAATTGATAAAATTTTTGAAAAATTCTCAAAAATATTGAAAAATTGTCAAAAATGGCCAATAATTGTCAAAAACTATCGAAAATGGTCAAAAATTGTCAAAAACTGTTAAAAATGGACCATTATTGTTAAAAATTGTAAAAATTTTGAAAAATAGTTGATAATTGTCCAAAATCGTCAAAAATTTTGAAAAATTGTAAAAAATGGTCAAAAACTATCGAAAATGGTTAAAAATTGTCAATTACTGGTAAAAACTGTTAAAAACGGGCAATTATTGCCAAAAACTGTCAAAAATTGTTAAAAATTGTTAAAAATTGTCATCATTTTGAAAAATGTTCAAAAATGACCAAAAATTTGGAAAAATGGTCACTAATTTGAAAAATAGTCAAAATGGTCAATAATTGTTAAAATTTTGAAAAATGGTCAATAATTGTTAAAACTTTGAAAAATGGTCAATAATTGTCAAAATTTTGAGAAATGGTCAATAATCGTCAAAAGTTGTCAAAATTTTGGAAAATAGTCAATAAATGATACGAGCTGTTAAGTTTAAGGTTAATCATGATGAATAGCGGAAATGACGATTATTCTAGCACTCCTATTATAACCTAAGATAATATAATAGTATATTCTGTAACAAGGCTAGAATGAAAATTCGATGCGAGTGGAAAGTTCCGAGCGCGAGCCGAAGGTGAGCGTGAGGAACCACGAGCATCACGAATTTTCATACTAACCGAGTAGCAGACCATACTTTCTCCACGATCAAAGATTTTAAATGGAAATTAACAAAAGATAATTTATATTAGAGAACTCAATCACAATAATTATATTAGGTATAAACACTCAATGTGACAGCAATAATTTTGACACTTACTCAAATTTTGCCACTACGATGACAATCAACTGCGTCAAGGCTAATGTTATTATTATTGCTAACCAGTGTGAGAAAATTATTCTATCACTAGAGAGAGAATGTAAATACATTCAAATTGCATGTGGGCAGAGGTGTTGCAGAATATTTCTTCAATCTCAAGAGAGAGAATACCAGCATTCTGGAATCAAATTTGATTTCAGAATTGGCAAATTCTGTGATGATCGTTGAGAAAAAACTGTTCTTACTTCTAGCACTCCTATTATAACCTAAGATAATATAAAAAACTGTTTTAATTATCAAAAGGGCGACTGTAGAAAAAATGGTGTGTTTTTCGAGCGTAAAGTAAAATTGCCGCTTTCGAAAGATCGCCGCGCTCCGCTCCGCGTGATAATTTCAGGTTTGCGATCGTCATTCGTTGCTGGATCAATTGCATCGTCATGATGCATGCTTGATGCCAAAATGACGTTCCTACCTTTCTTAGGAATAAACGACACAATTGTGATGTCTTCGCTAAATCCGAAAATGCTTGATTTCTCTGATCGGGATTTGGTGTTGACAAATTCGGGGGGATTACGCGCTTGTTTTTCCTGACTGTTCCCATGTAGGCAAGGTTATGATTTTTGGATAAGCTCGAGATCAAGTTAAAAGAAGTAAACCAATTATCGCACGTCAAATTTCTACTAGTTCCGGAAATAGGCTCCACCAATCTCTCAACAATACTTGCTGGGTCATTTTTGTGGTAGTATGGTCCTTCAGGATGTAAACCGGCATAAATTCAAAGGTTGCTTGTATAGTGCGTTAAGGCTTCTACTAAGGCAAAGATCTTCACACCGTATTTATTTGGTTTATGTGAAATATATTGCTTGAGTCCGCACCTGCCCCGAAATGCCTCCAGCTTCTCGTCTATAGTCGCATATTCACTAATAGTATATAGGCTCGTTTGCAATTGGCTATCAATATTTCAAAAACTCGTCTCAACCTTTGATTGAGAAGCCCCTGATTGTATGCCTACTTTAAGACCCTGCTGACCAAACCATTCCACAAGATATCTTCTTAGTTCTTGTCATTTTCTCAGTCATACTAATATAAATTTCGTACACTTTTCAGTATTTCATGATGTATACAAGCTTTTCTTTTTTGATAAATTCGAGCGTGTGAAAAGGTCCATACTCGTACTTCTACGTCCATAAATCTTTACGGGTGTTAAAATTGTCACAGCGGGACTGCGATAATTTGTGTGCTGGCTCATTGCTCCTTCGAATCGCCGTAATGGAAAACACGTTAAATTAAAAACCGCGAAATTTGTTTCCATGTTATTTATTATATCTGGCAGCCGAGGAAGAATGTTGCACGAATACCAATTAGACGATATTAAAATTCGTCTTTTGCTCGATTCTTCAGATGGAAACTTTTTGCAAAGAATGAAAAATGAAATGGGAAATACTAGAAAAACACCAATTAGTGTCAATGCGAAAAGTTTGTTTAGAAATAAAATGTAATTTCGGTTTCTTCGCATTTATTTTTCCATATCTGTTATGAAATTTGTTGACGTCAATTTCTATGAAATTAGAGATGGGCTGTTAATACATATACGTTCTTAATCAAAATTCATATTGATACCGATTGGAATCAATTTAAAAGTTCATCAGTTTAAAATATGATTATTTAAAATTAAATCTCATTTTTTTAAATAAATTTTTGATGAGTCCCAATAGAACAGGAGCCGAAGAGAAACGACCTTCACCCATTCGTTAACCGAATGCACCAAATTTTTAATGAAATCTCATAAATAGACGAATACGCCTCTATAGAAATGTGGTCATGGTTATTTTCAATTAAATTAATTTTAATTGATTTTTTATGTTTTTCACGCATTTGTTACCAAACAAGTTTTGTTTTAATCGATAGTTTTTAATATATAAATGTCCAGTAAAGGTTACTACTTCTATCTGTTAATAACTCGAAATATTTAACAGCGAATGATTAAATTAATGATAAAGGCGATTGTACATCATTTCCTGTAATGAATCGTACAAAAAAGGTATTGCCTGGCTTTGCAGTTTGAAAATCAGAGCAAGCAAAGATGAGATAGAGAGAGAGAGAAAGTAAAGGGAGTTCGAAGGATGTGCTGTAGAGAAGAATATTAAGACATGTCCGCTAAATGTAAGAGAATGCGCATGATCTTTTTACATGCGATTGATAAGGGCAGTCTATGTTTACTGTCAAGAATCATTTTGGTGTAACTTAAACATATGGGGTGATAACCAACAAGCAGAATACTTCCATCCTTGAAGAGCCAGCTTCAGATTTAGTTGATTTACACAAAAAACAATTTTTATTCATTTTCTTTCTGTAGTCTATGATCCGTCTACGGATTTCAGTTCATTTTTTATGAAGATCTGTATCTGTCAAATATGAACATTATCATCTCGAAAATAATACATTTGAGGTATTAGGGTATTTATTCTACACAAAGTTACATTAAAATATAACGTAGAATCCAAAACATACAGGGAGCTATATTTGAATTAACAAAGGTGCTGTCACCACTGAAATAACTCAGTTATTCGATAATTTAATTTTGCTACAAATTCATCCAAAAACAACTACAAAACCTTACTCTCAAACCTAATACATACCTTCCTTCCCTCTCCTCATTTTCCAGTTCATTCATTATGCATTCAATTGTTGTAATTTACTGAAGGAGTTTAATTAATTAATATTTTGATCTTATTATTTGTATAGGGCTGTAGAAAAAATATTGTATGCAGCATATGCATAAGGTGTCTTTTTTTCACTCATGGTCAACTTTTCCATTCGTGAAAAAAGTACCACTTCATGCACTTGTTGCATAAATAACCTATTAAAGTTGTCTTTATATAAAGATCTCCTCATTATTTCATGTCCTGTTTTTTATTGTAATGCATCCCTAAAACTTGGGGACTTTTTTGGTATTATTTTTACCAGATGTGTTAAATGTCACAGTGACATTAACTAGTTTGGTATGGAAATGTTTGGAGCCTTGAAGGCATTTATATGTAAAATATCGTGTAAACCAGTGGTATACGTTGTTGGAATAATTGGAAAAAAAGAAAGGCATTATTAGATGCATAGGATCTAAGGGTTAAAAATGATTGCTTTAAGGCCGCATGGCTTCACCTCTACAATGTTTATCACTTTTTTATTAATGCATAAGTAACTTTTAACCCCTTAACATCCAGTACTCCATATATGGATATTGTGGATATTCTAACTGGGTACCATAATATCCACATATGGATATCGTTGTTGATGGCTTATATGGCTATATATCGAGCAGGTAACTGGCATGGAGGGCTGCAATGAATGTAATCGTCTGGTATCGCACACAAACCGTCCCCACCAAAAATTTGTCAATATCTAAAATAAATCCAAATTAATATTTTTACGTAAGTATATAGTTAACCACGTTGGTTCGCGGTCGCATTGGCGGGAAAGTCTGTTTTATCGTATTTAGAGTGTTTTTTCGACATACTCTGTTGTATTTTAACATATTCTAAGTATGATGAATGATCAGGATTTTTCTACAGACAGTAGTGATGATTCGGAGTACGAGTTGAGTGAAAATTCGGTAATTAGTGAGACTGATGAAACATATTCGGAATCCAATGAGGACGAACTTTGTGAAAACGTGACCATGGACGATTGGCAGGTTTTAAGTGACTTTTTTTCCGATCAAGTTCCTATACCACCGCATAATTTTTCCTCTGAATATAATTTCCACCCAGCCATTGATTTTACAGAATGCAAAGACCCAGTCAATTGTTTCGAATGTTTTTTAAGTCCAAATTTAATAGCCAAATTATGTGAGTAGATGAACAGAAGAGCTGAAATGTACTTTGAACAAAATACCAGTACATTGAAAGTGTATGGCCTTCAGTGGAAGAAACTCGATAAAGAAGAGATGTATGTATATTTTCTTGCTGGATTAGTAAAGTGCCCTCGCATTACAGATTACTGGAGTAATAACATTTTCTGCGCTGGGCCAAAAGTTTTTAATAAATCTATTATGAGTCGAAACAGGTATCTTTCTATACTGAAATTTATTCGATTTTCTCCACCTGAAGCAGCAAGAAAAAATGCTCCGTTGACCAGACTTGGAATTCACTTGTCTATGCTCAGAAGTAACTGCATGACGTTGGTTGACCCAGGACTGGTGTTTGCTATCGATGAACATTTGATGCTGTACAAAGGCAGGTTGCACTTTCGTCAATATATGAAAACAGAAAGAAGTAGGTTTGGCAGAAAACTTTTTGAATTGTGCCCAAGCGCTCCACATTTGCGAGGATATACTTGGAACTTCTGTTTGTACATAGGAAAAGACAATTTCAATGTCTCCCATATTCAAGGCATCGAAAACCTTTCGGTTTCTGAAATAATTGTCGTGCATTTAGCCCAAAATGTACTGAATAGTGGCCGAGAAGTAATTTTGGACAATTGGTATACTTACGCAATTTTTACTGACTCAAGGAACCCATTTGACTGGAACTATAAGAAGCAATCGTGGAGCTCCTACTCAATTAAATAGAATACCACTAGAAACGTACCAATCACGCTTTGTACGAAAAGACATGCAACTGCTTGTTAGATATAAAGACAAGAAGGATGTATACTTGATGACAAGTAAGCATACTGCAGGGTTTTGTGAAAAATCTCGTTACAAGGTAGGCTGGAAACTAGTTCTATTTAAAAAGCCTGGCCACATATATGAATATTATAATCAAAATATGGGCTCTGTTGACGTCGTCGATCAATATTTGGAGCCTTACGATTATTTACGGAAAAGCTACACTTGGTTTATGAAAGTTGGCTTCCAACTAATGCTTCAGATGTTTTTAAATTCTAAGGTATTATACTGTAACGCTAAAGAGGATTTCCATATTTCAATGTTATAACACCTGTTATAAAGGATGTTAAAGCAGTGAAAGGGTAGAAATAAAGATACTGAACACCCTTTGAATATCTAAGGGTTAAGGAAGGGGTACTTAAGGGGGACAAATAAAACTATTGCGTTATGTAGATATATGCTGAATAAATTCTATTGATTGTCCTAACAGGTGGTAGGCCATACAGATTACAAGTATGTATAGGAAGGTTCTCATAAAAAGGGGCTCTTACAAAAATACGAAGTGAAGTTAGGGAACACGTGGTTTATCTATGGTGAGAGCCACCGATATAATTAAACTTCAAATATCAAATTTGAACGTTGACTTATGTCTAAAATTATAACCATGTGCAAATTTGAGAAAAGTTTAGATGGATATAATTATAATATAAATGAATTTATTGAAAATCACCCAAAGTATGCATACCTAGGACTCACAGTATTTATGAGTTACTTAGAATTAATATATCGTATAGACAATGATTACTGAAGGTAAATATTATATAAAAAGGTATGAATGTATAATTAAAAAACCTTATAAATTTATTCTTGGTAGAATACGAAGTTGTAGGAGAGAAGTCCTAGGGATTCACTTAAACTATGTTACCTGGGATAACCACTTGCCAAATGTTAGGACGTGTAGGGGTTGAATTCCAAAAGTATAGTCCTCGCACGTGTATATCGAGGTATTCCGCCAGTGATGTTTTGACTTCCTTTGACTTTACATTTAATTTTTACAAAATAAGTTTTCAATCCTGTGAAAGACCTTTTTAACTTTATTTTTCACCACTTGCTGGCATCATACAAACGACTTGTTACATTTTTCTAGATTATATCTGGCTGTGAATAATAATATTTACGGAACCAAAATATTTACTTCAAAGTCCTAACAAATACGTACAAAGTTTATATATTTACCATCTACCTCTCATCAAATATGTAATTTCGGACGTTAAACTATCATGTTATAAAAAAAAATTCGTATTTTTGTAAAATTAAGTTGAAATAATTATACTTGACGTATTTACGGAAAACTATTAAACATTAACAAAACTGGCAGCGACAGAGAATTAAATTGTTTGAAAATACTGGATAAATCGTTAATTGTATTGAGCGGGTGGAATTAAAAAGGTTGTTTCATAGTGTGTTAACCTTATTGAATTTACCGATGGATGTGAAAATATCGAAAAACTATTATTGTATAAATAGTGAAAACTTCCTTCTTCATACGAGAACGATGAAATTTTCTATATCATGGGCGTACGATAAAAGTGTTCAAATGGGGCTAATTTATTAGTGAAAAATACTTTTACTGAAAATAAGTTAATCACTTTTTAGAGTTCTCATCACCATTGAAACTTCGTCATATTTTGAAAGATACAATTAATATAGAGCAGCAATTCGCTGCTTTCCTATGGAAATTTCAAAAAGATCAAGAGACATCACTGGGAGGAGGTACATGTTCCGATATTCCATTCGACATCAAGCTAGAAAATGAAGTTGAGTCAAGAAACAGCTTTTTCATTTATAGAGATTCATTAATATTTGATATATCTGAAGTACATGATGTATACCTACATATAAAACTGGAACGTGTCTTCATAAACTTCAAATCTGAAAAATGAGATACAACAATACGACAATATAATTTTATTTTGCTCTGAATAAAAGTAAACAGAAAATAGGATGTGAACCTTCGAGAAAAGTGTAGAGATTAGACTTGTGTCCCCATTTTTGTATTGCTCCCAACGTTTTTGGTATTCACAATTTGTAAAGACGTCTCCAGCGAAGTACGTTTATCTCCCCTGGAAATCTCTTTTCATATTATGTTATGTGAGATAGCATTTATAAAGTAATTTGTCAAATTTATATTCGTGTGAATGTTCATAATAACACAAATAAATATTTAACAGTTCAATTTATTTCCTCACTCGGCGCACTGATTGGAACTTCTGATGCTATGAAGCAAAAATAATTACGGAGCTGTCAAACTAGAGCGTCAGATAGAACATACATAGCACGCGATATATGTTCATCGCACGCAACTTTCTCAAAATACTCTGTTTCCACTAGGCATAGTTATCAAGTCACCACATGTCGTTAAGGAGAAAAATGTTTGCTCTAGTAGATATCCAATGAAATCAGTTAATTTGAGGTCATTTGATTGAACACAACCAATCAGAACAACATTACACTGAAAACAGCCCATGGTCTGTTTTCAGTGTAATGTACTGATTGGTTGTGTTCAATCAAATGACCTCAAATTAACTGATTTCATTGGATTCACTTTTTTGGATAACATGCATACATTTTGATTTATTTCGAATTTGACGTTTCAAATATTTAATATTTCAAAATGTCACCATTTTGTCATAATACTGACGAGAACATGAGAAACTTTTTGAGATGTGTCACTGTTGTTTTGAATGAGCGATGTGCATAAGTAATTAATTTTTGATCCGACCTGAAACTTTTGTTTATTTTTTACACCATGCCTCTGAATAGATGGTGATGAAAGCTTTTATTTGGTTTATTGCACACAATAATACCCTTAGTAC
Organism: Lochmaea crataegi; assembly: GCA_947563755.1. Taxonomy (NCBI): domain Eukaryota; kingdom Metazoa; phylum Arthropoda; class Insecta; order Coleoptera; family Chrysomelidae; genus Lochmaea; species Lochmaea crataegi. The sequence goes on from OX387424.1 coordinate 42,610,359, forward strand.
CATTTTTGCTTCGTGAATTCTATACACTAGAACGAGTCTCTAATGATATAATGATATGTTTCCGGAAAAAGGAGCGAAAAGGAAAATTTTGGTTTGGATTTCGTCAAGTTAATCAAGTTGAAAATGTTTCCACTTGTAAAAGTATTCGTTCAAACGTGATAACGTTTGAGAAAAGCCCTAATAACAATTAGTCTTTGGCTTGGCTGCGATATTGTAGAATTGAAAAAAGTAGCTACAGGATAAATAATGTGCTCGAATTGAAATTTTTAATAATTTCTCGTGTTCCTTTTCAGGTTTTTTGTTTGGTAAGATAGTAGAAGTGGAGCACTTGGTTAATTTTCTGAAATCTGATGAAGAATCACGCACACTTTTAATGTATTTTAAAAAATACACTATGAAGTATCATAAAACTTATGATTGCATAGATTCCCGGCGTCTTCATTTATTTGAAAAAGATTTGCGGGTACTCTTTCTTTGCATAAACTGGCGTTATTTATACAGTCAAAATTATTTGGTACTCCAGATTCACGTTTGATAAGTAGATTTTTCATTAATTTAAAATACATATAGTTTTTAATGTGTACCATCTTTCCGTTCGGTTCCCTGCAATGTGTGGCAGTGATTTCGTGAAATGGGACGGAAGTGTGTAACAGGAAGCCAGTGAAGCGCGCGCTTCTTGATTTGACCAATGAGCGCGAGCTCGGTATTGTCAGCCAACAGTGTATGCATCAGCTGTGAACTTAAGCTACAGTGTTGTGTATAAAGTTTGTTGTTATGTGAACTAATTTATATGTGAAAACTATATAAATAATTTCATTTCCTGCTGTTAATAGGTGTTTGAAAAAAATGCAAGTGAGTGATAATGCATAATTATTATTTAATAATTATTTGCATAAATATTCCATTATTTAGCTTTATTGAATTTTGAATTCAATTTCTGTCACTGTTGCTTGGAGAAGATTCCATATTTTTTTAAATCATGAACTCAAGCTCGAAATGAACACGGATCTAAATGTTATTGACGGAGTTTTTCAACGTTTCTTAAATATTTTGATATCACAAGTATTCGTCTCATATTTTAGTTATAATAAGTCTATTGTCTCCGCTTTCCCCCCAAATTGAACAAAAATGAAAAATATATTTAATAATACTTATTTATGCAGCAAGTGCATGAAGTGGTGCTTTTTTTCACGAATGGAAAAATTGACCATGAGTAAAAAAAAGACATCTTACGCATATGCTGCATACAATATTTTTCCTACAAGCAAGCAAAAACTAAAAAATGTGTTATTTAGGTTGCTCTAAATGGACTAAAAATGGCGTCGATTCGAATATTTATGTTTGTCATGAAGACAAAACGCTAAGTAAAATGTCAGATGAGTGCAATCTGCAGAGCCATTAGCGGAAATATTTAAAATTAGCGTTAAAAAATAGTTATTTATGATTCAAGTGCGTGAAGTGATACTTTTTCGCAACGAGTGCGCAAAAGTAACTCACGCATGAGTATCATACAATGTTTTATCTACGACCACATTAAAAATAATTTCCCTTAATTATATATTACATAACCTCTCTTTTTAATAATTGTGTTTGAATTATTGCCTACCTTCATCATAAGAAATTCATTATCTGGTGCTCCATTTATAAAATCCAAAATCTGTTCCCTTGTGAAAATTTTTGATTTTTTTGGTTGATGGCTCTCTGGTTGTCGTTTTATGAAGGTAATAGGTTTATGAAACTGTTTAAATTTAAATTCATGGTAGTTTTCAACATTGAATAATGGGACCATAACGTTGATGATTTCCATTGACTTTTCCGAGAAATATGCAATAATAACATTTTCCGTCTAATTTTTGATTTTTTTTAGTGTTACACCAATCCAAAAAAAAAGGTGAGCGGTCGTCGGTCCGCCGTTAGTAGCTTGCTTCTTATGCACAATAAAATGACCATTTTTGACAATTTAGTAGCTTGCTTCTTATGCACAATAAAATGACCATTTTTGACAATTTTTCGAAAATTTTGACCATTTTTCAAAAATTTTGACAATTTTTGACAATTATTGACCATTTTTTCGAAATTTTTGACCATTTTTGGCTATTTCTTCAAATTTTAACAATTATTGACCATTTTTGACAATTATTGACCAATTTTGCAAAAATTTTGACCATTTCAGAACATTGTTCCAAATTTTAACAATTAATGACCATTTTTCCAAATTTTAACAATTACTGACCATTTTTGAGCATTTTTGACAGGTTCTGACAATTATTGACCATTTTTGACAATTTTTCAAAACTTTTGACCATTTTTCAAAAATTTTGACAATTTTTAACAATGATTGACCATTTTTGCAAAATTTTGACAATTTTTGACAAGTTTTCGAAAATTTTGACCATTTTTCAAAAATTTTAACAATTATTGATCATTTTTTCAAAATTTTTGACAATTTCTGACCATTTTTTCAAATTTTAACAATTATTGACTATTTTTGACAGTTTCTTACAATTATTGACCATTTCTGACAATTTTTCAGAAATTTTGATAATTTTCAACAATTATTGACCATTTTTGACAGTTTTTATAATTATTGACCATTTTGTCGTTTATTTCTTTATTGAATGGAATACCAACCCTTTACATCAATTTCCATCTAATTACTGTTTTCTAAGATACCCTATACCCGCCACTGTATCTCGAAAATCTGTCATAGGATCGATTCGGGCCCATCCGTGAGATTGAATGTAGAGATGAACAATTTACTAAAATTTCATTAAACTTCGTAATTTTGTGGAATGTCATTAAAAGTGTGCGAGATTCTTTGTCGTAATTACGTTAAAAGAGAGGGAAAAGATATTTCGGAAAAAGGCAAGACCAAATAAAGAGAGTGTATTCTGATACCCGCTTCTCCAAATCAAAACGCCAATGCATGGCTGCTTGACTATATGTCATAATGATAATCCTTTGCCTTCTATACATTTTATCAATATTTAACTGAACACACTTTCCTATAGCGTGTATATCTGCTTTAAAGATGCTATCAAGAATTGGTATGTCAAATATAAATTTTAAGTGGAAAAATTACCTAGCAACTGTCAACTTAGCTGTCAGCAGTTTTTCCGGAAAAAAAATCGAAAAAATTTCATGCAAGTTTGACAATTAATAAAAATGTTATATTAAAATAAAATGTTTATTTAACTCAGGAAATAATCTTACCAAATATCTCGTGCACCTAATTTTTCCTGTGGAAAAATTGGAACACTCGTTTCTAAGTAATCTGTTTTAACAAATTACTTAGAAACTCGTTTTTCCGAATTTTTCCGGAAAAATTAAATGCACTAGGGATATTACCCCCGAAAATATTTTTCTATATTTTTCAACTATTCATGAAAGCTGCCGATGAAAATCTATTTGCTTTAAATTAACTGAAAGCTGAATGGTCTTCTTTGTTTATCTACGATTAGGATTAATTTCCAGAAATTTACAATAATCAGCACATCAATCGGAGTACACACGATACAGTACACTTCAAATCCATTCATGTTGAACTTTCTGCTTTGATCCCATATTTCATTACTTCGACGAAGTGAACCAAATGGAAGACTAGAAATCTTCGGTAATTAACTGGAAATGGACATCCGGAACAACTGCCCTGCAAATGTGTTTACAGTGAGGGACTGAAGATGTTCTGGCAGGAGATGTAAGAGTTTAAAACAATACAATAATTTTGTATAAGAAACAAGGACAAATTTGGAGGTTTTATAGTATATCTTGTGAAGGAAATACCGGGGGTATCAAAGGGAGTGTCTTAATTATTTATTTTGATCAGTTCGCACGTGAGATGTGGTGGAAGATTTTCATCGCTCTGGCCGGCCGTTAACGTCCACAATTGAATTCAATATCGCTAAAATAAAGGAAGAAGGTTGAAAATTGTCGAATAAGTTTGAGATAGGTAGCCGCAGCATTTTCTGTATATCAAGAATCGATTTAATCGTAATTAGTTTTGAATAATTGTTTGGACATGAAATGCGTTGCTGCTCTACTAGTACCGAGACACCCAAATTTTCAGCAAAAACTCAATCCCGTGAGGGTCGCTGAAGACATGCTAAAATCATCAAATTAATATACCAGTTTGTTTATTTTTTTCATCAATAATGACAATTTTTTGGAATGAATACTCTAATTTGAAAAAGCTTTTGAACTATACAGAGTGAGTTTTGAGTATGAAACGCTTCAATTATCTCGGAAACGACTTGTGTGCTTCCTTTCGAAATTTTGCTATACGGCCGATATTATGATAGTATTCACATTATTGCCAGATCTTCCGATTTCCTAAAATAGTTATGACTAAATTTACAGCTTTCACTACGCTCACTCGTGCCTAGGGCTGCTAAAGCTCATTGTATGCCCCTGTGACACAATATACTATTACGACACTAGCTTCGTTAAACTTTTTCACCAACTTACAAGGTTTGTAGCCTAATTAGGTTCTAGATATACCTGTTCCAGGTATTTAAAGCTTTGGCGATTGACGCAAGACAAGTTTTGATACGAGAACTAGTATAGCGATTGTAGTCTAGTATTCTGAATATAACTATTTCAATTTGAAAGTGTCAATTTCTCAACGTCAGAAGTCAATAAGGTATTAGTTACTGTAGCTTTACTAGTTGATAAAATAAATATTGCTTATGGAGGCGAATATCCTTTGGCCTTATACTTCATTGCCCTTTTGAGCTACAAAAAATCAGTAGCTGCTATAGTCTAAGTGCTGCAACGTCAACGAGTTCGCGCAGTGCTCCTTATGGTTGAATATAATGGGCGAGTGCGTAAAGTGGTCAGTTTCCATCCAATTCTTTTTGCCAGTCTTAGGCATGGAGAGTTTTCCCAGCCCGCTGCACTTATTTCATTTTCCCATTTTTAGACTTTTTCTATGATCCGGTTTTTTTTTGGGATACAGAAAAATGGTTCGGGTCAGATGAAAGCTCCTTTTTGCGGGACCATCAGCAAGCACAAAAATGGTGCAAGCTGTTTTTTGAGATAATTGGGGCGTCTTATACTTAAAACTCACTCCATTATACTGTGGTAATAATAGGTCACATATTTGAAAGTGCAAAGATGCAAGAGACAAATTCGACTCTGTTAAATCCTAGACGAGTGAGTATATAATCTTCCAATCGTTTTATCCAGGAACTGAAATGCACTCATAAATTATTACGGACCGTTAACGTGAGGTGAGTGAATATTTGATAGTTCAATATTGAAACACAATTAATTTAAATTTGTAAGCCAAAAACTTGCAAGGCTTTGCATTAAATGTTTATATAAGATTAAGATAAACTATATGCCATGTCGATAGAACTCAAAAGGAAATTGAGAATATGTATGGAACGTTGCAAGTGCTCTTCTAAGGAAATATTGCTTTTTTATATGATTGCCATGACCGTATCATGCTATGTTTTAGTGTGTCATTTAGGGTTACCAACTAATCGTGGAGGGTGGTATGAGTATGTTAAAACCAGGAATTTGAATGTTTGCAATTGAACCAAATTGGTTGAAACCTAGGCAAGGTTCTATTTTCCATTGATTCTCTTTGTAGGTAATGGAAATTAAATTTTACGTTTAACAAAAGAATCTGCCATCTGTTAAGTTGAGAATTCCTACCTCCATGTTGCGGAGGATCGTATTGTGGTGTGATCTAGTGGCGTGTGTCGGAAGTAGGTATGATGAGAAAAGTGAGTAGCCAGAAAAGTGTAATTAGTGTGACGCCATCTACATCTCACTCACTTAATAATGTCAATGTTGCCATGTATTCTTTTAACTTGTCTATTTTGATTAGGCCTGTTTAAATACCCCCACCATCCTAATTGGGATTTTTCTATATATTTCCCAACAGTCTCAACTCCCACCCCCTTCGACTTCCATCATTTCTTATTTTTTATATTGAAGTTAGATTCGCTACTCTTCTCAGGTATTTTATTTCCATTACTTGTACTTTGTTTTTTAGTATTTCTGTGAGTACTCACGTTTTGCTTCCAAAAAGCAATGGTGGTAAATATACAGAGTGAGTTTTGAGTATGACACGCCTCAATTATCTTGGAAACGGATAGCACGATTTTCATATATTTGGTGTTCAAGGATCTTCGGCTATTGCCGATACTATGGTGGTATTTACATTGTTGTCAGATCTTTACTTTTTCCGTAATAATAATGAACTTTGTTATTTCAAATGAATCACCCTGTATATTTTTTGCCTTTTGAAATCCTTGAGAAATACTGAATATTTTTTGGGCGTAATATCCCTAGTGCATTCAATTTTTCCGGAAAAATTAGATGTACGAGGGATATTTGGTAAGATTATTTCCTGAGTTAAATAAACATTGTCAACTTGCATAAAATTTTTTCGAATTTTTTTCCGGAAAAACTGCTGACAGCTAAGTTGACAGTTGTTAAGTAATTTTTCCACTTAAAATTTATATTTGACATACCAATTCTTGATAGCGATTGGTCAAAATTAATAGGAAGGAAATAATCAAGGAATGTTCCCTATACCCAAATGCCATAATTTCGGAGTTATAGAAACATTTACATTATCTCCGCGGAAATTAAAACAGTACATTTAGATGGGTATGACAGCTACAATAACAGCTTTGACGTTTCAATAAATTAGTATTGTTGTTGTTTATTGAAAGTCACAATGGATCGTATATCTGAAAAAGAACTAATTGAGATTTTAATGATATTAGGATATGGTGATATGCGTAGAAGTCAACAAGTAAGTTAGTTCAGTCAAAGATTTATCCAAATCTTTAGATGTTTGTGTCCCGTTAGAAGACGATCCACACTACTTGAGTACTATAAAAATATCCAGGGAACTTGATATATACTTCGCAAACATCCATAATCAAACTTTCACGTGAAAATAAACTCCATCCATACAAAATAAGATTAGTACAAGAGTTGGTTTGAATAATAATATTAAATGTCTTTATTTAGTATAGAATTACAAACCTGAATACACACATATGTAAATCTAGTATTGGGCGAGATTCAGTTTGCACATTGCTATATGACATGACAATGTGTATCTGCAGACATAATGATCGAAAACTGTTAACGATCCCAATTTTTTAAGTAATGATATGTTTTGCGATGAGGCCACTTTTTTATTAATGGAAACGTAAATCGGCATAATTGTAGATACTGTTCACATAACAATCCTCGTTGGATGTGTGAATCCCACACCCAATATCCACAAAAACTGAATGTATGGGCTAGAATAATAGGCGACAAAATAACTGGTCCCTTTTTCATCGAGGGAAACTTAAATGGCCCGGCGTATTTAGATTTATTGGAAAATAGTTTTATTCCTGAGTTGGCTCGGTTATATCCAAATCCAAGTAAGTATTTTCAATTACATTTTAATGTAGAAATTTCATTATCCGAAACTTTCAGACAATAATAATATCCCAAACGACAATATTTGGGTGCAACAAGATGGTGCTCTCAGTGCATGTGGTGAGGCAATAACTAAATAATGTGTTTCCCAGAAGATGAATTGGAAGGCATGGTTTTATCGAATGGCCCCCGCGATCACCCGACATGGATCGTTTAGACTATTTCCTGTGTGGTCACTTAAAAAACATCGTTTATGAAATAGAACCTACCAATATTCAGGAATTAAAAGATAGTGTCAGCACAGAGATAAGAAGTATTGAACAGTCAGGTATGCTGCAAAATTGCAAAATATATTGAAAAGTTTTAATAATCGCATGGCTTGTTGTATTGAGGTGAACGGACAATATTTTGAGCATCTGCTGTAATCGTCTTTACTGTATGTTTTCTGAAATTCCTAATTTTCCTACTACTCAAATGTGGACGTACCTCTACCACGAAACAAGCATTTAAAGATTTGTCTTCAGTTGCTGTAGGTTTTCTGCGCCATGATCTTTTACTGCACCAGTTTCGTTGAACTTTTTACTAATTTACTGATTGTAGACCTTGTTATGATATAAGGATATAAATCATAAAAGATTATTCAAATTAAACGAATTTACAAGAAAAACATTCAGTATTTCTGAAGGACTTCAAAAGCAAAAATATACAGGGTATTCTATTTGAAATAACACAGTTCATTGTTATTCCGAAAAAAGGTAAGATCTGACAACAATGTAAATACCACCAAATATCGGCCATATCACACCAAAATCTATAAAAATGGTGCAATCCGTTTCCGAGATAATTGAGGCGTTCCATACTAAAAACTCATTCTGTATTGTTTTGTATATTCTAAGTTTGGTCTTAGTGCTGATTTCCTTTTTGTTCATGGATCCTTTTCTCAGTGAATGATATAATTTTGTTGTTGACGTTATTCTACTATTTATTTCTGCTTCGTGTGCTGTTCCTAAATATTTGATGATCTCCACTTGTTGTATTGGTAAATCTTCCATTGTTGTGATCGCATATTTTTCTTGGTTTCTTATTAATATTATTTAAGTTTTACTTGGGATGAAAGTACCCTTTTTCATTTAGACATTTTAACCATACTTCTATATTGTGTTGTAAGTTTTCCTGACTGATTGCTGTTATTACTATGTCACCAGCAAATATACATTCGCTCATTACAATGTTTTGTAATTTATTATATCCTACGTCTAGTTTCCTATATTGATGGGATCATGAACCTGGATAGTTAAACCTCGGTATTTTGTTACACCCTGTAGTCGTAAATCTTGTCTACTTCTTAGAGATTACTGGTAATCTGGCATTTATACCGTGAAACGGTGTATTGTAAGGTACACAAACAATTATTTCAATTGTATAGCATAATTTGTGAATTCTGGTTATATGAATCCATTAACCAATGAGACTGTCAAACAACTAAAACACTCTCACCTAACAATGTTGCATGATAATTAAACTAAAATGTAGCCGATAGGGTTGAGGATGTCTGCGAAATTGTTTAAATGTAATTATGCATACATACAATATCCTTATCGCATTATGATAATACTGAATATAATTTCTGTTAGGTGAGGAGCAGTGTTTGGCCGTAAATGGCTATTGAAGGGCCTTATTGTATTGGAATTTGGTTACCTCAAATTCAATTTACCGTATATGTACCCAATTAGTAACAACGTGTTATTAATCTATTAGTAAGATAAACCAGGAGAGATGGCGCACTTTTTCTGAATTGTGTGTAAAACCAGTGTGGTGCTGAAATTAACAGAAATAAAAATTTGTCACGAGGAGGTGATGTATTAGCTTATGATTGTATACTTTTTTTTTCACTTTTTTTGCAATTTCTCGATATCTACCAGTCCGAATTGGTTCCAGCTTACAGGAAATCTAAGTTTGGTGAAGCCCTTTCGAATGACATCAACTGCGATCAAATCGGTCAAACCGTTCAGAAGTTATAAGAGGTTTACATACACATACACACACACTCACACATACATACATACAGACGTACGGGCATCATCGTGAAAATAGTCAGGAAAGCTTCTTAGGGCTTCAAAACGTCGAGATTTGTTGAAACCTCGATTTTTGGAAAACGGGGTAAAAACAATAACTTCCCGATTTTTCGAATATCATAGGTAAGAATCATCGATTTTCTTAGCGGGAAGTTAAAAATGCGTGAAACTTCATTTATATCTGGCAACTCACTAAAGAGTTCACAGTTCATTTGAAGTTTACGTGTAAGTGTGTTTATAAGCAATGGAAAAAAATTGAGAATCGTTTCGGGGATTAACTACACTCTAAAAAAAGTTCAGCCCCAAAAGAGATTAGCGCATAGACAGTGGCGGCATAAAGGGGGTGGTGAAAACTCACCCGTGCAGCTTAGTATCATCCACTGGCGCATCTCATCTGCCGATGAGAACGGTGCGGGTGGAAGGCAAACATCTGGGCTAAGTTCTAAGAATTTTTCTTCAAAGCAACGAATCCAAATAGTGAAGAACTTGGTTATATCGATTGAAAGAAGAGGAAGGAGGAGACCCCGAAAAGGTATGCTAGGAGAAATGGCCCTAAACGGGGGACTATCATGCTAAAAACGTTGCAGAGAGCTATGTCAGAATGTCTTAAAATATTTTAAAGAGAATTAGACCATCGTAACAAGGCAATAGGTGATATTCTCATATCATTTGGTTTGTTGAGTCTAAGACAACGCCTCTGCTCACGAAAGTGTGTTGATTATGCTTGAGTTCCTCAGTTAAAATCATTTTTCGTCGAATGAAGAGGCTATAGCAATCGTTGACGTGTATGTTGCAGATAATCTGGAATTTCATCACATTATAATGAAATGAAATTATTAGAGGAAAGTCGTACCGAAAATATTGTGCTTTCAGGAGATTTGAACATTTTCAGAATTACTTATACATACTTGTGTCATTTGATCACATACACGAATTTCTTAACCAACCCAATATCCAATTGAAAATCCACTCTGAAAACTTACTTATCAGATATGGAACGCCGAGGAGTAGAAAAATTTGTTATTTCTCATTTGAGATCACTGGCAATAGATTTTTCCTTTACATAAACAATGAATTGAATTCCATGACCCAGATGAAAATCTTTATGAACATCAATATATTGGAGGGTCCTGCCATTACTGGAAGAGCTGGAAGGCATGTATTCAGAAAATAGCTGACTGTTGTCCCTTTTTCCATTATACGAACTATTTTAGGAAAATTATTCAATATACAGGGTAATTCATTAGTGCGATAAAGTCCAATATCTTCGAAATCCTCATAATATCAAATTTTGTACGTCCAAACTGATTTAAAAACAATGTCGGTAAATAAGTATTTTTTTATTAAATTCTTGATATTACTTTTCTTGTAGCATCTGCGCCGTGGTGTTCCATATGCTTTTAATACTTTGTAGTCTTCTCCACTATTTTTCCATATTGTAAGCATAATCTTCAATGATTTCTGCTAATTCTTCGGCTGGAGTATGCTTTTTATGCTTATAATCTCTTATCAATAAAAACTTCGAAAACTGTCGCCAACAAGAAGCTTCGGAGACACACATTTGGAGATATATTCTCCGACACTGCCTTTTTAATTTCTGCAATGGATTGTGTTCCAAATCTGTTTTTTTTTCTTCAGAAACACTCATTTTTGAATTGAACCAATCTGACGTATTCTAACAAGAAATAACACAATGACATTTTAAATAAAAATCAAAACCATGGTAACAAAATTTGCTTTGATCAACGCACCTTGAAAAAGTTAAAATTTTGTCACTGTAATAATCACATGTGAATTTTGTCAAGGTCATTACAGGTAACTTTTTTATCGGTAGAAAAGATGCCGTTCCTATGGTATTTTGTCAGTGGAAAACACTCTGGTGAAATAGTCAACTCAACATTTTTCTTAACATACAATTTGTTTCTGTAATGACCATAACATTAACAATACCTTCTTATTTTTCCCTATTGTTGCACACATTTTATATAAAGTTCTATCAAGATTTTTTGCTCCTCTATCATCCCTCAAGTTTTTAGTATCAACTCCTGGGACATCCTGTATATACTTTCTTATTTTTTCCTATTGCTAAAAAGTTTCGCATCTGAAATGAAATTGTAAGACGAGAGTTGAGAGAAAATCGCCGGTAGCTAACAAAATTGTTTAACTTCTGCTAAACCGGATGCGAAAACTGAAATAAAATATGGAACTTAAAATTTATATGATGCTAGAACAAAGAAGGTTTTATAATAAACTTTGATCTCTGCGATAAAAGCATTAAAATTTGAACTACGTTACATATTTTCAAACTTTTAAGATGATTGCCACTCAACACATTTGAAATAAAAAGATAGTTCTGTTTGAGATGCAGCTGCAAGTAGTTGAACCAGGAATTTATATTTATTTCAAAAAAACTCGAATCATATGAAATTAATGTAAATATTAAATATTGTTGGATCGTCACAAAAAATTAGTAAAAATTAACCAAGTAGTAGCAGAATCAACCATAGATATATAAGTTTTTATAGAAATGTAATACAACATACGAACTGAAAAATGATGCAAAAATTCCCTTTTTGTTAACACGTTGACTGCCATCTACGGGATCACTCGTAGATTGCGTTCTTTGCTAGGACGCCGACTACGAGTTATCTCGTACTGTGTTTACTTGCCATATTCGAGCAGCTACGATTAAACTCGTAGTGTATCAGTGCTAATATGGATAGATGCCTTTTGGGAAGGGAACAAGAAATTAATGCTGGCTCACATGAACAGAAAAAATTTATTAATAAATGAACAGAAAATATAATTATAAAAAATGTATTCAAAATCAAGAAGTAAAAGAATATTTTTATTGTTTGTGAAACTTTTTAAAACAATCTTCCACACAAAGGGCTGGCTTCTCTTCACATGTCGGACAAAAATATCACGTTTCTCGGAGATTTTTGAAGCTTGCTTCTTATTGCACGACATAGGACTATTGAGAAGGCTAGTGAACTCGTAAAACGTGTAACCGTTACGAAAAGTCCGTCACGCAACAGTGTTGCTATATTTCTGAAAAGGCTAGTGAACTCGTGAAACGTGTGATGTTACGAAAAAGCGTTCGACACGCGATAACTCATTCAAGCGACTGTGAGCAATCTCTCTTGCCGCACTGAGCTCGCACATCTGAAGGTGTGAAAAATTGTCAAAAATTGTCAAAATTTTGAAAAAATGGTTAATAATTGCCAAATATATTGAAATTTTTGAAAAATTGTCAAAAATTTTTAAATATGGTCAAAAATTTGGAAAAATGATTAAAAATTAACAAAAACTGTCAAAATTTTGAAAAAATGGTTAATAATTGTCAAATATTTTCAAAAATTGTCAAGAGCTGTCAACATTTTTGAAAAATGGTTGAAAATTTTGAAAAATTGTCAAAAATGGTCAATAATTGTCAAAGACGGTCAATAATTGTCAAAACCAATCAAAATTCGTCAAAAATGGTCGAAAATGATCAATAGTTGTTAAAATTTTGAAAAAATGTCAATTATTGCCAAACATGTTAAAATTTTTGAAAAATTGTCAAAAATGGTCAAAGACGGTCAATAATTGTCAAAATTCGTCAAAAATGGTCAAAAATGGTCGAAAAAGGTCAAAAATGGTCAAAAATGGTCAATAATTGTTAAAATTTTTGAAAAATTGTCAAAAATTTTTAAATGTGGTCAAAAATTGTCAAGAATTAGGAAAAATCGTCAAAAATTGTCAAAAACTGTCAAAATTTTGAAAAAATGTTTAATAATTGCCAAATATTTTCAAAAATTGTCAAAAATTTGGAAAAATGGTCAATAATTGTCAAACTTTTTGAAAAATGGCCAAATTTTTCGAAAAATTGTCAAAATTTTGAAAAAATGGTCAATAATTATAAAAAACTCAAAAATGGTCAATAATTATTAAAATTGTCAAAATTTTTAAAAAATTGTCAAAAATGGTCAATAATTGTCAGAATTTGTCAAAAATGCTCAAAAATTGTCAAAAATGCTCAAAAATTGTCAAAAATGGTCAATAATTGTTAAAATTTGGAAAAATGGTCTAAAATGGTCAAATTTTTTGAAAAATGGTGAAAAATTCACGAAAAATGTTCATTCTATTGTGCATAAGAAGCAAGCTTCTGTCGGCGGTCCGACAATCGCTCACCTTTTTTTTTTGCTTGGGTACTTATTCCACATGGTTTTGTCGGACACTGTTTTTTTTTTGGTGGTGGCAGTCTCTATATAATGGTTGAAACTCCTCTCCAATCAAAGCGACAACAAATTCTTCTTTATCAGTTTTATGTAAGAAGTTACTTTTTGAAAAAAATTGCGCATCGTACATGTATCTCTATAATATATGTAGTGAAACCTTTTTGGGCCATCTAATAGTCTTTCTTAGAGATGTATAGTACGACAGCATTTTATTTGATCGGTCAATGCCAGACATTCCTTCATTGTAATCTCGAGTTATATTCGATTTCATAGTAAGTTTTCCATTGCGATTGGACACCTTTACCATCTACCAAGGACACCTCGTTTGTCTTTCCATTTGCATTCAGTAACAGAAATATTTTGCTGCCAAATACACTCTTTCAGTTTGCGATTTACCACATCTCTGGGGTTTCACACACATAAGTTTTTCGCGTATTAAGCAGTTTCGTAAGAGTAACAGGATTATAAAAATTATCCATTTAAACCGTGTATCCCTTATCGAGATAGTCCTCAAGTGTATGCAACACAACATCAGTAGTGTGACCTAAATTGTGGTCCGTTTGCTCATATTCTCCGCTATAAATCTTTATTTTCATTTTCAAGACTCACATAGTCCATACAGTTTAACACCGTTTTTGTGTTTTTTATTTTATATGTACTGGCGGAAATGAAATCTTGCACGCCACAGCATCATGGATTCGTCAATACAAATATTTTTATCTGGTACATAGTTCACGCATAATATTATTGGAATTATTTAGTATGGGTCTCACCTTGAATAATATGTCGGAAGATGGTACTGAGTTATCAACCATGTGAAAATAACGAAGTAACAACTGGAATAGTTTTCGACTCATATTTGAGCACCAAAACATTAGATTATATAGCTTGTTTGTGCTCCAGTAATGTTTCATTGATGGAAAAGAACAAGGCCCCATCTGTAACAAAAGTCCAATAAAAACTGTCATCTCTGAAGCACTGACGTCTGTCCATTTTGATACCCTGTTAGATTTTTTCATTGCTTTGCATTTTGGAATTTCTTGCGCAGCATATAAATTAATTTGTTCGACCAGTAATGCAAGAAACTCTTCCGAAAAAAATAATTCCACTATCGTTTCCATTCTTGGAAAATAAATAGTACAGGATGTTGATGTTGAATTTCTGTCCACAAATTATCATTCGCATCTGATGTTGTGGCTTGGGAATCATCGTTATTATGACCAGGTTCGGGAACAACTTCATCTTCAGTTTCGGGAACAACTTCATCGTCTGGTTCAGAGATGACTCCATCGTCAATATCACTCGAATTCTCAGGAGGTTTATTATCGCTACTGTCGTTACTTTCTTCAGGAACTAAGCAGAAGAAAGTAGGCTCAATACATATTTTGGGTCATCCCAGAATACATAGATACATGAAATAGCTGTCAAACGTCAAACACAAACTAAACGACGCTTCCTGCTAGAAATTCGTTAAAATTATATTAATAGGTGGCATTTGACGGATGCAGTGCTGCTTTTAAAGTTATTGAAAAATTGCATACAGATCAAACGGTTTTCGTAACATTGATATTGTAAAATCATAGTTTAAAAAGATCTACTTTGATATTGGTATTGAGTTATTGAAAAAGGATTGTACAAAGCTGCCGCAAAAATATAGATTCAAGTAACTCGACTTACTGTATTCTTGCTTTTTATGCAGATTTGGGCTTCACTTTTGATACTCCATGTCTACAACAATTCCGGTAATTAAGAAATGTTGCATAACCAAGTTATTTACAATCACTACTTGTCGGCGAAAAATATTTCAGTAAATCTTCTTACCTGCTTAGTTTTATATTTTCCTATTCTTGCTTATAATTTAACTTTGTATAAATAAAGCTAATCAAGTTATTTGAGAAGATTTGACATTTGTGCAATTTAAGAAACAAGTGAGTCGATAATCGACTTCCAAAATATTACCGAAAATTAGGGTGGGGTAAGCCGCCTTACTTTGCTTTATGTAAATTTGGACAAGACCATTCAGTATTATTTCATTACATTTGGACAAGTAAGTTCAATTAATGAAGTGCACGTAAAAAATATGTCGTCTCGAGGAAAAAAACTACTTAAAATGACGTTAGCAGAAAAACAAAATAAAAGAAGAGGGTAAGTACTTATTCAGTTGTTTATTAATTGTTGTTTACATAAGATGAAGTGAATTTATTACTGATATTCTTAATAGCCACAAATATAAATGGCACAATTAAAGTTTTGCTGGTTCACTGAGTTTTTTAACCAGTGGCGTAATGAGGCGGGGGTCGTAATAATTATGAAAGCACAAAATTGGAAATAAATTTCTTAAGTTAAAGATGTCTGTGTGGATATTTTCTAGATATTATGTAGATATTTACAAAATAGGGTAATATTTTTCTTCTTTATGTAGGTTTAATTAGTAGCTTACTTTACCTCCAGCTGTTCATTGGCTTTGGTGTAGTTTAATGCATAAGCCTTCATATTCTAAAGAAAGCTTGGAATTACCTTTTGGGAAATGTTAGAACAGAATTTTGAGGAACCATTGATTTTTTTAGGAAACATGAGAGGAAATTTTATCGACGATAGGCAATCTCTCAACCAAATAACGTGTGTTTTAAACTGTGTGTTTTAATGACATGGTAGTCAAAAAATTTCACCTGTGATGGTACTTTTGCTCTCTTATGTTATAACACTTCTTATAAAATAGCTACTTAATAAAATTAATGGCAAATTTTCTTATTGAAAGAAAATTATTTTTATGTAAAACCATTAGGACATTTCTGAGTAAACCTCATCACTCCCTTCGCCCCACATATAAAACTACCTAACTCGTATTGTGCTAAGAAATAATAATAATTAAATAGTAATATTATAAGCTAAACTTTTTGAAACTTAGTATTAGAGGAGCCAGTGAAGTTACAGTAAACTCTAATGGCATCCTGTCCCAATCTTTAACATCCATTTTTAATTGAACCTATGGTCATAATTAAAAAAAATATTAAATTTTTCGAGTATGTGGATCAAACCGAACTTTTTCCTGACCCCGAACCGTCGCGGGAGACCACTTCAGCAAAAGAAGTAGTAGTCGACTCAGAATATCAACTTAAAGAATTATTCAACGAAAATCATTTAACTGTAGGTCATCGAGGTGAAAAAGGAAAAAACTATGTTGAACTTCAAAATGTAACAGAAACCAATACGACTAATGTAAATCAAAAATCTCCTAGTACTGCCACTCCCTCTGATAACCACCTAGAGGCGAATACAAACACTGACGGCATTAAAATAATTCCAGAGGAAATACCCCCTGAAGAGATCGTGGTCCATGATGACTCGAAATTTGGTGAAGAGATTGAAAATGAAGTATTAGACGTCACAAAAAAAAAGAATGAACGATAAGAAAATGAAATACCTAATTCCAGTGATAATACGAATGAAAATAACATGATTGAACATAAAAAACAGAGGAGTTGCAGACAAGTGTCAAGACCAATTCACAGAAGAAGAAAGAAAAATAATTTTTAAAAATTATAACGATTTTAATTTCAGGGAAAAAAGACTGTTTTTGGATAAATATATCGTAAAAAAAGAAATTAAATATAGAAAAGTAGACGCAGATATACCCAGAAGATTTTCAATAGCATATAAATTACCAAATATTGAAATAGAACAGGCAGAAAATATGTTGTCTGATTCACAGAGAAAAACCAATTTGATGGAAGATTTAGCTAACTCAGAATCTGATTCACATCTAGAAAACTTATTGACAGATTCCCAGTATGAAACCAAAAACATGATAGTGATTTGTAAAAGTATTGAGTTGGGAATTCTGGAACCGTTGGCGATACTTGACACCGAACACTGTTTACACTACCACTACACCAACACTGAGATAAACTTAGTTATCTCAGTAAACTCAGTCTCTGAAGAAGATAACTTTGTTATCGAAATGCGCGAAAGATAGTGTAAAGTGTTAGTGTTGGTGTAGTGGTAGTGTAAGCAGTGTTCAGAGTTGTAAAAGTATGTTTATGAATACTCTTGGCTTTAGATCAGACTCCATAATCACCGATTACTTAAAGAGAACGGTGAATGATTTACCGGTAGGCCTAAAAGACAAAAGAGGTCAAAAAAGTGCTGAGGCAGTGAGGGCAATCGCGGACAAAAATTACTCAGATGTAAAAAAACACATTGATTCCTATCATCCGCAAGTGTCACATTATAATTTAGAACATGCCCTGAATAGGAGATATTTACCGTGTGATATATCAATTCGTGAAATGTTCAAAGACTTCTTGTCAAAGTTTTACAAAATAAGCTATGAAACCTACAGAAAAGTATTCGATAAAGAAAATATAGGTTTTGCATCACCTACCCAAGATGAATGTGGAATGTGCTCCACTTATAAAAATCATGTTCACGAAAATGATATACCAAATACATATATTTCAACTGATAGTGGAAAATGTGAATAAGAAGCTGGAGTAGTGGAATTACAAAATGCAATATATGACATTTGCAAGAAATACAACATTCATAAAACTCGATATACTGTAGCAAGTAAACAATATACTGAATACTCAAACAAGAAGTGGCCATTAGATTCTGAAATTTACTCTGTTGACATGCAAAAAAATTTAATATTACCAAAAATGACCATAAAAAATTCTTTTTTCGTCAGCAGATTGGTTGCGTTTCATGAAACATTTGCCAACTTACAAGCAGCAAAGAAAAATAAATGTGGACTTTGGCATGAGGTCATTAGGGGACGAAATGGACAAGACGTTGTCTCAGCATTTTACAATGTACTAAAAAGATTAAACAACGATACAAAAAACACGTAATTTTTTGGACCGACCACTGTACAGCACAAAATAAAAACTGGACCCTTTTTACAGCTAGTGCCATATTTGTTAACGAAGTGTGGGGACCAGAAAGTATTTTGAGCCTGGACACAGCTTCATGAAAGCTGATGCGGTTCATGGCCTTATAGGTAAAAAATGGAAACACACCCCAGAAGTTTCAGATTACGAAGACCTAGTTCATTTAATAGAATCATTAAATAAGTTAAACAAAGTCGTTAATTTACGCGCAGAGGATTTCTTAGAATTCCAAAATGGTTGCCAAACTAGAAAAAAGGGATCAGAATTGCCAAAACTTAACGAAATAAAGTGTGTTCAATTTGTAAAAGGCTCTTTAAAACTCTTCTTTAAAAATGGACTAGAGCAAGAAACTTTTTCTGAAGTATCTTTTTTGAAACCGAAGCTAAAATTAGAATTACCAAAGCAGGTCACAACCGAGAGAGGTATAAACCAAAAAAAGAAAGATACTATTATTAAGGAGCTTACACAGTATATGCCCCTACGAAAACCAATTTTTTGGAAAAATCTGCCAAGTAGAGAAGATGTTGATGACTTAGGAATTATTTCTGGTGCTCAAACCTAAAAAAAGCTGTGAAGCGATTAATACTGGAAATTTTTGGCAATATTTACTATTAGGTGCTTACGAGAAAATTTTTGTTTGTTACATTTTAAAAATAATAAAATGATTGTTCAGTTTTTGTAAAAAGTATTGGATGCACTATTAGTACCCTTTTAGGCACGTGCGGTCGTGTTTTTCTTCAAAATTAACATATATGTACCAAAATAACTAAAATTTACATTTTTTTTTTAAACTACAGGTTGTAATATTGGTTGGCCATGTTGAAATCTCATTTTCACTTATTAAAAATAAAAATTAGTTCTTTAGATGAACTGAAACTCAGTCTTACTTTATTTCAATAAACCAATTTATAAAATCCTATGCCTTGTAAATCTTTTAGTAAGTTTTTAAATATTAAATCCAGTTGCTTGATTTTTTCATTGTTTTATGAAATTTAGTTTATCAAAAAACCTAACATGTGGAGTTACTTCCTTTTAAGATTTCATATCAGGGCGATTGTAAAATGCAGTAACTCAAAACCTATCAAAACCTATCTAGGAGACTGTTGGATAGAAAAGTGACACTCACCTAAACTGAAGCCTGCGGATATCCTTAAATTCCTTCAGGAAATATCACTGAAAAAGCTTCTAGCTTTGAGGCTTTCTTCATGGACTGAGTAGAATAATGGGCGCACAATAGTTCTTTCAGGCATTAGTAAATATCACCTCAGTATACATTGTTTTACTTATATGAAATTCAACAAACGAAGTAACATACCAGAAAACTAATTTCCCGATTATCAAATTATCCAGAAAATAAGCCAAAAAAGCTTTCCAACTACTTGAATATAACACCACAACAGAACATTGGAGAGAATCAAACTACATGTAGTGTAGTGTAATGTTTTGTATAAGAAGCAGTACATCGTACGCAGGTGATTCCACTATAATTGAGTGTAACAAGCAAAGAAATCTCTAATAAGCTTAAAACATCGATTGAACTTCAAATATTCACTCCTAGATGCTATTCCTTAAAACAGATCTCGTTATTTTCGGACTGAATCCTTTAAAATTTAAACTGGTGTCGAAACGTAGACAGGCAGAGATTATCCGGAGCAAAAGAAAATAAGAGCGAGAGAAAAACGTATGTACGTAACTAGGCACAAAGGGCTAATCCGAACACGCTGCTCCATTTTTCGAACATAAGAGTATCCAATCAGTATAACACGGAATTGATCTTAAAACGAACGAGGGTTTGGAAGGTAAACATTAAGCATGAGAGCTTTTCACTCATTTGCGCTAATAATAATTGAAATATTTCTTGAAATATCCGAAGATTGGGAGAAAGGATAGTGAGAAAGAAGGAAAAATGTGTTTCCACATTAGATTCACTTAATAAGGTGCAGTATATAGTATATTACTCCACTTGTACGTTCCTTGTGGTATATTCATTATTTGTTTTGTTTTAAATTACGTTTTGTGAACATTTTAATTTCCAACGTCTTCTCAAGGTCCATTCAGCGTTGACTATATTTGATGAAAATGATTGGGATTGAAAAAATATATTATGTAATAACATCTTTTCAGTGTGAGATTGATATTCAGTGAAGTGTCCGTTCCAGGCACTATTTTTTAAGGATAATGCTTTTTTGCTAATTTCAGAAATATTGACATTTTCTTGGAGGAGATTCTCTTTTAAAATAATGTGTTGATCAGTTTCATGATTTTTTGTATTTAAGTGGAATCCAGCAGATATGCGCCCGGCCGTTTTGCGCTCCTATAATTTCCCTCGTAAAGTAAACCCTACCCTTTTACCTGAGGTCGGCCGGAGTGCGCCTCGATAGGTAGCTACTAGATTAGTTTTTTTTCGTAGAAATACTCGGAGTATTATTGGAAAACAATATTATACATCAAACTGGGCCAAAAAAATCAAATGGTTTTTGTTTTGAAAGCTATAACGAGAATACTATTTAGGATGACAAATCTTTTTTTTGTCATCCTAAATAATATTCTCGATATAGCTTTCAAAACAAAAAACATTAAATTTTTTTTGGCCCAGTCTATTATGCATTATCTAATTATTTTGTTGATAAACTTTGGTGTGTTTAAAAAATTGTTGCATTAACTAATGCGCGTCAAAATTTGTAAATAATGAGACTGATTTTCGTAGAAAATATCTACACGACAAAATGGTACAGCTACCAGAAAAATAAAAAGATATTGTTATTTTACATTTACTCTAATTTGTGAATAAATGCCAAAGTTTGAAGACATTGTCTTATGTCCTTTAAATTTTCAAACGTTTCTAAAGTTTTGGAAATACGTTCGTCAATCAATTATTACATAATAATAGATGTCGAAGAATAAAAATATATTATTCTACGCTTCACAACTAGTTTTGAAAAATATTTTTCAAAAACAGTGACCGTTCAACGAAGAAGAAACAACTACTTCCCGGGCTACATGCCCCGACAGAATAATATATTTTTATTCTTCGACATCTATTGTTAAAACGCTTTACTAAATACGACAATTTTACAGGAAACTGTATTAATTCATTATTACATAATACTTTTAACAGGAATTTGAAAAACATATTTTTTCTCCAAATCACATCAAAAGTGGCTTTTTAAAGATACTTAACAGACATAAAAGGTGTATTTTTACTGCCTAGTCAGAAAAAGCTTAATGCTATGCAACATTCCTAGCATTAATTTACATTAAATTAGTAATCAAAATTGAAAATAACATTGGGTGAATTTAATTATTTTGATTTTACGTGAAATTGGAAGGAAAATTTGGAGAAAAAATTATATGTTTCACATGACAGAAAGGAAGATTAAATGCCTTGGCATCAGCTGCTGCATTAAATCTTGTGCTTTTCTGCATAGTAAAACAAATATCTATTATAACTACGATTAGAGTGAGAAAAACGTCGATTGTAATTTGTTGCTGGCAAGAATCAAGTTCAACCGTGTAATAAATAGTGCATAGATAATGGCTATGCTCCAGTATAAACGCAAATCGTCTACCGCCAGAGCTGTTGTCAGGTGAGGATATTGTTTGATGGGGCGTACATGAAATTTGAACAGAGTATAGATAGTTGTCGCATTTTCCTCAAATGTCATTTGAAAAACATCAAAAAACAAGAATTCTTGATAATAGCAACCAAAACGTTGGATATAAGAATATCTAAAAAACATTGCATTACAATTCCCATTAAAAATAAACCATTTATTATATATTCGTATTTTCTAACGTAGCTTTTGGTTGATACAATTTTTTGCCATATCTTAAATAAGCTCTTAGTCAACTTACAAGTTTTGGTCTAGCAGCAGCAAATGGACCTAAAACAAAAAACATATTCTAAATAATCCTGAATTGAAAATATTAGGTGAGTTTCAAAGGGATGAAATGGCGAACAATGGTTAAATTTTATGATTTCTGTCATAATAAATTGCCTTAGGCCACCAATAAAAACAATCAACAGTACAAAGTTCATTATGTGGACAGTACAAGAGTAACAAAACAAAAAAGAAAAAAACATACTTATAAAGTTAAAATTTGTCTAGATTAAGTTACTTTTTGAAATTAGACCGTCTGGTCAATGAGTTTTAAAGCTTTTCCAGAGTTTCATGTTTAAAATTCAAGGTATTTAATGTACACAGTTACCAAATAATTCATAAAATTCATCAACGAAGTTTCTTGTAACTTTCCCTAATAGGATACCTAATCCTTTACCAAGAAAAAAGTTCAGTGACGCTCAGAGATTCCGAGTAATATCACGACCTGGTTATTTGCATTCATTCCGCAAAACTCATTATACAAATGGTAACATTTTGCGTTCAGCTATGCAAAAGTTGGAAATGCCATTGTTAAATCCCGAGCAGCTTTTTAAGGCGTTGAAAACACGATGGAAGACCAGAAATGAGGCACATTTTAAACACAAATTTATATAGTGAAACGGTTACTATCGTTAAGACATTATGCATGCAAGGTGTGTAACTTATTTTGTTACCCCTTTTTGTGGGGTCGGTCGGGGCGTTTTTGTAATGGGACATTCAAAAAGGCATTGTTCGTTGAAATGAATATTGTCTTTGTAAAGATTAAGACGAAAAAAAAAGAAACTGGTCGGAATGCTAATATAGACATACATATAAATGAAGAACTTGGGAAGTTTTATGACTTTTTTTTCGGTCAATTCAATGTCTATGAATATGTAAGAAACGAAGTTTTTCTTGTTATAAGTTTCATTTAATTATATAAAGATTGATGAACTAACTTACAGAAAGCTATGAAAAATTACTGATAGTGACAGAGAATAATTTTTCTTAAATATTCGGAGGTAATCAAACTACTGGCAATATTATAAGAAAAGGTTCAAAATAAGAGTGATAAAGGACCAACCCAAAGTCTTATTGCCGTTGAAAGATGAAATCCAGACTATATTTCATTAAAGGTGGAATAATCAAATAATGTGGCAAATGGCGAAAGCTGATGCCACCCCTGCCAACATACACACACACAAAACCATGTAACTATTGTTAGATTCAAAATTTTCATTTTTTCGTCTTTCTCTTCCTCTCAATCTCCCCCTTTTTTTCTCTTCCTCTCGCTCTCCCTCTTTCTCTTATCTTTTTTTTGCTTCCCCTCTTTCTCCTTACTCTTCCTTTTCCCCTTCCCCCTTTCCCCCTTCCTCTTTCTCTTCTCTTCCTCTTTGCCTCTTCCACGTTCTCCCTTTCTCTTTGCCTTTTTCACGTTTCCTCTTCGTCTCTGCCTCTTCCACTTTTTCCTCTACACTACCCTTTTCTTCTTTTCCCCTTCCTTTTTCTCTCATTTCTCTGCTTTTCCTTTTGATTTATCTTCTTCTCCCTTCTCCTTTTATTTATTCTCTACATTCTCTCTCTATTGCTCTTGCTCTTCCTCCTTCCACTCTCTTTTTTCCATTGTTCTTCTCATTCCTCTTTCTCTCTCTCTCATGCCATTCCTACTTCTCTTTTTCCTCCCTGTTATTCTTTCCTTTTCTATTTCCCTTCTTCCCTTTACCCTGCCTGGTTTTATTCTCTTACTTCTCATTTCCTATTTATGTTCTCCATTATTTTCCCCTTTCCTTTGTTTTGTAACTTTCTCCCGCTCCTTTTCCTTTTTTTCTTTTCCTCATTACTTCTTCTTTTCGTCTTCCTTTCCTTTTTTCTTTTTTCTCTTCTCATTCCTTCCCCTTGTCCTTTTCTTTATTCCTTTTCTTTTCCTCTCTGTCTCTGCTGTCACCTCACCTTTTGAAACTCTTCCTTTCTCTTCAAGATTCCCCATTTGGGATGTTGACATTCAGCATAGCTATTTTTATTTTATTGCTGGCCCCCAAAACAATTTTTTCTGGAGACAGAAAAGTTAGAGAACCGAAATATTTTTCTTCGGAAAACTGAAAATTTAATATCCAGTGTTTTTTGCTGGTTACTTCCGTCACTACCGAAACGTTTTCACTGAAAACGATGTGTGCAATTCAACTCAAATGATATGAGGTACTTAGGAGAGACAAAGTGGACTTATTTATGAAATTTAAACGCATTTCTTCCACCATTAGTTGTTATTATTACCAAATTAGTAATAGCTGTTGAAATCATAAAATAATTTATGAAAACTTCAACATTATTTACTATACCTAAAAATATTTCCTGACGGCTGCAGCTCGACTCTCGAAAAAATTTATTATAGGAGTTTACCTAAGAGTTAGGGAAGCTTGAATTTCCTAACGATTACAAGAGAGTTATAACGGAAGAACCAATTAAAAAACACATTGGATAAATTAATTTTAACAACTAGGCTATAAATTAATATAAACTCAACGCAACTGCACTCCTTACACAAACTAGTTTTCTTCGCTTATCAAGTTTTTGCCCGCGACTTCGTCTGCGTAGAAGTCGAAAATGGTTGTAATAGGATTTTTAATTAGTTTTTTACGTTATTAATTTTCCTATAACATATAAATTATTATGTTAAAATCTTAAGGTAAGTTCATCATTCAAATATCCAAGAACCATTAAAAAGAGTATTGCATTGCACCAAACTTTTAAGTGAGTTCAACGTTTTTTGAATAAAATCGGATTGTGTTTTCAAACGTGTAAAAATTAAATGTAATTTAAATCAAAAGCAATAAGGACTATTGATATCAACTTCGATGCAAATCACCCCCAAAACCCTTTCTTAACCCCGTTAGGCGATGAGTTTCAATAAAATACGAAACACACGTCTTCTATCAATTCTGTTAAAGAATAGTAGAATTTCAAGTAGAATGGACCAAGAAATCACGTTGTCCCATGCAAACTTTGCCCCATTTTTTAACCCCCTTAGGGGTGAAATTTCGGAAAATTATTTCTTATCGGATGCCTACGTCATACAAGTTTCAGGTCTCTACGATCAGCGGTTTAGGCTGTGCGTTGATCCGCCAGTCAGCCATTCAGGCCAAAGCATTTTATAAGGACTTATAGATTACTTTTCTTTACATCCAGTAGGTATAATACAAAACAAATTGTTTGAATTTTGAAAGATCCTTCCTTAGTGGATGCCTACGTCATATGAGAAATACGTGTGCGGAATTTTAAGTTTCTAGCCTATGCGTTTATTCGAAACTTTCATCTCCCATTTTACCCTCTTAGGGGTTTAATTTTAGAAAACGCTGAAATACGTAGCTCATTATTTTTGTCGTACTCAATTCATACGCAATTTCATGCAAATATGTCCAAGGAATAAAAAATTTCATACAAAATGTATCCCCTATTTAACCCCCTTGGAGGTTGGAGTTTGAAAAATCCTCCCTTAATGGATGCCTTCCTCATATTAGGAATGGGTTTGTGAAATTTCAATGTTCTAGCCTTAAGGGTTTGGCCTGTGCGTTGATACATCAATCAATCACTTTGCCTTTTATATACAGGGTGGCCGGACGAAGACGAAACAGAGCCATTATCAGGAACTGCGTCAACGTTTAAAAAAAACGCAGAGAACCGTCAATTTTTGATCAAAGGGGGACAGTTTTTTCCGATATTTTTACTTCGCTATTTTCACCCCCTAGCGGGGGTAGGCATCACCCCAAAATATTTAAATGGCTATAGGGGTCCAGTGAGGTATCATTTTAAAGCCCTTTTAATTCTCTTTACAACAGTCTTTAGATTTCAAAATTCGGCCTAACACTTTTTAATAAATTACATTTTAAAATTTAAATTATTTACTTGTTTAGTTTTTAATAAGAGTTTTTGATATTGGAATTTGTCTTTGAGTCTTTGAGTACGTCAATAATTTAAATGTTGATTTTATTTCTTTGCATTGTTTTTGTAATCGAAGCGAAGTTTTGTTTAATTGTGTTTCTGAAAACTAAATACCGTAGAGTGGGGTTACTTTGCAACGCTTTTGGGATATTTTGCTGTATAATTTTTTTGAAACGAAGGTTAGCAATTTATAATATATTTTTAGGCTTGTAAAAATGTTTCAGAGAGCATATCCCAATAATTAAATAACATACTTTGAGCCACAGTATTTTTTTTAATTATTTTGTATTGGGCAAAGTTACCCCATATGTGGGGCTAATTTGCCGTTAAGTATAAAATCGTTATAAAGATGCCTATATACTGGGAAGAGGATACTTTGCCTACTTAAATATTGCCACAAACAGTTACAGTTCAATTCGGTTTTTTTAGGGGTCAGAAAAATGAAACATGAGTAAAGTTTAATGAATGTAATATTTTTTACATTTTCATTATTTCAAAAACTAGATAAAAAATTCAGATAACTTTTTCAACAATTACCTACTAGGCAGGTAAACTAAAATAACATTATCAATCAAAAAACCTAAGGCTACAACTAAAAAAATATTATGAACGGTATAAAAAATCCGATACAGCCTAAACGCGGTAATAGACGTCTGAAAGTCAACAAAACCCTAAAAATAAATCTAGGAACGTTCAAGAAATCACATCTTTAGAAGTTGAAGGCACTTGAATCCTCGCTAAATCGAAAAATATCTCTGGCAATTTTTGGTTCTTTGAGAATAGTTTCGATATCCTCTTCGAAGGCAATTGCTATGTCATCGATATTAGGGAAAACAAACAAATTTTCGCTTTTTTTTTCAGATATTTTACTTCATAGGAGTTTATATCTTGGAGAGATAAAATCGTAACAATAAAATGTTTGAATTTCTTTTTAGTACTAAATTTCACAACTACAAAGTCTCCAACTTTTGGTTTATTTCTGTCATACCGAATTATTGCAAATCCGTTTTCGTCTGCTTCATCTATATCCATGCCTCCTGGTGTAGCTTCTACATTAGGGGTGTCTTCACCATTAGGGACTACGTTGGATGGTCCACTCTCAAGCTTGTCCAATTCACTTGGAAGCTTATCCAAATAGGAAATAGACTGCCCTGCAGGAACAGACATTTTTTTTCTGCCTTGCTTGTTGCATTTCAGGGCTCCTCTTTTCTTTTAGAAAGTCTAAAACAGCTTCATTAATCAGTCATACCTCTCTCAGTTATTGTGTTTTGTTCTTTGGCATTTTTTTTGGTTACTTGAAATTTATCAAGTGGATATATACCTGAGGCTTAAAATGCATTTTCTATAATACCTCTGCCTTTGGAATGCATCTTATTAATCAGTTTACCCAGCAAACCTGGAAAATAGATTTCATTCAACGTTGATACATTCGGGTTCCGTATTTTGTAGGTTTTTAGTATTTCCCCCCAGGCTGCTTTTAAGGATCTGAACAATCCCACGTCGAGAGGCTGTGTAAGATGTGTTGTGTTTGGAGGCAAAAACACGAAACGGATATTAAAAGTCTGAAAGGAGCGCCATATATCAATATTCAGGTGTGGCGAAAGGTTGTCTCCGATAATAACTTTGGGTCCTTGTAATTTTTTAGCCCATGGCAAAACCATAGTCTGAAACCACTCCATGAACGTCGGCCCGTCAAAACTGCCTGATTTCGTTCTGTTGTAGCGAGTTCTAGGGGGTCCACATAGGCACCATTTATCATAATGTCGTTCCGCCTTATAAACGACATAGGGCGGAAGAAGTTCTCCTACAGCTGTAGCAGCAAACATGATAGAAACTGCAGATTTGGTCGAATTCAAAATACGGTCGGATATTTTGTACTTCGTTTAAAAATGCATTTCTTTCTTCCCGGGTAATCACATAAATTGGTTTCATCGTAATTCAGAATATTTTGCAGAGGCACATCTTTAATACTTATGGCTAGTCTATCAAAATATTCTTCTATTGACTCTTCTGTTGTTTGAGCACGTACTCCTTTTATATTTTGACATGATCTTTGCGATAGAATATCTTCATGTCTTTTCAAATACCCATAACATCAATCTTTTCCAGGCATATTGTTGGGAAATATTGTAACTGTCCTACCCAAACGATCCAAATACTCTTTTACAATAATTCTGAGGTCAAACATTGTATGGGGAAATCCATACTCTGCACTTGCTATTAGAAGATCTACCAATTGTCTTTCTTCACAAGCCTCAAAAACGGTTGATGCTACAACAGGCTTATATATACGGTACTTTATGGGACATTGAACAAGTCAGCAGCTTTTGCATAAGATATACCTCTATCTCGCACGGCACGCACAGAAGATGCTAAGTTTTCTTCGGTGTAATCTTTATACCGACGAGAGCCTAGTTTTCTCTTATAATTTCTGACCATTTTTGAATCTAAAACCAAAAGTTATTGTCAAATACAAGCTAAAAATTTTGTCGGCAAAGTTACCTCATTTATTTAAAAAAAATTACATTTCGCCATTATTTTATTCAATGTGTTGCACACAAATTATTAGAAGAATCTGACAATCTGGCATATCATTAAGAAACGTATCTAGTTTGATAACAACAAGCTTTAAAATCCCTTGATTTGATTCTAGCGACCCGATATACCTTAGAAGTTAGGTATTCTAAATAGGCATTTTACTACGTGTTTACTTACATAAATATTTTAAGCGCCAAAACCACCTGTTCACTGCTGCCTGTCGGCGAGAACTATCGCAATAGCGTTACTAATCGATTGGCTACTTTCTTCCCTCTATCATATTTAAAACTTAGCAATAATTTAGAAGTGGCCAAATTTCTTTGTTAATGGGCAGAGTTACCTCTGCGGGCAAAGTACCCCCACTCTACAGTACCATGGTTTATTCCATTGCGGATAGGGTTGATATCATTTCGCTTTATTTTATGAAATGCAAATGTGACGGCCCAGGTATTTAATGAAAAATATCAAGACAATCATGTCAGTAGAAAGTATGTTCTAGAATTAGTGAAAAAATGTCAAGACTGGAAATATAGCTAATAAAAAACGAGAAATTAGACCGCCTGTAGTTAATGAAGCTAGTGAAGTTGCAGTTTTGGGAAATGTTCATCTAGATCCTACGTTAAGTACAAGGCAATTAGCATCTGTGTCTGGGATCAAACTAGCTAGCATTCGAACAATTTTGAAGAAGAACAAATTCCATCCGTTTAAAATACATTTAGTGCAGGAACTTAATGAGGATGGTTATGACCGCCGTTTGCAGTTTTTCGAAATAATGAGTGAGAGAGCAGCGAATGATCTACAGTTTCTCTTTAATATCTGTTTCTCCGATGATTGCAGCTTTTTTATTATGTAAGTCGTCATAATAGCCGCTACTGGTCTGGTGACACACTTTCTGGTAATGGCTCTGTTTCGTTTTCGTCTGACTACCCTGTATATAGATTTAATGAGCTTAAGTAAAGTTTATTGACCACGAGTATTGACAGATGAAATAAAAATAATTTCAAATTGATAAAGCACGAAAGTCACCATAAAAAGTTTTGTCAAAACCACAAAACTGTAAATATTGAGCTGAAATTTCAGCAGAGCCCTCTGAAAACACGATTTCAATAATTAAATTGAAGAAAAAAAATATGGAAAGATGGGAAAGGAATGAAAGTTGAAGTATATTTGCAAAAATAAACGGATTATTAATTGCAGTCTCTCATTACACGATAACAAATTAAAACTTGTATTTCTCAAAAATCCTTCATACAAAACCTCCACAATTAAATGAAGAAGGAATGTTGGGAGTTCTCAACTTCTGAACTGTTTCCTAAATTATAACGATGTTGTGAGCTTTCCTTCGTGAAACTTTGTACACTGATGATTCTTCAACTCTACACTTATAATGTTACTCAGTATTTAGAGTATATTTCACAAGAGAATAATTATTTGTGTGATATGGTTAATTCATGTAATTTATCTCCTCCATCCATTTTCCATAAAATTATTTTAAATGAACATTGAGGGCGTAATTAACAAAGAGCGAAGTAAATTCTTAATTTCTCCAATATTGGATCGGAGTATAAAAAGTATGTACCTCGATGAAAATAATTCTTATCTGAAGTGCATTTTAATATTGGCTGCCTTCCAGCGGTAATTATCAAGCTTCGTTTAATAACGGGAGGTGCATTTTATCAAATTGAAAAGCTCCTAATACCTAGTAGTTAATGTAATTTGTTATCTCATTCGCTATTTTCGATAATAATTAATTGAATACGTTCAATTTTGTAAGTAAATGTTTCTGGAGGAAATGCGGGAATTACTGAAGCGATTTGTTTAACTACCTACTTAATTTATCGGTGTTTTTACAGTTTGCAGAGATTCCAGGAAAAAAAATGATTGGACAATTCAACTAATGGTCCATTCCTCAATCAGCGCCAATAGGAGCTCTTCACGTGTTGTTGGAGCAGGTATGCGACGTCTTACACGTCTTTTGAGCTGGTCCCAAATATGCCCAATAGGATTTAGATCTGAGCTTTGGGCGAGCCAGTCCATTTTTGAAATACCAACCTCTTCAAGGTATTCCGTTACCATTCTTGCCGTGTGAGGTCGAGCATTATCTTGCATCAGCATAAAACCATTACCAACAAATCCAGCATATGGTAGCACATAATCTTCTAGGATCTCTACAGGCCTATCAGCCTGCTGTGTAGTATGGGTAAATTGATGGAGGGGGTAATAAAGGATAGGAGGAAGTTGGTAGGAATGGGGGTTTTAGAGTAAACCAGCACGGGTTTACGAAGGAGAAATCCTGCATCTCAGCACTGGGCAGGGTGATGGGCTGGGTGGAAAGAGCTAGGGAGGGCAGCTGGAGGAACAAGAAATTGGCCCTACTTGTGTTCTTCGACGTCGGAAACGCGTTCGACAGTGTCAGCAAACGGGCAGTATTGAGCGCGTTGCTGAGGCTTGGAGTGGGGCAGAGGTTAGTTAACCTGGGATAGGTCGCTGGTTCAAATCCGGTTCGAAGGACCACAAAAATAATGTTGGATACATCATCTGAGGAGAGAAAAAATTACCAGCCCCGAAGCTACCGAATTGAGAAGCAGCACTACCATCTTCAACAACAACAATTACCCCCTGTTGAAACAATAGACCAAAATTATCAGAAAAACTTATTATTTTGTATACTAAAGTTGTTTTGCATTTCTCTAATCTATTGATATGGGGTAAACCTAGGCGAGATGGCGCATTTTTTTGATTTGGTGTAAAACCAGTACGGTGCAGAAATTATCAGAAATACAAATATGTCACGAGGGGGTGATGTATTAACTTACGATTGTATACTTCAAAAAGCGTTCGAATGGTTTTTTTTTCTCGATGTTGCGTCATCTCACCTAAGTGTGTGGGGGAGATGACGCAGTGTGTTAGGTGAGATGACGCATTCATTAGTTCGTGCAATAATAGCGGAAAATAATGTTTAAATTGTTTTAAGTAGGTATTTCATTAAACTATATTCATACTTTAAAAGTAAATTATTTATTTGAAAAAGTAACAAAAGATAAATTCTGAGAAAAAAAACATTATTCTTGTAGGTACAAAAACGAAAGCTGTCTAGTTCATTGCCTTTTTCCCGCAATATTCACAGGCGTCCACAAACTTCGTGCAGCCTTCGTGCATCCATCGGCTGCATGTTGTGCATTGGATCCAATCATCCTTTTTCTTCGTTTGGTTGTAGTTCTCACCACATCCTACACAAACATCCGATTCATCTTCAAAACTTGACGAATCATCGTAGACAACACTCAAGTTTCCCTCTTCATTACTAGATAATTCTGGAAATCACTTCTCTTTTGCAGGTTGTCTTACAGTTTTTGTTGTGGCTTTTGCTTTTGCTTCACTTCGTTTTGGTTTTCTAGCCTTTTTTTCTTACACCGCCAATTTTTGTCTCCTTTCTGAGATGTTGTCATCGTCTCTCAAAACAGAAGCAAGTTGTTTGCTCCGTTTCCGTACAGTTTCGATTGCCTTGGCAATGGGCACAGGAGATATTTGGTCGAGCATTTTACCAGGACTAGGGACTTTTCCAGGAAAAGTGAAACGAATAGGCTGAGGGGAAACTGACCTGTGCCGAGTACTGATGTCGAGTGCAGCTTTGGTGAGGGGTCTGTTTCAGGCCAATGTGAACAACCAGGTTCTGGAGAATTTGACGTATCCCTAACAACGCCAACTGGGGCGTTTGCATGTGTCTGAAGAACTTCTTCAGGATGACTTGCTGATGTTTGTGCTTCTTGCTCTGTTATGTAAGCATAATCAGGAATGATCGATGGATCGAACGGGACAATGCCTGTTGCTTTAAACGAAGGCACTGCAATTTTTATCGTTGCGGATTTTTCCCAAGCAGTGGCAAGTAACTGTCCGAACTGGAGCCTGTTAAGTCGTCTTCCGGGATTTGATCGTAAAAATATATTGGCAGCATTGTAATAAAATGCTTTAAAGGCTTTGAAAAAGCCTCTATCCAAGGGCTGCAAAAACTGGGTGCTATGACTTAGCAAACAAAAGAGAATGACTTCATTCTTAGCTGCATATTCGAGCATTTCAACGATGCTACATTGTGAGGAGTGTCCATCTAATAAAAGTAGTACCTTTCCTTACGCGGAATAAACAGTTCTTGCGGCCGATTAAAAAAATATCGCTGTTAACGTATGCCGATTTCTGCGACATAATTACGAGGGACCCAGGCGGCATTCCATCTTCGTATTCGGGCTTCTTGTTCTTCCCCTTAAAGACACATGTTGGAGGTATGTAGGTACCTTCGGCATTGAAGCATACAATGATCAAGATGGTTTCCCCCTTCTCACAAGATGTAACAGACACGACGTTTTTGGACCCCTTGGTGGCTAAGACGTGTTCGGGACGGTTGTTGAGTTGTAACCCAGTCTCATCAATGTTGTAGATGCGTCCAGGTTCGTTCATCAATTCGTTTTCAATCAACGTCTGTTCGAGGAGTGAAAAATATGTGGCCACATTTTCCCGTGTTCCCGTGTTCAGATTTTCGTATGCTAAGATGTCATCTCAAAAATGAATGTAACCATGGATACCCAGCCATACGTGCTTCTCTGTTAAACTTGTGCGGTAACTGCAATATTTCGGCTACCTCGAACACCATAGAACGCACCTGAGACCGTGTAGGGGCAAATCCGTGCTTTTGTAATTTTTGAATATGTGCCACTATTTTGGCTTCGTTATGATCTCCTAGGGAAGATGTAGGTCCCAGGTTTTTGCTATGGTAATTCCTGTTCTTCATTCAACGCCGTAGAGTAGCTTCTGGGATGCTGATATTTTCCGTGTCGATTGCGTTAATTGCTGTACGGAGTTGATCGGTATTCCACTGGCCTCTTGCCACACTGCCCTTCCTCTTGTACTCGGTTGGCATGGCTGTAAAAATTCAAATTGTTAAAAAAATCATTTATGATGAATGCATCAACTCTCCTCATATTAGGCTGCGTCAACTCTCCTTACACTGTAAGGAGAGTTGACGCATCAAATCTCAACAAAACAATTTAGAGGAATTCAACGGATTGCGGTTAGAAACTTGCACTGGGATATTAATAACAAGAAATGCAGCAAAAGTGTGGTGTAACATACCTTTGTGATCTTCTATCCTTGGTATTCCAAAAATTTTCGGCAGTAATCGAAATATATTGGCTCAAACAAATCACAAACGACGAGCCAAATCGGGCAGCACTACTACAACCTAGGGATGTTAAAAAATAATCGATTTTTATATACATAATTATTTTCTTATAATCGATTTTTAGTTATCGATACTTATAGTAATATTAATCGATTTTATAAATTACGTGTTTAAATCGATTTTCGGAAACGGCTCGTATTATTTATTGACCATTTTTCAAAATTTTGACAATTATTGACCATTTTTCAAAATTTTAACAATTATTGACCATTTTTCAAAATTTTTACAATTATTGACCATTTTTCCATTTTGACTGTTTTTCAAAATAAGTGACCATTTTTCCAAATTTTTGATAATTTTAAATGATGACAATTTTCAACCATTTTTGATAGTTTTTGACCATTTTTGACAATTTTTCAAAATTTTAGACCATTTTTCAAAAGTATTGACCATTTTTGATAATTATTGACAATTGTTGACAATTATGGACCATTTTCCAAATTTTTGAACATTATTACCATATTTCCAAATTTTTCAAAAACTTTAACAATTATCAACTATTTTCAAAATTTTTACAATTTTTAACAATAATTGTCAATATTTGACCATTTTTGATAGTTTTTGACAATTATTGGCCATTTCGGACAATTTTTTACCATTTTTCAAAATTATTGACCATTTTTGTTAGTTTTTGACAATTATCGACCATTTTTCAAAATTTTAACAATTTTTGACAATTATTGACCAATTTTGACAATAATTGTCCTTTTTTGACAGTTTTTGACAATTTTTCGAATTTCGTTCACAATATTGTCAATTGACCATTTTTGACAATTATTATCCACCATTTTTCAAAATTTTAACAATTATTGGCAATTTTTTTCAATTTTTTACAATTTGTTTCAATTTTTTACAATTTTTTTCAATTATTGACCAATTTTGACAATAATTGTCCTTTTTTGACAGTTTTTGACAATTTTTCGAATTTCGTTCACAATATTGTCAATTGACCATTTTTGACAATTTTTGACAATTATTATCCACCATTTTTCAAAATTTTAACAATTATTGGCAATTTTTTTCAATTTTTTACAATTTGTTTCAATTTTTTACAATTTTTTACAATTTTTTTCAATTTTTTACAATTTTTTACAATTTTTTACAATTATTGACCATTTTTGACAATAATTGACCATTTTTGACCATATTTCAAATTTTTTTTGAATTTCAATCTGATAAATTGTTAATGATTGAATCTTTTAGGTTTATTATCGGAATATGAAGAGCATGTCCTATTTAAATAATACAAAAAAATCGACTTTTTCGCAGAAATCGATTTATTTTTTATCAAAATTGATATTTGACAAATCGATTAATTTTGAATAAAGAAAAATCGATTATTTTCCATTAATCTCACATCCCTACTACAACCATGATTTAGTAGTTCAAAAACCACGGAGAGGTGTTGCCATATTTCTCATAGAAGCGGTAGCAACGGAGAAAACATGCCCGCGTAATCTCACCTAACGCGCCATCTCTCCTAGGTTTATCTTACACTTTTGTATTAGGTATTATAAATGAAAATAACCCATTATCTCATACGTTTAAATAAGACAATCTTAGTTTGAACATTTTATTTTATATTCATAAATTGGAGATCTTTTATAGCAGGATTACGCATATTAATGTATTTGCAGTTCTTCCTTTCTCTTTTATTGTCGTTTGAAAAACATTAATAATAGCATACTATCCTCATTATATCCAATACAGCTTGAGATAATATTTTAAACCAACTATTACTGCTTATAATGAGATGAGGGTATTTATACTTTTCTCAGTAAACTGACTACTCCATATATTTTTGTCACCTCCATCCTCCAAATATTTACATTTGCTTCTGTTCTTGAATGAATTCAATGATAAATTCTCTTAACGATTTTGTAGTTTCAAATACACTTCTGGATACCGATATATCACTATTTTAGCTGCTTGCACCTCAACTAATTCTTCGTTAATGTTTATCTGGTTTGGATCTCTCATTCTACCAATTAACAAACTGCACAAAATACACAAGAACCAAATAAACATGTCATTTGCTAGGTTATGTTATGAAAATCACAGCACGTCAAAATTGAAATTTGCGCCGTTGCCATGCATATTTTTCTACTAACATAATATTAACTATACAGAATGGGCCACAGAATACAGTCCACCCCGATATTTGGCAGTATTCCTATGATTTTAAGGAAATTAGGAAACACGTCGATTTTTGTTCTAAGGGGGATACATTTTTACGATACAGGCATCTGTCATTTGTCAACCCCCTCTCTTCCACTTCACCAGCCCCTTATTTTTAAATAGGGAATATAGTAGCTACTAAAGTACAGAATACGACACATTTTGTAACGTGTTAGGGTATTTAATATCTGCTAACCCCGTGACTATGAAAAGGCTGTACATGTTTATCTAGTTTAGTTAAGTAACAATAACCGTTTTTTTATTATGAATATTTTTGAAGGGAGCGTAATGATGCCAGTTTTTTGTTTTGTGTGTTTTCGTTCAACATAATCTTTAAACGCTATGATTGCTTTTTTTCCTTCATAAATTAAAACGACGCTAGGTTAGGTTTGTAGTGAGTGGAAATCAACAAACTGTATAGATAGTGAAAGATTCAGAAACCAAATCTCAGCAAATCCATAATAATTATAACATAACTTCAGTTTCGTACAATTATTTCGGAGTACGCTCTCTGTTTTACTATTTTGCACTTTCATTAATTCATTGACAAAACCAATAGACAAAAATGGAGTTAGTCAATGCCATATCCATAAAAAGACCCTACAGCTGAGAGAGTTCGTCGTAATATGAACCATAGGAGGAGATTCTTGTTGAGCAAAATATCTAGGCAATGAGGAAAATGTAGAAATTAGAGTTAGGATTTTAGCAAATTTTCGACACAGATTTCACCATTTTAATAGGTGGAATAATCAATCAATTGTATATGTCTTTTTTGAGAAAGGAAACCGTTATGATGCTACTGCTACAATTAATTTATTGCTGAGACATTTTTCTTCTGAAATTTTGTTATAAGTTTACCGAAAAATAGATTCTACTTCTTCTCCTTCTTCTTAGTTTCGATAAGATCGCGTTTTTCCTATAAGGCGTCAACCTGAGTTCCTTCTCAATCCTGTTACTCTTCTACTTTCTTCAACTATTACAATTCATTAACAATCACGTCTTACGTTCAGAACACCGAACTCTTATACTTCAAAAACTGAAAACTAACATCAACTGGCTTTTTATACTTTTCACATGTTCCAGACAGTTCTCGACTTTTCGATGACATTTCTCCTTTTTCTTTATGGACTGTTGTCAAATAGTACAGAATATAGATCTTAACCGTGGCTCTTCCACTTATTCTCAACGATGTTATTACATTATGGTAATAAACTTTGCCATTTATAGTGTTGGATAAATAATAAGCTTCCATTTAGTTCATCAATATCACTTAAAGAATTATTACTCTTATTATTCTCCGACTTGTTCTAAGCTTTTTAATAAAGTTTCAACTTCTTTTCCATCCATCCATTAATCATTAATAAATTCAATTGGAAAGCTGCCGGAATTTTAACCGATAATAATCATAGCATTCAAACAAGACAATAAGATTAATGAGAAAACTTCAGTCGATAAGGAGAGATTTGATGCATTTTACTACAAAAAAAATTATTTTATTTTTCAGAAATTCGTAATGGAAATCTGAAATCCATGGGCTCAATCAGATCCGATGCATTAAACGGAAATTAGAATTTCAAATGGATAAAAAAGCAATAATGGCTTAGTGTGATAGCACTTCTA
Source organism: Lochmaea crataegi (assembly GCA_947563755.1). Lineage (NCBI taxonomy): Eukaryota > Metazoa > Arthropoda > Insecta > Coleoptera > Chrysomelidae > Lochmaea > Lochmaea crataegi. The sequence goes on from OX387424.1 coordinate 42,648,303, forward strand.
GATAAGTGTCCATTATCTACTACTAAAAATGAATGTTTGATGGTTTTATTTAAGGCAGATGAATATTTTTTTTACGCATAATTCATTCAATCGGCTTCAAAATCGATTATTTCCTTTCATCTGATAATTCTAATAATTAAATATGTATCTCACTAAAATCCATTTTTTTAAATAGGCTATTTAACGTTGGTCTATTTCTGCAACTGAGCCGGGAGCACTCTACCCCTAACCGGAAATTTTGCCGAACCCACTATTATTCCAACCAGTGGTAGGGATCTTTATCGAGCCCAGGACGGCATATCTACATTATACCTCATGCTCATTGGTATAAGGCCTGGGAGCTGTGATATGCTACTCACCCTAGTAGTTTAAGGTGCACCCTAATAGCCTAAGGTGCATCCTAGTAGCCTAAAGTGTTTCTTTGCAGGCTGTACGGGCTCTATGACGGTGTTTCCCCAGTGGTCACCCATCCAATTACTAACCGCGTTCGACACAACTTCACCGTAATTATGGCATCAGAGTCGTTCCACTACGGTGCTGGGTCGATGCCCCAAAAACCATTTTCTAATTACGAAGGTGAAGGAGGTGGGAGAGAAGTAAATGGGCAAATAATGCTGTAATCACAATTTTAAAGTAAGTCGTATTCCTTCAACGCTCGCGCACGATGTGTCAGACCGGTCTTGTAAATTGATTCTTATGTCCCTAATCGAAAACATATCGATCGCTAATCAGTTTCCTAAGCTCCGCTGGAGCTTGCGACGCAGCTTGCAAGCACAACGTAGAAAACTCGAAATTGAAGTATTTCACGCTGATAACTCTTTCAGTTTTGCCCACACAAAAAAATTTCAGACATCAAAATTGTAGGAAATCTCATGTCCTTCAACATGATAAAAGTAGATTTGTGAAAATTATTAAGCAATTTGAAATTTTGTTTATTTAAGCGTCAAGTATAATCGAAATGACGGAATCAAAGTGATAAAATGAGGAAATATAAGGGAAATGTTTCTGAGAAATTTGCAAACAGCATGTTAACCTAGAGGTTCCGGTATTTCTTAGTGAATGTGCCAGCACCGCTTACAGCGAATGTTTATGTTGATCGACTCTACTTATTGGGTTTAATTTAATTAAGAAAATGTTGATTCGCTGTGAAGTGTGTAAAAGAAAATGTGGAAGTGGTGTTTGAGATTTCACAAGTAAACAGCAAGTGAGATGTTCATTTCAAACAAAGTGTGTTGTCAACATTATGGGTTATTCATTTAGAATGTTTTGATCGAAGGAAAGGACCATGTGAAGATTCACCGTGTGTGTTCAACAATGTAATCTCAAGAGATGTTTTGTGTAGAAAGAAACTGTCTAGCATGAAAATAAACGTCGAAGAAAAGAGATTAATCTTTGCTAGGCCCACTGAACAACTAATAACAGAAAAAAATCCGATGAAATCAAGAAAACATGCAACAATTTGGCAAATAAACGTACAAACGCATTAATTACACTTCAAAAAGTTTCGAATCTGTACGCTACTGTATTCTGTAGTGGAACATAACTTGCGAGCAACATAATTAAGACAGTAAAGGGGAAGTGAGAAACGCCTAGACCTTCTAGTTGAACTGTACTTGTACTCGTCCTAGATTCACAAGGAAATATTACTTAACACTCTACTGTTATGTGCGTCATTAGTTTTGTAGACTTTGGTTAATGAGCGTGATGGGGATATACATAGAGGATTCATTTTAATATGGGCATTAACTGAAATGAAACTTCTTGAAATAATCAAATATGTTTGGATATTTGAACAAAGCAACAAGTTGAAAATGATAATCCGTTTTTGTATTCATTTAGTCGTGACATTTTGGTTGGATGAAGGTAAATAATCGTGGAAGTATACCTTATTTCACGAATATACGCCAATTTCTGATTAAGTAAGATGAAGCCGACTGAATAGGACGACTGTAAGTGAATTCCCGCAATATTTAGCCACAAAATAATTTGTTATTTATTGCTTTTTTATAAACAATATTCGATTTTTGACTGGGACTGGGAACTTGCTCGTATTTGATGCTAGTTCAATGGGAAATTTGTAGATTTTCGATGGGAATTTGATAAATATCTTTTTCTATGACAACCTCGAAAAACGTTTATTTCACTGGCGTAAATTCAATAAAAACCACCTTATTTATACACCATTTCGATTCGCATCAATTTCAATAATATGTAAGTTACTAGGGAGCAAATCCATTTTTAAAGTGAAACTTTTACTACATCGCCTAAAATTTTTTCGTCCATATATCGCATGTCGCGTTACAGCCGGCCGCGGAGTAGGGGTAAAGTGAAAGGCTCAATGCCACCGTACATATACAATTAATAGTAGGTTCACTCGTCGTCGGCACTTTTATGTAGCGCTGAAAAACGGTTGTTAAAACACACGTGAATCGTCCTATAATTTTCCGAAGTTAATTGCCTAGAATTCTGTGATGTATACAGATTGATATTTGTATAAACCTGTATAATTACTTTATATTTAATTTAACAATGTATATTGGTTATTAGTTTGGGAATGGAACTAGACAAAAAGTGGTTCTTTTACTTTTATATGACATGTGTTCTATTGTACCTGTCCTTATTTTTAACAGTAGTTAATAAATCTCTGAAATGAGAAGTCTAGTAATTATTTAATTTCTATAATTTCTATTAGTTTATGTGATAAATACCCATCATATTATAATACAAATCCGAAAAAAGTTTCACTTGCATCGTGGTTCCATAAAACCACACAATGATTTTTTGTCTCGTCCATGATACAGGTGGTAAAATTAAAGTAGGCTATTCCAAATTATGACGTTCAACAGTCGCGATAAAATGTCATTATATCGTATTGGCATCGGTCCTTGACAAGTGTGCAAAATTTCGAATTAATCTGAGCGTTTGAAGTAGGTAAAAATCGACTTTAAAAGTTGCTTTACAAACAAAAACAAACAAACATACAAGTGAAACTAATATGTATAAAGCCCGTGGAAACTACAATTTCACGTCATTCGAGGTTTTACTTTGGAATAATTTAGATCTTATTTAGAATGTGAGTTTTTGCAAATCTACCAGTAAGTAGTGGTGTACCCCAAGGCTCAGTCTTCAGAGACTCTAAAATTTTTAGGAATTTTTTTCCTTAGAATCTCTGAAGAAACCTTTATCGACGAAAGCGATTTTTTATAAGAATTTAAAAGCATAGCCTTCATTTCTCTGATAATTACATTACTATTATAATGCAGGGTGCTTCTAAATTTATGCAAAAAAATTCAAGAGGTGATTTCCCGTATAACCTCTTCAGTCCCGAGGAAAAAAAAGATATAAATTTGTATAGTTTTTGTAAGAAAATAAGTTAATTTAGGGTCAAATAGGACATTAAGTACATCAAAAGAAAAATATTTATTCAGAAAAAAAATATGATGTGTCCAGTATATTGGACAACCGGACACTAGTAACATAAAAAGTAAAAAACAAATTCGATTAAACTAAGTATGGAATTCAAAAAAACATTGTCTGTCTGTATTAATCCATAAATAAAGATTGCATTTTACAAAATAAAATCTTGTTTTTTTCGTACATCCTTCATTCCGGCAACTCATAAAATTATTTTTGTCGTTGATTCGACATATAGACAGATATTCGTTAGCCGTTTTTCTTACAAATCAACAACTTTTCTTCTCTTTGGCTGAGCAGCCGCTACTCCTTCTTCTGCTTCCAACTAGTCATTTGGAACAGTAGGGGCTACTTCACCCCCAAGAGCAAGAGTTCGGCCTACATATGATTTGAATTTGTTTCCCCAGCAGGGAAATTGTCATCCTCGTCTTCACTATCATAGAAGTCACTATTGTTCATAGTTTCAAATAGTTCCTCTTCATTTAATTTCTTATTACGGTCTGAAATCGAAAAAAGCAATAGCTGCAGTAACCAAATTTAATCCTGATGTCCATTGTGCTGGACAGCTTGAGAAAATCCTTTTTTAGATCATTAAATTTCAATTGATCCCCGTAATTTTATTTACTAATTAATATTAGGTATTTTTTCAAAACTTACCGAAATTTTGACGAGACATCCTCCTAACCTTACTTCACAACAAGAAATGATCGTTTGCACTGCTGGTTGCATAAATTAAGGAACCTCATTGAAACGTCTAGTCGACTGGACTGTGGGACAATATCGATGCGATTTGACTTTGATAATAGTATAAATATATTAGATAGATATATTAGTCCAGACGGCTAGACTTCTGGAGCGAGGAGGATAAAATTATAATGGGTTTTTTCTATGACAAAATTTCCTCAGTCCACCACCTTCCGAGATATCACCCCTACTGAAGGTGCTGAGTAAAATGAAGTTTTCATTTTTTCTCTCAAATTTAAGTGAACATGGAAACTTGAAACTTTGTAATTAACATTCCTGTAACATTATAAGGGGGTGAATTTATCAACCCTTACTTTATTTAATATTAAATCCATGAAATGGTTCCATAATATTTCTTTCATATACTACAATTACTAAGGGACATCTTCTTGGACACGGAGACAGCACAGCAAATTTTATCCACTGTATCTATGCCACCTATCTGTCTTATTTGTTTTGGCTCTATTGAGCCATCAACGTGCATGGTAGAAAGAAAAATGACGGCTCTCTTCTTTTTAGGGACATAAGACACTACTGTGACATCCTTTTGGATGTCAGTTCGAAAAACAAATGAGTTTTCAAAGCAAGAAAACATCGAATTGTTGGACTATTCCCATACAGTCCGGACCTAAGTTCTAAAGACTTTTTTACTTTTCAAAAAATTGAGAATAAACTGTTTGGTCAAAGATTCCGGTCCCCAGAAGATGCAGACAACACCTTCAAAAAATCTATTTCGAATGTACCAACAAGCGAGTGGAATAGCTGCTTCTAGAATTGGTTCCAAAGGATGCAAAAATGCATTTCTCTTCGTAGAGAATACTTTGAAAAACAATGATGTTTAAAAATTATGTACTGTTTTTTTTAGTTCTATATGCAAAATATAACCCTGGTATAAAATATTTTATCTCAGTATTTTCTTATATATTTAGTATAGATATAACTTTTCCATTTTATGTAATCTTATTTTTTACAATTAAATATGTTGATCGCTTTGCTTTTTTGGAAGTATGCTTTGAATTTAATCAAACGCTGCTGTTTATAATATCCACTTTTTAAAATCAATAACATCTTCGACGGAAAACATTTTCTGATGAAAAGGAAACTCTTTAAGGCTCATTGAGAAGTTACTTCCCTCTCCAATTTTTAATTAACCGAGATTAATGAGAAGTTCATTAATATTTTTAAACGAAGGCAAAACTTCACAATGTTTTAAGAGTTTTTTTTTAATCGCAATTTTCATTTCGTTCCTAGGGTAGTTTATTAAAGATAGAATGGCTAGATATGGTCGCATTCACGATTTTTACGAGGATTCTTTCCGAGAAATATAAGGGCAGTGGCCTGTAAACAATGCATTTACCTAAGTACAGTTTTCCGAGGATATGCAGCGTTTAGACATTCCAATATTTTTATTATTCTAACTACAAGCGCTACACATGGAGTATGGGTGCGTTCACTTAATTTTTATGTTTTATGCAAAAGAGGGGAATGAAAATTTGATTATACGATTTTGAGAATTAGTAATACTGTTGTGAAGGTACTTAAAATGTTTCAATCGTCGAGCTTCTAATATTTGGAAAAAATAAAATAAAATCGTACTTCAATTTTACTACATCAACAATAAAGTGCATGCACGTTTCTCGACATTTAAAGAAGTCGTTATTGCACTTGAATTGCTCGTGTTAAAGAAATCTAAACGACGTGGAACAAGAAAATAGTTCAAGAGGTTGTACCTGCTGTAAAACAAAGTTTTGAATCCATCGCACTATTAGCACAGTTGATTGTATTGAATTGAGAGTCATATGATTTCGTCTTAAAATTAACCTTTTATTTCAAAAAACAACCACCTCAAATTTATTTTGGGGTATTTCAATAAATTCACCTAGTGAATGTGAAATACTTGAAATTATCAATAAACATTAATAGTACCGTCCTCAGTTTTTTTTGATCCCCTCAGGTATCAGTAGCGCCGCGATAAACCTAAGTATATACCGTGGCGATATACTTAAGTATTTACACAGAAGTTTCATCTCTAAATCAAATAAGTTTTTGCGCTATTACAAATCATAAAGATCCACACCCATGGTCCACTTTTTTTCTGGTTCTAGTTGCTGTAGATTGGTCGTACTCTATCGACGAATCTACAGCAACAGTCCGATAGTAAGCTATATTAACTAAAAACATAGACCCCGCTTTTGCACTGATTAAGTGTTGAGATATAAGATTTACAAACCATTTGAAATTGTAAAGGGATCAGTAACTAAGTACCTTCTGAAAAAAGGTTTGACACCTCAGGATATTCAAAATTATGCAGTACTTATTTTCGACTCATGCAGCAAACTGTGATGTTGGTATGTTGTTGTGGAAAGGCCTCTTTAATTGGTGGTTTTCCAGGTCACTCGGAGGGTCATCTGACTTTAATAAAACTATGACTTCTGGCACTGGGATAAGTTCTGTTTATTACCATACTTTAATATTACACATTACAACTAATTAAGATTACTAAATCTATTATAAGTATCTATCAGTATATCATACTTATAGTACCTATAACTAAATATAACTGAATCAGAATGACTCCAACTACATTGGAATGAGTATATCTATATGCATCTGCATATGTTATTTATATTGTACCTAGTTCAAGTTCAGGCTGATATTTACTATTTAATGTTATATGTTTATTTACGTGATGAACTTGACTTTCGATACCTGTCGGCCTCGTCGGTTTTATTTATGCATTCTTTAACGTTCAATAATTTATTTATTATTTTATTTTATGCCAAAAGGCATCACAAAACCTTCATACTAGTAGAAAATTCTGTGCGTGTTTTATACTTTACTTTTGATACTACAACACAAGATTCACGTTTAATACCTATACTGAATATAACATTGATAGTGAGAAACAGGCAGATATCTTATTATATTTTATTTTGAATACATGACAAAGAGGTTATAAGCGCGTTGGTATACAAATACCTCGACTTTCTGGTGATAAATTTAATTCTGTTACTTCCGCAGTTTGCTTCCAGCATAATTTTGTGATTAATGTAGACTTATAAAAAGTAATTATGAAATTATGGGTCACGTACAAAAACGTCGATAGAAACAAACTAAAATCGTAAAATATAGGGTGTTCCATTTATAACGCAACCTTTAAAGTCAGATTAATTCGAAATTTTATACACCCACCAAGGACCGATGACAATACATTATAGTAGTAAAATATAGGGTGTTTCATTAAAAAAAAAATAACCTTGATCTAGCATCGAGTTTGAAAATAACTGAAAAACAAAAAAACACCTTATAGTAAATCGAACTAAGAAGTAAAACATGAATCATAGTTTAAAAAAAAGACTAAAAAGCACGCTTTATAGGCAATTGAACTGAGAAGTAAAAAAATATTTTCAATTTAAGAATAAAATGACTAACGAGAAAAATAATGTCTTTGTGGTAATAGCGTGGGGTGCTCGATATCAATTATTAAAATTTCTTGCTAGTTCTATTCCGAAGTGCAGAGTTACTGTATAAATCACTAGAAAGCCGGCAGCGGTCAATTTGACCGTTTACCCATTTGTATTGAGTATATCTTTTTCATTTCAAATTGAAAATCGATCAACTCTCTTTTTTTTTAAATTTTACTTTTTTAAATAATTCCATATACTTACTACTAGAAAGACGACGACTGTCATTTTGACCCCTTATAATCTACGGCATTTTTACGAGTTGTTTACCCACACGTGCACTCAACTTTTCCTGGAATTATATCGTTGGGTATATTAGTATTTGTTTTCGTATTATATTCTCAGTCTGCTTGTGCTTGTCGCCGGGATAGCTTCATATTGTGCAATTATACTTGAAAATAAAAATGTGGTCAGACCGGCGTCTTTCTTACTCCTCAACAGGAATTGGATTATTTGGAGGAATCAGAACAAATTTCAGAAAATGATTCGGATATTCAAGATTTTACCCCCATTCCTGGTGCCAGTACTCAGACGGTATCACCAAGTCACGAAGTACTGGATTCTGATGAAAATGAAGAATTATATCAACCACCTAGTCAAACTTTGTCTGATAGAGATTCTGCTGCTATTGAGGATTTATCAGGGAGTGAAGCGAGTCTGGATGTGGTCACCGAATCCTCAGCCGAAGGAACTGTTTGGAAAAAACTAAATCCTAATGAAGCAGTTTCAAGTGGGAGAATCGCCAGTAGAAATATAATGAAAAATAAACCTGGCCCCACACCCTATGCTCAAAGGTATTTTTCTGTTTTATTTATATTCTTTACTTTATTCTTTCAGATCTGTAGTCGCAGGTTCAGTTCTGAGTGCTTTTCGCTTATTCATTGATTGAATCATATTCAAAATTGGTGACAGAAGCGCGGCGTCAACAGGAGTCAAATACTTGGAAAATGTCTCAGAACTAGATGCATTTATTGGTTTGTTATATGCAAGGGGAATTTTGGAGAAGAAAAATTTTGAACTGAAGAGTTTATGGTCAAAAAAATGGGGACCACCTATATTTGCCAAATCTATGGCGAGAGATCGTTTCATGGAAATTATGAAGCATCTTCGCTTCAACTTGAGGTCTATAAGAAGAGTCAGACTTCAAACAGATAAATTCGCATTAGCATCAGAAGTTTTGAGTAAATTCATTTCCAATTGTCAATACTTTTATGTACCCGGTGAATTTATAACAGTTGACCAACGAAAGCAAGATGCCGTTTTACTCAGTATATGGCATACAAGCTCGATAAATTTGGAATCAAATTTTAGTTAGCATTTGATGTGGAGTCGAAGTATCTCTTGAATCTGGGTAAAGATAAGACTAGACTTAAAATCGAAGATTATCTGATTATGTGGTGGAAAAACTCGTGGAACCTTTTCTGAAACAAGGTAGAAATACTACCATGGACAACTTTTTCACATCTCTTTCTCTAGCAAAAAAATTGGCCACAAAAAGTACAACAGTTGTTGGGACAATAAAAACAGAAACAGAAGGGAAATACCAAAATCACTGAAAGATGCCAAACATGAATTATATTCAACTAAAGCCTTTGTCAATGAAAATTGTGTAATCATGGGATATCAATGCAAGAAAAATAAAAACGTGATTTTATTGTCGACGGTACATAACTCTGTAGAAACTGACAATACAGAGAAGAAGAAGCCTGACATAATAAAAAATTATAACAAAACAAAATACGGAGTTAATGTTGTGGACCAAATGGCAAGAATGAACAGCGTAAAGGCTTCGTATAGACGTTGGCCTCTTCAAGTATTTTACAATATTCTGCAATAAATGCTTGGGTTATTTATAAAGAAGTTACAAGTTCCGTCGAAAATTTATTTTACAACTAGTCCAAGAATTGACAAAGAATTCAGAAGATAAGCGAGATGACCTGGAGTAACAACAAACATAATAAAGAGTAAGAAACGGCATCAATGTCAATCACCAATTTGTAAAAATAGAACAAGTGACATTTGTTCTATATCTGCAAAAAATTTATTTGCGGAAGATGCCCACGCATCGAAAATATCAAGTTTAAAGATTTCCCAAGGGTATGACCAAATTATTTAATCCTAATATTTTCAGCAATCTCGCAATGGAGCGAAAAAGGTCTATGGGTACCTACTAATGAAATTACGAAAAACTTTTTTAATACTAATATAACTTGCCAAGTTTTGAAGTTTGGTTAGCTGGTAATAATTTTAAATGTTCGAAGTTCCTATATAAACTGGGTAAAAACCAATTATATTTCATCAACATTTGTTGCTTGTATACGAATATTCCAAAAACTTTTATATAACGGTTGAAGTACCAATTTCATTGTTGAAGGTATATACGAAAGTTTGCTTTAATTTTGCTCTTGAGACCGGGTCATTATCCCACTGTTTTATTCACGTTCTTGGTATAGTTTCGACTCGCACTTTGTTTTGAAAAACGTGTAGTTGAGAATTTCAACGATTTATATTAATGTGAATTGAAAAGAATAAGCAGTATAAAACGCCATCATTAAACTGTGTATTGTGTTTCACTTTTCGCTTTCCATTAACCTTCAAACTGCTTTATCCCAAATGAAACTACATCCAAATATAACAAAGCAAGGTGTTTTCTTTCACAAACTACTGAACGTAGTGCCAGTAATTGTAGAATTTTATTTGTACCTGTTCTCTATATCTCTAATTGACGGAAATGGACTCCTCGCCTAGCAGAAATACTGTGAAAATATTGTTAGTAAGTAGAAGGAAAAGTTATCTTCCGGAGACCATTAAGTTGATATGTGCTTTTGTTGGGATTTTTTTTTATCTGGAAGAAGAAGTTTCAGAAATTGTATACGAACATTTCATTGAATTACGTTCGGTTGACATACATTCTAGAGGATGAAAAAGGCACTAATAAGGACGAAAATAACTACCGAAGTGTGATAATCCTAATGATGGTCCGGCTAACAGATAAAAAAATCATTATAAATAGATTCGTTCGGATGGATAATAATACCTCCGAACAATGGCCATACTAGAAGATTAAACAGATGTATTATCTGATGTCAGCATAAACAATGTTAAATTTTATTTATTTATATTGTTGGATTCCACAGATGTTGCCATGTGTTATTATTTAAAAGTAATAATCATCCAATGACTTTTTTGTGGTTCCTGAATACTTATTATATAATGTATAAAAAGTGATTCATTTCATCTTTGATAATATTTAAAACTTTATTTATACATGGGTGGATGCTTATAAAGAGGTTGTCAATCTGAAGGTTTCTGTAATTATGAATTTTGCAGTAAATGTGACAACACCCCTTATATCAAATATTGTGGTGGATATCGCGAAGAAATTTGAACCTAAATCGATTGAAAATACTTTTTTTATTCGTCAATCTATATTTAGAAAGTGGTGAATCGTAGTATGAAGAAAAAATCTGCATCAGTACCTATTTTTTAAAAATAATTACAAACTAGCTTTCTAAGAACGTCACGAACTAACAGTTAAATGAAGTAAAAAAGGCATTTGACAACCTTGGTTTTTTCTCATTCTTTACAGTTACTGTAGTAAGAGTATACCTGAAACCGAAAGTCAGTACTTTTCAATTTATCTTCTGGCTTGAGTTTGAAATTCATCGAGTAGGTTGTTCATTAAATCATTGATTTATCTTGTTTTCTTCAAATTTTAGATAAGAGTGATTGCCATTTACACTTGTATACTCTAGTTTATACTTATAATGAAGTAAAAAATTGGAAATGGGTATACAGCACTCACTAAGCGGTTCTCATAATCCAACCCTTAACAACCCTAACTCCGCAACGTTCGAAATTCAAGTAGTAAATTAAGCCCAAGAGCCGAAGAGGTTACCCTTCTCATTATCTTAACTCGATCAGAATTTCCTCGAAAAGTCTTACATACGCCTCTTCTAAGTTGATGTTCGCAGTCTTCGTGTTCAAATTTAAAGTGCTTTCGTGATATTGAAATGACTTCCGGGGAAATACGTCAATTGTTAGGTATTTCAATTTCAGTAGGTTTCTGCAAATATTCAACAGAATTTAGAGGGCTCTTACTTGAATGGGCTTTGTAATGACTGCGGAAATTGCGTAAGCTATTAGGGTTCTTTTGGTTGATTTTCACACCTGTCTCGTAAGTGCTCATTTAATAATCTTAAAATCGATTAAAAAAATTAATATCCATCATAAGATTGGGTAGAAAATATTGGAGGTAATTTCTTAATTCTGCTATTCCGTTGATATACAGGGTGTTTCTCAAGTCATGCGAAAAAATTCAGGAAGTGATATCCCGTATAGGGGGTGGGGTGTAGTGAATGTAGGTCATTCACGAAATAGCGCCAGCAAGTATTTAATTAATTATTTCATAATATTGGAAAGATATGTTTATCAACAATGATTGAGTGAAGTATTAGCATAAATAAGTGTTTCAATAATACCCAACATCAACTATTACAAAATTATGATGGGTCTTTTCTATGAAAATACTTCCTCAGCCCGCCCCCATCCGAGATATCACCTCTAAAATGTGCTAAATAAAACCGAGTTTTTTTTTAAACTTAAGAAGATGGAAACTTGGAATTTTTTAATTTCCGTGCTCGAAATGATTAAATTTTCTCAACATTCCTGTTAAATTATAAGGGAGTGAAATTATTAACCACTACTTTATTTAATATCAAATCTAAATTCAGTTTTATAGAATGAAAATATCATTTGAAATAAGGTTTTCGACGATAGGGAAGGAAAAACCACAACCCTCCCAATATATGGAGGACCTGAGGTTTGACATTCGAAGTATAGTAATAAGGACGGGTCTAGACAAGGAACTCTAGGAGGGCACACACAATAGATTTGCAGAGGTCGTGGTAGATGGGCCCATAGAAACACAGAAGCACCATATTTATCTTATCTCATCTTACCCTTACCACAACGTGTCAAGATCTTTTACCTCGAGATTTTCCTCAGCGAGTTACATTTTGTGATTAAGCGACTTGCGAAATTCAACAAAATCCTCAATTTCTAAAAAACATTTTTTAAGATACGGAAGCCCGCGCTATATTATAGAGCACCGTTTTCTACATATTTTTTCAGTTAATGTGTGGATTCGAATTATGAAAGACCACTCAATTGTGCTATATTTTTTGCCTCAGCCATTAAATGGAATTGCTTAAGCCAGTTTTCTCCAAAATGTTTTTCCTAAACTATTTGGGGACATCCCACTGAATATTAGACAAAACATGTGGTTCATGCTAGTGCTACAGTACATCTCAATAAGATATATTAGCTATACTTAGATGCAACTTTTCACATCCATTGGATTGGTCGAGGGATGCCGCATCACTGACCTCCTCGTTCTACAGAATCAAATCCATGTGATTTCTGGTCTTCAGTCATTGATTTATAACACACCTAGATGGATAGCAGCAGATTTAACTCTTTCAACAAACCAATCTGCACATGTTTTTTGTGATTCAAGTGCAAACGCTTATGCAGCTTGCATCTTCCTAAGAACGAAATTGGATGATGGTAAATTTCTGTTGAGACTAGTTGAAACCAAATCCAGAGTTGCACCTGTTAACCCATACCTCGTCTTGAACTTTTAGCTGCAACAATTGGAGGGAGACATTTCACGAACTCCAGAATAATTATGAAGTCTATCTACGTGTATTACTTTGGTCGGACTCGTCAATTGTATTTTCGTGGATCAAACGAGAAAAACATTGGAAATATTTTATCTAGAATCGTATTCAAAAAAATTTAACGTTTTTCCGAACCCAAGGACTGGTTTCATATTCCAGACGAAATTAATACGGCAGACCTACCCTCTCGAGGCTGCTTAGCTAAATCAATAGCTGATGGAAGATGGTGGAATTTCGCAATGGTCAAAGTTTCGATTGCAGCGAAGAAGAAATTAATGGTGAAAGAAGAAAATCAGTTGTTCCATTTTGGGCTTTATCTGTGAGAGGTGATTATACATGGTACTATAAGTATTTTTCCAAATTTAGCAAAATTGTAAACTTGATTGCGTGGATCAACTGCAGGAAGCAACATAAGGAGAATGGGAAATTTCTGACTGCAAAGCAGCTAGAAGCATCACGAAAATTGATTATTCGTTATATACAAGAAGAAAGTCTTGAGGCAGCTGACGAATGATTATTCAGATTGCGGACCAAAATGGCAGATAGAGACGATACAGAACATTTCCGCATGCCATATGTTTTACCCTCAAAGAATGGAGTTGTAAAACGTATTATTTTTGAAGAACACGTTAGAAATAACCATGTTTGAGTTCAAGGTTTGATATGTACACTTAGAGAAAATTACTGGATTCTTCAAAGTAGACGGACTGTGAGATCTGTAATTGGTAGATGCATCATTTGTAGAAGACTCAAAAGAAAACGGTTACAAACTTCTGCCATATACCTACCAGAAAAGAAAGTTCATGACGCTGCTGTGTTCAAGATTGTAGGCATAGATTCAACGGGACCATTGTACCTTAATGAGAAGGTATGGATCGTACTTCATATTTGTGCTATTTATCGAGCTGTGCACCTTGAATTGACATCATTCCTGTCAAGCGATGCATTTCTGCAGTTATTGAGAAGATTCATTGCCCGTAGAAGCTGATAACCTTCAACAATATATACAGATTGTGGTACAAATTTCGTTGGATGTGCAGACGCTTTCAAAAATTCCAATTGGGTAGAAGTTGAAGAAAGATGTACAACCATTCACCGAATAGACTGGAGAATGAATCCTCCAACAACAGGGAGGTTGATGAGAGCGCATCATTAGACTGATGAAAGAGTTGTTAGGAAAAACCCTTGGGAAATCAAGCCTTGATTTCGAAGAACTACAGATGGTTCTCTGTGATTATGAAGCTGTTTTGAACGCCCGGCCTCTTACTTACATGTCTGAAGATCCAAATGATTGTATAGCTCTTACACCTGCGATGTTCCTACAATATATAAAAGAAGGTGGAGTAGCTGATATTGATTTAGTTCATGCCAAAGATCTTAATAGACGCCTGAAGTATCGTCTAAAATTGAGAAAAGATTTAAACAATAAATTCAAGTCCGAATGCTTAGGTCAACTCTCTTCTGAAAGAAAACATCCAATGAGGCAATCAGAGATGGAGATATTGTTTTGATATCAGATTTTAATGGAAAGAAAGTCGAATGGCCTATGGGTCGTGTGGTCCAAACAATTCCTGGACGTGAAGGAATAGCCAGATTGGTCAAACTGAAAACTGCTACCGGAGAATTGCTGAGACCCATACAACGAGTTTGGAAATGAAAATTTTAAGGATTTACCCTAAGCAGATCACCACAGGAAGCAAAAATTGTTTGTACAGAAAACAAGGAAGATAAGCTGTAGAAGAAACCAATTTCTCGAAAGCCTGTCGTTGCCACAACAAGATCTGGAAGACACATAAAAGTTCCTGAGAGTTATGGACATTAGTTTTGTCAAGATTTTGGAGAAATAATGACACAAGGTGGGAAAGTGTTGGAAGATACCGTGTAGAATTATTATACTTTTGACATTTTATATAATTTAATGCGGAATCACATGCGGAGTTTGAATAAAAGTTAATCCTTTGGAAGTAGATTTTGTCGTTTATTAATCAACGGTATATCCATACGCCTCATTAGTGGACTCTACGAAACTGAATAAATTGCAGTTCTAACATTTTGGCGACGAAACTGAAGAAATTGCAGTTCTAACAAATGGAGTGTGATACTATAAGGCAGCAATTTTGTCATAGTAAAGACCTATCATAATCTTATACTTGCAATCAACTACTGAAATTTTAAGCATGAATTTAGAAATACCCTGTATCTCTTGAATGCAGCTTTTTCAAAGTATGAACTCTTCAAAGTGCGTACGTTTCTCATTATCTTACTCAAAGGTGATGTTCATCAACTTGTTTAGTGTTATTAGCGTGCTCCATTAGTTAGGGAAGTTTTCTTCACTGCATGTATATTTTCCTAAAATTCAATTATGTTGGTGTTCAGTCAAACGATATGATTAATAATTTGTATCCAACAAAATCAATAATAACATCGTTAGAACGACATAAAATCTGTTCAAACTTCGTTTTAAAATATCTGATTCTAATACTTTGCAAATCGATTATATTCAACTTTTTCAGCACTGAATATCGGAAAGTTTCATTCCTAAAAGTACTTATCTTGATATTAAAAAACATTAATTTTATTGAGGTCAGCAAAAAAGTTTTGGAAACATCGTTGATGATAAATATAATCACCGTTCTCCTGCTTTATTTCATTTACAGCATTTTCCCACGACTATGGTTAAGTGTATCCGCGATATATACAGTTGATACGAAATATACATCAAGGAAAACTTTAATAAACAGTCGCAGAGAAACTGGAGGGCTTAAAGCAAAATCGCAAAACAAAGCCAAACTCGCTCGACGTGACCCAATGCGAAATGTTAAGCTTGTTAATGGAAACGTTAATCTCAGTCATATATAGACAAATAATACGTGCCAAAAGCGCTTTAAGCTTATGTCCTTAGAACTATAGTGATGCCAAATTTTGTAAGCATTTCATTATAGCCTGAAATTTAATGCTGCAACAAACTGGACATTTTTGATGAAGGAATTTTCCTACAAAATATATAAGGAAATATTGGGATCTTCTACGAAAAGTGCATAAGAATTTTAAACTTTGTAACATGTCTATCGACCTGTTTTGATTTTATAGAATAAATCCTTTTAATTACCGCTCGTCGTCTCATTAGCCACCCCAATCTTCAACCCTGACCATAAGACAATTGACGCTTCCATTTTTTCAACAGAGATGGACGAAATTAAATTCAACACGTGGTCATAAACTGTTCTTTTCTACTAATATGGTAGTCTTAAATCAAATATTTTTTTATAATTCACTGTTCTACTTTCGTGCAAACAAGCTTTTTCTGTTGCAGAATAACTTTTTTAACCTAAAAATAACATTTTTATAACAGAACGAATCTGTTAACCTAAAAAAAATTCTTTCCTACCGCCAGTGCCGGCTTCATATATTTCTTAAGCACGATATTTATTCATAAAACTACGTGACTTTTTGCTTTAATTAGTTTCTTTCAGATCATTAGTATATTTTTGAGAATTTTTGAAAAATTGTCAAAAATGGTCAATAATTGTCAAAAATGGTCAATAATTGTCAAAAATGGTCAATAATTGTCAAAGACGGTCAATAATTGTCAAAACCAATCAAAATTCGTCAAAAATTGTCAAAAATGGTCCAAAAGGATCAATAATTGTTAAACTTTTGAAAAATGGTCAAAAATTGTCAAAATTTTGAAAAAATGGTCAAAAATTGTCAAAATTTCGAAAAAATGGTCAATAATTGCCAATTATGTTGAAATTTCTGAAAAATTGTCAAAAATAGTCAATAATTGTCAAAATTTTGAAAAAATGGTTAATAATTGCCAAATATGTTGAAATCTTTGAAAAATTGTCAAAATTTTTTAAATATGTTCAAAAATTTAAAAAAATGATCAAAAATTGTCAAAAACTGTCAAAATTTTGAAAAAATGTTTAATAATTGCCAAATATTTTCAAAAACTGTCAATAATTGTCAAAACTTTGGAAAAATGTTTGAAATTTTTGAAAAATTGTCAATAATTGTCAAAGACGGTCAATAATGGTCAAAACCAATCAAAATTCGTCAAAAATTGTCAAAAATTGTCAAAAATTGTCAAAAATTGTCAAAAATGGTCCAAAAAGATCAATAATTGTTAAAATTTTGAAAAATGGTCAAAAATTGTCAAAATTTTGAAAAAATGATCAATAATTGCCAAATATGTTAAAATTTCCGAAAAATTGTCAAAAATGGTCAATAACTATCAAAGACGGTCAATAATTGTCAAAATTCGTAAAAACCTGTCAAAAATGGTCAATAATTGTTGAAATTTTTGAAAAATTGTCAAATTTTTTTAAAGATTGTTAAAAATTGTCAATAATTTGGAAAAATCGTCATAAATTGTCAAAAACTGTCAAAATTTTGAAAAAATTAGCAATAATTGCCAAATATTTTGAAAAATTCTTAAAAATTTGGAAAAATGGTCAATAATTGTCAAAATTTTTGGAAAATGGTCAAAAATTGTCAAAATTTTGAAAAAATGGTCAATAATTGCCAAATATGTTGAAATTTTTGAAAAATTTTCCAAAATTGTCAATAATTGTCAAAGACGGTCAATAATTGTCAAAATTCTTCTAAAACTGACAAAAATGGTCAAAAATTGTCAAATTTTTTGAAAAATGGCGAAAAATTCACGAAAAATGGTCATTCTATTGTGCATAAGAAGCAAGCTTCTGTCGGCGGTCCGACGACCGTTCACCTTTTTTCATTTCAAGTCAATTAAAAATCAGCTCATTATCAGATATTCATTCTTGAAATGTTTATGTTGATTGATTGATTATATGTTCGAGCCCTCGTCACCTCTTTCCTCGTACCGTTTATGCGTGAAGAGACTATCTTTATCAGGTTTAACAGTCCTTTTTGGAGAAATCCTTGGGCTCTTTGATCCTAGGAGTTTATATCTCCAATGGGTCGCTGCTTAAGATTTCAAAATAATGTATAAGGCTGACTACTCCTCCCCACTGCACAACTGACCGATAAGTTGATCCATGTATGTGTGGAAATTAACAAACTGATACACAGTAAGATTTTCATAGGTAATAAATGTGTTAAACTAAATATAAGTAGGAATCATCATTACAGGTTATCTAACGGGTCATGCCGCCTATATAAAATGGGGCTGTAAATGGGGATCTCAGTTGCAGACTTTGTAGCAAGGAGTTGAAGACCGTAACTCATATTTAATACGACTGTGAGGCACTCGACTCAAGGAGATAAACAATTTCCGGAGAGGCCAATGTGCAACCATCCAATGGACCTATATCGTCTACTTGATTTATATGGATGAATCGTGGGTTGATATTTAAACTGCTGATGGACAAAAAAGTGTCTCGGAGGAACCATGTGGATTTTGAGTCTATTCAGCTTGTCTTCAACACCAACTAGATGAGAAAATCTAAGACGCAGAAGTGTAGTGTTCATTTATAAAGAACTACTTATAAGTAAGGACTTAAGTTTAAATTACCAGCTAGTAATTAGAAATTGATTACAAAAATTTCTGGAAGGGATAAGGAAAACGCTTAGCTAAATATTTTGTACAGATAAATCCACGAACTAAAGTGTTTTTGTGTTTATTTTAATTTAATTGAAAATTGTTTTCACTAACAAAATTAATGTACTCATTCATCTTAAATTTGTAGATTTTTTCCTGTCTTTCACAGACCAATCGAAATGATTCATAATAACCGAAGGTTATTTGAATGAACTGAGCAACCTCATTCATCTTTTCATCCCTAAACGAGACCGACTCATTCACAAAAGCAAACAAATTAACACCAAACGCGATTTACTTTTACGCTCTCCCGCCCATTCGTTTTCTGACAAACACTGTTTAGAAGGAGGAATTGCAGGAAATGGGAGGACAGGACGTGTCAGGACGAGGTTACTTGCAAGTGTAATCATGGCCCTCACAGGACACAAAACCCAACTTTAAGCAGACGTGCCAAAGAAAAGCTAACTCTATTTTACCCGTAGGAATCAAGGAGATACGCTTACACTGATAAAAGTTTGTGTTCATTTCAAACTGACTTGCTGATATTGAAGTTTAACAACGGTTAGACGGAGTAATTTTAAATAACCCAGTTGTTGCTGATGTTATTTATTCGTCTTCTCCAATTTCTTATTTATCACATCTGCACCACATTGATTAAAATGAAATTCCTTCATATTATGATAATGAGTTGTTTGTCTTTTTTTCCTTTAAACAACGCCTTATCATGTGCGTTATAATCGAGAAGGTAGAAACTGTCATTTTGTTTTGTCAAAAAATAATGTTCAATCATAGAAACGTCACACGCGTTGCTGTGGCTCGAATATCGTTCTTTTCGTTTAAAAGATATTTACTTGGTTCCATACTTCATCCCAACCCTGTATACATACATTATTGAGGTAAGATTTTATTTGAGAGATTTTAATGTAAAGCCGCGTACACACTTGAGCACGAACGCGAATGAGGGAGGCCAAGGCCGCATGAGCATGCAAGTGTAAGGCGCGGTAAACTGCCTTGAGCTGTTCGGCGCACGGCCTCGGACCGAGCCAAATATTGTAGGTCAATCAAAATTCGTGCTCAGTCTGGACGTGATGCGCCAGTCATTTGGGTACGGTCCGAACAGACTGGAGCACTTCCGAATGGTAACGGAAACGTTCGGTGCGGCCTGAGCCTGCCTCATTCGCATTCGTGCTCAAGTCTATACGCGGCTTAATATTTCCTTTCATCATAGGTGTACGATGAACTTTTGATAAGGGATTGATTTATTTTCAAAAATGTCCATCTACTATGGAAATACGATGAAATTTTATCACTGGGTTGATTAATTTGTGAAAATTTCGATATCATGGGAGTTCGATGAAAATTTTCTAGTGTGTTAATTTTTTTGCAAAAATTTCCATCTAACATGGAAGTACGATAGAAATTTAAAAGGAGAATAATTTATCTGTTAAAATTTTCAGAGTGGGTTAATTAATTCCATAAAAATTTTATATCATGGGTGCATACTATACATTTATTCAAGTGGGTCATTTTATTTGTGGAAATGCCCATCTAGCATGGGCGTACGATGAAATTTTCCGGCTGACTTTTTTCCAAAGGCTACTAAGTAGCTACATCCACTATGAAGTTGTACGGGCGTCAAAAATATCCTGAATGGTAATTAATAGGAATATTCACAAAATAACGATATAATGTACATAATCAATTTTCTATCATGATGTATTCAAACAATTTTTGGTTTCTTTTTTCTATACAATTTACGTTGTTGCAATTTCCAGCACTATGCAGTGTATCGATTCGTTTAAAACGCCGTTGTTCTGAAAATTCGGTTTTGTGAGTGTAATCAGGAATGATCTGCACTATAAAGATATAGGTACGAAGGACTAGAACAAGGGTGAAGACAGGCAGTCGACATAAAATGGTCTATTTGTAGGTGTTGCAGGTGAACTAACATTGTTTTCAGTGGGAAAGAATGAATAAAACATCGTCCTAGAAAAACACTCGGGGTAAATATTGAATCATTATTTCTTGTATTTTCTGTTCCACCATTATTTGAAGAAAGTTTTACCAGTTTTATATTTGCCTTTGGTCAATTTGCCAAAGTATGTTATATCATTCCCATATAATTATTAACTTAATAATATTTTAGAATTATAATATAACAATTCAATATAAAAATAATTGAGATAAATGTATAAATAGCTTTTTATACATTTATTTAATCTTTGACAATATACAAAATGTCATTAATACATGAGTGAATGTTTATAAATGAATAAATGTTAAGAAATTTCAATGTAGATCAATTAAGGATACTTTATTTATTAGTTAAATAATATTAACAAGATGGTGAATCGTTGAGTACTATGCAAAAAATAAAGCATAAGTGATGCTTACAATAAATGCTTTCACAGGTTAGCAGCAAGTTTTGAACAGTTCCACAGTTTTACAGTTCTGAAATTACCAGTGACGTATCACTAGATAATTAAATACTATTTACTCATTCTAATAAGAATACAAATTTATCTTATTAGGAGAAAATAAATGTTTATAATTCAATATCGACGGAAACTAAAATTCATTCCCCGAGTAATAAATAAATAAATCTAAGATCAATATTTTCAATAAGTTTCAATCCTCACACAGCACGGCACTGTTAATGCAATCTGTGACTTTTGCTGGTTGTATTGCTATCCCTGTTTTGAAATTAGAGAATCGATTTAGATGTTGGCTTCAAACGAAGTGTGTTGTCAGTATAGCGGGTCATTCTTATAGTCTCATCAACCATTCTTTGTACGATGTAAATGTCTTATTTGGCGGATCTCCGTTTGTTTTGGGCTACTCAACAATTTTTTTAAACTTGTCGGTCTGACAATGCCCAAAAATGTTCAATAAGACGCGCTTGCGTTATATTTGGAGGATTTTCCTCAGTTACGGGTCCTGTTATTCTGGCGAATGAGAACATTTCTCCATAATCCCTTCGCTGTTGCTCTTTATTTCTAAATGGGACAAACTAAAATATTCTTCTCTGTCCATAACAATTACTGTTTCTCATAAAGTGTTGTCACCATATTGAAGCTTAAGGCAACAAAACAAGAATACAGCAGAACACAAATTTTTCCAGCGTGAACAATGCATAATCATAGCACATGAAGTTTTAAATAGTGCGGAACTTTAATCGATAAAAGAATTCATGGATTGAAGTTTTCATAACTAACTTAATGGTATCATTGATTTAAAAAAAAATCGAAAGCTCCCTAATCTTTGACAATATTTTTTAAAACAAATATTTTGTAGATTTCACTACAGTCCTAATTTTTTGTTTTGTGGAAAAAGAAATTTATGCGTCACTCTATGGACGTACTGTACATTATACTTCATTCATTCTGACGGCATCATTTTACGAAAAAGCTCAATTAAAAAAAATTATACAGGATAAATTTTGACACCTCTTTGGAAAGCACGTCAACTTACACATCAACCCCAATTAAGCGGATTTAACTTAATCCAGTAATGAATAATCAATACACCCTTGATTCAATATCCGTCACTTTTCCCCCTTTTCCACATCCCCTGAGTAAAATGGGGGAAATCCTGCAGCAATATTTTTTGGTCGAAAATCTTACATTTTCAACGAGTTGAAAAGAACCAAGTTTTAAAATCTCAATCCTTTGTTGTTGAAAGATTAGTCAGCGAAAGTAAGAGCATTACTTTTGTAATTTTTTCTTGATTAAAATCGGATTTCATTTTGTCTATTTATTCAACACTCCATCTTAAAAGAATGTTTGTGTATTACTCCAGTAAATTGAATATAATCGTATTAAATCAATAGATAATAAGTTCCATAACAGAAATATATATTGTTATGGTTTTGTAGTTACCACTAAGATACTCAGCGACCTTAGTGAATGTAACCAATAAACCAGTTCATTTAAATAAATAACCGAGCCAGCGATCTCTCATCTCAGGGGTGTTTCAGTAGGGAGTAAGAAATAAAATTATTCTTTTTATATTATAAACGCCAATTGTTATGGTATATAATATATTTTCTTGTATTAAAAAATGAAGCAATTTGTCTAGGAAACAACCTATAATATACAACGCAATTGAACAAATGAAATCAAAAACTTCACAAATAAATCTATATCAAACCACAATTACCATATAAATATATCAAATTTTTGTGATATCACCAAAATTCTTTTTTAAAAATATTATACTAACTATTCTAATAACACCCTAATTAATTCTTATCCTAATCACTCTATATTCAGTTTATTTTTTATAATTTCGCACTATTTGTCTGTTAAATGATCAATGTGAAAATCCGTCAAACACTTTTCAAATTCTACTTATTATATATTTTATTAATTTTATCAATTGGGTCAAACCAAAAAGGTTTTATAAAAACTGGATCTTCTATTATAAGAGTATCGTCAAATTAAAAAATTTGAGCGTAACTCACCAACTAACTTTAAACTTGGATGCCCATACAAAGTTGCTCCTCAACATATACTCTGTTATAGCATTCAAATAACTGTACTCCTACTATTTTAACGATTATCATTAAGATTTCTTTTGGCTGTATCTCATGAAAATTTTCATTACTTCTCCCTTTTTCGCCGTCAAAAAAAAATTCTCCCTTCAAAAAAATAATTTCCTTGGAAACCATTTCTCTCAAATTTTTCGGCACATAATCCTGCCACGTTCCACGTTCTTTCAGGATTTCCGCTACTGCAACATCCCAGGTTTTTCGTGGTCTACCCCTTGGTCGCCTTCCACATGTTTTTGTTTGCCATATCATTTTTGCTTGTTGATTATTTTTCATGCGTACTAAGTGGCCATACCACCTTAACTGATTCCTTTCTACGCTTCTTCCTAGGGGCTCTACTTCTAGCTGTTCTCTTATATAATCATTTCGAATTTTGTCCCTTCTTGTAATTCCCAATACTGCTCTCAGATACTTCATCTCAACCGCTTGTAATTTTCTTTTTGTCTCTCTCGTAAGAACCCAGCTTTCGCTCCCATAAGTTAAAGGTTTAAAAACGGTTTCATAGACTGTCATTTTTGTTCTCTTTGACACTTCTTCCTTACGAATTAAAGTATTACTTATTGCATAATATAGATTGAGGGCACTTTCAATGCGTCCATTAATCTCAGCGTCACTTTTCCCTTCTTTATGTATTTTCACTCCCAAATATTTAAATGTATGCACTTGCTGTGCCACTAAATCGTCAGCAAAGGCGCATTCAGAGATCTGTATAAGTTCCATATTTCTATAACCCACCGTGAATTTCCTTACTTGATGTTTCACCTCTTTTATTATATCGTCCATTATCACATTGAACAGTGTAGGACTTAAGACTCCCCCCTGCCTTAAGCCCTCTTGTGTAGTAAACTCTTCAGATTGTAGGTTTCCGGTTCTTACATAATTCCTCGTATTTTTGTATATACTTTTTATACCCTCGATTAAAATCTGGTTACCCCTCTCTTCCTTAGACTAGCCCATATTTGCAGACTTGGGACACTGTCAAACACTTTCTCTATATCCAAAAAAGCAACATATATATTGTTTCTACCATTTTTTCCAATTAACTGTCTAACTGTAAAAATGTGATCCTGATCATCCGCCCTTACGAAAAGCACTCTGCGATTCTTGTAGTTGATGTTCTATTGTTTTATTTAGTCTTCTTTCAAGAATCCTTTCATAAACTTGTAACACTGTACTTAATATCGTAATGCCTCTATAGTTTGAACAGTCTCTATTATCTCCTTTCTTATATAGATGTCATAATATTCCCAATTCCCATTTATTCGGTATTCTTCTTTCAGTATAGATTTTATTCAGTAAAAGAGTTAATTTTTATATTCCTTTTTTTCCTAGGTTTTTTTTAGCATTTCCGATGTAATTCCATCGTGACCTGCAGCTCTTCCTCGTTTTAGTACGTTTATTGCTGCTTCAACTTCTAGGTTAGTAATTTCATTTATTTCATATTGAATGTCTCCATCATATATTTCCTCCGGCTGTTGGGTCGTTATTTCTGGCTTCAGAATCTCCTCAAAATATTCTTTCCATCTTTTCATAATATTTTCTTCTTCAGCTATTATTATTTCAACTTTTGTTTTTATGTTTAACGCTATATTGTTTTCCTTTTCTGAGTGTTTTGAGAACTCTATAAAACAATTTTTGATTTCCTAAGCTGTCTTCTTCCAATTCTTCTCCGAATTTTGACCACGATTTTTCTTTTGCTCGTTTTACCATATCTTTCACTTTTGTTCGTTGTCTTTTATTTTCTTCATAATTTGCTGTAGTTTTATTTCCTATATAGTTTTTCCATTTTTGTTTTTTAATTTTTACCTCATTTTCAATTTCTTGGCTCCACCACTTTGTTTGTTTCTTATTTTTTGTTACTCTTACTGTTCCGCATGTTTCTTTTGCAGAAATATAATATATTAATTTACTTAAGACTTATATTATATATATATATATATATATAGGAAATAGTTGTTGCCGATACTAGTTAGGTCTAACTATTATTGTGGGGGATGCGGCAATGTGAATAAGTGAACTCTTTTTAGTTTGTTCTGAGCTTTCGGTAATTTATTATCACCATTATCAAAGAAAACTAAGCGAGGTTAATCACAATATCTATATATAATATGTATAAAATGGAGAAAAAACATGGTATTAGATATAATTTTCTTTTTCAAGAAATTAAATAAAAAATAAAACTGAGTTAGACATATATATATATATATATAATATTGATATGAATTTTTAATTTATATTGTTAATATGTGTTTTAATTTATTTGTTGTAATATATTTATTTGGGCGCCAATTAATATGAATTTTGATTAAATATTAGTGATATCATACATCACTCACCTTTTATGATGACTCTTCACCTCAGGTTGGGTTCATGGGTCTAATGCTCATTTAGTTTCTTTTTTTATTTAATTATTTAATAGATCCTCAGGCCGGTCCTGTGTCCTTGCCCTTGAATAATAGGAACTATTTAACTGTGAAGCAGTTTTGCCAACTTAATAGGAAGAAAACTCTTTATATTAGAAATTTATGAAATATTATTTAATTTATTTTTTAATGAACGGCGTATTTATATAGAATTGATAAGTAAATACATAAGAAACAATTCAAAACACTTATCTAAATGATCTTTCGCTCAACGTTCACACTAAATGAAGTTCTTATATCTAATAAATATATGAAAATTATACAACTCTTTTAACATGTAACACTAATAACCACAGACAAAATAGAACATCTGTTTTTAACAGATTTTATATACAAATTTGACGATATTGTAATCGTGACGAAGATGAATAAATATTAAGTTCTGGATTTAATCACACGTAAGTTTAATAATTTAACTTATAGTTTATGAAATACCTTTTTATCTTGTATTATTTTTTGAAGATTTTCTATGTTTTAGACCTTTCTGGGCCTTGGAGTCCCTCGTAGAAGTGGCTTCAATATGGCTTCGTGGTCGGCTTGGGAAGATTTTCAGTTTTGTTTACTCTTGGAATTTTCACTCATGGTTTGTTTAAGGAATTTTATATTTTAAGAGATTATTTAACCTCTGTTTTTAACAGCAACTTGTTGAGGAAAGATTAGTAACACCAATTCACTTTATAGTTTCACTTTTAACACAACGTAATCTAATTTTAAATAAATTTTTAAACATGAAAAAGCTTATACTTCTCAATTCTGTATATTTTTCGTAACTAACCGTTTTCTAATCAAAAGCAATCTATCTTTTCAAAATCCATATGTCTCTTTATTTTTAAGTTTTTCTATATTTGCTGACCAATCAAATTAATTTAATAATTTTTGATTTCTGTTATTTGACATGATTGTTTTATAATTTGATTTTTTTCTGATATGAAAGTTTATTTTTAATGTCTCCAAATAATTTATTATTGTTTTTATCTTTAAGTTAAAAAATTATTTGACATCTGTTTTAATTTCAGTTGTCATCTCCTTTCATCCGTTCGAGTTGACAGATCTAGATTCACACTTTGTTAGATATGTTCATAAGTGTACTTCTTTTATTTTTACCAGTGTCAGATTTTATAACCTAATTAATAATTTTTAATTTTCAGGTTCTTTCTTTTTAGATTTATGATGAGCCAAGAAACTTTTGCAAAGCTTTTGAAAATTCTGAAACTATGTGATGGGATTTCAATAAATTAGAGAAAAGTTATAAAGATTCCCGTTTAAAATTTGGGTTGTAAATATTTGTCAGGTGATTTGTTCATATTTTATTTAGATTTTATACTGAAATAACCCTTGTTTGGTGTATGTGTTGTATGGTTTCACTTTCCATATCAATATATACATATATGTATATATATATACATCACCAAAAAAAGGAACAAAGCTTTGCCTTTTCTCGAAGCCATTTTCGACCCCTCTGTTACTTTGTTGTGGGTGAAGCTAGAAGCCTAAGACCAAGAGAACTTAATATAACTAGATATATTCTCAAATTGTGTTCGATTCGAATCTGTAAGTAAAACTATTGCAAGTCAAAGTTCGTTTATTCTATCCTAATGATGCAAATCTTTTTGTTTGTGAAACCGGTGGAGTGCTTTATTTGATAATTATGGAGATTTTCCTCGTACTTAGTGAGGGTTGAATGTTCAAAATTCTTTATAAAATCCGATATTTTTTTGAAATATCTTTCACTTCAGCAAACGTTGTGCTATTTTTGTTGCATCATCGCAATATTTGCTGATTTCTATGATCACTTCACCAAGTTTAGGAAAATGGTTTCTCTCGGACCTGGAATATTCTTCTACTTATTGCATACATAATCTTAAGGCACAACACCTACAGGAGACTACTATATAAAAGAGGGGCACTTTCCTAAACTGAAATCTACGGATATCCTAGCATTCCTCCAGGAAAAAGGGTCTAAAGGAACTACTAGTCTATGAGACTTTCCTCAGGAACTAAGTAGAAGGAACGGGGGATAATAGATCTTCCAGGTATAAATGATTGTTACCCTAGTATACATACATACTTCTTGCAATTGCTCCATTTCCCATTCATAAAATGGCTGCTTCACATTATTGCTCCATTGAAGGGGATTAGAGCTTATTTTCGGAGAAAACTACTTTATCTGGGGGTTCAAAGGATAAGGTATATCGAAAACTACTCATATTCATAAAAGCGTTTAATAATTAAAATTTCAGAAAAATAAAAAAATAAAATGAAATAAAATAAATTAAAATAACGATGTTTCAATAATTAAAATCAGCCCATTAGTCTATACAGACGGGGCCAAAGGGATCAAAACTATTAAATGTGGTGACTTTGACCTTCTCTTAATTTGATTAATAACCATTATGTAAGAGGCCACTTTCCTAGAGAAGATCAACTGTCAGAAGAATCTTGAAGCCTGTCTGATTGTCTTCGATAAAACTGCACACGAATGGCTTATTGCATTTCACTGGTGCTTAATCACGCACCCAGTCCAGTACATTTGTCAACTACACCAGTTTGTTCAAGTTCTCTGGGTGTTCTCTATCGTCTCCTTGCTGTTGGACAAATAGTAACTGTCTTTTACCATTGAGAGTCCCGCTACTCTATATCATTTCAAAGACACCTTCACGTGATTTAGAAAAACTATTCCCCAAATAATTACCACCTAGGGGACAAACCCTGATCTTGAAGTTTCCTTTAGTCATTAGGTACGATTGAAATGACCAGAGCTTGCGATACAGATAGGCGACATGCGGAGGAGTAATACAGAAAATAGTACCCATAAGAAAAAAAAGCAGTGTACTTCCTATAAAAAGAAGCGAGATCTCATCAAGAACATACTTTCATGCTTAAGTACTGAATCAGAATTATGTTGTTGTCACTTGATGTTACTTTGGCTATTTATTTTTAGTCTCCACATCACTTATTTTTTATTTTTCCATATTTTCTTTCAAACTACACCTAACAATAAAAAAATATATTTCCGAATATGTATTTGTTTATTCCTATTAAACATCCCCAATTTATTTTTTATCTTTTTTTTACGACATTCGACGCTGTCGTTTTTCCATGTTGTCCTTTTTTTGATATTCGTGCGTGACAAACAAGATCCAAAAAATGTAATTACCGGAATCTCGTAGAGGACTAATTGGATAGGTGAATGTGATTCGCACAAAGCAAAAACGATATTACATACCGGAGACATAGGTTCGGTCGATTGGCTATTGTTCAAAGAGATGTTTATCGACACATATCAGCCCACTACTTGTGCATTTGACATTAATTGTCATTTGTGGAAATTACGTAGCACGGATGAGAATGTCATTTGCAGAAGTTACATCGAGTATCAGTTTATGGTACGTCTGTTTTCTATTTCTGAGTATTGCATGTATATTTATACGGAGCCATCAAATTTCAACCACAAATTTCAACTGCAAAGGATCCTGAAGTGGTCATACTAACATGGAAAGGCAAACAGTACTAGGAGATTGAATAAACCATCCTCAGGAAATTGTGGGACACACATTAGAGGAAATACAATTTGTATACAGTTAAAATAGAGTAACTTGGAGGACATATGAGGAAAAGATGCAGAGTAATTGCGGTTATACTTTTTAATACGGAGAGTAGCGGAAAATTTATTTTAAAAACACATAATATGGGTTGAAAGATGTATTGTATACGTTAAGTCGCGTACAGACCGACTTTCTATCGCTTGGCTACGGCACAGGTGAACTATATTTAAACCCGTTTTACCTACGAATTATATACAATATTTTGTAATACCGTGAATATTATAGTGGGGTAGAGGGGGGTACATTGGGACACGGGGCACATATGGACATTTCAAATTTTAGCGCCACTAAGCGTAAAGTACTGCTTATCGTTAAAGCGCACCACGTACCCATTTTATTGTAGAAAAGCTTCGACAGCGTCAAGCGACTCAGTAGCTAGTTACAGTTTGTTACGTGCACGTGTCCGGCGTGGTAAATAAATCAGGAATCGTTTAAGATCGAATATTTTCCAAGTGGATGCTAGAATTAACTCAGTTGAAATTCTAAAGGTAAGTGGACTTGTTTATGCTCACTATGTCTGTATGTGCTGATGTTACTGTTTATTTTAGTTATTTATATAACCCCACTTTGTTTATAAGAATGATTGGGGTAGATTGGGACATCTAGTCGGGGCACATATGGACACTGTCCCTATCTGCCCCAGAGAAAAATGTGGGAAATGACTGACATTTTTTTTCAGGCATTAACATGGTAAGGACTCACAAGAGGAAGATCAATCGTTCTGCTATATCGGAGGTAAACGTAATTGCCGCTGTTGAAGATGTTTTGCAAGGAAGACTTTTAATAAGAACTGCAGCCACATCCTAAAACTTGACAAAATCGACCGTGGGTAACAGAGTGAAAAAAATAAATAGAACGCGTCTTGATGATCCTGACCGAGACCATGACGCTCCTGACAGAAAAGATCCAGATTATCAAATATCATTTGCATCACCATTCCAGTCAAAGTATTCGTCTCAACAAGTTTTCACATCTGCCCAGGAAGAACAACTGGCCGAATATTTTATCCAAAGTTCGAAAATAAATTATGGTCTCACATATACCCAAGTACAAAAACTCGTATATGATTATGCCAAAAAACTAAATGTAAAGTATCCGTCGAGCTGGAATAACTCGTTATCCGCTGGAAAGGATTGGATGAAATAACTTATTCATGAAGAGGTATCCAATTTTGTCATTAAGGAAGGCACAAAATACCAGTATGGCAAGAGTCTCCGCATTTAATGAAACAAATGTGTAGGAATTTTTCGATAATTTACAGAGAGCTTTAGAAAACTATAAGATACCACTACAATTTGGATGAAACAGGCGTTGCCACTGTTTTAGATGCACAAAACTGGCACAAAACAAGTTGGTCAGGCAGTATCCGCCGAACGAGGAGAGCTTGTTACATTTATATAATAAGTGGAGTTATAAATACAATTCCTTCTGTCTATCTGTTCCCAAGAGCAAGATTTAAGGATGATTTCATGAAAGGAGCGCCCACAGGAAGTCTTGGATTAGCCAACAAGTCAGGGTCAGGATGGATCTATATTATTCTTGGATCTAATTAAACACATACAGAAGCATACTAAATGTACGAAAAATTAACCAATATCGAATTTTTTGGACAACCATGAGTCCCACACCAGTCTGGAAACTATTTTATATTGTAGGGAGAACGGAATTATTTTCGTTACGTTTCCCCCACATTGTACGCACCTCCTTCAGCCTCTTGGCGTTGCGCTATATGGCCTATTTAAAACCTATTTGAAGCAAGTTTTCAATGATTGGTTAGTAAACCATCCTGGCAAAAGGGTATCCATTTATGAAATCGCAGAATTGACAGAAAAAGCGTGTCAGAAAGCTTTCACTCTGGCCAACATATATTCTGGGCTTAGAAAAACCGGTATTGTGCCTTTTGATAGAGGTATTTTTAGGAAAGATGATTTCGCTGCTGCATCTGTAACAGATTCAAGGGTTCCAGTAGCAACAGACGCACCATCAACATCTGCGTTGGTCAGTATTACTTCATCAACTTCATTACAGTCGGATATCATATATCCAGATAATAATACCACACAAAGCAGAGAAAAAGAAATTAAATTTTAAAAAAAGGCAGCCTGGAGAATCACGAATTCTAACAGAGACGCCAGAAAAAGATACACTAGAAGAAAAAAAATAGCCCAGCAAAAGAAAAAGCAAGTTAAACCTAACCTGTTCGATAATGTAGAACAACAAGCGAATGATTCAGATGATTCCGGGGAAAAAGTGAGCTACGCTGATGATGAATCTGACTGTTTCAGTAAAATGGACCATGAAAATTCCGACGAAGAATTCATGCAAGATGTAGACGCTAACATAGATCCTGAATCTGGGATGCTAAATATCAAAATCGGTGACTCTTTGCTGGTTAAGTATTTTGACGTCATCTCCTTACTTGGAAGAATTGAAAAGGACCAAAGAAGAAATAAGGATCAAGGAGATTAATAAAATAGAGCGTGCAAAACGAAAAATAGATTCGACAAAAGAGAGCGGTGCAGCTGTAACTGCAACTGTGCTGAAAAAGAAATTGCTAGTGAAGAAAAAGCTGCAAGCTGATAGTGACAGTGATGCGGAATGTTTATATTGCCAAGAGTTCTATTCAACTTCCAAGGAAGGGTGGATATCGTGTTCATTATGTCACAATTGGGCACATAATTCTTGCGATGATTTTGATAACAAGGATGATGAAAGCGTTTTCACATGTGAATTATGTATCAATTAGGCCTATTAAAACCAATTTTCTATGAAAATAATATTTTCTTATTATTATTTTTTTACCTTACCAGGCATTCTATGGACCTTAGATTAATAAAATAATAATATCCCATTCCGCCCCATTCCAAGGGGCAGAATGGGAAAAATTAACATTTTTTAAAATTGAAAATTTCCTAAAGTATTGTGTTTTTTTGTTTTTATGGTCATTTATTTTGATTATTGATGAGCCATCTATTCCTTAACTTTATTTCAACTTGTTTTACTTTTTTGAATTTTAAAACTAGCTTTAAAATAAGGAGTGCCGTTCTGCTAGTTCCTTGTACATTAATCAAGGAATTTCTTTTTTTCTGCAGTAGCTGTAATTCTTCTGCATCAATTTCTTCCTTTCGTCGTTTCCCCTTTTTCAAAAGCTTTGTCCTTCCTTTCATCATTTCTATGTACTTCAGCCCACCTAAGGTCATCATTTTCTAAAAATTTTAGTTTAGCTGCTAAATATTCTTCTTTGGCTTTATAAAGCGTTGCCTGTTTTTTTGCTGCTGGTGCAGGCTTGCCTATCACCGATAGTTTTTGGTTCTTTTTTGTTGCAAGCATTTTGGGAATGTAAGATGACCGATAATGGATTTATATTTTTCAGCTATTTTTACCAAATTCAATTCTTCTTCAGTTGTAAAATTAATAACACTTATTTTAAGTTAAAAGTCAGAAGAAATCGTAGACAAAAATATGAAAATATAATACGAACATAAACATAACCCTACTTCAATTCAAACAATCTCGAAACTGTAACTTCTCTTGATAAACGTAAAATCTCAGTAACAAAAATGTTGTGAAAATCATTAAACTTTAGGTGAAGTTGAAGTGATAAAGTCACTCTAACTAAAGTACAAATAAGTAATTAAGAATAATCAAATAAGTAACGAGTACGATACTGTGCTATTATTATCGGATTAACGACTACCTGCTGTGGGTTTTGGTCTTGAATCATCAAGTCAAAACGGAATATGTCGTAACGGAGTATATCATACAAATAATGAATTATTCACTCTTGACAAATTTTTGTAGTAACCCTGTATTATGTAAAGTTGGTAAAAAAGGGGTATGCTTATCATCAAATGCTGCAGAAAATAATTTGCGAATTTGTCTTCCCATATTGTTCATGATAATGAACAGATCGTAATAAATTTTACATATTGTTTTTAAGCGCTAATCAAAGCGGAATGAAGTGAAACTGTGGCTTCTTGCGTGCCTATTGATTTAGTAGTAGTGGGGAACGGGAGGATTACCAATTGTACCTGTTCTTAAGTCTCGCGTTCGCACTTTACTGGCTTTGTTTGTATAAAGCCTGCCTGCTGAGATACAATTGAAAGTTGAATGGTGTATAAAATGTTATTCTTAGTACGAGTAATACTTTACTGGCAAGCATTAACTTCAATTTAATGTTAATATAAAACCACAAAATAACGACTAGAGCACTATCCGAAGTACAATAAACAATTTATTGGATTAAAAATACGGAATGAATTTGTCAACAAAGTAACAATTCTTAAAATAAAACTATAAATAGCGATAGTAAACTACTACATTGTATATTTGCATTTCTATATAGAACAATAAAGGAAACAAAGTGGTAAATAATAGTCCAAGATAAAACGATATTACTCTATATATTCAAGGTGTTTATGTCGTTGCTTCATAGCAATATTCTAGAGATATCTCTCTATGATGACACAGTAAATTTTGGTTTATGATATATCTCTTTATGTATTAATATCACAAAGTATTACATTGAAAAGTTTTTTAAAACGAAATACATATTTATAAACAAAATTTCACAATACCCTAGAATTGGTTATTGCTATTTACTTCTCCCCAGTTTGAACGCAAATGGGATTAGGCCGAACGTGCTATTGTGAAGATCCAGTTTGTAGAGATTATCTGATACATGTCGGTACATTTTTGGGGATAAACCTGTAAATCATAGCTGATAATAAACAAAACTTTATCAAACTATTGCCAAATTGGTGTATTCTCATTATGATTTTATCAGCTTAACCTGTAAGTATGCCTATATAGTATCAGCATCTACTTGGTGCAATTATGAAGAGATTTATACAAATTTATTGTTTTCAGCAGTATTTTCCCACAAAATTATGAAATTATGTTCATGAAACTGTGAGTAATTGACAAAAATTGTTGTTTTAAAATGTATTTATCGATACTCTTATGGAAGCCGAACCAAAAAATTCTTAAGCACACGTTTCCGACTGTTTATCTTAATTGTCACGAACCCCAGACGTTTTCATATTTCTCACCAAGGAAACGAGTTGATTTACTATTACTATCTACTTATGAATTTTGGGCTTTTATGAAAGGTCTCAAGTTGAGTAAAAATTATTCGAGGCATTCTGTTATTGACTGTGTTTCAAAATTGTGGTTCTGTTTAGTGAGAAATTATTGTTAGTGTTTAGCTTTTTCACTGAGTGTTTTTATTTTTTGTTTCATGTCTCTATATTATTGCCATAATTATTTATTGTTATTTAGCTGTTGAATTTATTGAATATAAAATATCTGAGCTTTGGTAGTGATTGAATAATAATAATTCGTTCTCACATGACAAATGTATCTAGAGCGGGCAAATGCGTGTTTATTCCCTTTTGTCCATTGCACCACTCAGATTCGACCATAGGTCAAGCTCTAGTAGCTGGAGCGAGAAAGTCGCGAGTAAGCCCTTCATGTTCATTGCACCACGCAGTTCTAGTTCAATGTGTAGCGTAATGCGAGTTTAATCCCTCTACTCCTTTACTCCTAGGTACTAGGCCTCGTTGGTAGATAAATTAGTGATAGAACACAATGCGAGTTAAATCCCTTTGTGTTCGGTGATTGATCGAATAATTATTTAACTAATCAGTAGAGTTGATGAAGACGAACACTCACGCATATTTTCTTTGTTATAGGTAAGCCCCACTATGCGCACATGGTAGAGCCTCGACCAATCCACTATGACCTTTCCAATTAAGTAAAAGTTTTGTTCCTAATTAGTATTTTGTTTTAAATAATATTATTATGTCATTTGGTTCTTATATCTATTTCTCTCTTTCATTAATTGCCCCCCCCCTTTCTTCTAAAATCTACGTTACAAAACGTACTAAGAAACCGTTGCAAGGTCACAATAGCCAATAGGTATCAGGGCTCGACAGTCATTAGGGCAACGAAAAGGCGAATGAAATGACCAGAGAAGGCTCATAAATATGGCATATCATTGGAACGGAGCCCTTCTGCGGCCCGACAATAAATATGTTCACAAGGAAGTGGTACAAAAATCTCTCGAATGGTGCGTAATTTTTCCAGGACAGACAGACTGGCGAAACAATGCATTAGAAGACATTAGGTATACTGACGAGCCACTGTAAGCTTAGTAGAGATGCAAAGATTATGGAATTGGTAGACGAAGCCATGTGCACATTATGTCACTTTAATAAATTGTGAACACATCCGACTGCATGGCGAATATGCGGTACCAGACGATGGGAAGTCATCGAAAAGGAACTACATGAAAGGTTCAGTCTCAAGATGGATTGGCTATATAAAAAAAATCTGGCTGGAGAATATAATGTTGATTCAGACGACCAAATACATCAGAAAAGATCGTAGTGGAATACTTCAATTAACTACCTCGTCAAATATGATCTAAACATCATTTTAACCAAGCACAACATCAAATACTCAAAATACTGTTTTTTCCCCTTGGAATTGACTAAAAATCGAGCACAAAAAACACTACAAAACCTAAAACACAAAACTATGCGTCAGAAAATATGTTATAAGAATCCCACTCCCATGTCAATTCACAAAAATTATATCTTCCAGCGATGTATGCTGGTATAGGTACATAATTGAGGTAAAAGTGAATTTGGGAAGAGTATCATCTCAGGAATGATATTTTTCAAAAATTTGATTACTTTACACTTTTTTCTACCGGTTAAACCTATCGAAGTATTGGTATTGGCCTCAATTATCTTTCAATAGTTGAATTTAAACTAATTTGAACTTTCTCAACTCTTAATTCTGAGGTTAGTTGGAGTCTAGCCGCTTCAAAAATAGCGAAAAATATCGAGAAACTATGCCATAGAAGCGTATTTCAGAAATAATTCAGTATATCTGCATAATAAATAACAGTTTGTCAAGCTATTGCTGCAGGAAAAATTGAATAACATATCTTGTCCCGAATATTAAAATAAAATGGAACAAGGAAGAAGAGATAAATTTTTAGTTGAAGTAGCTACATTTGAAAATGTATGAGGGGAAAAGCTTGAAAACTGAAATAACTATTAACTCGATGTATTATTTTTGCTCGCGATTTTTTGGGCAGTTAATCTATTAATTGATTAATGCGATACCACCAGCTTCGAATCTTGAGAGAGTGCTTCACATTCCTCATCTGGCTTCTGCTGAGCTTTAATATTTCGTTAGTCAGCGACTTCGAGGGTTTGAATCTACCGAGATGTACAACCACGTGGTTCAGCTTTTGCTATTCCAAATGGTGGTTCAGGACTAGTGAATACAGTTTCAGACTCTATCTTCGCTAGGATGTCTGCCGTTTCACTGCCTACAATACTCTTGTGCCCGGGACCCACTAAAGAGTTACTCTATTATGGTTTGCCATGGTTAAAAGTTTTTGTAGGCAGTCCTAGACCAGTCTAGACCTGCTCTGGGGACATGCTGAAGATTTCAGGGCTGCCTGAGTATCTGAGAGTTTAAGGATCTTTTGGCCTCTATACCCCCTTCAATGCTCATTTACAAACGTGGCGATAGCATAGATTCCCACCGATGCGTGGACATCCCACCTGGGTCTAGCACCGTGGACTCCAGCTCCTGTTCCTTTATTAGTTTTAGAACCATCAAATTTTAGCTGGGTATGGTATGGTTGGTTGTCGTTAATTGTGGCCAACATGTTCTCATTTCAAAAAGCAAGTTTGTGATAACATCTGTGATTCTGAAATGACTGTGGTTTTTGGTTTCTTCGTGTCAATTCTCATTGCATTCCAACCTGTTATGCAGCCATTCTCGCTTCCGCCTTATGAGACCCTTGAAAAATATGTTGGGCGCCAAAATATGAGACATTTAAGATTAACTTAAAGTTGGGTGGCAAAAATATGAAACACTAAAAAAATATTTATTCACTTCTCAGGGTTGACTTCATGAACGTGGGTTCTTATGAACCTAGAGTAAATTGCAGAGAATAGTCTAATCGGATAACATGATTTAGAGCTATTGTAATAATAATACCGTGTGTTTGGTTATCTTTGAATTCTGTAC
Organism: Lochmaea crataegi; assembly: GCA_947563755.1. NCBI lineage: Eukaryota > Metazoa > Arthropoda > Insecta > Coleoptera > Chrysomelidae > Lochmaea > Lochmaea crataegi. The sequence continues at coordinate 42,685,759 of OX387424.1, forward strand.
AAATATGTTAGGTAATAGAAATATGATAATGTAGGAATTAAACAATAGGTAAGTGATTAGTAGTATCGTTTGCAAAGTTTAATAGGAAGAACAGAAGATATTCATTTTTTATAAGCCTCCGCCATGTTAAAATATAAATACCTATGTCGTTCCATTTAAATCCAAACACATCGACAGTTTAGTTAATCTCTATGTCTTTAATTAATGTAACAACACTTATGAGAGATAAGAATTATCGTTGAAACCATTTATTTAACAACATTTATTGTTTCCAAATTCTAATTCTTCAATATCTCTGCGGCTTCAAAGGAATTTTATTTCGCCCTTTCTTAGCGAAAGATTCAGCGAGACCAGCCAGCAGACCGCATTCACACTTGCCTCTCTCAGTCTTAGCGCAGAACCGCTAGTGTGCATATGTGCATATGTCATCAATACTTCTTTGGAAATGTCTACTATACCACTCTAACGTTAATGTAAGAAACAATAATTACTGTTTCACTCAACTTGCAGAGCAAGAGGCGGAATATTGATCTTCCATTGCTGCTCCTCATCAGGTATATGATTTTTATATAGGTGGTTGAGTAAGTAGTTTCAGGTTACCAAAATGCCATCGTTTGTCAAAATAGAGCCTACGTCAATTTGTTGCATTTTTGACAACCAATAGAATTTAATAACCTCTAGCTCTGATAAATCCAGTAGGGTTTACGGAAATAGTATGACGTTAACGTCTGTTTCTAATACTTGTACCCTTTTTTTAATATAATTGTACTAGTACTGAAATCTCTGAAATATTTTACTGAAAAGTAATTTTAATTGAAAACTATAGTACCTAGCTTTCAATTTAGTTGGTATATATAATAAAACGAAACTAGATATTTGGAGTATTTGAGTAAGAAAAGTGACTATTTAAATGAAATTTAATTTAACAGAAGTCGGCAAATATGTAATGTCGTAATGCGGAAAGCTGGGTAGAAAACATATCGCAATTTGCTTGCTGCGGAAGTAAACATTAATTTTTAATGTAAACACGACTTGCATGTATCAGTGCAGAAAATCGTATGATTATGCCGTAGATATGCTATGTGAACAGTACGAATCTAAAACTCCAAGGATTGAGTAGTTGATGTTTTTAGTATTAGTTTTTCGACATTACAAATATAAAAATAGTACAAGCTATTATATACGGTGCTTAAATATTGAGGTTTTCAATAATGTGAATACCGTTTCATTGATGAATGCATTGAACAAACGGGATACACTTGCAGTTATATATACATATGGATAAGGCCGACCCTGGAAAAAGAGATGGTAATATTCTCTTTGACACAAGCTACCATCAAAGCAAAAGCAGGTGGAGGACACCCATACACCACTACTTTGGGCGACGTTAGTAGATCTGCCTCGGAATTTTAGCCAAAAGAATTCAGATTTAGTTGATACCTTGAAGTATATTTCTATATCTTGGCCAGATGCAGAAGAATGTGTGGTGAGAACTGTGTCCTAAATCTCAAAGTGACTCCATGGTTATTCACAAAGATTATTAGACCAATGGGTCTGTGATGCGGTGGACAAAGATGCAACAATTGGGAGCAATAGGGATTATCACTCGAATGCTAATATGTTTGTGTGTCACTGGGTCTACCGCTACAGGGGCAATGAAGGTTGTACTGAACTTACTAACACTGCGCATTTTTCTCAATAGTCAGTAACACATAATCCGATTGCCTAATGCTGATCATCAGAACAGGGGTGGTAGGAATGGAACAGGGAATAGTCTTCCCAGTAATCTTATCGAACAATGTCATAATTTTCCAAACAAAAACGACGGTCATCCACCACTGTGCAGTAGAAATTAATAGGCAGAAAAGAACAAAAGCTTGATTAACATTTTCATAAAAAGTCAGGCAGCGCTAATGGCACTCAGTTCCAAAGAGGTCAATTTTGAATGTACTGAGAGACTGTAGCAAGGTTAAGGTAACTTGGGTTCCAGGGCACAAGGGCCATAAGGGTAGCGAAAAAGCAAATGAAACGACCAGACTAGATTCGTCAAAGTCATTAGCTTGACCAGAGCCAACAAGTTGGAAGCACGTCCTCCCAGTAAAAATGTTTAATGTTAACAATAGGTTGGGAATTTCGCAGCACTGGTAGTGAGTTGTGCCAGAGCAAAAGCTTTCTAGGTCGCAGAAGAGCAGGAGTTGTCAATGATAATGCATGAACGAATTGGCATTTTGTGCGAGTATCTTAATTTTGTATGAAACGTGTGGTGTTCGGACGAAAGTCACAATCACCTTGACGGTTACATCAATGGACAAACAACGCGATTCCTTGGGTTTGAACACCCATAAATCAACTCACACTCTTCGTGTTACCATTGGGTGTGCTGTGCTGTATCTTGACATGGGATCATTGGTCTTTATTTTGTTGTAGATCCGGTACCAAAAGCGGTACAGAGACCAAGTCATTACACCATTCATGAGAGACTTTACCGTGCACAAAATCTGAGTATGTACAAGTAATGGTTTCAATAGGATGCGCTTAGAGATAGTGATCAATTTTCAACAAATGCAGCAACCACTCTTTGTAAATACGTTCAATAATCTGCAAAGGCTTGTTTATGTCGCAATGGCCATTTTAAATATATAAATAAACAATTTACAACGTGCTCCATTTTCGGTATTTTTATGAAACGTTCAGCACGAGAGCAATTTTTTTGATATTAAATTCTTCATATTGAATTTGAAAAATTCATTTTACCTTCGGCTAGACTCACATCGATCCACTTCTGAGGTAATACACATTCAAATATATAAAACATCTCAAGAGTATTCAGACAAAAAAAGAAAATAATACATTCACTGTCTCTTTGCTATAAATATATATTTTTGAATTTAACGTGATGGTATTAACTCTGTCATGAAGTACATCACAATCACTCACCTTTATCCGAGAAATTCACACTGACAAATCGTCGCTTCCGCGGAAATTTCGACTTGAAAGATATAATATATATATGTAAAAAAATATACCCTGAGTTAGGAGATAATAAATAGAAGGATGGATTGAAAGACATCGACAATATTCTCAATTGAAAAGAATTGAGGGTAAGTCACAACAATGAAAAAAACCTAATTCAAAAAATTATGGTATCGTTGTATTTCTTCAATTTATTGCTTCAAAATATTTCTTTCAAAAATCAGTTAAATTCAAAGCCACATTTGATAAGCTTTTGCATTTCATTTCCTTCCTTTAAATCGGCTTTTCTTTGGTTGACGCAAGTGTCTAATTGATATACTTTTTTAAGTGAACCAACGGAAATTACCACATGTGTAAACAATGGATACAATCAGATAATTTGAATTTCTCCCCTCCCTGAATGGAAATTTTTATCTCCACCTACTTTTTGTGGACCTTAACATCTTTCCATTTCAAAAATTGTTGGCATATTATTATTAGTGTGTGCTGAAATACTTTAAATGAACGGAATGTTGTTTTGTCGATACCTGTTCAATCTGTTGAATCCAATAATTTCTATACTTCCTGAAATAAAACTTCGGCAGCCAGAAGGCATCAGCATAAATAAAATTTGTTCCTTTAACTCCTACTCAACCAAGAAGTTTTTTGAAAATCTGAAAGTGGTAATGGACAAACATAAGTTTCCTCCAAACAAGATTTTTAGCATGGACTGTGGAGCAAAAAAAGTGTCCAAAAGTTTACGGACCCAAGGGTGCTAAAAAAGTTGGAGCTGTTATTTCGGTGGACCGTGAACGAACAATAGCAGCAGTATTTGCAGTTAGTGCTGGAGGTTACTATTGTCCACTTATGCTAATATATCAAAGGAAGCGATTGTCCCCAGCCCTACAAAACAGTGGGCCAATTGGAGCTCTTTTCGCCTGCTCTAAAAATGGATGGATCAATTCGTAGCTGTTCGTTTCATGGTTAAAACATTTTTAAAAAAAATCGTCAATCCTACAGAAAACGATCCTGTTCTCCTAGTTTTAGACAATCATTCCAGTCATATATCGCTAGAAGCTTATTTATTCTGTAAAAGCAAATTTATTCACATGGTCTCTCTGCCACCTCATACTTCTGACCACCTTTAGCCACTGGACCTAACATTTTTTAGTCCTTTCAAAAACCAACTCTCTAGGGAAATTGATCTAAAGCTATCCGTTAAGACCGGATAAATTCCTCGAGGATGATTTTGCAGTTGCAAATCAAATAAGACCCCTTCTACACCCGATATTGAGAGACCCTCAACACCCGCTGCTAAGCCTTCTACATCACGGGAATCTCCTGTAAATCAGTATAAAGCAGTTAATTCATCGCAAAAAGATCTTTCAGCATCAGACAACTCGTTTTTCATCTTTGCTCCGATTCCAAAAAAGAAATCAAATCTTGAAGAGCCTAAAAGAAAGTCTCGTGGTAAACAGTTCTAGAAAAAGCTGATGAGAAAACAAGAACAACAACAGCCAAGAAAGTTAAGACTGTTAAAAGAAACTCAAAAGATAACAAAAAGAAAGAAGACAATATAACAAAAAAGAAATTGGTAACAAAGAAAAAGAGAAGGTTGTTAGAAACAAGTAGTGAATCTGATGTTAGCAAAGCTGTTTGCGATGACGACGACCAAGACGATTCTGAAAATTATGACGATGTTGAACGTAGAGATAACCCTGATGAAGTATGTGGCGTTTGTGGTGAGTGTGCTGTGGTATAGATGCGTTGGCTGTTCCAAATGGAATCATGCAGCATGTGGTGATGCTAATCGAGCTGAAAGTTATCTATGTGATTATTGCACTGTTAATTAAAAATATGTTTAATGGACTTAAGATGTTAATAAACACGTTATGAAAAGCTCTTGATTTTCATGTTTTATTATCAAAAACTATTTAAAATAATGCGCACAATTCCCCACCCTCTTCGTACAATTACCCCATAGGATAGGGAATTGTGCGCTTTGCACTTTTTTGTTTTTTTGTGTGGTACTTGATTCTACAAAACATAAACAAATGTTTCTTTTTACATAATTGTGGTACGAGTTGCACTAAGGTGCACATTCCGAACGCATCCTAAATGACAGATGACGTGAACAATGACATAGACAGACGATGACATTCAGTAGATGAATGGTTACTGACTACGAAATAATAAATTATTAATCGACAAACATCTGGCTAAATGATAGTGTAAATAAATGTAAATATATTGTATAAGAAAAGAAATATGGACATCAACCTAAGAGCTCCAACCTTCAAGGTAGACCCACATGCAGCCAGTAATTGGCCGAAATTTTAAAAAGCATTCAATGTTTATTTATTTGCGGCTGGAATCGGAGTAGGCAAAAAAGAATTTGCAATTTACTACTACATTGTATGGGTGAAGAAGGAATCGAGTTGTATGGAACATTTGATCTAAAAGCTGAAGAGATAGATGATTTTATAGTTTTGATAAGTAAATTTGATGATCACTTTATTCCAAAAATCAACATATCCTATGAGAGACAAGATTTTTACCAGAAACCAGAAGCCCGGAGAATCTATGGGGACTTATGTGACAGTATTAAAAGCTTTAGCAGCCACATGCGAATTTGAAAAATTAAAGGATATCCTAATAAAAGATAGCATTATTTGTGGAATCGAAAATTCCAAGGTAAGAGAGAAACTTTTAAGTGAAAAAAACTTAACCTTATCCAGGTGTGCACACATCTGTAAATCATTTGAAATAACTTGAACTCAAATTAGATAAATAACAAATGAAACTGAGATTAAAGTAGATGAAATAACTAAGAAAGACTGCAAAATCCAGCAAGTAAAAGGAGCAGGTAGAGCCAAGAATACAAACTCTATCCGAAACTGTACACGATGTGGACAAAATCATTCAATAAATCAATGCCCTGCTTATGGAATGGAGTGCCATAAGTGTAAAAGGAAGAATCACTTTAGTAGGATGTGCATGTTGAAAAATAATCCACATCTCACAAGAAATGAGAAATCAAGAAAGTGAGAGAAGTTACTTCAGGAAAAGAAGATATAGAAACTAGCAGTGATGAAGATTTGTTCATAGGAACTGTTGAAATAAACAAACAAAACGAGGAGTGGACAGAAATTATTCAGGTATCGGAAGAACTAGAAATTAATATAATATTTAAATTAGACACAGGAACACAGGCTAGTATAATTCCAATGAAATTCCCCAACTTAATCTTGAGAACCCTAACCTTAAATTAATTAATTATAGTGGGGAAACTATAAAAAAACCTAGGTAAAATTAAATTTAATTGTAAATCAGGAAATAAAGAAAGTGAAATAGAGTTTATTATAGTCGACACTGACTGTAGTGGACAACCGATATTAGGGTTAAATGATTGTATCAAATTAAATTTAATACAAAGAATAAATAATGTCATTACAACTAATAATTTACTAACAGAATATGAAGATGTGTTTGAGGGTGTAGGTTGTTTTGAAAAAGAAAATAAAATAATTTTCATGAGTATGCTACACCGGTGGTCTACAACGCAAGAAAAATTCCATATTCTGTAAAAAATGAGGTCAAAGAGGAAATAGACAGATTATTCAAATTAAAAATCATAGAAAAAGTTGAGGAACCAAGTGACTGGGTTCCTCCAATGGTGGTGGTAAGAAAGCCTGGAGGTAAAATTAGAATTTGACTGGACCCTAGAAATTTAAACAAATTTATTAAAAGGGAGCATTATCAAATGTCAACATTGGAACAACTGTCAGCTGAACTAAGGGGTTCCACAATATTCAGCATTTCAAATGCTAATCAAGGCTTCTGTCAGGTTCCGTTGGATGAAAGCAGTCGAAAACTTTGCATATTTGCAACACCGTTTGGTCGTTATAGGTTTTGTAGGCTCCCATTTGGAGTGTCTTCAGCACCAGAGGTCTTTCATAAACAATTTTTACAGATCTTTGAAAGTATTACTGGTAAAATTACATACATAGATGACTTATTAATCTTTGGAAAAAATCAGCAAGACCATGATCTAACTTTAAAAACAGTGTTGCAAAGAGCTAGAGAAGCAGGTGTAAAATTTAATAAGCAAAAATGTAAGTTTAATGTAAGTGAAATTAAATATTCAGACCACATTATTACAAGCTCAGGTGTAAAGGTTTGTAATAATAAAATAAAAAATATTGTAGAAATTCAAACACCTAAAAATAAAAAAGAACTTATACTGTTAGGTTAGATAGTGGATCTGTACTGGAACGTAATAGGAAGTATATGATAAGGGACAATAGTAAAATGAAAAAACAACATACAGTGATGCCGAGTACACGCAGAAAAAAGGAAAACGTAGTCACCTTAAAGACTTTGATCTTAGTACTGTATAGTAGGTCAATTTGAAAAAAATAATATTGTTGTAAATAATAATTATAGTGTATAAGCTTAAGTTAATGTATTTTTCTAAAAATAATATTTCTATAAAGAAGGGAGATGTCGTACGAGTTGCACTAAGGTGCACATTCCGAATGCATCCTAAATGAGAGATGACGCGAACAATGACATAGACAGACGATGACATTCAGTAGATGAATTGTTACTGACTACGAAATAATAAATTATAAACCGACAAACATCTGGCTAAATGATAGTATAAATGAATGTAAATATATTGTACAAAATTGTAAATAAACAGTTACAAAGTAAACCAACGTGTATTACAATAATGAAAGTATAATATATGCTCTTTAATTTTCTATAAGTATTAGTATAATAAGATCAATGGTCTAATCATGGGAGCACATCTTGCTTAGGTGCGCAAAATTATCCCACTCTCCCTATTTTCACAATATGACTTAGTATGATTGAATAATTTATTAAACAAGCTGACCTTTGAAGTAACGCTTCTATTTAATGTAACGCCTCACTTTTAGCTAACACTCGATTTTACCCCTCACTAGTTTTTCAAATTTTAACAATTATTGACCATTTTTGAGCATTTTTAACAATTATTGACCATTTTTAGCATATCTGCATATATTTTCTGTAAGTACCTATTGAACCACGCATGAAGTGGTCTCCAGAATGTATATTATGCTTCAGTGAACCTCGTCTTCTTCAAAATCAACGTTGGAAGTATAGATTTTCACAAATTTGAAAGCTTTTAAGCATATTCTTCAAGCAGCTTTTATCATTAAATATTTTCCTGGTTTAATAATTCCATATGAACTACTCGGTATAGTTTGTGACTGTTTTGTAATGCTTACAATATTATATGGAAAATGGTCACATCTATTCAATTTTCCATCGTAATTCACAGAGTTTATGATAAAATTCTTGATGTGTCTGAGGATTTGTTCTATAAAAGCACTCAAGCAAAATTTAGTTCTCACTCTTAGTAAACGTGGTAATAAATGGATTAAAACGTTGTTGTAAATACTGAATAGAAATTGCAAGTTTGTTACTGAAAATATATTTATAAATAAACTGTTATACATAAAAACACAAGAATTTTCAATCCTCAAATATAAACTAAAATCTGAACACATGTATAAAAATCTAATTTTCGATACAACATTTCTCTTCGTAAAGAGGGATATAGATTTTGTGGGGTCCAAAGTCCCGCTTCTGATTTACTGGGGTGTATTCTGTCGCAAAACTGCAATCTGGAAACAAAAGAATTGATGGTAGGGCAACTGACTATCTATCCTGCAGTCACTTCAGAGACGTAGAAGAACTGGGTTTGATATGAAACGAAAAGACCGAGTTTTCTAAACTTTAACTTTTCATACAAAGATTGAAATTTGTAACGATTATATTAGGTAATATGGAGAAATATTTTTTACCAGGAAACATTTTTAGAAAAAAATATCTTTTCAGAATTGGATAAAAGGTATTATCCCTCAGGTGAATGGAGTCCCACAATAGAATCGAGATTTCGAAGTTCACTTTTTTAAAACTTAGAAGGCACTGAATGGAAAAAGTATCAGCTCGGCCGTAAAATATCTTAAGCGATAACGAGTAGATATTTTACGAAGCGTAGTTTGTTCTCCTAACACATGGAAGCACTGCTCGCCTGTTATGCTATGTAGTTAAAAAAACTAGGCAGAACAGTACAAGAATAAATTCCGTATCGTACTAAGAAGAAGAAGAAATATATTTTATAATATAAAAAACAGTTGTCATTCCATTTGCCAGTTATTAAAATTGTCTACAAGATTTCACTCAACTTACCATCAATAATCATGGACATTGCATAGAAATAATTATCAAAAATCAGGTTAATATCTAGTATAGATTCTCATCCGAAATGGGACAAACACATTAACAGTATTGTAATTAATTCTTTATAAATTTAAATACATGAGAAATAACTCCCGCCTAAAGATTTTATATCATGCTTTTGTAGAGTCACGTTTATTCCACGCTATTCTAGCCTGAGGGGTCAGTGTTGTTCCATCGCACCTAAAAAAATTCAGATTTTCCAAAAAATTGCGAATTGACGAATTTGAAAATCAGTGATGTAGAAGACATGGGCTCATATTGCTAGTTTCTTTACCATATAACAAGACCGGAATTTCACGAAAATTCTCAATAACGGAAGGAGGATTCTCTATAAATACTGTGGAGACTTGTAGAAAATACATGTCCATACGTCCGAATAGGTTGTCCAACTACAGATTCTTTTTAAGATACAGTAATTAAAAATGTACTTCACAACCTGTTGGAATCAATATTTGTCGAAAGTTCCTTCAAGAGTTGCTTCATTTTTGACAAACGCAGAAGCTTATAGCGGCCATAGCATGAGGCGCACTTTAACAGCTGACCTTACAGAGTTACTGAACAAGGTAGACAAGAAACTCTCAACCAGGCTGCTGAAACTGGGTAAGAGACATTTAAAGACAGTTACCGACCTGCTGACTGGACACTGGACCTTAAGGAACCATCTGTACAATCTGAGCAATACTCTGCTTCTGCGAGGACTTACAAGAACTTAGACGGAAGCACTTTGGAGAGGAATTTATACAACCATCACAACTACTGAAAATTCCTCCAGTCAAACTAGTGGCCTTTATAGAAGACACGAAGCTTCTGTAATGGAAGTAGATAACATGGGAAATGGTACAAAGATTCAGTTCAAGTGCCTGGGCTGATGAGCATAACCCAAATATATGAATGAATAAATGAATGAAGCTGACCTTACAACAATTAAACGACATGATGGGTGGAGAAGCGTCGCTATAGCAAAAAGTTATATAGAGGATTCTATATCTGATAAGCTTGATATCGCAAGGAAGATCCAAGGTACTGCTGATACTAGTCGTTCCTTACAAGAGGAGCCATCTACTGTTTCTACAGATTTATCATAAACTTGACAAGAACCATGCGTTATGAAACCGATGACAACTACAAGCTTGTTATTAATGGAAACGAAGTGAAATATGATGAAACAAAAAAGGAAATGCTTATTAATATAAATCTAATGTTAATATTATTAATAAATATCTAAAATGTAATCGATTTAAGGTTGTATTTTTCATTATTCCACCAGTGGATAACGTGGTTCTTCACGTGCTTCATAAGTGTGGATAAAACTCCAAATTATAATGTGATTGTGGATAAACTTCATTTATTTGTGAAAATTTGCCTCTACCATAAGCGTACGATAAAATTTTTGAGAGGGATGAATTTTTCAGTAGAAATTTACATTTATTATGGGCTTACAATGATATTTTTGAAAAGCTGTATCTATTTATTTGTGTTTTCACTTTTGTCTGCTCTCCCCATGGCTGCCTAGTTCTAATTTGATGAAAATAATCGATACCCATCTTCTCGATAGACGACCCACTTTTTTCAAATCGATCCACTGAATATAACCTTTTTCATTATATTTCTGTATCGATAACTTTGTTGAAATAATAATGGATGCAGTGGAAATTCAACTTCAACTTTGATTCATTTACAAAATTAATTTGCTTCCATATCAAGTTACGCATCTATCATTGAATCGATTTTGCTGTATAAATTTGAAACCAAACACTAGAGATCACTTTTAAAATTGAAAAAGTTTTATAATATTGAGATCAATAATATAATGTTATTCACTCGTTTCAGTAATGTTTGTAAGCTGATAGACTGGTAATCTGTCACTACGACGCCATAAAGACAATTAGAATAAATTGGTAGCAGATAAATTGCTAAATGTATTAATAGGTGCTTATGTATATTTGTATATTTAATGAAATTTAATTGGGGTTAATTGTTTCAATACAATGCAAGATGATTGAGTAAGTACAATACTATAACGATATAATCAGCGTGAATATCGAAGTGTTACAAAATTTATTGTTGAATTTGCAATTCAAATAAAGTGCTTTCTATACCGAAATGGATTATTTAAAGACAAACATTGCGAAAGTCATCAGCTTAAAATATTCATGAGCGTTTTTTTTAGGGAAGCTACGTTACCTAAGAGACGTCGATATAACGAAGTTGTTTCGTACCAAAACAAAGCGATCACATTTTATTATGGTTAGTAAGTAGTTTTTCCTGTACTGATGAATAAAACGAAATTCCTACTCAGCTGCAGACAGGGTTCTGCATACAACATTAGCTTTTAAAATAATTTTTATGCTGCCACTTTAGAAAATGCGTTTTTCCGATAATTTCTTAACTCGGAAAGTGCGTCGTTGCCGGTCTAGATCGAAAAATTGACTTAACTGCTTGGTAAAGTGACAGTACTGCTCGGCAAAGTACCGACTTTCCCGAGCTCTTATGTCAAAATTTTCATTAAAGACAAAATACCAACATCTAGCCACATTACTCATTGATGAAGGTGGAAATTTAACAGGTTTGAAACGCTTGGAAATCTTCGACCGTGGCAGAAGGTTACATCGAAGATTCAATTCAGAACAAATTAAAAACAGCAAATAAAACTCTTAACATAGAAAATAAACAAAACGAACCTGGAACTTTAAGAATCGAATCCAATATTATTGATTACACAAATAATATGATTCCTAAATTGACCGGAATATTGATAATAAGTGAGTTAAGTTTTGTTATACATTTTGAGCAATAAATATTCTGTTCCTATATTATTGTCAAATTATTGGTGGCTGCACAAAAATATTGTACGCGCCACACTCGGAAAGTGTATTTACAGGGTTCGCATACTTTCAAGGCTCAGCCTTCGGCGTCGCCCTGAAACTTGCATGCTCTCCCTGTAAAGTATCACTTTCAGAGCTTGACACGTAAAAAACTATTTCAACCAGTTCTAGGCATCGCAATATTTGGACATTTTTCGAGAAAATAAAATAATTTGACAACTTTGACTGAAACCCCGACCAAACTCATTAGAATGAGAAAATATTCAATGGTATAAATTATGGGTCATTTATGCAAAAAAGATCTGGAATATGTAACAGTTTTCCATAGTTTTAATAGAACCAATCAAACTCATCGTATTGCGAGGCCTCAGATTTACAAGTACCAATGTAATGTAGTAAGTTTATTTATCTTTCAAAATTTTACAAACACAAGTTACAAAAAGAAAACATCATGTCATAAAATTGTTTAGACTTGTAACAATACAGAAATAAATCACGTACATACAGTCAATTATTCCAGTCACTCATTCACCTACATTCGTACCACTTTAGAAGAGAAATTAAAATTCAGAATAATAATAATAATGTACCTACTATATTATCGTTCAACTTATATAAAAGGTAGTTAGTTATGTTGTTATAATTTGTCTCCTATACTGTAAGAACAGCAAGCATTTTTGCACAGAAATTTATGTACTTAGCTACAACCTCACAAATTTTCACAAATGGAAACTAAATAGCAACCATTCAACACCTCCCAAAATTTTTTAAATTCGGCCCTCAGAAGGGTGTTTTAATCCGTGTCTTTCCTATAGTCTATCTGCTATTCCACTTTCTCCTATTACAGTGTGTCCTGGATTCCACAGTAAGGTGACGATTCTGTTCTCATCTAGTTTATTGGCAGCCTGTGGTTTCAATTCTTGCTCCTATTGAATTTTGTAGGAGTCAGGTTTATGTCTTTGCGCAAAATGCGGTGTAATTATGACTTATGCACTTGCGCTTACCCGAATGGGAACGTTCGGATCTTCACGAACAGACTGATTACCACTATCCATGTTTTCTACTACGCCTGAAGCAAATTGAGAGTAATGCCTGGCGCGAACATCGAATATTGCAGAGTCACCTTTCTTGTAAAACACCTTCCATATAACAAATAGAATAGAATAGAATAGAATAGAATAGAATAGAATAGAATAGAATAGAATAGAATAGAATAGAATAGAATAGAATAGAATAGAATAGAATAGAATAGAATAGAATAGAATAGAATAGAATAGAATAGAATAGAATAGAATAGAATAGAATAGAATAGAATAGAATAGAATAGAATAGAATAGAATAGAATAGAATAGAATAGAATAGAATAGAATAGAATAGAATAGAATAGAATAGAATAGAATAGAATAGAATAGAATAGAATAGAATAGAATAGAATAGAATAGAATAGAATAGAATAGAATAGAATAGAATAGAATAGAATAGAATAGAATAGAATAGAATAGAATAGAATAGAATAGAATAGAATAGAATAGAATAGAATAGAATAGAATAGAATAGAATAGAATAGAATAGAATAGAATAGAATAGAATAGAATAGAATAGAATAGAATAGAATAGAATAGAATAGAATAGAATAGAATAGAATAGAATAGAATAGAATAGAATAGAATAGAATAGAATAGAATAGAATAGAATAGAATAGAATAGAATAGAATAGAATAGAATAGAATAGAATAGAATAGAATAGAATAGAATAGAATAGAATAGAATAGAATAGAATAGAATAGAATAGAATAGAATAGAATAGAATAGAATAGAATAGAATAGAATAGAATAGAATAGAATAGAATAGAATAGAATAGAATAGAATAGAATAGAATAGAATAGAATAGAATAGAATAGAATAGAATAGAATAGAATAGAATAGAATAGAATAGAATAGAATAGAATAGAATAGAATAGAATAGAATAGAATAGAATAGAATAGAATAGAATAGAATAGAATAGAATAGAATAGAATAGAATAGAATAGAATAGAATGGAATAGAATAGAATAGAATGGAATAGAATAGAATAGAATGGAATAGAATAGAATAGAATAGAATAGAATAGAATAGAATAGAATAGAATAGAATAGAATAGAATAGAATAGAATAGAATAGAATAGAATAGAATAGAATAGAATAGAATAGAATAGAATAGAATAGAATAGAATAGAATAGAATAGAATAGAATAGAATAGAATAGAATAGAATAGAATAGAATAGAATAGAATAGAATAGAATAGAATAGAATAGAATAGAATAGAATAGAATAGAATAGAATAGAATAGAATAGAATAGAATAGAATAGAATAGAATAGAATAGAATAGAATAGAATAGAATAGAATAGAATAGAATAGAATAGAATAGAATAGAATAGAATAGAATAGAATAGAATAGAATAGAATAGAATAGAATAGAATAGAATAGAATAGAATAGAATAGAATAGAATAGAATAGAATAGAATAGAATAGAATAGAATAGAATAGAATAGAATAGAATAGAATAGAATAGAATAGAATAGAATAGAATAGAATAGAATAGAATAGAATAGAATAGAATAGAATAGAATAGAATAGAATAGAATAGAATAGAATAGAATAGAATAGAATAGAATAGAATAGAATAGAATAGAATAGAATAGAATAGAATAGAATAGAATAGAATAGAATAGAATAGAATAGAATAGAATAGAATAGAATAGAATAGAATAGAATAGAATAGAATAGAATAGAATAGAATAGAATAGAATAGAATAGAATAGAATAGAATAGAATAGAATAGAATAGAATAGAATAGAATAGAATAGAATAGAATAGAATAGAATAGAATAGAATAGAATAGAATAGAATAGAATAGAATAGAATAGAATAGAATAGAATAGAATAGAATAGAATAGAATAGAATAGAATAGAATAGAATAGAATAGAATAGAATAGAATAGAATAGAATAGAATAGAATAGAATAGAATAGAATAGAATAGAATAGAATAGAATAGAATAGAATAGAATAGAATAGAATAGAATAGAATAGAATAGAATAGAATAGAATAGAATAGAATAGAATAGAATAGAATAGAATAGAATAGAATAGAATAGAATAGAATAGAATAGAATAGAATAGAATAGAATAGAATAGAATAGAATAGAATAGAATAGAATAGAATAGAATAGAATAGAATAGAATAGAATAGAATAGAATAGAATAGAATAGAATAGAATAGAATAGAATAGAATAGAATAGAATAGAATAGAATAGAATAGAATAGAATAGAATAGAATAGAATAGAATAGAATAGAATAGAATAGAATAGAATAGAATAGAATAGAATAGAATAGAATAGAATAGAATAGAATAGAATAGAATAGAATAGAATAGAATAGAATAGAATAGAATAGAATAGAATAGAATAGAATAGAATAGAATAGAATAGAATAGAATAGAATAGAATAGAATAGAATAGAATAGAATAGAATAGAATAGAATAGAATAGAATAGAATAGAATAGAATAGAATAGAATAGAATAGAATAGAATAGAATAGAATAGAATAGAATAGAATAGAATAGAATAGAATAGAATAGAATAGAATAGAATAGAATAGAATAGAATAGAATAGAATAGAATAGAATAGAATAGAATAGAATAGAATAGAATAGAATAGAATAGAATAGAATAGAATAGAATAGAATAGAATAGAATAGAATAGAATAGAATAGAATAGAATAGAATAGAATAGAATAGAATAGAATAGAATAGAATAGAATAGAATAGAATAGAATAGAATAGAATAGAATAGAATAGAATAGAATAGAATAGAATAGAATAGAATAGAATAGAATAGAATAGAATAGAATAGAATAGAATAGAATAGAATAGAATAGAATAGAATAGAATAGAATAGAATAGAATAGAATAGAATAGAATAGAATAGAATAGAATAGAATAGAATAGAATAGAATAGAATAGAATGATGATATGCAGGGGTTCCCATTTAAAAAATAATATGTTTGGTATGGATTCAACACTCTGTATAGTTCGAGATAATCTCAATATATGAACCTTAAAGACATCTACTAATTTTCTTGATACCTTTTTTTGATATCTCTAATGTAACCTCTTGCTTTACACGATAAAAATCATACCTAACATTTACTGGTTTTTCGACATTCCCGACCAAGTACCAGGTTATGAATGGTGAAGTGTTTTTGGGCTCTCGGATAGACCACAGTGGAGACTAAAAAGTTTGACAAAAATACGGGGGCGCCAGTTAAATTGTCTCGAAGCCCTATACAGATAATCTATTAGCTACCAATTTAACAAAAAGCCAATATTTGAACGTAACTCCTGTACTCACTCCTAGATTACAATGAAACACCTAATATTATCGATTAGCCCAAATATATTAATGAGAAACATAAGTAAGTACAAACGTATCGAGTATAATAAAAACGGTCGCGTAGACACAAGGCAAGGAAAAATTAGCTCTACTTACAAACAACCCAAGGATACCTGCGAGCGAAGTAGAATTTCTATTCTAAAATTACTAATTAATATAAAAATAAATCCACCTTGCCAACTACTACTCATATACCTATATTAACTATAATTCAATAATCGAATGTAGTATTAATTCTTTTCTGAATATTATGCGGTTGCCTAAGGGTGCACCTGTGAATAAAATTAACGCCAGTAAGTTTAACAATAAATTTGATTTGACCGTTCGTTGCGATGAGCTCATGCACATACCGATCTCGTAAAGCTCATTATTTAGAACTTGATACCTTACTTTTCCGCTTACATAACTAGATAGGTATATTGAAAATGCAAGATTGACTAATCGACGCACGTTTTTTCCTAATAGTGGATTGTAACTAGCCTATCACTTAAAGTGAGTCTGCCATAATATAGTGTAAAGTCTTACACAATTACTGGTTCACCTTTAACCTGATTATTAATAACTTATATATGAAAAGCTCCTTAGATAGTATACTCAAAATCTTAGGTACTATGAAACCTGTGTTTTCTTCTCTTCGGTAGTTTTGTTTTACGTCCACGAATAACAGCAATTCAAGTGTTATCACCATCCTCTCCATACACCGATCAGCAAGACAACGTTACCCGGAATAGAAAAATCCTAAAATACACAACACAGCGTTTACACCCTGACAAAAAATTGATATATTGTAATGTTTTTGTTATTTATTTAAAAAGTTTTTAACGGTGGGATAAAGTTATATACACTATGGCTAATTACTATCTATTTATTTAAAGAAACACACACAGTGTATTGAACTTAATTTATATACATGCTCTACTTAATGTCTATTAATTTATTTACACTTGGTATATCAGTTCTAATTTATTTTCACCACTATTTATTTGCACTATTTTATTCACTTTTCTATGCACTGTCCGTTTCACTAATTGTTTCGAACTAGCTAACTGACTAACTAACTCCCTACGCACTCAAAAACCCGCGTATAGTCCTCATCGATTCTAGAAGACTCCAGCACCTTCGACGCTCGGGCCGTGCACGAACAAAGCGTCTTCCCGAGAATGTTCTCGAAGCGCATTCACCAAAATTTATAATTGGGGGACAGGACCGGCTTTGAGTTGGTGGCCTCGCAACAATATGTTTCGAATGCAAATGAAATCGGGATTAAATATAAAAAAAACTGATTGAGTCCTCTCGAATAATGAAGTGTCCTTATGTTTTAGTCCAGAAGAATATAGTTAATTAAATAAATGAATTTGAATTCTCAAGATAATACTTAAGTTTAGCAAAAATTCCACTTAAAAACAACAGCTCACATTTTAATTATTCTAAGTAACCATATGTAAAGAAAATAGTATAATTTACTTAGTCGATAAGGCTACAAAAATAATTCATAAAGTATTTGTACAAATCCGAATAATTTAATCCGGCTAATAATCTGGTTAAGACATTCGGTAAATGTTTATTCTATTAAATTAAATGAGAAAAATTAAAACCCACAAAAAAATAAAGCACTAAAAATGTTGTTTTTCCTGACTCTCACATTAGATGATAATATTTTGGACAAAAAAAGAAATAATTCTATTCATGGAGTGTAGAGTTGAGAATTAACTTTTCAAAAGTAACGTCTGCGCAAAATCACAAAACTGGTTTAAATTCTTAGCCCATAATTTCCGTCTAATAGGATATGATAGCAAGTATGATGTCCTATTGGGTAAGGCCGTGATGCGGAGACTTATCACCAGTATGATCCGAATTTATGGCCAGACAATTTTCTTATGTGATATCGGACAGTTTTCAATAGGTAACAATAAATTAAGAAGCCACTAGCAACCCATGCCAGTGGAGTGTCGTGATATCCTTCATCAGAAGAAAAATCACGGAAATACAACATATAGTCCAGAAATAACTACACCAGCATACTCCTTCTTGAGTCCGTAATCTAAGCAGACTTCCATTAATGAATCCCTCTGCAGGATGACTTAAATAAATAAATTTCTTTTATGGAAGTTGACATTCTTTTCTTTCCACACCGGTCACTTTTTTAACAATCTCCCAAAATGGTTCTTAGAGGAAGGTTCTTCGCGCAACTTCGAAATCCGTTTCGACGCAGAACCAGCCCATTCAAATATACTAATTACTATCGGTACCTGTTTAATCGACCAAAATCGCTGATAAAAATATCTATCCAATTTAACAATCGTCTCACATTGGAACCTATATACCACAATATGTACAAAATAATAGCGTAAACTCGACTATAGAGGTATCAGTATCCTAAAGTTATTTTGGGACCGTTACACATAAAATAATCCATATACCGAACTCTGTCGTAAGATTGGTACACCCTTTATATGACCGGCAGAAAGTTGTATACCTCATTTGACAAATATTACAACCCTCTCTGTCCCAGCGCCATTTTAGTAGTGGGTATTCTAGTGTTCTTTAATTGTTTATTTCAAGTGTCATAGGAATAATTGATTTCATAGATGTAGCCCTTTTTTTATACAAATAACTAGAAGACCTGACAGACGTTGTCCTGTCTTAACATTGTCTTGTCAATAGGATATTATGCAAGCGGTCGTTTTCTGCCCGCTGAGTGGAATGTCAGAGTAGCTCTTGTTTATTTCAAACTTCTATAAATGCCATCCTTACAATTATCTAATCTCCAAGTAACGATACATATACAAACGCCATTTTTTGTCCAAAGTGTAATTTTTTTAAATAATGTTTTCCCACGGGAACGGGATAAAAAGTATCCTATGTCCGTCTCCTGATTCTAAGCTACCTCCCCACCAATTTTCAGCCAAAACGGTTCAGCCGTTCTTCAGTAATTAATATTGTAACTAACACAACGGTCGATTGATAGTTGATCAGTTATCGACTGGCGAGGGCGGAAGGTCAAATTTAATTGAGAAAAAAAATCATAATTAAGGGAAGTTGAAATTTTAAACTCTGAATAACAACAATAAATTATTATATTCGATTTCCATCTTGCAAAAATAGAAATCACGATGGAAAAATATTAAATGCTCGATGAACTTGTTGGCGTTGTTGATCAATTCCTCTACGTCTGTTGGCTATGTATCTGCGCGTTTCTCTTCGTTCTAATTCTCTTTGATGATTTCGTTCAACTCGTGTCACTTGTGATTGTGATTCACGTAACTGCGCCATGCTCACACGCACATCTGCATTGTTTTCTTGGATTTGTTCGCCTGATCTTCGTGCTCTTATATCTCGTATCTCGCACGACTCTAGAACTGATTGTTCGACGACTCAAATTGGCCCCTTTGCATCTTGCTAGCATTGCTTAATATAAAAAGCAAAAATAGCAATTTTCTTTTGACACCTTTTATTTGACACTTTTCATAATTGCTTATTATTTGACTTACCTTTCACAATAATAAAACACGTATATTCATTAAACACATACATGCTTTCGTTTTGATTTAAGACTATTTCCAAAAAATAACAAAAAAATAAGAATAAAAATAGGGGTCGATCGTATAAGGGTGAACATTAAGAGTAATATGAAATTTTTTATTCTAAGTTATAACAAAATAAAATTAAAAATCTTGCCAAAAAAATTAAAGTTTATTTTATAATCAACAAATAAAAAATAGGGGTTGATCGTAGAGGGGTGAAAATTTAGGGTTGTATGTATTTTTGAATGCAGTATATAAAAAAAAATAAAAACAAAAAATGTTGTCTAAGAAATTTAAAAAAAAATAAGGGGTGGACCACCCTTAACATTTAGGAGGATGAAAAATAGATGTTGTCCGATTCGCAGACCTACCCGATATGCACACAAAATTTCATGAGAATCGGTCGGGCCATTTCGGAGGAGTTTAACTACAAACACCGTGACACGAGAAGTTTATATACATATATTAGATTAATAATTTTGTATTCATAAAGCTGGCGTATATCGAAAATTTTGGTTTCTTCAAATAATTGGTTTCAAGGGTGAGTAATATCTTCAAAATACTTAAATTTTATTTTGAAAATCTGCGTGGGACAACCGTGACTCTACAAAAGCATGATATAAAATCTTCGGGAGGGTTATATCTAGATATTTTTTCATGTATTTAAATTTATAAAGAATCAATTACAATACTGTTAATGTGTTTGTCCCATTTCAGATGAGAATCAATTTTTGATCGTAGATATCAACCTGATTTTTGATGTTAATTTTTATGCAATATCCATGATTATTGATGGTTAGTTAAGTGAAATCTCGTAGACAATTTTAATAACTGGCAAATGGAATGGCAACTGTTTTTTATATTATATTATATATTTCTTTATTTAGTACGCTGGAAGGCTATACAAAATATTTTTTGTATTTTATTTAAATTTGTTCTTGCACTGTTCTGCTTAGTTTTCTTAACAGTGCACTACGCTTCGTAAAATATCTTCTCGTTATCCCTTAAGATATTTTACGGCCGAAGCTGATACTTTTTTCTTTCAGTGCCTTCTAAGTTTTAAAAAGATGAACTTCGAAATCTCGATTCTATTGTGGGACTCCATTCACCTGTGGGATAATACTTTTTATCCAATTCTGAAGAGACATTTTTTTCTAAAAATGTTTCCTGATAAAAAATATTTCTCCATATTAATATAATCGTTACAAATTTCAACCTTTGTAAGAAAAGTTAAAGTTTAGAAAACTCGGTCTTTTCGTTGTATATCAAACCCAGTTCTCCCACGTCTCTGAAGCGACTGCAGGATAGATAGTCAGTAGCCCTACCATCAATTATTTTGTTTCTAGATTGCAGTTTTGCGACAGAATACACCCCAGTAAATCAGAAGCAGGACTTTGGACCCCACAAAATCTATATCCCTCTTTACGAAGAGAAATGTTGTATCGAAAATTAGATTTTTGTACATGTGTTCAGATTTTAGTTTATTTTTGAGGATTGAAAATTGTTTTGTTTTTATGTATAACAGTTTATTTATAGATATATTCTCAGTAACAAATTTGCAATTTCTATTCAGTATTCACAACAACGTTTTAATCTATTTATTACCACGTTTACGAAGAGTGAGAACTAAATTATGCTGGAGTGCTTTTATAGAACAATTCCTCAGACACATCAAGAATTTTGTCATAAATTCTGTGAATTACGATGGAAAATTGAGTGGGTGTGACCATTTTCCATATAATATTGTAAGCATAACAAAAACAGTCACAAACTATACCGAGTAGTTCATATGGAATTATTAATGATAAAAGCTGCTTGAAGAATATGCTTAAAAGCTTTCAAATTTGTGAAAATCTATACTTCCAACGTTGATTTTGAAGAAGACGAGGTTCACTGAAGGATAATATACATTCTGGAGACCACTTCATGCGTGATTCATTAGGTACTTACAGAAAATATATGCAGATATGCTAAAAATGGTCAATAATTATAAAAAACTGTCAAAAATGGTCAATAATTGTTAAAAATTGTCAAAAATGGTCAATAATTGTCAGAACCTGTCAAAAATGCTCAAAAATGGTCAATAATTGTTAAAATTTGAAAAAATAGTCAAAAATTTTGAAAAAATGGTCAATACTTGTCAATAATTGTCAAAATTTTTGAAAAATTGTCAAAAATTTGCGAAAAATAGTCAAACATGGTCCTTCTATTGTGCATAAGAAGCAAGCTTCTGTCGGCGGTCCAACGACCGCTCACCTTTTTTTACATTATAAATGCTTTATACATATGGACAGAATTACCCCAGAACTGTAACCCATATGATAATTTTGATTATACAAGACTAAAGTATGCTATTTTGAGTATCTGCAGGTTTGCCGTTCTGTATAGTTGTCTAAATAGAAAGCATGAGGAACTTACATACCTACAATACAAATTCATTATTCACTATTTTCATACCAAACTTTGTTATACACTCAATGTGGTGTAATAAATGTATTATTAATATTATATGTATAAATAATCAGGAGTTTATATGAAAAGATGATTGGTTCCTAGTGTAGAGGTGGATGAGATAATTAAAAGGTCAATAAACTCATATTTGAAAATAACCAGTTATATAAAATATTTTCATGTACTTTAAATATACGATAATATATTCCAATAAGTTGAAATGATTCGAATGTTTTATTTATTTTACCAAAACATTGGTAATAAATTATACCACTGAATCTGGGGTCAAAGATAGATCGATTGAGCCTGACTATGTACAAAAGTTCAAACAAAAAAGTTATGAGGTGTTCAAGTTAAAAATTTACATCAATTAAACAGTTGAATATTTCTTCACGAAATTTCATTATGGCGTGTTAAATATCTGCTAATATATAATCCAATCAGCTGGAATTATATTTTATATACAGGGTGTAACAAAAATATTGGCCTTAGATTGACACATAATCTGGAGTCAAAGATAGATCGATTGAGCCTGACTATGTAAGTACAAAAATGCACACAAAAAAGTTATAGGGTGTTGAAGTTAAAAATTCACATCATTGAAACCGTTGAATAATTTTTCACGAAATATTATTATGGCGTGCTGGATTGCTCTAGGTAATAAAACCTGGGTAGAAGCAATAAACTTTGCTGGCTTTTTGTAGGTTCCACACCCCAACTTTTTTGAAGTTTTGTATTTCTGTGTGAATTGTTTTGTTTAAATGATAATTTGAAAATATTAAATGTAAAATCTACGTTTTCAAATATATCGAAATCCACTCATCTGTATGATATTTACGTAGAAAGTGAGGAAGGATAACAAAAACATGCTGATTTGATTATTATGACAGTGGCGTAGATTGAAAATGTAGATTTATGTCTGCCGCACGCCTCTGGTAACAGAGAACTATAATTTGACACCATTCAAAGTATATTAATTCATAATATATGTGAGTTATTTGCTAAGTATGAACAAAAAATTGTAATGTTGGGATTTTAAGGTTTGGATAGGCCTCTTAATTGGGGGTGCTGCTGGTCACTCGGAGGGTCATCTTAATGGAATAAAACACTACTTAATATTATTAACTATATATGTAAGTACCTAGCCGTATAGCATACTTATAATTAAGGATTACTGATGATTAATTCCTCTTAGATTGATTTATTATTGACTGATCACCGATCGAACTATTATTGATTTTTGACTGATCACTTAATGCGTTGTCGCTTGTATATTTATACGACGAGTCAAGTTCACCGTAAGTAAATATTAAATAATACATGTTTATGTTTATTTCACGCTTTGAACTTGACTTCGTACCTGTCGACCTTCTTACTCATATTTATGTAATATTTCAACGTTCTTATAATTTATTGAAATTAGTTTCAAGGGAATTTATTTCTTATTTAAATATTATTGTTATCTTATTATATTAGGCCAAAACGCATCACAAAATATTAGATCTGAAAACAACAAAAATTCATGATGGAACAGCTTATATCTCGGTAAGCAGGAATATTTTACTCGAGTGTTTTAGGTTAAACATTTATATTTTGTAGTAAGGTTTCTCCAGTTACTATATGGACAAGTCTTGATGAAATACCCTGTAAAAAGTAATTACAATCACATTGACAAATCAATAAATATGTTTCTTCACTGTTTGAATATCCTTTTACTATTCTGGTATGGCACGTTTGTTTTATTAAATCGATACAGTACAATTTGAACGAACACTCGAAGATCCTGTATAAATATTTTGATGAAGCAAATATAAAAATCACAAAATATTCAACGCAAAACATATTATTGCTTTTAAAACTTTATTGGAATCGAATAAAAATGCTGGAGAATCAAATACTATTTTTAATGGAAATTTTCCGAACTCTCCTCAATCCGCATGTATTTTCCAGCAAAATAACTGAAGAAGTAGATGGAAATTTAACTTCGTTGAATTCAAGGAAACCAGGAAAACGTTTCAGTTAACTAATATTATTTGAGCGGACTGCTTAAACTACCCACTTTTCCACCAGGAAATTTCTTTACTAATGGAACAAACTTAAATCTCCGCCAGGGTTTATCCTTGTTTTCCGGCAGTCCCTAGCTTTAAAGAGAAATGCATGAAATGACCAAGTTCCATTTAATATTCGGTAACTTCTTGGATCCATTTCATCCGGTGTAATTCTCGTGTAACTTTTCTCATTATTTTTATAAAATGCTAAGCTTACTCATTAAGACGGACAGTGAGCTGTATTTTTTTCAACTCTGCTTTATGTGTGAATTAAAAATGTACATTTGAATGGAATTATCCACAAAATTCACGTTGAAGTATACAATTCAGGAGAGTCTGTTTTGTACTGTAACGATGGAATATCTATCGATGTGCTTGTGCCATTTATTTCTTATTACACTTTTTACGGCTCTGCCGGTCTACCGAAACATTTTCATTTTCGATATCCCATGATAATCTAAACGATTTCTATTTCGCAGGTGTTCAAAAATTGTTTTGTAAATAAGCCAACGAAAATGTATACTGAATTTACTGTTTGGACCCTTACTTTGTGGAATCTACTCATATAAATGTTATAAATGAAACTAACTGTTTCTAATTAATTCCACTATTTAATGAAAAAATTATGAAAGGATATTGATAATTATTTCGATATTGACATTTCATCGTCAGAATGACAGAAGTTACATTTTATGTGATACCTACTTGATGTTTAATATTTTGGCTAGACCAAATAGTAAGTGACCTATCTTGTGATTGACTTAATATATATATATATGAATAGAAAAAAGAAGAAGATATGATTTAACAAATAATAAAGCTTAGGTATTATTAGCCCTATGGGAATATCTTTTTCCCATTTAACATCAGTATAACTGTGCAATGATATAGGAAACCAAGGAAAACTATATCTGCTGATCTTTACAATTGTTACTTAAGAGGACAATTTATTAGTGGAGAGCTCCCTAGATTTATCTGTTCATTGACAACTTCATATTGTAGGTCTCTTAAGTGTCTTCTCATTTCTAGTTCTTCAAGGAAATCTAGTTCTTGTTTCTTATCACAAATATGCAGTACTTCTAGTTTTGTGTTAGGTGTTAATGAATGTTTGGTGTCAAGAAGATGTTTTGCGTAATGTGATTTATCTGGCTGTTTTAAAATGTATGCTCGTGAGTGTTCATTGTGTCTTATTTCAAAATTTCGAATTGTTTGACCAATATAGACAGCATTACATTCTGGGCATTTAAGTTTATATATTCCAGACTTTTTTAATGGGGGTATTTTTGTTTTTACATTTAACAATTTTTTACTCACATTGTTTTCTGTTTTAAAAGAAATTGCTGTATTTGTTGAACAAGATATTATCTTAGAAATATTATTAGAAATATTACCAGCATATGTGATGGTTTTGTATTTCCCTGGTTTTTTCAGGAAATATTAATTGTAATGTTACTCTTTCCTCTTTTTTATTAATTAATTTATCTATTATATGTAATGGATAACCGTTTGATGTGGCTATTTGTTTAATTATATTAATTTCTCTATCAAAATTATATTTGTTCATAGGAACTGAAAATGCTCTATGTATCATTGAATTATATGCTGCTAATTTATGTGACATGGGATGATTGGAATTATATGGTATAGTTACATCAGTATGTGTTGGTTTTCTGTAAATTGAAAAATCAAGTATATTATTGACTCTTTGAATTTTAATATCAAGAATATTGATTGAGTTATTTTCTTCAACTTCTAATGTAAATGTAATTTTTGGATGTAAATTATTGATATGATTGAACAATATATCTAATTGTTGTTCACTACCTACAAAACAAGCTAATATGTCATCTACATACCTATACCAAAATAATATATTTTTTGAAATGTTACATTCAAAGATTTTTCTTTCTAAACTGTCCATAAAAATGTTTGCTAAAATTGGTGATATAGGGCTTCCCATTGGTAAACCTTCATTTTTCATAATTTTCATAATAGTTTCATTAAATAGTGGCATTAATCAGAAACAGTAAGTTTCATTTATAACATTAAAATGTATACTATTTTCCCTATTCCACTTGCAAACTTCAAAGTCAATCCAAATATTTGTGATCTCACTTATGGCACTTGGTAAAATTCAACGTAATCCTATTATTAACATCAATTTTAAGCATATCTGCTGTATCATTCTGGAAGCGGTAATTACCTTTTCTATTCGTGGAAAGTTATTTTTTGTAAGCTAACTACTACTACTACTTTAAATTTAACGCCTATCGCAATTATAATCCAATGAAAAAAACATTAATGTGTTTCGATAGATGACTTATTTCTGTTATCTAGAATATTTCTAAACTTGTTTCTTTTTAATTGAAGGAATACAATAAGCAACTACATGATAGACTCAATTCACAGATTCAGCAGCTAGTTCTCGAATATCTAATTCATGCAGCACATATCACTCATATTTACCATAAGCACTAACTTACGTTTGAATACAGCATCAGTATATCTGCTGGAAGTACCGTATAAACCAATCTGTAGGTGGTCCCCAATTTTTAGTTTTCAGTGAATAACGTGCAGTGGTCTATATTCCTCCAAAATATACATTGGGAGTAGCGGTGATATCTTTATTCCAGGCGGAAATCTATGCTATCGGCACGTGTTTAATAGAGTCGCTTGGGGTAAGAGTTCGCAGAGGGTAAGTGTGCGCAGGCGCTATCTTCAGTAGAAGAGTAAACGCAGCAGCACTCACTATAAGGGCTATTTAGAACATCGTCGACATCCGTAAGAATTGGAGGAGCCACCGGCTGCAACGGCTTTCGTATATGAAATACGAGCAAATATGAAATATCGGCCATTTTGCTAAAATTTTCGACAAACTATTATTAGTGTCTGCTCCTCGGTGTGGATTAACAAACGTAAAATAAATACACATTTTCTGAAATATATATGCATTGAAGTTTAATTTCATATCTGAACATAATTTGAACGTAATTTGTATAACCTCAAATTTGAAGCTTTTCAAAATTATTCGTTGTTGGAGTTAGGTATGTTAAAAAATAATCGATTTTTATATACATTTTTATAGTAATATTAATCGATTTTTGTAAATCGACTTAATAAATTACGTGTTTAAATCGATTTTCGGAAACGGCTCGTATTATTTATTGACTATTTTTCAAAATTTTGACAATTATTGACCATTTTTCAAAATTTTAACAATTATTGACCATTTTTGACAACTATTGACCATTTTGACTGTTTTTCAAAACTAGTGACCATTTGTCAAAATTTTTGATAATTTTTGGCAATTTTTTTTAACCATTTTTGACAGTTTTTGACAATAATTGTCCATTTTTTACAGTTTTTAACAATAATTGACAATGTTTAACCATTTTCGATTGTTTTTGACCATTTTTGACAATTTTTCAAAATTTTAGACCATTTTTCAAAATTATTGACCATTTTTGATAATTATTGACAATTGTTGACAATTATGGACCATTTTTCCAAATTTTTGACCATTTTTGACCATATTTCAAAATTTTTACAATTATCAACTATTTTTCAAAATGTTGACAGTTTTTAACAATAATTGTCCATTTTTGACAGTTTTTGACCATTTTTGATAGGTTTTGACAATTATTGGCAATTTATGACAATTTTTAAAAAATTTTGAAAATTTTTACAAACTTTTGAGAATTTTTCAAAAATTTTAACAATTTTTCAAAACTTTCGACCATTTTTGAAAGTTATTGACAATTATCGACCATTTTTCAAAATTTTAACAATTTTTGAGAATTATTGACCAATTTTGACGATAATTGTCCATTTTTGACAGTTTTTGGCAATTTTTGACCATTTTTGTCAATTTTTGACCATTTTTGATAGTTTTTGACAATTACCTATTTACCATTTTTTAAATTTTTTCAAATATTTTTGACAATTGACCATTCAAATTCAAATTTTTTTTAAAAGTTTTTGACATTTATCTACCATTTTTGTCAATTATTCACCATTTTTGACATTTATTGACCATATTTCAAAATTTTCATATAATTTTATTTGATTTTTAATCTGATAAATTGTTGATGAATGAATCTCATAGATTTATTATCCAAATATGAAAAGCATGTTCTTTTTAGAATGATACAAAAAAAATCGATTTTTTCGCAGAAATCGATTTATTTTTTATTAAAATTAATTTTGAATAAAGAAAAATCGATTTTTATTTAATAGATTATTTTCCATTAATCTCACATCCCTAGTTGGGGTAAGTGTGTGCGGTTAAGTGTACGCATGCGTATACTTACCCAGAGTTTTTCTTTCAGGAAAATGTCTCGTAACTATTGAAGAAAAAATACAGATAAGCGGCTAGTCACCCAAGAGCAAATAGATGACGCAAAAAGGTTTATGAAACATGGTGTGAGTCAACGAGCAGCTGCTGATAGAGTTGGGATCAGCGAAAGTGTCCTTAGAAAAAGAATGTCTTTCCAGTGTGTTACAACGTCTTAAGGACGTTTTAAGCCTACTTTTACAAGTGTTCAAGAAAATGGTTTTGCAGTATGCAAAACTAAATAAAATTCCCAATCGGTTTGAGAAAGCTACAAAAATGGCAGGACGTGACTGGGCTGGAGAATTCTTTAAGCGACACGAGAGACTGTGATTACGTCAATCAATTTCAACAAGTCTTGCAAGGGCAATAGGCTTTAATAAAGTGCAAGTTGACAGATTATTTGGTAACTCAAAGGAACTGTATGAAAAATACAATTTTAACCCGAATCGCATCTTTAACCCTTAACTACCGTCGAAGTTTTTTTGGGACGTATATACTGATATGCGGTCGTGGTGACCGCTCATATAATTGACGCGAAAAAAATATGTCCGTCGCATATACATATTTATTTTTGCTTTAGTTTAGTTCAACTGAAATATAATGATTTGAAAATAAATTATAAATTAAACAAAAATATTTTTATTAAAGAAATACACATTTTTATGAATCGTTGTAATTTAAGAAAAATAAATTAACCGTTGTACAAAAACGAATGTTAAACAAAACTAATAATAAATTCATCGAAATTCAAACAAAACTAAATGGCTTATGGTCTGTACTAACCAAAAAACAAGAGTAACAACAACAATTGTAATGGGTTCATTGTAAAAACTACAACTGTTTAAAACACTAATGATCATGCTTACAATTTTGACACAGTTTTAAGCACTCCAAATATATTGGTTTGCTGCACATACAACACAAGTGGTATCAGAATCAGAAATACTTTTTGATGGTCTTGGTCTGCTCTCCATTGTAGAATTACCAAATATTTCCAAAAATTGTCAAAAATGGTCAAAAATGGTCAATAATTGTCAAAAATTTTGAAGATTATTAAAAATTTATGAAAAATTGTAAAAATGGTCAATAATTGTCAAAGACAGTCAATATTTGTCAAAACCAATCAAAATTTGTCAAAAATGATCAAAAATGGTCCAAAAGGATCAATAATTGTTAAAATTTTGAAAAATGGTCAAAAATGGTCAAAAATTGTCAAAAATGGTAAAAATTTTGAAAAAATGGTCAATAATTGCCAAATATGTTAAAATTTTT
Organism: Lochmaea crataegi; assembly: GCA_947563755.1. Classification (NCBI taxonomy): domain Eukaryota; kingdom Metazoa; phylum Arthropoda; class Insecta; order Coleoptera; family Chrysomelidae; genus Lochmaea; species Lochmaea crataegi. The sequence continues at coordinate 42,715,900 of OX387424.1, forward strand.
GAAAAATGGTCAATAATTGTGAAAATTCGTCAAAAATGGTCAAAAATGGTCAAAAATGGTCAATAATTAATAAAATTTTTGAAAAATTGTCAAAAAATTTTAAATATTGTCAAAAATTGTCAAAAATTTTAAATATGGTCAAAAATTGTCAAAAATTTGGAAAAATCGTCAAAAATTGTCAAAAACTGTCAAAATTTTGAAAAACTGGTTAATAATTGCCAAATATTTACCAAAATTGTCAAAAATTTGGAAAAATGGTCAAAAATTTGGAAAAATGGTCAAAATTTTTCCAAAATTGTCAAAATTTTTCCAAAATTGTCAAAATTTTTCCAAAATTGTCAAAATTTTTCAAAATTGTCAAAATTTTTCAAAATTGTCAAAAATTTTTAAAAATGGTCAAATTTTTCGAAAAATTGTCAAAATTTGGAAAAATGATCAATAATTATGAAAAACTGTCGAAAATGGTCAATAATTATTAAAAATTGTCAAAATTTTTGGAAAATTGTCTAAAATGGTCAATAATTGTCAGAACCTGTCAAAATTGGTCAATAATTGTCAAAAATGGTCAATCATTATTAAAATTTGAAAAAATTGTCAAAATTTTGAAAAAATGCTCAATAATTGCCAAATATGTTAAAATTTTTGAAAAATTGTCAAAAATGGTCAACAATTGTCAAAAATGGTCAACAATTGTCAAAGACGGTCAATAATTGTCAAAATTCGTCAAAAATGGTAAAAAATTGTCAAATTTTTTGAAAAATGGTGAAAAATTCACGAAAAATGGTCATTCTATTGTGCATAAGAAACAAGCTTCTGTCGGCAGTCCGACGACCGCTCAACTTTTTTTTATTTTTTATATGTTTATTTGTAATGTACCAATGTAATAAATACTTGTGTATGTACTTCCTAAATATAATAGTTTTCTTTTTAACATACTTTAAACGTGAAAGTGCGTTCACTCACCCCAAGCGACTCTAATATATGTATACAGAGAGAGTCTCGAATAAATTCAATAGTCCAATAATTGATAATCTTTTTTTTGAAAAATGTTTGGACCGGTCGACTAGTATTTCCAATCGCGATATTTTACATACAATAATAATGTTTTCATCAGAGTTCCTTAATTCTGAGATATAGGGTGTGTATAGAGTGGTACAAATTTTCATTCCTCACCAATCCCAAGATAACAAAAAGTAACAAAGTTATGAAAAACAATTAATCAATACATGAATTTAACTATTTTAATTGAGCATCATGTTGTCCATTAACTATTTGGTAATATCCTAAACGCAATCGAAATTCGTTTTGAACATTTCTTATGACTTAAAATTGAAAGAAAAATCAAATTGGGAAATGTCATAACTTGCACAACTTGCACAACTACATTATCATTTTATAAAAAAAATCAATCTAGGTATTAAACAAAAAGATGGTATTTGCTGTGGTTTTTCATAAGTCAACAAATGTGTCGAACTTTGAAAATATCGATTATTAGCAAAGTCAGTTCTTTTCGAGGAATCGTTCAATATGCTTTATTCAACTCAAATGCACAAGATTGTAATTTTACAAATGATTGGATATGGAGACAGAGCAAGAACACAAACAAAAGCTGCGCATCTATTTAGATAAAAATATCCCGACCTGCCTCCCATATCGACAAACTGCCCTTAGTGAAGATATCAAAACTAATATACTACTATCTGCCCAAGAAAATCCCAATATCTCATGATGCAGATATTAGCCAGTTGTCAGTAGCACAGATTCTTGAGGTACATAAATTGCATCATCACAAACTTATAATGCTCCATGAATTACTGGAAGATGATCCTGATAGGAGACTGCAGTTTTGTGAACAAATTATTGATCAACTAGACACGAACAATATTCTAGTAGAGAACATTAGGTTTTCTGATGAATCTAAGTTTATGTTACACGGTGTATATATTTACATGTTGTAAATCGACAAAATTGTCGATATTGGGCGGATGAGAATTCACGGTGGATGAGGAAAGGCCATACTCAACGCCCAGAAAAAGTAAATGTTTGGGCAGGGATTGTAGGAATTGAAGTTATAGTATCAATATTCTTTGACGAAACTCTCAACGCAGTACGATATTTGGAATTTTTGCAAGAAAAATTAGTGTCGCTTTTGGCTAATTTGTTTCCCAACCCTGTAGATGTCAATGTGCCGGATAGAGACATCTGGTTTCAACAAGATGGTGCGCCTCTCCATTTTGCAAGACATGTTCGAGAATATCCCGATACAGTATTTCCAGGCAGATGGATAGATAGAAGGGGACCTATTGGGGACTCTCTCTGTATATTCTTGAAGACGGTAGCTGTACCGCTGAATGCAGAACGATGGAATAGCAATAGAAGAAAATATTATTATTCAATTTCCCAAAAAATAATAAATATATAGAGATATATAATCAAGGATACAAGTAACCATCAGAAGATATTATAACATATACGAGCTATTTTTAGAAAAACTTGTATCCAGATTCTATTGATCTTAAATGATTGTTTGCATTCAATTTTTTTGTCTGCCTTCCCCGCTTTCTTCACCCCTCTGTTCACCTTTCATTTATTATACTGAATTTGGAGAAATATAAGTATTCCACAGTTCCCATATAATTTCAAAAAGTATCATTTCACATATTTTACAGTACTGCGTTTTATTTCTAGAGCCACAGTATAACCTACTCTAGTCCATGCTAGTGGCCTAACTTGAAGGATATTTCATTTATCAACAAAATATGGTTAGCAATTTGCTTACGCTTGCCATCGTTTAGTTAATTTGGTCATTTTAGTATTAAATTGACTCTTTCGTTAATCAAAAAAGTCCATTAAGTCGAAAAGATAAATTTTAACCTACCAAATAATTCGCAAATATCAGAATAAATAACTGTTGCGAACAAAAAAGAGATGAGTAAAGGAACATCGAAATATATAATAGAGACAAAAGGCCTTAGCGATTGTCATAAAAAATATTATGAACGTTGAGTGAAAAGATGAAGCAAAAAACTTGTCTAATTTAGAACAAGAAACGGTCTTTATGTAAAATGTCTGTCGTATTTTTTATCTATCATTTATTCAAATCTGAAGGGTCTTTATTTTGTTATTTCGGCACATTTAACCGCATTTAAAAGATCTGACACGGTTTTCTTATATATTTTTTCAAAGCTATTAGTCTTTGTTTGTGATTAGATTTTAGCGAATTGTTTTTTTCATACTCAGTTAAAAAAATTATGAGTCGCTTTTTTGGAAGGATCTGTTATTGAAATGATAAACGGATTATCGGGATAATTGTATATATTTAACTCCCTCCGTTACTCTCGTGTACTTATAAATTGAGATAGCAGGTCAGGATGCAGTCATGAACTATGACTCATTTCCCTCAAGGTATTGTACCTCAAGATACACGTGCTACCGTGCCGTTTAGGGGAGTCCACTTTGAAAAAACATCGATGTTTTTTTCGATTCGATAAATCGGAACTATACATCGATTTCTTTCGATGTATCGGATGAAAACATCGATGTTTTGTAAACATCAAGTACTTTTTCTAAGATTATTACAAAGCTGTAGTCATGTGAAAAGTGATACATCTCGAAACAGGTAATCTTTTCAGAGTCAAAATTTTTGTATATGACGGTTATGAAAAGAGCTAAATCCATTATTTTATTAAAGTTTAGATTTTAATCTTTCAACCAAATGCAATTCAATGTTTTAAAATGTTAGCCCGGATCGCCGGCCGACACGACAATCAAAAACAATTTTTTATTGTTACTGATTCCTGGGCAGTGCTGCCAAAATCAGTTCAGTTCAGCTTAAGCCCTTCGTACAAGTTGGCCGAGCCGGCTCGCCCAGCTCGTTTTGACAGATTTGCATGGCGGTTTTGATAGATGTCACAAACGCAAACAGGCCTAGTTCACGTTGGCCGCGACGGCATTATATTGTCAGTCTACTATTGAGAAATAAACTTATCTATTTAAAACAAACAAACAGAAATAAAGATTTTAGGTAAAATTTCAGTGGTCAAACTTGAATTTTTGTAAAATTAACTGGTTATCACCGATTCGATGTTTCATGAAAAAATATCGAGTATATCGATAGCATTCCAAAACATCGGATCGATTCGATGTATCGCGTTGAAACATCGATGTTTTCGATGCATCGATGTATATCGAATATCCCTTGTGACGTTTAATCAGTCTTGTTTATCGTTTAGTACCGAATGGTTTGTTGTTTTGTTCCAATTTTTGCGTGTAATGAATCGAAAAGCGTTTTGTTCAAGTGAATTTGACAAGAAACAACGGAAAAGAAAGCGGAAGAGTAACGCTTGTGTGGGTGGCCGACCATATACCACAAATAAAACGAATAAACCAAAACCAGGGATGCAACCATCAAAAAAGCAACGTATTATCGTACACAATAGCTCTAGTTTTATCCTGTCACTATGAATTAGCTACCAACCGTTTGTATGTATGTATGTACAAAGTACAAAGACTCGTCTGCAATGGAATCACGGGTGCAATGGGATCGTCCTCTATCGCAGCCTTAGAGCTTAGACCTTCCTCCACTACATCTACATTTACGGAGGATCACTCTGGAAAATGCCTATAAGCTAGCTCAGGCTGAATCTTTAAAACCCGGTGATCTTATGGGACATTTTAAGATACTAAGAGTTTGAGCAATCCAAACCATGAAGATGCCCATGAGCTTTATGCAGGATTTCGAACTCTCGTTAGTCGTTGCATGAGCATGAGTTAACAATAAAAGAAATCGCTCTAATTACGAGAGGTGCCTTCACTTATTATACTGATGGGCCAAAAAAACGAAGGAGTAGGAGTAGATGCTACAGGTGCTCATTCTAGGATGTCAACAGCCCTGGGAAACACTCCAACAATATTCCAAGTGGAGCTAGCAGCAACAGATTTGTGTGCCTCAAAAAACTCCGCTACTCAGCAGGAATATTCATTGCGTCTGATAGCCAGGCTGCTGAAAGACTCTGAAGTCTACAAATTATGAGTCAAAAACATTCTGGAATTGCGAATAATCCCTTAAGCAACTCACTAGATACAACAGTAAGTAAATTTGTTATGGGTACCACGGCATAAAGGAATTGTCGAAGATAAGATTGCTGATGGACCCGAACCATTTTGTGGTACAAACTAATGAATTAATGGAGAATTCTTACTGGATACTCAGATACTCACTCAGATACGTATTTTAATATTGCAAGGCTTTAATAGTAGATAGTCTATGGAGTTATAGCTGGACATAAATTTTACACACCACCACAATTAGTTTTTTAAGGTTTTTAAGTTCGGCGACACTTGATTGTTGATCAAGCGTGTCAAAAGTGAAATTCAACAACTTTACAACTCTGAAAACAGTCAAAAATGACATCCTTATATAAAGGGCTGAAAATAAAAAAAAATTTTCTAGCTTTGTTCGTTTTTTTGGCAACTGCTAATGTCCAGCATCCTTGAGTGATAAATTATTCTGTGATTGTTTCAACCTTAAATTCAAAACTTGAATACTCATCAGTTCCTCCTGATAAATACATAATAAATATCTATAAATTATTTGATGCGTATTCGAAAAGTCTGGTTAAAATTTGAATATCAGGCAATTTCGAGTCAAATATCTAGTTCAAATTGCGATACGATTTATTGTTGGTTGCCTTCTGAAATTGGCATACAGTTATTTCAACCTACCATATATAACTTTTAGCAATAAATCGACTATCCGATGACTACCGAAAATTTGTGCTTTTTGTAAATTCTGCCACCGTTAGGCTATCAACCGTTAAAACTCATATTAATCGTCCATTAAATTAGAAGTAATTAAACGGGTTAAACAAAGAGTTTTCCAACAAGTTGGGATTTCAGAGACATGATAAATGGGTTAGCGTTTGTTGCAGATTAATAGACATTCTCGTATAATGGTGCATGGAAATTTGTGTTTGAAAAATTTTTAGAAACATACGCGGCTCGAGGATTATTCTCTATAAATTTGGATACAATGAAGAGTAAGGGAATTATAACAATTCATTCAGAATGACTTAGACTACACAGCTTGGAAGGCGTTTCAAACTGTGAGCAAGATTTGCATAACATGGAAAATACTGTTTTCTTAATTGCAAGTGAGACCGCCATTTCTGTGTTCGTGTTCAACTAGCATTTCAACTCAAGTTACCACATAGAGGCGCCACCACATCCTACATATTTCGTGCTCTTCTCAACAGCGTCAGCCACCCACGTTTAACGGTCTGAGAGATGAGGACTTCAAATACCCAATCACCAACCTTCTTTTTGAATTCCTACTTCCCTGTCAGCCAAATATATAAATAGCGGATCCTCGAGTGCCAACCATACCAGTACCGGTTTTACTTTCGAAAAGGCACGTGGCATAATTAACGGTCACTGGTACACACCGTTACTTGCCACGGTCTGATAAATAGGCCAGGCGTTGAACAACGAAACTACAATTCAGCGAAAAAACAGCGCCTAGGGTCGGTTTCTGTTCAGAAAGCGCTCTAAAAAGTATCTACACCAGTGCTAACCAGTAAATGGTGCAACGAAAAAACCTCTTCTTTTTCCAACATGACAAGAACCAGGGCAAAGACCAAGAAAAAGAGACTCACGACAAATTTCCCGAACTTCAAACTAAAACTTCAACCTCCAAATCTTCCGTCCAAAAAACTTCCGAGACACCCTCCAGCAACTCAAAAAAATCCAAACCCCGCCCGTTGATGGAAATTACTGTTCCACGACCTAACTCACCTCACTACGAAAATCTCCCTCACTTAGCACGATATTTCGAAAATCTTTCTCCAGAGCAAATATCTGTTATGAATAAACTTTTAGCCGAAAAAGATCAAACTTCCATTCCACATAGCAATTTGTGCTACGCCCAGTCTGCCAAATCTCCGTCTTCATCTATCCCATCTTTACGTTCTTCCCAGGACTCCTCCTTTCACTAAGCACCAAATCACAGCCAAATCGACGGAGCAGCCTCAGTTCGGAATTCTTCGTCCAAATCTTCATTCAACACCTCATCACCATCAAAAACTCCGCTTCAAACTCTCAACCTACGCAACCTTCCAGCCAAATTCTACTCTCAGAAGGAACTTTCCATCCTTCTGAACAGAAATTAAATTTTGAGAGGCCAAATCTCTTACCTGAAAGTCAACCCAAACTGTAGTGCTCTCCTCAAGATTCCGAGGAACATTTGCCCCAAAATTCTTCAGCTGAAAATCCAAAATGCCATAGTAGACAACAAATTGGTATACAGACCTCTCCCCTCTCAAACTCCTGCCTCCAGGAAGCACCTTCCAGCGGAAAATAACAAAATCTTCTCAAAGATCTTCAAATCAACTTCCTGAAATGCTGGAGGATCGTCTCCAAGTCCACTAATTCTTCAAACTCCCTAATCAGAGTTATTACTAACTCTGAAACACAACTCCACCACGCACTCTCCAAAGGAATCTTTCTTTACCATCGTTGCGAAATTTCGAACGCAAACCCTCTTCCACCCGTCCCAAAATATTATATCTCGCCAGCTGCAGCAGCCAGATTTCCATTTTTTTATATATATTGTTCATCAATGGAAAGAGGAGTTATTTCATCTCATTTCACCTACAGTAAATAAACTAGGTGACAGCTAGTCGTTAAGAGTAGTGTGGAATAGTATCGAAAAACTAAAGACATCAACCGAATGTAATAGAGTCAAGCTGACCTGGGTACCACGTTATAAGCCAAGTGCATGGAAAAACGTTGATGAAAGAATCATACGTGAAACGTAGTGCGGAACTGCTCATACTGTGCAGGAATCAGCTGAGAATTATAACAGTTTTCTTGAATGTTTATGCATCAGTGGAGAGCATCTGAACAAATCAAAACTAGACAACGGAAACCTTACATGCAGGAAACGGAGACAGTGAAGCATATACTGTAACCATGCGAACTATAGAGTGGAAGAGGAGGATAATTGGTAGGACTGTAGAGAAGAGTATGCTGTACGGTGAGGAGGTGTGGGTGAAAGAGCGGGAGTGAATCCAAGGGTTAGGCCAATCCTGCGGATACAGAGAGGGATATTGCTGAGGGTGGTGCAGGGGTACAGGACAGTGGGTGGACTGGCAGCAGCGGGGCTGGCAAGGACATACCCATTGGACGTGATGGATAGAGCCAGGAATAAACGCTGGTGGGGTGAGACCAGAGAGGAAGTACAGGATGGATGAGGAAATTGAGAGAAGGTGGGAGGAGTATGAGGGCGCGCTAAAAGGAGCGATTGGGAATAGGAGAGATTGGATGGACCGGAAATTCGGGGAGGTGAACTACTTCTTGACACAGGTGTTCACTGGACATGGGTCGAGAGTAGGGTAACTCAACAAAATTGGAAAAAGAGAGACTGGAGTGTGCGAGTGGTGTGAAGTGGAGGATGGTGTTGGGCATGTGTTTAAGTGCTGGAGGAACGAGGAGGTGGTGAAGAAGTTGGAGAGAAAACTAGGGGAGGCGGTGTATTGGGAGAACATGGTGGAGATAATATTGAGGGGGAGGAGGAATAGATTGAGGAAGTGGCGTAGTAGAGAGCATGGTTAGGGGGAGAGAAGGTCTCGATATGGCATGAGAGGTAGGAGTGAAAGTTAGGGAGAAGACGACGGTGTGAGCGGAGAGTGTGCGAGGGACCGCCGCCCGTCTCGAATTATGATAGGGTAGTGATTCCGAGGCTGGGGTAACGGCGAGTTTGAGGTGAGTTTGGTTGGTAGGCATCCCTACTGGGGATGAGTCCAACACTGTTTAGGTCCTGGACCCTTTCGAACATGAGTTTCCTATCTCGGCCCGAAAAAAAAAATGCCAACTATAGCGAACACCCAGCAAAGAACTTGTTCAAGCTAGTGCAGGGAACAAAGGTACTGAACTGGGTGCAATAAAAAAACAAGACCAAATAAACAAAATTCAGTGTTATCGAAAAATTTGTCAGATGGAAAAACCTCTTACTGGCTGTTGTTAAACTTTTTTCCATTTTCCGTTGCCAACACTTCACCACAAATAATGTCAATATTGGTTATTTTTGATGTGTCACATAACAGACCTATTTATCAGATAATGTGCTCTAAACACAAAATTATTATGACAACAGCCTGAACCATTTCCGCTTAGACTAATTTCCTTGTCAGAGACAGTTTCCTTCCCACGTCAATTTTCTGAGTCTTATCCTGTGGACAGAGTAATTTAGATTGATATAGATGTTTCCAGAATTCTTCTTCGATAAGGTAAGGTTTTTAGTCTGTAGTTGCTGCTAGTGTTTTATGAACACGAAAAGCTGTTTATTAATAAAATGACTTGTTAATTCAATTTTTTTCCAAACAAAAATAAAAAAGCAAAATTAATTGAAGTAATTTCATAATGTCGCCTTCCTTTATTAAAGCAATTTTAGAACGTCTGCAGCGTACGACGTCAAAGTAAGCATAATTTTTCAGTGTCACAATGAAACCAACCAAACAAAGAGTCTTCCAACAAAAACGAACTTTAGGGATTGTGATTAATTAAACGTTTGTCAAGATTTGTATTATATTAATAGGAATAAACAAATGTATTGGCAGAAAAGCATGTTGAATGTTATAGAAAAGGAATTTTATGCTAAATAACTTGGAGAAAAAGTCCACTTCTATTGTTGGGAAGTGTGGAAAATCCAAATGGAATGAACTCATTATTTCCGTTATTCTACCGGGTGTTCGATTAAAAGAAATGAGCGTCTGTATCTCACCCAACAGCTTCCGGAAAAACAATAACAAAACTGGCCAAGAGAAACAGTCCGTAATTACCAAATTGAACAAAAATAAAAAATCTTCGCAATAATAATAATAACTATTATAGATATCGAAGAATAAATAAATATTATTCAACGCTTTACAACTAAGTCTTGCAAAATATATTTTTCAAAAACAGGGACCGTTCAACTTAAGAAGCAACAACTACTTCAGTAAATAGGACAATTTTACAGGAAACTGTAATAGTTCATGATTGTTTCAAGCTAACGGGCTTGTTGTCAAATTTCGAATTTTGGTTTGTGGTTGGGAGCTGAAGATGTCGCTATCATCACAACTTTTACATTTCCGTAACTGTAAGACATGTATTGTTGGTGATTTTAGAGACATAGTCAGTCCGGGATTAACTCTCGGACGTTAACATATACCTTGTACTGATGAGGCGCAAATGCGCCGAAACCGGTCCCTTCTAATTACAAACCAGAATAGGTGGATAAATCTAGACTTTCTTTTGGTAACGAACAACAAACTAAAAATTACTATGTTCATATTTTCTACTTTTGATTTATTGGTAGGTATTGAAGTTTGTTGAGGGCTAAGTTGGAAGATTTGTCCCAATTGGGGGCGAGTGGAGCATTGGAAGAAGCCGAAATTAATGGCGATAATCGTTGCACTAACGTTGCACTAACACTTTTGTTTGGTCCTTGCTCATAGTTTTCTTAAGTGCACGATCCATGGTTAAACATATATTAAGTCTGATTGTGTATAAAATGAAGAAAAAAGCAAAGAAAAAGAAAAGAAAGTAAATAAAATTGATATCGTTCTACGTTTGGGAAATAAAAAAATAAATTTCGGTTTATTTTATTGTAAGCAGGCACTTGTTTTTTGACACATTTTACAAAAACACGTACAGAAAAATAAGAAAATATGCTGAGAAAATTATTCGCCGGGATATTACCAAACAAATAAAAGATAGAAAAAAGAAGAAAAGAGAAGTTTTCAAACTGTTTATTCGAATAAAGCATCCGTATACGAAAATTTTTCCGCATACCATCCAAGAATTAAGAATTTAATTATTATACTACTGACATCCGTATAAGTTTAAGAATTGAATCCCAGGTCGGTCAATATTGGATAATGCTAGGACACATTTTTATTTTCAATAAGGTTGTTCTAAAGACGTTAGTGGAGGGCATTTTCAACATCTACTTTATTAACATTTATTTTTTTTACAATATCAAAAACTGAACATTATTATTTGTTAGTTATTGAAGTTGTTGTAGCGAATATCGGCAATCAGATGGTTTGTTCAACAACAATAACATGGTTAAATAGATGATTGAAAGACCTTTGGGAAGATATATCAAAATACCTCACTTCTCTTTACTTCTCTTTAAAAAAATTGGTGGCTGCTACTGCCACTCGAAGGAAGTTGAAATAGGGATGGCATTTTTTCGTTACAGGATGTTCATATTCTCAATTTGAGGATTTTTATAAAAATATCTACAACAACTGTAAGAATAAATCAATCATATTTGGCTTTTCCACACTGTATAATAAAAAATGTATTAAATTATGTTGTTATATAAAAAATTCGTTGATACCTTGATTTTCACGGAAGTGCCTAATTATAAAGCAATTTGTATTTATTCAACTTACCTAATATTGTCTCACAACAAATAACTGGAACCAACCACCTGAAAAATAAACGTTAATATCAGTGTGGTAACACAGGATGTTTCGTAACATGAACCATTAGTCATATATTCTTCAAAAAAATTTGTTTTCCGTTGAATTAGTTCAATTTTATAAAAACTGATTTTTTAAATGCTCCTTCTCCTTAAAGTGTCAACTACATTCAATGAAGATCGGCCACAATGCATCTCTATTCTAAGTAGGTATTAGAGTTCAACTCCGTCTGATGTTTTTTAACCATGACTATCGTTCGCGGTTGGGTTTACCCACCCTATACCAATTTGAAGCAACGTGTTATACATTGTTGTAATCAGCTCAGCTAGGAAAATGCGGAAATTGTAAAAAAGGGGGGTTTCAAAAAAATGGTAATGACGTCATCACACGAAGGTGGTTCACCCTGTATATTAGATTATAAATTGAAAAAATAGTACATTAAAATCAAAAATCGACCTGTTCAGGGAATTTCTAATATTATTGTTTTTTCAGCTGATAATGAATTTATGCGTTACTTTATGGACGCACTGTATATAATAGGTACACTGTAAAAGATGCAAATTTGTTTAATTAGAACAAAGCAGTAATTTTTTTTATTTATAATTGTTGTTATGTTTGAAAACTCCAAAATATTTGCATATTTTTGGCAACGAAAACTAAAAGCTAGTGGAAAGTTTTGCCAGGCAAACATTTGACGAAGTTGCAGTTGCTGAGTGGTGTTCTATTTGTCAACACGTAAGAACGTTCATTTGTTGAGGCTGAATATTCCCTTGTGTTTGTTGTAAATACTGGTTCAGATGAAGATATTTCAGATAATAGTGAAAATGATGCTTTAAGTGGAATTGAATTATTCAGCGAGTCTGATAGCAATTAAGGCGATGGGATAATCCAATTGAACGACTAAATGTAAATTTCGCTAATTAGCTCATTATGAAGAAAAGTAGAAAATTACTAGGTATTGTGTACATACAAGGTAAGAAGTATATCTCCCAATTAATTTTGGGAATCTGTGTTTATTCACCTTGTATAAAATAGATTATACGAGGAAAGAAGTATAATCTCATTGGAAAAAGAATATTGTGTGCAAAATATCTATTTTCTACTTTTTTTTAAATTCTTGTTTTCCTAAGTAATGATGAAAGGGTCTCCATTCAACAGTTTTTTGCTGGCTAACTGACATTTCCTACTACGCTATTTTATTTTGTTATCTGGTAAAGTGAATACAAATTTTCATTGTTATATTTCTTTTAATATCTTTCTTATCCTACTTACTGCTCTTAATACATATTCACATAACATTATTTGCAGTTACCGGCAGAAATTAAAAATTAATGAGTGATGGTTTAATATAAAAAAGTACCTGCTTGTCGAAATTTTCAATCATTTTATTCAAATTAATTTAAAATTTTAGTCTCATATCCCTGATACCCAATAACATTAAAATCGTTACGCCTATGATTTGAAAGTCCAACATCAAATTTCCAACATGACGTCACTTCCACGCATGCTGCTGTTACGTAGGTGGCCCATTCTCTATTGAGACAGACTCTATTATCCAATCACAGGAACATTCTATAGTTTGTCAATTCTGCTGATTTTCAGCGTCCACGATTGAGGGATTTATCACTTAGTAAACTCCGCATTTTCCAAAACGTTGCTCCAGCTATTTAAATATGAGGTCTTATAGGTCTTATTGCCACTTTGATTGTCTGCTTACTACTTTATCTCAAGTGTATTTATATTTGAACCTATCTGCTTACTCACTGTCAATTCGATATTCAGTAACAAGAAGGAATGGGAACCAAACACTATAACTCCAAGACTTGGAATAAACGCCATTTCAATTGTGAACAAACGGCTGGAAAGCAATAGAAGGGACTGCGATAGGAGTGTTCGGACCAGAAACCGAACACTCCGAAAACTTGGGAAAAAAGTATCTCTCAAGCTGACGCCATAGTAAGGTGTGCCCAGTTCAATATTGATAATTGAATTTACTGTTTGGACCCTTACTTTGTGGAATCTACTAATATTTTAGTGTTATAAATGAAACTAACTGTTTCTAATTAATCCCACTATTTAATGAAAAAATTATGAAAATTATGAAAGGATATTGATAATTATTTCGATATTGACATATCATCGTCAGAATGACAGAAGTTACATTTTATGTGATATGGGGCTTCCCATTGGTGAACCTTCATTTTGAATATATACCTTATTATCAAAAGTAAAATAATTCTGATTAATACATACATCAAACAAATTAAGTATATCTGATATTATTCCTGGATTGATATTTTAATTTTCTAGTAATTTTTTAATAAGTGTTATGCACTCTTTTGGAGGAATTTTGGAGAACATATTGGTAACATTAAATGAAATAACTTTAGAGTTATCTTGTAATTTGTATGTTTTTAATTTTTTGATTATTTCTATTGAGTATGTAGATATACCTCCATAGCTATTGAGTATATTGTTTAGTTTTTTAGCTAACTTATTATTAGGAGTATTAACGTAAGAAACTACAGGTCTAATTGGTTTCGATATTTTATGTAATTTAACAGTTCCATATAATTGTGGAGACTGAGGAGTTTGATTAATTATGTATTTTTTCTCATAATCATAAAGCATCGAAACCAATTAGACCTGTAGTTTATTACGTTAATACTCCTAATAATAAGTTAGCTAAAAAACTAAACAATATACTCAATAGCTATGGAGGTATATCTACATACTCAATAGAACTAATCAAAAAATTAAAAACATACAAATTACAAGATAACTCTAAAGTTATTTCATTTAATGTTACCAATATGTTCTCTAAAATTCCTCCAAAAGAGTGCATAACACTTATTAAAAAATTACTAGAGAATTAAAATATCAATCCAGGAATAATATCAGATATACTTAATTTGTTTGATGTATGTATTGTAACGTTTATTCTAATTTATATTTACAATTAATTTATATTTACAGATTTATATGTAATTCAGTCCTTATTTAATAATTTATGTCATACACTAAACACACTAATTATAATTTATATGAGAGTCACTTGATAAACACTTTATCGATGCGCGATTACTTTCCTTCGGTATCAACACTGACTGATTGACTAATTTTCTGCGGCGATGCTCGTGGCCTATTTATACTCACGCGCCGTAATTCTAGAAATCTTTCGGCGTTCTGGAGGGTTCACTGGATATTCTCGATGTTTCGTATTCTGGATGCTTCTCGAAAATTGGGCGGAGGAGCCATAGTCGTCTCATACGGGGATTTCACTGGGGGCACTAAGTGAGAATATTATTGCAGTAGCTCGCGTAACATTGCCCCCTCCTTAAGAGACAGTTCCTCCTGGAACTATCTAGGAAACTGGAACGAGATGACTGTATCGGCAACTGGTCCCCTTGTTGCATTTTCCATTTGTATGGAAGTAACATGCGACCGTCTTCTCTGTTGGCTGTGTCTCCCGAGCATGGCCGCAAACCAGTACCTGCACTTCGGTGTCTCGGAAGATTACTTCTACCATGTTACGGATTATTCGCCAATCTAAATGCCTACATTCAATCTTGGGCATGGCTAGCCTATGCACGTTCAATTCAAGCACATGCTCCCTCAGGCTTCGTAATGCTTCCCAGACATCCTCGTACGTTGGTCTTTCGTCGAAAGTGTTCCTCGTCACTAGGTGGAAATTGTAGCGGGAGCCATTTTGCAGCTTCAAAGCTTTACCTGGTACTGGTAACTGGTTTACCAAAGGTCGTGCACCACTCTTCTTTATAAACAGAGATGCCAGTCCGCGCGCATCGGTTACGCTGGCAGGGATGTTTATTGCCAGTGAGTATTCCTCCGGAACGGTAAGCAGGTCTTGTCGTCTCTCAGTGGTGACGCCGAATCTTGCTTTTCCGGTACCACCATAAGCACCCATGAATTCTACAAAAGCAGGATCGGCTACTTCCTGAAGCTGGTTTACTTCCTCATCGTGGTCACCTTTGGCTTTCCATTTGGGATCTTGCTGATACGATAGATGACATCGTTGATTCTTTTCTTTACGAGGTACGGACCGTCCCAAGCTTTCTGCAACTTTGGAGAAAAACCCTTTTGTCTTCTTGGGTTATGCAGCCAGACTTTGTCTCCTTCGTGGAAACCTCCTTCCGTAGCTTGCGTATCGTACCTTTCCTTCATCCTATCGCTAGCGATCTGAAGATTCGATCGAACCAGCTCGTGTACGTCATCCATTCTTTTTCTCAGCTGAGTCACGTAATCTTCACCAGCTATGTCTTCTCCGGGTCGGCATCCAAATTCAAGGTCGCAGGGTAATCTCATTTCGCGTCCGAACAGAACTCTTGCTGGTGTTTGGCCGGTGGACTCATTGATGGCGGATCTGTAGGCCATCGCGAATAGCGAGAGATATTGGTCCCAATGTCGCTGATGGTTAGATACTACTTTAGACAGGAATTTGCCAAGAGTTCTGTTCATTCGCTCTACCATTCCGTCCGACTGTGGGTGCAAAGCCGTAGTTCTCGTTTTCTTCATGCCGAGCTTTTCACAAACTTCCTGGAACAGCTGGCTTTCGAAGTTTCTGCCCTGGTCGCTGTGTATTTCCAGGGGCACTCCATATCGGCAAATGAACTCATTCACAAGCACGTTGGCAACCGTTGCGGCTTCTTGGTTTGGAATGGCATACGCTTCTACCCATTTTGTGAAGTAGTCCATCACCACCAAAATGTACCTGCTGCCATTTGCTGTCGGTGGAAACGGTCCGGCAATGTCTAGGGCAATGCGTTCAAAAGGGCTTCCGACATTGTACTGCTTCATAGGAGCCTTTCTTCTCCCGTGCGGTCCATTGGTCGTAGCACAGGTAGTGCACTTCTTACACCAGTCCTTCACATCTTCGGAACTGTGCATCCAATAAAACCGTTCTCGCACTTTCTGGAGGGTCTTCTTCACACCTAGATGTCCTCCTGACGGACTGTCGTGTAATTTCCGCAGTACTGCTGCTATCCTTGTTCTTGGAATCACCAACTGTCTTCTACTTTCGGAACCCTCATCGTTCTCGATTACTCGCTGTAGCAACCCGTTTTCCAAAACCAGCGAGTCCCACTGGGCCCAATACGATTTCATCGTTGGCGAGTACCTTGAAATCTCCTGCCAAGTAGGTCGACAGTTCTCCTTTTTCCAATGTCGGATTTTCTTCAAGTCGGGATCGTTCTCTTGTTCCTCTTCCAGCTTTTCTGGTGTCCATTCGTCGGTGGTCACCGTGGTTCTTCGAATCGCAGCTTCCTTAGCTTCTGTTTTGCTGCAGTGAGAGCACTCTGCAGGGCATGGTCTTCTAGAGAGGGAGTCTTTGGGAGGTCTTCGGGTCGAAGCTGCCCTCTGAAGGTCGACCCTTCCTAGTTTTTCCTGCTGGGCATCTTTGTTTGTAGCAGTTCTCGGTCGCTTGCACGAACTGCGTACATGTCCCATTTCTTTACAATTCCAGCATCTCACAGCTTTCGGTTTTCCATTTGAGATGCTTTTCATCATGTTGACAATCTGGTCGAGCTTGTTCTCAACTTCTTCGTCTGCTACAGCCCTCACCTTGCCGTATACTCCGGAAGCCTGTGTAGCTGCTTCGTACTCCAATGCTGCAGAGAGTACGTCGACCAGTGTCTTATGCCGAGCCAGGCGTAGAGTTCTCTGCATTTCATGGTCACGAACTCCGTCGATGAATGTCTGTACCCCTAAACATTCCATGACATTCTCCGGTGCCGATGGATAGGCAAACCGCACCAACCTCGCAATGTCTGCTTCGAATTCTTGCAGAGTTTCGTCGCGTTTTTGTTTGCGGTTTTTCAGCTGCGACTGGTACAGATGCTACAGGTGTTCCAGGCCATATCTCATATTCAATCGCTTTTTGAGTTGTTCAAAATCTTCGGCCTCTTCCACTGGAATGGTCTGGAGGATATCCATAGCGTCTCCTCTAAGGGCAAGAGTTAAATTTAACGCTTTTTCCTTCTCACTCCAGTTGTTTGCCTTTGATGCCGCCTCGAATTGCTTAAGATAGTTCGGCCATGACGTTTTACCATCGAATGTTGGCAGTTTCACTCGGCTGTTAATATCGTTTTCCATTTTCGGTTTCAACTCTACTTTCTCTGCCAGTTCGTCGTTATTCGGGGCTTGCCTAGTTGTAATATCCGGTTTATTACTAGTCTTCCTTTCGATTTCTTTGATTTTTTGTTTCATTTCTTGCTCCATACTTTTAATCTTTTCTTCCACGGCAGAAATATCAGTCTTCATGGATGTCATTTCATTTTTCATGTCCGTCGAAATTTTATTTTCCATGTCCGACATTTTGTTTTCCATGTCCGCCGAAAGTTTACTTTCCATGGATGAAATTTTATTTTCCACGTCCGACAATTTGTTTTCCATGTCCGCCGAGAGTTTACTTTCCATGGCTGAAATTTCGTTTTTTATATCCGTCGAAATTTTATTTTCCATGTCCGACATTTTGTTTTCCATGGATGAAATTTCGTTTTTTATATCCGTCGAAATTTTATTTTCCATGTCCGACATTTTGTTTTCTATGGATGAAATTATAGAGGCGGACGCTTCGTCGGTGAATTCAAACGTTTCCGGGTCCAATCCATTGTTAATCATAGCTTTTTTTAGTCGTTCCACTAACACCGACTTGACCCCACTTGTATCCAGTTCGAAATCCTCCAACTCTCTTCGAAGCTCTGAAACTTTTAATTCACAAAGTTTCTTCGCCATCTTCCTGTATATTTATTTATTTTTTTTTAATCCTACACCTGACACCAATGTAACGTTTATTCTAATTTATATTTACAATTAATTTATATTTACAGATTTATATGTAATCCAGTCCTTATTTAATAATTTATGTAATACACTAAACACACTAATTATAATTTATATGAGAGTCACTTAATAAACACTTTATCGATGCGCGATTACTTTCCTTCGGTATCAACACTGACTGATTGACTAATTGCCTGCAGCGAAGCTGGTGGCCTATTTATACTCGCACGCCGTAATTCTCGAAGTATCTCGGCGTTCTCGCGGGCGCATTGGATATTCTCGATGTTTCGTATTCTGGATGCTTCTCGAAAATTGGGCGGAGGAGTCATAGTCGTCTCATACGGGGATTTCACTGGGGGCACTAAGTGAGAATATTATTGCAGTAGCTCGCGTAACAGTATGTAGATGACATATTAGCTTGTTTTGTAGGTAGTGAACGATAATTAGATATATTGTTCAATCATATTAATAATTTACATCCAAGAATTAAATTTGCATTAGAAGTTGAAGAAAATAACTCAATCAATTTTCTTGATATTAAAATTCAAAGAGTCAATAATATACTTGATTTTTCAATTTACAGAAAACCAACACATACTGATGCGACTATACCATATAATTCCAATCATCCCATGTCACATAAATTAGCAGCATATAATTCAATGATACATAGAGTATTTTCATATGCTGGAAATATTTCTAATAATATTCCAAAGATAATATCTTGTTTAACAAATACAGCAGTTTCTTTTAAAACAGAAAACAATGAGAGTAAAAAATTGTTAAATGTAAAAACAAAAATACCCCCATTAAAAAAGTCTGGAATATATAAACTTAAATGTCCAGAATGTAATGCTGTCTATATTGGTCAAACAATTCGAAATTTTGAAATTAGATACAATGAACACTCACGAGCATACAGATTAAAACAGCCAGATAAATCACATTACGCAAAACATCTTCTTGACACAAAACATTCATTAACACCTAACATAGAACTAGAAGTACTGCATATTTGTGATAAGAAACAAGAACTAGATTTCCTTGAAGAACTAGAAATAAGAAGACACTTAAGAGACCCACAATATGAAGTTGTCAATTAACAGATGAATCTAGGGAGCTCTCCACTAATAAATTGTCTTCTTAAGTAACAATTGTAAAGATCAGCAGATATAGTTTTCCTTGGTTTCCTATATCATTGCACAGTTATACTGATCTTAAATGGGAAAAAGATATCCAGGATATCCCCATAGGGCTAATAATACTTAAGCTTTAATATTTGTAAAATTATATCTTCTTCTTTTTTCTATTCATATATATTAAGTCAATCACAAGATAAGTCACTTACTATTTGGTCTAGCCAAAATATTGAACATCAAGTAGGTATCACATAAAATGTAACTTCTGTCATTCTGACGATGATCTGTCAATATCGAAATAATTATCAATATCCTTTCATAATTTTCATAATTTTTTCATTAAATAGTGGAATTAATTAGAAACAGTTAGTTTCATTTATAACATCAATATTGATAAAATACATAAAAGATCTGACCTTTGGAAATATCTTTTAGAGGTACGGCAATCAAAGATACTCCTGGGAAACTACCACCAGGTGAAAACAGACGAATACCTAAGCGGAGAATGAAGATTCTGTGAAATGGAAAAAAACATCCATTTACATATTTGCGGATTGCATAGCAATACAGAATCCTAGGGCTCAACTCAACACCTATGAGACTGCCGGATATAAGAGGGTCGCTTATACTGAAGGCACCTGATATCCTGAAACTCCTCCCGTGAAAAAGTTCTGAAGGAGCTACTAGTTTATGAGACTTTCCTTAGGAACTGAGTAGAAAAAACGGGTACAATAGATATTTAAAGTATCAGTGAATGTCACCCCAGTATACATACATACGACAAATTCACTGTCACATCAAAATTGCATCATACTTTCTATTCAAACCATTTGGACGCACAATTAATAAATGAAAACTAAGCAATGAGAGAATTTCGCCCAATATAATTTTCGTTAATAAATTCTTTTTTTGTTTAACCTTGACACTCTCATGGTATTACAAAATAAATACTTTCGATATCAATACACCTTGTTTAGACAAATGTTGCATATTACACCTCACATTGTCACTAACAGTAAGTATTTCATTTGTATTGATTTTCCCGATAGTACATCTTAATATATTTACATTTGTTTTGTTCGTGGCTATCCCCACAGGGAAAGGAGACTGATATAAATATACTCCATTATCCCTTGATCCTACAGTATTATTTTTTGAACAAGACGAAATGTATAAAATGGAACGAGAGGAGAGGACCTTAAAAATTCCCCAGTGACGCTAAGCTTAATTTTTTTTGTTTGTCCAGGAAGGTACGTGATGTATATTGGAAAATAATTTGAAATATCAAAAGGTGTGGCAAACGTTGAATATAAAATTTAGGAGAATATTCGATAAGTGCTTTTTTAGAATAATGGAAGACATTTGCATAACATATTTAAAATTTTTAATGTACTTATTTGCAGAATAATTTTGAACCCCCCACCTCCACAAAGTGATATACAAAAATAATATATGAGATGAAATACAGGGTGTTTCGATATACGACCAACAACGCTCTACCACAGAGAGTTTTCGTTATTTAATGATTTTTGGTATAGAAGCATGAACTCACTTTTGAAGGGTTTAGTTACCGAGATGCAAAATATTGAAATTTTAAAATTGAAAATATAAATCTTTTCACAGTAGAATTAATAATGAATTAAGCTTTCCATGTGCTGCTAACTTAAGTAGGCAGACTATATTTCTCTAATTCTGTGAGTGTAATACTCTTTAATATTGATAGTTTTTGCGTCAGATTATTTTCATTTAATACCAGCAATGAGTCTCCGAATTGGAGGTATTTGTTTTCCAAATATTCATGCAAATCCTACTTTGTTCGTCAGAAGTACTTGCAAATTTTCATTTATAATCAAATTTTTGCAACATCGTTCATTTTAGCTCCATGAAAGGTTTCTACTTTTTCACGAAAAATTAAGAGATAATTAGAAAAAAATAGATTTCCAAAATGATAGATAGCTGTGAAGAATCAGAAACAGAGCGGAACGACCACATAAATTCCCAACTAGAAGATGTAAAAATGGCACCCTAATAACACGGAAACATCCCAAAAATATTCCAGAAACATCCTTCTGGGACAATTGAAACATACTAAAAACATCCCCATTTCCCTCGAAACATCTCTAGGATGTATCTGGCAACAGCCATGTCATCATTTTCAACGTTCTACAAACATCCCAGTAGGATGTTTCTAAGATGACATAGGATGTACTAGGTTCATTCGGGGTACTTTGTTTAGAATATCTCAGAAACGTTTCTAAAAATACACTGGAAGTGAAATCACTAGGTGCAAATAAAACATTTCAATATTTCTTAAAACAAGAGCAATTTATTACAAATTTCTAACAATATTTTCCATAAATGACATGTTACATTTTCTAGTAGGTATAGGAAGTGTATTATAAAGCATTGGTAAACAAGTATTAGCAACCATGGCATGGTTGCTATGACTTGTCTACCAATGCTTTATTTCCCTATACCTAGTAGAAAATGTTACATAGGGTAATATGGTAACAGTTCATTTACTTATGTTTTAGTTCCATCCTCAATCGTCTTTCTTTTGCTCTTCTCAGCCAATCACCAATTTTCAATTCGATTTTCGTTTTTCAGCCGTTTAAAGCGCTGACTATATTTATTCAATAATTTTCTTTTTTCTGACTATCCATTTTACTATCCAATATAAATACTCACTTTATAAATAAGCCACAACACTCACATAAGGTTACCGCTTATTTTCACCACAAAAACTCAACAAAAGCGTGCTGTGAACTCAACACTTCTACTTCTAACCTTACTTTTTGCAAATTAGGTCTTCTTCTTTTTTTTCTAATCTTCTTTTACCTCTTTGCAATGTTGAAGCAGGGGGATATCACAAATACGTCAGTCATAATATTTTAATAGGTATGTATGGTTTAATAAACATTGTTAAAGTTTAAAGACAATTAACAATCACTGGCAAATATGTACGAGTTGTATATTTTGTAATGAAAATCATGTTTATGTACCAAGAGAAACATTCTAGGGACATCCCAAGGATGTTACATTATATCAATCGTATTTATGTACCAATAGAAACATTCTAGGAACATCCCACCTAGGTCGGAAACATTGGGACACTAGTAGTACTTTAATGGTATGTCCCAGGTAAATACTGTGTTATTAGGGCAGTAAGAGAGTTAAAAAGAGGCAAAGGAGCAGGCCATGATCGAATTGAACCAGAAATGTTGTTAAATTTAGGAAATTACGGCTTAAAAACATAAACTTACCTATTAAACAAAGCAGCGACAGAAAATAAAATACCCAAAGATTGGGAAATAGGAATAATAATGCCCCTACCTAAGAAAAACAGTAGACAAGACTGTAACAACTACAGAGGAATAACACTATTAAGCGTCCCATCTAAAATGTGTGAAAGGTTACTAGACGACAGACTGAAAAGGATAATAGAACCATATTTGGAAGAGACACGAAGTAGTTTCAGAAAAGGAAGAGGAGTTCAAGATCACATATTTGCAATTAAACAGATGATCGAGAAAAATCACGAAAATCAAATATATATGGCCTTTATAAACTTAGAAAAAGCCTTTGACAGCATACCTATAAGAACGATATGGAGCAGTTTGAAAAGGGAGTTAACGCCCGATTTCTAAATAATATTGCAAGTATATATCAACGAACAAGAAACTACGTCAGAACAAATAACAGAGAATCAGAAGAATTCATAACTAATGAAGGTGTAAGACAGGGTGGAGTATTAAGTCCAACATTGTTCAACATAGTTCTAGATTACGTTATTAAGGAAATAAAACCCGCTATCAATAAACTTTTAATTGGATACAGAAACTTGGAGCCAATCTAAGTAAGAGAAATGGCATTCGCAGATGACTTAATGGTTTGTGCCAAAAGCGAGAAACAATGACATCCAAACAACAATAAACTTAGATAACAAAGAAATAAAACAAACCAATAGTATCAATTATCTAGGAGTTACAATACAGGGTTATGGAAAAAATGAAGCAGAAATAAACAAAAGGATAGAGAGCGCAATAAGGTTGTATTATACACTAAATAAAACATTTATTTGGAAAAGAGAGATATCCAAGTAAACGAAGCTGACAGTATATAAAACAGTCGTCAAACCTATACTTACATATGGATGTGAAAGCTGGACAATATCTAACCAACAGAAAAGTAATATACAAGCCGTCTAAATGAAATTTCTAAGGAGAATAAAGGGAATAACAAAAGGAGATAGAATAGGAAATGAAAATATAAGAGATGATCTAGAAATGGAATCGATATTAAGTAGAATAGAAAGACAACAACTAAGATGGTTTGGTCATTTGGCAAGAATGAAAAACAATAGGCAAGTCAAGAGGATTTGGGGAGCAAAATCAATCCAAAAACAGACGAGAGGCCGACCAAAGAAAACATGGAATGATGTGATTGTAGAGAATTTAGCGAAAAGAAGTAAAAATCCTGGACAGCAGGAAACAACATGGCCAAAAACAAGAAACAATGGGTCAATTTTATTTACAATAATTAAACATTACACCTTAACACCTACGGGTACAATAAAGTCTCCGATATTATATATAGGTTTCCAAAATAGGGGGTTAAAGTAGTCATCAACCCTTATAGCGCACCACTTCTCAAAAATTGCTTAGTGCCAAAAAATTGACGTATTATTCAGCGTTGCTGAAAAGTCTCGCACCAAGGGATTATCTTTGAAACGGATGAAGGGAAAACTATGAAATTCCAGGACGATGAATGAGACGTTATTCTGCATTTAGAGCAAATGTCAAATGGCCACCATCTTGAATTTTTTTAAATAGCAACCTTGGTCGAGTGACGTATCACAGAGAAGCTTATTTTTTGCTCTTTCCAAAAATAATTTTTAACGGGATATCAGGGAAAATTTGGACCAAACGTTTCCGAATAAATGGATAGGTAGGTTAGGACCAATTGAATCGCCACCAAGAACACCTGGTCTTACTAGTATGGACTTCTTTTTTTGAGATTTATTAAATCAAAAGTGTACAAAGAACTGACTACAACACGAGATGACATGCAAGAAAGGATTTGGCAAGCATTTCGACCCGTGACGCCTGAGATGCTGCAAAATGTTAGGCGATCGTTCACGGAAAGACTGGAAAAGTGCATAGAGGTTAACGGTCGACATTTTGGACATTTACTTTGATATATTTTTATAATTCACACCACGTGAAGGTAGATAGTTCTAGATTTATTTGGAATTTACACTACATAATGACTTTCTAATTAGGCAGTTATATCTCCAGATTTAAATTATTCGAAGTACTTCTTTGTTTTAAACGACTATGTACCTACCTATTCGTTCAATTTCAGGTTAGGCCAAAGTGTAATAGTGTTACAAATCTGTATGACGTGCCGTTTTGGTATTTAGTAACATCCTTCAAAAAAGAGAAAAAATAAATAAAATTTCTATTCCGTAATTATTATTTTAAATTAAAATTATTTATTTCATGATGTTAATACACGTACTTCCATTATGGAAAACATGACAGACATTCATGAATTTGAATTATGAAAAACATAACCAAATGGAAATTCCAGAATTGAAATTATGGAATACATAGTAGGAATCGAATTTGTAATATTCATTTCATAATTATAATTCTTGAAGTTCCATTATGTTTTCCATAATTTTAATTCTTGAATTAAAATGATGAAATACCTAATTTTTATTTTTCAACAGAATAATTACGGAATTGAAGTTTTTGATAGAAAAATATTTTCATTTTACCTTTTTTTATTGATGTCATTAAAAACCAAATTGACACGCCATAGATCTGAGTTAAGCAAGTGGTAAAAAAATTATTTACCTGATGTCCTTCGTAATTTCAATATTTTTACATAGCCTACTATACCTAAGTAAATGTTAATTTGATCGTTCTACAAATTATACCTTTTTGAGAAATCTGCCAGAGTCGGGTATCAAGTATTGATAAAAAGGGAATTGATTGGGGTTTCCAAATATGCAATAAAATACAGGGTTCACCTTTAAAAGTTTTGAAAAAATTCACTTTGAAAACTGGAAACTTTGGCATTAAATTTTGGATACCCCGTATAATTGAAATCGAATATACTCCTATTAATCTTTTTTGATCACTACGTGAGTTCATGTTCCAAAAAGAATTTGAATTACTCAACAGATGTCTTTTGTATGACGGTTTAAATTAGGTAATGTAAAATGATAAATTTCGACAAATTTCGTAATAACTTGGCATCGTTGTATAGGTTAGTCAATAGAAATTAACCAGTAGTGAACACCTCAATGGTGATTCAGAATGTGCCAAAATACCCCCACCATTCCCTTTGAAAAAAAGTTTTTCTGTGGAATCATTTTTTGGAACACTAAGTAGAAGCCAAAATAATTTTAAAATGTAGCTAAATTGGTGCCATATCTGATTTTTGAATCGCATTCCAAATAACGCCGTAAGAGAATAATACCGCACTAAATGGATACTCGGTATTAGTAGATCTACAGTGACGAGATTAATAAACAAATTTAATGAAACTTCGTAGCTTCGAAGAGAGATTGTATCATTGTCAACAAACAAATGGCCAATATTTTGAGCACCCATTGTGATGAAGTATTTGCAACTTAAATTAATGTTTAGTTTATGAATTTCTGTAACATCCAGTTTTTTTCAAAATTACAATTTTAATATTTTTGTTAAATTTCTATCATAATTTCCGAGTAAAGTGATACATTGCTATTATTTTTGAAAAGAGAAAAAAATTCTTTGTGATACGTCACTCGACCTAGGTTGCCATTTCAAAAAATTCAAGATTCGCCATCTTGAATTTTTTTTACGCTAGACGCTAATGTCAAAAACATTTGACACTTGTTCTAAAATATGCAGAATAAAGTCTCATTCATCGTCCTATAATTTCATAATTTCCCCTTTATCCGTTTCAAAGATAATACCTTGGTGTGAGACTTTTCAGCAACGGTGTAAAAAATCACCTAGCAAGAAATAATCTTGATGAGTAGGATCTGATTTTATTCTCAACTCCCTAAGTAAGTGTAAGAAAGAATGGGAATATATTTATGATCCTTTCTGAATCCTCTAAACAAAAATTGGAATTCACGCCTCTGAATTGAGGTGAAAAGGGTCAGATTCCTACATGTTGACGGCTGGAATAAATTATTGAGCTTAATTTTCATAAGGACTGCTTCTTTGTAATTTATGGATTGCATTAATCTAAGGAGAACGTATAAGGAGGATGAAATAATTCATATTTAGTGGGGACTTTTTGAAGAAAAAAATTGTTAAATAATGGTTATTACTTGAATGACATAAAATTTGCAGGAAAACTTTGGATACTCTATTCAGTCTATTCAATCGAAATCATCAACCAAATTGAAGTTAATTTATTTTAAATTATGCTTTATTTATAAGGGTGTCATTAATAATATGCTATAAATAATTGAATTATTTTTATTTTTTTTATTCCCCTTTTGAAAATTAATGTTTAGACAACCTCATTGCGGAAGTTCTATTTTTTTCATTTAAACAAAATGGGAAATTTTTTTTCAAACCAAGGAATTTCAAAATCAACATATACAGTTCAGCGTTCATATAGTAAGGCAACTGCTTGTCTGTCATTTTAACAATGTCTATCCACTTTCATAAGTAATCCTATCCAAATACAATTTCCTATTCTTCATCTAATTTGACACATCGTAATTAACAAACTGTTTTTTTAAAATGCCTTCAACTGAAAGTGATGATTGGTGTTAGCGATAGGATGCGGACTTAACAAAGAACGTATCTCCCAATCTACACAGTAAACAGAATAGAGAGGGGAACACAGAGAACTAGGAAATGTTGAGAAACGTAAAGTCCCTTCATCAATAAAATTCTTCAAAAATTGTTCACATTTTGTAAAGAAAAGTTAATAATTCTAAAAGCAGCAGACTTTATATTCTTCAAACCTTTGAAATGCATTTTTATGAATTTCTAGCCTTATTAGCATACCAAACCTTTTGAAAACACACAACGTGTCCTTGGGATAACTACCCTTATATCCATTATAATGAGGAACAACATTTCACGTATCCAGAGACACCTAATTAAGTCGTGACACCAGAAACGTGACTTTTACTTTGACGTTGTATTTTCCGCTTTTCCATTAGCGACGTTCAACGTATCGAAGTATTTGGAAATCCGTTATAGATTCGGTTATCAACGACAACCTACCAAGCAGAAATAATATTGTGAACCTACAATGTACTAATAATTATCTTTCGAAAAAAATTCTCTCTCTTGGTCTACAAGGAAAATCTTTGGACACTGAGAGTTTCTATTCTTTATTTTTCCTTAATTCTCTATTTTGACTTCCGACATAATGTTTACTTGAATCAACGTTGGTTTTGAGTATTGTTCAGTTGTTTATATTAACGTTCACCGACAACGTCAATTCATAACTTAATCTGACGTTGGAACTTCGAAGTCTATCGGTCCAATGACTACTTGACGTCAGTAAATCGAACGTTATTTTTAGTTAGACAGGCAACGTTCGCCAAACGTTCATTTTTACCTTTTTGGTGTCTTTGTATACTTCATCCCCAGATATTTCGTTTTGACTTATGCCAACATGATTGATTCAATACCAAAACATATAGCAGGTAGTCATTAATCCGATAACAATAGCACACTATCGTATCGTACTCGTTTCTTAGAAAAGATGATGCCTAATAGTATGATTATTTGAAACTGAAATGTTTAGCTGGTAAAATAATATTTGAGACTGATTTTTCTATTTATTTAATTATTCTATTATTAATTTGTGCTTGGGAAGATATATTTCCGAATTTTTATTTTTCAAGTTTTAGTTTATGTTTTAGTATCTAAATTTTACCGACTACGGATCTGTTACTGTTTACTGTAAATGAGGGATTTATAAACTTTTATTATTAAATCCCTAAGGCCAGCTGCCGAGTAAACGAAATATTGTGAAATGTTTTTTACTAACCCCGAACAAGACGACGTTCTAAGAACATTTAGAACCGCATGCTACAGTTTTGGTGATAAAAACACGCCTAAAACTTTTAGTTCCTATTATTTGACCCACAGGCGGACGTTTAGTTCTAATATTTGCACAATATAACTATCAATGCTGCAACATCCAAATGCTGTGCTTGGTTTATTTAAATAAAAAAATTAATATTATTACTTGAAGAAGGGAGAACACAAAATTAGCTAATAAAAGTGCTAACAACTTCATTGATGATATAAATTCCCGCATAACCCTTAGAGAGACTTTTCAGATAAAAGTATACGATAAAAATATTATTCAATCTCTTACGCTCTATTAAAATACGCGAAGATCCGCAAATCTTTTAATGAAAATTCCTCCAGTTTTCAACAAGATTTTGAATTTTCCAATGTGATGGCGTTTTATAATTAGCCTCCCTTTATCTGCTAGCCATTCAAGATACTAAACGCCATTTTTAATTGTTCATCGAGGAGGTGAGTTCGTGATAAAATTTAGATTTAGCGAAGTAACTTTTCAGATGACTTTTGCTCTGACTTTTAACTCAGATAGGGCATAATAAAACCCTATTGTTTCCTGTTTTAATTAATTTTAATAAAACAACCAATAATGGACTCGTTTACAGCCGTGTTAATTTTATGTTTTCTACCATAAAAATTTAAAACACAAGGAATGAACCAAGTTGAGAATTTTGGAACCGTTTGCGATACTTGACTCTGAACACTATTTACACTACACCAACACTAACAATTAACATTATTTTACGCGCGTTTCTATAAACAAGTTATCTTCTTCAGAGACTGAGGGTAAATTTTGAAGTTTAAACTGGTAAACAGTGTCCAGTGTCAAGGAATGAACCGTTGATTGTAACAAAACATAACAAAAGAAAAATAATTCACATTTAAGTATAAAAATCGTTTGGTCGAAATGTAACTACCTGAGAGACTGCCAAACACTGTAACTTTGTTAGGAACTTAAGGCATGAACCAAGCTCTTTAAGGAGCATACCATCAGATGGTAAACTGATTGATAAAAAAAGGGAAGGAGAATAGAATAGAATAAAACGCTATTTAGCTAAAAATAAGCTATTACATAACAAACAGATTTCATATTAAAAATTTTCTCAGAAAAAGATACAAGTATCAATTTACAAAATAAATTTTTCTTAATCGTGATTTAAAGTGTTTTACAGTTGGAGAAGTTTTGATACTTAATACCAGTAACTATTAAAAATGTCTTGTCTCGAGTGATCACCTATTTTTGCACGAAAATTCAATCGACATTTATCTCCACACGGTGGATCCATCTTCCTCGCAGGAACTTGTTTTTGGACACTTGATGTGTAGGCCTTACCTGAGTTTCGACTTGTTTTTGCAATTTTACTTTTCCAATTCGCTTCATTTCTCGCCCTTTTCTTACCTCTTACGATTTCCTGCACATCTGAAGCATTTGCCTCTGTAGTTATTCGACCTGCTGATCCACTAGTAGAAGCAACGGGATTTAGATTATTTTCTGCTTCATCATCTGAGCTACTTGATGAAGATAAACTGGAACTGCTTGCAGAAAAACTACTTCGCTGTCTCGTGGCTGCACCCCGATGTAAACTGGAAACACCTGTAGACCCAGGAATGAAATGAGGTGAAATGTAATATTTTCTTTGGTTGGATTCAATATTTTGTTCGTTAATGTTGTTTTCCTTGTCCTTTTCATCAATGGACGTAGTTTTGGTCGCCACATCTACTAGATGCCGCCCACGGCTCATGTTACAAAAAATAAAATGTATTTATGAAGTAAACAAAAAAATGTTTGAAGCTTGCTTCTTATTGCACGACATAGGACTTTTGAGAAGGCTAGCGAACTCGTGAATTGTGTAACCGTTACGAAAAGTCCGTCACGCAACAGTGTTGCCATATTTCTGAAAAGGCTAGTGAACTCGTGAAACGTGTAATGTTACGAAAAGCGAATAAGGGTTCGTCACGCAACAGTGTTGCCATATTTCTGAATAATCCACTAATCCAATGAAATTTAAATTGAAGCTTGCTTCTTATTGCACGACATAGGATTTTTGGGAAGGCTAGTGAACTCGTCACGCGATAACTCATTTAAGCGACTGTGCGCAATCTCTCTTGCCGCACTGAGCTCGCACACCTATAGGTGTGAAAAATTGTCAAAAATGGTCAAAATTTTGAAAAAATGTTAATAATTTTCAAATTTGTTAAAATTGTCAAAAATGATGAAAATGGTCAAAAACTGTCAAAATTTTGAAAAAATGGTTAATAATTGCCAAATATTTTCAAAACTTGTTAAAACTTGTCAAAAATTGTCAAAAATTGTCAAAAATTGTCAAAATTTTCGAAAAACGTTTAAAAATTTTGAAAAATTGTCAAAAATGGTCAATAATTGTCAAAGACGGTCAATAATTGTCAAAACCAATCAAAATTCGTCAAAATTGTCAAAAATGGTCCAAAACGATCAATAATTGTTAAAATTTTGAAAAATGGTCAATAATTGCAGAATATGTTAAAATTTTTGAAAAATTGTCAAAGACGGTCAATAATTGTCAAAATTCGTCAAAAATGGTCAATAATTGTTAAAATTTTTGGAAAATTGTCAAAAATTTTTAAATATGTATGGTTAAAAATTGTCAAGAATTTGGAAAAATCGTCAAAAATTGTCAAAAACTGTCAAAATTTTGAAAAAATGGTCAATAATGGCAAAATATTTTTTAAAATGTCAAAAATTTGGAAAAATGGTCAATAATTGTCAAAAATTGTCAAAATTTTGAAAAAATGGTCAATAATTATAAAAAACTGTCAAAAATGGTCAATAATTATTGAAAATTGGCAAAATTTTTGAAAAATTGTCAAAAATGGTCAATAATTGTCAGAACCTGTCAAAAATGCTCAATAATTGTCAAAACTGTCAAAATTGGTCAATAATTGTCAAGAATGGTCAATAATTATTAAAATTTGAAAAAATTGTCAAAATTTTGAAAAAATGGTCAATAATTGCCAAATATGTTAAAATTTTTTAAAAATTGTCAAAAATGGTCAATAATTGTCAAAGGCGGTCAATAATTGTCAAAATTCGTCAAAAACTGTCAAAAATGGTCAAAATTTTTGGAAAATGGTGAAAAATTCACGAAAAATGGTCATTCTATTGTGCATAAGAAGCAAGCTTCTGTCGGCGGTCCGACGACCGCTCACCTTTTATTTTTTCACCTATAATGTAGTAACTCAAAATTATTTTTTTAATCATAGAGGAATATTTTTATTTTAACTTTAACACAACTGTTGAACGTGTGATCTTAAATACTATTAGTAACAACAATATATTTTTGAAATTTTAATAAATTATCACAAAAAACTAGTAAACACAAATTCTTCAACGAAACTGTATTAACTCTAAAATTACCTACTGAACCAACAAGAATGTCAAAATATTACTTGAAATCGACTTTTTTTAATGAACAATAGTGTAACAACTCAAAATATACCGAGTTCATACTTAGGTTTACATCAACAATATGTAATGTATTAAGTTGTAATAATACTTGAGTTTTGACATATCTGATCAGTCAATTACGTTGCAATCAAAGATAATGCGGTCTAAACGCAAAGCGACACGTATTTCAACCGTAATTAAAAATGATGCAATGCTGCGCGGGGAGTAACAACAGTCAGTAAACCATGATGAGTGACTTGTAACGACATCTCTTGATTGTTTCTTGAACGACGGGTTTATTGACGCGTAGGGAATTGAATTTCACATTTGAAAAATGAGTTATCTCATATTTATCCTATTTTGCGATGATACAGTCTTGTAATAGCAGTGCGAAATATCCAACTTTTTTTCCTATTTTTGTACAGAAAAATCAATCTGAGCCGAGGATCTAAAATAACTCCTAAATATTTTATTTTATCTACTTATTCAACCAAACTATTATTAATTTTAATGACCAATTGACCTTGCCTGAAGTTAGAACATTTAGTTTTTTGTTCATTTAATTTATTTTCCATTCATTCAGGATATCTAATTTATTATTCATAATATTTACCAGTTCTAAATAACTTTTACCAGATAAAGAAATCAAAGTATCATCTGCAAAGAAATTGACGAAAGAATGCTGTAAGTATTGGTATGAATCATTAATATACAATATGAATAATAACGGTCCCAATACACTACCCTGTGGAACTTCATGATATGTCTAGGTTCCCCTGAGCATTCACCATTGGTTTTTATTTTCTAATACCTATCAGACGAGTAATTTTTAATCCAGTCTAGAACATTCCCCTTTATACCGTATTTTTCGCATTTTACTACTAATTTATCTCTATCCACAGTTTCAAAGGCTCTTTTTCAGTCAACAAATACACTAATTACAATTTTTCCTTCATCAATTTTTTTTTCAGTTGTTAGAAACAAGATGACAGGCCATTTTACAGGAATGATGTCTTCTAAAACCAGACTGGTTGATGAATAATAAATTGTTTGTGTTTAGATGCTCACTCACTTGTTCATGAAGTAACATTTCAATTATCTTTTCAATAATTGGAAGAAGTATTTACTTAATTACAGTTACCTGTAAATAATTGTCATATAAGTAAAGCGTGATCTAAAGACGTCAAAAAATAATAGTTCAATACTATTAAACGCTTTACAAAATTAGAAAAATAAATTTCCAAAGAGCAGACCGTCCACTAAGAAGCAACAACTACTTCTCGGGCTATATGCCCCGACAGACATTGAATTACACTTCTAAAGTAAACGGGGTTGGTATATCTGTTAAGATAGAACCAACCATTCTGGTTTGCGATCAGAAGGAATAACATCACTTGTGGACCGGTTTCGGCGTTTTTGCGCCTCGTCAGCACAAGGTAGATGCCACTCGTCCAAGAGCTCTGAGAGCATAATCCTGGACTAAAGACTACGTTGATACCACACTAATACATTAGCCTTAGTAAAGGAAATGTTAAGAGTGCGATATCGGCGACATCTCTACATCTAATCACAAACCAAAATTCTATATCGACAAAAAACCATCTCGGTTTTGTAGGTATTTACTTAATTACAGTTACCTGTAAATAATTGTCATATAAGTAAAGCGTGATCTAAAGACGTCAAAAAATAATAGTTCAATACTATTAAACGCTTTACAAAATTAGAAAAATAAATTTCCAAAGAGCAGACCGTCCACTAAGAAGCAACAACTACTTCTCGGGCTATATGCCCCGACAGACATTGAATTACACTTCTAAAGTAAACGGGGTTGGTATATCTGTTAAGATAGAACCAACCATTCTGGTTTGCGATCAGAAGGAATAACATCACTTGTGGACCGGTTTCGGCGTTTTTGCGCCTCGTCAGCACAAGGTAGATGCCACTCGTCCAAGAGCTCTGAGAGCATAATCCTGGACTAAAGACTACGTTGATACCACACTAATACATTAGCCTTAGTAAAGGAAATGTTAAGAGTGCGATATCGGCGACATCTCTACATCTAATCACAAACCAAAATTCTATATCGACAAAAAACCATCTCGGTTTTGTAGGTATTTACTTAATTACAGTTACCTGTAAATAATTGTCATATAAGTAAAGCGTGATCTAAAGACGTCAAAAAATAATAGTTCAATACTATTAAACGCTTTACAAAATTAGAAAAATAAATTTCCAAAGAGCAGACCGTCCACTAAGAAGCAACAACTACTTCTCGGGCTATATGCCCCGACAGACATTGAATTACACTTCTAAAGTAAACGGGGTTGGTATATCTGTTAAGATAGAACCAACCATTCTGGTTTGCGATCAGAAGGAATAACATCACTTGTGGACCGGTTTCGGCGTTTTTGCGCCTCGTCAGCACAAGGTAGATGCCACTCGTCCAAGAGCTCTGAGAGCATAATCCTGGACTAAAGACTACGTTGACAATTATTTACAGGTAACTGTAATTAAGTAAATACCTACAAAACCGAGATGGTTTTTTGTCGATATAGAATTTTGGTTTGTGATTAGATGTAGAGATGTCGCCGATATCGCACTCTTAACATTTCCTTTACTAAGGCTAATGTATTAGTGTGGTATCAACGTAGTCTTTAGTCCAGGATTATGCTCTCAGAGCTCTTGGACGAGTGGCATCTACCTTGTGCTGACGAGGCGCAAAAACGCCGAAACCGGTCCACAAGTGATGTTATTCCTTCTGATCGCAAACCAGAATGGTTGGTTCTATCTTAACAGATATACCAACCCCGTTTACTTTAGAAGTGTAATTCAATGTCTGTCGGGGCATATAGCCCGAGAAGTAGTTGTTGCTTCTTAGTGGACGGTCTGCTCTTTGGAAATTTATTTTTCTAATTTTGTAAAGCGTTTAATAGTATTGAACTATTATTTTTTGACGTCTTTAGATCACGCTTTACTTATATGACAATTATTTACAGGTAACTGTAATTAAGTAAATACCTACAAAACCGAGATGGTTTTTTGTCGATATAGAATTTTGGTTTGTGATTAGATGTAGAGATGTCGCCGATATCGCACTCTTAACATTTCCTTTACTAAGGCTAATGTATTAGTGTGGTATCAACGTAGTCTTTAGTCCAGGATTATGCTCTCAGAGCTCTTGGACGAGTGGCATCTACCTTGTGCTGACGAGGCGCAAAAACGCCGAAACCGGTCCACAAGTGATGTTATTCCTTCTGATCGCAAACCAGAATGGTTGGTTCTATCTTAACAGATATACCAACCCCGTTTACTTTAGAAGTGTAATTCAATGTCTGTCGGGGCATATAGCCCGAGAAGTAGTTGTTGCTTCTTAGTGGACGGTCTGCTCTTTGGAAATTTATTTTTCTAATTTTGTAAAGCGTTTAATAGTATTGAACTATTATTTTTTGACGTAATTGGAAGAAGGTTAATTGGTCTTAAGTCCTCTGGCATCCTGGGATTACTAATTTACTAGGCCTTACTCTTCAGATTTAAAATTTTTCCTCGTATTTTATTTAAACAGTTTCAACATTATTGGCCAATATAGGAATTTCTGTAAATTTTGTAGGGGTAGGAATGCTATTAACGATATCATTTATACTATCTAAATAAAACTTATTCAAATACTCATTAAAAGAGAATTATCTGGAATTTACAGCTCCAGACATATGCTGTGGCAATGGGAAGCTCCCCAGCATCGTTCAGGTATAAATTCACGAAATAGTAAGTAGTTCACAATTTAATTGGGATAGGAACAATAGTGAGCAATTTTTCCAGATAGATAAGCAGCTGATTGTATAAGCTCGAAAATGGTTTGGAACTGCTGAGACAAACTCAACGAACTAGGAGGGAATAACATAGTCTGCCAGAAAAAAAGGGAAATATCCAATAAAGCCTACATTTCATAAGAGGGATAGGATTAGGAGTGTTGCTTTAACTATGCACAGAAGGGGGTACAATAAACCTAATTTAATGAGAGTGATATAACCATAGAGATACTACAGATGGAGGCAACAAGCCATAGGCCACTGTGTAAATGGGAATGTCCGTCTGAACACCGGTGAGAGAGAAAGAGACAAACGTCAGAGGTTTTCCTCTATTTGTCTATAGTATACGTGCCATTAGAGAAAGACAGCTTAGACCTCTGATTTTCTATTCCTCTCTTATATGCTGACGGGTACCGAGCTGGATTGTTGCCTCTATCTGTAGTATCTCTTTGGATATAACACTCCTCTAGATTTATTCATGAAAATTAGGTAGGAAAAATTCAGGGATTCGATGATTAAAGCATTTGGAGTGAAATATTTTTATTCACCACAGTAATAAAAAAAACTACTTCAATATTTAAAGAATACGAAATACGAATACGAAATACGACAGTATTAAATTCACTTCTGATGTTTTAAATTTCACGCTTTTCTTGGCAATTTCACCTACAGAATTACAAACAAGTCAACATAAGGAGTGCAGAGATAAAACTGCAGAATGAATTTTGCAAGCGATAACGCATCGACGAGAAATAGTTTTATTATCAATAAAATATAACAACAGCACAGTCATTTTTACATTTATGTAGTTTCGACTGCAGCACACGAGTCATGAAGAAAATATACCGTATGGGTGTTCAAACACGAGCCAAATCCTCTCCGATTATTTTTCCCTGCATTATTGAGCCGTTAATTCTGAATGGTACACAAATATTTGTTTACCAGATGTATTCGATTTGCAAAAACAATGAATTAATCAGTCATCCATCTTACAGCCCTGATTTGATACGCCGATCGACGCCCGAAAACGTATTCGGAATAAATTCATGGGACGTTCCTTGACAAACGTGGAATAGTATATTACGTACCTAGGAGGTCGACAAACATGTGCTCTGAGGCTTTCTTATTCACTGGCCATGGTGTGTATACTATTTTTCTGTTCGAAGGAGCCGGAAGGCGGCAACTTCCTTTAGCGCAGTGGCCTGAAAGTCGACGCTTTCCGACAGGAGGACAGAAAAATGTTTGATTTTATTACTAATAAATCTGGTGGAACTAGAAATTGTAAATAATTTTTGACAGCAGCTTTGAGTATTTAAACAACTAATAACAATATTATATGAATTTCTATTGTTTTTAAGCGCTATTAATTTTGGTATTTATATGAAAATATTGTCAATATAAAGCTCTGTGAAAATTGAAGAAGAAAAAAACTAAAATGTCCTTTGGAACAAGTTTGATAAATCAGTCCAGTGCTAACCTTACAAGGGAATAAATTCTTATATCGCATAGTTTAAAAACTTTACAAGAGTAAGAGGAATTCACGGTAGATTTCCTGCAAACTTAAATAGAATGGGACTGCGATAGGATGATGGTAAACGGTTCAAACTACATCTTCCGTGGTCTTAAAAATACATGGAAGATAAAAATAGATTAACAAATGCAGTTTTCTCTCAAAAACTGGATTATCTAATAAACTTTGCAATATAAATGAAACAAAGTTTTAACTAAACTTCCGCTATACTCTCACATATTCAATATTCTGCTGTAAAAGATAAAAGAATAATGTGAGACAAACGCCGCATCAAAACCAACAAAAATTGCTTTACTGTTTCAACAAAAATGTTCTTTGCCATCCTCAACAAAAACCAATAGTGTTTATGCATTTTATGAGCTCTTCCTTTTTGTTCAACAGCAAAATAAAAACAACAAAATGAGCCACGAAAAATAAAAGACATTTTTTAAAAACCGAGTAGCCGTAAGATACTCAGCATTTTCCGTATTTCTCACCAAAGAGGAAAACGAGATCAATGATGCTGGTCATCGTACTTCGTGAATGTAGGAAAACGCTATAAAGGAATATCAAAGTTCTTGACGAAATTCCAATATGTGAGAAAAATAGCAGATGGAGAGTTTTTGATATTGTTAAAATGGACTCGTGAAGCGTGTAGGTTTACAAAGGGAAAAAAATTATATTTATAGTTTCTCCAATGATTAACAAAAGTTACATAAGTTGGATAAAAAACAGCAAATAA
This sequence comes from Lochmaea crataegi, assembly GCA_947563755.1. Lineage (NCBI taxonomy): Eukaryota > Metazoa > Arthropoda > Insecta > Coleoptera > Chrysomelidae > Lochmaea > Lochmaea crataegi. The sequence goes on from OX387424.1 coordinate 42,753,849, forward strand.
ACATTTTATACCATACTTTTTTGCTCTTCCGTTTAATATAATTGAGGAATTATTGTTTATTATAAAATTATCGCCTTAACAAGTCGGTGCCAAGTGAACGTCTTCCTTCGCGCGTTCGGGTTGCGCCTACCTCACGGCGCACTGTGTCGTGTAGTCTGACGGACATTTCGTCGGCACTCTCCAATTTTAAGGTATACAGATCTGAACATTTTTTCTACCGATCATAGGGGAAAGATATTCCCATCTCTACATTTTCGTGACGAATACACGCATATCAGTTCCTTGGACCGATTCCCTCTCTCTGTGTCTTTCGGTTCATACTGACGAGCCTTGTTGTAACTTAGAGTTGGGAGAGTCTTATATCGGCATAACGATGCCTTGGTATTTGAAGTCCTATGGTCGGTAAAAAAGTGGCCGGATCTTTATAATTGTGTAACGGAAGGGGGCGCCAATTTGTAACTGTAAACGCTCTTGCTTGAAGGGCTCCAGCTAGAGACTTCTCTCAAGGGTGATTCGACACCAATTTTATGTCGCACAAGGATAACAGAAAAGTTGTAAAAATTGAGGGCACCACTACTTTTTTGACGTCGATAAAAAGTACTAACAAACTAAGGTGGAAAAGGTAGAAGCGCCTCGTAGAATTTAAGTAAGAAATCAAATAAAAAAATTACTTAAAAACAGAATATTTCAAAACTTCACCCCAGGCGATATCTCTCTCAATTCATAGTTGAGGATTTAGAAAAAAATTAAAAATGGAATTTATAACGAATTCACTTTTATTTTTCTGCCACAGGAAATGGAACAAATGTGAAAAGAATTGTACTTTTATAGGTACTTAGCTTATGAAGTTGTTGTTTCCGGAAAAGGTGGTGGTTGAAGAAGATAGGTAGGTCTTGCCTCTACGAAGTCTTGAGAAGATGGAGACCAGATCTCGAAGAAGATAGGTAAATAGAGATGTCTTGATTAGAACGGTATCCTAGCAGCTGTGTCCTGGTCTAGGGCGGTATCCTGGTCTAGGGCTTGTATTCTAACCTAGGGGCTTTATCCTAAGGGGTTTTATTCTGACCTAGGGCTTGTATCCTAGCCTAGGGACTGTGCTTACCGCAGCAAAATTAATTAGATAGGAAAGGTATAAAACCGATTAAAAAATGGAGGTATTTCCTCGAAGAGAGACGATAGCGTGGCGTTGAAAAAAATGGGGAGCGAACGTTGGCAGACGTCAATTGTCTTATGGTCAGGGTAGGAGAATTTGAGATCACAGAACTATAATTGGAAGTGGCTAATGTGGCAGCGAGCGGTAACTAAAAGGATTTATTCTATAAAATCGAAACAGGTCGATAGACATGTTACAATTGTTCACGTTATACTAGACAGCGACTTCAGAATATGTAACAATTAATAATAACTAATTTTTTTATTACATTAAACTGAACAACAAATAAATAATAAATTGTGTAACCAGGAATTGAACGAATCTCGTAGGCGATAAGTAACAATAAAAATGAGAGTTTGTGAACAGTTGGAAAGTAAATACATATTGCAGTTTCTAATAGACACTGAAAACAACAACTGTACATTAGGATATGTCTTATCGGTCAAAAACCGTATAAATACAAACCGCAAAAAGCCTATCAACGGTACGTACCGAGGACGTACCGATTATTACCGTTTTCCAGCACTAATATCACATGGTATGCCTGGCTTGCAAAGGAATTTTGCAATATTTAATAGGAAGACGTTGACAAGCGGGGAAGCAAAGATGTTGAGTGGCTGCTTCCAAAAAACGTCACTATTTGTAGTGTCTAAAGTGAGTGGTCAAAGGTATCGAAGTGACAAGAAAAAATAATTTTTTATTCAAACACACTACATTTGACCATATAAATTTTTTTAAAAGAAGATATTATTTTGGTCCAGAAGCTAACAGAGGCTAAAAAAAGTTAAAAAAAAGGAATTATTAGAAATGTTTCAATGGAATAAATCGCCGAACATGAAAATATATAGTATGTCGTTACAATGGTTGTGAAAATATTTAATCAATCCTTTTTAGTCAACTTATGTTACTTTTGTGTTTTTGGACGTTGTATTTCTTAGGTTGATAAGTTACCAATTTGAAGTGATGAGTAGACCTACTAAGGACTCTTCTCGAATTAGGAAACGACTGCTTGTAGAATTGGCAAAAACCTGATACATCATTATTCTATCGACAATTACTATTCATTTCCTATTTGATTTTGAGGAGTTCTTTGGTGTATTTTCGAAGTTCGAGGTCCAACATCAATGAAAGTAGTTTAGGACAACCTTGGAGTTATATTAAACCCAACGCAAGAATAATCATTGAAATTGGTTAATAAACAAAGAAGTTATGCTCGAACATATATAAAAAGTCGAATCTCTTGAATCAGTTAAAATGAGTAATACTTCACTCTTTATAGTCAATAATTGTTAGCAAAATTAACTTTTAATTAAAAGTTAGTTTTATTCACCATTCATCGTATCATTTGCTTGTCGTTACATTCTGAATAGAGCTCATATATCGTTAAAAGTAAATATTACATCACAAAACGATTAATTAATCATCTTTTGCAACTAAGCGATAACAGACGTATGAATGAGGTTTATTCATCAATACTGAATCTTGTTATTTCTGTTTATTTTCAATTAAGTATCTGTGCTGTATTGTCTTTATGTCTTCCTTCAATCATTTACAAATGAAACAACTTCCTTATTTAAATAGAGCCGTTTATTTATAAGAGTCACGCAAATATGTACAAATATAGACATATGTCTATTTAATTCCTGATACTAATTAGACATTCATTGGTTGCTATTTTTTCCGGATTCTTCTATTTTTCTCAATATTTTAATTAATTTTTGTATGTACTTATATCGACCGGCCTTTTAGACCCAAGGCAGTTAGTTTCCTCCATGGTCTGTACATTGAGACACTAGCGGAAAAATTACCCTCTCCTTATTTTGCCATTAAATATGTGTCTAAACAGCTTGGTTCTTCTACTGTTTTAACAACTTACTACTCTTCGTTCGAATCGCACCTTCGCTACGGTTTGCCTTTCTGGAGGTCTTGTAGTTTGCACCTCTTCAAATTTCGAAAAAGAGCTATTCGTTACTTTTTGGGTTTGAGTAGGACGCATTGCGAGTTCTATTTTAAAAAATAAATTTTTTTAACTCTCTCTACTCCTATCCACTTTGGAATCCTTGTGTTTGGTTCGAATACGCAATTTAACAGGAAGACCAATTCATAGTTACCCTACTAGAAGAAAAAACTCCGATATTTATATAACAATGCCCACCTCTGATCTAGTAAAAAATTACATCACCTTCAATGCCAAAAATTATTCAGTCAGCTATTTTTAGAATTAAAAGTGGCAAATATATTTAATAAGTTCCGAAGATTGATAAAGGCATTTCTGTTTGAAAGACCTTATTATTCAGTGACATAATTCTATAATCTACCCTATACTTTTGAGTTACATTGTCATAATTCAATATTTAGTATGGTGTACGATATCATAATATTGTATTTTCTACTCCTGTTTTATAATATACTTATTAAAAGACTTAAATCTGTATCATAATGATATTTATTATAATACAAATTTTCATTATGATACAGATTTTTAAGCCAATAGGAATGCGACATTTGCACAATATTTAATATAGCCATGGATACTTGGTTGACATTTCTGAAATTAATTATATTAGGTGACACTTAATTTGACAGCTGTCAAATAATTTTGATTTTCAAAAGTAACTATATATGATAATTATTAATTAAATAATTTTTATTAATCGGAGTAGAAAAAATATTGTATGCAACTTTCATGTAATGGCCATTAATACACTCGCATATTATATACGAAACTCGCCTGCGGTTCGTTTCGTATCCTACAACATGCTCGTGTCTTAATGGCTATCATTACATGATCGTTGCATAAAATACTATTATAATTTACTAAATTTGTATATTATATTATGTTTTGTATTATTAGTATCTTTTATTTTTATATTTTGTTGTGAATTTTGATTTTTATATTTCATCTATTTTTAAATTATGTCGCTTTGTCCATAAAATTGTGAAATTTTTCATGACAATAAAGCTTCTTTCCCTCTCTCTTTCTCTCTCTCTCTTCCTCTCTCTCTTCCTCTCTCTTTCTCTCTCTGTTTCTCTCTCTTTTTCTCTTTCTCTCTGTCTATTCTTAGCTTTCTCTTTTCAGTTTATTAATATGAGACACCACACTTCCGAACCATCTTTTTCTCGGTCGTCCTTTTCCTCTATTCCCAATTAGAGTCCCATAGGGTGCCATTTTTGTCATTCTTTCTTTGCCTAATCTTTCAACGTGTCTCCCTTAACCTCTGTGTTTTTATTCTTGATGTTATTTTTGGTTCTCCGTACAACATATGTTTACTTCTTCATTTGTTCTCCTTCTCCACTCTCCAGGTGTTTTTATGCCGCCGAAGATTGCTCTAGACATTTTACGTTCCCATCGCTCCAGCATGTCTTCCTGGTTTTTTGTTAGGGTCCATGTTTTACTTTCGTACGTCACAGTGGGTTTTGTAATGGTAATATAGATTCTTATCTTCATCTTTCTTGAACAGTATTTTGATTTCATCAGTGACTGAAACACTCAAAATTTTATGTTGCCTTTCGTAATTCTTGACTTTATTCCTTGTTCTTCTTGGGCATAGCTAGTTATTAGTACTCATAGATGAACAAAAGGGGAAAGTGGGGGCAGCTTGGCTGGGGAGATTGATGTGTAATGTGAAAGGGCCGGGTGAGTGGAAGAGGAGGGTAATTGGTAGGACGGTAGAGCAGAGTATTCTGTACGGTGCGAAGGGGTGAGAGAGCGGGAGTGAGGGAAAAATGGAGAGAAGGTGGGAGGAGTATGAGGACGCGCTAAAAGAAGCGTTTGGGAATAGGAGAGATTGGATGGACCGGAAATTCGGAGAGGTGAACTACTTCTTGACACAGGTGTTCACTGGACATGGGTCGAGAGTAGGGTACCTCCACAAGATTGAGAAAAGAGAGACTGAAGGGCGCGAGAGGTATGATGTGGGGGATGATGTGGGGCATGTGTCTAGATGCTGAAGAAGTTGGAGAGGAAACTAGGGGAGGTGTTGTATTGGGAGAACATGGTGGAGATAATGTTAAGGGGGGAGGAGGAATGGATGGAGGTGAGTGGCGTAGTAGAGAGCATGGAGCAAGGACTCGATATGACATGAGAGGTAGGAATGATAGTTAGGGAGAAGACGATGGTGTGAGCAGAGAGTGTGCGAGGGACCGCCGCCCATCTCGAAGTATGCTAGGGTAGTGATTCCGATGCGGGGGTAACGGCGAGTTTGAGGTGGGTTTAGTTGGTGGGCATCTCCTCCCAACACTGTTTGGTTCATGGACTCATTCGAACATGAGTTTCCGATCTCGACCCGAAAAAAAAAGATGAACAAATGCGTTTACTCTCTGGAAAGTGTACCCGTTTTCGCTTGTCGTTTTTACTACCAGATTTTCTCCGATACCTCTAGTGTCTCCTTGGCATATATTTTGTTTTTTCTTGATTGATTTTCATTCCTGGATTTTTTGCTAGTTCTGCGATATTTCTTGTGATTTTCTTGAACTCTTTCTTTGATTTTGCTAGAACCGTCAAATCATATGCATACTCAATACACTGATGTTCGTTATTATGGATTGTACAAACTGTTTTTACTTGGGATCTTCTGATAATGGCTTCTAGCGCTAAGTTGAATAAAGCAAATAATAGTGGGTCACCTTGCCTTACACCGTTTCCGACCCCTTTGTTTCCTGTATTCAGAAGAGTCATTCTTGTTAACCTTATGTCTGGTATTCCTAGCCATTTCATAGCTTCAAAAAGTTTCTTTCTGTTAACTGTATCATATGACCGCTTAAAATCTATAAAAAGAGCATATCATTCAGTCTTGTACTCACCACAGGTCATTTGGATTTCCTTGATAGTATAAACCTGGTCCTTAACCGACTTATTGCTGCTGAATCCTGCTTGGTACTACCCAAGTATGCTTTCAGCGTTCCTGTTCAATCGAGTTCTCATAAGTCTTGCCAGAATTTTGTACCCCGTATCCAATAACGAAATACCTCTATAGTTAGCGCAATTTGTTTTATCTCCTTTTTTGTGCAGAGGACTTATCAGAGTAGCAGACTTATATTCCACTCCTTAGGCATTTTCCAAACATGTTTTATCAACTCGTACATTTTGCTTAACAGTTTTGCGCCTCCTACGCTAATCATTTCTCCAGTTATTTCGTTTTCGGATACCTTACAACTTTTTCTACTTCTTGTCTTGAAGGCTTTTCTATCTCCTCCTCGAAACCTTGATACTTAATTGCTGTTTTCTTCCTGTTCGGGCTCTTCTTTATTGAGTAACTCGTTAAAATGCTCCCTTTTCCACATTTCTAAAACTTCCGTGGGTTCTGAAATTAGCTGTCCTTCCTAAGTTTGACAATAAACATTTCTTCCTTGATTTTCTTATCTTATCTCCTTGTTTCCTGGTAGAAATGTCTCAAATCCCTGGGATTTACCTATATGTTCTTATTTCCACAAAAACATTAAGAATTCTTTTCATCTCAATTAAAATTTTTCAATTGGGCCATTTGTGTTCTGAATATTCTTCAAAAAAGGAAAGAAAAGTAAAAAAAGGCGATCGATTTTTTTTTGGCTTGAGCAGCTGCTACTATTTCCAGTCCTCATCTTCTCTCGACTCCTACTTATGCCGTTGAATTTCCATGTTATCTGTTTTGTGAACTACTCAACGCGTAGAATCGCGTCTTCTAATACATAATCTTTTAGTGGGATATTGTTGTGATTGCTCAATTTTCTTTAATTCTTCGTACAATTCTTCTAATACGTTTATCAAACATTCTTTAGTTATTTTTTTGATGATATTTTTTCTGCGGCACTATCATGCAACTTCTGGAATGTGTCAGCTCTGCTAATCTTGTGAACACTCCAGTACTCGGTTCTTAGTACAAATGCGAAGATTTGTTATCTTTTTATGGGGAGTCGGTGTGTGCGTACACCGAAATAACTACACTCCATCTTTTACAATCCTTTCATTCTCATGTTTAATAATGGATGTTTCTTTCAGTTCACTGATCACAACAACCGTATCGGTATAAAAACTAGTTTGTTGCGTTGAAATTTTGATGGGAACCTTAAGCAGGTGATAATTTCCGAAAAATATGAAAAAACTAATAGGACATGGCTAAATACTACGCAGCTGAAGAGCTCCAACTCCCCAGCTTCTTCAGACTTAAAAAATTGTCGAATGAAAATCTCCCATTTTTTTGGCGCTACAATTACTAACTTCTTATATGTGAAAACATTGGATTTTTGTCAAACTTCAAGATAGAAATGTCTTTTTATACATAAACGTTACCACGTTGCACGTCTATGATAGAAGGATATTTTCACAAATAAATTAACGTTTCAGAAAAATTTCTTCGAACCCCCATGATAGATGGAAATTTTTGCTAACAATTCAATCTGTATTTATCGTTCGCCTACAGTAAATGGTGTTTTAACAAATTAATTAGCACCACTTAAAAATGTCATCGAAAACTCATGACATAGAAATGTCTACAAATAAAACGATTCCTTATGAAAATTTAAATGTACGCCTATGATGAGTGGAAGTTTCTGCAAATCAATTATTGCGATTCAAAAATTTCATGGTGACCAGCCCATGAGTTTTGCCCCTACCAAAAATCACACAACGAGACTGAAGAAGTTTTTACTTCTATAAATCGCAATTGGAACAATGCACAGTATACACAAATTGAACTTTTCACCTTACTTATATTCTCACTTGAAAATAATTCTAGTCTGGAAAGTTCCTGTTCAAGTGTTAGTTCCAGTAATCCCATTTGGAGATATTAGATTGCCTAGAGCAATAGAGAATATTTCACATGTATAAGCTGATCAAATGATCTCCTGGTAGGTATATTACCCAATAGAGCGTTTCCAAGTGACGTCATTCCACGCCATGTTGTCAGCTGATGACGGCCAACCTTCAGAAAGATGTATGGAAATAGCATTTTTTACTGATTTAAATATGGATCGTGAACAAAAGTTAATTGGTTTTGGTAAATTTGTGTACTAGTGTGTATTAGTTGGATACTATGATAATTTAAAAGTATAAAAAATCAATTGTTATGAGTTTTATCGTGTTGTATTATTCGGTTTAAGGTTATATTAAAATGTAGTGTGAAGGTGATCTGGTGACAGAAATTCGTCACGATGACCCACTTGGAAAAGGTCAATAAAGGAAAAAAAACCTAACCTGACCTCACTTACTCCATCAAGACGGTAATAGGTAATGCGATAACGGTGACATATGTTGGTTAACCGGTGAGAGGCGTTGGTCACTCTGTAACAGATGACGGATATATAATTTTGCCCCCACTAAAATCGCCCAACGCAGCTAATGAATTTTTCACTCCAAACAGTTGCCTACATACTGAGACTGAATAAACGAGACATAATTGACCTTTTCCAAGTACGGCATCATGACGAATTTCTGTCACCTGTCCGGTTCGACACAAGGTTCAACTCCAGCTAATCGATTCGGTTGCCCTCCAGCATAATATGGCCGACCTGTCAAAGTCATGTGTTCTGGAATAGTCTTTAGTAACATCTGTCAAACTTTTCCTAAAAATCACTTGAAAATCCGAGTTTTCATAAATGTAATATTATTTGGCTTAAAAGGTTATAGTTATTGAACTAGTATGGTGCGTGAGTGTGTAGTTTGTGGAAAAGTGGATCGTTTATTTCAGGATTCAACTTTCCATCTGTGAGTGTGGTTCGACTATTTTTATTCAGCTACGTACGAGCTGTTTCCATCGTGAGAATCCCGCTTTAATTCAGGCACTGCTCGTCTATCTCAAGACTGAGTAAGTTATTTTTTATATCTTTTACTACTCATCTAACTCCTTCTACCTTGTTACTGTGGTATATTTCAACCTACAATTTATGAGGGTAATATAAGTTCAGTTCTATTTTTATTATTTTAACCTTATTTTAGAGCGTATTTCACGAGATGGAAACGTTTGTTGTAGTCTAGTAGCCTGTTTCTATCCAGGATGTATATATGTATATGTATGTATATTGGAGTGACATTCACTGAGACCTTAGAAATCTGTTGTGCCCCCTTACCTCAACTTAGTTCCTGAGAAAAGTCTCAGAGACTAGTAGCTCCTTTAGAGCTCCAGACTTTTTTTGGTCATAGCCAGGGTAGGTTTGAAGAACCACCCACGAATTATAGTATTCGTTAGACTAAAGCGGGCAAAGAAAACAAAATATACACAGGGTAACAGAATAGACTGTCTTAATCAAAAATTTACAATCAACAGGTAGTATTTTACCACCAACTGTCTTACTACAAAAACTACAAATCTATGAGACATACCTTTTCAAAAAGGGTCCAATACTCAAAATTTTCCTTACTGAATGGCAACCAACTAATGAACCAACAAAACCATGTGGCACACCTCCAATTCCAAAACTTCAATGTTGGCGGTTTCCTTTAAATAGTGGTAAATACATAGTGATGCGAAATCAGTAAGTAGAGAAAATACTTACAATCGTTTTAGTGCAATATATTTCCAATATAAACAGGACGGAATTCTTCAACAATACGAACTCCCGTAGAACCAAAATACTAAACCGTATATTCCACAACTAATTCAGAACGAGAACCTATAAATCCCAGCAGGGGATGACTACCCAGTCATTAACCAAATTCAGATTCTCGTTCGGTGCACTTTTGGAAACCAACCATCAAGTAAGAGCACACACCGGAAAGAACGGTGACTGACACACTTCCTCAACTTCAGTACAGAATACTACCATAGAGAAACCTACCCGAAACATACATCCGAACTACACTGCTCACTACACCGAGCGTGTTCCGCACATATCAAGTCATGAAGTGCTACACTTCCCTCTATGTAAGTCAATACGCATAACAGCCTACACTCCTGAGTAGCGTCGATCAAACGCTCTAAGAATTCCCTAAAACGGAGCGACAACATCGGCGCGACAAACTAAGTTGTCCGTGGACTCTTTAAGTCACAGAGCAGATGCTACACATAAATTACGGCTACACTCAGCGTTACTACTTCACGGCATGACGAACGAACGAACTTACGATACATCAAAAAAGCTTTTATAAATTCTATACTATTTACAGGGTGTATTAGTGATTAGCATATAAAATATTTGAAGACTGATGAAAATTATCTCCATACATTCAACTATACTTCCAACCATCGTAACAATCAGAGCGGAATGACGGCATAGATTGTACAAATAATCAATTTAGCACTCATAACATGTATGTCTTGAATGAACAAATAATTTTGCAAATTGGTGTGAACAACACTCGGTCTTACCAGTTGTATGGATAATACATTCATTCTTAATTCAATTCTACAGATTATTTCACCAAAACGTGAGATTTATGCCGTTTTTGTACTTTTGACGTTATGTACTTTTGACGTTATGTACTTTTGACGCTATATGCTAAACTTTCTGTTGAAGTTGATAATTCATCCAGTAAGAGTTCAGACCTACAAGTCTGTGAATAATGTTCATGTTTTTCTAGCGGCTGCCTGTGTTATCAATTTTTTTTCGTTTTTATTGCCCACCCGGTACAACGGAACTCCTTGTAACGATATGTAATTCCCATAATCAATAAATTCATCTATCTATCTGTATAGGTGAGCAAATAGTTTATGGACTAAAACACAACTCAAAAAAATGATGGTTACAGTCCACAAGTTTTATTTCAAAAACAGCAAAAATATTGTTTTTATTTAACAACATTGGCACTTTATGAGCTTCTTAACATTGTGTCACAAGTAGTGTGTTTTTATTTATAAAAATTTTAAATATTCAATTTGGTAATCACTGATTAATACACCTCTTTCAGCCGTAGATTCTGGATGCCAGATACAATACGCGACATTCGGAATCGCATGAAAATTCTTACCGGCTTCTGTATTGGATTCTCTGTAGAAATAGCTCGTGTCAGCTCCAGTGCAGTACGTGTGCAGTCTCACCGACCTCCATCTAACATTATTGTGATCCAAAAAATAATTTTCGAGCTCAATAACATCAAGAAACTCTTCATTATCTCCGTACGCTCCATGGTAATTCTTTCACTACTGTTTCCGCCTCCCGCCTATAGTTTGACTTGTAGTCGCTTGTAATAGTATCCCAGTGTGAAAAGTCACGTTATATCGCAATGTAAAATTAGCCGTAAGGCACTGGCCGGCTACGAATTCTCTCGCCAGTGGCCAATACAAATTTAGAATCGGAACCCCGTATTCGACGAATGAAAGTCTCCATTTGAATGCATACATATAGATGGGCTTTCACAGATTATTATTCACATACCTATTTAACTTGTTACGATTTTTACGTAAAATTGGTTATAACTTTTCAAATACCCTGTATAATTACAACCTCATAAAGTTCTAATGACGGATTTCAGTTTTACATTAAATAATAGGGTGTTCCATTTAAAAAACCATAACTTTGATCTGTCACCGAGTTATAGAACACCCAACCAATGTTAAATTATGAAGCTTCAAGCTATATACAATTTTTAGGCATAACTTATTTTGGTATATTCTAGGATAACAGACCTACTGATCTTTATCACCCTGTGTTAGTTAAATGAAATGTCTGCGGTTCAGAATCTACGTCTGAAAGGAGTCTCAGATATTTATATCACTATATAGCATTTCCGATGATGTATCGTAGGTAGGGGTCGGCTAATGAAATGTTATTAGTTGGGATAGGTGGAGCGTAGGGGGTTGATCGAGGTGAGTTGTCATTGTCATTCTTCCTGTCACAGGGTAAATCTTAATAATTTTTTGATATCACAACCTGTTCATGAGATGTCGCTGATCGTACAAAATAGTTATTTGTGTATTTAGAGCGTAAAGTAAGAGATTGCCGCTTGAGAAAGAATGTTGGCGCGCGACGCGGAGCGGATCGTTCGAAAGCGGCAATCTCTTACTTTACGCTCGAAAAACACACATAATTTTTTCTACAGTCGCCCTTTTAATAATTAAAACAGTTTTTTATATTATCTTAAGTTATAATAGGAGTGCTAGAATAATTCGCTATTCATCATGATTAACCTTAAAAAGATCTACTGACTAGGGATGTTGAAAAATGATATTATTTTCTTACAATCGATTTGTAGCTATCGATTTTTTTAGTAATATTAATCGATTTTTAGTAAATAGATTTTATAAATTACGTGTTCAAATCGATCTTCGAAAACGGCTCGTATTATTTATTAGCATTTTCTCAAAATGTTTACAATTATTGATCATTTTTCAAAATTTCAACAATTATTGACCATTTTTCAAAATTTTAACATTTATTGACCATTTTTCAAAATTAGCGACCATTTTTCCAAATTTTTGACCAATTTTCAAAATGATGAAAATTTTTAACCATTTCTGACAATTTTTTGAAATTTTTGATAATTTTTCAAAATTTGAGACCATTTTTCAAAATTATTGACCATTTTTGATAATTATTGACAATTATGGACCATTTTTCCAAATTTTTGACCATATTTTAAAATTTTTGACAATTTGTCGAAAACTTTTACAATTTTTGACAATTATCAACTATTTTTCAAAACAATAATTGCCAATTTTTAACAATAATTGCCAATTTTTGACAGTTTTTTACCATTTTTGACAATTATTGACCATATTTGACAATTTTTTTAAAATTTTAACAATTTTTCAAAATTTTCGACCATTTTTCAAAATTATTGACCATTTTTATTAGTTTTTGACAATTATTGACCAATTTTGACTATAATTGTCCATTTTTGACAGTTTTTGACAATTTTTCACTATTTTTGACAATTTTTGACCATTTTTCAAATTTTTTTTAAATTTTTGACAATTACCGACCATTTTTGACAATTTTTAAAATTTTTGACCATTTTTAATTTTTTTTTAAAATTTTGACAATTATTGACCATTTTTGACAGTTTTTGTCAAAAATTCTCCATTTTTAACAGTTTTTGACAATAATTGACAATAATTGACAATTTTTGACAAATATTGACCTTTTTTGACCATTTTTGACCATATATCAAAATTTTTGATAATTTTCATATAATTTTATTTGATTTTTATTCTGTTAAATTGTTAATGAATGAATCTCTTAGGTTTATTATCGGAATATGTATGAGAAGCATGTACTTTTTGAAATAATACAAAAAAAATCGATTGTCAATAGGAAGTCAGGTCAGAAGTCAGAAGGGCGGTTTCATGAATATTCACCAATTGAGTTAATTCGGAGGGCGTGGTTTGAATGAATAAGTGAGCGAAAAAGATTCCTTTTTTGCGCTAGAGCGTAAAGTAAAAATCCTCGGCATTTGTCGACTTTACGATTTCATTTGAATATAGTAATTAGTCATTTTACGCGCGACTGTAGAAAAAAAACCTTTTAATGAACAATAAGTTTAAATTGTTATAATTGAAAAATTTCATTTCTGCCACATTCACTTGTTTTTTTTTTGCTTCAAAGTCGAGTCGAATTCAGAAATTTCAGTAGATGCACTCTTACCAGATTTATACAACTTTCAAAAAATTATTCCTATCTACTACATAACTTTCAGCAGGAATTCTTTTTAAAAAATTCAATATCTGAGAAATTTAATTCTTCAATCTTTGTTTTTGATAGAAAGCTTCATTTTAGTGTGGTATTAATCTTAAAAGAAACGGTCCTGTTTCACTATAATCCTGCAGTACATATAGCGAGTAATATTTTTCCGCGAGTCTCCTTTTTTTTCTTCTTTATAGATATAGATCCAGTAGAATTTCATATAAATCGACAAAAATTGTTTGTTGCCATAAACATTGGAACAAGCTTTCAGTACGAGCAACTGCAACAACTTCAATATCGACATATTGAAATAGCAAACTTCGAGCCTTTCTAAAGTGTTTGCATAAGTATGCAGACAACACCCTCGCACTTAAAATTTACCGTTTTCAGTGTATCACGCGGCGCTAATGGTGTTTGTTTCTGACAACTGAAATCCTCAATACTTTGTACTAGTATATCCTTATAGAAAATACCTCTTCCATAAAATACCAGCATTTTTAAAGGTTTTTGATAATGCTAGATTTGAAAGGTATAAAAAAGTCGATATTTCATCCACATCTACTATAACGGTTTCAAAGTTTCCGCTTATATTTTTGGAAAGTAGGTATTTGATCTAAGCGGTTATCATTTTTCAAAACCTCCATATTTTTGTACTCTTATTACTTCCTGAAAAAAATCACACAAAAAACTCCCTGGTAAGCTGTTATAACATCAGGACTTTGTATATATGGTTTGCAATTTCAGTAAATGCTTATTCCTTTGAAAAAATACCAGGTAGAGAAGATGGAGGAGAGGCTACAAGGCAGAAATAGGTGTAGGAGCCGGAATTGTAGGGCTAAAACAAATGATTGATATTGCAATAGGTCTATCTAGGGGCGCTACAACTTTCCAAGCGGAAGTGACGGCGATTCACCAATGTGTTAAAGAAATTAAGGGACAGAAAAGGGCACGTCGTTAAGTTGCCATTTTCACAGCCAGCCAAGCTGCAGCGAAGGCACTCGATGAAGGTTAACTCTAAGCTGGTATGGGATTTCTTAGGTACCTCAAACGCCATTGGAAACCATTGCAAGGTCATAGTATCCAGACAAGGCTCATTAATGTCATTCATGTCGACAATAAATATGGTAACAAGGAAATGGATGGCGCAGAAATCTCTAGAATGGTGGACAGTGACAGGCGAATCAGTTCATAAGAGGACATTCGCCAACTCTTACAGCTTTGAAAAGAGTCAAGCTGGAGAATGTTATCTAGATTCAGAGGACGTCAATAGTACTGAAAAGGTCGGAAAGAAATAGCTACCTCATCAAATCTAAAACTGCTAAACATTGTCACCAAATATTTCAAAAACAATATTATTTGTATTTTCAAATGTAAATTGTAATCACTACGACACTGGAATCTCGCTGGTATTATGCAAACTTGAAGACTATCTCGAACTATTCGATCAGTCAATTTTCTTGGCGTGTGTGTATATTCCACCATTGATTCTGGTATAAGACTGGATATAGATCTCGTTGCATTTCCATTTTTATTCTTTTCGGTGTCGATTTAAAAGTCATGTTGCTTTTACGGTGATATAAAGTTTTCACCAGTCATCATCAATCATCATTAACGTAAAGCTCTAGCCGGGAAAATATCTATATGGTTGCTTTTATTGATAGAATTAATTGCCGTAGCAGACAATATGTGATATATTCCACCGATGCTTTAGATGTTCTTTTATAGAAGTCGATGAGATTAACTAGAAAGAGATAAATCATGCTTGTTGATAAATTTACGGCCACAAGGATGTGGGTTGAGGGTGGCACAAAAATTTCTAGAATAGTGGGTAATCTCGCCAGGACAGAGACAGGCAAAGATATGAAAACTGTCAAAACCGTAGTGGGTGTGTTGACGCGGCAATCAGAGCTAATGGGATTGGCAGACGAAGCCATGAGTAGATTTCATCACCTAGAGGAGGAGACTGTAGAGCTCATCCCATGCCACTGTAACTGTCTGGCGAATGTGCGGTAATCCCATACGTGTTGTGCCTTAGGATTCTGTAGTTCACTCCGCAAGTATGTGAATGGAGGTTTTTTGTTCCATTCCACAAAATCTACATTATTTTTGCTCCACTATTTTGAGTTTATTCAGGCGGCATTATCGTGCTAATAATCTGGACTAGACATCAATCTATTTTCAGCTGGTTGTAGTTACCCAGAAGTATTTGATTGTCAACCCCACTAGATCTTTTCAATGGTCAGACAGGATTTTTGCTTTCTGAAAAGCGAGGAGAGTTTTTTTTATGATGGTTTCCTCTCTACCTAGTCTGTACCTTAGTCTTCCTGCAACATTTTCCACCACCAAACTTAGTGGCGTTAACCCTAAAAACCAATTGTTAGGCCGCCGTATCTATTGCTCCTGTTATTAATTTCTTTATTCATTTATTCATTGTTTAACAAGGTATAAATACTCAGTAACGAGAATTATTCATACAGTAACTGCTGGGGAGCTGACACAAAACATCTGCTATACAGGTCCCTAATAAGAAGAAAATTTGACTACGTCTTCATGTGCTATGAGACAGCAAACAAAACACTGTTGAAGTCACTCGACACCATTCAACCATCTTCTTTAAGATTGATAGTGAGAGTTAATAAGGGCGTTTAGATCCAGTCCCATAACCAGCTGACAGGCTATCACCGGAGAGCCACCCTTAAAACTATGCCCAAAACACCTATCACTAAACTACGCCGCTAGAATATCCTCAAACCATAACAATCCAATTTCCTGCGATATTTACTGACACCATACCTAAAGAGATGTTCAATAACAAATCCACAAAAGCACTTCTTTTTAGAGGAGGAGGAGGAGTTCAACTGGTATGAACTGCCCACCTTGGTCCGTTTGACACATCCCTTACCCAATATCCTAAATCATCTACCAATCACCTTATACTTATTCTTGAACAAATATAAAGGAATCATCGATAACTACCCTTGTCACAATCTTATTGATGCCTCGAAAACTGATGAAGGACCTGCGGCAGCATATGAACATAAGGATAAGAAATTTGCAATACGTATCCCTCAACATTGCTCCATATTTAATGGAGAAACCATAGCGATTTTGGAAGCTTTAAAATTGTGCAGCTCACATCCAGAAAATATATTTATAATTATTACAGACTCACTAAGACCTTTACATGGTATTAAACAATTATATCCACTACATACCATTTCACAAAAAATAAAAGAAGAGCTTTCAAATCTACAGTTTAAAAGAAAACATAATATATTCATGTGGGTAGACTCCGTTTCACATAAGAAGAAGCCACTTGAAGTTGCAGTCGTGTGCGTGAACTTGTTGTCAAAACCAGCGCCATATTGTAAAATTGTAAAACAGTAGCGTAACGTTTTCACATTTTTTAGGTTAACAAAAAATTTGAATATTAAAAATGTATTTTTGTACAACTGCCATTGAAAGTGACATTTTCAATGCCTGTCAAACGTGTTAAAAGAAGACGTTTACAAAGTAGCGTGTTAAAAGTAAAATACTTTTAACACTAGTGTTAAAAGAGACATAATCATTATGAGAATTGTTGTTAAAACGTCAAAAAAATAATTAACTGACAATAGATGTCAAAATGTGATTTTCTTGGAATACTTTTATTTTATTATCAAAATAGGAGTTGTACAAAAAACTATGTATGATATTTGTGTTAAAAAATGTTACTTTTAACACTAATATCATAAATAGCTATTTTCTACAAACGTTAGTAAAAGTATAATTTTTAAGGCATGCTGTCAGTGTCTAAAATACCATTTTATGACACTGGTGTCAAAAGTAAAATACTTTTAGCACTAGTGCCATTTTTAGTCCATTGAGACTCATGGAATTGAAGCACTCGCCTGCGGCTCATGCGTCAACTTTTCCACTCGTGAAAAAAAGCACCACTTTATCCACTAGTTGCACAAATAACTATTATCATATATGTATAGTTTAAATAAAACATATTTGGGAATTCTTTGAAGCTTTTCGAGATATTTTCACATACATTGGTATATGAAAATACTTGGTATCATTGGAATATTTTTTATACCTTCAATTAACGATTGGCGATGTTCGATAAAATCGGCCAAAAATTAAGTCTCAATTACGTTCTTATATTATTAAAGAAGGTAAAAAAAACACAAAATAGGAACTTGAAAAAATTTTTATATATTAAAAATAGTGGTGACATCTTGGTTATATGGTTGACTCAAATAACTATACATCATTGAAGTGCTGAAACTCAAATAGATGCTTATATTTAAATAAATATGAAGTAATATGCTATCTAAAAAAAATTAATAAATTTGAATACAGCCATTTCCACACCACCCAAGAGGTAGAGTTAGCAGCGCGCTTTTATTATAGTGGGTTACCCAAGAGGCCTAATCCACTTAAGTAATCATGAATTAAATAGCAGTACGAACAGTAGTCTCTAAATTAATAAAGACAGTTCTTTATTTCGCCTATTTTCATGGAAGGGTTCTAACATGAAAGTACTGGATAGTGGCAGCACGAACACTGGTCTCTAAATTAATAAAGACGGTTCATTATTTCACCCTAAATAGAAAATGTACTCCACTTTTGATCCTTTACATCTAGTTTTTGGGCGAACAGGTTTCACTTGTTGGGATTTGGCTCAAATGACTGATTTTTAAATTGATATATCACTAAAGGGAGTGAACCATCAAATTAGAAATGTCCAGATCATATTCTTTTATTAACTAGCAACTAACATTCAGAATGTTTTATGTTTTACTAATTGTTATAATTTTTGAAAAGCACAGTAATGAAATAAAAATCCATAAAACTTTCACATCTAAAAACTTAACCAAACCTGTAGTATATAATAGTCAACTGAATGAGAAATATATTTTAATCCAATTTGTAGATAAACACATTGATGGGATTTTGAATGTTAGTTAATAATTACTGATAAAAAAGTATATCATATGGAAATTTAGGATTTTTCAACACGGACTTTAGGATAATATATCAATATTAAAATCAGCAATTTGAACCATCTCACAATATTTGAAATATTTTTGCCTAGAATCTAGGTGTGCTGAATATAAATTGAGGTAATTTCTTCTAGTAGACTTGTGCTAGTAATTGCTTTCAGAGTCACTACTCCTACTGTTTCCACTGCTATAGTCATCCTCTGAAGTAGATTCATCGGACGATTCTGTATTCACATTAAACTTGAGAGAATCTACAACATTATCAAAAATGTGTTCTTTTTTAATCCATTCTGATTCGCATTTATTTACATGTTCGCAAATAGAACACCATTCTTGAACAGATACCTCAGAAAATTTCTTCCTGGTTAAATTCTCCACATCATCCAGTTTAAATGTGGTATTATGCACTGCCACCCAGTTCTTAACCAGTGCCCAGATTTTTTCTATTGGATTGAATTCCGGATGATAAGGTGGCAACCATGTACCTCCAATAAACAGTCCAATTTATAGGAAACAGGAATACCTAAGCAGAATGTTTTTATTGCTTCATATAAAACGGGTTTTGTTTTACTGGCATCATGGACAACATTGTGGACCCTAAGCCATTCTAACATTTCTGTTTTGCTAGATGCTGTTGTAATATTTTTTTCAGCTTTCACATTATGGTAAGAAGCATTATCCACAACCAGAACTGATTTCTGAGGCATATTGGGTAATAGTTGTTCCTGAACCCACCTCATAAAGTTTGAGTGGTTCATGTCATCATGGTAATCTCCACTTTTACAACCTAAAAAAAATAATAAATTTCATCGAGGCTTACGTTAACAACATGTCCTATGAGAAATAGTTAATTGTGTTTGTCTTATTTGACTGTTGGAATTATCTTTTGTTAGATATAACACTCATAAACTAAAAATGGCATGCCTATTCAAAAGTGAATCATTTGAAGATCCTCTAGGAGGATACATGCCGTCAATTCTTAAGCTCAAGTTCTTTAAAAAACTTCGTAGAACTGATTCTAATCTAATCTGATCTAACAAAACTATAGTAAAATATCTTCTTACATCTCGAAAACCATTACTACTACAAACTATGACACCGTGAGCTTAAAATGCTGTTGAAGTAACAATATTGATATTTTCATTAAAAATCTATCTGCGGAATAAAATAATATAGAAGTGTACGTGAAGTGTGAATCAAGTTTTATCATTAATCTTGCTGTAATATTTTAAATATTTTGAAAAATATTTTCAATTTGCTTGTCAGATATCCTTCAATATCAATAAACTTATTCTCATGCTTTCTTGTTAAAATTACCCAGTTATAAAAATAGGTTTTATTTCCTTGACCGAAAGGGATTTTAGGCTATTATTTTTGATAAAACAAAACTGACCATTAGCTGATTGTGATATAATGATGCAGCATTATGTTTGTGGAAAATATACTTTGTAATATGTAATAAGTGGTAAACGAATTAACCTCAATTTATGCATAGGATAGGTGCTCTAATTGGAAATTGTTCCAAATACCGATTACGCGAGTGTCCCGGGACTAATGGGAAAAATACATCAAAGTTATACAATAATTGATAATTATACAGGGTTGACAGAAACTCTCCTGTTAAACGCGTCATCTTCAAAGAGCACTAGCTCCCATATGAGGAACTTTTGGATAAAGGTAAATTAGGATAGAAAATATTGCAGGTTACTTTCCACTTCCCAAATCAAGATAAAGACGTTCTCAATATACAGATAATTTTATACGTATAAAATTGACAGTATCAACTTTTCAAGCCTATAAATCGGAAACGAGAGCCTGTATAAGAAATACCAACATTATTTTGGTCTCACCCAAACCGACGGTCCCAACTTTTTTCAAATTCACCCTGTATATTTGTTATTGGTAGTTTTGGTAGACCTCAAACATTCATAATTAAATTCATAAATTTATGGAATTCTCACAAATATATTATGAATTTGAAAAATAGTGGCAATAAAAGAAAAAAACTTAATTAAATTTTTAAAAAAGTGAGCAGTTACAAGGAGTTGTTTACATATGTAGCCTTGAAGTAAATAAGGGACTCTGTCTAAAAAAATCAAAAACTGGTTTTATTGCTTTAAAGTGGGCTATGTACCATCACCTTTAACGTAAATAACTGGCTATGTAAAAATGCACCGGCAAATAATTAAATTTTCCACCGTTAGGCTACGCATGTGTCAACTTTCGAGTTCGTATTAGTAAATAACGGGGTAAGTGCCAGCTACTCTATATTCGTTAATTCGTGCTAGCGTGGACGTTTTGGCAGTAAAAAGTTGGCGGTTGAAGAAGTATTGTCTATTATTGCTGTTTAAATATGGAAAATAATGTTTTACCGAAGCAAAGACGTAAAAAATGTGAAGGCAGACTACATGAAGAAAAACAGATAAGAGGAATACGAGGTAAAAGCTTCGTAAATACCAGAAATACTAAGGTGCAAGCTAAGGAAGAACCGAGTGAAATGCTTGTTAAATTTTAGGTTATATGCAAATGCAAATTCGAATCATCAACAAAAAATAGCCGTATTCAAGGATTTTTACAAACTTAAGGATAATTCATATTTGATGGGACTTATTAGTGTTTATGGGGTGAAGCGAAGGAGACATGGAAACCATGACGATTCTGCCAATAGTAGAAGTCAGGCAACCGTGTACTTTACATTACCAAATGGGAAAGGAGATATTTTGCAGGTGTGTAAAAAAACTTCTCTCAATGCTTTTGGAATAACGAAGAGAAGAATTGAAACTCTTGTCAAGGCGAAGAAAAGTGGTGAACTGACTTTTACCGAGAAAAGGGGCAATAAAAAAACACATAGAAAGTTCTCCAAAGATGATGAATACTCAATCATTGACCATGTTAATTCGTTTCCCAAAGAAAAAAGTCACTACACTAGAGCTAAAAGCGACAAATAGTACTTGAGTCAGGATTTGAATATAAGCCGTTTGTTTCGAACATTTCAGGGTAAATATCCAGATTCGCTAGCTAGTTACAGTTATTTTTACGAAACTCTCAAGTCATGTTTTCCAAACATAAGCTTCCATCATTAACGTATTGATACATGTGGCACTTGTGATCTTCTACAAAATCAAATACGATCTAATGCTAATAATACCGAAGCAAAAACTAAACTAGACCTACACCATCGCAAAGCTGAAAAGGCAAGAGCAGTAATGAAGATGGATCACCAAGGGCCTCAAAATCCGACCAGTGAAATTACCAGGATTTCTATAGATCTTGAGCAAGTTCTTTCTCTTCCTGCCGTGATACATGGTAAGATGTTTTACTTAAGGCAACTTTCGTGTTACAATCTGGGTATCCACGTTGGAGACAACAATAAAGGCTACATGTTTTTATGGCACGAAGGGATAACGGGGAGAGGCGGAAATGAAATAGCTTCATGTCTGTACAAGGCTGTTAGATGTCACATATTTCATTAAAAAAAATTGACGATATGGAGCGACTACTTCATCGCACAAAACAAAAATAAAATGTTATTGTTTCTGTGCATTTATTCGGTGGCAAAAGGATATTTTGACGAGGTCCATCAGAAATACTTGGTTTGCGGCCATTCCTCCCTCAGCTGTGACAGAGATTTTGCCCAAATTGAGAAAAGGAAACGCTTGGAGAAATGCGACTCGGTGAAGCTGATGGTTAATGCTAGTCCAAAAAAGCCATTCATGGTCACGGTTATGCAGACGGAAGATTTTTTTGACTTCAAACAGGCGGCGGAAATGAGTCTGATTACCAAAGATCTGCAAATTTCTGAAGCGAAATGGATCATTTTAGAAAAGGATTCATTGAGACTGGGACGCATTCAGATTCGTGAGACTTTGAACGATTTAGAAGCTTGGAAGTCCACGAGAGTTTAAAAAAAATGTTTCAGAAGAAACTATTCGTAGATAATATTACTTTGCCACCATTAGCATGTGAAATCAAAATAAGCAATGAGAAGAAATAAAACTTGAAAAAATGTATTCCTTATGTTAAAAAAAAATCGAATTCTATTATTGTATGTTCACACAAATAAAAAATTGAGAAACACGATGTTAATCTTCTCGTGAACCTTTTCATGTTCTGGCACTTAGCTCATGGTAAAATAAACATTGGTGTGGCACTTAGCCCACCATAAGAAAAAAGAATAATGGCACTTGGAACCTTCTATGAATATCAAAGTTGTTTAAATTTCCTCCCTTAAACCAGAGCACCTACTTGAAAAATTATTTTGGATTCTTGTTTATACCATTTATAGGTTCATATAAAAAATTGGGAATATTTCTAAATGAAATGGGTACCTAATGTTTTATAAAGTTTATATCGGATAACTCGAAAGAATTTTTTTTTGTACTTAGCCCTTTATTTATTTCAAGGCTACATATTTCAACTGAAACCAAGAAAATAACAAATCAGCGTTTCAATAAAACAAAATGTTTTCCCAACAAATCTTTTAACAAGAATTAATATACCCACACAAAGTTCGTGTCTACTTCATTTAATTTTAACATCAACGTGATTCATCAAGAGAATCCATGTCATCATGAAGGATTATATCTCGACACTTCTAGTGCGACAGCTGATTTATGTGGAGGATCTTTCTTTTTGTGGTACCTCTTTTCCTTGTCGACATTCATTTATTGTTCACTCTTCAAATAAATTGAACTATTTAAACGATTTTTAAGGCATGAAAATGAGCTACCTTTATCCTCTCTTTTATATTTAAAAAAAAAATATGTGATTGATGGATTATGAAATAATATTTAGATTCAAGCGCTGCAGTCATTTTTTGCTCAATACAATTTTTTGACAAGTTTCCAAGAACTTGCACATTTCTTAAATTTGTCATCCTCTATGATCTAAGATTCTCCGTTGGCTAGTGGTGGAAGCTTTAAATGGAGGTTTGGTAACAAACCAATGGAAGAGGTTAAGACCTATTCTTTAGAGCAGTAAAAGATAATCTATCCTGTCAAAAAAATCGAAAACGGTTTCAGTTCCCTCAAAGGTCAGCGACAACTCGAGAAGTGAAGAAATTATATACATCTTCAAACTCTTTGTAGAACAGTCTCTACAGTTCAAAAAGGAAATAGAGTTTGGGTCGGACGAAAGGACGGTACCCTATGATATGGAACAAATTAATTATTTTTTTCTTTAGAAGGAATGGAATACCAACACCATTACCAGACTTGCGAGATATTGCAATTTAATGGTATGTAGATGGATCTAAGACAATAGAGATAGGAGTGTACGGGCCAGAAAAAACACTCTAAAAGTTTTGAGAAAACCCCAAGTATCTTGAGAGTGGATTATGGTAATGTCGGCAGCCATTAAAGCATGGGAAGGCCTGAACGAACTATGCGAAAATTAAATGGTCACCTTCACTATGGGTTCCAGGACACACTGGAACAGAATGAAATGAAATAGCATAATATGAACTAGTAAAGAAAAACGATTTTGGGGGCCGGAACTCTTTTGCGGTATCAGCACCAATGTAATGCTAGGAGAAATAGAATTAAATAGGGTAGATCCTGCATAACACATGGGAGACTACTGGATAGGAGATGGACACTTATCTTTACTGACACCTTCGGATATCCTGAAATTCCTCTAGGAAATAAGACGAGACGTTTCTGAGGAACTGAGTAGAAAAAAGGGAGCTCAATAGATCTTTTGGATCTCAGTGAATGTCAACCCAGTATACATACATACATACATACAAGGTTGAAATATGTAATTGAATCGACTAACTTCTATCTGTTCTCGAATTGAGCGTGATATCCGAACCACTGCGGATTTATCTTGATATCGTAACCACGCCCAAAAGGAAAAGATATTTAACACTAAGAATATGCTTGAAGACAAGAGAAGATTGAAAATAAGCTTATTTGATAATAATAATAGTAGAATTGAATTATGAAAGTTGTTGGACTTTTGCTGTTATATATTCTTGGCGCTTTAATCTGAAGTATGCGTTTATTTCAGGAAAAAGGATTCCAGTGCAGAATTATTTATACGTGTTTACATGTCTGAGAACAAAATATCGTCTCCCGAAAATCTATTAGGATAAAAGTTTTAAGAAGAGACAATATCCTTTACTTAAATTAGAAATTCATGTGTAGAAGCTGTGTAGCAGTTGATGGTAAAAATTTCTTATGTCGAAACGACACAATTTTATTTTATTATAAGAGAGAGTTGATAGTCGTCAGTTTATATCGTCCAAATGAAAAGAAGACAATTGATCGTCCCAAAAAGAGCAAGAAATATAACTCGATAAAAGTGAATAACGGAAAGAACTGGAAATCTCTAAATGAGATTAGTGGAAAGGTTTGGCTCGGAAGACGTTAGCTGGAAAATAGTTAATTGATTAATTGGATAGGGCCATGGAAGTAGACAGAGTCATGAAATCAGAAAAAAAATTGCTTGGCACCTGTGAAAGTGTGAAAAAAAAAATATCGTGCGTAGGTTGGCTGGAAAGTTTATGGCCAGACTTTGATTAATTGAAAATTCAAAAATTACTTTTCTTAAACATTGCACAATCGAAAGCATTAAGCCTATATAATATGCAAACTTTGGGTTGTATATTTTTCCTGAACTAACTATTGTGTTGGAAGGTATGAATAGGTATGTCGATATTGGTAATTAACGCTCATCTGTTTAATAAATAATCATACCATGATATGGAGTTGTCTGAGGTAAATTTGATCTGATTTCCGATTAGCCAGCTTTTAGAAGCGGAATATTGATATTTGTTTCGTAATCTTTGATATTTATAATATTTTCAGTGGAAAAATTTATTATCAGGTAAGAAATATATTTATTTATTTCATTTGCAATTAATTTCTAATTACCGAACTGTAGTGAAACTGTAAAAATGTTTATTATTTATGGTGCACATTTGCCGATTGAGTATATACACAAATAGACATAACAAACAGAATGATGCACATATGCAACATAGAAGTAAACAATTATTATTATTTTTCAGGTACAATGTATTCTTGGAATAAGTCGGGGAAACACAGGCCACTGACTCAGCACGAATAAGAGGATGCAATTGCCAATTTATCGGAAAGTGAGAATGACATTCGGCTAGGTTCAGATGAAGAATATGCCCTTTTAAAAGGTAACAATGTTCCCCTCGATATTGAAACTATGTCTGATAATGAACTGGTCGATAACTCTAACGAACTGTTTGATATTGACAGTATTCCAGTATACTTCGCCAACGAAGAAGTCGAAATTGTGAAACCAAAAGATGGAGATAATTTATCATCTATATCAGGCATTGACTCCCAAATTCAGAATGGATTCGAAATTTTGATGGACATAAATGTACCATCGACTTCATTTCAAGAAGAAAATGTTCTTAAAATTCCTCAAGAAAATCCAGCCACAAAAATTAATGTGTTACTGTGTAACGTATAGATAATGGTATCGAACTGCCAAAGAAGACTCTCAAAAAACTGTTTTTGAACTGGATTCCTGGCTATTGGTATTGATAGTAATGAAAAGACAGTCCGCTTTCAAGGGACTCTGCAAGGTGATTTCATTGTACCAGAACCTGTCGTTGGCATTATTTTGCCAAACTAATATCAAACACCTGGACTGCAACTACATTGTCTCTGTTGGCATCAGACCAGAAATATCATTCACCAAATAAAATGATCGGCTTTGTAAATAGGCGGATTGATTGAAAATATGTATGCATCTATACACATCGCAGACAAGCGTTACTAGCTCTAAAGAGACCACGTATCATATCAGGATCACTACTGGAATATCACCATGCCTTGGTTGAGGCGACAAACAACAATGATCTAACACTGTCGTGGATCAAAGGACATGGTCTAAAGATAACCGCGTAGGGATTGCAATCCCGGGCAGGATTACGCGGGATCCCGCATCTTTGAAATTATTTTATAAAGTCAAATTGAAACAACAGATTTTTGTGTAAAAATTAACTTCTATTAAACATTTCTTACATCAAGTAACATAAATTATTTCTTTTCTATCAATTAATTATAAATAATTAGTTTTCTTAGATTCATCTTTAAATGTTTGGCATAGTTTAATAGTTTTGTTTAATTTTACCCTTACTCCTAACAACAATTTTATTTCTGATTCAGTCTCATTCATTTATTGACTAATTATCAAATCACAGCTTTCTCTTAGATGCTATTACTATGATATCAACCTATGGTGATATCTTTTGAAAATACGCTCTTAAGAAGCAAATGGTATTTATTGCATCATCTCCGAGCCTGCTTCTGAGTGAACTGCAAATATATCCTAATGCTGAAAACGCTCGGCCTCTACCCTAGTAGGCTGAACCGTCAGGATATATTCATAGGCGAGCGTCAGTTACTCTCCTCTGATACCATCGGACTCAAAAAACGTCGGAACGGCAACGTCGCGCTCGTGCTACTCGCAATTTGCGGGATCCGCGGATCCGCGCTTTGAAGGTGCGGGATCCAGCAGATTAATAAAAGCAGCGAGTTCCCGCGGGCATGTGTGATACCGTTTGTTACGGGACAAAGAATTATTTGTGCCTCTCTTTCAAACATCCAAAAATAAACTCTGTACCTACCAACTGCTAGCTTATTAAAAATAGATCCTGATTGTTTTAAGTAGGATTATTACAATCAAAGTCTCAGGAATCCTTTCACTTTTCTCAAGCGTCTCCCTGAAGGGCACCTAAAAATGATAAATAAGTATTTACCACTTATTATTTACAACAGTAGGAATAATAATAATCAAATATTTATATTCTAAATTTACCGGAATCTTATTTAAACATAGGATGATCACCAGATCATAAAATTTACTGATTTAAAAATATAAAAGGCAAAAGGTTATCTTGTTTACATGGTGTATAAAGTAGATGACAATCTTGTCATATCTGTCAATCTTAAAAATAAATCTTCTCAAAATGATTTCAATCTTTCATCATAATGTCACTTTTCTATTCATAGATCTACTGATTAAAGATCATAGACCTTCCTTATCAATTAATAGTTTTCTCCTTTTTAATTTCTGTTATCAGAGCTTAACTCTGGTGTTAAGTACTTTGGTAATGAAGAAGTAAATGAAAAGAACAAACCTTTTTTTTCTAAGACCATCAATACGTAGATAGGAGATGGTTTACCACATGGTTTAGCAATTTTGATGATTTTTTGAAATATATTTGAGTGAGCTTAAATTTAATTAGAGTGATCCTGTTTGAGCTCTACCATTTGTATAAGTGGATATTTATTTGGCTCAGCTTAAATTCCTGTCTCCACATCCGTAGGCGAAACCACCTTGAGGCCACACAACTTCTACGGTCTCGTTCTTCGTTCTTCTTACTTCTATCTATCTTCTCTCTTTGGTTATTTCTTCATTCTTTGGCTTTATTTTATACATCGATATCTTCATTTCATTCCGGCATCAACATCTAAAGGTACATCATCTACACCCAGTCAACATATCGGAGACACCTGTATACACCTCTACCTCTAGAATATCAGCCACCATCAGTTCTTTTGGAGGGACACCCCACAGCACCCGATCGTTAACATGTAACCTTCCTACCTTATTTATATCAAGGAATCCAGTGGTTTGAGTAGAAGCTAACATTTGACTGAAATAACAAATATATTTATGAAAAAGTAGAGTATTTTGTCATACCTACTGAGAAACTTTAGGTTCCCTGGTGTCTTTACCCTCTGTTGAGGACAAATCATACATTTAGTTAATAACAAATAACACAATCACTAGAGTTTGTAAACCAGCGTATGCATACAAAGGGTATTTCTTTAAGATAATTCTGTATCAAACCACCCTTAAGGTTAGATTGGATAGTGTAAAACTTTTTTTTTTCTATAAATCTCTGCATGCTTTCTATTAACCTAGAATAACCTAAATAATGTTTTAAAGCCTACTTCATATAAATCGTTGGTACAGCGGAACTACTTTAGGGAGTTTTTAGCGCTACCACTTTTTAGACAGGCCTTGTGTTTTTTGTTTATCCATCTAACAACCAACAATATTTTATATTAAATCAACATTTCAACTTTATCAGTTTTTTTTATTTCGAATCCCACCCTGAGATTAACAGGACCTTTTTAACCAGGTAACACGTTTTGCGGGATTGCAATCCCTATAACCGCGCGACTGATGCCCTGGCTAGCAGCTCAAAAAATTTTTGAACCTGCATTATCCGCCAAAGTAACAGTTTCAACAGTAACAAGCCTAGTGCGCGAACACACTCACAATAAGGTGGGATAAAAGAAAATACTGCAAACTATCAAAGGAATTATTGTTCTATCCTGACAGTGCAGCAACAAAAATATTCTTGACAATGACCCGGCGGAACCTACGATTTGCAACAGAGGTTCTGACTGGACAAACATCTTTATAGAATGTGAATCCTTATGACGAGGCTGTGAACAGGAAAATGAACCAGTAGAGCATATCCTTTTTGATTGCTTCGCTTTATCATCCATTCGTCAATCCGTGTTCGGCGAGTTTTGGCTAGTACCGGCCATCCTGAGAGAAGTTACTCTTAGGGACGTTATCCCATAGACTGGTTGTCGTACTGAGAGGGACTTTCAGGAAGATGCACAAAGGGCCTAATGAGTACTAGGTGCTGTGGGGTTGCCCTACCCTCCCAACTCATCAAATCAGATCAGAAGCTGAATTTGTTTTGTTAAATAGAAATGAGTATTGCTTGAATAGACCCTCTCACCCTAAACCAACCTGTTCATATCTACCAGCCAAATTGACAAGTTTACGTTTGCATACTTTCAATTGGCTAGAGATTTGTTATTTGAACAAATAAGTGCAATGTCAAAAACCAAGTCAATTTGTAATTAATCACAGTCTAGCATGAACTTTTTCAACCAACCCACTGGTGTTAAATTCATACTTTTCATTCATTAAACAATCCTAATTCAAATCTTTAACTGAATTATTCTCTATGAAACTTGAAAATATATTAACCCTGACAACATTTTTTATTAGCACTCAGGAACAACTACATTGTCCTGAAATTTTCTAATCTAGCAGACTGTTTTCTTGGCAACGCTATCGTATCTCTTTTTCACAAAAAGGTAATAGAATATTCCTATTATGCATACACATAACGAATATTATTTATGCTAGCAACAATTTGGAAAGACATTTCGGAAGCTTAGGAGCTTTCTACATTACGATATCGATAAACCCACCTCTATATATCAAAGCTAAAGCTTCAGCTTGGCAAGTGACTGTTTTCTTGCAGATTTTACATGCAGGAAACGTTTATTTCATGTAGACGGAAGATTCATAAGCAAGGATATTTCACATAACCGAGGTTTGTTAGCTTAGAATGTAAAGCGAATTACATCAGAATTTACGTGGTGTGTAGACTGAGAGAAGTGTTTTACATTGTAGTTGTAATCCTTATCTTTTTGTATCATAACACAATTATGTGGAAATCATAATGAGAGGAAGTCGCAGAGTTAACGTAAAGAGGAGATGGAGTTTAATTGTTTTGTCAACTAACATAGAGATATTTTGCTAGAGAGATATATGGGAAACTTAATAGAGGAAAGATAAAAATCGCCTCCAATAAGAAGAATGTAACAGTCGGTCATATTAGAGGAGTAATTGAAGATGTTTCACTCCAAATTATTCGAAATTTGCTTAGTAGTTATGGAATGAGTCAAGGAATGAAAGTGACATGAAGTAACACCATATAACCCCAAAAATAAAAAGAAGAACGAATTTGAAGTTCAATAAAGTGTTAAATCAATACAACAGTTATTCACATTCGATTTTTCACGAATAATTAAAAAACTACTTCAGATTAAAATAATCGTTATAAATAAATATAGTTTGAAAAAAAAACAAAGGGATTGGTTACTTCGTGAATTAACGATTTAACGATAAGCACGAATTTAATTAGTACTAAAATCGTTAACTGGCACGTATCCACGGAATACAGGGGCAAGACCCATAGTCCAATTTCGGAACCCAAAATGCACCAACTGGAGCGGTTATCGCTCAACCCTCCAGGAAGGCTTGGGAAACATCATTGTTACTATCAAGAATAGAACAGAGATAGAGGATGCAAATAATCAATTGGAAGCTGCCATTCTATCGGCCTATCAACAAAACTGCCCACTGAAGGAGAAGAGAGACCACAGAGGATCACCGTGGTGGAGCAGAGACTTGGAAAAGAGTAGAAGTTCAGAAAATCTTCAACCGAGCTAAAGAAAAAGGCTTATGGGAACAATATCGTATGGCTTTAACAGAGTACAATAAGGCGATTAGGAAAGCCAAGAAAGAGTCCTGGAGAAACTTCTGTCAGAGTATATCAGATTTACATGTCAGTTGTAGAATTCACAAAACCCTCTCCAGAGATCCGGCACAGGGCGTTGGAGCAATAAAATGCCCAGACGGCACCTATACTAACTCTGCAAGGCAGACCCTGGAGCTACTGCTACAGACTCACTTTCCCGATAGTCGGTTTCTGGAGGACCAATCACCCATCCCACTTCCAACGGGATAGACAGACCGACCCAAAAAGGAAAATTGGAAGTTAGCAACAGACATAGTCACTCCATCGGCAATTGTATGGACAGTGAACGAATTCTCACCGTACAAATCGTCAAATCACCTGGGGAGGATGGCGTTTTTCCTGCTCTGCTACAACAGGGCAGTGGAGAGCTGTTACCCCATTTGGTCAAGTTATTGAGAGCTAGTCTGGCGTGGGGGTACATCCTTCTAGAATGGCCAGTGGCGAGGGTTGTATTTATACGGAAAACTGGGAAAGTGAACAATTCACTTCCCAAATCCTATCGTCCGATCAGCCTGTCCTCGTTCTTAATGACATATCTAGAAAAAAATTTTAGGCAAGCATATAAGGGAAGGGTGGTTACGAGAGCATTCGCTAAATCCCTCCCATTATGCTTATCAAACGGGCAAATCTACAGATTTGGCGTTAAACAATCTAGTGGGGAAAATCAGCCCTTCCCTTGGAAACAAGGAAATAGCGCTTGCGGCCTTCCTAGATATAAAAGGAACGCCCTTCCAGACTCCATATGAAGAACGGTGGAGCGCAGAGGAATCTGCAGACCAATCCGTTACTGGATCAAAAGCATATAATCAAACCGGTACATCACTACATCACTGAATGGAGTGACGGTAAAGGGTATGGCGGCCAGGGGTTGCCTACAGGAACGGGTGCTTTCCCCCCTTTTGTGGTCACTACTGGTTGACGATCTCCTGGGTGATCCAGGTGATAGATGTGCAGGGATATGCTGATGATATAGTAATAATTATTAGAGACCAGTTTTAAGAGATAATTTCTACCATCTTTCAAACGGCCCTAAATAAAGTGCGTAGGTGGTGCGAGAGGGAACAGATGTCTGTGAACCCCCTCAAAACCGTAGTTGTTCCCTTCACAAAGAGGAAAAAATTACAACGACTCCGCCAGCCAATATTAGGCGACGTGAGCATTCCATTTGCGACGGAGGTGAAATATCTAGGGGTAATCTTAGATAAACAACTCACCTGGAACGTCCACTTGGAAAGAGTGATAAACAAAGCCAGACTATCCCTCTGGAATCTCGGAAGAGTAAGTGGAAAATCTTGGGGTATGAACCCCAAACAGATTTACTGGATTTACCAAACAATGGTCAAGCCAATGGTCAAGTATGGCTCAGCTGTCTGGTGGACTAAAAGTCTGAAAAAGACAGCTAGAGCAAAGCTGCAAGGCTTGCAGCGAACAGCATGCCTGGCCATTACCGCAGCAATGCCATCCACACCAAAGGCAGCTATGGAAGCCCTCCTGCAACTAACTCCTCTCCTCATTCATTTTGAGAAGGAAGCCATGAGAGGAGCTCATA
Organism: Lochmaea crataegi; assembly: GCA_947563755.1. Classification (NCBI taxonomy): domain Eukaryota; kingdom Metazoa; phylum Arthropoda; class Insecta; order Coleoptera; family Chrysomelidae; genus Lochmaea; species Lochmaea crataegi. The sequence goes on from OX387424.1 coordinate 42,786,425, forward strand.
GAATGCTATCAGTGGAGAGGCAAATAAATGGAGAGACTCTGAGGGATCACTCGGGAATGCTAAGGGACATACAAAATCACCACATTCTTGGGATGGCCTCGGATCTCTCTGTCACAAAACTTCACGTGGACAAGCCCTTTAAGGTCCTCATTCCCACGAGAGACGAATGGGATAGCGAATAAATCTCCTTCCTAGAAACGGACTACGTTATTTACATTGACGGTTCCAAAACCGGAAACTGGGCTGGAGCGTCGGTCTTCAGCAGGAAACCCAGAGTTGAAATCACAGCCAACCTGGGTAGGTACGCTACCGTCTTTCAGGCTGAAGTATACGCCATTGAACTGGCTGCAAAAGAGCTGATGAATCAACCTGTTGTAAAAAAGAACATACACATCCTGTCAGATAGCCAGGCTGTTCTTAAAGTACCGAGGTCGAACAGGATGAAATCTAAGCAAGTCCATAACTGTCTACAATATCTTGATATACTAGGCACGGAAAACAGAGTCACTTTGACCTGGGTGCCGGGACATCGAGGAGTGGAGGGCAACGAGAAGGCCGACACTCTGGCAAAAAAGGGATCAGAGTCACTATTTATCGGACCTGAACCATTTTTTGGCATTGCGGAAAGCACTGCTAGATCAGCCATAGCTACATGGGCGGAGAGGAAAACCTTCACGTACTGGGCAGACATACCGGGGCTCTCACTCGAAGGCATTCATATGCAACCCTCCGAGTACGAAAAATAAGCAGATCCTGGAATGGAGCAGAACAAACCTACGCATTCTGTCGGGACTGCTTACAGGACATTGTCAACTAAATTACCACCTAAAGAAGATGAGTCTGGTTCAGACCTCGGGTTGTCGGTTCTGCAATTTGGAGGACGAAACAACTGAGCACATACTATGCTCATGCCCAGCTTTGGGCAGGGTAAGGTATAACACATTCGGCTTTAGTACCTTGGAGCCGAGCGACTTCAAAAAAGAATCACCAAATACAACCATGGACTTCGTCAGAAGCACAGGCTTGTGGGGTGAATTTTAATCCCTAGGGGTGAGCTACAATAGACCCAACGGGGGTCGCAGTGGAGGTGGCGAGAAGGCCCCACTCACATAGAACCTAACCTAACCTCCTTCGTGAATTTCCTAGGTATGATACAAACAGAGGTATAACACCTCGTAAACCATCATCATCAGTTGCTAAACATTTAAATATCAGTTTATCATTCAATAATAGAGTGATAAAATAGTTACTAGTCACTTTAACAATACTGATTATATAGTTATCAACAAATACGAGTGGAAGGGATTCGTAAGTAAAACAGAAGTTTAGATCAAGAAGAGATATGATGACAGTTAACTATTATTGAATTTATTCCATTAGAGTCAGTTTGTGCTGACAAGAGTATATTACATATTATACTTGTAAATGTGATTGGGGTATGGAACAAGATTCAATAATAGCTGGGGGGTCCAGTCCATTGAGATGTCACAAGATTTAGTAAGAAATTAGATTCCCGCAATATGCTGCTAATAGAAGAAACAAAACTAATAATCAAAATTAAAACTACAAAATATAAAAATTGGTTTTTTGAAGCAGCAACTGAAACAACAATTCGTTATCTCTCACAAGAAATGTTTCTTTGGACCACTTCGACAAACGCCAGATCGTATTTCAAAAATAAATTCCAGGATTATCGAAAAGTTACGGTCACGCTCTCCCTTTAGTTTGGCCGTTTGAGGGTTTTATATTTGACCACTTTTTCCTTCTTTTTCAATAGTCAGGGCCGCGCTCGTAAAATTTGAAAACATTTCAAAGTTATGACCGTAGCTAAAGCGGAAAAGTATTTGCAATGCATTGAATTCTTTACGAATGTTATGTAACTAGGTCAAAAATTATACGAATGAATAAAAAATATGAAATTGCAAACTAGATACAATTTTGTTGATTTGAAAAATAGCTACACTTTAGCTTCTTCATAATCTAAAGTCTTTTCGTTTTTTGTAAAAACAGGAAGCACACTTGCACTTACTGACAGAATGCGACCCTCTCACACTGAACTGAAGACACTTCTCCCCCTCGGCAAATCCCAGGTAGTTGTTATCAACGAGCGTGAGTTAACAAAAAACGATATCGCTCTAATTACGCGAGGGTCACTCATGAAGATCAACTTCAACACAAAGCATTCTATTACCATATTCAAATATTTAAAAGGACCACATATACAAAATCGAAGCATACTCACAACTGATGACTAAATTTGAAGGAATTTTGGTTGCTGAAATCTTATAATTCAAGAAAACAAAGCAAAACTGTAGATAAAGTGGTGGTACAGTGTTAACAAAGTTAAGATCAAACAAAACCTCAATAAACAATCTCGATTTTCAAACATCTCGGCAATGAATGTTAAGTACAAGCCTGCTGCCGATTGGAACCCGAATCAGGTGTTAAAATATATCGGGGTGAGAGAGAGAGAAGGAGAGAAGTCGTGTCAAGAAAATTCGTTTAAGTGAAAACAGAACAGAATTCATCAAAGACCTCACGGAAACTCAACGGAAAGTTACAATTCGAAGTTATTTGAAAAACTTTCGTGTTGCAGGAGATATTCGGTTTCTAAGAATGACTCTAGACTGTCAAGCGAATTTAATTTAGAATCACGGGCAAATTTATCCAAGTTTCAGTCTTGGAGAATTGCAGAAAATATTTCAGTTGTATCATAATTAATAAAGTTTGGGCATAATATTGTGCCTTATTGAATCCATACAAAGTTTAAATATGTACTTGCTGTAATTAAATTATAATTACGCTCAGGATCGGTTTAACTTATTCCAGTAGCAGAAATAAGCAAAGAACATCAGTTGAAACAGTTCAATGATAATCACCGACATTTCTTGACGAAAACAGTTTAAAAAAATTAGGAACGTAATGAAGAAGTGTGTATAATTTTCTCTCTTCCCAGAATTTGTCTGTCTCTTGTAATACGTTACCCAGTATTTTGTTCCAAGTCTGTCGATTAGCAGAATACAGATTTGATGATATTTGGTTTTCACAATTACGTCGTGCTACCGAGTATTTAATTAATACGTTTCAAGTTCGTTTGATAGCTGGTGGAGGATAGTTATTTATTGTATAAGTGTATTAGATAGTGTTCTAGCGAAGCTCGAGGGTTTAATTTTCTTAATTGGATAAAACTCAACTGAAACACGAATGCAATACAACGTTATATCCACAATCACAGTCATTTACAATCAGATTTCTCCAAAAATTTATTTGACATTTCGCTGTAACGTCAAAAATTATTGGAAAAAATTGAGAGGTATGGTTGCTATTTAGTTTCGATTGTGAAAAATGCAAGAAAGCGATTTTGTTCCCGAGATAATCCTCCAGGAAGCTGAAGAAGCAACTCTCCAATTATTGCCTGCGAAGTACAGGGAACATTACGAAAAAGTATTTTTCGAATTTAATAAATGTAAAGAAAAGCGGGGTGTAATGACAATAGGTAAATAAGGAAGTTCTGCTATCGTATTTCTTTAATTTGTAGAAGAAGTATGGAATTTCATCCATGTGGTCAAAGTACTCAAGGTAGAAGGCAGGTCGATAAGAACATAGACAATGGAAAATATAGTAAGCTCACTGCCTATCTGAAGAGTAAGTCGAAAGGGTACAAGGCAAAGAAAGCTGCGGTATTGGAAAGAGCACAAGTGGAGGAATTTGTCATAAGGGCTTGCGATAAAGAATATTTGATGATTAAGGTAATATCTCTCAACATTTTTGACATTGTAGATAATGAACTTTGGAATCTTTTAAGTTGCAATAATAATGTGAATGGACTAATTTGGAAATCAGCGATGTAGAAGACAGGGGCGCATATTTGCCAGATACCAAGACCCGCATTTCACGAAAGTTCACAATTATGGAAAAATCATTCTCTATCAATACTTTTTTTTTTATAAACAACTCGTATATTTAAAATCTGCTTCTTACAGAGCATTAAGTAAATGTGTTGGTTGAGTAGGCTTGTAAGGGAAACATCCATTAGTGTTTCTCCTTATTGATTACTTCTATGATGGATTAAGTCTTCAGGCCATACTTTGTGTAGTCTTTTCGCATCAGGTCCGTTGTTGTATAGTTCTTCAATTAGGCGGTTGTCATGGTTGGTATTTTTTGGATTTCTTCCGTAACAAAAGGAATGTTTAGATCAGTATGGAGAGTTCTATTGCTGATATGCCATGGTGCATCTACGATTGATCTAAGTGCCTTAGACTGGAATCGTTGTATTGTTTTGATTCTGGTTTGTTTAGAACATCCCCAAAGCTGTACTCCATATGACCAAATAGGTTTTAAGATTGCTTTATATAGAAGAATCTTGTTGTTTAACGACAGTTTTGATTTACGGCCGTGCAGCCAGTACATGTATCAAAACTTGATGTCCAACTGTTGGCGTTTGGTTTCGATGTGTGTCTTCCATTTAAGTTGTCGATCTAAGTGTAGCCCAAGGTACTTTGTTTCGGTTTTGATAGGTATGGGTATATTATTCATTGTTAAAGGTGGGCAGTTGCCATGTCGAGTTGTAAACGTAACTTGTACCGATTTGGTTTGGTTGACTTTTGTTCTCCATCTACTTTACCAGTCAGTGAGGAGGTTAAGGTGTTGCTGGAGGTTTTCTGGAGCTCTATCTGGGTTTTCATCCAATGCTACCTCATCAGCAAAAGATGCTATAGTGGTGTTTACGGTTTCGGGTATATCAGACGTATAAATAAGGAAGAGCAGTGGTCCAAGAACGCTACCTTGGGGGACGCCGGATTTAATTGGGTTGATGGTGGATTGAGTGTCTTCGTGTTTAACGGAGAAATTTCTATCTGTTAAGTAGGATTTAAGGAGCAGGTAAAAGTTATGGAAAAGGGTGTTTTTTATTTTAAAGAGAAGGCCTGGATGCCATACTTTGTCGAAGGCTTGTGAGATATCAGGGAATACTGCGTTGCAGTATTTACTTTTCTTCGAGACTCTTAGCGATTTCATTGACTATCCTGTGGACTTTTCTATCAATACTGTGGAGACGTGTAGAAAATACTTGTTCTCAAGTCCGAATAAGTTATCCAACGACAAAATATTTTCACGACTCAGTAATCAAAAAATACTTCGCAGCGTGTTCGAATCAACGCTTTGGCAAAAGTTTCTTCAAGATAATAATTAATCCACAATCACATTGAATGTTTTATCCATACTTATGAAGCATATAAATGACCACTCCATCCACTAGTGGAATAATGAAAAATACAATCTTAAATAGCAACCAATTTAACACTTTCCAAAATTTTTTTTATTATTTTCAATCATTTTTGACGTTACAGCTGCTGTCAGAGCGAAGAGTCAAATGACTTTTTGATGAAATCTGATTCTATGACTGATTGTGGATAAAACGTTGTATTGCATTCGTGTTTTAGTTGCGTAGATAAAGCTCTATCCAAAACACTTGTACTATAAACTATATTATGACGCGCACGATCATTAGATTCGTCTTTTATGATTTCATTTTAAGCCAAAGGTGACTTCGAAATTTATTTTTGGTAATTCCGATAGATTCTCATAGCGAAATATTTAAAATTAGCAAAAAAACATTGATAGTACCTTTCTCAGTTTTTGTTTCAAATTTGGAAACGTAGCATCATGTAAATACCGTAGTGATATAAGTATTTATAATAAAGGTTCTTCATTAAATATTATAGGTACTATTATTAGACATTATTAATATTCACGCCCATGGTTGAATTTTTTGCTGGTTCAATTTACTAAGATCATAGTCCCCATATTCGCACTTGAGAGGATTGTACTGCATACTGTAGAGCATACTTTTATCTTTGTTATAAAGGTCTGATGTATAAGATCTTTCCGCTCGGTTCCCTACAATTTGTGGCAGTGATTTTGTAAAATATGACGGAAGTATGTAACAGGAAGCCAGTGAAGTGCGCGCTATTTGAATTGACCAATGAGCGCGAGCGGTGGTAAATTTCGCCGTTGTGAGCTTTCAAAAGTCGCCATCGTGCTGTTCTAATGTAAAGGCGTACTTTGCAGTGTTTCAATCTCACAGATTCATTGCGCCCGTTCGGTATATTTTCTGCATGTGTAGCATCAATATTTCACTGGTTTTGTTTGAATTCTCATATCGAGTGGTATTCCAAATTAATTAAAATATTTAAGTAGTACTAACCGCGCCACCTACCTACCAGAGGTGAAATCGTTAAAGAATTGATAAGGAAACCGTTTTACCAATTCTTGTTTGAGAGTTTTGCCGTAAGAATGACCGAGTCGCTGTCAGTAGCATTGTCAGAAAGACAGAAACGGCCATTTTACTCTTGGCGGTGATAACACTAGGATCCCTAATTATAGGTAAGAAAATTCTAAGACTTTTTAAGGAAACTTGTTCGATTTAAGTCAGTCTGAACTAACACGAGTGTTTGTTACTGATTATAGGGAAAACTGGGTAGGCTGAAGACCCTGGCATACTAACGAAATCCATTGGGCCGATATTGGCAAATAACTTTTTTGGTAGTTGAAACCACTATGTATATACGTGAAGTATAAGATTTATGATAGCATTATTGGTGTTAAATATTCATCCCAGTCCTACGTGACAACCGTCTCATTCTAACAAGCAGGGCATACAGTTACAGTGTCAACGAGTTTTTTATGACAGATAAAAACATCAGAACACAACCAGTACCTTTCCGGACCTCTTAATCTGTTGGATAAAAAAAACTATGTAAGGCAACCGGCCACACTTCAATATTTGGTATGTACACTATTTGTAACAATTTGTTCAGCTGAAAATATTGAAAATGTACATTCGGTGAGCCCGTGTTGGGTGTTATATTTTTTTTCAATTTTATGTACTATTTTGGTAAATTTTGCTATTTCCAATTGTATTAAACTTTTCAGGAGATCTCAACGTCTCATTTAAAATATATAAATGTTACTAGCTCGGTGAGCTAATTTATGTGATATTGTGGTGGATTGTTTAACACATGTCAATGCTCCTGCAGGAAATTTTCGTATTAAATTTCAGATATTTGGTTTAAGGCTTGTTACTTACAAATACTGTGTAGTGTAAGAGTCTCTGCACTCCCGAAACTTACTTAGGAGTTTAATTTAGTTTATTTAGTTTTCACATCTTTTGTCTATGGCTTCACTATAAACAAGGTTCAATTTGTTTCACTAGTATCCAGCCCTTGCTGGCAGAAGTGGTTGATTACCATCAGAGTAAAAACATGTATCTTATCTAATTTTTTTATATATTTATATTTACTAACTTATACATATTTACTATTGTTATACAAGCTATCTAACGATTTCTGAGTAATATTGAGTTGTGTAAGTCTTAATTACCAGACTGTGTACCTACTTCGAGTAACTTTGCTGGTGAGTAGTCTCCTTTTCTACGACTTTAAACCAAGAAAAGGTGGCGTCCTTTAATTTTGTTGTAGTCTTGTTTAGTTACAATCCTATATTAATTTGAGGGTATCCAACCTAACTCACCTGCTCTACCGACAAACAGCTGCCGTTCGCAAAAGTGGTAAGTTTCTCTATAAAAATCAGGTATATTTTGGGAACATATCGGGGTTATAATTTACTGATATTTTGCGAATCTATAGCCTTTCGAGAAACTTATACGGCCACAGATGGAGTAGAAATAAAATACTGGGGTAAATAGTGTATTTATTTCTATTATCCAAAAGTAGCAATTATATTATGCATTTGAAAGTATCACTATGTCCAATTATGGTGTTTTTTGTTCCTTACTAGAAACCTCGTGCAAGAATGGAGAGACGTCAAAGACTATACAATCCAGACAATTTGTTAATTAATATGCCTTTGTATAATGTTTTTTATTAAAACAATATAATATTCTTTAGTTATTTTCACTCTAATTAAATTGCAAGGAAAAAAACGTTGCTCATTAATCTAATAGATGCACTGCGCCCGAACTCGGGAAATCTAATATTTTAGTTATCATAAGTCTATTGTGTCCGCTGTACCCCCAAATTGAACAACAATAAAAAATGGGTATATTAAAAAATTGTGTTACACCTAGTTTTGATTAAATGAAATACAATTTTCATTAAAAAAATGAATTTTTTTCAAGATTTTACTTTAATGTTGTTTATAAGCAAGGTGAGATGTCAGATGTCATATGCGACTATTGTAAAGCTAGCTAGCTTTTTTTTTCATAATTATATCTTCTAGGTATTTAAATTCTTATACTTTTTCTACTTTCATGCAATCAATTATCCGAAATAATATCCTGATTTCCTATTAATGATATATTTGTTTTATTTTTTCCATTGCTGCTTTCCAGAAGTCCATTCAACCCACTCTGAATTTCTGTTTAAGCTCTTTCGATATATTAATTCTGGGCTCTGTATCAAATCCTTATTCAGGATCTATGAAAGCTAGTTCTATGTATTTATACTGGGGTGATATTCACTAAGACCTAAAATATTTATTGTGTCCTCCTTTTTCTACTTAGTTCCTGAGGACAGTCTCAACAGGCTTCAGCTCAAATAAGTATCCCTCTTCTATTAGTCTTTCAACGTGTTGTGCCCTACTTGCTATGCAATTAGCAAGCATGAGAATGGAGGTTGCTCCTTCCACTCCATATATTCTACATTATTCTTGTTCTACTAGTTTGAGCATTATTTCTCACCTGGTTGTAGTTTTCCAGTCAAAGAGTCAGCCATACTAGATTTTTCCAATGATCAGATCTTCTCTTCTTCTGTCTATTCCTTCCAATATTACATTGGTGCTGATACCGCAAAAGACTTCCGGCCCTCAAAGGGTGTAGATGTATCTTTTATAATATCTAAATATCCCTTGCTATTCTAATAAATGGCTAATTTCTAAAACTCCTGTAAGTGATACAACTCTGGCACGCTGCATATTTTTGTTATTAATGCATGTTATTAATGCATGTTCTGAGTTTTTCTGTTGTGTATTCCACAAAATTTCCATTTCGTGTATATAACGACTTTAGTTTAGCTCAAAGCTTTGGACCGTAATGCATGTTTTCATCAAAACGGAAACGTAAATATCAATTAATTGGTTTGATAAACTTCTGGATACCCAAAAATATTTCCGCCGTTATTTTTTGTCTCATTGCAAATTGATCGTACAAATTAGAATTCTATTTTCGTCGAGAAAAAAAGCTGCCGGTGATTGGATTTGAAAATCCATTTCGTGATATTTGTCGTGGTCAATTTAAAATTCCACTTAGTCTTTCTGCGTCCTCGGTAAACTCATCATTCATGTTGAAAACCACTTCACATTTTAAATGCGAGCCCCTAGATACGGAAAACGCTGAATCGACCACATTTTTTATTATCCGAGTTCATTTTCTTTAACTTTTAGTCTTTGAAGTTCCTCTTTGGCAATCTGAATTGCTATCTTTTCAATAACAGTTTCGCCCGACGGCAATAGATCGAAAAATATTTCTCCGGTTCATAGAGAATTTTCAATAGATTGATGTGCAGTCTTTTTAGTATATTAAACATTAATTTAATGTACCTGAAGCCGAAAAAGCACTACACAGCGCACGGCTGAATTATGAAACCAATTCAATATTTTGCTGTACTGAAATAGTTCAATTTCAATTTTTTCATCGAAATGCGAAAAATGTGGTGTCATCGGTCTTGACTTGGTGACATAATCGGTGATTTTTTTCAAATTGAAATATTGGTAGTGTAGTCTGAAAAGTTTATAAAATACAGGAGTTTATATTAAAATGAACAAAGTTGCTTCCGGTATACCCATTGTTTCTGATCTCCACATTATTGTCTTCCAAATGAAAGGTAACGGCGATTGGAGGATGGGGGAGTTCCGTCCAAGTTGCCTACTAAAAAAGTTGGAATATTCTACCACTAGGGTAGGGAAATTTCATAACGAATCATGGCTCTTTAAAACAGATAATTGGATCCAAATATCGGTAAAGATCTTGTTCGATTGGCTGAAATTCATGTTGCAGCTCCTGATTTTACGTCAATAATACCTATCAATCAATATCATCATTGGATAAGAGATATGTCGCAATTGACGTTATTGACATGAAATCAGGTGCCCCAGCATACATTTCATCCAATTAAACAAGATCTTCTCAAATATCGATATTTTAATTTTTAATTACCTGTTTTGAAGAGCCAAAGCTCGTTTTACGGATATTTATAAGCAATGCGAACTTAAACATAACAAATTCGTTCCGAAATTTCCCTTCCACAGTGGTAGAAAATTCCAACATTCTTTAGTTGGTATCTTGGACCGAAGTCCCCCATTGATGCCCGATTGCTCTACCTTGGCTTAACAAGTCAGCCAGGCTCACAAAAAGTAAGCTCGCTGCACCGTTATCTGAGCGAAGCTTATATGCACGAAATTTTAAGCACAGCTTTGTCCATTCAAGTGAAGACATACGGTATTGTACAAAAAACTTGGCTTTACTAAGCAAAACATGGTGCAATGAAAGATTGGTATTATCAGTAAGCTGCACTATGTTAATCCTTACTTTTAAGCTAAACTGGTGCAATCGGGAGTGAACATAATTATTGTGAATAGCTAATTTGTATGATTTGCATCTATACGCTTTTTGAATAATTAATAATGTCACTTGGAAGAAAATAAATGGATGTGAACAGAAACTGTTACCTAATTTGAATATTAACCCCTGTATGTTATCAACTTTTTGGATTATACGTTAAATTTGAATGCCACTTTGTGTATAATAATTCCCTATAATACCTAAAATGTTAATTTCTGGAGATATCAATTTTCTCAATGAACATTTGACAGATGCAGATCTTCATGTTAAAAATAAACGCCTTTTGTTCAAAGGCAATTCGGAAGTAATGCATTACATTCTAATTAATCATTCATTTACACTAGGTATTATCAAAAAAATTTCAGCTGGATCGTAGATTATAACTTTTGATTTGAAACCTCTCCATCGAACCGCTTCTCAATTAATATGGTATTTTTTCGTAAAACCCTATTGATTTTTAGTATATATGTAATTATGACCTGGGCGTTGACCATCTTCCATATCCCTGATGGATGCCAAGTCTTTTTAAAAGTATGCTGGAACAAAACCTCCTGGCCCTTTTCAAATGAAGTACTCATTATTGTTTTTTATTATAATTATGGTTTGTTGATTTGATCTTTCATTTTATGGATTGGTATTGAAAATAGGAACAAAATCTACGGATAAGTGGAAAGTTTAAAGAAATATATGGTTGAGGATAAAGAAAAGGGAAAGTGCTGTAATAGATATTTACAATATTAGTGTCGTAAAGATTTGTATTACGATATGAGATGGGACCGAGTTTGATAACCCATTGATTATCGTAATATGAATTTACGATACAAATATTGTACAATATTTTACCTACCATCGATAATTCTAAATATCCATATCATATCATTGTCTACTAGAAACATGCAACAATCAATCTTGTAAGGCTTTGGTTACCATAGTTTTTATTGTTGTTATCAGTAGTAACCCAAGGACATTGTTCGGAAAAATTTAATAACAGATGTCGAAAGCTTGTTGTCTGTTGCCAATAAGGAACAAGCTTGCGAAAGTTGTTAAAAAAATGTTGAGCATTTATCAATGTTCGAGGGTTATTCGAAATAGTTATTGGTGTATTTAGAGCGTAAAGTAACAGATTGCCGCTTAAGAACGAATGTGACGATCTTTTGAAAGCGGCAATTTTACTTTATGCTCGAAAAACACACATAATTTTTTCTACAGTCGCCCTTTCAATGATTAAAACAGTTTTTTATATTATCTTAGGTTATAATAGGAGTGCTAGAATAATCGTGATTTTCGCTATTCATCATGATTAACCTTAAAAAGATCTACGGACTAGGGATGTTGAAAAATAATCGATTTTTATTTACTTATAATCGATTTTTAGTTATCGATTTTTATAGTAATATTAATCGATTCTATAAATTACGTGTTTAAATCGATTCTCGGAAACGGCTCGTATTATTTATTGACTATTTTGACTTTTGACGATTATTGACCATTTCTCAAAATTTTGACAATTATTGACCATTTTTCAAAATTTTAACCATTATTAACCATTTTTGACAATTATTGACCATTCTGACTGTTTTTCAAAATTAGTGACCATTTTTCAAAATGATGACAATTTTTAAGCATTTTTGGCAGTTTTTAACAATAATGGACAATTTTTAACCATTTTTGATAGTTTTTAGCAATAATTGACAATTTTCAACCATTTTTGATAGTTTTTGACAATTTTTGACAATTTTTCAAAATTCCAGACCATTTTTCAAAATTATTGACCATTTTTGATAATTATTGACCATTTTAGACCATATTTCAAATTTTTTGACAATTTTCCAAAAACTTTCCATTTTTGAAAGTTTTTGACATTTTTTGATAGTTTTTGACAATTATTGGCCATTTTTGACAATTTTTCAAAAATTTTCAAAATTATTGACCATTTTTGATCCTTTCCAACAATTATCGACCATTTTAATAATTTTTGTCAATTATTGACCAATTTTGATAAAAATTGTCCAGTTTTTAAAAATAATTGACAATTTTTAACCATTTTTGATAGTTTTTAACCATTTTGGACACTTTTTCAAAATGTTAGACCATTTTTCAAAATTATTGATCATTGTTGATAATTACTGACAATTGTGGACCATTTTTCTAAATTTTTGACCATTTTTGACAATTATTGACCATTTCTGACCATATTTCAAAAACAATTTTTGATAGTCATCAACTATTTTTCAAAATTTTGACAATTTTTAACAATAATTGTCCATTTTTGACAATTATTGGCCATTTTTGACAATTTTTCAAAATTTTTGATCCTTTTTCAAAATGATTGACCATTTTTGATAGTTTTTGACAATTCTCGACCATTTTTCAAAATTTTAACAATTTTTGACAATTATTGACCAATTTTGATAATAATTCTCCATTTTTGACAGTTTTTGAAAATTATTGATCAATTTTGATAATAATTGTCCATTTTTGACAGTTTTTGAAAATTTTTGACTGTTTTTGATAGTTATTGACAATTATTGACCGTTTTTGACAATTTTCGAAAAATTTTGACCATTTTCAAATTTTTTATAAAGTTTTTGACAATTATCGACCATTTTTGACCATTATTGACCATTTTTGATCATATTTCAAAATTTTTGACAATTCTCATATAATTTTATTTGATTTTTAATCTGATACATTGTTAAATATTCACCAATTTAGTTAATTTTGAGGGCGTGGTGTAATTGAATAAGCGAGCGAAAAAGATTCCTTTTTTGCGCTAGAGCGTAAAGTAACAATCCTCGGCATTTGTCGACTTCACGATTTCATTTGAATATAGTAATTAGTCATTTTACGCGCGACTGTAGAAAAAGAACATTTTTGGCTAATTATAGAAAAAAAAATACAGAGCAAGAACAATTTATTTAAAGGTGCATAAATGCTTTCCACACAAACTTTTTGCTGTAAACAGTATTTTTTGGTATATTTGCTTCTATAGTTCCATGAATATTCTTGTCAGTATTATGACCAAATCCTGACATTTTGAAATATTAAATATTTTGAAACATCAAAATCGAAATAAATCAAAATGTATCCATGACAACGTGATAGAGTGAAAACAGCCCATGGTATCTGTTTCCAGTATAATATTGTTCTGATTGGTTGAGTTTAATCAAATGACCTCAAACTAACTGATTTCATTGGATTTCTACTAGAGCAAAAAATTGTCATGCGAATTGTCAAAATAGAACGCGTTAATATTAGTTAGTTACTTCATTATAAATGCTACCGACATTAGTTCAGATCCTGAAAGTATCGATTCAGATATAGAACAATTAGCAAATCCTGCAATACAAACAATAATTCCTGCCAAGTCCTGCCAGAGATATGGAAATGAATATAAGCGGTTTGAAGAGTGGTGCAAATCAAAACATGTCCGTGATGTATCAGAGACAATCTTATTAACTTTTTTGATGGTAAAGCTGAAAAATAAAAGCCGTCTTCACTATGGACATACTATAGTATGTTCAGAACAACTATTTCGATGAAGAGAAATGTGGATATGAGTAGTTACTCACAGCTGGAAGCTGTTTTAAAGCGAAAAAGTGGAGGTTACAAGACGAGGAAATCCATGATATTTTCGAAGCTAATGATGATCGTTTCTTGATGATGAAGGTGACGTATTAGACATAAAAATATTTATACATGACTATACTGAATGTTATTTTTTGTAGGTTTCAATGATTGTTGGTGTGTTTGGAGCTTGCCGTAGAGAAGAGGTGGAAATGTTTAAAATGAATGACGTTGTTGACGAAGTCACGCTTATTACCATCAGAATACCGAACACGAAAACTAAATTCAAAGAGAATTTGCCATTACTGGAGGAAACATCGCCGGTTTTCACTGCTTGTATACCTTATTATCATCTTCGTCCTCAAACCACAGTCTTTGATCGTTTTTTTATTTTGTATAAAAACGGAAAATGTTATTCCCAACCAGTGGGCATAAACACTTTTAGACGCATTCCAAATGAAACTGCCAAATTTTTAGAACTACCAAATCTTCTTGCGCATCCCTACTTGCTGACCCTGGTGCTGATATGTATAGGTACTTTAAAGAGACATGGTGGGTGGAAATCCAATAGTGTTGCTGAAGGATATGTCGAAACATCTATAGGAAGCAAAAAAATAATAGGAAAAGAAGAAAGTGTCCCTAATAATTCAGTAGAAATTGAACACTGCAATACTTCAGTGGCCACCACTTCTGCAGGAATAAATATTACTAGCTGTGAAAAGGTTGTGGATGATGTTGATAATAATGTAACATGTCTATCGACCTCTTTCGATTTTACAGAATAAATCCTTTTAATTAGCGCTCGTCGTCACTAGCCACTTCCAATTATAGTTCTGTGATCCCAAACTCTTCAACCCTGACCACCATAAGACAATTGACGTCTGCCAACGGACGCTTCCATTTTTTCCAACGCCACGTGAAACACCCCTTTCCGTTATCGACCGCTTACGGGGAAAGATCATCTTTCGCTATCTTTCATCTCTTAAGTACCTATCTTATGAATTTTGCTGTGGTAAGTTCAAAATTATAATTTATAATCAATAATCTTCTTCTAAAGTACTATGTGATATAATTTTCGTATGCATTCTTTATTTTTTTACAGAGGTAGACGAAATTAAATTCAACACGTGGTCATAAACTATTCTTTTATACTAATTTGGTAGTTTTAAACCAAATATTCTTTTATAATTCACTGTTTTACTTTTATACAAACATTTTCAAGCTTTTTCAGTTGCGAAATAACTCTTTTAATTATAAAATAACATTTTTATAATCTGTTAACTTATAAAATATTCTTTCGTAACGCCAGTGCCGGTTTCATATATTTCCTAAGCACGATATATTTTATCGTATAACTAAATAAATAACTTTTTGCTATCATTAGTTTCTTTCGGATCATTAGTATATTTTTTTAATTTAGCCGATAATTGCTATTTTTACTGTTTTAACATGGGAGATATAATGTTGGGAAGCTTTCAGTAAATTAAATCAATTTTTTCACTTTCAAATAACTGCCTTCCTTTTTTTAACCTGAAAAGCTGACCAACATAATGTGCCATTACATTCAAGTTCCTATATATCCCTGATCCACCTGTACTTCTAGGTAAGCACAGCCCAGAGGATATAGCCCCAAGAATATAACCCAAGGATATAACCCGAGGATATAACCCCAAGGATAGAACCCCAGGATACAGCCCTAGATCAAAATACCGCCCTAGACCAGGACACATCAGTTCAGATCAAGACCTGACACCTACTTCAGGAAACCACTCCATATAAGCTAAGTAGGTACCTATAAAAGAACTAATTCCAGTGTTCATTTCCTGTGGCAGAATAAATTTGTGTTAATTCTATTTTTATTTTTTTTTCTAAATCCTCAACTATAAAAGTTGAGGGAGACATCGCCCGGGGTAATTTTTAGTAATTTTTTTAATTATTAACTTTTATTTAAATTTTACAAGGCGTTTCTACCTTTTCCGCCTTAGTTTTTAGTACTTTTTATCGTCAAAAAGGTAGTGGCGCCCTCAATTTTTACAACCCTTCTGTTATCCTTGTGTGACATAAACTTGGGGTCGAATCACCCTTGAGAGGAGTCTCTAGCCGGAGCCCTTCGAGCTGGTGCCCTTTAAGGTTACAGCTATTTACCGTTACAATAAATAAGTGAAGTTTTCATTTCTCTGTAGCAAGTAGGTACCCAGTTCAATGTTGATTTGATATAAAATTGATGTTGATAATAAAAATATTCAATTCTTTATGTTCCAGTGTCGTAATGAAGTTCCAGTGTTGTAATGAAGTTCCAGTGTCGTAATAAAGTTCCAGTGTCATATTGAATCTCATTACGAAACTCATATCAGTATCGTTATGATTGATATTACTTACATATTGATAGTAGGTAATAGTATATTACGTAACGTGTGTTGTAAGAAGCATTTTACGCACGAATCGAAATGTTGCGCCCGAAGCCGCGTAGCGGCGAGTGCGTAATTCCGTGAGCGCGTAAAATGCTTCACAACGCGAGTTACGTACTATACTTTACCTACGACCTACTTGTATTAATAATCTAATTATTAATAATACTTGAACAACAGCAATAGATATTTTTAATAATTTCACCTTCATAAACAAATAGGTATTTATTGTATGGTGCATTTTCTAGGGAATTGTTGATGTTCTCGTTTGTTGGAATTTGAGATTTTTGGGTTTCAATCCGTCAGATTTTCTTATAAGCAGGGCTTGTAAGTAGCTTGCAATGTTTATATTATATATGATTTATATACAGCGTAGGCCACAGAAAAGAGTCCACCCCGATATTTGGCAGTATCCCTTAGATTTTAAGGAAATTAGGAAACATGTCGATTTTTGTTCTAAGGGGGACACATTTTCACGTTACAGGCATCTGTCATTTGTCAACCCCCTCCCTTCCACTTCACCAACCCCTTATTTTTAAATAGGGAATATACCATGTGCGGCACATCATTAGAAAGGCATTTAGATGGAGTATTCAGACATAGTGATCGTCCACGACTTTTTTCGATATTTATAACATATTTGCAAAATAAAGTCTTAATTAATTTAAGGTACAACACCTCTTAAAAATGAAACTCGACGCATGGTTAGCTAATGTGTCCTTTTTTCTGTTACTTTTACTTTTATATATATTGTAGTCCTCAACGTAGAGTCAAAACATCAAAGTGAAGAAGGCTTCATATTATTTGACAAATCTTGGAAACATGCTCTCATAACATTCTCGGAAAATGAGTTTACGCCATTTTTTAACCTCCATTCCATCAATTTTTGGCAGGTATGTTTGTACCGACTCTCAGATTTCGCCGGTAATAAGTTGCATTTGGCTATTTCTACGATTTCCGTTATATTGGGTGGAGTTAAATCCATTTCACTGTCACACTCGACATTTTTTAATCGAATAAAACTTCACACACACACAAACCAGTTATAAGGATAATGAAATGCGAAGTTTTTTGACAATTCTTGATGTTCGTTCGCAAATCGCTTTGCGGCCTACTTAACTTTAATGTTTTCACATATTTTGCCATATTATGTATGTTTACTATTATATTATGATACATTTAGACAGATAAAAGAAGCGGGTTGATGGAAACGGAACAAATATATAATTCCAAATAACTCTTAATATTAAATGCAATTCTATATCTGATAAATGTTTTCTGCTATTTATATATAGGTACCTAGGATAAAATTCAACCTCTAATATGTAAATAGTAAATTTTGAATAAAATGGCGACGTCTATTGACAGTTGCTAAGTGGTTGCTAGGGAAGCCGTGCGATTTACTTTACAGCTGTGCGTTTTTTTTACCGCGTTGTCAACTGCGCGGCTTCAGCGTCACGACAGAAGCGACTGCAACGACTCTGGCGGTGCGTCTGCCAAAATAGCAGTCTAGCCGCGAGAGTTGTCGCGACAGGTTTCTCTTCTGGGCTTATTGGGTGTCTAAGTAGTCCACATGATTGCCTTTTTAGGTCATTTTCAATCAGACCTAACACAAAATTGAACTCGTTGATGCTCAATCTATAGAAAATTCAAAATTTGGTCTCTTCTTGTAAAAGGTGTCTCCGAACCAACATATTCTCATAACCTCCTTCTTCTTCTTCGTTTTCCAAACAGAACCAAGAAACCACTACTTCCTCCATGATAGCCGACTACAAACTGATTTCGCGTCTATAAAATACATAATTTTAAAAGTTGAAGCGGCTGCAATCGCGCAATTGACATTTGTATTGGCCGCTGCAGCCATACTACAAAAGTCGTACGTCTCCAGCCGCGCGGCCGACGTCGTTGCAGTCGCTCGATTGGCACAGTACCTTTACATTGATTGCCAACTGTGTGTTATTGACTGCTTACAGGGGTAGTCGTAGGTGAAATGTATAAATACTACAAACAAGTAATTCATTTACTTCGTGGTTTTTGATGGGTTCATTCAAATCGTAATAATAAGCTAAATGCAAATAAACAATATTTTTATTATTACTTTCAGCATTTTGAGATGATTTTGAGAGTTGCCGACAGAATAGTTTGTCATGCTTGTCAAGTCATTGACTGAAAACCTTCATAATTAATATTACCCACTATTGTATCAATATTACTAATCTTCCAAAATAAATATGTATTAACTAATTTTTGGTAATGACAGAAAAATTGTATGCATGTTGAATCTTTTTTTTACTTAATCCAATTCGTGCTTCCGGAAAGTGTTTTGAACGAAATTGGAAAATATCAACTGTTTCTACTATGCACGAGGTTTCTGTATTCATATTCTTTGCCTTGAAAATTACTTTGATTGAAAGAGATAATCCCAAGCGATCTCTTGGCAAGAGATGACATAAGTTCCAAGGTAAATATTACCTTCAGATATCTACTGATGAATTTTATATCAGCCCTACCAGAGCAAAGAGCGGCAAAGTAAACCTTAAATAAATTACACGTAATGGATACTCTCACACCCTCATTTAAAATTAAATTTTATGTTCCAATATAACTGAGATATGTGGCCGGGAACAGCAAGAAATTTTACGCGCGTTTCTTTTGTTTGAAAGCTTTATCTCCACTTTGTAACACGGGAAAACTTGTGACAGGATTTATACATAAAATATACCGTTATTTCTACTAGCTTTCCCCTTTCTATTATTCTCTTCAGAATTTTGGTTTATTAAAGCAATATTTTACTATTCCCCATCTACTACGTTGTGGAAAGAACCTGAATATGCCATTTTTACATCAATTACACTATTATGTTACTTATTATATAGGGTGGCCAGAACTGTGTCAACGTTTAAAAAAAAACGCAGAGACCCGTCGATTTTTGATCAGAAGGGGACACTTTTTTCCGGTATTTTTGTCTACGCTACTTTCACCCCTTAGCGGGGGTAAGCATCCCAACGAAATATTTAAATGGCATTACTAAGACACGAATGAATTGCCAAAGTGACAGGAGCCTTCTATTGCATTGTAATTAAAACAATATATCACACAGGTTATTGTATTCTATTTTTTTTCTCCGAATCTATTGGTTCTAGAAAAAAACTTCAGGAGAATAAAAAGTTTTTCGAAACAACACGGATTTTAAATAATATTTTTATTCCACAAAACTCGATCTCGAATAAATAATTTGATAGTGAATACCTAAAGTAAGGGTTTATAACTATAATGTAACAGGAACGTTGCGAAGATACTGGTGGTTAGTTATTGGCAGTGCACGGAAATTACGAAATTCCAAGTTTTCATCTGCACTTTGATTTAAAAAAAAAGCTTAATTCTACTAAGCATTTTTGGGGACGCAAGTGGGCTGAATTTTGTTATAATTAAGAAGCGCCCTGTACATATTAATTTTAAACCAGAGCATAGCGGAGTTACAACATTAATTATACAATTGTAAGTATTTTGAAAAAGTTTTTGGTATAAAATTTTCCTACGGAATCTCCCCCGATTTTTAATTAGTTGTGGTACATTTTTTTTCGGTTTCAAATTTCCCGTGAAAACTTACCTCGGCCGGTGCTAGAAAAAATTTCGGAAATAGTTCAAGTTCTAGGAAAATTACACGTAATAATTTTTATCCTTATTAACTGTCATTCGATCTTCGATAGTTTTAGCTTTAAAAGTGTTTGGAAACGGTGATTTCCTCGAATTGTAATATTACTGTCGTACTATTTAAAAAAATTCTTTATTAAAAAACTTATTTTCATTTACATCCCAATAAAAATTTTTTATGGCAAAATAAAAAAAACAATCAATGTTTGTCAGGTACGTAAAAGTATTAGTAAAACCTCCATGATGACAGCATATGGAGACTCGGTAAAATTTTTCTGTAATTAGGAAAAGAAAAACGAAATGCCGTAGCTGGAGATACAAATCATAAAATATGTAATAAGACTTTATGGTTTCTCGGGACGCAAATTCTTATCGTAAAACAGTGGTAATCGTAAAAAAAATCATAAAGAGGTTTAAAGTGTTTCAATCGTTAAACAAATTGCTGGGGATTTTGTTTGTAGCTAGAAATATTATTTTGCGAATTATGTTGAAAATGATTTACACAAGTTTTTAATTGGTCGTGAACGGAGATTGAAGAAAGTTCATTATAATCGAAAACCGTTTTATTGCTACGCAGAAAATTGTCTACTGAATTTTGCAAAAAATAACTACATTCTAAATGGCTTCTTCAGACGAAAAAAGGTGAGCGGACGTCGGACCGCCGACAGAAGCTTGCTTCTTATGCACAATAGAATGACAATTATTGACCATTTTTTCAAAATTTTTGACCATTTTTGACTATTTTTTCAAATTTTAACAATTATTGACCATTTTTGACAATTATTGACCAATTTTGACAATTATTTATCATTTTTTACAATTTTTTAAAAATTTTGACCATTTTTCCAAATTTCAACATATATCGACCAATTCTGACTGGTTCTGACAATTATTGAACATTTTTGACAATTTTTCAAAAATTTTGACAATTTTCAACACTTATTGACCATTTTTGACAGTTTTTCATAATTATTGACCATTTTTGACAATTTTTCAAGAATTTTGACCATTTTCCAAAAAATTTGACAATTTTCAAAAGTTTTTGACCATTTTTCAGAGTTTTTCATAATTATTGGCCATTTTTCCAGAATTTTACCAATTTTTGTCCATTTTTCAAAATTTTAACAATTATTGACCATTTTTGTCAACTTTCGAAAATGTTGACAATTATTGACAATTTTTTGGAATATTTAACCATTTTTGACAGTTTTTGTCAAATTTTTAGCAGATTCTGACTATTATTGACCATTTTTGACAATTTTCAACCATTATTTACCATTTTTGACAGTCTTTTATAATTATTGACCATTTTTGACAATTTTTCAAAATTTTGGACCATTTTTCAAAAATTTTGACAATTTTTCAAAAATTTTGTTGATTTTTGACCATTTTTGACAGTTTTTTATAATTATTGACCATTTTTTCAAAATTTTACCAATTTTTGGCCATTTTTCAAAATTTTAACAATTATTGACCATTTTTAACAATTATTGACCAATTTTGACAATTATTTTTCATTTTTACAATTTTTCAAAAATTTTGACCATTTTTAAAAATTATTAACTATTTTGACAGTTTTTTCATAATTATTGACCATTTTTGACAATTTTTCAAAAATTTGGACCATTTTTCAAAATTTTTGACAATTTTCTACAATTTTTGGCCGTTTTTTTATAATTATTGACCATTTTTCCAAAATTTCACCATTTTTGGCCATTTTTGACAGTTTCTAATAATTATTGACCATTTTTGTCAACTTTCAAAAATTTTTACAATTATTGACTATTTTTGATCATTTTTCAAAATATTTAACAATTTTTGACAAATTTTTAACAGATTCTGACAATTATTAACCATTTTGGACAATTTTTAACAATTATTGACCATTTTTGACAGTCTTTTATAATTATTGACCATTTTTGACAATTTTTCAAAAATTTGGACCATTTTTCGAAAATTTTGACAATTTTTGACCATTTTTGACAGTTTTTTATAATTATTGACCTTTTTTTTTAATTTTACCAATTTTTTGCCATTTTTCAGAATTTTAACAATTATTGACCATTTTTGAAAGTTTCTAATAATTATTGACACTTTTTGAAAGTTTCTAATAATTATTGACCTTTTTTGTCAACTTTCAAAAATTTTGAAAATTATTGACTATTTTTTACCATTTTATAAAATATACAACAATTTTTGACAGTTTTTGACAAATTTTTAACAGATTCTGACAATTTTTCAAAAACTTTGACAATTTCTAACAATTATTGACCATTTTTGACAGTCTTTTATAATTATTGACCATTTTTTCGAATTCACTAGCCTTCCCATAAGTCCTGTCGTGCAATAAGAAGCAAGCTTCAAAAACGTAGCCAAAATAAAGATGTATAGCGAATTATCTATCAACTACAGGCAAGTCCGGAAGAGATGCCACAATTGAAGAGAATTTTGACAATTTTTGAGCATTTTTGACTGGTTCTGAAGATGATTGAACATTTTTGACAATTTTTAACAATTATTGACCATTTTTGACAGTTTTTTATAATTATTGACCATTTTTAAAAATTTTGACAATTTTCAACAATTTTTGACCATTTTTGACAGTTTTTTATAATTATTGACAATTTTTCCAAAATTTTACCAATTTTTGGCCATTTTTCAAAATTTTAACAATTTTTGACCATTTTTGACAGTTTCTAATAATTATTGACCATTTTTGTCAATTTTCGAAAATTAGACGGTAGAAATGCCGAACCATATTCGGTAGAGATGCCAATATTACTTTTGCACTTTTTTTTGCAGATATGCCTTCCTTTTACAGAAGAAAATCTGCCACTCGTGGAAATTGGTCAGAGGCAGACTTAAAGTTGGAAATTGCAGCCGTCAGTAGCGGAACAAAAGTTGTCGAGGCGTCGATATTTCCGTTGGAACGTTGAAAAGAAGAATTGAAAAATATGACGCAACTAAAGGCAGAATGGGTCCTGTGGTAACGAGAGCCGAGCCGAGAAGAAGATAGTAGCTCATATAAACAAGCTTCAGAGGTTGAGTTTTTCTCCTACTTTGGATGATGTGAGGGAAATGGCATTTAGATTAGCTGAAATATTACAAATACAACACAAATTTGATAAACAAGAAAAAAAGGGGGGTTTGTTTGGCTAAAGTCATTCTTAAGGAGAAATCCGGAACTGTCAAGAAAAGCGGAGGGATTATCAAGAAGTAGAATTTTGGGAATTACAAAGGAGGCAGTAAAGAATTATTTTGATTCATTGCATCCGGTCTTGCAAGAAAATAATTTATTCGATAAACCAGGTTCTATTCATAACGTAGATGAAAAATATTCAAATGCTGTAACAGCTCCGACGCCCCAAGAAAAAGGCGAAACTATAACAGTCGTATCTTGCTGCAATGCAGAACGTTTTTTTTTTTCACAACTGAAGCAAGCGTACACTTCCAAATTTCCTATTTCTGGGAGAAAAAAAGAAGACCTACTTAAGTTAGTTACTAATATCGTTCCAAAATATTATAATGCTTTCTTATCAAATTTTAGGTAATTATGAATTTGATTTGAGTTTGTATTCCATGTAGTACAAGTTCAAATTCAACCATGAATTTGTCCTTCAATGCCCTTTCGTTTTATCGTTATGAAGAAAAATGTTAGAAAAGCAACGACATTTTTTTCAAAATTTCATGGATTTAAGAGAGGTTATTTCGCAAAGAAAACAAAAACATCAATTTTTTCGTAGAATATAAATATCAATTAATAATAGGCATGATTTTTAATCTAACTTCTTATAACTAGTTTCCTATTATTAATAAATTTGCATTCGTGTCAGTTTTGTCTCAAAGGTGTTGGATACATTATCTGAGGAGTGAGTAATGTAGAATGGACTGTACGTTATGGATTTGCTGGTATATAAACTCACCAATTTTGCTATGTACATATATATTATACAAACTATTTACACTGTTATTTACACTGCAAAGATGGGGCTTACCCAGAGCTTTGAAAGATGCCCCGAATGCAGAGCTTTAATGTTTGACAATAAATAGGGATAAACCCCTGAAAAATTACAAATTTGTTCATCACCGAAATAAACTGCTTATCATCGCCATTTTCTGGCGCACACACACTGACTTTTATTGTCAACTGTCAAATCAGGTTGACCAACATATGTTTAAGCGACGAATCGTCAACACAAATTAAAAAAATAACAAAATAACTAGGTGATTGTTGGAAGTTGTTTCCAACAAAAGGTATGAAATATTTTCTTCTATTCCATGTTTTTGATTTGATTTATTGCTTTGTTTATTCGATAACAATAATACATATTTCTCTATCTTTCTCTCCGCCATTTAATTTAAAATCTATTCAGATCTAAAGTTTCCTAAAACGGGAAAAGTATTTTCCATAGTCGACAATTTAGAAAAAACTTTCCATCTATTGGCTAAGCTTCACGTTGTTAACAGAATCGTGGCAATTTTTAAAACTTTTCATTTTCAAAGGATGTCATAACCATATGGCAGGAACTACGTACTCGTTAAATGAAAGGTTAGAAGCTTCATTACACTCGTATTCACATAGTGACACTCGTATATAGCAGTGTAAATGACACACTCTATCCCAAGTTGCTGTTAAGTCTCTATTGGTTCAAAACCCGTAGTTAGACTGTCGTCTCCAAATTGTAATTTTCGGTCTATTGAAAAGCGTGTGGTCGAGTGCATTGACTGCACATAATTCTCTGCACTTCTATCTTTCAAGAACACACCGGCGCATTCAGATGTCGAAACCAGAGATGATGGCCGTGTATTTCACTCGCGCTGCTATTGTTCTCTACTTATCCAACAAACTGCTAAAGCTGGTAATTTAAAACTTAAGTTTTTTCGTTTCATTTTTCGCAAATTAAAAACTGAAATGGGATCCCTATAATTCTAGATGAAAAGATCTCTCGCGTTAAAATGCACAAGAATTGCCATTTATTTTGAATAACAAAATAGCTTTTTCCTCGTAGTAACTTTTATAAATTAAATGATATTCGAGCAGTTTTTTTTTGTACTCTTCAACTTGATATTTGAGCTTGAAACTATTATTTCTTTATTAAAACATAATCTGAGGGAATTGAACACTGGCTTTTCCCGTACAAGACGGCATACTGGAGTAAACTCATTAAATTATTGTATAGTCATTGATAACTGTGCGGATTTTAAATTCAATTTAACATTTTGAAGTCAATAACTCAATGTGGTTACCTATGGAGCCTTAGTTTGGCGGCCTAAAACATATCAAATGATAGCCGAACGGGTGCCATGAGGAACAGTCCGACTGCGGCAATGGAAGCCATTCTCAATCTTCTGCCTCTTGCTCTGCATGGAAGCGGAAGCGAGAATGACTGCATACAGGCTGGAATGAAATGGGAATTTGCACGAAGGAACCCTAGTCATTCTTGAAATGATTCCTAATATGAGAAGTGATAATCTGCTGCTGCTAATTAACGTTAACCAACCATACCATACTCAGCTAAACTGGCATGGGCTGGAAGCATGCAGTCAGGAAGGAACGTTGGTGTAGTACAGAGATGGATCTAAGACTGACATAGGAACAGGAGCTGGAGTCCACAATGCTAGACCCAGGTGTAATATCCACGCATCATTGGAGAAGCTTGCATCCGTATTCCAGGGAGAAATCTACGCTATCGACACTTGTAGCCAAATGAACATTGAAAGGGGGTATAGAGGCCAAGAGATCCTTATACGCTCAGATTGTCAGGCCTCATTGATATCTTTAGCATGTCCCCATATCAAATCTTGACTGGTCTGGGACTGCCTACAAAAACTCTTTACCCTGGCAAATCATGATAGAGTTACACTTAAGTGTTCCGGGGCACAAGATTATTGTAGGCAATAAAACGGTGGACAACCTAGCAAAGCTAGGGTCTGAAACTGCATTCACTAGTCCTGTACCAGTATTGATAATATTTAAACTGCTGCACGTAGTTGTTTATCTCGGTGGACTTAAATCAAACATTAAACGTACTGGAGCCACGTGCCAAAGCAGGAACACTTCTGGTCAAAAATCACTCGGAGTCGCTGACTAACGAAATATTAAACCTCAGCAGGAGCCAGATAAGGAAAGTAACGGGATTACTCCTCGGTCATCAATTGTCATAAATAGGGAGGAACCTTACTGTCGGTTGTGCATGGAAGAGAAGGAAACAGCCTCACACATTATCTTCGAATGTGAAGCACTGTCTCATTGGAGATATAGACTCCTAGGACTAGAGTATTTAAGGGAGGATTTCTCCAAGAAGAACCTAGTGGAAAGACTGTTGATCCTGATAAGAGCTGCTGGTCTCTTCACATAAACGGTACAACCAAGAGCACAAAAAGACTGAAGGCTGAGATGTCTCTAAGCCTATGACTGGTGGTGCCAAACCAATCAATCAATCAAGTCAATGAAAATCGCGTTCCAAAAGTCCTTTACATAAAGTGATTGTCAAAAACTTACAGCAATAAGGTACTGTTAATTTTAATGTGGAGTTAAATTTGAAAATATATGGGTTGCAAAAATGTGAAGATGATTTTTAACTGAAATTTGAAGTTCCCAATAGGCTGCAGCAACTACAAAAGAATGTGTCAACTGGTGCCAAAATGTATCACCATTATTTATGAACATTTTGGTTTTTTGTTCAAGTTATTATGCCTGTTATTTAAAAAGTTACATGTTTCATGAAAATCCTTCAGTCACTCCGCTTTGCCTGATAATCCCCAAAACTTTCGAGCTGCACTACAAAGAGACTTCCATGCTATCTCTCATCCTTTATTTACTAACCCTAATAATTCGATACCATGTCAATTAAATGAGGCAAGAGGAGTTCGTACTCAATATAAGTACTTTACATTTGATTTTTTCCTAAAATTTCCATATTATCTCATATTTTTGAGAAATTGAACATACGTTTCAATTTTCAATACTACTTTCTGTTCTTCACATTTATGCAGACCAGATACTCTCGAAGGAGTAGTTCAAGAAAAAATTACTTTTGAAAATGTGTGAACATTTTTGTGGTCGGATTTTTTTGACTGTCCATGCACCAGTAGATACATACAGGCGAAGCTAATAAAACAAGGATATTGATAGTGAAAAACCTGCAAGAATGTTGAATTTGGAAAAAAAATCAAGAGGTAAAAGAGGTGTTATTGAATGAGGAGCATTAAAACCTTTCTATCCTTGAGAAAATTTGTCTACCGTTGAATCAGAAACTGACCTACAATAATTAATGTACGAATGGACTAATATTATTATACAGAGGATAATAATCAGCAAATTCTCTGATTACACAGTCTAATGTCGAAAATCATATCTTGCATATCAAACTATGTTGATTTCAAATAAGCGTATTCACCCATGAAAAGTGGTTACAGTCAATTGTGTTTTGATGTCAAGTAATTTCCATGGAAATTTGCATTTGGCAATGTCAATAATTCAATATGCGATAACAAGAAATATTAGAATTGAAATTTTGTATTAGCAATTTTGTAAACAACATTTTTCAACTCATTTTTAAAAAAACAGTGAATATGTTTTTCCAAGTCTGTAAAAATTAAAAATTTTGTTCTTTTTTTATATATTCGGAAAAGATAAACGCGAACAAAATCATTCATTCAGTAACCCTTTTCCAGAAATTCAAATGTTTTCATTAGACCTTCGTCAGACTGTGAACAAATGAAATCTGACCAAACCAAACGTTCCAACCACATGTGTGAATCTTGTATATACAAGCGCTACACAAAAGGAATAATGCAATTTATCTACAGACAATCCCAATTAATTGTTGACGATTACTTAGTGGTGAGACATCTTTTACGACTGATGTTTAAAACGAAAAACAGGGATGAATTAACCGCCCCCACAGTTAGCTAACGCAAATGCTAGAAATCTAATATACTCAAAACTACATTTCTATGAAAAAAGGAAATAAACTGTAAGACCTTCTCTATTATACAAAGCATTTCAATGGAAACATCCACTCCACCTAATTCTGAAGGCGTCACTTTGATGAAAAAAAGAAAAAACACTTCAAAAATCATATAAATCATATAGAGCTAGAAAAAAACAGAGGATAGCTTTTAAAAGTTATTGTTTTTGAAGTAAAATGCATTTTACATCCTTTGGAACCAATGCTGGAAGAAGTTAATCCACTCGCTTGCTGGTACATCCAAATCTTGGATGCGTTGACTGTAACTTCTGAGGTCAGGAACCTTCGACCACGCAGTTCACTGTGATGGTCCAATATTTCGATGTTTCCTTGCTTCAAAAACTCAATTGTTTTTTTAGCTGTGTGGGAACTTTCATTGTCTTGGTGGAGGATCTATCGTCGTTGTGAGTTAGTTTTTCGAAACTCAGCA
Organism: Lochmaea crataegi; assembly: GCA_947563755.1. Taxonomy (NCBI): domain Eukaryota; kingdom Metazoa; phylum Arthropoda; class Insecta; order Coleoptera; family Chrysomelidae; genus Lochmaea; species Lochmaea crataegi. The sequence continues at coordinate 42,815,033 of OX387424.1, forward strand.
ATTACTTCCGAGAAACAAATAGAAACAAATCGATATCTACTAATCAGCAGTTAGTAACAGTTCGTTGATATTGCAGAGGAGTTGTTGCTACAAGATCCGCTTCTGAGACAAATGTCGCCACCATCTTTTTGGAAACACTTCGAGAACGTACAACTTTTGTCGGTTTTGGTTCATCTTGGAACACCCAAACAGACAAGTGACGTTAATTTTCGGCTTCATAAAAGTAAATCCAGAATTTATCACTGTATATATTTTTTGAGTTTCCTGCGTTAAACCGGTTTATAGTTTTTTGACACCAAATGACTCTAATTGCTTTCTGTTCTTTCGTCAACAGATGCGGTGTCCAACGAGAAACTAATTTTTTTACAGATAATTATTTATATAAAATATTATGAATTGTGGTTTTTGGAATGCCCAATGATGCTCCAATTTCACGATATCAATCTTCTTGGATCAGCTTACGTACAGCATTGACGTGTGACTGTTTCTGGGTAACAGAAGTTGTTGGTGGACCTGTTCTTGGATCATCGCTAGGATTGATCCGTCCACCTTTAAATGATCCATGCCAACGAGAAATTGTTGACTGATGTGGTGCTCCATTGTCGAAAACAGAAGCCAACTCGGCAAGGCACTCTTGTTGAGACAACTGTCTCGAAAATTGTAAGAAATTCCAAAAATTTTCTCGGCTTAATTCCATTTTTCGACTGGCTCATCAGTTTAGGTGCAGCTTTAAACCAAGCGTTCTGAAACTTTGGCGTTGAGTTAACCAAACCTGTTAATTAATTTTAACATTTGATATTTGTTGACAGTCGCCAACCATGTCGTTATATGCAACACTTAAAAGGCAACCCTCGTAATATGTTTCAAACTAGGGCAATTTAACGCATTCATACCTGATCACGAAAGATCGCGGTCCAGCATGTAGAAATTGTGGAATAAAACAAACTATGAAGCATTTTATCACTAACTTCCTGAAATGCAACACAAAAAGAGTCGAACATGAGATTCCCACATCATTAGATCAAGCACTTGTACCAAGTTGCTCTTACAATAACATTTTATTGTTTCTTAGTGAATTGTAAAAATTTAAACTAATTCTTCAGGGTTGATGCGAAAAAGGGGAAAAATACAAGACCAAATTGAAGATCGACAATTATGATAGCTAGGACATGTTTGTCAAATGAAAGATCGCAGACTTACGAAGAAAATATATGAAGTAATAATACCAAGAATTAACACAAGACGATGGCCAAGAAAAACATGGAATGAGGGAGTAAAAAGGCGACTGATAGTCGAGGTATTAAATGGAATGGCAAGAAATAAAGTGAATAAACTTGTTCAAGGAAGTGAACTAACGAGATAAAACCCGACCAAACCAGCCTCACACCAAAAGGTGTGTGTGTGTGTATGATTATCAAAAAAAGTTACAAATCACAGAAGTAGGTGACTTATCTCAATTGACAATTGGAGACAGACGTCACTTGAAAACTGAAAATAAGCCTTTTACGAATACGTAGAACAAAAATTATTTCAGTCAGAATTAAATCGTAATAATAGTGAGTTAATATAGTTATATTCCCAACTAGTGCAAAGGTTTGCCGTAACCAATTATAAAATATTGTTTGGTGAAGCAGCAAGTGAGTAAAAAGCGTTTTTTCCACATGTGTACTTTCTTTAGGCCAACTACGTCTGACACTGAATTTCATGAAATGTAAGAAATCATATGAAAAAGTCCGTTTTTGATACGCTACTGACCTAGTACATTACCAAAAACACATATAAGACCTATTATAAAATGAAAACATTTATTACCAACGCCCCAGCTCTGAAATATAATTCAGGGAGTTTTTGTTTTCGCTCATACCCTGGTTGCTATTGTTGTATTCTGAAGCTCTACATTCAGGTATCCATTTAAACTTTGGTTGTTTGTTTTAAAGGTCCCTCGAAAGTCTGGCACGAGTGCATTCGGAATTTTCTACAATATATGTGGCTACAGAATTTAAAATATATCCTTGTGTATTTACGAGTTTGAGGGTTTCGTTACTTTTAAATTATTGTTTTACTCTAACCTTTATTCCAACAAATATATTGTTTCAATAAGTGAGTTTAAAAACCAAAACCCGGTCATTGAGGAAAGCATGGGGTCCGGTGAACTATACGAGTTTTTGACTGATTTTGCAAAAAATCGATATATTTTGAAGATTATCCGAAAAATTTGCGGTGTCAGTGTCAGTGTCATAATTTCCAGAGAAAAATTTAAAAAAAAAACATTTTTTTTTTAACATTTCAACCATCACTTTTTGGCCCGACATTTTATACAAAAAAATGTTTCAATGTAAAACAATAGGGGAAAAACGTACAAAATGACATATACAGATACATTCAAACACAAACGAAATATAGGGATTTGATGTATTGTCCGATCTAAATAGTCCACCAACAAAACATTTCTATAAGTTCACTTCAATGAATATCAAGTATTGATCTGGACAGCTGGATTCAGACCAATGTAAGAAACCCCGCCCATTCTCCTTCCAAAATTTGTTAGTTATGTGCGAACTGCGATTTAGTATTGAATAATTATTTGATGGGGGTAGTAAACGTCGCTACATATTGAAACAATATGCTTACGTTTTATGTTATTAAAATCGAAAATTAATTGTTAAATTCTCTTTAACAATTAATGTTTCGAGTTAAGATAATATGTTTTGATTTCTTTTGGCAATAATGGCTTTCAAAATAAAAATAAATTCGTAAATAAAACAAAATAAAATTCTTTAAGTTGTACTCTACCTACCGACTGCTGTTTACTGACAGCTAATTTAAGGACCGCCCACAGTTGAGAATAGGGAGTGGTGGGAATTGTACGATATGTTATAGGTGTGCAAATAAACGATTGTAATAATCGTGTTTTTAATCTGTTGAAGCTGGATGCTGGTCGACTAGTTCAAAAGCAGTTCTGATACAATGCTTAAAATCCCTATGTTCCGTTTGTGTTTGAATGTATCTGTATGTACAAAATCACAAAGGCGGGTTATTTTGAATTTGGCGGTCTTTAACACGAAATTGACAGTGACACAACGCGGCCATAATGGCACTCTATGATCTGTAAAATTTTGAACGCATCCATATCATTCGTCTTGGAGTCATGGCCAATAACAGTTACGAATGTTACGGATGTTTTATTAGTGGACAAGGGAAACGTAAGCCAAAAATTCGACAGAGCTCGTTGGTGTTGACTTGTAGTTAGAAATAAAATCTAAAAATGAGCCCAAAGCTCCCCCAACAACGAAAAAACGCAAAGCCACCAAAAAATTATTTGAAGAAAATGAAGATGAAGAGGACTCTGCTTGCATTTACTGTAACGACCTTTATTCAAGTTTTAAGCCCAGAGAAGTCTGGTTGCAATGCTTACAATGTTCGCTTTGGGCTCACGCTTCTTGCGCTGATGTTCCAAGTGTAACTAAGCATTTCAATTGCGAATGATGCCAATAATTTTGTTGCTATTCAATGTATGTCATTTTGTCCATTAGCAATATGTCATTTTGTCCGAAGCATATGGACAAAATGGATAATGATTGATCTCAGTTAAATATTTTTTTTTCTGTAGATTTTTTGCTAAAAAAGGTTAATTAGTTTCGATAATTCAAGGACCAAAGATGATTGATGTAAACTATGGATGTGCTGTGAGCTACCAATAAACAGTTATGATACAAAAACAAAACTATATGTTATTTTGTACATATTTCCACTATGTGTGTTTTAAATCATTGGATACTTTTAAGGGGAGAAGAAAATGATTTTTTCATTTTCCTTTCCCATTCTTGAAAAATATCCATACACTGAATTTCTCAGGAAGGGGAAGAGTGATTGGAATTATTATCTTTCCTTCCCCACCCTAATGTACTTTACAAATAACGCATATTAATTTTTGAAGGCGAAGGGTGAATGCAATGACCTTTTCCCTTTTCCTACTTGAAAAATTAATGTGTCTAACATTACTTTTTCCAAGAAGGGTAAGGGAAAATATTGTGAATACCATTAATTTTTCCTTCACCTTCTTGAAGAACGTTGGTATTGGAAATTTGGCAGCAGCACAACAGAGAAACATATTTACTACTTCTTTTGTGGATTGCCTAACAATATATTTATGCAGGCTAATTAATTTAAACCTTGATAGTAAAATCGTAAGAACTTGAAAACTGGTATTTTCATAATATTAACTTTGGAACAGTTCAGTTCTTGATACTTTAGAAAGCTGAATAATCCCATCTCTACTTATAGTTTTAAAACTGACATTTGACAAGCAAACGTTATTTGATGTCACTTAATAATAAAAAATATATCTTATAAAATATTATATTTAAAACAATATTAGAGAGAAAATGAGAAAAAATTTTCTTGAAGAAAAAAGAAAATATAATTTTGAACAGTTCCCTGTATAGTGTGACACATTTAAACTTAGATTCATCGGACGAAATAGATGCCATTGAAACGTTCGATTTTTGCAAATCAGTCAAAAACTCGTGGTTCCGTATAGTCGTTGAATGAATATACTCAATCAAAGGTATAGTTCACCGGATCCGAAAGTATGAAATATTTCCCATTTGAAATAATTATGACAAGCTATTCAATAATTTCTTATCGTTCATTAAATAAACAACTTAAGCGTAATACATTTTTCCTTCGACAGCCTCCATTATCAGATGATGATACCGTAATTTTATTGTTTATGGTTGCTATATGAAAAGTAGACAACTCACACGTAGGTATAAATGTTGCATGAGTAAATGTGAATTTGCCATTTTGGTGAATGGTTATCACTCTACTCTTTCATTTCATTTGTGTAGTTTTCATTTGTTCTCATAGTTTTTAAGTTTAGTTATTCCAGTCGCTCTTTTCCGTAGTATGAGTTATTTCAACAGTAAGTGCGTGGTAGAGAGTCCGTTTCACAAAAGAAGAAGCCACTTGAAGTTTGCCAACTGACTTGCGAAAAAACCAAAATCGGTCTTGTTTATCTATGTCGCCTCGTAACGACCGTTTCATGCCATTGGCGTTACAAACGATGTTTCACAGCCATTTTATTATTGACATTTGAGGTAGTGTTTGAAGCAATCATTTACTGTCTTCTTTTTTATTTTAAGACGATTAGCTAGTTTATCTGTGAGTGTTGTGTGTTTTATTTGATCTAGAACCAAGGCTCCTAAAAACTTGGTGTTAAAGGAAAAATCATCCACAGTCAAAGCCGATAGATTCTTAAAAACGTTGCTACTTTTATGGAGTCCGAAGCTGAACATGGAAGGAAAACTCCTTTAAAAAATCATCGGTAAGTCCGATTAAAAAGTATAACAATCCAATATATTACTCCGGGCATTCAGATTGTTATAAAATATATGGAAAACTATACATTAATTCAAAAATAAATGGATTCTGCTAAGTAATTAATATGGGTCTGCTGCACTCAGCACTGATTTATATGGTTCTAATACGAATGCCTATTAATAATTATTTCCTACACAGAAAAACAATATGTCTTTGTATATTTACAGCACGACTAAATTTTTTCAAAAGTTTAAAACTCAAACTCCACATTTTTCAAAATTTTAATATGGATTTAACGATACCAAGTATTTTAATATACCATTGTCTATTGTATGTGAAAATATCTCGAAAAGCTTCAAAGTATTCCCAAATATGTTTCATTTAAACTATACATTTTTAATATTCTAATTTTTTGTTAACCTACAAAATGTGAAAACGTTACACTACTGATTTGAAGTCGAATGTCAATTTTACAATATGGCGCTGGTTTTGACAACAAGTTCGCGCATACGACTGCAACTTCAAGTGGGATCTTCTTACGTGAAACGGAGTCTAGGTGCCGATACTGTCATCTACGTAAAATCAAAATGGCTTATCCTAGCAACAAGTTATGGAAATGTTAAAAAATTTTGCTTGAGTGTGAGTGGATTTCTATGTGCTTTAGATGAAACATCGATTACAACGTGCCTCAAACGATACAATTACAGCAGAGACTGTCAAGTTCAACAATATGAAGTCAAAAAGCCCACCATTAGAGCTGTTGTCAACTGAGGATATTGTTTTGACGGGGCGTAAATGACATTTGAATAGAGTACAGATCTTCGATCATTAAACAGAAAAGACGAATAACCCGTATTATTGACAGCACACTTTGTTTGTAGCCAAAATCTAAACCAATTGTTTCATTCCAAAACAAGGATAGCAATACGCACAGCAAAGGTCGCAGCTTCCAGCAACAGTGCCGTGGTGTGGAAGCAAGGGTTTAAATTGACTAAACAATCATATTGAGATTGTTGAGTAATAATAGAAATAGATATCTTAGATTTATTCATCACTTCAGAAAATCCACACTGGATACAGGAGTACCGTACTCAATCCGCTATAAATTGAATATTTGGGCGAAACTGATGAATTATAGGATTAAAGGACCATACTTTGCCGAAGAAACATTAACAGGTCCTAGATATTCAGAATTTCTGCAGAACTTTTTGCACCCCGAATTAAACCGGTTGCTCCCAAACAGAAATCTCTTGTGGCTGCAGCACTATGATGTCTTGCTGAGAAACTAGTTGGACAACGTCCTCCCAAATCGATGGTCGAAGAGGAGCAATTGAGTGTCCACCAAGGTCTCCTGATTCAACTCCTCTCGATTTATTTTTATGTGTATACTGGAAAAGTAAGGTGTACGTAAATATACCAGAAACTATAAATGATCTCAAAGAACGGATACGCATTGAGATTGCAAAAATAACTCCGGAAGTTATAGCGAACGTTCGAGAAGAATTCGCTGCTCGTCTTTCGTAAAGTATTTTAGCTGAGTTTTATCAAAAATTTCTAAACTTACCTTTCTAATTTGAAGATATATTTAATTGGACTACAAATCCATCCTGTATCAGAAAAAATGGTTAAAATATTCAAATTCAATTTTTTGTGAATAGTCGAATGAAAATTCAATTTTGAAATTATCTCGCGTCGCTATTATCAAAAACTAGCTGTACTGAAATTAAATTAGTTCATTTCTCATTGGGAAAGTATGATACCATTTCGTTTCTCCTTTTCGAATATTAAATAGAAAATATAAATTTCGTTTTACTTTTGCGCCGGAATGGTGTGATTTTATATCAATATTTTTCACTTTAACTTTGGCACGGAGTCCTGGCATAAATTATTTACGTGGATATCTTTCGTGAAGCCTAATCTAATGAATACTGCAAGTTGGATTCTGATTTGAATGAAATTTATGACGGATTGCATCCGGTGTGGAGAGGAAGAAAGTAGATCATTTTTTTTATTTCAGCATATTCTTTTTAATTTCGTAAAACTACAGGGTTCGACAGACATTGTCCTGTCTAACCTTGTTTTGCCAAAAGCTTTCCAGTTAGGTTTGGATTATTTTCATTTCGATTAAAAAATGTAAGATTGGTATGTATTTTGGGTCGAAAAGTAATCGATATACAGGGTGATTGATTAGTGAGATAAAGCTCAGTAGGTCTGTTATCATGGAAGATACCAAAAAAAGTAGGAAACTTCAAGCTTCATATTTCGAGATTAATCACAATGTTACAGTGTGGTCCATAAGTGGGTGCCAGATCAAAGTTATGGTTTTTTAAAAGGAACACCCTATCACCCTATATTTCACTTTAAAACTGAAATCTGCTCCACTTCCTCATTGCAAAAATATGAGGTTGCAATCTGTTATACAGGGTACTTTAAAATTTATAACCAATTGTCCGTCAAAATCGTAACAACCATTCAAAAACTCACTACGACACACATACAGAGTTCCATCAAAATCAATCCATCTGTTGAGGCATTACTTATACACGTACACAAGGATAAGACAGTACTATAATAGATTTCCTATTGCATAGGAGCACAAGAAACTGTCGATAGCCATAAAGCGGCAATAAACCATTGGCGTTTCATTTTTCGGTAAATACCTGAATGGTTTCATTTGTCGGGTTTATTTAATAGTGCAAAAGTTAGGCAAGTATCATATTATTAGTAAGTAGTTATTACAGTATTAACATCCGATTTTACGGAGACCATTCAATTGGGCCAAAATACCTGCTATAATCCGTTACTGAAAATGGGTATTCTCTAAGTTTTCTAGGTACTGCTAAACAATGAAAGTTTTGAAAACTATGCGGTCACAAAGTATTCCAGGTAGCTATAAATGTAGATAGGTACTTGAATTGTGCAATCCTTAATATAATTAGGTAGTTATCTTTTGGTATATAATATATATCCTAAAAAAACTGTAAGACCCATCCCTACTCGGCACAACCCTTGAACTGACTGCACGACACTGGCCACCGGCTTATCATATTAATTAATCCTTAACCATTCTGCCGAATTTTACGACCCTATTTGAGACGATACAGGACGTTTCGATTTAATTTTGGTAAAACCGACCTTTTTTCTCATTTTATGACACATAGAAAAAAGAAAGCCTCGCCCGCCCTATATTTATAGTACTGAATAAATAATGAGGCACTTTGCTCATAAGGAAAATTGTTATTTGTGTTTTTAGAGCGTAAAGTAACAGATTGCCGCTTGAGAAAGAATGTTGCGATCTTTCGAAAGCGGTAATTTTACTTTATGCTCGAAAAACACACATAATTTTTTCTACAGTCGCCCTTTTAATAATTAAAAAAAGTTTTTTATATTATCTTAGGTTATAATAGGAGTGTTAGGATAATCGTCATTCCCGCTATTCATCATGATTAACCCTAAAAAGATCTACAGACTATGGATATTAAAAAATAATTGATTTTTATATAAATCGATTATTATTTTCTTATAATCGATTTTTAGTTATAGATTATTATAGTAACATTAATCGATTTTTGGTAAATCGATTTTATAAATAACGTGTTTAAATCGATTTTCGGAAACGGCTCGTATTATTTATTGACTATTTTTTTAAATTTTGACAATTATTGACCATTTTTCAAAATTTTAACAATTATTGACCATTTTTGACAATTATCGACCATTTTGATTTTTTTTCAAAATTAGTGACCATTTTTCCAAATTTTTGATAATTTTTTACCATTTTTTTTTTCAAAATGATGACAATTTTTAACTATTTTTGACAGTTTTTGACAATAATTGTCCATTTTTAACAATAATTGACAATTTTTAACCATTTTTGATAGTTCTTGACCATTTTTCAAAATTTTAGAACATTTTTCAAAATTATTGACCATTTTTGATAATTATTAACAATTGTTGACAATTATGGACCATTTTTGACAATTATTGACCATTTTTGACCATATTTCAAAATTTTTGACAATTTTTAAAAAACTTTAACAATTTTTGACTATTATCAACTATTTTTCAAAATTTTGACAATTTTTAACAATAATTGTCCATTCTTCAGAATTTTTGATAGTTTTTGACAATTATTGGCCATTTTTGAGAAATTTTTGAAATTTTTCAAAAATTTTGACCATTTTTGATAGTTTTTGACAGTTATCAACCATTTTTCAAAATTTTAACACTTTTTGACAATTATTGACTATTTTTCAAAATTTTGGCAATTTTCAACAATAATTGTCCATTTTTGACAGTTTCTGACAATGTTTGACCATTTTTGATAGTTTTTGACAATTATTGGCTATTTTTGACAATTTTTCAAAAATTTTAACAACTTTTCAAAAATTTTAACAACTTTTCAAAAATTTTAACAATTTTTCAAATTTATTGACCATTTTTCAAAATGATTGACCATTTTTGATAGTTTTTGACAATTATCGACCATTTTTCAAAATTTTAACAATTTTTGACAATTATTGACCAATTTTGATAATAATTGTCCATTTTTGACAGTTTTGACAATTTTTTTACCATTTTTGATAGTTTTTGACTATTTTGAACATTTTTGAAATTTTTTTACAATTTTTGAAAATGTTCAAATTTTTTTTGAAGTTTCTGACAATTATCGACCATTTTTGACAATTATTGACCATTTTTGAAAATTTTTGACCATTTTTCAAATTTTCTTTGAAATTTTTGACAATTTTCGACCATTTTTCAAAATTTTAACAATTATTGACAGTTTTTGACAATTATTGACCATTTTTGACAGTTTTTAACAAAAATTGTCCATTTTTAACAGTTTTAGACAATAATTGACAATTTTTAAAAATTTTTGACAATTTTCATATAATTTTATTTGATTTTTAATTTGATAAATTGTTAAATACTCACCAATTGAGTTAATTTTGCTCTAGAGCGTAAAGTAACAATCCTCGGCATTTGTCGACTTTACGATTTCATTTGAAAATAGTAATTAGTCATTTTACACGCGACTGTAGAAAAAGAAATATAGTATAGTCACTGTCCAGCCAAAAAAGTCGATCTGTGGTGGGGATATTCATAATTTGTAATAATGCAAACACTTGTTCAATTTGAGGATGTAACTTTATTGGTATTAACATACGCTACTGATTTGTGACACAAAGAAATTGTTAATTTTGAATCTTTGACTTTGGGAATTCACTGAAATTACCAAAAATAAATTTATTGTGGTTATTTTTCGAAACAAAAGGCAAATAAATTCAAAAACGAAGTCCGCTACGTGAGCGAGACACCTTAATCGGTTGCAAGAAGCCTGGGGAGTTTTTGATAACATTTCAGGTGTTATATTTTGGATAATTTGTGAAATTGGAGGCACGTAAATTTTGCAAAGTAGTAGCTTTGTTTTAATAAGCAATTTGCTCACTAGAAACTGTAGGTTCTTATGGGCGACAACAATTTATATATCAGACAGAACCTGATTGTTTAATATTCTAAATTATATTAACAACTGATGATAATGTACGGGTAGGCCTATCATAAAATTTTACAGGAAATAATCTAAAAATTTGTCTTACCGTATTATTCATGTGATACTATTTTTTCTCTGTTCATTTTTCTCATAAACCGTACGTTTTCGATTGCCCCTGTATTTAAATTTCGCGCTCAAGATGAACAAGATCTTAGAGTTTAATACGCTGTGTTTATTTTCCTTGTAGACAAAACTAATCGAATCATCTCATTCAATTTGGTTTTGCATACCAATAAAGAACCAGAAAAAGATTAAAGTAATCTCCAGTAGAAGAAATTTGGACATTGGAGGGAAAATTTTTTTGGAAATATAAAGGAAATAAGCAATAGATTTTGTAGATTTATGAGATTTTTCCTTCTACGAACGAAGGTTAATGTCAGTCATCCCGAAACTAACCCTCTATTAAATACAATAATTTATTTCTTTTCATTCATATATTTTTTTTCTCCTGATATTTTCAACATTTGTGTGCATCGATGCGTTCATATAAAATCGTTATATTTATTGCACAATACGAAATCTCTCGACACGGCAATTCAGACAGAAAATTATTCGGTGCAATACACCATCTAACTTTCACAATAAAAAACTTTTTTCATAACTTTATCGATTCCGTACCATTTGACATGCCGATCCTTGGATTTTCACGGACCATATATATCTAAAGCACTGTGAAAAAGTACAAGCCATATATCTTAATTTTAAGCAAAACAAACTTTATTTCCGTTATTTCTGATTTGCTTTTCCCATTTTCATTTTTGTTTTTCTCATATATGATTAATATTTTATCTACCGTAATAGAATATGACTATGTCATTTCAAGTCCTCAGACTGTAATATTCATAAAGAATTTCCATTTATTTCTCTAAAATTATATAATTTGAAACATTCGTCCTGTTATTTCATATATCACACGGTAGTTTGCAAAATTTCTTTATATATTATAGTGTGTTTATGCTTATGTAAGATATATCATGTACGACGTAAGATGCATGAAGTACAAATATTTGGGCCTATTTTTGCTCAGATTTAAGATGTAAGAGAACGCCGATCAAAATAATGTTTTTTATTGACAGTTGACAATAAGTCAAATACATAAAGAGTTGGATTATTCAGGCTTGCTGAATGTGTAGATCTACCTTGTTCCGGTAAAATCAAAACGTGTCCCAATACTTTATATTTCCTTTCTATTCTACTCACAGTAGATTGAGAGATACGTTCCTGCTGAGTCTGCATCCTGTCGCCAACATCAATCATCATTTAAATTTCAGTACTCTCACTTTCAGTTAAAGGCATTTCAACAAAACAGTTTGTTGAATGCGAAATAATAAATTAGCTCAACAATACTTGGATATTTATGTTTTCAACGTCAAATTAAACAACAAATGGCAAAAAAACTTGTAAACTTGTTCGATCGAGCGGCTTGGATTACTTATGAAAATGGATTCTGCTCACCCTGAACCAATTTGAATCATCTCTGGTATTGTTTTCTTATTGAATAAATGGTGATGAGTAACTTCAGTGAGCCCTATCACTAATCGTGCTAGGAGTATATGCTTGAAGCGCTTGCTTGGTATTATCTTCCAAGGCTTTACAATTTTGGTTTTGATTCACACCACCGATTTTGCCACGCGTCGATCATTTTTTCTTTCGCGTTAACTATAGTCGCACTATCACTTTCGGCTGCTTCTTTTGCACGTTTTCATTGCCCTGGATTAAAGAGTGAGATAGGATCCACATTTACTTGGGATTCTTGGAGTTCACCAAGCTTTTTTCAAATTGCGATGGTAAGATGTCTATTATAAATTTTGTTGGCTGGATTTCATTTAGCTGGAGTTGGTCCTGTGTTCCAGAAGAATTTGAATTCTCAATATTCCAGTCTACATTACAATCCTATAAATTGAAAAACATTCATCGAGTCAGTACTCCGAATGTAGTGGAAGGCTAGTGATATTTATTGGTACCAATAAAAGTAACAGAATCAGAATTTAATCAGATGTAAATCTATTAAAAAAATTAAAATCATTAACAAGCTTTATTTCAATAGAATTCTAAATTATAACTTACCTCGAAATCGAAATAACCATTTTATTTTAGGTTGAGTTTGTTTCTGTGTTCTCATTGTTTTTTCTTTGTTACGATATTAGTTAAAGTGGAATTGATATACATGTAATTTTTCGTATAAATGCGCTCATAGTATTATTATTAAATTGTTTAATTGAGATCCATTGCATTTTATTTTGTCTAAATAGTGAAACTTTCATTCAGATTCAGACAGACCATTAAATCACTTCAAACTAAACTGTTTGCAACTCACAACACAGACCATAGATATTAAAATTTTTAAACACGAGGTCAGGTTAAAGATAGTAAGGAATGCTTTCCATGGGCGTAACAAAAATTGTTTTCTGATAACATTTAATATGAAAAAAAAAACAAAAATAAACTAATAAAATTGTTGGACCCATAACAAATATAGTTGATTCAAATTCTTAACATTTATATAAAACAAAATAATTCATCAGCGCCGGAACCCAAAGAGAGTCAGAGTTTCATGTTCCCGAGTTATAGGTGAGCTAGCTTAAAAAAGGGTAAGATAAAGCAATAAAATAAAGAAAATAAAAAAATTAAATATTAATATACAAATAAATAATAATTAAAAAAAATAAACATAATAATACATTTCTTATGTGAAAATAATACGTCTGAAGTTATTAGGACTTTGGGGTTATTTACCTTTTTTTGACAATTTAAGGGTTTGATCTGATACTATCATCATTTATGTATTTCATCATTTTATTTAAAAGGAACAGTAGATGGGATTACATTTAATTTATATTCAACTCCTTATATTTATACTTCTCCAAAATTGATTGTTTTTTTTAATTATGTCTACAATATAATCACATCTTTAACCTTCCTATAACCTAGAAATGCAGAGAGTCCCATAAAACTTTTTTTTTTCAATTTTCAAGTATAAGTCGGTAACTGATTAACAATGTGACTTTGACTCATGTGAATACAGAAAACAATCGTAAAGTTCAGGGTTACTATCACTTTCGCAAGCATATTATCTCAATAAGCACCTATTAATATTAAGTTTATTTTGAATCATGCAAATTCTATCCTTGTGAATGACACCAGTGTTTATTGGGGTACAGAAATTGTGAAAGCTGATTTGGAAATGATACTGTATTAACGATAAGTGATCTAAACCATTGATTCCCAAAGTGGTCCGGGTGGACCCCCAGGGGTCTACGTTGGCGTGACAAAAAAATGGGGGTTCAAAATTCGTAAGCGGAGACGCTCTAAAATTTATCTGGTTTCGATAGTGAAGAACTAAAATGTTGGCTTGACTTCACCTATCAATGAAAGCAGATAATATTTTTAAGAAGCTCATGGACTGTTACTTGTGAAAAGTTGTATATTCCATATTCAGTACAACGTGTCGAGACTTGCAAAGCTCCGTCGCCGTCCGCAACGCTTGTTCAGACGAGCAAAGGAACGAAATACGACTTGTAGTGTGTGTGCTTGCAATCTTGCATGAACTTATTTGATTCTTCATCCATATAAATACGAATGCCAAGGATAAACGTTAATCATTTGTTTCCGGAATTTAGAAAAGAAAAGTAAAGTGAATCGATGTTAGTGTTTACCAGTGTTGGAGTAAGTACTTTCTGCCGATTTATTATACATACTTTCATTTCATTTATTTATTATACAATTTACCAAAAATGAACAAATTCCAAAAAATACGTAGGTACTAAAGTTGAGAATTATTCCTAAAAGAAATCTCTTCCAACCCACCTGCGATAGGAGATATATTGATGTTGTATTAAGTATATTTGTAATGTTTTAATCAGTTTTACAGTTTCTGGAAAGTAGAGATTCAAATTTAAGAGGAAACCTGATCAATTTGAAAGCAGACATCGCGTATTTGACAGATTTATTAAAAAAATTTAATGACATTAACTTACAAATTACAAGGGGACTGCTTCAATTTAATAAAAACAAAGAGTGTAATTTCATCTTTTCTTGTAAAATTGAAATTTATGAAGCAAAATATTAGTCGGCGCGAATTTTCCCAGTTTTCGATGAGGACATTCGGACATACGTTCAACATTCAATTGCCCTGCATGATGAGTTGAAAATCAGATTTGAAGATATTCTGTCAATGGAAATCATCAATCCATTTGATAAAACGGAAGTGGAGAATGTGAGAGGATAGGAGAGGAGTCACTCGAGCATAGAAGTAATGAGGAGCTGAAGGCGAAATTTTAAAGAGGGTATCAAACATTTTAGCTGCAAGCAAAAATACCCGAAAAATATCCTGGACTGTGGGAAATTGCGAGAAAGCTTCTGATAGCGTTTCCCTCGTCGTATTTTGTCGAAAAAAGTTTTATTGTCGTTACAAACCTTTTAACAAAAAAAGGAGCAGATTGAATTTCACAGAAAGAAGAGATTTGCGGTTATTCCGAACAAAAATGAAGCCACATATTGATTATTTGCTGTCAATCCATCAAGTACATCCCTCTTATTAAAATTATGACTATTCTGTGATTATCATTTTAGAAGTTACGTTACGTTAATAATGTTTTCTGTTATAATAATAATAATTAATAGTGTAATAATACAACTCAAGAAAATATACTATTTTTATTTTTATTTTTTACTACTCCGAATAGAAAGTCTTCTAAATGAAATAAGTGACAATTGATTTGTTTCTTGTGCTATGAATAGATTTCAAGAAAGTGAAGATGGATTGAATCACTTTTTTGATTGGCCATCTTTACTTTTTTCACATCCACTCACAGCATAATCAATTGAATAGTTAACCTTATAAACCAATCAATTCTCATTTTTTTTTCGAAAACAGTTAATTCGTGTTTGGAACTCTGCCGTAACGCAAATTTCCGTAGATAGATCTAATCTTCACATTTTTGGTCGATTTGTGGGAATATGGTAGAAATGTAGCTGCAGGGAGTCCACCGGAACCTGCAAAATTTTGAAAGTGGTCTATGAGAAAAAAATTTGGGAACCTCTGATCTAAACTATCCTGCAAAATTGCGGCCATCTGCTATTTTTCATGATAACGTCCCTGAATACCATCAAAAACGTTGTATATTCACCTTAGTACCAGAAATTTAAGTAGATTCCAAAATAATATGGGGGGGAAGAAATCTTAGACGCGCACTGTTTGTTAAATCAATAATATTTCAATATTTCTGTTACATACTCCAATTACTACTGTTCATTGACATGTTACCTCTCCGTATATGATGTGTAAAAAAATACTAAATTTCAGTATCCGATACAAATATTCAAGTTCTCAGTTTTGTTTTTGGTTTTTACCGAAACCGACACCCAAGAAGAAAATTCGATTTCGGTTTTTGCTGGAAATCCTGTTTCGATCGGACACTATTAAGTATTCTCTCGAATGGAAGAGCTACCTTTTAAGATTAAGTGCTTCAATTTGAAAAGAGCTGTCTCTTAAGTGGACGACCGGCCATCAAATCTATAGTATTTATTGTCGATATCATTCTTTGTCCACTTTTACAAATATTGAATGAATCGTGAAATCGCTCACGTAATTCTACGAACACACACACACACCTTATACCCCTGTGTTTGCGGTCTAAAGTTGGCAGTTTTCTCAGGTCAACAGGTCGTATCGCCTTTAATTGTACGTGATATGTGTCAAGGCACCTAATATTGGTTACACATATGGTGCTGTGGCAATCTTTTGCCCCAGGGAAATTTTCCAACAAACAATACCACATATTGTCATTGTGAATCTGCCTTTTTTACATAATTGCTTCAGAGCTTTGAGTTTGTAATGATTCGGCCAGTGGTGTAGATTAAAATTTTGATGATTCTTCAATAATAAAATACATTATAATTCAATATTCTCAATTTTTCTTGATTGTGTGCAGATAAATTTATGGGAAAGCACTAAATGGATTAATCAATTTTTTATCTGCTTGAAAAAACGAAGAACTATTTAAATCTACGACCATATGATCACTACCATTGAGCCTTTACCTTGGCCCGAGACACTGTTCTGTATTGTTCATATTATATATTTTAGTAATTTACAATGCTGCAAATTGTCGTATAACCTGAATACATAAAATGAAATGGAATTGCGGAGATGTTACAAAGATTTATAGAAATAAAGATGACATCACGTATTAAAAAAATTATAAACAATATAAGAAACTGCATTTTTGTAGATTTTTTTATTTAAATCTCATGGTCATGACTGTCCCATTTACATATGTTTATTATTTACATTACCTTTTTTCACTAAATTTTAAATATACAACTAAATTTGGCTGAGATTTTTTTTATGACACAAACTGTATTAAAAAAAAACCTTTTTCTTTTTACCGTATAATAATAATTGCGTAAAGTACATTTTGCCAAAACTCTGACCTAGATAAATGCCAGTTAGGAATTGAAACCCTAAAAATATGTAAGAGACTTCGATTTAAAGGGGGTTAAATTGAATCATCATCATCTTTATTTTCAATGAAATCGTTTAATTTAAAAATTTCATTTTCAAGTTTCTAGTTTTTATTTAGTTACTTACTATTTCTCATTCCATTCAGTTCTTTTAGTGCCTCTTTATTACAAGGTTTTTTCCTATCAATTTGTTGTATTCTAACTCCTCAATCCTTCCAAAGACTTTACTAGACTCAGTGCCACGCAAGCTTGTCCTTCCTAAAACAATTTCGAATCTAAATACACATCTGTGTGGTCTACAGTGCTGTCTTACATTACTTTCACTCTCTTTTGCACGTTTGCTTTATACTTTTCTTCAACTTTCCAAGCCTTCTTTTTCGTTCTACTCCAGTTTTTGTTTTGTTGCAATTTGTTACCATTTTGTTCCCAAGAGTAATGAACATTATAACGGTCGACTCCTCAAGAGGTCCAATAGAGGGCCAAGGCTTCAATTTCTTGCTTGGCTTGGAATTCTGTTTCAAAGTATAAACTGTCTAAGCTCTATGATCCGCCGCGCACTTAGTTCTACTTGTAAAGCCCTTTCATTTTATACCCATCACCCAAATTAAGGGTATTGTAACTTATATGAAATCCGCGCAAATTTGTTTTTTATGGTGTACTGTATTCTACTGGTTAAACCCTTTCATTTGATATCCATATTATGGGGAGTTGAAAAAAAGTGTAATCCTTCATTTTGTGGTGGTCGCCATCTTGGATTTACAATTATTCCAAATAGACATAGGTAAAATTTCAATTACCAAATTTGACCCAAACAACAAACAGGACAAGCTAAATAAAACCGCTTAAAAACACATTTAACAATAGGCAATTTCTTGTAGGGTATACAAAATTTTATAATTTTCTGATGGTATTTTACCTCGTTTAAAAATCATTCCGTCCAAACAATGCTAAAATCGAGCCCACCATTATGACGTCACCGGCTCTCTCAGTCCTCTGCTGGGTCTATCACGCCAACAAGCTCTACCGCTCTCTCTTTCGTACTATCTGCTATCTTTGCTTACTTTGGTTGAGTTTATTTTTATTACCACAATAAGTTTTTCCTCAATATTAATAAAAAGAGAAGGAGAATTACAAGTCCTGTTGTAAAAAACACAACTAATCACTCCAGATAAAGTATTCTTAACTTCACCCAAGCTGTGTGCTTGGTAAAAAATTATGTCAACAAGCCATGCACGAAACAGAATTCTTGTGTAAGATTCCAAAAGAATATTGTTTGGAGGATCCTTTCAACGTGAGTTTTTTTCTAAAATAATTATTAAAATCCCTTATACAGTTGAGCAATTGAAAGTTTTTTTATACACTGTGTTCATTTGAAAAGGACCCACCCTTAATATTTCATAAATGCGACATATTAGAAAGAAAAGCCGAAACACGTCAACTTTCAACTTGAGAGGGACACTTTTTGGCGCTAATGTCATAAATGTCAAATTCACCCCCTCCCTACTGGAGATACCCTTAATTTTTTTCAAATGGCGTTAGGTATCAAGTTATACCTCATTTAAAAGGTCTAGTAAATCTCTATTGAATCATTTAGTTTTACCTTTGATACCAGCCTCCCATTGTTATTTAATCGTTGTTTAAAATTAGTTCTCTTTCAACTTTTCGTACCCGAAGGAGACAAGAAGAAATGTTGTTTTTTATATTGCTTATTATCGATTTTATAGAACCACAAAAGTAGTTTGCCGGACCCTGTATACTTAGTAGATAATTTTACACGACCTGTTAGTAAACATAATGACCTCGTCAAGGCTAGCAGCTTCTAGTAATTTTTCAGATAATCCATAGCCTCCGGCTAATATTCAATAATTGTAATGACCAAGAGGCAATTTATGGAATAATTGAATGTGGTCTGTATAGGCATATTTTTCATTTTTTCACATTGAAAAAAACTATTTGTACATTTTAGATTGCATGAATATTTTAATGACCCACAATTTCAGCACACCAAATTTTAAACGTTTTCCGAAGAAAAAACAACTACTATTCGGGCTGTATGTCCCGAAGTTTTACAATTATTCTGAATAAATTAGGTTAAACATCAAATTTTATTGACAAACTGCGTCAGTAATATGGACCCGCGATAAACAGTAACTTGTATTAAAGTTTATCCAGAATCAGTTGCAATATATTGATATTCTCCCTTGTCCACTTTTACCTTGGATCTAAATACGCCGGCTTTGACTTTTTAAATTACGGGAAAATTGACAACACCTGTCTATTCATTCATTCATTCATAAATTTGCGTTGTGCTCATCAGCCCAGGCACTTGATCTGAATCTTTGTACCATTTCCCATGTTATCTACTTCCATTCCAGAAGCTTCGTGTCTTCTATAAAGGTCACTAGTTTGGCTGGAGGGATTTTCAGTAGTTCTGATGGTTGTATAACTTCCTCTCCAAAGTGCTTCCGTCTAAGTTCTTGTAAGTCCTCGCAGAAGCAGAGTATGTGAGTAGGTGTTTCATCATCAAGTTCACATTTTCTGCACATAGGTTCACTATCTTTGCCCATATTGTACAGATGTTTCCTCAAGGTGCAGTGTCCAGTCACCAGGTCGGTAACTGTCTTCAAATGTCTCTTACCCAGTTTCAGTAGCCTGGTTGAGAGTTCCTTGTCTACCTTGTTCAGTAAACTCTTGGTATGAAGGTGCCCTTGTGTCACCCTCCATTTGAATTGGTGTTCCCTATCTAGCCAGTTTCCGATTTCCCCTCTTATGCATTCTTTTGTGATTTCATAAAACGGTTCCGGACCTATGAAGTCTCCTTTAGAGCCTTCTTTAGCTAACTGGTCCGCCATTTCATTACCTGCAATACCCTCATGTGCCGGCACCCTTATTAGAGACACTTTGTTGTCTCTTGCCAGCCTGTTGAGGGATTCTTTGCAGTTTTTCACCAGTCTAGTCCTAGTTGTAGGATTACTGATAGCCTTAAGCAGAGCCTGGCTGTCAGTGAATATTCCTGCCTATCTAAGCAGTTTGTTTTTTCACCGTGGCGTCGCGCATTGTAGATCTTGCACCATTTTAAAACTGTCACGACAATAATCTTACTTTTTATATTTGACAGTACGTGAATAGTAAACATTACTCCAAAAACTAGAAAATTGGAATTGTTTTCATAAAAATTTATTTATATTGTGCATATGGTGATATGAATATTTATTGTAATAGACTAAAACTATATACCTTGGTAAAAACATAAATACATTCAGCTAATTATTTTACCACCAAACGATCACAATTTCCGATATTTTTGAAAACGAGGACAAAAAACGGATTTCCTATTCACAATATTTTCCATTTTTATGACCTAACCTCAATTACCACACACGCAAACCGCGAGCTGTCAAAGAAGCTAGCAACCAATAAGACATCATGAACTCGAGTTTTATGATTGGCTGTTATTGTTCTGCCGTCAGATGTTTTGGTGCAAGTTTTTAAGTGGCGCCCTCTATCATAACCAGAAATTTGAATACATGGAGTTCGATCTCCTTGTATAGTCTTCATGTTCGTGGTGTTCGGTTACAAATACATCAATAAAAATGGTATGTTGACCATATTTTGTTTATTTACATATAACCGTCATTGTACAACAATTTTTGTGTACAATATTTTTTTAGTATAATTTAAAAGTAAATTTGCCATGTACCTTCTGTAGTTGATTCATAAATCAGGCTGAGCAATAAATCAATCAATTGGCGAAATTCCATAAGCGTACTTAATAAACTTTAAGAGTGAATCCTCTAAAAATTATTCAAAACATTTATTCCATTCTGCGCCCACGTCTCTGACTACCATAATAACTCAATTTTTAATCTCTTAACTATAAAAAATACTCTAAACTCGTCCTGATACGGAGTGAAGCTACCTGCCCGACACAGAAATAGAAAAAAAATCAGTGTTCACGATAGCATATTAATATTACTTGGATGGTTCATCATGTATTGGTTTTGCAAATGGCGACGAAAATTCATTACTCTGGCGCATTTCTGAATAAACTTTGGCATTGAAATTGAGAAATGATTTTAATTTTTGGGTTCTTGTCTACATTCGAACATATTGAGTAATCTAAATGAGACGACATCCGGCTTAGTTATTGTTATCAATTTGTAAAGGGTGTCGTGGGTTTTATCTGAAGATACAAATTACAAAATGTAACAAAAAACTAACGGTCACAAAACAAAAACACACAACAGAACATAAATTATACGAGCACAAACAAAACGATCGGTGTCCCGCAATCTACAACTGTGCAAAATCATACTGAATGACGTAAGACGGTTTGGCGCGTTTTGGAGGTCATTTGAAATGATTTCGAAAAGCGCGAAACTTCAAACTTTGTTTGACAAGTTATTATTGAATTTTGGAAGAGAAATTTTGAGGATTAGGTTTCTTAGACGTAACTTATTATTGAATCAAAATAAAGTGGATAAGTTCCCTTATGCCTTTTCTATAGTAGCATTGCGAAATGAAACAAATACATAATTTAATACTGGGTGTCGCAGAAGTTTCTGACCCTTTTTAACTGCAAAAATCTCGGAACTCAGAGGTGCGGTTTTCGACGAACAATTTCTTTTTAAATAAAGTATTTTCAGTATAAATGTTTTATTAGTGAAATATTATATAGGGTGTTTTAAAAAAATGGTATTTTTAAATGCAAATATCGTCTATTTTTTCAACAAAACACCCTATATATTTTTATTTTATCTGAAAGCTGAACTCTTCCCCTTTCTGAAAATGTATAGTTGTTTGTTGAAGTTGAGATGAAAAATAAGTAAGTTATTTGATTTTTAATGATAGGCTGTTGTGTAGGCATCTAGAGGCGTATGCTTTAACTTGACGATTCCAGACTTTTTTATACGGTTTTTTATCAAAGATAGATGTTGTAATCGTATTCCAGAGACTCTGGAACAACTGCGAGGCAACATTGTCCAAGAAATTACCCCGGAAATGTTACGCAATTCTTTTGATCACTTTTTTTTCAGATTGCAAAGATGTATAGATCAAAATGGACAACACTTAAATATTTTTATTAAATTAAATAATTTATAATGTTGATTTTTATTAAAATTTCATTCACCTTTCAAGTCTAATTAGTTGTATTAGTTATTTCTAATGTTAAGTCATGCTTCTCTCAAAAACATTCAGTATATTTTTTTCAATCGTAGGTATTAGCAAAGATTGCAAATTTTTTGTAATCTTTGGTATTAGTTAGCAGGCAAATTTTGTAGGATAATTGGTGGAAAGATGAACCGGTAGGTGAGATGAACCACGTGTAATTTTTGAAGAACTATGGCAACAACGCACCGGTCTATGCGTTAGTTCCCAGCAAACAATGCGTTGACGGCAAAAGTCCGGGCCAATGACGGGATTACCGGGAAAATGCATGTAATGGCAGACCATTCAAAGGCTGTAAATGGCCTATTATACGTGCGCCGGTACTAACTTACTTTGTGATGGGCCAGTAACGTCCAGCCATTATTAAACCATATCAACTAATATTTAGTCATGGCCTATAGCCGGCCTGCTGCAAACGGGCCGATAATGGTCAGACCCCTGATGGACCAGTAAAGCCTATCCGTTATTCATCCTTACCAACGCATATTGACCAAAATTCAGCAATCCCATAGTCGAGAAATCTATTAACACGAAACAGTGCCGACCAATATATTTTGTTTTGTTTTGAATTTATTAAAATAACTGTGAAGTTCAAAATAAATATATCTTTATGGATGAACGGCTTAAAAATTTAGGACCCAATCTAACGAGAGAAACAGAAGAAGAAACTCCGAACTCGTGTTATGAACAGAGGTTATGTCATGAGATATTTTTATTGCTTATGAGCTCTATTGATGATTTTGTACAGTGCAAGCGTTCTATTAATTTTAATTCTTATAGTAATCGCGAAGAGTAGTTTCAACTTTATTAATAACAAGTAAGTACAATGTAATAAAACTTTGTTACGTAGATGTCACAGATTGTTGAATTTGATATTTTTTACTCAACTATTGCAGTTAATCTTTTTTTTAAACTACAATCTTTTAGTGTCTTAGTTAGTTTCTTTTACAGCTACAATAGGTATCTTATTTTTTTAGTACCTATTACACTTTCTAAAATTGATGTTTTTGTTATATACTTATCCACTTTATGTATTTATTTTAGAAATAGTACCAGAAATGAAATTTAAAAAAAGACATGCAGTTTATTACCCAACTAATTCAGCTTCAGATACAACCAGATGCCAAGAAGGTCCAAGTTGAAAGTGATTTGGAAACACAATTGCTGTTGAATACTATTGAAGCAATAACAATATTTAACTGCTTGAGGATGACAATTTGCTGAAGTAAGTTTAAAATACTCACCTTTATCTACACTACAATTTTATTATTTGTATTTTCCATTGCTTGTTAAAAATCAATTTAAAAATTTAGGTCCTACTCAACAAAACTGTAATTCAATTATTATATATGTTTTCACATTTTTAATCGAAGTACTATTGTTTGCAACCTGAGCTATCGAAAAGAGCTTGTATAAGAGCAAAATGTCATTGTCCCTACTAACTCTTATTATTTTAGTGCGATTGGATGACAATTCCACCAATTAGTGCTGATGACAAGGAAACAGTGAGAATGCTTGTGTAAAAGATGATGAGCCATGAATTTGCACTGCCTATGGATAAATAGCAAGCCAAGATTACAATAAAGTGATCGAGCTGATAATAAATTGGTAATTATCTTCCTCTAATATTGTAACTTTTTAATTATTCTTATTGAAGTTATATTTACTGGGTAGTAGGATAACAACAAAAAGATACATTTGTCAAACAGTGTATTAGCTATGCCCTGTTACTGTACTTGAATGATTATAATTCAGTCGATAATAGTTATAGGTCACAAGCAAGATACTTTTTCTACTCCGATAATAGTTATAGGTCACAAGCAATATACTTTTCCTACGATCACTACTGAAAGTAGGCTTTTGCACACTCAAATCTAACCGCAAAGTTGATGTTTTCCGCGAGCTGTCATAATTTGACATTATTGGCGCTCTTAAGCAGAAAGTAACTTTGGCGCACGCCTAATTTTATTTATAGATAAAAGAGAGCTAGTAGATATTTTAATATAAACTGTAGAATAAATAAATATTTTAGTTGATTTTCTAATATGTTAAAGCATCCAACAGTATTTTCCGTAATAATATAATGAGAAATAGGGAAATCTAAAAGATATCTGACATTAAAGTAATAAATATCTGACATTAATGTGATAAGTGTTGCCTACGTACATAGGTACACGAAACTGCTAAGAACAAACAATGGCAATAGGTAGGCAACACAACATACTTGCAATCACCAGAAAGATTTGACATTTTCTAACCTTTCAGAGACATCTACCTCAGGCATAAACATAAAAAATTGCCAAAATTGTATCTTTAATTTTAATTTAGTTAATAAGTAAAAGGTATGTTTGTTTATTATCGTTCTGTATTCCGTTCAAATAAAATTTAAAAAAGTTGTAATTTATTTAATGAACTATAATATTCATACAACCATAAAATCATAAATCTTTAAATCATAAAGTCTATTGTCATAAGTAGGCAACACAACATACACAATTAATCTTTTGTCTTCGAATAGTAGGCTTAATATGTCAAATAAACTTCCAATATTGTGATGAAAGTAACACGTTTTTAATAAAAAATTAATTTTATTTTGGTGTGATCGTAGAAAAAATCTTGTGTGTATTTCGAGCAGAAAGTCCTTTGGTAGTCTCGACAGATTGCCGCGCTCCGCTGACGCGTCGCGCGGCAACTTTCTGTCTCGACTGCCAAAGTACTACTTTCTGCTCTTGATACACAAATAGCTATTTTCTACTCGTATGTTTAGATTTTATCAATAAATATTCAGGAACTGTACTTTGATGATATCCATCAAGATACGGATTTTTCATTTAGATACAAGTTTGCATCCAATAGATACAATAAATAAATAAATAAAATAAGAACACATCATTCTAATATTCAGCCAATATCTGATATAGCTATATATATCTGGCAGATCATAATTTAATTAAATTTGACAGCTGTCTTAAAATTTGTGCATATCTAATGATGAAATTGAAGTATGGGAGTAGTAAAAATAGTGATGTAACTTACATTTAATACAAATTTAATGACAAACCCCTTAAATGTTCATATTTGTGTCTAACTAGCCATCATTAAATACTCATTGCATAAAATATACTATTTTTTGAAATATATTTTAGGGGTAACAAGCAAATAAGCATGGGAAGATATAACCTCATTGGAAATAGAGCAGAGAGGGGCAGAGAAAAAATTAATTAGATATAATTTTTTTATTGATAAATGTACAGAACGTTTTGATTAAAAGTTTTATTTTAACTATTTATGAATTTTACTACAATACACCTTTCAGTGCCAATTAAATTACGTTAGGCTGGACACGGCCCGTCATAAAAATAATTCACGGCCTACTGACGGGCCTTTATAGGCAACGCGAACATAAACGTCATTGGGCCGGCTGTCGGCCAGAGTGTGCAAAAATTTACTGGCCCGGACCGGGGGGTAGGCATTAGGCCAATATAGTTGAGCACTGGGGTGCTTTAATGGGCCCCCAGTGACCCACCATTACATTGTTTGTTGGGTTGTCTTCGCGTTGATGTTTCAGTGTCTCGTGGAAAGTAAACAGTGCGGGTACAACGTTTGTTGCTGAGTTATAATTTATTTTTGTTTTGACTACCTTCTGAAAATTTTTGGCCTTGTAGTGGTAAGTAAAATAAAACCCGTCATTCATGTTTTTAGGAACTCTGTTGTCAGCAGGGAAGTAAATTAATTATCAACCCACAATTCTTACCTAACTCTAAGCTGTCCT
The DNA here is from genome assembly GCA_947563755.1 of Lochmaea crataegi. NCBI lineage: Eukaryota > Metazoa > Arthropoda > Insecta > Coleoptera > Chrysomelidae > Lochmaea > Lochmaea crataegi. The sequence continues at coordinate 42,841,318 of OX387424.1, forward strand.
TCATCTTTAAAACTTTCTTTGTGGTCCATCTATCCTCCGCAATTAAGAATAGTTGGATCAACAGTTTGGAGGAGAGATGAACCGTTTATATTTTTTACAGAAATGCCGTCTGTATATAAGCGAAAGCAGGCAGCTAGATCTAGAGGTACATGGACAATAGAAAACCTAACTAGAGCTATAAATACTGTAAGATCAGGAGATTTCGGTGTAAACGAAGCAGCCAGAACTTTCCAAATACCGCATGCTACTCTGAAGAGGAGGATAAAAAATAACAATTTAACCAAAACAAACAGATTCCTCACTAGGGACAGAAGCTGGAGGAAAGTTAGCTGTTCATATTAAAAAACTCCAGCAGCATGGGTTTGCACCTTCACGAGACGATGTAAGAATAATGGCGTACAAACTTGCTGTTTGCTTAAAACGTCCACATAAATTTAATCACGATCAAGGTATATACCTACCTAAATAAATAATTGATTGTATTCTAGGGTACTAATTTTCAACACTACAATTTCACGGTCCAAAGGAATGTCGCAGGAAGTTGAAGCAAAATATTTTAAGGAATTAGAAGATGTTCTTACATTACACACTTTATTTGATAAGCCTGGAAGTGTATACAATACCGACGAAACAGGTCTTCAACTAAACACGAGAGCATCTGAGGTAATAGCTGCAAAAGGATCTAAGTCTGTTGCGGCTATTAGATCTGGAGAAAAAGGAGAGACGATTAGTGTTATTTCCTGCATTAATGGGAAAGGTGGTTACTTACCTCCTTATTGCATTTTTAAGGGAAAGAACAAAAAGGAAGAGTGGCATGATGGTATGCCACCGGGTTCACAAATGAAAATGTCCGAAAAGTCGGCCTACGTCAATTCAGTAATTTTTTATGATTAGTTAAATAATCATTTCTTTCCGAGGAAGGAACCTGGAAAGTTCTCCTACTTTCGAATGGACATACATCTGATGTCTCTGATGTTGAACTAGTAGAATTTGCCGATCAGAACGATATAATTTTATTTTCTCACAAGTCATTATTTACAGCCTCTAGATCGTTGTTTTTTTAAATCCCTTAAGGGGTATTTTTATTAAGGTTGGAGACAATTTTTGAAAGGCAACCCATTACGTCGAATAAGTAGATTGCAGTTTGGAAAACTATTTGAAGAAGCATGAGGTAAGTCGGCATCTGTTCAAAATGCAACATCTGCTTTTGAGTCCAAAGGAATTATGCCGTTTCTCAAAGAATTCCTGACTATGCCTTTTTGACCACTGATGATATCAATGATCTTAATAACACTGTCCAGGCTCTAGACGTGAGTAATTCACAGACAGCACCTTTAGCCCAACACCAGAGAAAGCCGACGCCATCTACAGAAGCATCAAGTACTTAACTCCAACGTGATCCTACCCCATTTGCTGAACCTTCAGGTATTCAACACCCACGTCAGACTAGTCCCCTTGCAAGACCATCAGGTATACGAGACCAACCACTCTTAAGTCCACAACCAGGTACCTCTAGTATGAACAATAAAATTGTACGCGCTAAAAGTCCCAAAGTTACCACAGGAAAGGCGCTAAACGTTATTTTCCCGGTACCAATTATTACACCTTCGGTTCAAGCAGCTGAGAAAAATTTGAGTAGGGTCGTTACGTCACCGGCGTATATAAGCTACCGAAAAGAAATAGCTTTAAAAAGAAGGGTTTTAGCAGAAAATAAAAAACGTAAAGCGGAAAAAACTTGAAACTTAAGTAAAACCAAAATCCACAACTAAGTCTTAAAGTTTTGTTTCTTCATCAGAATCCGAAGTAAGTCTTCGTTTAACCGATACCTCCTCAGATAGCGAAAATATTGAGGAATATGAAAATGAGTGTGTAGGATGTAAGGAAGATTATCAGAAAACAAAGCAAAGATAACTGGATACAGTATATAACATGTAAAAGGTGGCTGCATCAGTTACAAAAACTATTGTCATGTGCGGGAAAAAATTACTGTACAAAAAATAATAGATTTGCCAATGACTCATCTTCCCTGCCATGTCTGGTCCATCTCACCTACATGTTGGAGGAGAGACGAACCATGACACATTTTTTATATTATTTTTGGTTATTTTCTTGGTAATACTTTTAGTTACTTTGTAATGTCTATTTGGTAGGTAATGATATGATATTTCTAATTCAACTGATTTTCTAATCAAAAAGTGTTTCAAAAAAATGTTGTTAATTTTTTTAAAGAGGTGGTCCATCTCTCCCCCAATTACCCTAATTGTTTTTTATTTAAAACGTATGTTTCAGACACCTTTATCTAATAAACAATAATCATTAAAAACCAAATAACTTCCTCATTTTTCATTTAAACTTCAACAAATTTAACATTTTCGGAAAGGCGAAGAGTTCAGCTTTCAGATAAAATAAAAATATATAGGGTGTTTTGTTGAAAAACTAGACGATATTTGCATTTAAAAAATATCATTTTTTTAAAACACCCTGTATAAGATTTCACTAATTTAACAATTATACTGAAAACATTTTATATAAATAGAAATTGTTCATCAAAGACCGCACCTCCCTAACGTTTCTGAGTTCCGAGATTTTTGCAGTTAAAATGGGTCAGAATGGGCCCTCAATATTATTAAATGATGAAATAAAACAATTTAATTTGTTTAAATCTTCATTTTATTTTGAACTGATGTTCAATTTAAATTAGTGACGCGTTTCGCTACACATTAGCTTTTTCAAACTAGTGAAGATACAATGAAAAACTTTTAATTTATATAGTGCCTTAATACGGAATTTTGAGATATTGACAAAAGTATTATAATATATTTTAAATATGAAAATATAACATATTTAAACAGATTTAAACAAATTAAATTGTTTCATTTCATCATTTAGTATGGATCTTCATCAAGTAAAAGCCTCATCTATTCAATTTCTCAATATTATTGTCTACAATTCCTAATGCAATCGTTAGGCATTCGTTAATAGTTGTAATTTACTGAAAGAGTTCAATTGAAGTATTCCAAATATCTATTTTGATTTTTTCACTCGTATACGGCTGTGTCTTCATTACAATCATGAAAAAAAATCAACTTCATGCATTTGTTGCATGAATTAGTAATTTTGATACCTTCAACGCAAAATCCATTCACAAATTCGCATCTGAATGCCACAAGGCATATCTTTTGTCGATAAAGATCATTGCTAATAGTATCTGAACATGCTTTGCCATCCGATATTATTAATAGTTATTTCCGAAGTAAGATGGAAACCACCGAGCACCTAATAGCTATTGTTAGCTTCCTTAAGACCATTGTTTCTATTGCAGTGAGCTACTAAGAGTTGTTATGTAAATTCGAATACAAACATTCCCAACTTTAATGACGTTAAGCCCTTACATATTTGAAACCAATTATTTTACAGTGAATGCCGTTGCTAATACTGTTCTAACCAAAATTTCAAAATTCAATGGTGTTATTAATACAATTATTGATAATGTTTAGAATTGCTGTGAAAAATGAATGATTCAATTTGGGTTTTATAAATAGGATTTCGAGCAGTTACGCTGCCAGTCGCGTTGTCGCTTTTATTCTCTGTACACCGAACTCACGGAAAAAAAATCTTATCAATAGCAGATATTCTTTAAAATATAGAAATAAAAACTAATCCGCTTGGATTCTGGACAATGACACGTACTCGGAAATTTTGCATGAACCTACAGGATTATTCATTATATGTTGACCCTCCTATATCTCGGTAGTTATTTAAGATACAAAAAAAAAGTAATAGACAAAAGTTTGAAGAGGTCAAGTACATCTTTCCAGATATAATTTAAAACTTACAAAGAGTGTTGTAAAAATATGTTGATTGATTAGTTCGGCTTCGAATCCTCAGCACCTTAGCCCATAGACTTTTTGTGCTCTTAATACCGTTTATGTGAAAAGGCCAGTAGCCCTAATCAGGTTCTACAGTCTTTTCTCTAGGTCCTTTCGGAGAATTCCTTTGGATCTTCAAGTTTTTTGCTCCTCCGCTAGAGGGCGTAGTTCAGAATAATAACACAAAAACTTCTCTTTTCTATAATAAATGTACAGTTATAGTATCAAAAATTTTGAATATTCGTAATAATTAGGTCCAGTACTTTTTCTTCTATCTTGTGAAATAATTGGTAGGGTGAGTGGGAGAGCATCAGTCTCAATAACACTGCTAGACTTTTGTTACGCTTTTTGAATTTTGACAAACTTAGTGTCATTATATCATCGTTTCACTCCAGTGGTTTTAACGGTCGCTAGGTGGCTGTTATTGAACAATTGCTTTGTTTTCAACTTATTTTTTTAATCATTAACTTGGAAGAGGATCGAATAAAAAAAAATAGTGAAAACCGCAACTCAATATCTATTTTCTAAGCGAAGATGCGAGAAAAAACAGGTATACATAAAAATAGGATTTTGACAAACTCAGTATAATTGTCATAATAACCAACAGAAACAGATACAGCAAAAATAAACTACATTAACCCAAAGATACAGCTCTAAATACTTTAAATCTTTTTCGATGCAGATATTTAATCTCTGCGTGGTAGAAAAGACAGCAGCTTCTATTTCAGCCCTGGGAATACTGTTAATTGCGTTTTGTATTCGTTGACAAAGATCTGTTCCATTTGCAGGTCTTGTCTGAAATACTGAATCTTCAATTCGACTCTATTGATAAAAATCTAACACAGTAAGGTCGGGAAATCTTGGCAGCCACGGGAATATGCTACCTCTTCCTATCCACCTATACTCATATGTTTGGTTTAAAAAATGCATCACTTCATTTGTGAAGTGGGCTGGGCAGTCATCTCGTTGTATCCACATACTTCTGAAGGAATATCTTCTAATAATATAGGCCATATATCTCTTAAGAATCTTAACGCTCGCCATTTAAATGCTCATCAAAAACAAGAGGGCCTATAATTTAACCATCTAAAATCCCACACCATACGTTAACTGGCCAGCGACCCTGGTTAAAATCTTGTTGCAACCAGTGTGGATTGTGATCAGACCAATAGTGTTTATTATTTCTATTTATAGATCCATTACTGGAAAATGTAGCTTCATCGGACCAAATTATATTTGATAAGAAATTGAAATATTCATTCAGCATATACATAAGCCAATTACAATGATCCAGTTTTTTATCGTAATCTGTAGCTTTTAATCCTCGATGAAGAGATATAGCATTAGTAGCCGAAATTAATTGAACATTTTATAATATTTTGGTGGAAAGGATGAAATTCCTGGGACTTTGCCTAATTTTAAAATTGAACTGATATTTATGAATACTCACCTACTCGTGATCACTTTGGTTTAATCGAATTTTGATACGCCAGATATCTGCAAGAAAAATTCATAACGTTATAACTCCAATAAATAGGAACAGGAAACAGCAAAATATTGCTACGCCGATATTATACCTACGATGAAAAATCATCGACATTAGTATTCATAAAAACTTGTTTTTATTCAGAGGACATTGACACAGAGACAAATCACTGAATATTTTTCAAGTCCGTTAAACCAAGTTCTTATCGTTTTCTTCATGGTGATTATTTTGCTTATTAAAAATTCAACAAAACGAAACATAATTTTTGGTCCTTTTCTAGCATATTTTCGTACTTCGACTCCTTATAATCTTTTGGTTATGTACTTAAACTGGAGAACTCTTCGAGAATTGACAATTTGTAATTAGATTTTATTGGAATCAAACAAAAGCTGATGAAATATTTAATGAAAAAAAAAATTAATATGCTGCTCAGGATCGACCTCCTTAAAAACGATTTTTGAGATTCCTTGAAAAAAAATTATCTTTTAGCACTTAACTCAAAATAAGCTCAATAATAGATGTAATTAAAATAATCAATCCAACAAAACGACAAGGTTGATCACATTAGCATTGTTCTTGACATTAGATTGTAATTTTCGCATACTTATTAAGATAGTCATCGTTTTACCTCACAAGAAGTTAATCTTAATAAAGATTAAGCAATTCAACTATTCTTTATTTACCATTTACGCTAACCTTAACATCAATAAACATTTGGTTCCATTTACCATAAATAATTTTTCATTATCATGCTTATATCAGCTTCACCTGTATGTACAGGTTGTTTCTAAATTCATGCGACAAAATTCAAGAGGTGATTGCTCGTATGAAATTAAGATGGGTCTTTCCTATAACAAACTTTCCTCAGCCCACCCCTCGACCCTTCTCGAGATATCACCCTTAAAAGGAGGTTTTCTAAAATTTCAGTAAAGCTAGAAACTTGAAATTCTGTAACCAAAGGACGCAAAGGACTAGCCACGGGTATTTTTTCAATATTCCTGTTACATTATACGGGGCTGAAATTAGCATCCCTTACTTTATTTCATATCAAAACTGTTTTTCGAAATGAAGTTTTATGGAATAAAATTTAACTTAAAATCCTTGTTTTATTTAAAAAAAAAATTTAATTCTTAAATTTTTTTCCCAAAACCAATAGCTGCAGAGAAAAAAATAAACACCATAATTTATAATTTTTTTAACATTGAAAATATTTGAAAAATACCCGTGGTTAGTCTTTTGCGAGTGCTCGAAAATGACAGAATTTCAAGTTTCTAGCTTTACTGAAATTTTAGAAAAAAAAACTCAATTTTAGTCACCACCTTTTAAGGGTGATATCTTCGAAAGGGGTGGGCTGAGGAAATTTTGTTATAGGAAAGACCCATCTTAATTTCATACGAGCAATCACCTGAGTTTTGTCGCATGATTTCAGAAACACCCTGTATGTATGTATATATGTATGTATGTATCTATGTATGTATGTATGTATCTATGTATGTATGTATGTATGTATGTAAATGATATCTTAAACATAATTTTCATTGACTTCCAAACGTCAGAGTAAATTGAAACTTTGCACACATATTAAGACCGATCACAATACAATAATCCGATGAGTTTATTCCAACACTCTTACCAGAATTATCGGGATCATCAGGATAACAATTAAAGTATTATATTCTAACCACTTACTCATTATAATTGCAGTTTTATCTACACTTATGATATAAAGTACCACTTTATCCACTAGTGGAATAATGAAAAATACAATTTTAAGTCAATATCAACCATTCAACACCTTCCAAAATTGTTTCAATTAATTTCAATATTTTTTTACGTTACAGCTGCAGTCAGAGCAAAATATCAGATCACTTTTTGATGAAATCTGATTCTAAATGACTGTGATTGTGGATAAAACGTGTTTTAGTTGCGTTTTATCCAGTTAAACTTTCTTGCGTGAATAAAACATGATCTAATACACTCATACAATAAATAAGTATAATCCACAATCACATTATGATTGGAGATTTATCCACACTTATGAAGCATATAAACTACCACTTTATCTACTAGTGGAATAACGAAAAATTCAATCTTAAATCAATTAAATTTAAAAAAAAATAAGGCGCATCAACCCTTTAGGTTAGGTAAGTAGTACTAGAGTATAGGTATAAAAAAACAAACAATTTTAATAATTAATTATCAAATTTTGTGCAGAATCTGAATAGCACGTAGATAAGCTACCAAAGTTTTCCATATTGTATTCTTCTCCGAGCATGTGGTACATAGTAGGAGGGATGTTAAATGCCACTCATTGCTGTGAAAACTTTGGACAGTCTATTCCTGACTGTTAAAGGGCATTGACACACTGTACAGCGGGATTGTTCGGATTTCGACATTAAGTGTGTTCATGGGAAAATCGGGTGTGACCTATTCGAAGACGGGAGAGGATAACTTGTTCTTTCCTGGTTTCTGGAACGGCCCTCCACGGTTTAACTGTTCTTTTCACTTCTCTCAGTTTATCGTGAGATTGGGACCACTGGTGTTGCCACGCGTTGTTAACCGATGTCTTAAATAAATATTTGGATGTCGAAGCTCTCGTGACTTCTTTGGCACTAGGGTTCTGAATTGCAGCTTTGTCAGCTGCATCAGCTCGCTCATTTCCTTCTATTCTTGTGTGTGAACTTTCAATTGAGTTCAATGAATCAGTTACTATGAGCAAGTGTTTTACATTTTCTCTATTGGCATGGACCAGAGCTTGAAATATCGCATAAGGTTCTCCAATTAGAATGCTTGTAATATACGGTAGTCTAATTTTCATTATCACATTTGGAGTAACAATTGCTGCTCCAACTCCAGTATCCGTTTTAGAGAAATCTGTGTAGATATGGGTATATTATTGTAAATAAGATATTTTCTCATGGAATTTTCCTCTAATTAGGGTATGGTTTGTTTCGTTCTTATCAAAACTTCTCAACGATGTATCACATTTTGGTAATTTTATTATCCATGGAGGAGGGGAGGGAATGAATTGAGTAATCGTTGGAGGAATAGATATATGTAGAAGGTTGAGGAATCTGTTAATTATTTCATAAAGTGGTTCTTTTTTTCTTCTTATAGTCAGCCGAATAACGATTGGAGGGTCATAAACTGGATGATTGGGATTTGCAGATATATTGATCGCGTAAGAGAGACTAAGGTAAATCTGTCGGAGAAGAAGGGGAATTTCGGAGAATTGACTGAGAAGGCTCTCGGAAGGGCTTGATTGAAATGCACCCAAGCAAATTCTGATCGCAGTATTCTGCACTGGATTTAAAAGATTCAGTACTGTTTTTTTTTTGGCTGACGAGTATTCTACGCATCCGTAATCAAGACGTGATCTAATTAGTGGTCGATATATACGTATTAAAGGCCCCAATTCCTATTAGATAATATTTTGAGCAGATTAGAACTTTTATGACTTTTACAAATGAAGTCGTTAATGTGAGTTGTCCAAGTCAGCTTGTAATCCCAAATCATACCTAGATATTTTATATGATCACCAAAATTCAAATTATTGTTGTATAACTTGAGTATAGGGTTGAAGGAAAATGTATTTTTGGAAAAAATTATACATTTCGTTTTCTCTGTGGAGAATTGGAGTCCTGTAGACTCAGACCAAAATTCAAGATGTCGAATATGTTGCTGCATGACAGACGTCATGTAGTTTATATTTTTACCCTTAATAGTTTTCCCATAGTTTTCCCTTCAAAAAAGTGCTACGCTTATTATCGAACCTTGAGCAGTGCCATTTTCTGGTGCTTTGCTATTCGAGAACTGTCCGTTCAATTTTACACGAAAGGTTCGTTTATATAGATAGTTTTTGATAAACGCAAGCATACTTCCATTTATTCCTCAAAGATCTAAGAAAGAGTCTTGGATAAACTTTGTATCTAGTATAAAGACCTCTACGCCCCCTCAGAAATTTGGAATAGGATTATACGAATATCTGGTACTTACTCTAATTTTAATATCAACATATTGAACAAGGACAAAATCTAACGAGTACTCAGGAAAATTCCAACACTTTTGAACAATTTTCCAGTAATGCCAATTATTCCTTGAATATAAACATCTCACTGAAAAGCTCAATCCCATTCATATCGAAGCCCTGAAAAAGGTCAAAGACAGTAGCCCCGGACCAGATAATATTCCAACACCATTCCTAAGGAACCTTTCCAAGCAAGCTTCAATATTCTCAATAAATATCTTCAATTATTACTGGCTTCAACAACAATTCCCCGATACTTGGAAGGAAGCAATAGTACCGATTTTGAAACCAAACTGCCCAAAAAATGCTGCTAGTTCTTATAGGCCTATCTCCCTAACCTCTTGTGCCTGCAAATTATTAGAAAAAATGATTAATAAGCGACTCATTTGGTTCTTGGAATCCAACTCCTTACTAAACAGGGAACAGAAGGGTTTTAGAAAAGGACGTTCAACAATTGATTACATAATTGACTTAGAATCCGACATTCATGAAGCATTTCTTAACAAGCAAAAAGTTCTAGCCGTATTTTTTGTCATCAAACGTGCATATGATGCAGCTTGGAAGCATACAATGTTTATTTTAGTTATTTATTATCAATATTAACATTAACATTTATATTAATAAGTATTTCTGTTTTTGTTTTATCATATTTCACTTCGTTTCCGTTAATAACAAGATTGTAGTTGTCATCGGCTTCAGAACGCTTAGTTATTGATAAATCGGTAGGAACAGTGGATGGAACGACTAGTACCAGGAGTACCTTGGATCTTCCTTGCGATATCAAGCTTATTAGATATAGAATCCTCTATATAACTTTCTTCTATAGCGAAGCTTCTCCACCCACTATGTCGTTTAATTGTTGTAATGTCAGTACCTTTACCTAGTAAAGTTGTTGGAGTGCGCCTCATGCAATGGTCGCTATAAGCTTCTGCGTTTGCAAAATTTAAAAAATTAAGCAGTTCTTGAAGGAGCTTTCGACAAAGTGTTGATTCCAACAGGATGTGAAGTACATTTTTGATTACTAAAAGAATCTGTTGTTGGATAACTCATTCGGACGTAAGAACATGTATTTTCTATACGTCTTCACAGTAATGATAGAGAATCCTTCTTCCATATTTGTGAGTTTTCGTGAAATACCGGTCTTGGTATCTGGTATCGAAACAAGCAAATATGCGCCCCTGTCTTCTACATCATTGATTTTCAAATTCGTCAGATCACAACAACGACAGACACCAGATACCCTCACTATTAATGCAACCCAAAATATTACGAGTTATTGCCTTAACCATCAAAAATTCTTTCACTTGTGCGCTTTCCAATACCACAGCTTCCTTTGCCTTGTACCTTTTTACTCACTCTTTAGGTAGGCAGTGAGCTCACTATATTTTCCAATGTCTATGTTTTATGTACCTTTGGCGTTTGTGCTGAGTGTTCCAGAAGACAACCAAATCACAAAACTTACGCAAATCTATTCCATCATTTGGGTGAAACCGGGTCATTTCGCAATAAAAATCAGGGTGATCGTCCGAAACAAATCAAAAATAAGAAATTTTTTTCGGATCCTGTGGTCAGGATCACGTCTTCTGTCAGCAGCAACAGGTCTATTAGAAGTGTAAATATAGGAAAGTTCCACCCTTATCACTTCACTGCACTTCGAAATTTGCTTCCAAGAGATCTCCCACGGGGATTACGGCTTCGCCAACGTATTCTCAACAAGCATAATGGTAACCGACATTTTATCAAGACTATTATGTTTACCGGTGAAGAACAAAATCCGCATCGTCTTAGAGACATACATTTTCAGCATAATTTTAAATGGAACATTTGGTACTAGCCATATGTTCTGCCTCCAAATTTAACTGGAGATTTCAATTTATCTTTTTCGCAAAATACTTGTCACTAGATAAAAGAAAGAAAATGTGATTATTCAGGATGGAGCTCAACCTTGAAGTGGTAGCAATCCCCAACTCTCCCTTAACTCATACTTAATTTTTTTTTCATAATTTCGAAATAACATATTATTAAGTTGCGAGCAACAAATGAAAAAAAAGGTAATGGCATAAAAGCATTATTTCTTTTTCTACCCTTTTCATTAGCCAACATTTCGTAGTTTAAACAGAAACAACTTTTAAAACGGATTACACACGTCTGCACTCAAGTACTCAACCAACCTTTCACACAAAATAAAACAGTAAAGTTTCACTAACTAATTGATTAGCTAGAATGCAGCCAATTACTGAGCTATCTGTAATATAAATAAGAGCCGTTCGTATTCTTTTTTGCTTCCCCGAATTCACTGTTACGATAGTCCGTATTGTGCTTTTATAATGTTTCAAATATTAATTCGCCAGGATAATAACTTTCAAAAATGTAAAAGTTTCAGTGGAATTATAAATATAAAAACATAGCATAGATTTAACATACAGCGCTGCTGAAAAGTCACGCACCAATGAAACGGATAAAGGGAAAGTTATGAAATTCTAGGACGATGAATGAGACTTTATTCTGCAAATTACGGCTTCCATCTTGAATTTTTTGAAATGGCAACCTAGGTCGAGTGACGTATCACGAAGAAGCTTATCTTTTCTCTTTCCAATAATAAAAGCAATATATCACTTTACTCGGAAATTATAATGGGAATTTAACACAAATATTAAAGTAGTAATTTTACAGAAATTTACAAACTAAACATTAATTTAAGTTGAGAATACTTCATCACATCAAGTGCTCAAAATGCTGGACATTTGTTTGCTGACAATGATACAATCTCTCTTCGAAGCTATGAATAGAATCGTTGATCATTTGATGAGTAATTCCCTGCATTTCGAGACGTATGCGATCATTTAAATCGTTCAAGCTAGTTGGTTTTTTATCATAAACGCGGTCTTTCAAGTAGTCCCAAAGAAAAAATCAAGTGGTGTTAAGTCGGGGGATCTTGCCGGCCACTCAATTGCACCTCTTCGACCAATCCATCTCCGAAGGAAAATTGTATTTAAATATCGCCTAACCTCTCTTTGATAATGTGGAGGTGCGCCATCTTGTTGAAAGTATACGTTCATATTAGGTATAACTCTTCATTTTGGAGTAAATCAAGATATTTAGCACCGGTAAGCGTACCTTCAATAAAAAAAGGACCGATCAAATGGTTTTTTCACCAAACCCGCCCACACATTAACTTTTTATGGACGCATGTGTACAAACCTCCTCAACCCAGTGCGGATTACTATTTGACCAGTACCAGCAATTATATAAGTTAACAGAGCCGTTCAAGCAAAAAATGTGGCTTCATCACTGAATACCAGAAAGTCTAAGAAATTCTTTTTCATCCTAATTTTTTGTAACGGTTTTGGGATATTTTGCTGTATATTGTTTGTGAAACGAAGGTTAGCAATTTATAATATATTTTTAGGCTTGTAAAAATGTTTCAGAGAGCATATTTCCCATATGTGGGGCTTATTCGCCATTACGTATAAAATCGTTATAAATATGCCTATATACTGGGTGAGAGGTTACTTTGCCTACTTGAATATTGCCACAAAAAATTACAGTTCAATTCGGTTTTTTTAGGGGTCAGAAAAATGAAACATATGAGTAAAGTTTGATGAATGTAATATTTTTTATTTCAAAAACTGGATAAAAAATTCAGATCAATTTTCAACAATAACCTACTAGGCAGGTAAACTATAATAACATTATCAGTCAAAAAACCTAAAGCTACAACTAAAAAAATATTATAAACGTTATAAAAAATCAGATTTCTGTTCTCTTAATAGCCTAAACGCGGTAATAGACGTCTGAAAGTCAACAAAACCTTAAAAATAAATCTAGGAACGTTTAAAAAATCACATCTTTAGAAGCTAAAAGCACTTAAATCCTCACTAAATCGAAAAATATCTCTGGCAATTTTTGGTTCTTTGAGAATAGTTTCGATATCCTCTCCGAAGGCAATTGCTAAGTCATCGATATTAAGGAAAACAAATAAATGTTCTCTTACTTTTCAGATATTTTACTTCATAGGAGTTTACATCTTGAAGAGATAAAATCGTACCAATAAAATGTTTGAATTTCTTTTTAGTACTAAATTTCACAACTACAAAGTCTCCAACTTTTGGTTTATTTTTGTCATACCGAATTATTTCAAATCCGTTTTCGTCTGCTTTATCTATATCCATACCTCCTGGTGTTGCTTCTACATTAGGGGTGTCTTCAGCATTAGGGACTTCGTTGGATGGTCCACTCTCAAGCTTGTCCAATTCACTTGGAAGCAGATCCAAATAGGAAATAGACTGCCCTGAAGGAACAGACTTTTTTTTCTGTCTTGCTTGTTGCATTTCAGGGCTCCTCTTTTCTTTTAGAAAGTCTAAAACAGCTTCATTAATCAGTCCTGCTTCTCTCAATTCTTGTGTTTTGTTTTTTGGAATTCTTTTTGTTACTTGAAATTTATCAAGTGGATATATACCCGAGGCTTTACATGCATTTTCTCTAATACCTCTGCCTTTGGAATGCATCTTATTAATCAGTTTACCCAGCAAACCTGGAAAATATATTTTATTCAACGTTGATACATTCGGGTTTTGTATTTTGTAGGTTTTTAGTATTTCCCTCCAGGCTGCTTTTAAGGATCTGAAAAATCCCACGTCGAGAGGCTGTGAAAGATGTGTTGTGTTTGGAGGCAAAAACACTAAACGGATATTAAAACTCTGGCAGGAGCGCAATATTTCAATATTCAGATGTGACGAAAGGTTGTCTCCGATAATAGCTTTCGGTCCTTGTAATTTTTTAGCCCATGGCAATACCATAGTCTGAAACCACTCCATAAACGTCGGCCCGTCAAACCAGCCCGATTTCGTTCTGTTGTAGCGAGTTCCAGGGGGTCCATCTAGGCAACATTTATCATAAAGTCGTTCCGCCTTATAAACGACATAGGGCGGAAGAAGCTCTCCTACAGCTGTAGCAGCAAACATGATAGAAACTGCAGATTTGGTCGAATTTAAAATACGGTCGGGATATTTTGTACCTCGTTTAAAAATGCATTTCTTTCTTCCCGGGTCATCACATAAATTGGTTTCATCGTAATTCAGAATATTTTGCGGTGGCACATCTTTAACACTCATGGCTAGTCTATCAAAATATTCTTCTATTGACTCTTCTGTTGTTTGAGCACGTACTCCTTTTATATTTTGACATGATCTTTGCGTTAGAAGATCTTCATGTCTTTTCAAATACCCATAACACCAATCTTATCCAGGCATATTGTTGGGAAATATTTTAACTGTCCTACCCAAACGATCCTAATACTCTTTTACAATAATTCTAAGGTCAAACATTGTAAGGGAAAATCCATACTCTACACTTGCTATTAGAAGATCTACCAATTGTCTTTCTTCACAAGCCTCAAAAACGGTTGGTGCTCCAACAGGCTTTTGGTGGAGGTTCTTAACTTCATTATACCTATACGGTACGTTTTGGACATTGAACAAGTCAGCAGCTGTTGCATAAGATATACCTCCATCTCGCCAATTCTTGGAGATTTTGAACTTTATGCTGATATAAAAATTTTTATGCTGAATAGTTTGTATAGACTGTCTACAAATACCATGATTTCTTGTCAATACACTTGTAGATGTTTTAGAGTTTGCTTGAACATATATAGTAGTTTGTGCAACTAGTGTGGATATGATGGCCATATCGCACGAGGACGAAGTTTGAGCACGACGCCGTAGGCGGATTGCTCAATCGTCCGAGTGTGATATGGACAATCCACACTAGTCGAACAGTATATTTTTTCTACGACGCACCTAAGAAAAAATCTAGAAAATAAACATCTTATTAAACTATCATATAACTTCAAATTAAAATTTTTTAACAATTTTATTATTATTTTATTATTATTTATAACAAAAATTGGAATTAAAAAAAAAATTCCCACGAGGAATCGAACTCTGATCTACCGCGTGAGAGGCTGGGATACTTACCACTGGGCTACCGAGGAAGATAGTAACTTTCATCAATAACGTCAAATGTATTACATGTAACGTTAATTTCGTTCACTTTACTTCCCTCGATTGAATTAATAAATTATCGTATGGGCGGCGAATAGCCAGTCCTTTCTCATGCCCAACACCGAGAAATGTTTCAAGGCTGAATATATTTACTGTCGACGAGAGTCGAAATCAACGTTTCTATGCGCGATGATCGAGGCCCGTCTGTCGGAAAATAGTCACGCCCATCTTGAAATTCCCACTTCGATTTCGTGTCTCTTCTTCTTCTACCAATTATAAATCAAATATGAATCAAGAATTCACTACTGAAAGGTAAATTCCTTTCCTGGTCAAATCGTATGAGCGTGACACGAACATGAGACGTTAGTCGGTTGTCGTTCACATGATTTAGTGTATTTAAACAAGTGGCAAAGGGGTTTCGTTCTTTTCTTTCCTGCATACATGTGCTATTGAAGCCTTATGGCTTATATTATCTTATCTTAGAAGTGCATTCATTTGAGTGGTAAGTCATTTCGCTTAAATGCACAACTAACTCTCCTTTCTTAATAGCTTCTACCTTCCTATCTTTATTATGTAGCAATATCATTCCAGTGCCAGGAATAATATATATCGATATGAATTTGTTTTTTCTTTCAGTTTTTTTTATATATTATCTATTTAAAAATATATACGTATTTAAACAAATGTATGTATTTACCGGTGCAGAATCGGTTATTCTATTTTATCGTTTTTTTATTTGCTTTCTTTTTATCTAAAAATACAGGATGTATGAACCACGTTGTCAAATAATTTTTTTTAATATTGTAATATCATACTTCAGACATCCTGGATTTTGTTGAATTTGTGAAAATTGTTCCTGATATTATATCTGTTCCCTAGCACTTTACCTGGGACGAAACTTTACCTGGGACTAAACTTTACCTGAGACACGTTACCTGAAACTTTACCAGGATCTAAAACTTTACTAGGACCCGAAACTTTACCAGGACCCGAAACTTTACCGGGACCCTTACCTGAGACACTACAACAGGAAAGTACAATAGTTCTTGCTCTCCAACACAACATACAACAACATATGTCGACTATTCATTTTTTTTTGATATTTAATTTTGTTTGAAAATATACAACTTGTAAATTTAATAACGTTGTTCATATAGTTTTTTTCCCTTCCAATCTTCCAGGATTTGTCGCTATAATGCAGAGGTGAATAACAAATAAACTAGTATTATTCAGAGTGGCGCCCACTTACCTTTCCTAATTTACATCATTTATCTTTATTTCACTTTAAATAAATTTCAAGTAGAATTACCCGCGAACCGGTAAGACTACTCTCTGAATTTATACTAGTTTGGTCTCAGAATCTACACCTGAGGTGCTCTCTAACCTGAGCAGCCGTTGCATACATAATTTTATAAAAACTGACGTTTGTCAGGAGTCCCCTTAAATATTGATTTTATTCTTTTTTTATACGTTATACGTCTCCTTTGCGGCTAAGCGAATATCTGGTGCAGTATTATTTATTGATTCATCACTGGAATCACTCATTTTTACTAATATTTATCTTAAAAACTATAGAAATATTTTGACAAGTTATTTTGACGTTTCTATAAAATTGAAAAACAGATGAGTTGACGGGTACTAAACGCAAATGCTGATTGGTGGATTTCATATACGTTCTAGGATGTATATGAAATCATATCCGTTCAGTTAACCGGAATGGCCTACATTTACATTCTGTAAATTGTGCAGAAAATAGATAATATACATGCGGGTGTAGAAAAAAGTTTTATCTTCATTAGTTGCACTCTTCGGTCTACTAGACCTTGGAATATCCTTCACACCACCAGTTTAATTACATTTGTTTATTAATATCGTCACTGTATAAATCTACTTATAGGAGGCATTCAGGATTATCGTTGAAAAGATGAGCTGCTTCGTCATGGAAACGTTTGCGATTACCATATCCAACTAACATTAACATTTCGTTTCGCTGTTTTTCCGAAAAATGCCCCATTATTCTAAATTCACTTTTAAACTTCGTGCTAATTTAAAATTAGTATCAGTTTTGACAATTTGTACATAAATAATGATGTGGTTGACGTTTTTAATGCCTACTATTGTTTTTTGTTTAATTTTAAAAACCTGCAAGGTCATATACAGTACAATTTAATTTAGGAAAATAAAACTGATATTTCATAAGATATTTTGTATTAAAGTGATACGATGCTATTTTTTTGGGGAGAGAAAAAAATAAGCTACTTCACTCGACCTAGGTTGTAATTTCAAAAAATTCAAGATGGCGGTAGTACGCTTAACGCTGACGTCAAAAACAATTGACATTTGCTCTAAAATATGGAGAATAACGTCTTATTTATCGTCCTAGAATTTCATAACTTTCCCTTCATCCGTTTCAAGGATAATCCATTGGTGCGAGACTTTTCAGCAACGCAGAGATTAAAACAAAACAAACATAAAATTAACATAAAATGATCAAAGTAGATTCCATTAAAAATATTAAAATACCGTCTATCGTATATTTTTTATGACTTAAAGGCTAAATATATACACCAATTACATTGTTGTATTTTTCGATTACATTATTAGTTTTTCACCGCATTATTATCTTCAACTATTCTTATTCGTTTATTTCAATGAGTTTACTATAAGCGATATTAAATGTATGAGAATAATAAATATTAGTAGTGAAGAAAAATGTTTTAGTTTTTGTCTAAGAGCACCAAAAATTCATTAATGTGAAGAATCTGATGAATATGTGGGCGGTTTAATTGAGCAGGACCGCATTTTATCTTACGGTCTTGCGAATAAACTGTATAACATAAAGCCCTGTCTAAGCTTTAGTTAAGTCGAGCAGCACATAAACCAGTAAAACAGTCAATCAAATGTAAACTAGAAATAAGCGATAGGAGTGAAAAATACTTCGAAAAATAATACGTCGATTGTAATTTGTCGCAAACTATGAAATTACAGGTAAGACTGGCAAAAACCAAATTCGACCATGCAAAAAATATATCCGTGCTGTGTGCAACGATTATGGGCCAATCCACCAATAGGAACGCAATTCTAAATAGAGTTTGAATGGAGTATAGTACAGGATCCGAAGAAAGATCGTGAAAGAGTATTAAACGTACTATTCAGTGCAATAGAAACAGGTGTAGCATAGCCAGATTTTGTATTTAATTAGCTGTGGTATAGAAGCAGAGTGATACTATCGGATGAGAATTTACGGTAAAAAAGCAATGTCATTCAAGAGAAATTTGTACTAGAAGAAATATTTATTATGGATCACAATGGATTCTGCATTTTGCATTCTGTTTTTTTGTTCTGATTCTGTTTTCAGCTTTAGAAAGTAGCAGGATCCCGCTCAATTGAATAGGCTGTGACAACAGAGATCCAACAAACGATATGCTTGTATTAAGACCACATTCCACCGAGTCCGGCGACGTGCGTCAAACACGGCAGGCGACGGTATACGTCGAACAACATACGAGTCTTTCCACCAAGCACGTCGCGTTAGTTGCTTTTTTGACGGCGAACAATATGATGTATCTTTCAAGAGAATCAAAGCGTGCACTAGCAATATATTAATTAAGAAAACGCCGAAAATGTATTGGTGCAAGAGAAAGACTTGTTGTAACCTTAAGGCTATTCGTTCCACAAATGGCCTTGAAATTTCAGACTTCGAGCTTAGCTGTCAAGACAGGCAACAAGTACAATAAAATGCGGTTGTCCCCGCCAGTGGGTAATTTATGATCGAATTTATGAGTAAAGCCTGTTCATAGATATATGAAAGTGAATGACTGAATCCTATTAGGAAGTACCCCTTGATAAAGTATAGGATAAAGATTTTAAATGGGTACGGACCATAGCCTACCTGCTCTAAAACTACGAAAATCGGGTAATAAATTTCATGTCATTGTTAGTTAATAGCTACCCTTCAATAATCCGCTTAATTTACTTTCTTATAACTATGAACAGGCTTTACCTACCGTTGTAAACCATTTGACCCGGAACCTCTTTGAATTTTAACTGTTTTAAATAGAGTAGGTAGATAGCATATTTGTTTTCATGGTAATACCATTTTTCACTGGAAAACCAATTGTTTATTGATTCAAAGTGAAGTTTTCTGTAATTTTTTGAAAAATCTAGCATAGCGTAAGGCAGGCTTAAGATAAAAAAAATACATTTTTCGTAAGTAAATTTTTTAATTTTCAACATTATATATTTTTGACTAATATTTTAGTTTCTTCAAAGATTTATTCCTGATGTTTAGCAGAACAGATACGAAAATACCTGATTATTTCTAAAGTATATTTTAATAGACCAGACAATAATGCTGATTTAAAAGTTAGGATAACGGAAGAAATTAACAAAATAACAACTGAGGTCATACAAAATGTTGTACGAGAATTCCAAAATCGCCTCGGTTATTGTCAAGAAGTGAATGGTGGTCATTTTGAACATTTAATTCAATTGTCAAGTACATTGAAAAATACATTCTAAATATTATGCGACATTATTACCTTCATTCTACGTGAAGTTTTGTAATAGAGACATTAACAAAATTTTACATCTTAAAAATTAATTTTCTCAATTATGATTGCACCAAATTTAAAAAAACTTTATATTGCTGAACTGAGGACTAAAATCCCTTTCCAACAAGGTGCCACTCGACCCCTTTCTTATTTAAAATGTTCGGGGGGGTGCTTATAATTCAGAGGTGGTGCTGGAGGGGGATAATATTTTCATACTGTAAATTGTTAATTTAAGAATAAAAATCGACCTGTTTCAAGTTTTTTCCACATCGTACATAATAACGCTAAAATTGAATTTATTCCATACATATGGACCGCATTGTATAATAACGAAACAAAACTTCAACAAATCGCACGACTAAACAGTTCAAGTACAAATGAAAGAATGTTTCACTAAAACAAACCGAAGGGATCTACTTCATTAAATTTCCTAGAAAACGTGATATATTGGAAAACCCGGTAAGAAACCATTTTCGATTTTCCCGAATTTTGCGGTCACTTCTATCTTCTCCCCTACTGTCTTCACAAATTGTCACTTAAGAGGTATAAACTATTTTCAATATTATGACTACCCACACATAATAAGTGATTTTAGTTTGACACCGTTGGCCTTTTTACTTCAAATAATTTTCTTACCTGTAGATAGGTCACCTATTTGTAAACGTAATGTGTTTCAGAGGCACTTAAAGAATAACTTTTTTGTTAGTACATTATTGATTTTTAGTACCTAAGAATAAACCGAACAGTAAAATGAAGTGTGTGTAACCTATAATATCAAAAAGTTTAAAAATAAAAATAAATTATTCACAACAGTAGAATGATCTGTTAGTTTTCTTTTGAAGCAGGTACCTAGACAAAAGGACAATACATTATACCTTTCTTTATCACTCTGTAATCATGGTCATAAATCTAAGCTTGCGGTTACTTATTTCAAGAGGTTGTAAATTATAAATTGCAGAAACATTTTTAATTCAGAATTAATGCGATCACATAACTACGTCATTTTTATTCGAATCGAGTTCTGATCTCTCCCGTCATTATTTATTTTACTTAATCTTTAAATCGTTTGTTACAAAATTACATATTTATCTATAGATCCCGGTAAACTGAAAAGACACGTTTTTTCGAAACTTTTTATGATTAAATTCCAATTAAATAAAAAAATTTCCCAAAATATGATACGTACAATACATTAAGTAGACTCTTAAGATTTTAAATAATCAACAACTTTGTTGATATCTCTACTCAAGTTCGTGATATTTGAACGCACATTTGTATTGAATTCTCCATAAGAGAATTCTGTAACGAATACCCTTAAGGTAAGTAGAATTACTAAAGTCTATTACATTATATTAAAAACATTTATTCAGTTTCCAAAACATTATTGTTAAATAATAACAAGTAATGAGAAATTAGATAGAAAACCTTAAATTATAGGTATGTCCAACTCCCAGAAGACTCATCTGGCTGCCACGGTATCTGAGTTTCACTTCCTGTTGTGGGACATAAGAGGTTTGTAGAAGTGGAAGTATACCCTGAAGCTGATGATAGCGCCCTTTGTGGATATGTCTCGTTGGGCATGTTGTCATACTCAATGACGTATAGTAGTTGTTGTGTCCTGATTCTAGCAAGATTGTTTTTTTCTCTGATTTAAACGTTTTAGTATAGGTAGGCAACTCAACAGAGAGTGTTCATCGGGATCCGCTTCTTTTGTAATAATTTCTAATATTTTCTGATCTGTGTCATCTTGTTTTCTTTTATTTGCTTGTTTTTTTCTCAGCGAATTTTGAAGTGCTAGCTCGAGGTGTTTCAGTTTGAATAACCACATCAGACTTTTAATGTTGATTGAACGGGGTTTTCCGATTCATGATTTGATTGCTGTCATCGATTTCGTCCATTTTTTGCTTCTTTTTTTGAATAGTTTGTGTCTCTAAACCTGAAGTACAGTTCGGTTCATCAATAGATTTGTCCTTACTAAAACTTTGAATAGTTTCCTTCGTCTCAATATGAGGAATCAAAAACAATAAATAGTTATAATAGGCCACCCCTATCGTTTCGAGATGCTGCCTACAGATATCGTATTGGTGAAACTACTGTCAATTTGATAGTGAAAGAAACTTGCGCTTTAATTTGCTATCCTACATACCGAAACCCAGTGAACACATATGGCTTAAAACATGTGATGATTTCTGGGACAGATGGAATATATGCCTAATTTCTTAGGAGCTGTAGATGGCGAACATATAGGACTTTTGCTCCGAGAAACTATAAATACATAGCAATAGATGTGACGGTGGTGTTTTCGCTAATAGCAACTTTGGTCGTTATTGGTTGACCAATAGGGTACAAGCATAAATTTTGCTATTGGTGGGAAATGACGCTTTATCAGGTCTCCGAACACCTTGCAAGCCTATTTTTTCAAAAAAATATAAACTTTACTTTTAAAACGACTTTAAAAATCATAAAATTTGAAAGTCCGCCAAAACGCAAAACGCGCTTTACGTCATAAAGATGGCTGCCCCATCAGTTGACGTTACTCCATTTGTTTACGTTCTTATTCGTGTATCAAGCTCTGAGTTTTTGTGACCTAATTTGTTTCTGAAAGCTTTAAAAATGGATAAAGCCGAAAAAAACTTTGTATTCTAAGTATTGCATTGTTCCAGAGTGTAAATCAACGTTAATTAAAACTCCAGACAAAATATGTTACTTTACCTGGTGGCGCAAGCAAAAATGCACTTATGTGAAGGGCATTTTGGTTGCAAGCTATGCGTCGAAACAAAGACGATATTTCGAAAAATACTACTGCTTTTGTTTGTGAAGACCATTTTAATGTAAGTACCTACTTCTATGTTGGTAATTTTTCTTCTTAAATAGTTTGAGGTTATGTACCTATATGTCTAGGAATCAACCATAAAAACATTATTTTCTTACCAACTCAGACCAACATGGCATCGAAATATGGTTGGTATATATTATATATAGTACATAGTTTAAATCGTACTTACGATAATGCTTTAATTCCTCTTATTTCCTCTGCATTGAAGCAGCTGTTTGACTTCATAAATTCAAGCAGCATAAATGAGTCTACTTTGGGCAAGTTATCAGTTTGTGATTTTACAAAACCTTTGCTAGCCATATCTTCACTCACAAAATATGAAAGAATCGTCACTGAACACTGAACTAGTAAATAAAATATTTTCTTCTAAAAGTTTTAAAATATCCTCGGAAATATCGAATATTTATGTCCACTTTCCACTGACTTTTAGAAATAAAAAAAAGCACACACAAACACGTAATGGTCTCAAACAAACGTCGATGAAGCAATTAATAGGTGATTAAAATACAATATAAACACAAAACTACACAGAACCTAATGCAATACCGGCCATATTGACAAAAGTGAACAAATGGTATGACATCATACGTATCATCGGTAGCGTTCGGAAATCCTCGGGTGGTGGTCGGAAAGTGCATTAAAATTTGAATTTTATTTTAAAATTTGGAAGTAACTTCCAATGGAAACTGGTTTATTTCCTATTATTAGTTATTTTTGATATCAACTTTACTATTACAAATTAATATCTAAGCAAAATATGAAATATGCGTGTACTCTATTCAAAGAAATTGCAAATTCCCAAAAAGAGACCCCTACCACAAACCAACAAGGGTTTGCCTCTGGTCTTAGTAGCCGATGAGGCCTTTCCTTTGAAAGAAAATATTGAGACCATTTCCAGGAAAAAATTTAGCAATACGTGAACGAGTTTTTAACTATCGCTTATCACGAGCAAGAAGAGTAGTAGAAAATGCATTTGGCATAACTGTTCACACTTGGAGAATCCTATTAAAACGTATGGAAGTGAATGTAAGCTTCGCATCTTTGATAATCGTTACATGTTGTATACTTAACTCTTTGTTTACCGAAAGATACGCAAATGATAATATTCATGCACCTAATAATTGTGAAAATAATACAAAATCGATTTTATATGAGCATTGTGTTAAATATTCAAGACCGACAAGACGGGCCATGGATGTCCGGAATTTTTTTGCAGTTTGTTTTGTATCATCTGCAGGAGAAGTACCCTGACAGTACGAATTAATTTAATAAACTGCTCTTTATACTTTTATGATATATTATATATTATTTCCTTGAATTTTTAACCCTAAATTTGTCAAAAGTCAACAATAAATCAATAAAAGCAGTTTGCTGATAGTAATTATTCAATGTGTATTTAATACTAATATTTTTGTATAGGCAGTGAGACGTTTATCGTATAGAACAGCCCGCTTTTCCACTTCGATAATTAACAATTCCTCCATTTTCCCTAGAAAATACCACGGCGAATCGGATTCAACTTATGCCCAAAACAAAACATGCGTCGACGTGCCGCATCGTGACGTACGTCATTTGACGTACCGTACTAGGTGGAAGGTCAACCAATCAATTGCATAGAAAATAAAATATATGCGTGTCGCATGCTGCCGGATTCGGTGGAATGTGGCCTTTAGTCACGAAAGTGTAGAGGTGAGAATATCATTTCGCTATGGCCGGTAAAAAGTGACCAGATCTGTATATGGATACTACCAAGTATTCGAAAAAAACAGACAATGTCAAAATCTACCATGGGCTGGGGATTTTAATATATTTTCTCATCCTGAAAAACACTGAAAATTTGTAAAACTTGTGGAAACAGTTTTTCGATAAATTAAAATTTTGATCTTATAATAGAGGGACTTACGGAAAAATACATTCTCGATTTAAACCTCAAATCTGTGAATATTAAGCTGATAGTCAAGCAGAGGAAACTCTTAAAAAAAAGTAGTGAAAATCTTCGAAAAACCTTATTTCGAACGCAAAAGAAACTTATAACTCGAACAATTTCCAAAAGATTCGGGAGGTGATTTCACACATTTATATCAATATTACCTGGGATAGAGTCTAGTCAGGAAATGTGAAAATTGCTGAATTTTTCCATGTCTATTGATTAATTGGCATAAGCGATACGACCCCTACCGGACGTTCAGGTAACCGAGCTATGGGCCATGTCATCAGTCATTTGTCGTGTTTTTCATTGTATTTAAGGGACGCACCGGAATTTGGTCCCGCTACCTGCGGAAAGGACTACCTGTAACGGATTAAATTCGAAGTGTGGTCCCACCAGCGAAAATGCGATTTCGGAATTGGGTCCCATGTACCTACTATTTGTTTAATTTGACTTTTATTTTCCTTCACATTTTTTTGGGCTTAGGACCAACAGTACACACTTATTGTTGTTGTACTGGCATGTACATCTAAGGTGATACTAACCTAACAAAACCTAACCCCAACCCTTAGTTAGGTTAGATTAGATTACTAACCTAACAAAACCTAACCCCAACCCTAGTTAGATTTGAAAAAGTTGTAAAAACAACCCAACAATTGCTAAAAATAATCTTTTAATACCCACATGAAATCTACCTGCTTCGACAGCGGACCGAATTACGAAATCACCCTTTCGGATTTGGACAAGGTACCTGTGAGCAGGTAGCCCTTTTGCTAGGTACCCGGACCGAATTCCGAAACACCGGTATTTAAGTGCTTTTTAACAGATGTTACATCGTATTCCAGTTAGTTTTCGTTTTATTTGCTGAAGTTTCATTATATGAAAATGAATCATTAATGTATTTCATGTAATCTACTATGCTCAACTTCATGTCTAATTATGTTGATATATGAACACAATCCAAATCAAGTCAATCCACAAGAGATATTTTTCAAAGAAAAAATAACACAAATCCAAAAATAAACACATTAAACTAGATCAACAGACGCAAACACAGTTAAATAAACCGGTGTTTCGGAATTCGGTCCCGCTACCTGCGGAAGGGACTACCTGCTCACAGGGATTTTGTCCAAATCCGAAAGGGTGATTTCGTAATTCGGTCCGCTGTCGAATCTAACTGGGGTTGGGGTTAGGTTTTGTTAGGTTGGTCAAATTAAACAAATAGTAGGTACATGGGACCCAATTCCGAAATCGCACTTCGAATTTTTCGTAATTCGGTCCGCTGTCGAATCTAACTGGGGTTGGGGTTAGGTTTTGTTAGGTTGGTCAAATTAAACAAATAGTAGGTACATGGGACCCAATTCCGAAATCGCACTTCGAATTTAATCCGTTACAAGTAGTCCTTTCCGCAGGTAGCGGGACCGAATTCCGGTGCGTCCAAATAAACAAATATAATGGTTGATAATGGCCCATAGCTAGATTTCAACTGTCACCGTCCGCAGCGCTGCAATCTTAACCCGAATCGCCTATAGAATGGGTGAAAATTTTCAAAAGAAAAAAAATTCTACAAAAATAATCAAAATTCGTGAAAGAGGGATTTTTGAGATGAGAAATCGACAGGTGTGCACTGCTTTTGAACAAATCAAATTTGTACTTCAGACTTAAATTAAGCGACTGGCTGACCTGATAGTGCTAAATAGTCGTGGTAGACCTGGAGCCAAAAGGTTTTTTGGCGAAGCCTTGGGGGCTGATAGACAACGTTGTCCCCACTTTGAATTCCCGGTATGAAACCCTTAAAATGTAGCTTTTAGGGGGGTGAATTATTAAAACGTGTCATTAATATCCATGGCCCTGGATCAAAGGCCCCACTTTGATTCTTGATTTATGTCGTCAAGGAGGTCGCTAAAGTCTGCGAACTCAATATGCCATACCAATATGGCGTCTCTTAAGGTCCGCCATACTGACCGAAACGTGTAATTTTTTCCACTGTGAACATGGATCATGGACCCCGCGATTATGTTTCGTGAGATTTGTTACTGTCGAAAATAAGATTTCAAAACGCCAAACCTCTGGGGCGTCGCCAAGTGGCCTCCATAATGGGACATACATGTCATTTTTAGCAATGAACACGTATAATAGGCCACACCATGGAAATGTGTCTCTTTTGTTCATTTTGATGTCCTGAACAAAGTTCTAAAAGTGCAATACCCATGCGATGTCACCAACGTCAGATATTGGCTTCCAAAGTTGTCACATTTTTATAGGTTGAGAGTATTAAAGGCGTCACTGCCATACCGGTATTTTTATGTTTATTTTGAGGTAAAAAGCACCAATAAGTAACTGCCATACCGATGCGATGTCGCTAAAGTAATATATTGGCTTCCAAAGTAGTCAGATTTTTATAAAGTGTATTGAAGGCCCCACTGCCATACCGGCATTTTTATGTGTATTATCACTGCTATACAGATACATTCAAACACAAACGGAACATAGGGATTTTAAGCATTGTATCAGAACTGCTTTTGAACTAGTCGACCAACATCCAGCTTCAACAGATTAAAAACACGATTATTACAATCGTTTATTTGGACAACTATAACATATCGTACAATTCCCACCACTCCGTATTCTCAACTGTGGGCGGTCCTTAATTAGCGTCAGTCAGTCAGTAAATAGCAGTCGGTAGATGAGAGCGTTGGTTTGTTTCAATTTAAAGAATCCTATTTTGTCTTATTCACGAATTTATTTTCATTTTGAAAGCCGTTATTGCCAAAAGAAATCAGGCATATTATCTTAACTCGAAACATTAATTGTTAATGAGAATTTAACAATTAATTCTCGATTTTAACAACATAAAACGAAAGCATATTGTTTCAATATGTAGCGACGTTTACTACCCCCATCAAATAATTATTCAATACTAAATCGCAGTTCGGACACCTCGCACATAACTAACAAATTTTGGAAGGAGAAGGGACGGGGTTTCTTACATTGGTTCTGAATCCAGCTGTCCAGATCAATACTTGATATTCATTGAAGTGAACTTATAGAAATGTTTTGTTGGTGGACTATTTAGATCGGACAATACATTAAATCCCTATGTTCCGTTTGTGTTTGAATAAATCTGTATATGATAATATTGTGTAAAATATTTTGCATTTATGTGTATACATGCAAAAATCCTCTCGGCTCCAGGTGTATGGTTGCTCTAGAGTAAACACAACTAGAGATATACCCAACAACTAAAAAAAAACTGAAACTGATTTCATGCTTTGGCATCCAATTATTCAAATAATGATCAAGATTATATTTCATTTCATTATTTAACAGCGTTAGCGTCTATGAGTTACCGGTTTTATTGGAATTTTCAGTCGAGAACTATGGAAAATTACGAGAGACAAACAATAATTATGCAATGTCAATTTCAAGGTGATGTGAAGGTCAAGCTGAATCCCTCGGTAGTGTAATCAAATTACCATCAGTTGATCAATGTCATTCAAGTATTTATCTGGTATTGAGCAAACATATAATATTATCATGAGGATGTAGGTATAACAAATAATAATTTGTACCAATTGTAATTTTATAATTTAAGTAGTTATAAATATAAGCATTTGTACTTTTTACATATTTGAAATTCGTTATGGTAATTTCACTAAAACGCAGTACAAAGTACTATTGAGTGGAGTACGTAAATATAGTATATATAGTCCTTCTAAACTCTAGAACATTCCAGTACCTTCCGCGCTCGTCCTATATACAAACAAAGCATTGTACTCGAATGTTCTAGAAACGGGTGCAGCCACCAAAATTTACAGTCGAGGGACAGGGCCGGCTTTGAGTTGGTGACCTAGCAACAATATTCAATATGTACTACCATTTTAAATGGGGACAGGTATTTTCGCCTAAAATAAATTATTTGATCACTTGTCGATGTTTATGATCATAATCCTAGATGTAATTTCGCCGAAACACTTTTTAGGTAGAATTTTATGACTCTATATTTGGATGACGTTTTAAAACAGATTATTGGTTAATTTATCGATAAGGGCAAGGAAAATGATTGAAATGTTGAATTGTTGACAACAGTGTTGAAAAAATGGCCGCGTAAATTGAAAAACTGCAATGCCAATAGCAAAGTAACGAAAAGTTTGTGCCAACATTGGTGTTAGTATAAAACATAATTACATATTAAATAATCCGGAAAGGGTAAGTCTTGTCCAGATTACATGTTGAATTTTATACCTGAAAAGGTTTCTTGACAAAATTACATAATAATAAAGTGAGTTTCATGACGAAATTACAAACACCCCTTTCCTTTAAAATATTTCATATTTACGATAATCTAAAATAACAAATTCAACAACAAAGTTTTCCTTAAATACATAATAGCAAAGCAAGGTGGGAATTTTTTCTTCTTGGTTAATGCTAAATGAGAAAAGATTGATTTCTCCTGGCATTTTTATAGTAATTTAACCTTTCTTGGCATTTTAAAACAAAGTGATTCAAATATCAAGTCCAAAATATTGACTTTCTATAACCTTTAAATAAACCCAATCACGATTCTCGTTAGAAATATTAAATCAACTGTACTAATTTAGTGACTTCCTAGTTTTAAATGATTCAAGATGACCCGGTGTTTAACTCATTACAATTCTACTTTATACCGGGTGTCCCACGACGTTTTGACAGTTCAATGTTCACATGACAAGTATGAAATTTGGCGGCTAGAAATAGAAGAGCAAAATGTTTATATTTATTAGAAAAAGACTTGTTTCCATCTCACACTCGATCAAGTCACCCCAATGATTTTTTCATTGGGCCAAGCGGTACAAATTTAAATTTTTGGATGAATCTTTCAAAAACAATATTATAATCACCGCACAATAGAATCAAGAAGAGTGTGGTATCATTGAATTTGTTTTAGAAAGATTTTTCTAAATATGTTATATTATACCGGATGGCCCATAAAAAAATTGTTAAAATCACGTTACTGAAAATGAGAAAAAAATCGTAAGTCTTTTCATGATAAATATATCAGTTTCGATTGTTTAAGGCTGCCAAAGTTCATACCTGTCATGTGACCAAATTTCGAGACATTGTACTATCAAAATACCGTGAGACACCCAATATATTTTACGTTACAAACCTTATTACACAAATAATCCCCACTTTTTAAATGTTGCTATTCATTTATTGAAAATTAGTGGATAAAAAAATCATTTTTGTGCGATAATGTTTTACAAGTTTTCACTAGAATAATATCAAGAGCAGTGGTGATTCAACTTTGGCGTTTGACGATGAAGCACCATCAACATTTTTTTGTATATTGATGAAATGCATGTTATAGTAAAACGGACAAATTTTGTCATCTAATGTCGATTGTTGCACTGAAAAAAATCGGAAAATGTTGTGTAACATCCAAGCAAAAGCCTAAAACATCAATACAATCCAAATGGTACATATAACTATACCCATAAAAATTATACGGTTTAAACAAGTCTGAATCTTGATAAAAAATCAAATAGTTTTATTTACTCCTCTTATAGGAGGTTGACGACTTGATATTATTGTACCAAGAAAGTAATTGGACGTTGACTAACACCGAAGAAGATCTATATACTTTATAATTGAATCCTGTTGTAGCCAGTTTCAGTTAATACTTAGAAAGCAATTTCGATTTGACGAAGCAATATGATTATGTGAGTTTGAATATACAAACTAACTGACAAAATACACAACAAGCGATTACCTAATAATAATAGTTTGGATGTCAGTAGGGGTAAAACAATTTAACTATAGAATGTTTTGAAATCAGTATATTACTTTAGTATGTCGTTAACAACTACCATTATTCCAACAATGCTTATATTAACTTTTAACTGAACCGGTAACCATTCAATAATTTCATTAAATTTTTCTAATATCATGATAATAGAGAACTGAGCTCTTGGTCATGTCTTCGGATCATATGCCCGCCGAAATCTTACAGCTACCAGAGACCACTCTGAGACGCACAAATGCATAAGAATATTAGTTCGATTAGTACATGAGAAGAATACTTTGTCTGATACATTGGAACTTCATGAATACGTCTTTGCTTAAAAGCACACAAGGTAGAGGCAGGTGGCGGTAGTAGCGCTGCAATTCCATTGGCTGTTCTGGCCATTCTCATTCCGTGCATTTGGTGTATCGTGTATTCGCTGACATAGATATCTGACATTTGATGTGTCGCCATATTTGGTTTATGTGTGTTGTTGTATCTGATTAGAATTTCAATTGTTATTTGTAACTTTATTTTTTTGCTGGAGTTATTTGACTTTATTAGAATTCAGACTAGTTTGATGTCGGAGAACTTTGTTTGCTTTGTGGAAATAGTGAAGATGAGGTTGAGAAAATGCATTATTTTCCATCCAATTATAAAAAGTAAGCATTTTTCCGGTATTTTTAAAGTAAAAAATAATGATTCTAATGCGTTTATAGTTCAAAATTGTGGCAAGAAGCGATGGGAATGATGTACATGCCTGGCATTTCTCTTCATAACCATTTTATTTGTAGCCGTCATTTTACCGAAGATAGTTACCTGAATTTGATCACACGGAAACTGCGAGTCGATGCTGTTCCGAGTTTATTCCCTAGCGATACACTTGGAAAAAATCCTCAACAAGTGTTGGTAAATTAAACTTCAGAGAAGCATCTACGTTGAAGGTATGTTATAACTCGCCCAGTGTAAGTTGGCACAAAACGGTTCCGGACCTATGAAGTCTCCTTTAGAGCCTTATTTAGCTACCTGGTCCGCCGTATCATTACCTGCAATCCCCTCTTGTGCCGGCACCCATATTAGAGACACTTTGTTGTCTCTTGCCAGCCTGTTGGTTGCAAGCTATGCGTCGAAACAAAGACGATATTTCGAAAAATACTACTGCTTTTGTTTGTGAAGACCATTTTAATGTAAGTACCTACTTCTATGTTGGTAATTTTTCTTCTTAAATAGTTTGAGGTTATGTACCTATATGTCTAGGAATCAACCATAAAAACATTATTTTCTTACCAACTCAGACCAACATGGCATCGAAATATGGTTGGTATATATTATATATAGTACATAGTTTAAATCGTACTTACGATAATGCTTTAATTCCTCTTATTTCCTCTGCATTGAAGCAGCTGTTTGACTTCATAAATTCAAGCAGCATAAATGAGTCTACTTTGGGCAAGTTATCAGTTTGTGATTTTACAAAACCTTTGCTAGCCATATCTTCACTCACAAAATATGAAAGAATCGTCACTGAACACTGAACTAGTAAATAAAATATTTTCTTCTAAAAGTTTTAAAATATCCTCGGAAATATCGAATATTTATGTCCACTTTCCACTGACTTTTAGAAATAAAAAAAAGCACACACAAACACGTAATGGTCTCAAACAAACGTCGATGAAGCAATTAATAGGTGATTAAAATACAATATAAACACAAAACTACACAGAACCTAATGCAATACCGGCCATATTGACAAAAGTGAACAAATGGTATGACATCATACGTATCATCGGTAGCGTTCGGAAATCCTCGGGTGGTGGTCGGAAAGTGCATTAAAATTTGAATTTTATTTTAAAATTTGGAAGTAACTTCCAATGGAAACTGGTTTATTTCCTATTATTAGTTATTTTTGATATCAACTTTACTATTACAAATTAATATCTAAGCAAAATATGAAATATGCGTGTACTCTATTCAAAGAAATTGCAAATTCCCAAAAAGAGACCCCTACCACAAACCAACAAGGGTTTGCCTCTGGTCTTAGTAGCCGATGAGGCCTTTCCTTTGAAAGAAAATATTGAGACCATTTCCAGGAAAAAATTTAGCAATACGTGAACGAGTTTTTAACTATCGCTTATCACGAGCAAGAAGAGTAGTAGAAAATGCATTTGGCATAACTGTTCACACTTGGAGAATCCTATTAAAACGTATGGAAGTGAATGTAAGCTTCGCATCTTTGATAATCGTTACATGTTGTATACTTAACTCTTTGTTTACCGAAAGATACGCAAATGATAATATTCATGCACCTAATAATTGTGAAAATAATACAAAATCGATTTTATATGAGCATTGTGTTAAATATTCAAGACCGACAAGACGGGCCATGGATGTCCGGAATTTTTTTGCAGTTTGTTTTGTATCATCTGCAGGAGAAGTACCCTGACAGTACGAATTAATTTAATAAACTGCTCTTTATACTTTTATGATATATTATATATTATTTCCTTGAATTTTTAACCCTAAATTTGTCAAAAGTCAACAATAAATCAATAAAAGCAGTTTGCTGATAGTAATTATTCAATGTGTATTTAATACTAATATTTTTGTATAGGCAGTGAGACGTTTATCGTATAGAACAGCCCGCTTTTCCACTTCGATAATTAACAATTCCTCCATTTTCCCTAGAAAATACCACGGCGAATCGGATTCAACTTATGCCCAAAACAAAACATGCGTCGACGTGCCGCATCGTGACGTACGTCATTTGACGTACCGTACTAGGTGGAAGGTCAACCAATCAATTGCATAGAAAATAAAATATATGCGTGTCGCATGCTGCCGGATTCGGTGGAATGTGGCCTTTAGTCACGAAAGTGTAGAGGTGAGAATATCATTTCGCTATGGCCGGTAAAAAGTGACCAGATCTGTATATGGATACTACCAAGTATTCGAAAAAAACAGACAATGTCAAAATCTACCATGGGCTGGGGATTTTAATATATTTTCTCATCCTGAAAAACACTGAAAATTTGTAAAACTTGTGGAAACAGTTTTTCGATAAATTAAAATTTTGATCTTATAATAGAGGGACTTACGGAAAAATACATTCTCGATTTAAACCTCAAATCTGTGAATATTAAGCTGATAGTCAAGCAGAGGAAACTCTTAAAAAAAAGTAGTGAAAATCTTCGAAAAACCTTATTTCGAACGCAAAAGAAACTTATAACTCGAACAATTTCCAAAAGATTCGGGAGGTGATTTCACACATTTATATCAATATTACCTGGGATAGAGTCTAGTCAGGAAATGTGAAAATTGCTGAATTTTTCCATGTCTATTGATTAATTGGCATAAGCGATACGACCCCTACCGGACGTTCAGGTAACCGAGCTATGGGCCATGTCATCAGTCATTTGTCGTGTTTTTCATTGTATTTAAGGGACGCACCGGAATTTGGTCCCGCTACCTGCGGAAAGGACTACCTGTAACGGATTAAATTCGAAGTGTGGTCCCACCAGCGAAAATGCGATTTCGGAATTGGGTCCCATGTACCTACTATTTGTTTAATTTGACTTTTATTTTCCTTCACATTTTTTTGGGCTTAGGACCAACAGTACACACTTATTGTTGTTGTACTGGCATGTACATCTAAGGTGATACTAACCTAACAAAACCTAACCCCAACCCTTAGTTAGGTTAGATTAGATTACTAACCTAACAAAACCTAACCCCAACCCTAGTTAGATTTGAAAAAGTTGTAAAAACAACCCAACAATTGCTAAAAATAATCTTTTAATACCCACATGAAATCTACCTGCTTCGACAGCGGACCGAATTACGAAATCACCCTTTCGGATTTGGACAAGGTACCTGTGAGCAGGTAGCCCTTTTGCTAGGTACCCGGACCGAATTCCGAAACACCGGTATTTAAGTGCTTTTTAACAGATGTTACATCGTATTCCAGTTAGTTTTCGTTTTATTTGCTGAAGTTTCATTATATGAAAATGAATCATTAATGTATTTCATGTAATCTACTATGCTCAACTTCATGTCTAATTATGTTGATATATGAACACAATCCAAATCAAGTCAATCCACAAGAGATATTTTTCAAAGAAAAAATAACACAAATCCAAAAATAAACACATTAAACTAGATCAACAGACGCAAACACAGTTAAATAAACCGGTGTTTCGGAATTCGGTCCCGCTACCTGCGGAAGGGACTACCTGCTCACAGGGATTTTGTCCAAATCCGAAAGGGTGATTTCGTAATTCGGTCCGCTGTCGAATCTAACTGGGGTTGGGGTTAGGTTTTGTTAGGTTGGTCAAATTAAACAAATAGTAGGTACATGGGACCCAATTCCGAAATCGCACTTCGAATTTTTCGTAATTCGGTCCGCTGTCGAATCTAACTGGGGTTGGGGTTAGGTTTTGTTAGGTTGGTCAAATTAAACAAATAGTAGGTACATGGGACCCAATTCCGAAATCGCACTTCGAATTTAATCCGTTACAAGTAGTCCTTTCCGCAGGTAGCGGGACCGAATTCCGGTGCGTCCAAATAAACAAATATAATGGTTGATAATGGCCCATAGCTAGATTTCAACTGTCACCGTCCGCAGCGCTGCAATCTTAACCCGAATCGCCTATAGAATGGGTGAAAATTTTCAAAAGAAAAAAAATTCTACAAAAATAATCAAAATTCGTGAAAGAGGGATTTTTGAGATGAGAAATCGACAGGTGTGCACTGCTTTTGAACAAATCAAATTTGTACTTCAGACTTAAATTAAGCGACTGGCTGACCTGATAGTGCTAAATAGTCGTGGTAGACCTGGAGCCAAAAGGTTTTTTGGCGAAGCCTTGGGGGCTGATAGACAACGTTGTCCCCACTTTGAATTCCCGGTATGAAACCCTTAAAATGTAGCTTTTAGGGGGGTGAATTATTAAAACGTGTCATTAATATCCATGGCCCTGGATCAAAGGCCCCACTTTGATTCTTGATTTATGTCGTCAAGGAGGTCGCTAAAGTCTGCGAACTCAATATGCCATACCAATATGGCGTCTCTTAAGGTCCGCCATACTGACCGAAACGTGTAATTTTTTCCACTGTGAACATGGATCATGGACCCCGCGATTATGTTTCGTGAGATTTGTTACTGTCGAAAATAAGATTTCAAAACGCCAAACCTCTGGGGCGTCGCCAAGTGGCCTCCATAATGGGACATACATGTCATTTTTAGCAATGAACACGTATAATAGGCCACACCATGGAAATGTGTCTCTTTTGTTCATTTTGATGTCCTGAACAAAGTTCTAAAAGTGCAATACCCATGCGATGTCACCAACGTCAGATATTGGCTTCCAAAGTTGTCACATTTTTATAGGTTGAGAGTATTAAAGGCGTCACTGCCATACCGGTATTTTTATGTTTATTTTGAGGTAAAAAGCACCAATAAGTAACTGCCATACCGATGCGATGTCGCTAAAGTAATATATTGGCTTCCAAAGTAGTCAGATTTTTATAAAGTGTATTGAAGGCCCCACTGCCATACCGGCATTTTTATGTGTATTATCACTGCTATACAGATACATTCAAACACAAACGGAACATAGGGATTTTAAGCATTGTATCAGAACTGCTTTTGAACTAGTCGACCAACATCCAGCTTCAACAGATTAAAAACACGATTATTACAATCGTTTATTTGGACAACTATAACATATCGTACAATTCCCACCACTCCGTATTCTCAACTGTGGGCGGTCCTTAATTAGCGTCAGTCAGTCAGTAAATAGCAGTCGGTAGATGAGAGCGTTGGTTTGTTTCAATTTAAAGAATCCTATTTTGTCTTATTCACGAATTTATTTTCATTTTGAAAGCCGTTATTGCCAAAAGAAATCAGGCATATTATCTTAACTCGAAACATTAATTGTTAATGAGAATTTAACAATTAATTCTCGATTTTAACAACATAAAACGAAAGCATATTGTTTCAATATGTAGCGACGTTTACTACCCCCATCAAATAATTATTCAATACTAAATCGCAGTTCGGACACCTCGCACATAACTAACAAATTTTGGAAGGAGAAGGGACGGGGTTTCTTACATTGGTTCTGAATCCAGCTGTCCAGATCAATACTTGATATTCATTGAAGTGAACTTATAGAAATGTTTTGTTGGTGGACTATTTAGATCGGACAATACATTAAATCCCTATGTTCCGTTTGTGTTTGAATAAATCTGTATATGATAATATTGTGTAAAATATTTTGCATTTATGTGTATACATGCAAAAATCCTCTCGGCTCCAGGTGTATGGTTGCTCTAGAGTAAACACAACTAGAGATATACCCAACAACTAAAAAAAAACTGAAACTGATTTCATGCTTTGGCATCCAATTATTCAAATAATGATCAAGATTATATTTCATTTCATTATTTAACAGCGTTAGCGTCTATGAGTTACCGGTTTTATTGGAATTTTCAGTCGAGAACTATGGAAAATTACGAGAGACAAACAATAATTATGCAATGTCAATTTCAAGGTGATGTGAAGGTCAAGCTGAATCCCTCGGTAGTGTAATCAAATTACCATCAGTTGATCAATGTCATTCAAGTATTTATCTGGTATTGAGCAAACATATAATATTATCATGAGGATGTAGGTATAACAAATAATAATTTGTACCAATTGTAATTTTATAATTTAAGTAGTTATAAATATAAGCATTTGTACTTTTTACATATTTGAAATTCGTTATGGTAATTTCACTAAAACGCAGTACAAAGTACTATTGAGTGGAGTACGTAAATATAGTATATATAGTCCTTCTAAACTCTAGAACATTCCAGTACCTTCCGCGCTCGTCCTATATACAAACAAAGCATTGTACTCGAATGTTCTAGAAACGGGTGCAGCCACCAAAATTTACAGTCGAGGGACAGGGCCGGCTTTGAGTTGGTGACCTAGCAACAATATTCAATATGTACTACCATTTTAAATGGGGACAGGTATTTTCGCCTAAAATAAATTATTTGATCACTTGTCGATGTTTATGATCATAATCCTAGATGTAATTTCGCCGAAACACTTTTTAGGTAGAATTTTATGACTCTATATTTGGATGACGTTTTAAAACAGATTATTGGTTAATTTATCGATAAGGGCAAGGAAAATGATTGAAATGTTGAATTGTTGACAACAGTGTTGAAAAAATGGCCGCGTAAATTGAAAAACTGCAATGCCAATAGCAAAGTAACGAAAAGTTTGTGCCAACATTGGTGTTAGTATAAAACATAATTACATATTAAATAATCCGGAAAGGGTAAGTCTTGTCCAGATTACATGTTGAATTTTATACCTGAAAAGGTTTCTTGACAAAATTACATAATAATAAAGTGAGTTTCATGACGAAATTACAAACACCCCTTTCCTTTAAAATATTTCATATTTACGATAATCTAAAATAACAAATTCAACAACAAAGTTTTCCTTAAATACATAATAGCAAAGCAAGGTGGGAATTTTTTCTTCTTGGTTAATGCTAAATGAGAAAAGATTGATTTCTCCTGGCATTTTTATAGTAATTTAACCTTTCTTGGCATTTTAAAACAAAGTGATTCAAATATCAAGTCCAAAATATTGACTTTCTATAACCTTTAAATAAACCCAATCACGATTCTCGTTAGAAATATTAAATCAACTGTACTAATTTAGTGACTTCCTAGTTTTAAATGATTCAAGATGACCCGGTGTTTAACTCATTACAATTCTACTTTATACCGGGTGTCCCACGACGTTTTGACAGTTCAATGTTCACATGACAAGTATGAAATTTGGCGGCTAGAAATAGAAGAGCAAAATGTTTATATTTATTAGAAAAAGACTTGTTTCCATCTCACACTCGATCAAGTCACCCCAATGATTTTTTCATTGGGCCAAGCGGTACAAATTTAAATTTTTGGATGAATCTTTCAAAAACAATATTATAATCACCGCACAATAGAATCAAGAAGAGTGTGGTATCATTGAATTTGTTTTAGAAAGATTTTTCTAAATATGTTATATTATACCGGATGGCCCATAAAAAAATTGTTAAAATCACGTTACTGAAAATGAGAAAAAAATCGTAAGTCTTTTCATGATAAATATATCAGTTTCGATTGTTTAAGGCTGCCAAAGTTCATACCTGTCATGTGACCAAATTTCGAGACATTGTACTATCAAAATACCGTGAGACACCCAATATATTTTACGTTACAAACCTTATTACACAAATAATCCCCACTTTTTAAATGTTGCTATTCATTTATTGAAAATTAGTGGATAAAAAAATCATTTTTGTGCGATAATGTTTT
Source organism: Lochmaea crataegi (assembly GCA_947563755.1). NCBI lineage: Eukaryota > Metazoa > Arthropoda > Insecta > Coleoptera > Chrysomelidae > Lochmaea > Lochmaea crataegi. The sequence continues at coordinate 42,880,143 of OX387424.1, forward strand.
ACAAGTTTTCACTAGAATAATATCAAGAGCAGTGGTGATTCAACTTTGGCGTTTGACGATGAAGCACCATCAACATTTTTTTGTATATTGATGAAATGCATGTTATAGTAAAACGGACAAATTTTGTCATCTAATGTCGATTGTTGCACTGAAAAAAATCGGAAAATGTTGTGTAACATCCAAGCAAAAGCCTAAAACATCAATACAATCCAAATGGTACATATAACTATACCCATAAAAATTATACGGTTTAAACAAGTCTGAATCTTGATAAAAAATCAAATAGTTTTATTTACTCCTCTTATAGGAGGTTGACGACTTGATATTATTGTACCAAGAAAGTAATTGGACGTTGACTAACACCGAAGAAGATCTATATACTTTATAATTGAATCCTGTTGTAGCCAGTTTCAGTTAATACTTAGAAAGCAATTTCGATTTGACGAAGCAATATGATTATGTGAGTTTGAATATACAAACTAACTGACAAAATACACAACAAGCGATTACCTAATAATAATAGTTTGGATGTCAGTAGGGGTAAAACAATTTAACTATAGAATGTTTTGAAATCAGTATATTACTTTAGTATGTCGTTAACAACTACCATTATTCCAACAATGCTTATATTAACTTTTAACTGAACCGGTAACCATTCAATAATTTCATTAAATTTTTCTAATATCATGATAATAGAGAACTGAGCTCTTGGTCATGTCTTCGGATCATATGCCCGCCGAAATCTTACAGCTACCAGAGACCACTCTGAGACGCACAAATGCATAAGAATATTAGTTCGATTAGTACATGAGAAGAATACTTTGTCTGATACATTGGAACTTCATGAATACGTCTTTGCTTAAAAGCACACAAGGTAGAGGCAGGTGGCGGTAGTAGCGCTGCAATTCCATTGGCTGTTCTGGCCATTCTCATTCCGTGCATTTGGTGTATCGTGTATTCGCTGACATAGATATCTGACATTTGATGTGTCGCCATATTTGGTTTATGTGTGTTGTTGTATCTGATTAGAATTTCAATTGTTATTTGTAACTTTATTTTTTTGCTGGAGTTATTTGACTTTATTAGAATTCAGACTAGTTTGATGTCGGAGAACTTTGTTTGCTTTGTGGAAATAGTGAAGATGAGGTTGAGAAAATGCATTATTTTCCATCCAATTATAAAAAGTAAGCATTTTTCCGGTATTTTTAAAGTAAAAAATAATGATTCTAATGCGTTTATAGTTCAAAATTGTGGCAAGAAGCGATGGGAATGATGTACATGCCTGGCATTTCTCTTCATAACCATTTTATTTGTAGCCGTCATTTTACCGAAGATAGTTACCTGAATTTGATCACACGGAAACTGCGAGTCGATGCTGTTCCGAGTTTATTCCCTAGCGATACACTTGGAAAAAATCCTCAACAAGTGTTGGTAAATTAAACTTCAGAGAAGCATCTACGTTGAAGGTATGTTATAACTCGCCCAGTGTAAGTTGGCACAAAACGGTTCCGGACCTATGAAGTCTCCTTTAGAGCCTTATTTAGCTACCTGGTCCGCCGTATCATTACCTGCAATCCCCTCTTGTGCCGGCACCCATATTAGAGACACTTTGTTGTCTCTTGCCAGCCTGTTGAGGGATTCTTTGCAGATTGGTAATATGTTTATAGTTTGGCAAACATAACTGAAGCTGTGAAAGGAATGCGGTCGGAAACATTCGATATTGCCACGTTTAACTATGAAAAAGCTAAAGTGCTAGGTATATAGTGATAATAATCAGAAAATGGACTTGACATATTGCAATAATGATTAAACGTTAGTTCTTTAATGTGCTTGTTTCATTCGATTTTGTCTATTAACATTATTTTTTAAATTTCTGATTATCAAAAGATGAACACTTTTCCAAATATGTTATGGGTTTGCTTCAAGCTGGCAACGTGGTGCGAAAATCATAATTACCACGCCCTCCTACTAACTCAATTGGTGAATATTTATCGAACCTCTGTTGCTAGGTAACCACCTGCCTTCCTATTGGCAAGCGCGTGCGTGTGTTCTTCCCTCTCACTTCGGCAATTGATTGACATTGATTATCCAGTGGCATTTATAATGTCAATATTTACCTTCGTATTTTCAGTTTTACTTGGTATCTTATTATTTCGTATCGTATTGAATTCAAGTACGATTTTCTACATTATTCCTTTTTAACAAATAGGTACCGTGTTTTGAAAAGTACCTTACCTCTAAAGCAAAGCATAAATCAGTTTCTACATATAATTATTATATAATCATTATTATTATTTTTAATACTTTTATAAAATAGGTACCGTATGCCATTGGTAGGTTCATGACAGATATCGGCCATGTCTCCTCGCCCTTTACCGATACCCCGTAGCTTCAGATAGACTTGCTAAACTATACACACTTTCATATTTGTCGCTATATTTATCAATAAACAATTCTTTGTGTTGATTTGTCCTATTATTTTTCAAACATCTCTGTAGTACGAGCGCTTTTTCAACCGCTCCGTTGCTCGTGCTCTTTTTCAAACAGTTCCGAGATCTAGGAACCATCCTTACCTCTGTATCAACATGCGCACCTCCTACCAGCACCTTGCAACAAAATGATCCAGAGAAGTATTGCGAACTAAAATTTTGCATACACTTGGGCGTCTCAGAATTGCCTCTGCATCTACTGACTTACAACAGTCTCTCACATAGAAGTTTTCGCCAGTAATTTGTGCGTTGGATGGATGCTGGAATAAAATCCTTTTCTGTTAGCGTCACTGAGCTCCAACAGTGCATTCAAACCTTGTGTGCAGTCAATGAGGTTGTTCTGGTATAGTAGTGTACCAACTTCTCTGAAAAGGAGGTCTCTTCCAGTTTATATGGAAAAGGGCATCGTATCTTCCAAGAAAAAAATATTTTTGATTTATTCTATTATATCTAACCGATGAATTCCAAACTATCGGAAGTATCCATATTTTCCAAAGAAGTGGTTATGGTTATGTTGGCGGGTTCTGTAATAGTAAACACTTTTTGGTTGTTTATTATTCAATCTTTATTTATAACAAAACCGTAGCTGACACTAGTTTTCAATGTAACCCTCCACATGCCGTGAAACCGTTACTTGGCGTCCTGTCAAGATCCCCAGCTGACTTCACTCTGGTCCGCCATCTGACAAACGTTACAGTGTTGCCATCAGCCAAAGTACCTAACAGAACAGTTATGTATAGTTCTAGAGCATGAATCCATAATAAAACTATGAAACTGCTCTTTACCGTTCCAAAACTGGATTCATTCTATTCTTAAAATAGTTAATTCTCTACCGAATTCGGTTACATCAAATAAATATCCCGGCAGTTCGAATGGCTCATACATAAGTGGAAACCAAACAAATAAAATATCTACTGAGCCATATCAATATCTGAAAGTTAGCTGCTTAAAAATCTGATAGTATAATAAAATAATAATTAACATAATACTGATATTCTTTGTGATATTATGTCCAAGGGTTTCAGTCTACATCAAATGAAATCTGAACAAAGGGATTAAACACTGAACCCGACCCTAAATAAGAGATAGAGATACCTCACAGGAAGGAGTGGCAAGACTCAAGCGAACTGACGTTTCCCCAAGGCTAGATCTGGTACTCAGAGGGATCAAATACTGGGAAAGGGACAGGAGCAGGTTGTATAGTGAAATGAGGAACACAAGATATACAATGTGCCAGAATAAACGAATACAGAACTTATACTTAGGGTAAGTCCGGGATAGATGGCCATAGGGGAGAGAGGACCATAGTACGGTATTTTCTGTCTCAGTTGTTAGTAGACGGCGTTGGCGCGTCAGTCGACAAAGTGAAAAATCGCAGATCAAGGTTAGTAATCAAATTTTATGTAATTCCACTTCGGGGAATATTTTATGTGAAGTATTCTTAAAATTCAATTTTATAATTTTGTATTGTGTCTTCAAAATTTAATCAACGGAATTGGCTATTGCGATGCTGCGGTGTCCTACCTACATAACCTCAAATCAAGTTTCTAGTCGAAACGTGGTATTGAAACTTGCTATGGCCATCTCTACCGGACAATCGGGAGAGATGGCCCGCTTTTTTCGGGAAAAGATGGCCATACTTTCCCTCTAAATAAATGTTGGATTTTTGGAACTGTCAACTCATAAAAATATGATTTTATTATTTATTTGCAGATGCCAAACAAGTACATGAGAAAATATGTGCAAATACGTGGTCACAAGATGATCTGTCACAGGTAATCAAAAGTATTGTTGATGGAAATAGTTCTGTTCGTCGAGCCTCTATTGAATTCGACATACTACGTAAGACCTTAGAACGTAGAATTAAAACCGGAAATTCTCAAAAGGGAAGCATGGGCACTAGCAGCGTCTTTGGAAGAGATAATGGAGATCGACTATCACTACATGTTCTGTATATGCAAAAACGAGGTTTTCCATTAACCAGAGACGACATCAGGACCATCGCTTATCAATTGGCAGAGCAGCTAACGATTAAACAGAAGTTTAATAATGAAATTGGAAAAGCTGGTTACGACTGGCTTACTTTGTTTTTAAGCCGTCATCCAGAAATTAGTATTCGTAAATCAGAAGGTGTCTCCATAGCTAGAGCAACAGCTATGAACCGAAAGGAAGTGGGAGACTTGAAACAACTATGGAACAGAACACTTTATTTGATAAACTTGCAAACGTATTCAATATCGATGAAACGGGTGTCCAACTCAACAGTAGACCAGGCGAAGTGCTTGCCAGGAAGGGGTCCAAAGCTGTTTCGACGGTAACATCCACCGAAAAGGGAGAAACAGTCAGTCTGGTAGTTTTCCGCAATGCTGAGAGTAACTTTTTACCGCCTGCGGTTATAATGAAGGGAAAAAATAAAAAAACAAGAGAGGGAGGATGACCTGCCACCAGGATCTATGTTGTTTATGGCACAAAAATCTGCCTACATCAACACCACTATTTTTCTTCAGTGGATGCGTGAACATTTTGTACCTAGAAAACCTCAAGGAAAAGTCCTATTAGTGCTCGACGGGCATACTTCTTATGTAAATTCAGTCCAAATGTTGGAGTTTGCAGAATCTAATGACATCATCATATTATGCTTGCACAGACATACCACACATTATCTTCAGCCTTTGGACAGAAGCTTTTTCAAGTCGTTAAAAGCGCATTTTTATGAATCGTGTCGCTTATGGCTTAGAAATCATGTTGGACGGCGTATTACCAGATACCAATTTGGTGAGCTTCTGAGTGTAAGTTGCGGAAAGGCAGCTACTGTAGAAAATAGTTCGTCTGGCTTCAAAGCGACGGGAATTCTGCCTTTCAATCGCAATATTATACCGGATTGTGCTTTTTGTGTTGAAAAAACCTCTCCGGCAAACACTATAAACTTATCGCTTCAAAAACCAACAGAGATTACAAACCAACCAAACGGTAACTTGAAGCACAGCCATCAACTTCTAAAACCATAAATAACAAAATAACTCCCTCGAAAATATTGTCCGACTTGTCGCCATCTGCTCCAGAAAAAAGAAATGCAGTTAAAAAACGAGCTAGGAAAGTAGCGACTATTTTAACTTCTCCAGAACATCTGAACAATCGCAAATAAAAAGAGAGAAAGGCCCAAGAGAAATAAAAAAAGGCTGAAGACAAAAAGGCTGCAAAGACAATAAAGAGAAGAAAAAGCAGTGAAGAAGATGAAGAAGTAATTTTAGAAAGTGACGAAAGTGGAACCGAGGATTTTGGTGACAATTTGTGCAATTTGTGTGAAGAAGACAAAAAGGAAGGTAGGCTGGATTAAATGCATACACTGTAACATGAGGTTACACGAAGACTGTACGTCTTACGGCGACTTCGGTCAAAAGTGTGGAAAACTTTGACAAAAAAGGCATAAAACACTCAAGCATTGAGCATACCTAATTAATTTTTTTAGGGCCATCGCTCCTGGAAGGCAAGGGAGAGATGGCCAAGCCACTCATTTTCAAATTTTTCTTCTATGTTTATAACTTATTTTTCATTAGAATTGACCAAATTATGTTATACTAGTACTATTTAGCAATAAATATTCTGCAGAAAAAAAAATTTGTGTGCGTTTTGAACCGTTAGAATAACTATGGCCATCTATACCGGGCTTACCCTATGGAGTAAACTTACAGCCAAGCAGCCCTTCAAAAAGTCGCAAGGTAACACCCAGACTGGTAGAGGAATACCAAAAAGAACTGAATTAACTGTCAGACCGCACTAAAGTGAGATTATTGTAGGTGCTGGGAACGATATTTCTGGGAATGAACTAGCGAGAAAAGGTCCAGCAATGATATATGTTGGGCCAGAACCACTACTTGGGACCACAACGAAAGTGGTCCGAGTACAAATACATGAATTGGTAGAAAGCCAACATAGACTACATTGAAGAAACATTCCAAGACGGGTAATCAGTAAGATCTTTGAAGGAGATACATGAGTTAAGCGGGTAGCAGAACCTTCACCAGCTGCATGAAATGAGGCTGTATAACGAAGATCTCAGACTTCACAGCATGAAGATCGAGACTGTAAAACATATCTTATTTGACTGTGAGGCACTGGACTCAAGGAGACAAACAACATCAACTCAGCCTGAAGTGCTCATATTTGTTTTCACGCTTAACCACAAGCTGTGTCTCTGCGTAAATGTTGTTCAAGTGCGAAGATAAATTTATCGACTATACTGTCAAATATTTATAACAGCATAGTCACTCATAGAAAATAATATGATATTCGTTTGTATTTTCATACTTTGAATTTACCAGTTATCTGTTAATTATTGAAAAAAAAAATGGAAAACGATTCACTTATCCTGGGAAGATTTTTCTAGCTTATTTAACCTTCCTAACACACCCTTTATCATTTGATTTATACCTGCTAAATGTAATACAGGATAAATCATTTCCTCGTCATTTGATATCACAGCTTCATTCAGTTCACAAGGAAATGGAAAAAGGCGAAAAAAATCGTTCCCATTTACATGAAAAATACAACTGAATTTTTGTGAAGGATTTAACTTTCCTGCGCATTAAGGTCTCGTTTTAGCTTTAGTTGTATTCAAAAAGTCAACCCTTGATTTAGATATGGAGCTTTTCATACATTGTTACGTAAATATATATGCAAATCACTTTTTTGTTTTTTACGATTCATTAAAGAAGAAAATAAAATTGTTATAAAGTTCAAAGCCGGAAATACTCAACATTTGCCGATACGTGCTTCGTGAATAGATTTTTTCCAATACTTAAAGCAGGCTATTTTTGAACAGATGGCAAAAAATGTCTGCAAAAAAGTTTACAGATCTACTTTCTTCAATCATTTACCATATTAACAATGTATTACGAAATTTACATCAACAGAACGATCGCTGTTATTTTGTAAGTTAATTTCAAACGATGATTTTGGTAATATTATATCAAATCGAGTTCCTTGTATATTGCAGTAGTATTTATTTTAACCACATTTTCCATTCCCATACTGAAGAAAAATTTTTGGGTTTCCTGCTGTTTAGGGATCGATGCAGATGAACAACTAAGGTCCATTTAGCAGTCTGCGTCCAGTATACGTTACATCCTCACTAAACGTTTTTATAAATCTGACTGCCACGTCTCAATAATAAATATATTTCGGTGAACCACCCTATACACATAAGAGAGTTCTCCACATCAACTTAACCTCGTATCCAACATAAAGTTTGCGATTTCCTTCTAGAAGCATTGAGCGTTGAATCCTTTCCGCGGATTAAGCAAATTTTGATAATTTTTCCAGGCCACTCGACGGATCTACTATATTTGCTAATTGGCGATCTACAATGGCAAGAGCATATAAGAGGATTGATGGCTTTACAAGTAGTTTTCGCAAAGTTTCAAGCTCTTTACCGAATATTCTAGAAGTTTTCAACTTTTTATAAAGATTTTTACCACGAATTCGTCAAGAAGTGAGCTCAATTAGGATGCACTCTTGGTCCTTATGTGAAACTTTCAAGCGAATAACGAAGAGGTTAGGAATTGATCATCATGCGGGTGAAAAGTTAACCAACAACACTGGTTGCGAAGTTTATACTCGAATTGCTTCCAGATTGTCTTCAACCAAAGTTCAAACTCAGCATAAAAAATACGATTTAAAACTTATATATTACAAATACAGGGTGTTTCTATATTCATGCGACAAAATTCAGGAGGTGATTGCTCGTATGAAATTAAGATGGATCTTTCCTATAACAAAATTTCCTCAGCTCACCCCTTTCCGAGATATCACCCTTAAAAGGTGGTGACTAAAATTGAGTTTTTATTTTTTTTCTGAAATTTAAGTAAAGCTAGAAACTTGAAATTCTGTAATTTCCAGCATTTATTATGAATCGTATTACATTTTACATATTTACTGTTTTCCACTCAATTCATTAAAAAAATTATAAATTATGGTTTTTTTTTCTCTGCAGCTATTGGTTTTGGGAAAAAATTTAAGAATAAAAAAATGTTTTTAAATAAAACAAGGATTTTAAGTTTTAAATTTTATTTCATAAGACTTTTAAAAAAGTTTTGATATGAAATAAAGTAAGGGTTACTAATTTCACCCCCGTATAATGTAACAGGAATATTGAAAAAATACCCGAGGTCCTTTGTCCTTTGCGAGTGCACGAAAATTGCAGAATTTCAAGTTTCTAGCTTTACTGAAATTTTAGAAAAAAAATAAAAACTCAATTTTAGTCACCACCTTTTAAGGGTGATATCTCCGAAAGGGGTGGCTGAAGAAATTTGACACCTTGTATATCTGAAAACCTCTTTTGATATCAAATAAGGGAAACAAATGAATAAGCATGATTTATTCGGAAGGTTGTGAATTTTACAATTCGCTCGGTAACTTTTATAGGCAAAATTTTAGATACCGGGCTACATTATTGTAATTTTTTAACATAAAATACAGCCCGCTGATAACGAAGTTCATTAGTATATCCATCACAAACAAACATTCCCATTTTTCTTCTTCATAATAATACTATTTCCTGATATTAAAAAGATCCTGTTCATTAAGCTACCATGAGTTTTAGTTATTATTCACAATAATGAAAAATTCTTGCTTTGAGACTTAATTTAAATGATAAAATGAATAAAAATCCAAAGACAAGCCCTCCTTGGTATTACCGGGGCAATGAACATCTTGGGGACGGCATCAATGGAATCCCTTACTGGCCTTCCTCCTTTGGAACTTTTTGTAAGAGGGGTAGAACTGCAAGCGTATGAAGACGACCTTGTCATCTTGGCAAGGACAAAGTCAGGAAGGGACAGTTGGTGCCAGAGGGAACAGATGTCCGTTAACCCTGGTAAAACTGTAATAGTCGATGATGCCAATTCTTAAGCTGAAATCGGAAGGTCCCCGAACAATGTTCGTGAAGGGAACACTGATACAACTGGGATAATACTAGATGATCCCATATTTCACATGAACATCATCATCCCATCTAGGGAACAGATGATGCACCCAGGTAAATCTGGAGGAATCATCAGGTTCATCGATGGTTCCAAAACCAACCATGGTACTGGAGCTGGCATAATTGGGCCTAGAAAGAGGATATTCTTCAGCCTTGGTCGATATACGTCTGTGTTCCAGGTAGAGGACGATTGCCGCTGTATAACAAATTTCGTTTAATTTAGAATAGACCAAACATGCTAATATGGAATCAGAAAGTAACATGTGAACGAGAGTAAGAAAGCTGACTTTGGAAAAATGCACAAAGCCAGGGGAACAAGGGAGAAATTGCAGGCAGTTGAACGGAAGTCACGGTTGCATCTGGTTGCGAGTACGGGTACGCGGATAGCGGTTTCATTTTGGGTTCTCTAAGCTTCAATTAATTTTTATATTATAAAGTAGTGTGTTAACTTAGAAAAAGTTTGTGTCAAATTTTAAAGTAAATTCTCAAGGGAGCGTCTACTGAAGGGCTCTACGGTGTTTCTCGATAACAGGGTTGGTGATACGGAATAATAATGTTCGCTAGAAACGAACAGGTTTCGAATAAACCCTATTCCTATCGGTAATCGGGTATTGGAGCCACCCTTTGGAGGAAACCCAGTCTAGAGAATTTGGTGAGTTAATTTAAAATTGTACTAACTGTGTCCTACGATTTTTTGTACTTTGGTTAGACTATTACTATTGCCATCTCGCATCCAGAATTTGGTAGTATAATTTGTTTTATTTTATTTTATGTTCTTTTTTATTTTTTAACTAATATTGTGAGAGTCCACATGGTTGGACATCACAGTATAAACTAGGAACGGAAGCACATTGGAGTTTGATTGCTAGAAATAAATTTAATAGAATCTCATTTATAAGGTGTACGGAGTATTTAGTCCACACCGACAAGTTTGATATTAATTTATTTTCATATTAATTCTTTTGTTCTGGTAATAAGTGAATTTAACGTGTCCTCCTAATACTAATAGTGTTTTAGTCACTTACAGTTGAAGATATACATGTATCTGAAACATGGAACATTAATTGTTTTTTTTTCATTTCTCTTTTTTTTCCATTCCATTTCATTTCCATTCCAATGGGCATATTATCATACCAATGTTCTGAGGAGTAATATGATGGTCTTAATATTGGGGCCCCTTTTTGACATCAATTTTTTAAATAATCTGACAGTTTGCTGACGCTGCAGTCGGTGTTTTTCACTGAAAATTTGCTCCATCTTAACATTATTTAACCACCAAGTTTTGCTGAATACAGGGTTTTATTCGACTACATTTTTTACAGAATCATCGTTATTTGCTTCGATAATAAAAAAGTCGGTCTAGCAAGCAGCAGCTTCCCCACCTCGCCAAGCTAATTCTACCACGGCTGAGTAATAGGATCTGAGTTGCATCCCCTCAGGGGTGTTTTCATCCCTCAAATTCATCACTTGATTATTTTTATTGGACTTAATGCTGCTGAACTTTGCTTCCTTTCATAGGGATCTGATTGAAATTTTCGTCATATAAATGGGTCAATAAAACTTCCATTTCTTCAAAATACTTCTCCTGTGAAAGCTTACTTATTTCTTCAAAATACTTCTATTGTTAAAGCTTACTTGTTGGGTTTCTCATAGTTTTGACGGGTCTCGACCCAGCACTGTTGTGGAATGCATGTGATGCGATAATTATGATGAAGCAGGGTCGAACGCGGTTAGTACTTGGATAAGTGGCCACTGGGGAAACACCGTCGTAGAGCACCCACATCCTGCAGCGAAACACTGAAGACTACTAAGTAAGTAAGCATGTCACAGCTCTCAGGCATTCTACCAATGAGCACCAGGTATAATGTAGATATGCCGTCTTTCGGACGAGACGTAAATCCGAGGTCCCAAGTCCATGGATGCTGGGCTCGATAAAGATCCCTACCGCTGGTTGGAATAATAGTGGGTTCGGCAAAATTTCCGGTTAGGGGTAGTGTGCTCTCGGCGTCGGTGATTAGCTTCAGTTGCGTAAATAGACCGGCGTTAAATAACAAAGAAAAAACATAGTTTTGACCGTATAGCTTCTTTAAACTCTGTACCATCTTCTCATGTTCACTGCCCAATCCTTTAAAATCGACGCCAATTCTTTCACCGTCCGATTGCTAGCTAATTCATACTTTCTTACATTGCAAAAGTCTATAATAGCTTTGCATACAAATATTCTTTGGATAATTTCATTATCATTTTTTTCAGTATTATCAGAGACAACCCTGTATTACTACCAAATCGTGACATTTTAAAAAATTAAACATTTGAAACGTCAAAATCGGAATAAATCAAAATGTTATCATAATTACGTGATAAAGTGAAATGGCATCAGATGACCTCAAATTTTCTGATTTATTTTTTCAACTCAATTAATTTGGTTTAATGTCGACAGAATGATGTTCTTTCAGTTCAATACTGTCAAATAATTTATAATTCCGTTAAATTTTTCAGTTTATACAAAGTACAACCTTCGCAGTGTGCATAAGGTCTTAATTGTAAAGCGCCAGAGAACGTCATTAGTTCTCCTTTAATCTGATTTTCAATCTTGCATCCCCTCGGCATCCAACACCTGGAATTGATGAGCAATTACCAACTGACCGAGGAGCCCGAAATCGATAAACATTTCGGAAGTCTGACGAAATGGAAATATCTCGTTAGCGCATTTAATGCAAAGTAAGTTTGGTGATTTTTAATTGCATTTACAAAAGATATAAGTTAACACAGAACCTAGAAAGGTATCAATTTCTGTTGAATATTAGATTATAATCCAAATGCAGCCGAACGGAGATTATGCCTACATTGGTGAAAATCCGCACATCATAAAAAAGACGAATCACCAGCAAAGAGTTAGCTTAAGTGCCGGGACAGGTGTAATCGGTCAACTACTGTGACCAGTGGAGCTTCCTGACCGTTTAACAGGACAAGATTGCCTTCAATTTTTGCAAAATGATTAACCTGATTGAATGGACGGCGTTTCCCTAATGCATTGCAAAATTCATAGGTTTTTTTTCCTTTTGTAATTTTACGTCGGTCTACTTCTGCAACTGAAGCTAATCATCAACGTCGGGAGCACACTACCGCTAACCGGAAATTTGGCCGAACCCACTAGTGTCCAACCAGTGGTAAGTATCTTTATCGAGCCCAACAATCATGGACTCGTAACCTCGGTTTTTACGTCTCATCCCAAAGACGACATATCTACATCATACTTCGTGCTCATTGGTACAAAGCCTGCGAGCTGTGATATGCTACTCACTCTAGTAGTCTAAAGTGCACCCTTCTAGTATGAAAAGTTTCGCAAGTACTAACCACGTTCGACACTGCTTCACCATATTTATCATATCGTTTTTATTTTTGATGCTACTTAAAATATCTTCAGTTTCTGCGGTTCCCAAACAAAATTGTATTCAGCTGTGAGATAGAAGAGAGGGTGCTTATGATTACATTCAAAATGATCCCAGAATATTTTCAATAGCTAGACAATCCTTACAGAAATGATGCAATTTATGTCTTACAACAAATTGTCGTCATGTAGAACAATGTTATGAAATTCAAGAATGTTTTTATTTTTCCTGGAAAATACCTTGTATTTCTTGAATTATATGTAAAATTTGTCAAAAAACTAATGCACAAATAATTTAACCTGATTTACTCGTTGTCCAAGCCAAGTTGAACGCTTGTGATGGCTATAAAATCACATCTAGTAGTTAGCGTTTGGCAGGAGTTTTTGGCCATCCTGGATGATACCGCTTCTCAATTAAAAACCACAAGTTTCGTTTCATGGACAAAAAATTGCGAATTCTTGGATTCTTGTTGTCTGTGGTATTTATATTATTCAGAAAACATTGATGGGGGAATCAAATAATTATACTACAACCACTGCAACTACCTTGAGATAAACTAATAAATTACATTACATCTGCCACATGAATTAACATCATTTTAAATTCCCAAAATAACGATAAAAACAAAATCAAAACACCGGGATTCGGTTGAGTCATAGTTCTCTAACACTGACAGAGAGGAGGATCAATCTAGAATTAAAATGAAAGGAAAATAAAATTTTAGGGAAAAATAACACTTTTTTCCAAATAAAAAAAGGATATGCTCCTAATATAAAAACCAAATCCCGAATCATAAAGTCAGTTCTTAACTGGCTACTTTTATTACCTTTAATCCCAATTTCTTTTGTTCGCCTAGGACCTCCATAGACTATTTTGAATCCTGATTTTTCCCCCAAAATAAATATTTTTTGCTTTTTGTTATTTTCGCCACCATATTTTTGGAAACACTTCGAGAACGGGTAACTTTCGTCGGTTTTGGTTCATCTTGGAACACCCAAACGGTCGACTTACGTTTATTTTTGGGTTCATAAGAGTAAATCAAGGATTCATCACTACTGACAATATATTTTTTGAGTTTCCATCGTTAAACCGGTTTAGAGTTATTTGACACCAACTGACTCTAACTGCTTTCTGTTCTACCGTCAACGAGCAACTAATTTTTTTACAGTTAATTCTTCACATAAAATTTTTTGAATTGTGGTCTTTGATGAAATAACCAATTGTGCTCCAATTTCACGTAATGTGACATATCGATCTTCTTGGATCAGCTTGACGTTTTCCTGGGAGACTGCCCTTGTTGATGGACCCGTTCTTGGATTTGGATCGTCGCAAAGATTGATGCGTCCACGTTCAAATTCTCCATACCAACGAAAAATTGTCGACTGATATGATGCTCCATTTGCGGAAACAGAAACCAACTCAGCAAGGAATCCTTGTTGAGACAACTGTCTTCGAAAGTTGTAAAATTTTCTCGGATTAGTTCCATTTTTCGACTGACTCATCAACTTTAAAAATTCAGAGACCGAGACTAATTTTTACAGAACCGAACAAGTCTTCCCTTATCTTTTCTCGTGTAAAACCCTAGTGAATTTAGACTAGTCGCTAAACACATCGGCTTGCAACTGAAGCAGACATTTAAATATCTTATATGATATATTAGGAGACTAAGCTTAATTGCATCGTGAACTTTTCGTGGTTTTTAGGTCAAAAATGTAATTGAGTTTGTGGAAAAATGCCAGCATATCACATTTGAATGTGTCTCTGGAACGTATAAACCAGCAGCAATTTATAACCAAGTTTTAAGTCAGCAGTATTTAAAAATTGAATAAATTAACTCTAATTTTCATAGTACGCAATCTCAATCCATGTATTCTTTGTATTTATTATACCTTCAATGAATAATAATCCATAATCTTCAATAATAATTGCGACTTAAAAATCGTACTGATGACATACCAAGTGATACAAACTACCAATTTTAATTTTAGAAAACATATAATTGTTGTACCCATCCTATAATTATGATTAATAATACCATTGTTTTTATTGTTACATTCCGCGTTACCGAAGAGAGCAAGGTCAGGTTTATATTGAATACTAAATCGATTATCGTTTTGTTTTCAACCACAGAATTAATAAGATACGTCAAACATAGACGTACCTTTTGATCTTTGAATACATAACAGACCTCAAGTGACTGTAATCGTTTGTTTTTTTATGATAGCCTGTAATAAACCTGCATTGAAAATGCGAGTTTGAGCCAGAGAATTCCAGACTAATGCGACTGTTGGTTGACAGAAGAAGAACGTTTTTTTTTCCAATGGCAAAAACTAATCGATTCAAGTTCTGTTTGTAATCCTGAGTAGTTTTTGTTCATTTCAAACCTCTATAAATGTCAATGTAACAATAAGCTTATCTAACTGATATTAATACCAATACGAATGAAACAATTTCAAGTACACCGTAACATATTATTGATAAAGCATCAGCTGGAAACTTGATTTATTGTCTGGAAAATGGAAAAGAAGGTTTAATTTGTTTCGACAAAGTTAGTTAGTTGGAAAGAACTAAAAGAGTGTAGTGTATAGTTATTCTACTAACACATTATTTAAAAGCAGTACAAAACACTATCAAAAATTTGTTTGACCGCTGGATAAATTTAAACATCAATCAATGCTTCTAGAAAATATTAAGTCCTACAAACCCTCAGTTGTATTCGATGGTTAACTAAGCAAAGCGATCCCAATGCAACTGGAGGGAAACAACAAAACAACTCTACCAGATCACTGAAAAAAATTGGGAAACATCAAATCCTTTGAATGCCTTTAAACCTGATTGTGATGAGTGTTTTCAAAAACGTCAGGATCATTTAAAATTAAAAATAATTTTTTTCTCTTTATATCCTTTAAAAAAATATAGTGATACCACTTTGAGTCGTCGATCGAATGTGTAACGGATAAATATGAATACTGTCAAGGATTTTTGCCTTCTTCATTACAACAGCTGATATGAAGGTTAATAAAAAAAGGAGTGTTGTAAGGTTGGATCTTTGGAGCTTGTTTTTGTTATTTTTTTATACAATGGCGATTATTTTTTTATGCTATTTATTTTTAATTGAAATAATAACATCGTGAAGGATGGTATTAGATCAGTATTGGATAATTACCCGGTTTTGAGATAATACAGGATGATGGTTAATTTGAGAAACTTACTTTAATGATAAATTATTTAATTTTCTTTTATAGCAGATCGAAATAAAAAGTAAAAATATTATTTTTAATTTATTACAATAAGTGTGGGATTCATTTACATATTTTTATATTAGGTAAAATTTTAGAAATATGTATTTTCTTTTGAGTTTGATCTGCCACAAAAAAGTGTTTATTAGGATTTTAAACTACTATTTATTTTTGAATCCTCAGGGATAAAATCACTTTACATACAGGGTTGCGAAGTTTATACTCGAATTGCTTCCAGATTGTCTTCAACCAAAGTTCAAACTCAGCATAAAAAATACGATTTATAACTTATGTATTACAAATACAGGGTGTTTCTAAATTCATGCGACAAAATTCAGGAGGTGATTGCTCGTACGAAATTAAGATGGGTCTTTCCTATAACAAAATATCCTCAGCCCACCCCTTTCCGAGATATCACCCTTAAAATAGGTGACTAAAATTGAGTTTTTATTTTTTTTTTCTAAAATTTCAGTGAAGCTAAAAACTTGAAATTCTGTAATTTTCGTGCACTCCTAAAGGACTAACCACGGGTATTTTTTCAATATTCCTGTTACATTATACGGGGGTGAAATTAGCAACCCTTACTTTATTTCATATCAAAACTTTTTTTCGAGATGAAGTTTTATGAAATAAAATTAAACTTAAAATCCTTGTTTTATTTAAAAACTTTTTTTATTCTCAAATTTTTTTCCCAAAACCAATAGCTGCAGAGAAAAAAAAATAAACACCATAATTTATATATTTTTTAATAAATTGAGTGGAAAACAGTAAAGATGTAAAATGCAATACGATTCATAATAAATGCTGAAAATGACAGAATTTCAAGTTTCTAGCTTTACTGAGATTTTAGAAAAAAAAAAAAAATCAATTTTAGTCACCACCTTTTAAGGGTGATATCTCGGAAAGGGGTGAGCTGAGGAAATTTTGTTATAGGAAAGACCCATCTTAATTTCATACGAGCAATCACCTCCTGAATTTTGTCGCATGAATTTAGAAACACCCTGTATATTCAAATTAGGAATATACTACGAAACAATTATAAGACCGACTTTTGGATGGGATGTTTGGACGTTAGGACTGTAAGACTCTAATATTTTGGGTTTTCTGGGTCTTAGAAACATTGGCAAGAAAGTACAGGACCTATGGAAGAGAAAAACGAATCAAAAGTTAAGACAACTATGGAATGAGCCACAGTAAAGGCTCAAAGGATGAATTGCCATTATGCAGCTCCACAGAATTCGAATGAAAAATATTGTAAACAAGGAAAAAAGGGGAAGGGAAAGGAAGAGGTGGATGGAAGAATGTGGAGAAATGTTTGCAGAAAATAAGAATCCAATACTGGAAGAAAAAGTAAAAGATGGAGTAAAGTGGAGGAGAGTAGTCGATTAACCGATTAACCGATCGATTATTTTTGTTTTTCTAATCCTTAAACTAATTTACATTCATCGTTAGGAGATATTACTTTAATCGAGCTGAAATTGAATCCCAATCTTCCTCGATCAAGTCCTAATCGCTATCACCTTCGTCAATTGCTCAGTATGTTAAAATCCTAGTATGAAAATGCTTACAACATAATTAATGTGCGAAGTTCCAATTTAATCTTACAATAGAAGTCACTTTGAGGGCATGGAAACCATACCTCAGAAACGTATCTTTGTTTTTGATTGAGCAATATGTTTAACAGTCTGGCCAAAGACTGTTCCATCCAAATAGCGTAAGACTGATGTGGATTATGGACGTAAAAGTATTCAGGTAGATGGGAAAGTTGACTCACTCACCAAATAAATTCAGTCTTGGAGGATAGTGGGAGACACTATTAAGTATATGGGAGGTCATCAATTATAGAACCTGTTCAGAGGGAAAAAGCAAAATTTTGAACTCCAAACAAAAATAATAAAAGAATCACGATGAAGATTTCATCTCCAAAATAAGGAGCTAGAGACACTACAAGATGTACTGCGCAGATTCGAGGAATTTCATTGCAAATTCCATGAACCCAGCCCTCACTCGCTAAAGAGCCTGTTCATACTTGTATACAAGCTACAAAAAAGCGGAAAAGATAAAACGGTGAATAAAAAAAGAAGAGAAGCGACAATGAACACATGTTATCTCCACTTTACTATAAAAAGGCTTCGGGTTGAAAAGTATTTTTTTATTACAGCAAAATAGCATATTCTTGATCATTTCACAAAGTTTTCGATATCGAATCTGATGGTAATTCATTTTATATAAATAGACTTGTAAATAATAAAATTAATTTTATAGCTTACAAGGTGACCGGATGGTAATGATGATTATTATGTATTCAATGTTAATTAGAGATCATTAAGTAAACATTCCTTATCTAAAACAGGTGTTTATGTATTTGACCTTCAAATACATCAACTTAACACACTATTTTAACAATAGGATTTAGCTCATTCGATTGAATTGAATCAGAAATATTGTTAACAACTGTCGTATAAATAATCATATGGGTCTTCTTTATCGCACGCGTTTGGAATTTACACAGACTAGTGTGGTAAAGTACATAATACAAGATTTTTATTCATAAAATTGATTTTAACCCAAAGCATACCTATTCAATTCAGCCAGAGTTGGCCTTACTTATTAAAATGGTCTTACAGCTTTGACATCAAAAAATAATAGTTCAATACTATTATAACGCTTTACAAAATTTGAAAAATAAATTTCACTAAGAAGCAACAACTACTTCTCGGGCTATATGCCCCGACAGACATTGATATCGCACTCTTAGCATTTCCTTTACTGAGCTTAATGTATTGGTGCGGTATCAACGTAGTCTCCAGCCCAGGATTATGCTCTCAGAGCTTCTGGACAAATAGCATCTACCTAGTACTGATGAGGTGCAAATACGCCGAAACCAGTCTACAAGTCATGTTATTCCTTCTAATCGCAAACCAGAATGGTTGGTTCTATCTTAACAGATATACCAACCCCGTTTACATTATAGTTCATTTAAAAACCAGGAGGAGTAATTTCAGAAGCCTTACCCACACCACTGAAAGTTACTAGATTAGTTACTAAAGAGCGTGTTCCGCAAAAGTCGTGTTCAAAATCTATGAAATATGCATTGATTGACTTGACGCGAAAACTAGCCAATCATAGATAACCCTTATGTACTGAAAATGATTCTTAAGATGTCGGGTTGAGATGAGATGTGAACAAACAAGGTATTCTATAACCTGTACAACTTTGGTTGTTTTGTATTTGATATTCCTGAGAAATTGAAGTTGATCGTTCATTGAACAGTTAGATTGAAGGTTTCCTTTTGGAAAAAACTAGAGTGAAAAACTAAGTGAAAATGATGAAATAACAAGGGAACGAAGGTGATGATAAAAACGAATATATTATATATGACAGAAGTCAGAACTGTCAATTATCAGGAGATGTCAATGCTAAAAAGTGCTTTTTGAAACTGGGTGCAATCTGACCAATCAGAGATCTACAGAATTGATGAAATAAAAAGATTTAATTTGTTTAAATCTTCATTTTTATTTTAAACTAAAGTTCAAATTAAAATTAGTGACGAGTTTCGCTACACAGTAGCTTTTTCAAACTAGTCACTAATTTCAATTTGAACGTTAGTTCAAAATAAAAATGAAGATTTAAACAAATTAAATTGGTTTATTTCATCATTAGTATGGATCTTCATCAAGTAAAAGCCTCATCTATTCAATCTATCTACAGAATTGCCAACTTAAATTCAAATTACTCCTCCTGGTTTTTCAATGAACTATAGAAGTGTAATTCAATGTTTGTCGGGGTATATAGCCCGAGAAGTAGTTGTTGCTTCTTAGTGACGATTATAATAGTATTGAACTAATATTTTTTGACGTCTATAGATCACGTTTTACTAAGATATGACAATTATTTACAGGAAACTGTATTTAAGTTTATAGCTTTGAGTTTTCATTTATTGATTTTACTAATACAACATTAAGTTTTCTTATAATATTGATTTTTTTCGAGCGTATGGTATATTCCTTCTTGAGATTGTTAATTCCATTCATTTATTTTCTACATTTTTAACATAGGACATATAGGCTGGAAAGCTTTCGGTAGATTCAATATTCAATTAACTTTGAATAACTGCCTTCCTTTTGTCCTCAAACCATCCCAGTCAATCCCTTCGAAGCGGAATATAAGTACAGGTCTCACACAACCCATATCTGCAACTAGGCAGCAATACTGTGAATATTTTGATTTTGACTTCATTGTTTCCATTTATCCAGCTATAAGGGGGGACTTATACAGTTGAAGTAAGTTTTTTTTAACCTTCTTATCACCATCTTAACTTGAGCACTTCACTTTAGTTGTTCATTCTCTTATTTTAATTGTTCGTCGATGTCTAAGAAGTAGTGGCACCCTAAATCTTCTTATAGACTAAACTAACAGCCCCCTGACATACCTGTACAGCACAAACATGGAGTATAACCACCCTTGAAGAAAGGTGTCATGTCGTGTATAATCTGCCAAAGTGGCAGATAAGTTTTGAACACCACAAATAAGCGCATATTAAGTTACAGTATCTTTGCTAGCTCTTTTTCATAACGCTCAGTCCAGCACCTGTTCATACAAGTTACTAGCTGGTTGTGCAGCCCTGCGCTGCCTTGCGGTTGTCCAAATAGTGAATATCGTCTATGATCAAGCTTCTCGCGTGTATACTTACTACTTACGTAGTATGTGTTTCACTGTATTTGTTCCCTTACCGCATAATCTGCTTGTGACGTCTGCGTTGTATTAGTTCTAACTTGTTCAGGTAACCCTCACTGTATAACCAGTAATGAAACATGTTATAATTCTCAGCTGGTGACAGTGTGAGTGATTCTGCTATACGTTTCAGGCATGGTTCAATTATAAAGATTTTCCCATGTATTGGTATTGGGATGTTCACCCATGATCCAGCTCCTCCCAAATTCTCGTACTACAATTTTTGGTTCACCAAAAATCTGTCCTAATCCAAGATGTGCATCCCCCAACTCTCTTTTCACAAATTCATCTGCTCTCGATCATCATGGAATTAATTAAAGTGCATGGAACGATCCTAATCAGAATGGAAAATATTTTGTCCTAATATCTGCTTCAGAACACCATGTATTAATATTTCAGGTTCTTTGGCACCAATTGAATGTTGGTTTAGCTTAACTCGTCGGCACTTCAACCTCACATAAACCCTCATTACCCTAATGATTGTGCAACATTTCCAGTTCAACGTAATTGACTTTGCATGCAGGGTTGGTGTAAAGTACAGAACCAAGTTAATATATTTAAAACGAAAAGGACACTATCTATGAAATTTTGCAGATAAGTGCAATAACGCAAAATACGTACTATTAGATCTATTCCCTCACACCTTGTTAGACAGGGAGAAGCAAGATTAGGTATCCATAGACCAGTGGCGGATCCTCGAAGGAGGCTAAGGAGGCTCGGCCTCCTCACCAATTTATCCAGCAAATAGCAAATACTGATCAATTTTGACAATTATTGAACATTTTTGATAATTATTGATCAATTTTGAGAATTTTTGACAATTTTCCCAAAATTGTTGACAATATTTGACAATTTTTCAAAATAATGACAATTTTTAACCATTTTTGGACAGTTTTTAATAATAAATGTCCATTTTTGACAATAATTGTCAATTTTTAACAATTTTTGCTAATTTTTGACAATTTTTACAATATTTTGACAGTTTTTAATGATTTTTGACAATTATTGACCATTTTTAGAGATTTTTGACATTTTTTCTAGAAGTTTTGACAATTATTGACCATTTTTTGACAATTATTGACCAATTTTGAGAATTATCGACCATTTTTGACAATTTTTGATCAATTTTGACAATTATTGATCATTTTTCGAAATTTTTGACAATTTTTCTAAAAGTTTTGACAATGATTGACCATTTTTTGATAATTATTGACCATTTTTGACAATTATTGATCAATTTTGAGAATTTTTGACCATTTTTGACCATTTTTCAAAATTTTAACAATTATTGATCATTTTGACTGTTTTTCAAAATTAGTGACAAATTTTAACCTTTTTGGACAGTTTTTGACAATAAATGTCTATTTTTGACAGTTTTTTCAAATTTTTTGACAATTATTGACAATTGTTGACAATTATAGACCATTTTTCAAAATTTTTGACAATTTTTCAAAAAACTTAACAATTTTTGACAATTATCAATTGTCCATTTTGGAAAGTTTTTGACAGTTTTTCAAAAATTTTGACAATTGACCATTTTTACAAAAGTTGGACAATTTTTTACCATTTTTCAAAAATTTTGAAAATTTTTGACAATTGTCGACAATTGTCGACAATTTTTCCAAAATTTTTACAACTTTTGACCATTTTTTCAAAATTTTGACAACTTTTAACAATTTTTCAAATATTTTGACAGTTTTTCAAAATATTTAACAATTATTAACCATTTTTTCAAAATTTCGACAGTTTTTAACAATTATTGACCATATTTCAAAATTTTTAATAATTTTTAACAATTATAGACCATTTCTGACAATCATTGACTAGTTTTTATTAATTTTTGACATTTTTCTAAAAGTTTTGACCATTATTGACCATTATTAACCATTTTTTACCAAAATTTTCGACAATTTTTAATAATTATTGAACATATTTGACAATTTTCTAAAACTTCTGAGTTTTTGACCATTTTTCAAAAATTTTGACAATTTTCAACAATTATTGCCCATTTTTGACAGTTTTTTATAATTATTGACCATTTTCTCAAAATTTTGACAATTTTTGACCATTTTTCAAAAATTTTTACAGTTTTCAACAATTTTTATGTCCAGCCTCCTCTCTTAAAAGGTTCACGAGCCGCCACTGCCATAGACAGAGGATGGTCTAACAAAGAACTCAATACTATTAGACGAGGACATACATGGTACACCCATGGGTATGAAACTGTGAATGGTACTGGGACGGTACTGGACAGGCGGAGGTATACGCAGTCTTGCAATGCGCAAGAGAGGATAGCTGTCGACGATAAGCAGATTCATATCATGTCAGATAGTCAAGCAGCAATCTAGAGCCAGGATGTACCGTCTAGATTAGTATGGGATTGCATTGAAAAACTTGAGACAGCTGAACGGAATAACGTCAAGGTGACCTGGGTGCCAGATCACCAGGGTAGCGAGGTCAATGAAGAAACTAAGGAACCTGTGAAAAGTGGGTCAGAGGATACACAGCCTCAGCCAGGACAGACTTTCTATATCAAAAACCGTAGTACAAGGATCTGCGAAAACTGGATCAGAGTGCAACATAAAACTTACTGGGAAATCATTCCAAGGCAAATCTTAATGAATAACACTATACCTTGAACTTACAGCAGACTTTCTCACACTGTGCAGGAATCAGCAAATTCCAAGACTGGTCATGCACCAGCAAAGGTCAACCCGCACAAATTAGAACTATGTTACGAAAAATGCAGATTATGCGGTAGGAAAATGGAGACAGTGAAAGGCAGTTACTATTTAGCCAATCGTAAGGCGAGGCTATACTAGATAGCAAACTCTCTATATCAACTGCTATAGGGGACAAACTTCTGGACTCGGAAGAGCAAAAGCAAAAATACAGTAAGAAATTTATTTAGGTGCAGTGTTATCGAAGACCTCATCAGATGTGCGGAGACCATGTAAAACGATAGCTTGAGATGGTATATCCCGGGAATCTAATAATTTATAAAAGATATATGTACGCCATTGGGCGGCGTTTGCTATCAATGGGATAAAAATCTCTCTTCACATTGACTTTAGAAATAGTTTACTCTTCCGAAGACTTCGCTGGAAGACGCTCCAGCTTTGCAATCCCGTAAGAATTCAGAGAAAGAATATTGTCGGGCGGTAAGGGCGAGTATTTCAAACATTTCAATTTGTTTTTGAAGTTTGCTTCTTATTGCACGACATAGGACTTTTAAGAAGGCTAGTGAACTCGTAAAACGTGTAACCTGTAACCGTTACGAAAAATCCGTCACGCAACAGTGTTGCCATATTTCTGAAAAGGCTAGTGAACTCGTGAAACGTGTAATGTTACTAAAAAACGAATAAGGGTTCGTCACGCAACAGTGTTGCCAGATTTCTGAATAATCCACTGATCCAATGAAATTTAAATTGAAGCTTGCTTCTTTTTGCACGACATAGGACTTTTGGGAAGGCTAGTGAACTCGTGAAACGTGTGATGTTACGAAAAAGCGTTCGTCACGCGGTAACTCATTCAAGCGACTGTGCGCAATCTCTCTTGCGGCACTGAGTTCGCACACCTATAGGTGTGAAAAATTGTCAATTGCCATTGTGAAAATTTTGAAAATATGGTTAATAATTGCCAAATATGTTAAAATTTTTGAAAAATTAACAAAAATTTTTAAATATGGTCAAAAATTGTCAAAAATTTGGAAAAATGATGAAAAATTGTCAAAGATGGTCAATAATTGTCAAAAATTTTGAAAAATGTTTAAAATTTTTGAAAAATTGTCAAAAATGGTCAATAATTGTCAAAAACTGTCAAAAATGGTCAACATTTTTGAAAAATGGTGAAAAATTCTCGAAAAATGGTCATTCTATTGTGCATAAGGAGCAAGCTTCTGTCGGCGGTCCGACGACCGCTCGCCTTTTTTTTAATATTATTATTATTATTCTCATCCTTTATTTATTGTATTTTGTCTATCATAGGAAAAAGCCTTTTTCCTATTGAATTAACATTTCCACACACCGATCGTTCGTTTATGACCAAAAATATTTTAATATAATTAATCTATGATGGTAAAGATACATCAATTTAAAGTGTATGATTATCATAAGCCTAAGAATGAACTAGGCTGTGGTTTACTTCCGATTTTATTAATGAAGCAATTTACTTCACGAATAGAAAACTATTAGGGCCAACTGTAATTGATATCCTCTATCTAAGTAATCACCGAGCATTCATCTCAAATATAATAGATACTATGTTTTCCTGTTAAATGAATTCATAGACGTGGGTACAATGGAAATATCTATTATACAAAAATTGTGTTTATGGCGTAGTTTTATCTCAGAAGAACCCAAGGGATAATAAAAATTAGTGTCCTCTTTATTTTGTGTATTTATATCGCAATTCATGTATAAAAATATCATTCATTCTCCATCATTAATTTTTCAACTTAAATATTGAGTTTTCTGCAGACGGACTTAACAACTCCCTTAAGAGAAACTTTTGGATAAAGGTAAATTAGGCTAGGTGGATATAAAATCACATCTCGTATCTGTAGTTTGCGTAGTTTCTGGACACCTTGTATAATAAGCCTTTAGGTACGTCTGTGTTCATCATCACAAGTTTATTACTGCTTGAAATTGATACAATAATAAATTGGGTGTGTCTACGATGAATAGCTAATAGAAATTGCATGAAACATAAAGGCATTATTGTCTAAATATTCATTATTTTTTTCTTCTACATTGCGTCATATTTAATCACATTTGATATCACAATTATATATTGCTTTTCTGAAAAGACCTACCCACATTTCGATGTGCAAATGAGATGAGTTTAATTAAGAGATTCGAAACTCATCACAGTAGTTAAGTGGTAATATGAATGGGCGAGTCAAAATTAGTTCTGTTTCGGCCCCACGAATTATAAGTTTAGTGGTAGTTTACTTATTCCAGCATCTACGCGTATTATAACATTGCTGTTCACGTATTTCGGTTCGAAAACTAGAATTACATCATGACCATTTTCGTGCGAAAGTTTCCAGATTAATTAATTTTGCGTGTGACGAAGAAGCACAATGAAAAAATATCTGTCACATATTTTACTGTTCAATGAATGAATAAAGTGAGGTGTTGTATCACCGAGACCGAATAAAGTCTTTTGTGCTCTCAGTTAGAGTACACCCCCTCATCCCATTCTATTATGAAGTACAGGATCTGTTGGTGTTTTAAAGGGGAAGTTCCTCTTCAATTTGGGATTGCCTCTTCAGTGAGATGTTCGCATTGTCCAGTGTTGCCATCTCTACCGAGTTTTCGGTAGATCTGCCGATTTTCTTCTCAATCTACCGATCTACCGAAAAAGCACATAAATCTACCGAAATTTGATGGAGTGAATGTATGTTCTGATATTCTAGGGAATCATGACTCTTACGATATTATTTTGAAGGTTTCCTTACCATAACATAATTTGATACATAATTGTGTTTATTTTTGTTTGCATATTTGTTGTTTTAAATAGGTGTTAATTTTTGGAATACCTATTTATTTTGTTAGAATATTTATTTTTTGTTCAAAAGTTTAGTTTTTCAAATATTAATTTTTTAAATAAATAAAATCTATTTTCAATTTTGCTTCATTCGTAATAACCTTCATGCCCAATATTTCGGATAAATGGTAATCAATCTTGAATAACCCATACTATAGGTGAAAAGGTATGTATTTGAAAAATCTACCGATTTTTTCCGAACTTTCTACCGAAACTGTAGGTACAGTCGATCGCCACCGACTCGCCATACTTTCGCCGCTCGCGTCAATCGCCAGAAGACTATTGCGCAGTGGCTTCTATTTTGCCGAAGCGGTGGCGTACAGCAATAAATATTTATTTTAGTATTGTTACGGTGCAATGAATTTTTAAGTTATGTATGTTATAATATCATAAATTAGTAGATTAATTTTCACATTTTATCATCCAAATCTTAACGTTTAACTGCATATTACAAGCAAATTAATTGCGCATGATCTACCTTTTAGACGATTCCTTTAGCCGCTCGATGATGCGCCAGAGAGCAAAAAAGAAATAGATCGACTGTGCAAAACAAAACATGCGCTGTACTGTCACCAGCAAGTTGCCAGAACGTTCGCCGGAATAAATCTCCAATGTATCGCCAGCGACCGACTATGCATACGGCAGTAATAAGCGACATACACTTAAGGCCTTAAGCTCCATGCTGCACAGGTGTTGATTGAGTTTGCTAAGAATTCATAGTCGGTATTTGCTAATGCTTAATAGTTCATCGATCCCGGAGGTATGCTCTGTCTTTTCTTCCTGCCGTTTTAGTTCCGCTTTGAAGGCCGTAAGTCCAATCCGGCAGGACATTGTCTCAAAATTAAAGCTTTCCATGCTCTGTTTAGATTTCAGTTTTGTTTGAGGTAAACAAAAGCACGTGGGCAGCTATTGTTTCTTATTGCTTAACATTGGCCAGGATCAACTCGATTGGATTCCGTGGCGTCCGTGGAGGACATAATATTAGCAAATTTATTTTTTTATTATTTTTATTATGGCAAGTAGTTCTCCACCTGGTCGAGAACAACGACCAACCAGCAATTTTGTCTTATCCTAAATTATATATACAATCCTTAAAACTAAGTTATAATCCATTGATGTCACTCAGTTCTTAACTGTGAGCTTGCACTCATCACTGTGCTCTGCTTTCAACACTTTCACTTGTCACTTACACCAGGTCTGAAGGTTTCGTCCTTTTCAATCTTCTCTTTAGGTTGTGTTGATCGATTAGCTGGAGCATCTCGATGTTAACATGATTATGTAACCTGTCTTCGTGGTTTTGGGCATATCTCATAATTTCTTCCTGTGCAGATTTGCATTTCGAATATAGTATGGAGCGTTCACAATAGTACGGACGGAGTACTTTGTTTTGAAATCTTTGTATGGGGGCTATGTTGGTTGAACTGGCACAGTCCCAAAGCTCTAGTCCGTATGTCCAAATGGGTTTCAGAATCTGCTTATATATGAGCAATTTATTATGTGTTGACATTTGGGATTTTCTACCTATACATTTTTTTATATTTTGTATCTAGTTCTTTCCTTTTATTCTTTACATGCTCCTTCCATCTTAGCTTATCTCAGCGTCCAGAGTTATTCCGAGATATTTTGCTGTGTTTCCATATTCTCCATTCCGTTCCAACTGCGATTGGTATGTTTTGATTATTCGTTTTGTTTGTAAAATTTATGTTTACCGATTTTATTCTCCACTTTTTGGTCCATTCGTTGAATTGATTAGTGGCTCTTTGTAACTTTTGAGTAGCTTCCTCCACATTTGTTCCTGTTGCAAGAAGAGCGGTGTCATCAGCAAATGTGGCAATTTTTATAACATTCATATCTGGTATGTCATATGTATATAGTAGATATAGAACTGGGCCAAGCACGCTCCCTTGTGGAACACCTGCTTTCATCTGTTTTAATTCAGGGTATTCAATTTCTTGTTTAACTCTGAAAAATCAATCTGTTATGTAAGATTCTAATAACTTTGCATATTGTTTTGGGAGAATTTTTTCCATTTTCTTTATGAGCCCCTAGGTCCAGATCTGATCAAACGCCTGGGCTATGTCTAGGAACAGAGCAGCGCATACTTCTTTTTCTTCATATACTTTTTCTATTATGTCTGTGATCCTGTGCACTTGATCTATTGTCGAATGTTTTTCACGAAATCCAAACTGGTAGTCTTTTATGAGCATATTTCCTTCTATAATATTTTCAAGTCTCTTCAGAAATAGCTTTTCGAAGAGTTTTGATATCACAGGTAAGAGGAAAATTGGGCTGTAGGATTTAGCTTCGCTTGCGTTTTTCCCTGGTTTTAGGATCATAATCACCTCAGCTATTTTCCAGACCCTTGGAATATGCTTCAGTCTGAAAACTGCATTGATCAAATTAGTGAGTTTCACAATGCCTTTCCTTGGTGGTTGTTTTAATATTGCTCCTGTGAATAGATCGTATCCAGGCGCTTTTTTTTATTCAGGTTTGTTTTTATTTCATCGGCTACTTCTCTGGGAGTGACTAATTTGATATTTTTTTCTCCAGCTGATTGTCTTCCTCCAAGAGAGTTCTCTGTTGCTAGTTCATAAGGTTGGAATATCCCTTTAAGGTGTTCTGCAAATAGAATTGCTTGAAGGGATATTAGCAAATGAGTTGAAACACTGAGAGTCACAATTCGCAAAATCATGCAGCACATGAAATAGTCAAACAAATGTGACCTAAAAATATGTCCAAACTAACGATAGGAGTGAAAAATAAAACTTGTCGATTTTTATTTGTTGAAAGATGCAATTACAGCGAAGATTGGCGGAAACCAACTTAGACCCTGTAAAATATATTATGCAAATAGCAATAACCCATTCATCGATAGAAACGTCTGCTAGAGCTGTTGTCAGGTGGGAAGGAAATTTGAACAGAGTATATAATATGCATATTGGGGTGGTATTTGCTAAGACCCAAAAGATCTATTTTGCCACCTTTCTTCTACTCAGTTACTGAGGAAAGTCTCAGAGACTAGCAGCCCCTATAGATCTATATCCCGGAGGAGTTAAGGTAAGTGTCCCCCTTCTATCCAGTAGTCTCCTAGGTGTTTTGTCCTAGGATTCTGAATTCCTATCCAATCCGCAAGTATGTGAATGGAGGTTTCTTCTTCCATTCCACAGAATCTACCTTCTTCTTGCTTCACTATTTCGAGCATTTTAAAGTGCCCATTCAGGCGATAGTGTCCCGTCAAGACACCTGTAGAAACTGCAGTTTTACTCTAGCTTAGGCATTCATTTGTTCTAAATTGGTTGTAGTCTAAGCCCTCCTAGATCTTTCCAAAGGTCAGATCTTCTCATCTTGTCGGCGTTGCCTATTTCTTCCAATATCACATTGGAACTGATACCGCAAAAGGGTTCCGGACCTCAAAAGGGTATTTCAGCCTCTATTAGCTGGTTCATGCTATTCCATTTCCTTCTATTCCAGTAAGTTCTGGAAATAATTTTGGAACTGATTACGCAAGAACTTAGTGCTTCAATGGCGGTTTGAGGAGAGTATAGTAATTTAACTAGAAAATGCTATTTTACACAATTCGTTAAATAGTTGTGGAAACCAAAAAATCACAACTGTCTTATCATTCGTACAGTAGAATGATTTTATTTTAACTTATTTTTTGTTTTAAATTTCTCTTTTACAAATTTCTAAATATATCACAAACATTTGAATTGACACACCCTGTAATTTTCGTGAATATAATCTCCCGACTGTTGCTGCTATTCACGAAAATATGGGGAAAGAAAGTGTGTACAGTATACAGACAACGACGGCGTTGTATTATACACTTATACAGCTCTCCATTTGGGATATAAATTAAGATCTGTCAAAAAAATGAAAGCAATTAGTCAATTTCATCCACAACAACTTTTTATATGCGAAAAATAATGAAAATACTTAACAAGATTGTTTTGGATTACTTTCCCTTATTTAGACTGGGAATTGAGCGTATAACTTTTTTGCTGATTTGGAAGAAGAAGTCGATTTTTCATGTGTTTCAATCAATTTTTTATATTTCTCTAAATGCTTCAAAATCATATTAAAATAAAACAAGTTCAGATCAATTCTATTCCGCATAGACAAAATTACGTCTTCATTCCATATCTTTTTGCTAACAACTATTTAAAATATTAATTTATAAGTTCTAAACAATCAAACTGTCACAGAATTTATCGACCTTAGAAGTGTTATTACCATTATGGAAAAGTTAAAGGAAAATTGACTACATTACAGACTAATGGATGCATTATTCCTGAGAATTCAGCCCAGAGAATGTCCCGAGCGAACTTTCCTATCTATCTTGGATTTTAATTAACTTAACACCAAACGTATTATTAAAGTTTGTTTAAGCTAAAGGTATAGATGCAGTCAGACTCCTAAAATCCTTTAAACGATAATTTTCTGAAGTAACAACTTTTGCAGTTGCGATGTCTTTCACTCACTTCGTGCTTTGAAATGATAATTAACGATGAATACATTTTCTCGAGTTGACAGTATTTTTATAAAGTGAATATTAACGTGAACTAAAAACGTCTAAAACAACAAACGCAAAAGTCGAATTCTGTCTAAAAATATACACTAGCTTGTCTTTTTTTCACGAACATTACGGTATAGAGAACTGAAGATAATCTCAAACCTAATCACTCCCTACTCCACTAGTGTCTAAATAAGAAAAAAAGCTTTATACTGTAAAAAATTTAGGCTTCTCTCTCGATGCCTCCCTGCGTAACTAGCTTTCGTTTAATGTAGAAACAAAATTCTGGGATTGACTCTTAAATTTAATAAGTTAACGTTGCATTTCGCCCCATAGACTTGAGAGAATTTACTTTCGCCGCCTAATAGAAATTCTTTCTTGAAAGTTTTGCGGAACTCGAAATAAAGAGGTGTATTTAATGGTATTACATTCGGAAAAGTATCAGGGAAAATAGAATTCGGGAAGTCTGTAGATAACTGAGAGAAAAGAAAAACTGTTTCGACGAGATTCTCAAGAGTGTTTTTGAGTAGTTACGGAATAAATTTATAAAATATATAAAAGGTTGCAAATTGCATGTTCAACGGAGAATTGTGAAAGAAATTGAATGTGTATAAGGAGACGTCAGCGATTTTGTGGGAAACGGAAAATTGATTGCATGAAAAATTGTTATGGTTGAAAAGTTTTACACAATATATAAATTATTATCAAACAATAATTGTTTTTATTTTGTTCAGAAAATATTAATAGGCTGAACATTTTATTGATAGCCTCTGTTATTTTTTGAAATTCTAATACAGTTACAAATTTATATTTGTTTATAAATTAATCCTAAATACTCAGATCTAGCAGGAAGATTCACCAATCCAAAACATTTTCCTCGAACAGATTTTTTCATAGTTAATACCCCTACTACGTGGAATCTATTCATAATTATTTCAATAAAACGAATAAATCTTCTCAAATAATAATGTCATCAGCTGTTCTCGTTTCACTGATCCAACTTTACTTTTCTGAGCGTTGTTTATATTCTCCGCTCCCTTCATTCCATTTAACTCTTCTTTGGTCTTCTTTTCTCTGCTTTTCATGTATCCACGCCCACAACATGTAGGTAGCTTCTCTTTTGGTCCATTCTTTTTCAAACCAGCTAGATTATATTATATGCAATGAGCTGACTACTGGCCTATTCAACTGCGACCTCTTATGAATTACTTTCCCCATGCCGATTTCATAATGAATTCCACTAGCTTTGAGACTCAATATTTCGTATAGTTTTTTCCTGTGGCTTTTCCTCGCTTATTACAAAAAAAAAGGTGAGCGGTCGTCGGACCGCCGACAGAAACTTGCTTCTTATGCACAATAGAATGACCATTTTTCGTGAATTTTTCACCATTTTTCAAAAAATTTTGACCAATTTTTGACCATTTTTGGGGAATCTTGACAATTATTGACCGTCTTTGACAATTATTGACCATTTTTTACAATTTTTCAAAAATTTCAACATATTTGGCAATTTTTCAAAAATTTTAACATAATTGGCAATTTTTCAAAAATTTTAACATATTTGGCAATTATCGACAATTTTTTCAAATTTTAACAATTATTGACTGTTTTTGACAATTATTGACCAATTATTGACCAATTTTGACAGTTTTGACAATTATTGATCATTTTTGACAATTTTTCAAAAATTTTGACCATTTTTCCAAATTTTAACATAATTGGCAATTTTTCAAAAATTTTAACATATTTGGCAATTATCGACAATTTTTTCAAATTTTAACAATTATTGACTGTTTTTGACAATTATTGACCAATTTTGACAGTTTTCACAATAATTGATCATTTTTGACAATTTTTCAAAAATTTTGACCATTTTTCCAAATTTTAACAATTATTGGCCATTTTTGACAATTTTTGAGCATATTTGACAATTACTGACCATTTTTCAAAATTTTGACAATTTTTGACCATTATTGACCATTTTTCCAAATTTTTGACAATTTTTGAAAATATTTGGCAATTATTAACCATTTTTTCAAAATTTTGACAGTTTTTGACGATTTTTCCAAATTCTTGACAATTTTTGACCATATTTAAAATTTTTTGACAATTTTTCAAAAATTTTAACACTTATTGGCCATTTTTGACAGTTTTTGACGAATTTTGACAATTATTGACCATCTTTTGACAGTTTTTGACAATTTTTGAACATTTTTCCAACCTTCCGCCGCAGAACGAATTGCATTGATAAGCCTAGTCTGGCTATTGCATCTGCTTCTTCGTTGCCTTTATGGCAATTGTACCCTGGAACCCAAGCTACTGTAACCTTGCTCCCATACTAGCTTAGAATTGACCTTTGCCAGAAATTCCTTTTCTGGTATTTTTTCCCATTCCTCACTTAATTCTTAGGCTAAGTGATCTGGAGTAAATTCCACATCCTGGGCCTTCTTTGGTTTTCAAGCCGTCTGTATATATGCGTATTGTATTTGCAGCATCTGACTCTGTGTTCTGTTTTATTTGTATTTTGTAGGGTTACCAGCATAGCATAGCATCTACCTTGTACTGATGAGGCGCAAATACGCCGAAACCGGTCTACAAGTGGTGTTCCTTCTAATCGCAAACCAGAATGGTTGTTTCTATCTTGCAGATATACCAACCCCGTTTACTTCAGAAGTGTAATTCAATGTCTGTCAGGGCATAAAGTCCGAGAAGTAGTTGTTGCTTCTTAGTGGACGGTCTGCTCTTTGGAAATTAATTTTTCTAATTTTGTAAAGCGTTTAATAGTATTGAACTATTACTTTTTGACGTCTCTAAATTATATTTTCCTGCTCCAAACCACGATATTGAGGATTTATAAATTGAATTCGCTCGGATTGTTTTTATTGTATGGGGCCGTATTGAAGAAGTCCATTCAGGCTATATAGAGCGTTTGCTGGTAATTTAGGCAGTTTGATTTTGGTGAAGACCCTTCAGTTGGAAGGGTTCTTATGTGGGAGCTACATTTTCCTTTGGGGAAGCTACGGTCCCTTGGGGAAATTGTATCCTCTGATGGAAGATTTGCTGAATGTATGGAAGCTATAACCATCCGGACTCATTTCTCTTAGACTTTGGAGTTTTCAACTTGTTTTAACTTCCAACTTGGCGGAACAGTATAAGAAGATAAGTTACATTTATTCATTTGTTATCACGCTCTGTATAATTGTTTTGTTGTTACTTGCACATATCATAGGTTATCTGCCTTGGGTATTTTATCTGTGAGGGTGTAGAAATTACCTCTCAACTTCGTTTTTGTTACTATCTGATTTTGACAGATTTCTCCTTCGCGTCTCCCGCATTGGTACCAACGCTCCCCGACTGCGCATGTTCAACTATTTTCTAGTGATATTTATCTTATTTCTTACCTAAAGACTTATTATTTTATTATTTGGGATTGGGGTTAAGTGGAGTTAATTTACTCATCGGACTATGGTGAAGAATGGGAAACCTGTAATAATTATACCTAAGTAAATCAAACGACCTGTCAAATATTTTTCAACACTGTCTGTATAAAACTGATATATTTTTTGTGTTCTTTATGATTGCTAATTGTTTCTTGTCGCGTATGGTATTGTAGTTTAAAGTTCTGAAGAGAGATAATAAAACAGGTTCAAGTTCGAAGGTGGTCCTTTTATTTTATTTTCTTTTGCTAGATTAGTGATTGTGTGTACTTATAGGCCTGGCATAGAGTTGAAATCTAGCTGGCGCCCATTTTGGACATCATTATAATATTGTGCATACCCAGGAACATTTGATTCGATCCACGACCGACTCCACATGAGCGAAGCCGAAGGCCGTAAAGGTTGAAGACCTGGGACAACCGAAGAACCTTGTAACATGTCTATCGACCTGCTTCGATTTTACAGAATAAATCCTTTTAATTAGCGCTCGTCGTCACTAGCCACTTCCAATTATAGTTCTGTGATCCCAAATCCTTCAACCCTGACCGTAAGACAATTGACGTCTGCCAACGGACGCTTCCATTTTTTCCAACGCCATGAGAAATACCCCTTTCCGGCATCGACCGCCTAAGGAGAAAGATCATCTTTCGCTATCTTTCATATCTTTAAGTATCTTATGAATTTTGCTGTGGTAAGTTCAAAATCATAATTTATAATTAATAAGCTTCTTCTAAAGTACTATCTGATATAATTCTTGTATGCATTCTTCATTTTTTTACAGAGATAGACGAAATTAAATTCAACACGTGGTCATAAACTGTTCTTTTATACTAATATGGTAGTTTTAAACCAAATTATCTCTTATAATTCACTGTTTTACTTTTATACAAACATTTTCAAGCTTTTTCAGTTGCGAAATAACTCTTTTAATTATAAAATAACATTTTTATAATCTGTTAACCTATAAAATATTGCTTCGTAACGCCAGTGCCGGTTTCATATATTTCCTAAGCACGATATTTTTTAAATAACTTTTTGCTATCATTAGTTTCTTTCGGATCATTAGTATATTTTTTTAATTTAGCCGATAATTGCTATTTTTACTGTTTTAACATGGAATGTTGGAAAGCTTTCAGTGAATTAAATCAATTCTTTTGCTTTCAAGTAACTGCCTTCCTTTTTTTTTAACCTGAAAAGCTGACCAACATAATGTGCCACTACATTCAAGTTCCTACAAATCCCTGATCCACCTGTACTTCTAGGTTAGCACAACCCCAAGAATATAACCCAGGATATAACCCCAAGAATATAACCCAAGGATATTACCCAAGAATATAACCCCAAGGATAGAACCCCAGGATACAGCCTTAGATCAAAATACCGCCCTAGAACAGAACACATCAGTTCAGATCAATACCTGCCTACCTACTTCAGGAAACCACTCCATATAAGCTAAGTACCTATAAAAGTACAAATTCCAGTGTTCATTTCCTGTGGCAGAATAAATTTGTGTTAATTCTATTTTTATTTTTTTTTTAAATCCTCAACTATAAAAGTTGAGGGAGATACCGCCCGGGGTAATTTTTAGTAACGTTTTTATTATTAACTTTTATTTAAATTTTACAAGGCGTTTCTACCTTTTAGTGGCGCCCTCAACTTTTACAACCTTTCTGTTATTCTTGTGCAGCATAAACTTGGGGTCGAATCACCCTTGAGAGAAGTCTCTAGCCGGAGCCCTTCGAGCTGGTGCCCTGTGAGGTTACAGCCATTTACCGTTACAACCTCACCACCTATTAGTTTTAGAAGCAAATTGGTAGGTTACATAAAATTATTAATTCTGTAGAAGTTTGAAAACAGGAACTAATGAGATACTAATTAAGTATTGGTGTTTGTTTTAATATATAATAATGGGCTGGGTTGATTTAGCCGTCCAGTTTATAGGATTTTATGAACAAAATCGCAAATGATAAAAAATATAGTGGAAAAAGTCGTGGAATATATACAGTAAGTTAAAAAGAAAAAAATTCCCTGATTATTTTTTTTTCCTTCAAGTATGGAAGAGTGAAATTTTCAAAAAGTTTACTTCGCAAAATTCAACTTCTAAACACTAAATTTTCAGATATTTTAAAAGCAATCCAAATTCATTTTGTTTTATATCCATAATTGTAATTTGAAAGAATCCGACATTGAAACTAGCATTTTTAATGCAGATTAATAGAATAATATGAAACATATAGTGTGTGACGCATGATGGAACACGATAACGAACTTCGGATTCGCTTCGCTCGGGCAGGAAACTTCACCTTAGTCTGAATAATAATATACCATTGTGTAAAAATTGTTTTGCACTGTACCATATTTAAAAATTAGTAAGATTGTTCGTTTGTACTTTTTATTTCGATTTCACCTGTCACTAGAGGACTACTGGTGAGTATATGTATCATGGTATAGGACTACAGGTATGAATGTGTACCATGGTACAAGACCACTAGTACACGTATGCACCACTACTCACACCCCTCAACTGCAATACATAAATCCTTTTTTTCACCAGAACACACAAAAAAATTTTAAAATCTTTCGCTAATTTCGTCGAAAAATAACCGTATTGGAAGGGTTGAATAGAATTTAAATGTAAATGTGGAGCTCACATATTCTATACCTATTAATGATAAATTTCCGAACCCAGAAACCGTTTAAGTTGACTGTAAGATCCAGTAATTACCGATTTTCAGATTTATAGCTTTGTTCATTGGGTCATTAATGCGGATGGTAAATGCGAAGTTAATGTCTCTATAAAATGGAAAATTAAGTTAGCGAATATTGAGGCAATTATACACCTCATCTCTAGTAGTTTCACGTTTAATTATAAACCACCACTTTGAGATCATCAAATACGGATTTAATCCAAAAATAACTAACCTTTATTGTAAACTATTCATTTAAGTACCTATGTGACAATTTTTTTCAACCTTCCATCTATCAAATTAGGTGGAATTAAACATAAGCAAAACCACAACCTTAAGATTTTGGTTACGTTTGTCTACAAAATGTCAAACTACACGATGATAACGTTTACCAAATTAAAATATCAATTACTATGTCTTGTACACTGAGTGTCAAAAAAATCGGAAACCAAAAATTTGACACATTCTCAAGGTTATCTCTTGAACTAGAAATTTGATCTTGCTGATTTTTTTTGTGAATTGTAGGTCAATTCTTTTGTAGCAATACTGTGGTTAGAATTTCAATGTAAAGTTAAATTTGATAATATAAAGTATGCATAAATGTGAAGATGTTTTTTACTCGAAATTTGAAACACCTTTTAGGGGATAATTCTAGTAGTCCATTCAGTTGCCGCTACAAAATTTTCGGGTCTTAAGCGACTGATATTTTCTAGGCCTTTTCCGGTACGATTCAAAGTCGAGACTGAAATAATTTTTCATTTCACAGATTTCTAGATGTTCCCCAATATCTGAACCGGGCTATTAATTTTGGTACTGAAAAAATAAAATAACCTAAGGGACTTGAATCTTCACGTTTGCTGCAAGGAGAAAACCTGTCAATTCAATGTCACATGTCTTGTTTTTGACATTTGAAAACTATTAACCACAAAATATACTAGACTAGATCACAAATTACTCACTCAGATTAGATGCTCGTTTGAGAAAAAACGAAACCGAAGTTAACTTCAAATGTCAAAAACAAGACATGTGACTTTGAATTGACAGGTTTCGTCCATGCAGTAAACGTAAAAATTCACTTCCCCTAGGTTATTTTTTTTAATAACAACATTAATAGTCCGGTTCAGATATTCGGGAACATCTAGAAATCTTTAAAATCATAAATTATGTCTGTTCCGACTTTGAATCGTACCCAAATAGGCCTAGACGTTTAAAACCCGAAAATTTCGTAGTGGCAATAATGAATGGACTACTGGAATCATCCATTGATACCCACTGTTAAAGTTGCCGCATCCTACAAGGTGTTTAAATTTTCATGTAAGAAACATTTATCCATTCTTTGGTTTCAAAAATTGTAGCACCATACTCTATGAACATTTTGGTTTCTTATGCTCGGTAGCATTTCGGTTATTGAAGAAAATCCATTGTTTTGAGCCAACGGTCCCAAAAAAACTAGAATTAATATCAAAAAGTGCGTTTAATCTCTTAAAAATTTGATGAAGACATAAAAATTTTAGAAAAACGCTGCGAAATTGCATCGAATTATTTCTTCTTGCAGTGCATTCGTTGAGAATTTTTGCATTCAGCAACTGCGCTTAAAGGTTTCCTTTAGAAGAGTGTAACGTCTTGCTGTCCTATAGGAAACAGGGTGTTTCAAATTTGGGGTAAAAAACATCTTCACATTTATGTACCCCGTATATTTTGAAACTATCATAATAGCAATATGTATGTAGCATTCATAGATTTAGAAAAAGCTTTCGACAGTATCTCGAGGAAGACAGTATGGAACAGTTTAAGACACAGACGGGTCAACGAAGAACTAAGGACTACCATAGCCAGATTATACCAAAGCACCAGAAACTAAATCAGAACAAATAATGCAGAGTCTGAACAGTTTGTAACTAGGGAAGGCTTGGGACCAGGAGAAGTACTAACACTACTTTATTTAACGTAATACTAGACTATGAAATGAAGGAAGTCAAAACAAAAGCCAAGAAACTGCTGGTGGGCTACAGAAATCTCGAACCAACCTACATAACTGAATGCGCCTTCGCAGACGATTCAATAATATTTGCTAAGAATCAAAAGGATCTGCAAAACAATTTAGAACTATGGTATGAAGCGCTGAAGAAAAACAATCTGAAAATAAATGTAAATAAAACAAAAATAAGGGTGATCGGTAAAAACGAAATTCAACCAGTAGTTAGCCTAAGCGATAAAGATTTAGAACAAACGGATAACTTCAAATATCTGGGTGTCTTAA
Source organism: Lochmaea crataegi (assembly GCA_947563755.1). Taxonomy (NCBI): domain Eukaryota; kingdom Metazoa; phylum Arthropoda; class Insecta; order Coleoptera; family Chrysomelidae; genus Lochmaea; species Lochmaea crataegi. Next base: position 42,919,426 of record OX387424.1, read on the forward strand.
TAAACAAAGACGGGGAAAACGAAGCAAAACTGAACAACAGGATAGAAAGCGCAACCAAAGTATACTGTTCATTAAGTAACACGTTGGTAAGGAAGGAAGAAGTATCGACGAGGACAAAACTAATCGTTCACAAAACAATATTCATGCCGATCTTGATTTATGGTTGTGAAAGCTGGGTACTGACAGAACAGCAAAAAATCAAAATACAAGCCATTGAAATGAAATTTCCAGGGAGCATAAAGGGCATAACAAAAAAAATAGAGTGAGAAATGATAAAGTTGGAAAGGAATTAGAGGTCGATAGACAGTATAGAACATCAACAACTAAAGTGGTTTGGACATATGGTAAGAATGGACCACTCGAGACAAGTCAAGTCGATATGGCAAACGAAATCATTAAATAGAAGATCTATAGGCAGGCCTAGAAGAAAATGGGATTGTAATATATGTGTCGTCGATGGATACTTGGTTAGGTTATATGTGTGGAAGGGCCTCTGAATAGGTGGTGTTGCAGGTCACATGGAGGATCATCTCAAGAGAATGAAACAACTACTTCTTGCACTGGGATATGTTTGGTTTATTTACTTAATACATTAAACTACTTACTAAACTAATGCTATACATAAGTACCTAGCCGTATAGCATACTTATGCGTAATGGTTACTGATTACTACTAGCTGACTATTCAACTATATAGAATAGTCTTTCTTCCCGTATTCTACATCGACTTCTCCTATGATAAATACTAAATGTATATTTATATAATCCAGTCAAGTTCGAGTAAACCAAATAAACATATAATTGTTTAGTGTTGCTTCACGCTTGAACTTGACAATAACCTTCTTAATTTATTTATATGATAATGAAATTTTCGAACGTTTTGTTGAAATAAGATCAAGGGAATTTAATTCTTATAAATATTTATTATTATATTATAATATTGGGCCAAAAGGCATCACAGGATGATGTAATAGCTGGTATCCTGGAAATAAATAACTGGAAGGAAGGGAAAGAGCTTGCACGAAATAGGAGATGCTGGGAAAAATTTGTGTATAAAACGGACTGAACCATGCATGTAAAAACCTTATTATGTTACAAAACACCTTAACACCTCCGGGTATATTAAGGTTTATGATTATATATATGAAACTTTACTCTACATCGAAATTTCAAGCACAATATTGATGCATGAAAATTGGCCGCTTGGCTCACGAAAAAACCAAAAGATCAAATAAGTTGTTCAAGAGAAAACCACTTTTGAAAATGTGAAAATGTGTCAACTTGTTGGTGGCCAGATTTTTTTGAGGGTTAGTGTATCTCGAAAAATAAGAATTACCACATTATAGCATATATCCTTCGACCATAATTGATTACCTTCGGAAATTGTTTAAAGTAATACCAGTGTCGTAAACATTGTCATACTTGAAACCCACTATTTAACAATATTCGTTTAGCACTTTCTACAGATATCGTAGAAAAGTAGACCGGGTAATTCTATTTGTTATGTCATGATCGAGTCTTGAAATAAGTAATGTATGAATTGTTTCTTAACATAATCATGACATAGTTCATTTTATACATTTTGAAGATAAAAGTAGGCCATCGGTGTGTATTCATATTCAGATTATGGCATTCAAAGCATTTTTTAAGCAAATTTCATATTCGAAATCTACGGATAATCTGTACTATCACTCTGCTGAAATTATGAAAAGAAACTATGAGATTGTTTGTTTTGGATAACTCAAAAACTACTTAGGCGATTAAAAAAATTCTGTCATCTATAGAAAGCTACGTTATCACCCGACTAGCATGGGACCTAATAGTCCCCAAAAATGTGTTTATTGGAATGAGATACCAGGCTTAAGGCTGGGACCCTCAAATTCAAAGCAGAAGCTTTGCTGAAAATTAGCAGAGATGAGATCAGGTCTATAACTGGAATCCTTACTAGACACTGGGCACTAAGCATTTATGTTATCCTGAATAATTTTGAATTTGATGTTTGGACCCTTTACTTTGTGGAATCTACTCATATTAATGTTATAAATTGAGCCAACTGTTTCTAATTAATTCCACTATTTAATGAAGAAAATATAAAAATTATGAAATAATATTGATAATTATTTCGATATTGACATATCATCGTCAGAATGACAAAAGTTACATTTGATGTGATGCCTACCTGATGTTCATTATTTTGGCTAGACCGAATAATGACCTATCCTTTGATTGACTTAATATAATGTTATGGTATGAATAGTTACTTAATAATAAATTAAAATATTGAATAATCATATAATATAATTGATACTTGTACAACCAACTCTATCATTTGATATTCAGAATCATTTATTTTCCATAGTGGAAGAATATAAAATATATTGAATAAGTCCGTCACAAGCCTAAAATAAACATACAAAAGTTAGAAATATTTAGAAAGAGAAAGAATAATATGACAAACAGTAAAACAGGAACACAAACTTTAAAATAAAAAATTAACAGAGTACCAACTAAAAAAGTGATGATGGTAAAATTGAATTAAAAATAAAATGAACACCACAATATAGGAAATTATAACCTAAAATTGAACTTTAGATAAAATAAAAATAATCATATAACTTGACATAAATAAACAATCAATATAATCAAAAATAGAAATAATAATTTAGTAACTAAATCTTTCAAAGACAGTCATTGTTAGAAGTAATTTTAAAATAAAATCTGAGAGCGTTTGTTGGAAAAACAAAGAAAAAAATCAACAACGGGTTGAGATTTTGGGAAGGAAGGAGGAGATTTTGTTAAGTAAGAAACTAAAATTGAAATTCATGCAGAAATATTCAAAAAGAAATAAAAAGTTGTAAATATTAAGTTAACTAAACTAATATAAAGTGTTTATAACAATAAATAAGTACGTGAAAGCAAATAGTTACCATAAAGTTTTTGTTGCTAAGTGAACACTGGTATAAGCCATATACTATACCCATATCCAAGGAATATTATTAATAAATCACAAGTGAGAAGCAGAAAAATATTGAAATCGTTTATCCAGCACAGAAAAAACTTATCCATTACATGTAATAAATAACCGTTGGATGTGGCTATTTATTTAATCGTATTAATTTCTTTATTAAAATTATATTTGTTCATAGGAACTGAAAATGGTCTATGAATCATTGAATTATATGCTGCCAATTTATGTGACATGGGATTATTGGAATTATATGGCCTGAGTATGTGTTGGTTTTCTGTAAATTGAAAAATCAAGTATATTATTGACTCTTTGAATTTTTAAATAAAGAAAATTAATTCTAAACTGTCCATAAAAATGTTTGCCAAAACTGGTGATATAGGGGATATTGGTAAACCTTCATTTTGAATATATACCTTATTGTCAAAAGTAAAATAGTTCTGATTAATACATACATCAAACAAATTAAGTATATCTGATATGATTCCTGGATTGATATTTTTATCCTTTAGTAATTTTCTCACAACTGGAGGAATTTTTTTGTTTCACGTTCAACATCTGAAGGTTTAATATTTTCAACCAAATTGACAATTTGTAATTTTTCAAAAAGAAAACTATTTGACTGAGATTTTAAAGCCATTTCTGATTCTGTAGCTGAAATTTGTTTAATATTATTCGTAAATTTTGGTGGTATGCTGTATTTTAAGCCTTTATTCGAAAATCCTATTTAACAATTCGTAAAGTTAGTGTATGACAGGTTTTCGAACCGTAAGCTTAAATATTTGTAATATAATCTACTTTTATCTATTTATATAATATATTGATATGGTTTTGAATTGTGGATCTATATCAATTCCATACCTTATTGTAATTCAAATTTTATTTATTTTATTTATTTATATCAATCTAGCTAAGTCGGAAATTATTAAAATATTAATTTTTTTATTTTATTATTTTTCTTATTATGATTATTATGAGACTCTTTATTATTATTTGAATATTATATTTGTGAATTTATTTAAACTATCTCAGGTAATTATATTTTTGTTTGTGAGTTCAAATTATGTGAGGCCAACTCTGTCCTTTGACCTTCAAAAAGTTCCAACGTTGATAGCCTGTGTTGATTGTAGAATATATCATAGATACAAAAACAAACACATTAAATTTTAAATAAATGTTCAACAAATGAAACGTTTGGTTTATTTTTTAACTTTGCTTAACTGCTTAATTAACTTCAAAAATATTCAAAAAATCATTAACACTATTTATTTCTTATCTAAAATTCATTCACTCTCTCATTCACAACAAAATTAAGATTATACTTATGAGAGTCTATGGTTTTATATTTCCATGGTTTTAAAATACAGAAAAGATGATTAATTTTATACGTGAAGAAGTGACAAAATATAAAACAGACTTTATTCTGAATTCGTGAAATAAAGACAACCTTGTTTAGAACACCTCTGCTGGTTACTTTTCCATTCCTGTTTTCCAAGATTCTTTTTCCATCAGTAGTGAATTAATCTGTATTCCCTCGCAGATTATCAACCTCCTCGGGAAAATTGAACTTAAAGGGATAATACAATTTGTATTGTCGTAGCGCATGGTTCTGAAAAGACTACTAACAGAAACTAAACCAGCATAGGCTGTATTTTATTCTCAACAAACATCTCTACGAAAATGGCAATCATGTAACCCAAAATTTCAAAAATGTGCATTTAAAGTCTTTATTTTGCGTGCGCTTCGGAAAATATTAATGATACATAAAATATCGTACTACATGGTTATACTCACCATTACCCACAAAAAAAATCGCGAGACTATAATGTGTAACTATCATAGTTAAGACACAATAACCGTTTTTTGTTTAAATAAGCCAATGGAAACATGGGTAGAATTGAAAGTGAATAGTTTCATAATCAAGGTTGATTATGTACACGTGAATGCCTCTTCAAATTATTCAAGTAGAACCTTTCGTTTAGTAGTTTCGACGGGTTTATACGGGATTATAAAAGTAGGAAAAGTGCCACCTGGCCTCATGCGAAGTGGGCATCACCGAGCGAAGCCGAGGCGAATCTTTGGTCGCTTATATAGAGTGAAATATTAAAAATAAATTACACAACTTTTATTAATTTTTGTTTTTCACCACTCAGTAGATTTTTATTCTTTAAAAAAAAATTATTTTTGCAGTCGATGTTAACAATATATATTTCTTGAATGGTCTCTTAATTCAGACCCTACAATATCTCCCTATAGCATCGACCAATTTGAATTACGTACCTTGATCCTTAATCAGAATCAAGCGTTACATTATCTATTTTCTGATAAATGATTCGTGAGTACAAAGCACGTTATAGAAATTCTGGAAGACGTAGATCCCTACCTACTCTTTTAATAAAATTCCCCCATATGTGAAAATGAGATATGAAGAACCCACACTTCAATTCATCGTGACTCTATGGATATTTTGAATAGTTTATTTATATGTATCTTACCTCAATTCGACATAAAATTGTTGTTCAATTGAATTTTTTTTCAATATAGTAGATTTAATAAGAGCAATTTTTATGATATTCCGAGTAGAATCCTGTGATGCAGTGAAGGAAATTTTCTCAAATATTAAACATAATTATTCATCTGAGAAAAAAAAATAAAAAAGCGTTCTGCATTTTCAGTGTTGAGGACATTAAAAAATGCAACAGCTTGAATGTACTAGAGTTTTTGCTAAAGTCGAGCAATTCCTTGAATAAATGACTTCGAAATGGAGTTTATATTGATGAAATGCCTCTTTTTAACTTCCTTTTCATTAAAATATTGTATAATGAGAGATCGTTAGAGTGATACTCAAGATTTTTTGTCCATTAAGAAAACAAAAAAATATAAGTTCTTGCATCTGCAGTATTAAATTCAACGATAAACATACACTTTTAGGTTGTATAACAAGCATCTATACCGTGTCCCTTAACGTTTTTGACAGTCCAATGTCGTGAAAACTGTGAACATGACAAGTATGATATTTGGCAGCGACAAACAGTTGAAACTGATGCCTATATTGATTTTGAAAAGACTTAATATAGAAGGAGCATTCGATCATATTTCCTTTGACTTCTTAAGAGCTGTTAACTAAATTTGGAGTAGATGACACCACATGTGAGTGGATGAAAAACATGCTTTTCAACAGGACAGTAACCTCAACTTTATTTGGGAATTTCATGGAGGTCTTGATAATGAAGGGATACCCACCACTACTGTGAGACTATGTCAAGGATAAACTCCTGAAAGAACTAAACAGTAAGGGACAACACTACTCCCATGCCAATGATCTGACAATACATATAATAAGAAAATACCGCAATGTCCGAGCTAATGCAGCAAGTTCTGAAAACATAGGAGAAACGGTTTGAGATTATTGCCCTACAAAATCTGCCCCTATTTCCCTTGAACAGAAAATGTGCAGCTTTGTCTAAGCCAGAAGGTCAAGTATCCGGGAATAATTCACACTTTCTGGACAAAACAAACAAGGACTAAATTCACGGGACGTACACTGTCTGTACCTATACAACTCTGGTGATCAAAGGAAAGCTGAACTGAAGCTAACAAAACTTCATAGGCTTGCCTGACCGTGGCAATTGAAGCCTCTAGCTCTGCATGGGTAACACTTAAGTAGGTCTCCGGGGCATAAGGGTATTGTAGGAAATTAAACAGCAGATACTTTACCAACGAATGGGTCTGAAACGGTATTCACTGGTTCTGAACCAAAACTTGCTATATCAAAAACTGCTACTCGGGTTGGGGGGGGGGGGGGTGTATACATCGGTAGATTTAAACGAAACATCAGACGTACTGGAACCACGTGCCTAAGCAGAAACATTGCAAACTACTAGTCAACAAAACCTCGGAGTCGCTGACCAGCGAAGTATTAAACCTATTTAGGAGTGCAATGAGGCCACTGAACCCTAAAGAAGCACAGTCAAATAATTGGCAAATGCAGGAATAACCCTATTTGTTGTACAAGGAAGAGCAGGAAACAGCCTCACAGTGGAGATATAAGTACAATTCTAGGTGTGAATGTGTCAGTGACAAAATGGACGCAATTTTACTCGAACAACAATTTTAAATTCTAATTTGGGAACATACCTAATTGAATAAGGCCCTTTTGGCCACTGGAAGCTTAGGAAGTTGTGGGGAAGTCGAAAATTTTCCCAATGGTAATGCGATGCCTCCGTATGTATTTCCTTGACTTGGAAAATTCGAATATATAAAATTCTCGTGTCACGGTGTTTGTAATTAAACTCCTCCGAAATGGCTAGACCGACTCTCATGAAATTTTGTGTGCATATCGGGTAGGTCTGCGCATCGGTCAACATCTATTTTTCATCCCCCTAAATGGTAAGGGTGGTCCACCCCTCAATTTTTATTTTTATTTTTCAGACGAAATTTTTTGTTTTTGTTTTTTTATTATACAGCATTCAAAAACACATACAACCCTAAATTTTCACCCTCCTACGATCAACCCCTATTTTTTATTTTTTTATTATAAACTTTAATTTTGTCATGACTTAGAATACAAAATTTCATATTACTCTTAATTTTCACCCTCATACAATCAACCCCTATTTTTCCATTGCGATTTTTATTTTTGCATCGAATTGTAGTACGATAAATTCTTATTCAGAGGTTATAATTTCAATTTCCTTTAATTATGATATTTTTCAGAATTCAATTGGATCTTCCGCCCTCGCCGGTCGATAACTGATCAACTATCAATCGATCAGTTATCCCCACCAGGGGTCTACCGTTGTCACCTCTCATCCAGCAAACATCACGGAGTAGGGATGAAAACGAAGCCGGGCTCATCCTGTCTGGCTCACTATACGGTTTTCGGCCAATTTTTCTTGGTTTTATTTGTGTGTCGATCGAGCAGTGACTGTTATACGTATTGTGCAACTCTCATGTTAATTTTACTCTCCTCGTAAATTTATCATTAATTTCCAGTGCAATAATCATTTTTTCACAATTGATTAATAACTGATAGACAGTTTTAACTGTCAGGTAATGAAAATTGATGGAGAGGTAGCTTAGAACCAGAAGACGGAAATAGGATAATGTTTATCAGGAAAATTGCACGGGAAAAACATTATTTAAAAAAATTCTACTTTGGACAAAAAATGGCGGTGAATTAAAATTTACAATTTTTGTATAGGTATAGTTACTTGGAGATTAGCTAATTGTAAGGATGGCATTTATAAAAGTTTGAGAACTACTCTGACACTCCACTCACAGCGGGTAAAGATTATTTTAAACAAAATTACTTTGGTCAAAAAGTGGCGGTGAATTAAAATTTTTGTATAGGTATCGTTACTTGGAGATTAGCTAATTATGTAAGGATGGCATTTATAGAAGTTTGAAATAAACAAAAGCTACTTTGACACTCCACTCAACGGGCAGAGAACGACCGCTTGCTTATTATCTTTTTGACAAGACAATGTCTGTCGGGTCTTCTAGTAAATATAAACATAAATGTCAATATTGCTCAAATGCGAAATAGCCACCATAACAAACATTTTAAATGAAATAGATGAAGATATTAGGAAAAAATCTAAAGTTATAACTTGTACCGCAATAATATCCTTGTGGTGGATTCTCGGAAATAATGAAAAATTGCTTTTACTACTACGTTGTATTATTAACTATTAGGTACTGTGTAACCACAGTTAATATCAATAAACGCTACCTTTATACTCTCTTGCATAATTTGCTTACAAAAAAAATGTACCAACAAAATAACGAAATGAACCACGTCTAGCAAACAATATGCAATTAGGAAGACACAAAAGTTATGCGCATCAATCTATTTTAATCTGAGTTAATTGCATAACAACAATCTTACATATTTCGGTCACATATTTATGCATCGAACGATACCCAAAATAGACATAATTGATACCAACTGAAATAATCGTGAAAAATCGGTCACGAAAAGTTGTACCTAACCATTTATTGAGAGATTTTCAGATTGTGCAAATTGATGGATTATGGACATTGTTGATATTCAAATTGTAGTTAATATAGTTAGTTAGTTTCGGAGTGTTTCGTTTTGACTTATCACTTTTATTATCACATTTTCACCAAATGAATATAAACTTTATGAAATATTCGTACAGTTTATTCACATTGCCAATATCAAGTGGGAAGAATGAGATCCTTGTGTAATTGTGAACAGCTGGAAAACTAATACTTCTGCCTTCATTACACCGCCCCATACCTGTTCAACAGACACGTGCAGTGTCCCTAGACAGTGAAAGGAGTCCCTTATATTTCCTTGCATTTCTGTTGTCATTTTGACTTCTTAGTTCTTGCGACTCTCATTTGGTTTGTGAAATCTACCAAAGTAGAAAATCACATCAGCCTGGGAGCTTACGAACTCTTCCGTGAACACCATCTACCTTTTTTTGTATCTCACAAAATGTAATCACTGGATCCTATAATCTTCATTTCACCCTATACCGTTCGCATTTACCCCGCTGGATGATCTCAATTTCCCCATAGGGTATCGGGTAAAGTTTTCGTTCACATTTTCAATGAAACATTGATTATTAAGATTTTTGTGATTAATAAGTAGATAGATAAACGTTGCAATAGTAGTTGGTTAACTCTCATTATTTTTGAGCGTTAGAAGTAAGTGTTCCCACTTTTCCCCAAATCATACCAGTTTTATTGACATTTTCACTTCAGAAGTGGTTGAAACAATCTCCAATGTTACAGACCTGTTGTATTCGATTCAGGTGAACTATATTTAAATAGGAAATACTTCTTTAGTGATGTGACCTTTATTTTTTATAACTGACAATAGTAATAATATTGACAAAAAACATCAAATGCAAAATAACAAAATACAAAGTGGTCTAGCACATATAATAATTCTCCGGGTTGTAGTTAAAAAGTCAATCATAGTACATAGTACAAGTGTTTGTGGATTTAAAATATGATTACTTTGTTGCTATTGAGTGCTCTGCTCTGTAGTATTCCCATTATAAGGAGGTGGAAAACTATTAAATATAGATGTTGATATACATGGCTTATTAACAAATTCATTAATATCATAATGACTTGTAGTATCTTCTTTTTCTTGGACCGCAGTCGTACTTATCGACTTTCGAGTCGATACTTCTGAGGATCGGTTGTTATAGTCAAAATTTTTAGAACCCACAGTGGATCTAAAAACTCCATACTCTCCTGGGTGGTAGTGGAAATTGTTGTTGATTGTTTTGCTGCCTTGATTGATTTTCCATGTTTTTTTATTGTTTTAATTCTTAATATTGCACGATCGGAGTTTGATAGAAATATCTTTTTATCATGTAGCCATCGTCCAATTCAATTATATAATGTAATTTTCCAAGGCGATTTATAACAGTTCCATAATTTCAATAAATGTTTCCATGATAATTTCGTGATTGTACTCTTATTCCGATTGGATAAAATTGCTCAAAACTTGGTTGAATTGCATTATTTTCATCTGGTTTTTGAGGTCGAATAAGATCTAATTTTGTCCGGATATTTTGACCAAACAACAATTCTGCTGGTGTCTTCCCGTTTAAAAGGGGTGTTGATCTGAATTTAAGTGAAAATCTGTGTAGTTTCTCATATATAGTTTCTGGTTCTTCAGACATTTTTTTCATTTGATCTTCAAATGTTTGTACATATCTTTCCGCTTGTCCATTTGTAGCAGGATATCCTGGAGCAATGAGTCTTTGTCCTATTCCATTTCCTTTACAAAATTCAACAAAATCTATTGATTTAAAAATGGATGCGTTGTCACTAACAATTATTTCTGGTAATCCGTAACAACTGAAAATTTCTCGTAGATAATGAATTGTTCCAGAAGTTGTTGGTGCATTTTTAAACATTTTAATTTCGGGCCATTTACTCTTTGCATCTACAACTTTGAAAAAATTATAATTAAATCACATATATTAGTGAACCCGTTGCCAATTTTTTTTCTGGTTCTTCCCATTGGTGTAGTGTCGCTTTTTTAGGAGGTTTCTTGATATCACAACACGCTTTACAATTATAAACTACATTCTCTATATCTTTATTAATACCCTTCCAATAACAGTATCTTCGGGCTATAGATTTCATTTTTACCATTCCTATATGTGTACTATGTAGTTCTTGTAACATTGCTGCTTGAAGACATTCTGGTATAATTACTAGATTACGTTTAAAAATTATTCCTTCCTGTAAAGAATATTCTGGGTCATAAATATTTCCATTAAGAAGTTTTTCTTTCAATCGCTATAATTCCGGATCTTGTTGCGTTTCATTAGCAATTATATTAAAATCTAAGGTGGTTGTGGAAATTTAATTTACTGTGAATATTCTGTAAAAATTCATTATCGATTGCCATATTTTCATTTTCTTCTAGAGATAACGGATCTCTTGACAAATAGTCTGCATTAGTATGATCTGAAAAGTTTTCATATTCTATAGTATAATCAAATAAAAATAGTATAATAAAATAAAAATTGTGCGAATCTGATCATTCGTGTAGCTGTTAATAAAGGAAGTTGTTTTGTTGTATTTAAGAGAGTTATCAAAGGTTTATTGTCAACAACAAGTGTAAAATGTCTTCCATAAATATAGTGAAACAGTTGTTTGAATGTCGAGTAAATTGCAGTAGTTTCCCGATCTAATTGACTATAGTTTTTCTCTGCTTTTGTTAATGATCTTGAAATAAAAACAACTAGTTTTTCTAGACCATTCAGAAGATTGTGTGAAAGTACACCAGAAATGGCATGTGGACTTGCATCAGTAGCTAGTATTATTGGAAATTCTGGTGAAAAAGACTTGCTTGCTGGCTATTACCTGTTTGGCATTGTTAAAGGCAGCTTCACATTCTTTGGTCCGAATAAATGGTGCATTTTTTGAAGCTTGCTTCTCATTGCAAGACATAGGACTTTTGAGAAGGCTAGTAAAACGTGTAGCGTTACGAAAAAGGGTTCGTCACGCGATAACTCATTCAAGCGACTGTGCGCAATCTCTCTTGCCGCACTGAGCTCGCACACCTATGGGTGTGAAAAATTGTCAAAAATGGTCAAAATTTTGAAAAAATGGTTAATAATTGCCAAATATGTTAAAATTGTTGAAAAATTGTCAAAAATTGTCAAAATATTGAAAAAATTATCAAAAATTGTCAAAAACGTCGAAATTTTGCAAAAATGGTTGAAACTTGCCAAATATTTTCGAAAATTGTCAAAAACTGTTAAAAATGGTCAATAATTGTCAAAAAATGGTCAATAGATGTCAAAATTTTGAAAAATGTTTAAAATTTTTGAAAAATTGTCAAAAATGGTCAATAATTATCAAAAAGGGTCAATAATTGTCAAAACCAATCAAAATTCGTCAAAAATTCTCAAAAATGGTCCAAAAGGATCAAATGGTCAAAAATTGTCAAAATTTTGGAAAAATGGTCAATAATTGCTAAATATGTTAAAATTTTTGAAAAAAAGTCAATTATTGTCAAAGACGGTCAATAATTGTCAAAACTCGTCAAAAACTGTCAAAAATGGTCAATAATTGTTAAAATTTTTGAAAAATTGTCAAAAATTTTCAAATATGGTCAAAAAATGTCAAGAATTTGAAAAAATCGTCAACAATTGTCAAAAACTTCAAAATTTTGGAAAAATGGTTAATAATTGCCAAATATTTTCAAAAATTTGGAAAAATGGTCAATAATTGTAAAAATTTTTGAAAAATGGTCAAATTTTTCGAAAAATTGTCTAAAATGGTCAAAAATTGTCAAAATTTTGAAAAAATGGTCAATGATTATAAAAAACTGTCAAAAATGGTCAATAATTAATAAAAATTGTCAAAATTTCTGAAAAATGGTCAATAATTGTCAGAACCTGTCAAAAATGCTCAAAAATGGTCAATAATTGTTAAAATTTGGAAAAATGGTCAAATTTTTTGAAAAATTGTCAAAAATGATCAATAATTGTCAAAACTGTCAAAATTGGTCAATAATTGCCAAAAATGGTCAATAATTGCCAAAAATGGTCAATAATTGTTAAAATTTGAAAAAATTGTCAAAAATTTTCAAAAATTGTCAAAATTTTGAAAAAATGGTCAATAATTGCCAAGTATGTTAAAATTTTTAAAAAATTGTCAAAAATGGTCAATAATTGTCAAAGACGGTCAATAATTGTCAAAATTCGTCAAAAATTGTCAAAATTTTTGAAAAATGGTGAAAAATTCACGAAAAATGGTCATTTTATTGTGCATAAGAAGCAAGCTTCTGTCGGTGGTCCGACAACCGCTCACCTTTTTTTGTAATATGTTCAGTGGCTGCATAATTGTAGAAGCATGAGGTATAAATTTATCATAATATCGAATCATTCCTAGAAACTGTTGTACTTGTTCCATATTTTCTGGTCTTGGTGCTTCTTGTATGGCCTTGATTTTATCATCCGACTTTTTAACCCTTCTTTGGTTATAATTTGCCCTAAATATTTAATTTCATTCTCGAAAAACTTGCATTTTTCTTTGTTTAGATGTACATTATGTTTCCGCAATTTTTCCAAAACTTCAATGAGTCTAGCTTTGCATTCCTGTAGAGAGGAAACTTGAATTGAAATATCATCAAAGTAAGCTGTGGTACCATCTAATTTATTAACAATTTGATCAATAATCCTATGGAATTCACTAGGTGCGGTTTTGATTCCAAAATGCAATGGCTTTGCAAAGTACGTTCCTCTATATGTAGATATTGCTTGAAGCTTCGTCTACTGATACGTGCAGGTATTTGATCAATAATCCTATGAAAGTGCGGTTTTGATTACAAAATGCAATCGCTTTGCTCTATATGTAGATATTGCTTGTAGCATCGCACTCTCTTCGTCTACTGGCACGTGCAGGTATGCTTTGAATATATCAAGAGTACAGAAATATTGCCCGTTTCCCATTTTATTGAAAATATCTTCTATTCTTGGAATCGGGTATCGATTGTCTTGAAGTTGTTGATTCAAAGTGACTTTGTAATCAGCGCATAACCGAATCTTCGCATCACTTTTAGGTACAATCACTAATGGCGTGTCCCATTCTGAGTAATCCAATTTTTCTATTATACTTTCGTTTTCCAAAATATCTAATTCTTTGTCAACTTCCTCTTTTAAGGCGTATGGAATTTTTCTTGGTTTGAAAAAAATCAGCTTGGCATTTGGTTTAACTTTGAGGGATCAATGTATGTTTGGAATTTTTCCTACAGTTGAAGTAAAAACATCTTCAAAATCTTTAAAAATTTCATCTAATGTAGGAGCGGAATTTGGAGCAGGAATAGAGAGAGAGTTTATGTTTTGAATGTTAATTTTTAACCCTCCATCGCTGGCACCGTTAGAAAAAATCTAACATTTTTTAAAAATTTGTCATAATTTCTCCAATTTTTCAATATTTTTGCTGTGTGTCCAGGAAAACTACTACGACCCCACCCACAATACCCTTGTATAGTGGAGTGGGGTGATGTTTTCGTTTTGGTACCAAAACTAATTTATTTTTGAATTTTGGTGTTTTGAATGACTATAAGTGGGTTTGGAAGTTGAGCATGGATGAAAAAACTGAATAGCAGCGGCTGAAATGGTTTGAAGAGGTAGAGGTTGATGAAGGAAACGTTCGATTCCGATGATGATTTGAGTGACCGGTCTTCGGAGCATAACGAATATCAGTGTATCTAATCTACAGTCCAACTCTGATGCTAGTATTCCTAAGTTTCATGGAAAAGATAAGACACCTTGGTACAAACAAAAACCGCCTGAATTTAGGAAATGATTACAGACTACAATGTTACAAAAGGAGGAGTAGATGCGGTCGACAAAATTTAAGCGGACTACACTAATTTGTTGTCAATGCTTCGGTAATAATGAAGATGCCTAAAGTTTGTTTTCTGTTAGTTTTTCCATTGCCAAATAAACTTATTGAAGGAAAACTTTCAGTCGCAGAGCATTCATGGCCGGATGCCTTTTTGAAGAAATAAGTTTCAGTTTTCTATTATGGCCAAGTGTATTTTTTGTAAAAAGAAACATTTTTATAAATATTTTAAGTTAATATATTAAACTTTTTTTTGAAAAATTATAGTGTTAGTGCAAAATAAATGGATGTTAGATAAAGCCTAAAGCGCGAGCGATGGCGTAAAAAAATGAGGCGCGAATGACGGAGGGTTAAACTTCTAATTCATCTTCTTCTTCCAAGTATAGCATTGCCATTTCCTGATATGACAAATAAATCTCCAATTATGTTACTATTTTTGAAAGAAACAGGAACTTGAACATATCCCAATGGATAGAAAAGATGATTAGTATAGGAACGGAATTTCATGCATGTCAGTAGCATAAGACCTCTCCAAAAAACGTAACAAAGTTGTGAAGAAATGAATTAACAGTGATCGCTATCTTGTAATGGAAACTGGAGCACCCCAAAACCAATAAAAGAATCGTGGATTCTTTTACTTTTTAAAACTACACAAATAAAGCTCACATATTGCAATTCGTTAAACCGAATCTACCTCCTGGCTATCTGTTTTACTGTTTTCAGCTTTGGAGAGTCTTTTATGCCGTCGCCTAACCAAATACGAATAGTGCAACTCACACATCCACATTTATTTCCACCCATAGCGTTTTGAGGTGAAAACTCGAAGTGTCAAAAAATGGATAAAAAAATTTCTGATATAAATTTTATTTGATTACAGTATTTTGGTTTTCGTTACCCCGTAATTATCCTCAATTTCCTTAAATTTGGAATAACATTTGATGATTTTTCGCTTTACTCTCTTAACATATCTTCACTCAACTCTACGACTCAACTTTACCTTAAGCACACCACTAAGATAATTTACAACAGAAGTTAGGATATCAACCAAACAAACATCTTCATAGAATGAGGTTATCAGACACATGCTTATGTCAAGGCTATGAACAGAAAGACGAAGCGGTAGAGCATATCCTCTTTAATTCCTCGGCTCTATCAACCATTCGTAAATCCGTGTTCAGCAAGTTTTGGGTAACACCAGCTATTCTGAGAGAAGTACCTCTTGGGGACGTTATCACTATTTTAAGACCTTAGTCTGGTTGACGTACTGGAGAGGGACTTCCAGGAAGATGCTCAAGCGAACGTAGGCATCCGATAAGAAATGATTTTCCGAAATTGTACCCCTAAGGGGGTGAAAAACGGGGGCAAAGTTTGTATGGGACAATGTGATTCCTTGGTCCAATCATCTTAAAATTTTGCATGAACATTCTTTAACAGAATTTATGAAAAATTTGTTTCGTATTTTATTAAAACTCGTCTAACGGGCCTAACGGGCTTAAAAAGGGGTAGAAGGTTATTTTGGAAGTGATTTGTATCGAAGTTGATATTGTTGCGAGGTTACCAACTCAAAGCCGTCCCTGTCTCTCGACTGTAAATTTTGGTGGCTGCGCTCCTTTTGAGTTTCGAGAATATTCTCGAAAAGAAGCTTTGTGTACGCATAGGACGAGCGCGGAAAATACTACAATTTTGGAGAGTTGATAAAGACTATATATACGCGGGTTTTTGAGTGAGTAGACATTAGTGAAACGAAGACAAAGAGTTAGTTCACAGACAGAAGTTCTTAGTAATCGGACAGTGAATGAATTAGTGAAGATAAATAGTGTAATATTCAAGTGGTAAAAATAAATTAGAACTTTTATACCGAGTGTACATAAATTAGTAGACATTGAGTAAAATGTGTATATAAATTAAGTTTGATACAGTGTGTGTTTCTTTAAATAAATAAATAGTAATTAGCCATAGTAGTGTGTATAATTTTTTCCCACAAGTAAAAACTATTTAGATAAATAAGAAAAACATTACAATATCAATACTCCTTATTGCTTTTCATTTAAATCATACGTTTTATTTGGCACGTTTGAAAACTCAATCCAATTTTATTCAAAAAACGTTGAACTCACTTAAAAGCTTGGTGCAATGCAATACTCTTTAAAATTGGAATGTCAAATATAAAAGAATATTTAAATTGAATCAAAATTAGAAATTTCAATTTTATTTTTTCTTGGATATTTGAATCAAAAACTTTTAACGTAATAATTTATATGTTATAACAAAATTAATAACGTGAAAAACGAATTAAAAATACCATTGGCACCATTTTCGACTTCTACGCGGACGAAGTCGCGGGCAAAAGCTAGTATGATAGATATTTCAATGTATTTAATACATATTCATTCATTCAGAGGATGAGGATAGCCGTGGTCGTAAGCCACTTTGCCTAAAGATTGTGATCGCTTATTGTTGTTAAAATGTACTGCTTTGTTAGGGTAGGTGTCACACGATAACGGCTATCCTCTAAACATCACAATGAATATAAATTGAATACATTGAAATATATTAAGTGTAGGCTGTTTATCTAATAGACGATACAAAGTATTGTATAGTTTGCACATAACACTTTCAAATGGGAATATTTTCTTGTTTCATACTTTTTTCAGTAGTAGGATTTCTTTTTCATTCATGAACGAGGGAATTTTTTTGGTCAGGAATGAGTAGAATAACTTTCAGAAAACAAATATTTTTCACTTTAAATGA
Organism: Lochmaea crataegi; assembly: GCA_947563755.1. Classification (NCBI taxonomy): domain Eukaryota; kingdom Metazoa; phylum Arthropoda; class Insecta; order Coleoptera; family Chrysomelidae; genus Lochmaea; species Lochmaea crataegi. The sequence continues at coordinate 42,937,000 of OX387424.1, forward strand.
TTATTTTCAAACTCAAAATGTGGTATTTCATTCCAATGTATACAAAATTTATTTTATGCAAGGGAAATGAGCAGTCCATTGATTATATCAGTAACATATTGATATGGCCCTTTTTATCTCTTAATAACGATTTGACTGCATATGCGACATTAGTTTGATTAACTCTGTTGAAATTGCACTAGTAATTCGAAAGATTAGCTGGCTTTATAGAGCGTAATAAAACTGACTTTTCCGACGACTATATGTGAAAATGTCATATAGCACACAGCTTAATTGCAGCGAAAGTTGCAAATATAACTCTAGAGAGGAGAGGAAATAATATAACCATTAGAATTACTTAAAATCCCCCCAGTCAAAATGGACGCATCTGGAATGGGGGTAGAAAATATGAGAAATAGTGCAAAAATTCAGTTCGGCTTTGGCTGTTGAAATCAAACGAATAATGAGTCAATGTAGAATTGAAAAGTTAGTATCACTCCAGTGTTATATGTACGTATGCAGTCCACAATACGTCTAATCGGTTGGTTTGATTGATTGTTATTCATAAAAATTTCAGTATCCTAGGGTAGGTAGAATGAAATTAAATTTAGGTAGAAAGAAATACCAAATTGAAGTATTTTTTATGTTGAGGTATTGTTTACATTTCTAAAGGATGTCTTTTTAAAGTGTGCTTTGCAATTCATTCCGTGAAAACGTCAAAGGAAATTTTAATCGACTGTTTTGCATCAGCATATCGAATTTATTATAGATGTTTCACGACGAGTTTACACTATCTATATATTGGAGACAATTTACACGATTTTTATAAAAATTGGCATAGATGGAGAACAAGTTATGGCGAACTTATGGGAAATATTTTGACATACATGTCACTTTCGGTATAACCGGTATTTTAAATGTAACACCCTGTATATTATCAACTTTTCGGATTCTACATTAAATTTTAATGTCACTTTGTGTAGAATATCTTATATTATTATATAAAAGTTATACTTATTCAGATATTAATAAATAAAAAATTGACAGGTGCAGACCTTCATATTTAAAATTCTGTGTGAACATCCCCAATACCAAATAAAAAACATCTTGTCGGGTGTATTAGTAGGACGATGAAGGTGACATAATCAAAACTCCTTTTTTGTATACAGGGTTCGTAAAAAAGTGATTAAAATTTCAACTTCACAAATGTCAAAAATCTCAATTTTTTTAAATAAAACAACCATATTTTTATTCTTTCACTTCATTCTAAGGTCCAAAATAAGGGCAGTTTATGTTCACTTCCCTATACCAAATCTTAAGCGTTTTTGAGATATTAACATATACTTCTTTAAACATATTAATTATTTATTTAAGACTTATTATTGCGTAGGCGTGGGCCGTGTCATTTATTCTCTTATTTTAGCAGGCTGTGTATTCACCTGTCATAGTTAAATAGTATTAATTGTCATTATTCAGGTATAACCGGAAGTGACATGTATGTCAAAATATTTTCCATAAATTTGCCATAATTGTCATTTATGCTAATTTTTAAAGAAATGTGAGCTCGTCGTGAAACAGGTTATAGGTATGTATATCTTTATATATCAGGAATTTTTGTGGGGATGTGGCATATTGAATTATTTTAAGAACGTATTTCCGAACTTTCGAATATCTATGTATGTTTTTTGAATTTCTTTATATTTATTCTAATATATGTACAGTGTGGAAACCACTTATGGAATAAAATTCTTTGTCATTATTTTAGAAAATTATAAAAAATGCCGAGACACGTCAACTTTTGAATTGAGGGGGACACTTTTTGGCGCTAATGTCATAAACGTCAGATTTACCCCCTCCCTACTGGAGACACCCCTTACATTTTTTCAAATGGCATTAGGTATCAAGTCACACCTCATTTAAAAGGTCTAGTAAATCTCTATTCAATCATTTTGTTTTGCCTTTGATACGAGCCTTCCATTGTTATTTGATCGTTGTTTAAAATTGGCTCTTTTTCAACTTTTATTGCCTGAAAGTTAACGGTGGTCACTTTGACGGCATGATTAAATAGCAGTTTTTCCTTGTTAACAGTTGTCTTTTTACTATTTGTAAATTTTTCATTCTTTAAAGAGTCTTTCTATCATAACAAAATGTGGGAGCATACGAAAAGTTGAAAAAGAGCCAATTTTAAACAACGATTAAATAACAATGGAAGGCTAGTATCAAAGGCAAAACAAAATGGTGGAATAGAGATTTACCAGACCTTTAAAATGAGGTGTGACTTGATACCTAATGCCATTTGAAAAAATGTAAGGGGTGTCTCCAGTAGGGAGGGGGAGAATCTGACGTTTATGAAATTAGCGCCAAAAAGTGTCCCCCTCAATTCAAAAGTTGACGTGTCTCGGCATTTTTTATAATTTTCTAAAATAATGACATAAATAATTTTATTCCATAAGTGGTTTCCACACTGTATAACATTCTCGTGTCACGGCGTTTGTAATTAAACTCCTCCGAAGTGGCTAGACCAATTCTCATGAAATTTTGTGTGCATACCGGGTAGGTCTGCGAATCGGTCAACATCTATTTTTCATACCCCTTAATGTTAAGGGTGGTCCACCCCTTCATTTTTTTTATTTTTCAGACAAATTTTTTTGTTTTTATTTTTTTATGATACAGCATTCAAAAATACATACAACCCTAAATTTTCACCCTTCTACGATCAATCCCCATTTTCTATTTGTTAATTATAAACTTTAATTTTTTTTTTTTATTTTGTCATGACTTAGAATAATCAAATTAATCATATTTCACATTTCTCTTAATTTTCACGATCAACCCCTATTTTTTCATCGCAATTTTTATTATTTTTTATTTTATCTACAGATCCGCAAGATGGCAATTGAATATAATAATTGTAGTACGATAAATTCTTTTTCAGAGTTTATAATTTCAATTTCCTTTAATTATGATTTTTTTTCTCAATTCAATTTGATCTTCCTCCCTCGCAGGTCGATAACTGATCAACTACCAATCGATCAGTTATCCCCGCCAGGTGTCTACCGTTGTCACCTCTCATCCAGCAAACTTCACGGAGTATACATATAAAAGAAAGTCGTGTTAGTTACACTATTTATCACTCAAGAACGGCTGAACCGAATTGGCCGAAAATTGGTGGGGAGGAAGCCCTTACCTAGAAATTCCTAGAAAATGAATACATAGATATTCTAAAGCTCGGAAATAAATTCTTAAAAGCACACTCTGGTATTATTGCCACATCCCCAAAAAAAATTCCTAATATACAAATAGTTCGCAAGAGCCATGGGTACCACTAGCAGCTGCTCTTCAAACGGCGCCTTACCTCTTTCAGGAAGCAGCATCGAGGCAGAAATAACGGAGACAAATATCTCCAGAACCTTGCTGCAATCGGAATTTCAAAAATGCAAAAATACTACTTTTATCTCAAATTTCTACAATTCTAAAGTTAATTGTTATTTTGTTTTTGTTATTATTTCATTACTTTTTCATAGAAGCAATTAATCAATGTTGCTGTTTAAAGTTAACAGGAAATATATATCTTTTTGTAGAATTTGCAATAATCTATGGACTTCGGAAAAAGAATGTACCCTACTATTGTGGAAAGTGCCATTCCATACTCGAGGTATTGTGGCCCTTTGCTCTTATTCTCTCCATTATTTTTTATTAATCCATTCCATTCGATCCCAGTGAAATTATAACTGCACTACATAGTCAACGTCTACTTTTTAATATTTTATTATTTGGATCCAGAAATTCATTGTATCCAAGATAAATTAAATATTAAATAGCGCAAACCGAAACATATTCATGCATTATTTATCACAATCTATTGGATTGGTTAAAATAAACATTGTAAAACATGAATATATGTTTTTTAGAAGTAAATTTACATCGTAATTTCTAAATAAACAGAAAATGCAAATATACTGAACGATAAAAAGAAAAAGAAAAAAACTACCTATATTCCAATATTTCGAAAATTGAGAATGTTTATCATCATACCTACCAAAGTGTGCTAAATTGCATTAGACTTGGTGACTTAATAAATGATTATCTTCATACTCTTAGACTAATGAACTCAAGAGACAACTTGAAGCTTTCATAAAATGTTGGTAAATCCGAACCAACAAGTTTTGACAACAAGTAACGAGTATGCCTTTCTGATCGCTAATGGCGTACTGGTAAAAGCGTGGGTACTTTATTAACATTTTATGAACTATTTACTTACATTACTTATACGTAATTGTTCAAGATACGAGGGTTGTCTTTTATATTTTGCATAAAGAGGTAGAAAAAAAAAGAGTAGATAACTTTTAAACACTATTCTTTTTCAAAGTATTCTCCACGAAGAGAAATGCATTTTTAAATCCTTTGGAACCAATTCTGGAAGCATTTATTCCACTCGCTTGTTGGTTCATCAAAAATAGAGTTTTTGAAGAAGTTAACTGCATCTTCTGGGGACTGAAACCTTTGACCAAGCAGTTCATTAATTTGTGGAAAAGTAAAAAAGTCGTTAGGACTTATTTAAGGTCTATATGGAGGATGGTCCAACAATTAGATGTTCTCTTGCTTTAAATTTTTTTTCGAGCTGTGTGGTAACTTGGTGGGGGATCATTCGTCGTTGGGGGGTTGGTTTTTCGAAACTTAGCAATTACTTTCGGCAAACAAATCGATATGTACCAATCAGCAGTAACAGGTCTTTGATGTTGCAGAGGAACTGTTGATACATTACCCGCTTTTGAGACCATCGCCACCCCACCATCTTTTTGGAAACGCTTCGAGAACGGATAGCTTTCGTCGGTTTTGGTTCATCTTGGAACACCCAAACAGCCGACTGACGCTTATTTTCGGATTTATAAGAGTAAATACAGGATTGATCACCACTAACAATACTGTATATCGCTCATTCGAAGCAATAGTGACACAACTAAAAATGTCTTCATTTTGTAGTATTAAGTCAATTAGGTTTAAAAAATATTAAAGAATATTGTTGAACAGCGACACATTTCTGCCGTACAAAGCAAAAATGAAGTAACTCCAAATTTAAAGGTTTTGGCTAGAGCATTTTGTTTATTTTAAAATAGTTTTTTAGATTACTTCTTGAGAATTGACACCACAGTGTTGTTTTTTTTTTAACTTGATGGTTTTTTTTGTGCTCTTGTTAAATATCTATGTTTTTGATAGGTTTTGAGTTACTGCATTTTACAATCGCCCTGATATTCATTATTAAAAGGAAGTAACTCCACATGCTAGGTTTTTTGATAAACTAAATTTCAGAAAACAAAGAAAAAATCAAGCAACTGGATTTAATATTTAAATTAAAAGAGCGCAAACAATTAAAAAAACTTACTAATAGATTTACAAGGCATAGGATTTTATAAATTGGTTTATTGAAATAAAGTAAGACTGAGTTTCAGTTCATCTGAAGAACAAATTTTTATTTTTATTAAGTGAAAATGATATTTCAACATGGCCAACCAATATTACAACCTGTAGTTTTAAAAAAAATGTAAATTTTAGTTATTTTGGTACATATATGTTAATTTTGGAGAAAAACACGTCCACACGTGCATAAAAGGGTACTGCATCCAATACTTTTTACAAAAACTAAACAATCATCTTATTATTTTTAAAATGTAACAAACAAAAATTTTCTCGTAAGCACCTATTAGTAAATATTGCCAAAAACTTTCTTGTATTAATAGCTTCACAGTTTTTTTTAATGTTTGAGCAGCAGAAATAATTCCTAAGTCATCAACATCTTCTCTACTTGGCAGATTTTTCCAAAAAATTGGTTTTCTTGGGGGCATATACTGTGTAAGCTCCTTAATAATAGTATCTTTCTTTTTTTTTTTTTTTACCTCTCTCGGTTGTGACCTACTTTGGTAATTCTAATTTTAGCTTCGGTTCCAAAAAATATACTTCAGAAAAAGTTTCTTGCTCTAGTTCATTTTCAAAGAAGAGATTTTTAGAGCCTTTTACAAATTGAACACACTTTATTTCGTTAAGTTTTGGCAATTCTGATCCCTTTTTTCTAGTTTGGCAACCATTTTCGAATTCTAAGAAATTCTCTGCGCGTAAATTAACGACTTTGTTTAACTTATTTAATGATTCTATTAAATGAACTAGGTCTTCGTAATCTAAAACTTCTGGGGTGTGTTTCCATTTTTTTACCTATAAGGCCATGAACCGCATCAGCTTTCATGAAGCTGTGTCCAGGCTCAAAATACTTCAAAGTTATACTTTTTGGTCCCCACACTTCGTTAACAAATATGGCACTAGCTGTAAAAAGGGTCCAGTTTTTATTTTGTGCTGTACAGTTGTCGGTCCAAAAAATTACGTGTTTTGTATTACTCGATTAGCTTTATTTATAACAAAGGTCAATTATAAGCAAGAATAGGATAATACAAAACTAAGCAGGTAAGAAGATTTACTGAAATATTTTTCACCGAGAAGTAGAGATGCTAGAATTTAGTTGTAAATAATCACTTGTAACGTTGACAGAACCCAGTTACTTTCTATTTACTCTGAAAATTGGGCGAAAAGGCTATTTATTGACATTTCAGGAAATAAAAAGCGAATAAACATTTTAAAATGTATGTCGAAGATAATAGTTTGATACTATTATAACGCCTTAAAAAGTTTTTGAAAAATATTTTTCAAAGAACAGATACCGTTCACTAAGAAGCAATAACTACTTCTTGGGCTATATGCCCCGACAGACATTGAATTACACTTCTAAGTTAAACGGGGTTGGTATATCTGCAAGATATAACCAACCATTCTGGTTTGTAATCAGAAGGGACAACATCACTTGCAGACCAGTTTCGGCGTATTTGCGCCTCATCAGTGCCTGTCCAGAAGATCTGAGAGCATGATCTTGGACTGGAGACAACGCTGAAACCTCATCAATACATCAACCCCAGTAAAGGAAATGCTAAAAATGCGATAACTGCGACATTCTCACATGAAAAGTCAAACCAAAATTCTATATTGACAAAAAACCTTCTATATTTCAGTTGATAGTCGGTTACAGAACATAAATATGTTCAAAATAATTACCGACGAGGGAAAGATGTTCATATGTGGAAAGCCAACGCTCTTTTCGAAAAACACATCTATGTTCAAATAAATCAGCGACCGAACTAACTGCAGAGGCGTTGGGAATATTACTAAACACACTTGGAAAAATAACCAAAACCCATTGGAAACATTACATTTGCGACAAACTAATTTTGGAAGATGAGGAAATTGAAAATTTTGAAGACGCGTCCGATATTGATCCTTCTATAAAGCCGACGGTAGCAGTTTAACAGAAGAATCAGTTTCAATTTTATGACTCATAAATATCACAAGAATGTCTTTTTATAGCTCTTCCTTAGCCAACTGGTTGACTCTTTCGTTACCAGTTATAGTGCTATGGCCCTCAACACAAAGAAACGTAATATTCAGTTCCAAGAACATAGTTTTGATGCTACCAACGCCTCTGAATAAGTTGATTCTATTGATTCGAAAGCAGATTTAGAATCAGTATAAATTACAGCACTTATGGAGAATTTTCTGTACATCTACGAGTTCTGTTGTGCTTATGCTACACTGAGATCATATATAACAATCAACTATAACACAAAGATACAATAATTATTTCGAACAACCTCCATGAAATAGAATATTGATAATTGTTACAATTTCCTCACATGTACAAGAAAAACACTAATCTTTTAAGTACCACTAAAAACCTCTGTATCACACTACAACGTCATTCCAAATAGTACATCACCTGTCTTGCTAGAAGAAGTATATTCTCGCATATATATTCACTTAAATAAGAAGCTTCTCTTTTATTAAAGCTGGGAAAAACAAAATATTTTTCCCAAAAATCCTTTGTTTTTTGAAGACATTGTTATAGTATTAGTACTCACCCGATATTTGAACGTAGTAATGGTTGAATATACCTGAAATAACAATTAAATGATATTAGTATAAACTTTAACCATAAACTTCCTAAGAAAGTTTAAAAAATAAAATTAGTTCTTTCAATGTTCTGCAGATAAATATGGCTAGAGTATTGTATATAAGAATGTTAATTCAAAAAATTCGTAACAAAGTGTAATAGACATCCAACGTTTCGGTAGCGTTCAAGCTGCCGATATTGAGAATTATCGTACCGGGTGTCTGATTAAGAGAGGTAACCCACAGTATCTCAGAAACTATTAAATAGTACAACTTAGAGAAAATAATCTGTAACACAAAATCAAAAATTATTTTCAAGTTTCCTACTCCACCTATAGAGGGCGTAGTTCACAATAATAATCCAAAAACATAATTTTTCTATAATAAATGTACCGTTATAATACCACATAATTTAAATATTCGTAATAATTAGATCATTTTACGTAAGTTTGCTCCAGTACTTTTTCCTCTATTTTGTAAAATAACTGGTAGGGGTAAGTGGGAAAGCTGACTCAATAAAACTGTTACAACTTTTGTTCCGCTTTATAGATTTTGACAAACTTGCGAGGAATTTCTAGGTATTGTGATTACTCTATTTTGAAAATAAGTCGTTTCCGTCGGTATCGTGTATCTCTTTGTCAAGGATTAAAAGCTACAGATTACGATTAAAGACTGAATTAATGTAATTGGTTTATGGATATGCTGAATGAAAATCCAAATTTTTGATCGAATATAATGTGGTCCGATGAAGCTACATTTTCCAGTAATGGATCTGAAAATAGACAACATAATACACACTATTGATCTGATCATAATCCACACTGGATGCAACAATATTTTAACCAGGGTCGCTGGTCAGTTAACGTATGGTGTGGGATTTTAGATGGTAAAATTATGGGACCTTTTTTTTATGAACATTCAAATGGCGAGCGTTACTTAAGATTCTTAAGAGATGAATAGCTTATTTTATTAGATGATGTTCCTTTAGCAGAACGGCAAAATATGTGGATACAACAAGATGGCTGCCAAGCCCACTTTAGAAATGAAGTGATGAATTTTTCAAACCAACAATATGAGTATAGGTGGATAGGAAGAGGTACATATTCCCGTGGACGCCAAGATTTCCCGACCTTACTGTGTCAGAGTTTTATCTATGGGATCGAATTAAAGATTAATTAGAAGCTGCTGCATATTCTACCACGCAGAGATTAAATATCTGCGTCGAAAAAGATGGAGATCATTTCGAGCAGTATTTTTAGGTTACTTCACTAGGTCAATGTATAGTTTCGCTGTTTTTGTTACGTTATTAATTATTGGTTATTGTTACAATGATACTGAGTTTCTCAAAATCCTATTTTTATGTATACCTATTTTTCATAAAGCGGAACAAAAGTTATAACAGTTTCATTGAGTCAGCTTTCCCACTCACCCCTACCAGTTATTTTACAAGATGGAAAAAGTACTGTAGCAAATGTAATTACGAAAATTAATCGACCTTGCCGTCCTGCAGGAACAGGATTCACAGACCAAGTAACCGGTCTGAGCAATATTCCTGGTGAGGGGAGTGAAGCACAGAGCAAGTTTACCCATCAGGAAAAATATAAATAACCGGAGATACTTCCCAGAATACACGGATATTGTACCTTTTCTTGCTATACGACTATGGCCAGAACAGACTTGAACTGGTTATGGGCAGTGACGCCAAACATCGAGGGACTGCACGAATATAAACCATAGAAGTGAGTTTCTCGATGACTCTATAATATCTGTTATTAATAAGGGCTTCCAACCAGCGGTTTTGAATAGGAACAGAAAAGAGGTATGAGATTTAACTACAGGTCAAACTTTCTGAGAAAAGAGATACGGAAATAGGCTCTTCATGATCAGGCCATGGACCTATTCAATTCAGTTTTGAAATAGGTATAGTTATTTGATAGGCAGTGCCTATGTCTCACTCTCACTCACCAAATGAACTAATCGAAATTTGTTTAGTTAAATATTCGTGAGTGTGAGTGTCTATTAGAGGAATATTGAAAAAAAATCAATAATTCATGACAACAGTAGTTGGAAAGCTCCTAGTCCAGTGAATAAAGGGTGCCAGAAGCGATTATACCTGCCGGTCCATGAATTATCCGTGAAGGATACGGTTTGACTAGTAATTGAACAATCAGGAATTTTACACACCTAATCGCCATTTTGTGGGGGTATTCCCGGCCACAAAGTTCCAAAAATTGGTTTCCCGCCAATACCTGCTAAAATATGGCATTTAGAGAATTTTTTTATGGGGGAAAAATGAAGATCGGGTCATTATCTACAAAAATGGCCCCGATGATTTTTGCCAAAAACTCGATAGTTTTCGAGATAATGGAATTCAAGCGGGATGCCTTATGTTGAGCTCCCGCTCCGGAGTCGAAAGAGTGGGTTCTTTGCACTTACTCATGACAGGGCGAACAAATTATTCAATATCTCGGGTAAAAATGCATATTTTTTCACGATTCAAAATTCAGATGAAGGGGGAAATCCACAGCTATCATATCCGCTGATTCAAGACCCTTTTTACATTTCCACCATATTTATAAAATGGGTCAAAGATTTCGTAATAACTTTTTTTTCGAGTGTCGGGAAATTTCTCATATTTTTCTTAATAATAGACATTTACTCTCGTTTTTTTTGTTATTACGGGTCCTTCAAAGGTCTTTATTGATTTCAGAAATTTTTATTGGCCATCTTTCTTACCCCTTGATTTTTCAGTTGGTGTTTTCATTTCCAAATTTTTGCTGTTTTTCGAGGTTGGGAATATTTTGCGAACAATCGCTGTCTAAAAGTTTGTACATTATCGGATTGTCTTCTAAGATACGTCATTTTAAAGCTTGGAATTTTTGCGTTTTGGTTGTGCCTCCATTTTTTTTCTCGAGTTTAGTGGTTTTTCAGAAATCCATAAACCGCGTTTTTGCGAAAAATATTATTGTTGCGAAAAAAATCATGAGGTCCATTTTTGTAGATAATGAACTACACTTCATTTTTCCCCTATATAAAAATTCTCTAAATGCCATATTTTAGGAGATATTGGCGGAAAACCAATTTTAGGAACTTTGGGGCCGGGTATACCCCCCCCCAAGTGGCGATGAGGTGTGTGAAATTTCTGGATGTTCAATTACTAGTCAAACCCTACCCTTCACGGAAAATTCATGGACCGGCAGGATTTTTGTACACTTTGTCTACTTTTCCTCCTTCATTTACTGGACTATACCGAAAAATTGAGAATAAAAATATCCAAAAAGCATTGTAGTTTGATTCCCATTAAAAACAGACCAAATGAAAAATATACTACAAGAAACAATAAATATTATAATAATTAATAATAATTATTACTATCTATTAACTATTTTCAATTGACCCAGAAATGATTTATATAGGTATTATTCAAATAATAACAATAATTGTAATAACAGTTCGAAATAATTACATGAATCCAGAATTATTTTGTGACATGATAACGTTCCAAAGTAAATAATATGCTTAAATATAATAAAACTTTATATAACTGGAATGAAAGAGAGATGAGAGTCTGATAAGTTGAGCGAAGATTTGAAGACGCCACTTGGTAAACAAAGAAAAAGAAAACGGACGGTTACGATTAAAAACATAATTTGACTTTAATTGTAACAAACATTGTTCAAAGCAAACACAAAAGAAGTAACGTTGAATATAACTTTATATTGGATAATTTAGTCCGCCAACTACGTTTTTCCCTACAAACATAAAAAGGGGTATTTTGAATGTGTTTTAATTTTCGCTGGGGTTGAATTGTCGCTTGTTAAAATATTTTATAACATTTTTGTAAGACAATGTAAAATAGTTAGGTATTGGCTGATTTAATACCAAAAACGAAGGTCATGTTTTCAATCTCAATTGAATTAAATGATTGACTAATGTATTATTCTTCCGGATATATTGTCGCGCAATGAATCAATTAATTCTACACACTTAATTTCATTTTTAAAGACCTAAATCGTGCCGTTAAACTTACATACGAATTATTGCTACATGTTTATCTGAAGGTTAAATTTCTTGCTAGATACACTTATGTAATAAAATCACAGTTTAACCTTAACTTTTTCTTCTCTCAATTGCTAACAAAGCAACATACTCATATTAACTAGTTTTTTTGGTTTTGTTTCATTGAACAGTTTTGTCACATAAAATTTCGAAATCGGTCGGTTATTAAATAGAAAAATATATAAAATTTTTTAGAAGAAACCACGAAACCTTGACACGTCTGATTCGATTAATTTAAATTGTATGCTGTGGTAAATTGAAAGATTTTAAATTATGGTTCAAGGAAAATTTCCTTAATACGAGATAAAAATATAATTTTTCTACGATCGTGCAAAAAGTGACTATTTTTTGCACTATGTAGGTAATGTGCAAAAAGTTCAATTTTTTTTAATAGTGCATAGAAGTAACTTATTTTTTGCACTAGCAAAATCCCAAGTGATATTGCCAAATATTTAAATATTGAAAGCCCAATGGAATAAACGGGACAGTGCTATCGCAGATCTTCTGCAACCTTATTAGAAGAATCAGGGGCAGATACATTACCATTAAAACGTCATGGAGGGTGGAAATCCTCAACTGTAGCGGAGGGCTACATCGAGGAGTCATTTTCCAAAAAAAAAAAAAAAAAATAGTTACTTAAATTCTAGATGGTAAACCAAGTTCCAGTACCGGAAGCTTCACAGTCCGAAAAAGAGATGTTTCAAGTGAAGAACCTGATGAGACATCCAGAAGTAGAAAGGAAACAAAAAATGAAGTTTGTCCATCACTAACAATTGTTAATTGCTCTAACTGCGATATTAAAATCCAAATCAACACAAAAAAGTGAAATTAGTACTTAATTTTTTCTTGTAGTTACCTACTTATTGTAAAATACTCTAATAAAGAGGTGTCTTTTTTCACGAGAAGTAATTGTCAATTCCATGAGTGGAAAAAATACACTTTATGCATATGTTGCATGCACTATTTTTTCTACAATCAAGCAAAAACCAAAAAATGTGTTATTTAGGTTGCTCTAAATGGACGAAAAATGGCGTCGATTTGAATGTTTATGTTTGTCATGATGACAAAACGCTAAGTAAAATGTCAGATGAGTGCAATCTTCAGAGCCATTAGCGGAAATATTAATTTAAAATTAGCGTTAAAAAATAGTATTTTATGCAACGATCATGTAATGATAGCCATTAAGACACGAGCATGTTGTAGGATACGAAACGAGCCGCAGGCGAGTTTCGTATATAATATGCGAGTGTATTAATGGCCATTACATGAAAGTTGCATACAATATTTTTTCTACTCCGATTAATAAGAATTATTTAATTAATAATTATCATATATAGTTACTTTTGAAAATCAAAATTATTTGACAGCTGTCAAATTAAGTGTCACCTGATATGATTAATTTCAGAAATGTCAACCAGGTATCCATGGCTATATTAAATATTGTGCGATTGTCGCATTCCTATTGGCTTAAAAATCTGTATCATAATGAATATTTGTATCATAATGAATATCATTATGATACAGATTTTAGTCTTTTAATAAGTATATTATAAAACGGGAGTAGGAAAACTACTTTATCTCACTCTAATGTCACTTTTTTAAACTAATTAACAAATACATATTTTATGTACGAAAATCGATTAAAAAAACGTCACATTTATTAATGATTGTAGAAAAACATATTTTATTTCGATCGTAGAAAAAATGTTGTATTCAACACGTGCAGAACGCATATTTGTTCCACTCAGCATAATTTCATGCATCGTGCAACAAATATGCACTTCTTGCACTAGTTACACCAATAACTATTTCTTTATAGAGAGCCACATCACCTCGATATAAATGTAATTCGGTCATCCAGTAATCCTTTTTATCCCACTATTTTGCTTTGCGGCATTCCCTGTGAGAGTTTTGAGAGAAAGAGAGAAATATGCTTCATTGTTATGAAAAATTCACAAAAGATAAACAAAGCGGAACAACTTAAGAAATATGAAATCAAAACAAAATGAAAACATTTTAACTGTACCAATACACTGTCAAAAATTGTTAAAATTTTGAAAAATGGTCGATAATTGTCAAAAACTTTTGAAAATGGTCAATAATTTTGAAAAATGGTCAATAATTTTGAAAAATGGCCAATAATTTTGAAAAATGGTCAATAAATTTGAAAACTGGTCAATAAATTTGAAAAATGGTCAATAATTTTGAAAAATGGTCAAAAATTTTGAAAAATTGTTAAAATCTCTAAAAATTGTCAAAAATGGACAATTATTGTTGAAAATTGCCAAAATTTTGAAAAATAGTCAATAATTGTCGAAAATGGACAATTATTGTTAAAAATTGTCAAAATTTTCAAATATAGTTGATACTTGTTTTTTTGAAATATGGTCAAAAATTTGGATTAATGGTCTAAAATTTCGAAAAATGGTCAGAAAATATCAAAAATGGTTAAAAATTGTCAATTATTTTCAAAACTGTCAAAAATGGACAATTATTATCAATAATTGTCAAAAATTGTTAAAGTTTTTGAAAAATTGTCAAAAATTTTGAAATATGGTCAATAATTTTCAAAAATGGTCAAAAATTTGGAAAAATGGTCCATAATTGTCAACAATTATCAAAAATGGTCTAAAATTTTGAAAAATTGTCAATTATAGTTAAAAACTCTTAAAAATGGACAATTATTGTCAAAAACTGCAAAAACTGTCAAAAATGGACAATTATTGTTAAAAATTGTCAAAATTTTGAAAAATAGTTGATAATTGTCAAAAATTGTTAAAGTTTTTGAAAAATTGTCAAAAATTTTGAAATATGGTCCATAATTGTTAAAAATGGTCAAAAATTTGGAAAAATGGTCCATAATTGTCAACAATTATCAAAAATGGTCAAAAATTTTGGAAAATTGTCAAAAATTGTCAATTTGGACAATTATTGTTAAAAATTGTCAAAAATTGTCAATTTGGACAATTATTGTTAAAAATTGTCAAAATTTTTAAAAATAGTTGATACTTTTCAAAAATTGTTAAAGTTTTCGAAATATGGTTAAAAATGGTCAATAATTGGCAAAAATGGTCAAAAATTTGGAAAAACGGTCTAAAATTTTGCAAAAATTGTCAAAAGTGAACAATTATTGTCAAAATTGGTCAATAATTGTCAAAAATTATTTAAATTCTGAAAATGGTCGATAATTGTCAAAAACTATTGAAAATGGTCAATAATTTTGAAAAATTGTTAAAATTTTTGAAATTTGTCAAAAATTTTGAAAAATTTTTAAGACATGGTCAACTGTCAAAAATGGACAATTATTGTTAAAAATTGTCAAAATTTTGAAAAATAGTTGATAATTGTCAAAAATTGTTAGTTTTTGAAAAATTGTCAAAATTTTGAAATATGGCCAATAATTGCCAAAAATGGTCAAAAATTTGGAAAAATGGTCCATAATTGTCAACAATTGTCAATAATTATCAAAAATGGTCAAGAATTTTGAAAAACAGTCTCAAATTTTAAAAAATTGTCAATTATAGTTAAAAACTGTTTAAAATGGGCAATTATTGTCAAAAATGGTTAAAAATTGTCATCATTTTGAAAAATGGTCAAAAATTTGGAAAAATGGTCACTAATTTTGAAAAACAGTCAAAATGGTAAATCATTGTCAAAAATGATCAATAATTGTCAAAAATGGTAAATAATTGTTAAAATTCTGAAAAATGGACAATAATTGTCAAAATTTTGAGAAATGGTCAATAATCGTGAAAATTTTGAAAAATAGTAAATAACTAGTACGAGCCGTTTCCGAAAATCGATTTAAACACGTAATTTATAAAATCGATTTACTAAAAATCGATTAATGTTACTATAAAAATCTATCTATCTATCGATTATAAGAAATAATCAATCGATTTATATAAAAATCGATTATTTTTTAACATCCCTAGTCAGTAGATCTTTTTAAGGTTAATCATGATGAATAGCGAAAATGACGATTTTTCTAGTACTATAATTACTTATAGTAAACATGCGTGATGAACTTGACTCTCGGTACCTGTCAACCTCGTGGGTTTTATTTATGCATTCTTTAACGTTCAATGATTTATTGAAAATAGTTTCAAGGGAATTTATTTCTTATTTTATTTTATGTCAAAAGGCATCACAAGCCAATAATCATCAACACTCACCAAAAAAATGCGAATATCTTTGGAATGACAAGAGATATCAGTTCGCGGTTTTGAGAGGTTAAAAAGTCATCTCCTTCTCCTTTTTGTACGCTGGATAGAGATATAGCATTTTTTTCGAAATTTCTCAGAAAAAATCATAAATAGAGCTAGGTGTTACATAAAAATTATATTTTGTGTCACCTAGCGAAAAACTATGTACTCATAAACATTTTTAATCATTATTTCAGGGCCGATTTTCCAAGATTTTTTTCTCCAAATTCTAGGACATACGGTTTCCTAGATACGGCCGGTCGCCTTCCTTAATGAATCACCCTGTATAAATGAAGTTTTGTAAATTGTATATTGAATGAATCGCTTTTTATTAATTTTTACCAATTATATAATAGGTTTTAAAGAGCATATATTGTTCGGAGGATTTTACTTAGTTTATTTTATTATTTCGGAAGTTTTTTTAATTCCAGAATTCACCCGTCAAATTCGTTTATTATACTCTGTCATCTACCTAAGCGAAATTGAAAACCTAACATTTTATCAACAATTTCACCGAAGGATGTGCTATAATTCCATTTTAATTAAAAATCTCTTCAACCGGAAAAAATAGCCGTAGGCAAGTTAAATATTGCAAATTAACGATGTTCCATTGAAAAAAAAAGGGCACACACAATTTTTGTGGTAAATTCTAATTTTTAAAATTGTAAAGTATATTCAAATATAAAAAAACAAGCCTCGAGCATTTAAGAGAATTCCCCAAAGACCTTAAACACCATGAAAAGTTGAAATCCTTAGAGTTTCTATATGAAATAAAAAGAAGTTCTGGTCTGAATAAGAATGCTTTCATAATCCCGGAGGTATTATACATACTGTTTGTTTAATGTGTCCACTGTCTGAGAAATGTTTACTTTGGTGAATAGGTTCGCTACAAAAAAAAACAGGGAAAAGGGAAAGAGAACAGGAAAAACGTAACTTTTATTAATAAAAATGTGTTATGTTATAACCATACGATCCATTTTATAAGTAGAAATAAATAAATAAAAACTTTTTTTCAATAATAGTTATTTGTGTATTTAGAGCGTAAAGTAACAGATTGCCGCTTGAGAAAGAATGTTGCGGCGATCTTTCCAAAGCGGCAATTTTACTTCACGCTCGAAAAACACACATACTTTTTTCTACAGTCGCCCTTTTAATAATTAAAACAGTTTTTTATATTATCTTAGGTTATAATAGGAGTGCTAGAATAATCGTCATTTCCGCTATTCATCATGATTAACCTTAAAAAGATCTACTGACTAGGGATGTTAAAAAATAATCGATTTTTATTTCCTTATAATCGATTTTTAGTTATCGAATTTTATAGTGATAATCGATTTTTAGGAAATCGATTTTATAAATCACGTGTTTAAATCGATTTTCGGAAACGGCTCGTATTATTTATTAACTATTTTTCAAAATTTTGACAACTTTTGACGATTATTGACCATTTCTCAAAATTTTGACAATTATTGACCATTTTTCAAAATTTTAACAACTATTTACCATTTTTGTCAAGTATTGACCATTCTGACTGTTTTTAATTAGTGACCATTTTCCCAAATTTTTGATAATTTTTGACAATTTTTCGAAATGATGACAATTTTTAACCATTTTTGACAGTTTTTGACAATAATTGTCCATTTTTAACAGTTTTTAACAATAATTGACAATTTTTAACCATTTTTGATAGTTTTTGACAATTTTTCAAAATTTTAGACCATTTTTCGAAATTATTGACCATTTTTGATAATTATTGACAATTATGGACCATTTTTCCAAATTTTCGACCATTTTTGACAATTATTGACCATATTTCAAAATTTTTGACAATTTTTCAAAAACTTTAACAATTTTTAACAATTATCAACTATTTTTTTAAAATTTTGAAAATTTTTAACAATAATTGTCCATTTTTGACAGTTTTTAACCATTTTTGACAATTATTGGCCATTTTAGACAATTTTCCAGAATTTCTGACAGTTTTTCTAAATTTTGGACAATTCTTCAAAAATTTTGACCATTTTTCAAAATTATTGACCATTTTTGATAGTTTTTGACAATTCTCGACCATTTTTCTAAATTTCAACAATTTTTGACAATTGTTGACCAGTTTTGACAATAACTGTCCATTTTTGACAGTTATTGACAATTTTTGACAAAAATTGTCCATTTTTAACCATTAACCATTTTTGATAGTTTTTCACCATTTTTGACCATTTTTCAAAATTCTAGACCATTTTTCAAAATTATTCACCATTTTTGATAATTATTGACAATTGTTGACAATTATGGACGATTTTTCTAAATTTTTGACCACATTTCAAAAACTTTAACAATTTTTGATAATTATCAACTAATTTTCAAAATTTTGACAATTTTTAAAAATAATTGTCCATTTTTGACATTTTTGACAATTATTGGCCATTTTTGACAATTTTCCAAAGTTTTTGACCATTTTTCAAAATTATTGACCATTCTTTATAGTTTTTGATAATTATCGACCATTTTTTTAAATTTTAACAATTTTTGACAATTATTGACCAATTTTGATAATAATTGTCCATTTTTGACAGTTTTTGAACATTTTTGATGGAAACTGTAATAATTCATAATATTTTAATGCTACCTTCAACGTTAGTATATAATAGTTATTTATGTATCAAGGGTACTAAGTAGATGATTATGCCCTGAGGGCGACAGTCTTACAAAGCCGAGTGCCTCTGGCCCGAGGGTTCGTAAGTCGCCCGAAGGTATATATTTATTAGTACCCGTGGTGCATACAAACTTTTATGTTCGTTTTGAATGATACTTTTTTTTTAAATTTAATTTGATTAAGCATTTTTTCTTATTTTTACCTGTGACATTACCTTGACATTATTATTGTCTGCGTTTTGTTGCTAGGGACATAAGTATTGAGATGTTTGATGTGTCAAAAATCAAAAATGGAACAGAGAGTCATACGACGAAGAATATGATCAATTTTTTAAATGGATGTCAGAAAATGCTGTAAAAAGCATTAACGAAACTGTGCTGATGGGGTACTTTGATAATCTATCCAAAATATTTTCCCCTAGCTCTATGTGGGCTAAATATTCGATTATAAAGAAGACTATCATGTTAAATGAGAATATTAAATATTTGTAATTTTCAAAAAGGGTACCAACCTACCAACCAAAAAAATCCAGTGTGTTTCTAGAGAAAATACCCTGAAATTTATTCATGAGGCACCAAATGAAACGTTTTTAATGAACACGTCTGCTCAGAAAAAATACTATTTTAAGCAACAGACAAGGCCGCTGTAGTGTACCTACAACCTGTTGGAAAAAACACATTTGGGAAAATTCCCTGTTTGATTGCAAAATATTTGGGTTTGAACAACCCCGAAAAGTACCCTGGTCGAACATCGACAACTCTTTTAGCAGTAACTGGAGCAAGCATCACTACGCTGAAGCGGTGAAGAGGTGAAGGTGGATGGAAGAGTACCACAGGTGCTGAGGGATATTTAAAAGACAGCATATCCCTAAAAAATGAGGTTTCAAGGATGTTGGCAGGCGTACCATCTGGATCTCGCATTTCCTTACAGAAACTAGAGACCCAGACAATGAATCATGAGTCAACCTTCGCTGCAGGAAATTTAGCTATCAGCGGAACCTTCCAGAATTGGAAATAAGATATAAACGTAAATTTATATTTTGTTAATAAACAATAAGTTAATCGAAAACTGTTTTTTGCGCCTTAATGCCCGCGCGGGCCATAATGTGTACTTCATGCCCCCACGGGATGTCATATAGCGTTGATGTGCAGATTCTGTCACCTAGAGGAGGAAACTGCAGAGCACATCCTATGCCAGTGCGATTGCCTAGCGAATGTGCGGTTTCTTGTACTAGGCGATGAGAAGCCACCGGCAGGGAACTATATGAAAGATTCAGTCTCGAAGCTGTTTGGCTACCTAAAAAGAGTCGGGCTGGAGAATGTAATCTAGATTCAGAGGACCACAATAGATCTGAAAAGGTCGCAGTGGAATAGGCCGATTAGCCACCTCATCAAATCTATCATATAGCGTTGTCATTCACGGAGACCTCAAAGATCTATTCTTTTTTCTACTGATTTCCTGAGGAAAGTCTCAGAAACTAGGAGTTCCTTGAGTTATATTTCCTGAGGGAATTTAAGGATATTCGCAGTATATGTGTGTGTCACTTTTTCATCCAGCTAGTGCTGTGCCCTAAGATTCTGCATTGCTATTGATTTCTAAAGTAAGTGAATTGAGGCTTTTCCCCCATTTCACAAAAGCAACGTTCTTCTTGCTCCTCTAGTTCTAATTTTTTAAGATGCCCATCCAGGCGGTAGTTTCCTGTTAGGTCACCTGTCAAAATTCTTAGTGCAGTCTTATTCTGGCTTAGACATTCATTTGTTCTCACCTGGTGCTCTTAGCCCCACTAGATCTTTTCAATGGTCAGATCTATTTTTTTGTCGTTGATTTTTTCTTCCAATATCACATTGGTGCTGATTCCGCAAATGAATTTCGGCCCTCACAAGGGTGCTTCAGTTCCTCTCTTTGCTAGTTTATCTGCTATTCCACTAAGATTTATATTGTTCTAGCCTAGTTCATTGAGTTTTTCTAGGCACTCTATACCATTTTAGAACTGATTACAAAAGAGCATTAATGGCTGCTTGACTCTCCGTCATTATGATAATCTTTTGCCTTTTATGTATCATATCAAAATTAAACTGATCATATTTTCCTATGACGTGAGTTTCCACTTAAAATATGTTTAGTGTTTTTACCAAGGTTTCAGAGTGGTTGGTTCCCCTATACTTATATCCCAGTCTCCCCCATTGCTTTAGAGTCATCTGTATACGAATACCATTTAAAGGTATTCTTTCCAAGTTTGGTAATGGTAATTAAAGTATTTTGTATTGAATTTATTTAAAACAGAATATTTTTCATCATATGATCCTATGGCATATCCCAGGATTTATAAATCTCAAAAAACGAGGAGATGTTGATTTCATCTTTACTTAAACTGTATTTTGTTCTTTCTGTAGCACTTTCCACCACCATGCGTGAAGTTGAGAACTACTTCCATGGCCTCTGTTGGGCTTAGTCTTTGAATTCTGTTTCTCGTCAACCATGAGCTAGTCTTACTACTACACGCAATTGCTCCTTATGTATGTATTTATGTATATTGGGATGATATTCACTGAGACCTAAAAGATCTATGAATGGCTCCATAAGTGATGATTGGTCTCACAATAGCTGTATACTATAAATTTTGGGTCAAAACAAAGTTCGTAGGTTAACAAATGGGTTAACCCCAGAAAAAAAATTTTGATAGGCGAGCCATTTAAGACGTAGTCACCTATTTACGAAATTTCATGAAAAATATGTTTCATCCAATTAACAGATAGGTGAAGTTCGATCTATGTTCGACTCCTGTACTTCTAGTACCAAACTAACTATCTAGCTTCAGTTTTTACAATTCAGACCAATAGAATTGTTTTTTTTTTCAAATAACCATTACATTTATTTACATAAATTGTAGAATGCTGAAGTGATTAGGTATACAAATTGTTCTATTTAATCAAATTATTCAATTTTAACACCGTTTAAAAATGTTTTTAAAAAATTTTGTTTCATACGCTTTCACTCAAAATACCATTGAAAAAATAATTACATTATTTGCTTTCTACACTCCGTGAAATTGCGGCCGACAAATTTTTACAGTTGTTACACTTAACCAACCAATTTTGTTGATAAAATAAAAATACATCTACAGCAAGAGAGTAAATAAAGTAAGTGGAAAATAATCCAGGGAACTTTACCGATGATCGATCAGCGAATAATGATAAGTAAAATATTCAGGAGGGTTTGAGGGAAAGTTAGCAGGGAAATGAGTGAAATAAAGTTTGACGTTGTGGATATTAGAGAAGTTTGAAGGGCAAACGACTATATGATTATTACTTTGACAGCGATAATATTTTATTTTTTCATATAAAACTTTTAGCGAAAATATCGATATCTGCTTATTAATTCTTTTCGTGTTTCACGAATTTTTGAAAATAACAAGAGCTCGACACAATTCCATTGTAATTCACCAAAATAACTCTGGTCGCAAGCTTATTTTCTCGACCCATTTTTCTTAGAAAAAGACGATTGTTCCTCCACACCAATTTATGATCGGGTTAACTTTCTGGTACGTATCTTGATGTAACATTAAGACGACACTATTTTCGCGAAGAAATCCCCAGAGAACATGTTCTAGGTCACACAGTTTTCGTCAAAAATATTACTAGCCTTTTTACAGGATGTGCATTATTGTGTACGTTTCAGTAGCTTCAAAAAATTTTATGAATCGTCGTCTAAAGTAGAACTAAAAGATTTGAATTGCAGAGAAAGGTTAGTGGTCAGTTTCTAACAGGACATCATTAAGAAACTTCCACTGAAATTGTACAAACAGCTACATGAATGGAAAATCAAATCAAATGTGCTAAGATCGGTACCATTCTATTCCTAATGGGAAAATAAGTACATGAAAATAAGGCAAAATATATTGGTATGACCCTGTAGGTGGAAAATTAATGGATCCTTGGATAAATATTCAATTTGCAGCTAAGGAACAATATTTTAAATTATATCCTGGTCGTTGTATTGAAGACAGCATCATCATGTCAGGTAGTCAAGCAGCCATTATAACACTGGGAAACCCAATGAACATCGCCACCTCACTGTGGGTTCCAGGACACATTGAAATAGAAGGAAATTGAATAGCAGATGAACTAGCAAAGAGAGATGCTGAATCACCATTTTGGGGGCCGAAACCGTTTTGTGGAATCAGCTCCAATGTAATATTGGAAGAAATAGGCTACGTCGAAAAGAAGAGAAGATCGCACCATTGGAAAGATCTAGTAGGACTAAGAGAATCAAAGATACTCCTGGAAAAATACAACCAGGTGAGAACAAATGAATGCTTGACCCTGAGTAAGACTGCACCAAGAGTTTTGGCGGGTGGCCTAACAGGAAAAATGCTACATTCAGATATTCGCGGCATGCATACCAAGAAAGCACCATAGGGCACAACACCTAGGAGAATACTGGATAGAAGAGGAACATTTACCTAAAATGAAGCCTGTGGATATCTTGAAATTCCTTCGGGAAATAGGTCTAATGGAACTTAGATTAGAATTGGAGTGGCTCTTTGTCCTATCCCACTGCGACCTTTGCAGATCTATTGTGGTCCCAAATAGGACTTCAAGTCTCTGAGAATTTCCTCAGGAACTGACCAGAAGAAAGGGGACACAATATATATTTTAGATCTCAGTGAATGTCACCCCAGTATGAATACATGCAACAAAGACAGTGAACAAGTTTCATAACACTAATTATAAGCCTAGAAATTATACTTTATTTTTATTTGTAAATATATTTTGGCGTTTTAAAATTTAGTTGGGGGTAGCTAGATTTTATTGGTATTTGAGTCAATTTTTGAAATTTAGTTAGGGGTAACTAGATTTTTATTGGTATTTGAGTTAATTTTTAAAATTTAGTTAGGGGTAGCTAGATTTTATTGGTACCTATTTGAGTTAATTTTTAAAATTTAGTTAGGGGTAGCTAGATTTTATTGGTATTTGAGTTAATTTTCAAAATTTAGTTAGGCGTAGCTATATTTTTATTGGTATTTGAGTTAATTTTTGAAATTTAGTTAGGAGCCACTAGATTTTTATTGGTATTTGAGTTAATGTTTAAAATTTAGTTAGGGGTAGCTAGATTTTTATTGGTATTTGAGTGAATTTTTAAAATTTAGTTAGGGGTAACTAGATTTTTATTGGTATTTGAGTTGATTTTTGAAATTTAGTTAGGGGTAACTAAATTTTATTGGTATTTGAGTAAATTTTTAAAATTTAGCTAGGGGTAGCTAGATTTTTATTGGTATTTGAGTTAATTTTTAAAATTTAGTTAGGGGTAACTAGATTTTTGTTGGTATTTGAGTTAATTTTTAAAATTTAGTTAGGGGTAGCTACATTTTTATTGGTATTTGAGTTGATTTTCAAAATTAAGTTAGGGGTAACTAGATTTTTATTGGTATTTGAGTTAATTTTTGAAATTAAGTTAGGGGTAGCTAGATTTTTATTGGTATTTGAGTTAATTTTCAAAATTTAGTTAGGGGTAACTAGATTTTTATTGGTATTTGAGTTGATTTTTAAAATTTAGTTAGGGGTAGCTAAATTTTTATTGGTATTTGAGTTAATTTTTACAATTTAGTTAGGGGTAACTAAATTTTATTGGTATTTGAGTAAATTTTTAAAATTTAGCTAGGGGTAGCTAGATTTTTATTGGTATTTGAGTTAATTTTCAAAATTTAGTTAGGGGTAACTAGATTTTTATTGGTATTTGAGTTGATTTTTAAAATTTAGTTAGGGGTAACTAGATTTTTATTGGTATTTGAGTTAATTTTTGAAATTAAGTTAGGGGTAGCTAGATTTTTATTGGTATTTGAGTTAATTTTTAAAATTTAGTTAGGGGTAACTAGATTTTTATTGGTATTTGAGTTGATTTTTAAAATTTAGTTAGGGGTAGCTAAATTTTTATTGGTATTTGAGTTAATTTTTACAATTTAGTTAGGGGTAACTAAATTTTATTGGTATTTGAGTGAATTTTTAAAATTTAGCTAGGGGTAGCTAGATTTTTATTGGTATTTGAGTTAATTTTTAAAATTTAGTTAGGGGTAACTAGATTTTTGTTGGTGTTTGAGTTAATTTTTGAAATTTAGTTAGGGGTAGCTAAATTTTTATTGGTATTTGAGTTGATTTTTAAAATTAAGTTGGGGGTAGCTAGATTTTTATAGGTATTTGAGTTAATTTTCAAAATTTAGTTAGGGGTAACTACATTTTTATTGGTATTTGAGTTAATTTTTGAAATTAAGTTAGGGGTAGCTAGATTTTTATTGTTATTTGAGTTAATTTTTGAAATTTAGTAGGGGTAACTAGATTTTTATTGGTATTTGAGTTAATTTTTAAAATTTAGCTAGGAGTAGCTAGACTTTTGTTGGTATTTGAGTTAATTTTTAAAATTTAGTTAGGGGTAGCTAAATTTTTATTGTTATTTGAGTTAATTTTTAAAATTTAGTTAGGGGTAACTAGATTTTTGTTGGTATTTGAGTTAATTTTTAAAATTTAGTTAGGGGTATCTAAATTTTTAATGGTATTTGAGTTGATTTTTAAAATTTAGTTAGGGGTAGCTAGATTTTTATTGGTATTTGAGTTAATTTTTAAAATTTAGCTAGAAGAAGCCAGATTTTTATTGGTATTTGAGTTGATTTTTAAAATTAAGTTAGGGGTAACTAGATTTTTATTGGTATTTGAGTTAATTTTTAAAATTTAGGTAGAGGTAGCAAAATTTTTATTGGTATTTGAGTTGATTTTTAAAATTTACTTAGGGGTAGCTAAATTTTTATTGGTATTTGAGTTATTGTTTAAAATATAGTTAGGGGTAACTAGATTTTTTTTGGTATTTGAGTTATTTTTTGAAATTAAGTTAGGGGTAACTAGATTTTCATTGGTATTTGAGTTAATTTTTGAAATTAAGTTAGGGGTAGCTAGATTATTATGGGTATTTGAGTTAATTTTTAAAGTTTAGTTAGGGGTTACTAGATCTTATAGGTATTTGAGTTAATTTTCAAAATTTAGTTAGGGGTAGCTAAATTTTTATTGGTATTTGAGTTAATTTTTAAAATTTAGTAAGGGGTAACTAGATTTTTATTGGTATTTGACTTCATTTTCAAAATTAAGTTAGGGATAGCTAGATTTTTATTGGTATTTGAGTTGATTTTTGGAATTTAGTTAGCAAGATTTTTATTGGTATTTGAGTTAATTTCTGAAATCAAGTTAGGGGTAGCTAGATTTTTATTGGTATTTGAGTTGATTTTTAAAATTTAGTTAGCTAGATTTTTATTGGTAATTAAGTTAATTTTTGAAATTTAGTTAGGGGTAACTAGATTTTTATTGGTATTTGAGTTAATTTTTAAAATTTAGTTTGAGATAGCTAGATTTTTATTGGTATTTGAGTTGATTTTTGAAATTTAGTCAGGGGTAACTAGATTTTTATTGGTAATTGAGTTGATTTTTAAAATTTCGTTAGGGGTAGCTAGATTTTTATTGGTATTTGAGTTAATTTTTAAAATTTAGTTAGGGGTTACTAGATTTTTATTGGTATTTGAGTTTATTTTTAAAATTTAGTTAGGGGTAGCTAGATTTTATTGGTGTTTGAGTATATTTTTAAAATTTACTTAGGGGTAGCTAAATTTTTATTGGTATTTGAGTTAATTTTTAAAATTTAGTTAGGGGTAGCTAGATTTTATTGGTATTTGAGTATATTTTTGAAATTTACTTAGGGGTGGCTACATTTTTATTGGTATTTGAGTTAATTTTTAAAATATAGTCAGGGATAACTAGATTTTTATTGGTATTTGAGTTAATTTTTGAAATTAAGTTAGGGGTAGCTAGATTTCTATTGGTATTTGAGTTAATTTTTAAAATTTAGTTAGGGGTAACTAGATTTTTATTGGTATTTGAGTTCATTTTCAAAATTCATTTAGAGGTAGCTAGATGTTTATTGGTATTTGAGTTGATTTTTAAAATTTAGTTAGGGGTAGCTAAATTTTTATTGTTATTCGAGTTTATTTTTGAAATTTAGTGAGGGGTAACTAGATTTTTGTTGGTATTTGAGTTGATTTTCAAAATTAAGTTGGGGGTAGCTAAATTTTTATTGGTATTTGAGTTGATTTTTAAAATTTAGTTAGGGTTAGCTAAATTTTTATTGGTTTTCGAGTTAATTATTGAAATTTAGTTAGGGGTAACTAGATGTTTATTGGTATTTGAGTTAATTTTTAAAATTTAGTTAGGGGTAACTAGTTTTTTGTTGGTATTTGAGTTAATTTTTAAAATTTAGTTAGGGGTAGCTAGATTTTATTGGTACCTATTTGAGTTAATTTTTAAAATTTAGTTAGGGGTAGCTAGATTTTTATTGGTATTTGAGTTAATTTTTGAAATTAAGTTAGGGGTAGCTAGATTTCTATTGGTATTTGAGTTAATTTTTAAAATTTAGTTAGGGGTAACTAGATTTTTATTGGTATTTGAGTTCATTTTCAAAATTCATTTAGAGGTAGCTAGATTTTCATTGGTATTTGAGTTGATTTTTAAAATTTAGTTAGGGGTAGCTAAATTTTTATTGTTATTCGAGTTTATTTTTAAAATTTAGTAAGGGGTAACTAGATTTTTGTTGGTATTTGAGTTGATTTTCAAAATTTAGTTAGGGGTAGCTAGATTTTTATTGGTATTTGAGTTGATTTTTAAAATTTAGTTAGGGTTAGCTAAATTTTTATTGGTATTCGAGTTAATTTTTAAAATTTAGTTAGGGGTAACTAGATGTTTATTGGTATTTGAGTTGATTTTCAAAATTTAGTTAGGGGTAACTAGATTTTCATGGATATTCGAGTTCATTTTCAAAATTTAGTTAGCTAAATTTTTATTGGTATTCGAGTTAATTTTTAAAATTTAGTTAGAGATAGCTAGATTTTTATTGGTATTTGAGTCAATTTTTAAAATTTAGTTAGCGGTAACTAGATTTTTATTGGTATTTGAGTTAATTTTTAAAATAAAGTTAGGGGCAGCTAGATTTTATTGGTATTTGAGTATATTTTTAAAATTAAGTTAGGGGTAACTAGATTTTTATTGGTATTTGAGTTAATTTTTGAAATTTAGTTGGAGGTAGCTAGATTTTTATTGGTATTTGAGTTGATTTTTAAAATTTAGTTAGGGGTAACTAGATTTTCATGGATATTCTAGTTCATTTTCAAAATTTAGTTAGCTAAATTTTTATTGGTATTCGAGTTAATTTTTAAAATTTAGTTAGAGATAGCTAGATTTTTATTGGTATTTGAGTTGATTTTTGAAATTTAGTTAGGGGTAACTAGATTTTTATTGGTATTTGAGTTGATTTTTAAAATTTAGTTATGGGTAGCTAGATTTTTATTGGTATTTGAGTTAATTTTTAAAATTTAGTTAGCGGTAACTAGATTTTTATTGGTATTTGAGTTAATTTTTAAAATAAAGTTAGGGGTAGCTAGATTTTATTGGTATTTGAGTATATTTTTAAAATTAAGTTAGGGGTAACTAGATTTTTATTGGTATTTGAGTTAGTTTTTGAAATTTAGTTGGAGGTAGCTAGATTTTTATTGGTATTTGAGTTGATTTTTAAAATTTAGTTAGGGATAGCTAGACTCACATACTTAAAAACCCATATGAGGGTCTGAAAAAGCTGTTCATTTTTCATTTGAATCATAGGTATAATCGCTGTAGATTTCCCACAGTTACAGTTCATCAATTATTTCAAATTCCGCGCATTTTTTAATAGCAATGAAAGGCGAAGGAATATATAAGCGACTTAATTTTAAAAATACCAATAAAATCTAGCTACCCCTAACTAAATTTTAAAAATTAACTCAAATACCAATAAAAATCTAGTTACCGCTAACTAAATTAATCCTCCGAGCTGGCCAGCATTGCAGGAGAGACGACAGGATACCGGTGAGTCGTTTCCCAGTTTTTTCCGTTATAAGTTATATATTTGTGTTGTTGTTTCTTAAATCATTTTTTAAACACTGTGGATAATTCACTAGCTCAGCTTCCAATTTTCTTGAGCTATTGCTCGAGTGGTCCTTCGATTTTTTTTTATATATTAACTGTTACCCCTCGAAACCAGACAGCAATATGAAAAGTAAACACACCTAGCAGAATGAAGTATTTTGTCACATGGTTATATATCGCTCCATGAAATATACACATTCACAGATATCTTAGAATACTAACTGTTCACGACGATATCAAATGTTTTGCAAAGCAGCAAGAGGACCAGCTTCACCTTCATCAATACGCCGAAGCTGAATTACCAGAATCTTGTTCAAGGATAGGAGAGAGTGTGCTTTATTGAAAAACAGAAATTATGCTCGAGTGAACAATGATCAGTCGAATATAATGCTGCCAAGGGAAACTAAGGACATTGATGAATGGTTTCCAGTAGGATAAATAGTTTTAAGATTCATCTGTTTGAAATTAATGGTTGATCCTCAAGAGCAGTTTCAACTATATAAAATGGGGAACAATGTTAAAAATGACTTTTTGAATTAAATTGGATGGAAATTGTAGTTTGATGTCACCATTAATACTAAGAGAATCAATGGACATTTTTTGAGATATAGAGAAGCAAGCATTTTTTAGAGATGAGTTGTTATAAAACAGATTCAATTGGTTCAAACGTTACTTGAAAAAACTACACAACCAAATTTTATTAAAATACTAGTTGTAGTAAGTTGTCATAAGTTTTACAGCATTCAATCCTGTACATTCTAACTTTACACATGTCGTATAACATGTACTGTGAAACTGTATTTTATTCAAGAGATGGAGTCGCCATAAATAGTGGTTCTAAAAATCGGGTGTTTGCTCTTTCCTGGGATTTTTAAACCGAATCGTTTCACAAAACTTCAGTTCTGTCTTTTACCCTTTGAAGAGAGAATGCTTTTTAGTTTTAGTATATCTCCATTCTCTTTATTGCGGTTTTATTACGAAGAAATAAATTTTTAAATGAAATACTGCAGTGTACGCGACTGAATCGTTATTCAATACTATCTTCATTTATACTAAGTATCTTCTTTGGTGTAGTGAACTCCCATTTATAGACAATTCACCGTTTTATCTCAAGTAAACAAAAGGATATATTCTGTATAACTGTTTTCGTTAAGTACTCGTATATAAATACAAATTGTTTTTGGTAGTTTATTTTAACTGCAAACAACAAGTTTTGTTTTAACAAGATTAACAGAAAAAATAGGGTAAGAACAATACTTTGAAGCAAATTATTTGGCTTTTTAATGAATTATTTCTTTTTGGTATGTATAGACAGTTTTAAAACTAGTGGCTGTTGAATTTTAAGCTCCAGGAATATCGAATGAATCACATACCCAACAAACCTCATCTTAATTTTAATGAACACACTAAATTGAATGTAATAATAATTATTATGTAAATAACTTTAGGCATGAACTGAGCTTTAAAAAATGATGGTCTAACACAGGGGTTCCCAACCGGTGGTACGCGTACCACTGGTGGTTCGCGGGAACGTTTCAGGTGGTACGCGCCAGGGGCAGACCGACGAGAACTGTCTTCCCCCTTTTCCCCCACGGCCTACGCTAATAATATGTGGCAAGTTCAAGACTTTACTCCTGCATACAGAAGTGAGGTGGTTATTTCGGGGAAAACTTTTCAACCGTCTCTTTGACCTGAGATCAGAAGTTTTTATGTTTTAAGTGAAAAAAATCATGACATGAA
The DNA here is from genome assembly GCA_947563755.1 of Lochmaea crataegi. NCBI lineage: Eukaryota > Metazoa > Arthropoda > Insecta > Coleoptera > Chrysomelidae > Lochmaea > Lochmaea crataegi. Next base: position 42,967,611 of record OX387424.1, read on the forward strand.
TAATTGATTGCTGGTGAATAATGGTTGTCAAGATTGGCATTTTTTACAAACTCAGCACACTGAACTTTGTACTTCAAGGACCAAACACAGCAGCCTTCACAGCCAGTGACAAAATAAACTCCTTCAAGAGAAAGTTGGTCCTGTTTTGTTCACAAATTCAGGAGGAGAATTTATCTCCTCATTGTTCACTTGAAAGGCCTTCAAAAAAGCTTTGAAAAGTATTTCTCTGAAGAGTATTCAAAAGTGGACTGGATCAGGGATCATTTTTCGGGAACCTCACCAAATGAATTGGAATTAAAAGAAGGTTTTATCGATCTTACAGAAGATAGTTCCATGAAAAATTATTTTAAAGATAAATCTTTAATTAACTTCTGGATCGGATGTAAAACCGAGTACCCTTTGATCTTCCGGTAAGCTCTGCTATTTTTGATACCATTTGTTACTTGTGTGAGAGTGGATTTTCTTGTACATAAAAAATAAATATAGAAGCAGAATAAGTGTTGAAGAGGACTTAACGAGTGACGATAACTTCCATTACTCCTAATGTTGATATTTTAATCACAGACAAACAACAAAAGTTTCGCACTAAAGACCATGAAAGTATATTTTGTTAAATAATTAATTTTTTACTGTAATAAATAAACAAATATCTAACCATAGAATATGAAGTTTTCCTAGGAATTTAATTCAAAAAGCATTTGAACACTCTTAGAAGAGTAAATATTATACGTTTATTAAAATATTTAGGTCTGGTGGTGAGCCAAAATTTCTCAAAAAGTCAACTGGTACGCAGGTGCAAAAAGGTTGGGAACCCCTGGTCTAACAAATCCACCAATTGTACTCTCAAAAAGCGGATGAATCGAAAGCAGCGGAAAGAACAAAGAACTGTCCTAGCTAATAAAGAAGCCATCAAGGCGCTAAGCTTATACTCCTTGTTGTTGATACCAGGCCATGCTGCTGAACAGGGAAATAAAATAGCTGATGAGCTAGCCAGGAAAGCAGTTGCCACTTCTTAAACAAAACTTCACATTGGGCGATGAAATGAAACAATACTCAGGTGAAGTAAGATAACAAAGCTCTTATCTTAATTCATGGTGTGGATTAGATTGCCTGAATATTCATAAGAGAATAATTTGACCAGATCTTGAGGTCAAACTGCTCATATTACAGATAGGTATTAAAGGTATTGCAGGTTCTGCAGGATATGAACCGTTCTGGGGACTGGCCCCAATACCTTCAGGGTGGAAGTGAAAAGGAAGGAACAAAAAACAGATCATACCTATAGAAAACCTCCCAGTACTGAACCAGTCCAAAATATTTCTTGGGAACTTAAGCCGGAAGAGATCTGATGGTTAGGCCTGGAAAAAAGCAAAAAAAAATCCTTGCTTTCTCTCGGGGCATTGTAAACTCAATCAGCAATCTGGTAGTATGGAGCTTTAGGCGTCTAATTTTTGGTGCTAGGAAGAAGCAGAATGCGACCCTCTTTCACTGAAGTGACTTCTTTACCTGGGCAAACACCAAGTAGAAGAGAAAAAAATCCTCCCTTCGAAACCCCACTTCATTAAGGAATATGATTCTCAATTCATTCACTCGATGATAATTACCAAAATATTCTAGCACCAGAGAAAGAGTGGAAATTTTGAATTTTAATGAAATTAAATATTTATATAATGTACGCCAATGATGGTATCAAGGAGCTTTGGCTTTTTAGGTGCATGACTGTTAGATTGAATACATAAGTGCTATTGTCTGTTTGTTTATTGAAGACATTACAATTGTTGTTCGAGATAATTTACTTTTTGATTAAATAATCACACGAGAGAGGAAGTTTGTTTTAAACAAATATTAGAGGATGCATAGATAATTTGAGTTTTTGATATTAAATGATTGATGCACGAATAGCTTTCGGTAATAATATTCGATGATCTATAACGATCTTCACATCCCGTATAATCGAAGTAAAATCTTCTTTCGAGGTAGTTATTTCGAATGATTGAGTTTGGAGCAGTGACTGAATCATTACATGAATAGTTTTTTCCTTTTTTTTTGAGAAAGATTATACATCTCAAATTATTTGAAGTTAACTTCTTGGTCTGCGATAAGTAGAGAACGTTTTAACATAACTAAGTTTCTATGGTTTTCCTTAATCACATTATCAAAACATCAACGGGAAATAATGTAGTTTAAACTATGCTAACGAGAAGAATATAAATATAAGGATATAACTACAAGGAGTTTCATTACTCCAGAAAATAAAGTTATAATTCTTCACAATCTAGATTGTGTGGTAGTGTTTATAATAAGAGATGCATCACCACGACGATGAATTCAATAACGCAGATATTGGTTGAATTTTAAAGAAAATTTGTAGCTGGTATGGCATTATAATACAGTGTGAGTTTCAAGTATGGACGCCCCAATTATCTTGGAAACGGCTTGTACGTTTTTTTTTGAATTTTGGTTTCGACCGAAAAAGAAAAAAAACAGAAAGTTGAACCATAATACATGAACATACTTTTGATGGTGGATCATTTCTAGAGAGGCCCGTCTCTTCTGCTCCACGTGTCTTTTGACCTGTGGGCAGCTGATTCGATCAGATCTATGTTCGTCTTCGTTGCATGTTGCACAATATGGAGTCGCAGTGCATTCTTTGGCTTTATGGCCGGTCTTCCCACATTGAACGCAATTCTCCCTCTTGTCTTCGCCCTGGCACTCTTGGGACCTGTGACCGAAATCAAGACATCTAAAGCATCTCTGGAAGTGTACCCATTTCTTTACAAGGTAGTTGATCCATCCTGCCTTCAATCTTTCTTGCCTGAGTATGATGGTTGCTGAGTTTGTTGGCATCTCCACGATCGCGGTTTGGTCGTCATACCTACCTTTCCTCATTGTTTTGATCCGTATCCCCCCACCTTTTTCACCCGTCGCCGCTGCAAGCGCCTCGATGACATCCTGTTCGGTAATTGTGCTGTCTAACCCAGCCACCAAAATCACGGTATCATTTGTTCTGACCTCAGTGTCCTGCACACTCTTTCGGATTCCAGTATTCAGTTTATCTGCCATTTTCCTGTAGCCCTCTACGCTGATGAGGAGGGCATCGTTGCGTCTTTGGTTCTTTTAATGCCTGAGATTCTCACACCAATCTTTTCTATATCCACCTCTCTCTTTACTGTCCTCAGAAGCTCAGCATATGTGCTCTAATCGTTACTGCTTCCATGGGCTTCTTTGTTCTTCGTCCCTTCACTTTCTCTGTTTTCTCGGTTATTCTATTTTTATCCTCATTGTTGGCTGGAGTAAGATATTTAATCGAGATATTACTAGCTTGAAACACGCACTCTAGAATCCTCCTTGCTTAGTTCCTGTCGATCTCTTTCGGGGTGGCGAAATACATTTCGGAACGGGCTTTCTAACTCGAACAGCAGACTGCATCGTAAAACTCCCTCATATCGTTTGTTCCAATTGGGTCCACCTAGTACGGTACTAAATACGTCAATTTGGTCCTCTCCTCTATGTGGCCGTTGCTCGTGTAGGTTTTGCTTGCTGTCATGAGATATTCTACCTCTCCCTATTTCAGGTTCCCTAATAGACAGGCTATTTCAGGGACCCTATCTATCATAAGTGCCTCCCTTTTCGCCCTTGTCTTTCGGATCTATCACTAAAGCTATGTCACGTTTCATGGCGGCTTTTACTGGATTGCCAACTTCAAACTTGGTGGCCTTGTATATTTCCTCCGGCCAATCTCTGTCTGGGCTGGAATTATTGGGGATCGCATAGTAGGTCCTTTTTTTCAATGAAAACGTAACCGGAGAATCATACCTTAATATGCTCCAAGAAGAACTGATTCCTACTTTAGTAAATTTATTCCCCAATAATTTGGATCCCAACTTATTTGACCAGCGGATGTGGTTTCAATAAGATGGGGTACCACCACATTTTGCTCAAAATGTACGGACCTATCTTAACGAAGTGTTTCCAAATAGGTGGGTTGGAAGAAGAGGCCCAATTGAGTGGCCAGGAAGATTACTAGATCTTACTCCATTAGATCTTTTTTATGGGGATATCTAAAGTGCAGGGTTTATGCCACTAAACCTAACGACATCGCCGAGCTTCAACAAAGAATCAGGGACGAAATTAGACAAAGTAACGCCGGAAGTGTTACAAAATGTTCGGAATGCGGTTTATAATCGATTAGGATATTGTCAGCAACAAGGTGGAGAGCACTTTGAACATTTATTGCAAGAAAGTAATTTCAGTAAATATTTCCTTATTTCATTTTTTCCGACACATTGCTTATAAAAAGTAACAAAAAAATGGGATTGTATTTGTATTTGAAAAAGCTTTCGAATAAAAAATTAATCAAAATACCCTTCCATTAAAAAAAAGTTGGGGTGTCGGCAACCCCCCCGATAATTAAAAAGATAAAGAAATCTTTTTGAAAATGAAAATTGACGTGTTTCAGGAATTTTGCGTTAAACCTTTATTTATCAAGTTACGGAATTTGTTCCAGTTATACTTTCCACTCTGTACATATAATTATTGGCCCACTGCAGAATTTCCAGGAGTACCTCTTGTTGAAACAAATAATGCTTCCAAGAGCCTCTTTATCACGATCTCTGCAGATCTACTGTGTGTGCGCTCATTCTGTGCTTGAGTTTTTCGTCTAGATCCATGCTTATCACTAGTTCTCGTAGGTCAATCCTCAAGTACTCCATGAATTGGGAGGGTGTGGTTTTTCCTCCTCTATCGTCGAAAACCTTAACCTAGTCGGGCCCTCACAGTATCACATCATTTTTGCTGAGATATTTCTTTTTATTTTCAAATCTACTCCAGCTTAGAGCATAAGAATCACCAATTCGCTAATTGTGTAAGCTATCAATTATTTATTACAATTTCCAATAACTATATATTATCGTATTGTAACATTCATTATAATTTATTAACTCATTACACCATCTTGTTATCGTGTGATTTCTAGTGCAGAGGCGCTCCAGAATAATTCTCTCCCAGAACATCCAAGCCCTCTGGAAAATATTTTGCCCTTTTCACGCTTATCATCGAAAAGCTATGGAGGTTAATGTGGACAGTAACGTCCAATGGAGAGCTGAAGTGCTATTGAATTATAGAGTCAGAGTAATTGAGTCAAAACAAGGAATACCACGCTGGAGGATGAAGAGATTTATAATAGAAGTGTATTGGCCTAACATGCGAAATATCTCGCACTGATTAAGCAACAAGATTTTGGTATTTATATATTTCATTTGGTCAACAATGTTTTCTTTTTAACATTACTCAGTATAAATCGGGCATGGGACGCTCATGGCAAAATAATTAGTTCAGATCAGTGAATCGTTATAAAATAAATAATGTATGTATGCAAACGTTGTGTATTGAAATGTGTACCTTTGACAAAATTTTCATTCTCCCAATTAGTACGTTACTTCGGTTCCGATTCGAAAATATCTTTTGAAGCGAGTTTTTATCCGGCAAAATTTAAAGTATGCAAATTATAAATTGAGTTAACGTAGAACGAAATTTCGAATTGATAAAACTACGAACTAATTATAGAGTAAAAGGCTTGAACAAGTTTAGTTTGGAAAAAATGTCACTGCCCCTATTCAGTGAAAAAAACAATCAAGGGGAGCTGTAAAAAAATTGAGTGTTTTTGTTTACCGTCAGGAGCTTCAAGCGTTTATACAGGGCGATTGCACACTTTAACGGCGATTACAGGTCACCGAAGTGGTTCTAAAAATACACCCGATTGATTAAGTACTTATTATGATCTTTGTAGCCAAGATACAGAATGTTTTATCGAATTTGTCGATTTATTTTTATGGTCATAACTAACGATTTACCCCACATATATTTTTGATATTGTTTCTCAATCACAGCCTAATTGCACCACTTGCTTATAACAATGAAAATCCATGTCCGGATACGAAATAATTGATTGTGTCTATGAAGCGGAACTGTGAAAAAAAAAAGGTGAGCGGTCGACGGTCCGCCGACAGAAGCTTGCCTTGCTTATGCACAATAGAAAGACCATTTTTCGTGAATTTTTCACCATTTTTCAAAAATTTTGATAGTTTTTGACGAATTTTGACAATTATTGACCGTCTTTGACAATTATTGACCGACTTTGACAATTATTGACCGTCTTTGACAATTATTGACAATTTTCACAATTATTGATCATTTTTGACAATTTTTTAAAAACTTTGACCATTTCAGACCATTTTTTCAAATTTCAACAATTATTGACCATTTTCGAGCATTTTTGACAGGTTCTGACAATTATTGACCATTTTTGACAATTTTTAATAATCATTGACCATTTTTGACGATTTTTATAATTATTGACCATTTTTGACAATTTTTCGAAATACTTGACAATTATTGACCATTTTTCCAAATTTTGGAATTTTTTTTCAAATTTTAACAATTATTGACCATTTTTGACAATTATTGACCAATTTTGACAGTTTTCACAATTATTGATCATTTTTGACAATTTTTCAAAAATTTTGACCATTTTAGACCATTTTTCCAAATTTTAACAATTATTGACCGTTTTTGACAATTTTTAATAATTATTGACCACTTTTGACAGATTTTTATAATTAATGACCATTTTTGACAATTTTTCGAAAAATTTGACTATTTTTCAAAAATTTTGACATTTTTTGACAATTATTGACCATTTTTCCAAAGTTTTGACAATTTTTGAAAATATTTGGCAGTTATTAACCATTTTTTCAAAATTTTGACAGTTTTTGACAATTTTTGACGATTTTTCCAAATTCTTGACAATTTTTGACATTTGATATTTGACAATTTTTCAAAAATTTTTGCAATTATTGACCATTTTTGACAATTTTTGACGAATTTTGACAATTATTGACCGTCTTTGACAATTATTGACCATTTTTGACAATTTTTAATAATTATTGACTATATTTGACAGATTTTCATAATTATTGACCATTTTTGACAATTTTTGACAATTGTTGACCATTTTTCCAAATTTTTGACAATTTTTAATAATTATTGACAATTTTTGAGAATTTTTCGAAAAATTTTACCATTTTTCAAAAATTTTGACAATTATTGAAAATATTTGGCGGTTATTAACCATTTTTTCAAAATTTTGACAATTTTTTCAAATTTTAACAATTATTGACCATTTTTGACAATTATTGACCAATTTTGACATTGATCTTTTTTGTCAATTTCTCGAAAAATTTGACCGTTTTTCAAAAATTTTGACAATTATTGACCATTTTTCCTAATTTTTGACAATTTTTGAAAATATTTGGCAGTTATTAACGATTTTTTCAAAATTTTGACAGTTTTTGACGATTTTTCCAAATTCTTGACAATTTTTGATATTTGTTATTGACAATTTTTCAAAAATTTTTGCAATTATTGACCATTTTTGACAGGTTATGACGAATTTTTCAAAAATTTTAAACATTTTTCAAAATTTTTTACAATTATTGACAGTTTTTGATAATTTTTGAAAATATTTGGCAATTATTAACCATTTTTTCAAAATTTTTACAGTTTTTGACCATATTTAAAAATTTTTGACAATTTTTCAAAAATTTTAACATATTTGGCAATTAATAACCATTTTTTCAAAATTTTGACAATTTTAGACCATTTTTGACAATTTTTCACACCTTTAGGTGTGCGAGCTCAGTGCGGCAAGAGAGATTGCGTGTAGTCGCTTGTATTAGTTATCGCATGACACGTTTCACGAGTTCACTAGCCTTCCCAAAAGTCCTATGCCGTGCAATAAGAAGCAAGCTTCAATTTAAATTTCATCGGATTAGTGGATTATTCAGAAATCTGGCAACACTGAGGCGTGACGAAGGCTTTTTGTAACATTACACGTTTCACGAGCCTTTTCAGAAATCTGGCAACACTGTTGCGTGACGAACCCTTATTCGCTTTTTTGTAACATTACACGTTTCACGAGTTCACTAGCCTTTTCAGAAATATGGCAACACTGTTGCGTGACGGACTTTTCGTAACGGTTACTCGTTTTACGAGTTTACTAGCCTTCTCAAAAGTCCTATGTCGTGTAATAAGAAGCAAGCTTCAAAAAAGAATTTTGGAAATTTGTTATGCAATTAATCACTGCAGGGTTATACACTGTACCAGATTTGAAGTTTGTATTCAGTGGTTTTCTCGAGATATGCTCTGAAACTGACTTAACAGCGTCTATTCAAAGGGCGCGAGCTCCCTCAGGATGAATTTTTGGATGAAAGTAAATTAGTTTAGATGGACCTGAAGTCACATCTAGTATCTGTGTTTGCGTTTAGTAGGAGAAGTTCGGTATACCCTGTATAAGCAAGAATAAGTCACAGTCACCTGTAACTTAAACTATTTTGCCATATTATGAACATGTTTAAGTAAACGAAGGTTTAGTAAATATCAATCTTCGAAATTCTATTAGGAAACATTTCACTGTACTCTCAACAATGTGACAGAATGCTGGAAGTAATTTGTTACTGATTTAAATCAATTTGGAATGTACTATTCAGGGAAAGAGTCAGTTGACGCTAAAATTTGTAAAAAAATAATTAATTTCAACAAAGGAAGTGAATATGCAAATATCTACTATAAATAAAACTGAGTTCGGAATAAAATTGCACCTTTTCTTCGTATTTGTATTCCATCTTCTCAATAAACGTTCTAGTTACGATGGTATAAAATAATTTAGAAGTCGCCAACTCCCTTTCCCAATTTTTTTCTGAATCATTCATACTACCTCAATTTGGATACCTACCAATATGTTTGAAGAACCTGAAAAGTAATTAGAAATATCTACCTTGATTAAAGATGATGTATTGGGCTCTTAAAACACTGATTTCAAAAATGTATAACGCTTTGGTTCAAAAATTTACAAGAAAGAGTTTTAATATTCATTTCGCAGCAAACCAAAGGATTTTTTTCAAAATTTCATTAAATTTAATGAGTTAAGAGAATAATAAAATACAAGTAATAGCTAAGGGTGTACTGAACTTATCGCGAAAAGGTGTTCAAATTGTTCCCCATTCATTTCTTGGTAATAATGCAGCCTATTTCTTTCGTGAAGTTGGTTAATTGTGTCTGCTTTGATACACTTTGGATTATAAATAACCCCACAAAAAAAAATCTTATAGTGTTGTGTCAGGTAATCTAGGTGGCCACTTAATATGTCCCACGGCTATCCACCTATGTATGTTTCAAATAACGCACATTATGTGCATAACTCAAATTTTTTCAAGAAGGGGAAGGAAAAATAACTATTTTATTCACATTCTTGAAGAACATTAGTATTGAAAATTGGGCAGGAGCACAACAGACACACTAACTACTCCTTTTGTGGGTTGCGTAACAGTAATATATTTATTCAGTCTAACGAATTTACACCTTGATAGATTTGTTTCTTTCCTATAGTCAGTATAAAATAGAAGGAGTCTTATTGCACGACATATGACTTTTGGGAAGGCTAGTGAACTCGTGAAACGTGAAACGATGTTTCGAAAAAGCGTTCATCACGCGATAACTCATTCATGCGACTGTGCGCAATCTCTCTTGCCGCACTGAGCTCGCACACCTATGGGTGTGAAAAATTGTCAAAAATTGTCAAAATTTTGAAAAAATGGTTAATAATTGTCAAATTTGTAAAAATTTTTGAAAAATTGTCAAAAATTTTTAAATATGGTAAAAAATTGTCAAAAATGATGAAAAATGATCAAAAACTGTCAAAATTTTGAAAAATTGGTTAATAATTGCCAAATATTTTCAAAAATTGTCAAAAACTGTAAAAAATTGTCAAAAATTGTCAAAAATTGTCAAAAATTGTCAAAAATTGTCAAAAATTGTCAAAAATTGTCAAAAATTGTCAAAAATGGTCAATAATTGAAAAATTTTTTGAAAAATGTTCAAAATTTTTGAAAAATTGTCAAAAATGGTCAATAATTGAACTTGTCAAAAATGCTCAAAAACTGTCAATAATTGTTAAAATTTGGAAAAATGGTCTAAAATGGTCAACATTTTTGAAAAATTGTCAAAAATGGTCAATAATTGTCAAAACCAATCAAAATTCGTCAAAAATGGTCCAAAAGGATCAATAATTGTTAAACTTTCGAAAAATGTTCAAAAATTGTCAAAATTTTGGAAAAATGGTCAATAATTGCCAAATATGTTAAAAATTTTGAAAAATTGTCAAAAATGGTCAATAATTGTCAAAGACGGTCAATAATTTCCAAAATTCGTCAAAAACTGTCTAAAATGGTCAATAGTTGTGAAAATTTTCAAATATGGTCAAAAATTGTCAAGAATTTGGAAAAATCGTAAAAAATTGTCAAAAGCTGTCAAAATTTTGAAAAAATGGTTAATAATTGCCAAATATTTTCAAAAATTGCTAAAAATTTGGAAAAATGATCAAAAATTGTCAAAAAAAATTTCAAATTTTTTGAAAAATGGTCTAATTTTTCGAAGAATTGTCAAAAATGGTCAAAAATTGTCAAAATTTTGAAAAAATGATCAATAATTAAAAATTGTTGAAATTTTTGAAAAATTGTCCAAAATGGTCAATAATTGTCAGAACCTGTCAAAAATGCTCCAAAGTTGTCAAAAATGTTCAATAATTGTTAAAATTTGGAAAAATGGTCTAAGATGGTCAAAATTTTTGAAAAATTGTCAAAAATAATCAATAATTGTCAAAATTGGTCAATCATTGTCAAAAATGGTCAATAATTATTAAAATTTTAAAAAATTGTCAAAATTTTGAAAAAATGGTCAATAATTGCCAAATATGTTGAAATTTTTGAAAAATTGTCAAAAATGGTCAATAACTGTCAAAGACGGTCAATAATTGTCAAAATTCGTCAAAAACTGTCAAAAATGGTCAAAAATCGTTAACATTTTTGAAAAATGGTGAAAAAACGGTCATTCTATTGTGTGTAAGAAGCAAGCTTCTGTCCGACGACCGCTCACCTTTTTTTATAATATCATCTTTGGAACAGTTCATTTCTTGATACTTTAGGAAGTTGAATAATCTCATCTCAACTTATAGTTTTGCTACTATTCGACATTTGACATCTAACATCATTTCATGTCACTTATTAATAAATTTTTCTTGAAGAAATAAAGGAGTATGATTTTGGATAGTTTCCTCTATAGTGTGACACATTTGAACTGTGTTCTATTGACCATTTCGCGCACTTGTCAAATGAACCAATTAGGAGCTCTAGTCAGGTTCGGATTATCGATAACACCAAACTTGACTCTTGATCCTGATTGGCCTGTTTTTCAGATTTGTGTATGTGACCGTTAAACGTCAAATATAAATAATCCCGCCATACGCGCATTTAAAAATGAGCAGATTTGGGATAGATTTCATCGAATTAATCATTGAAAAAATTGATGAAAATGTACCGAAAAATACGAAGAAATCGAGGGAGTACGTTTGGAAGCAATTTACTATATTTTGCGATGAACGAAAATACGTATTAGAAGAAGCAACTCCTGTCGAGAGACTAGCTGTTATATTAAAAGACTGAGACTTCAAAATGAGAAAAGTGCTAAATTATTGCAAGAAGAATATTATAATAAATATTCACGGAGTTTCGACCCATTCAAAGATATCATTATTCAATCGGCAAGAAATGCACGAGATACAAAACGTAAGTTGTTTCAAGGTAACGCACAGAAACGAAAAAATCAGTTCGGTACCGTTGACCCATGAAGAACATCAAGCGATGTGTACACAATGGGATGAAGATACACCCACAGGACTCCAAAAGAAATTTTTCCATATCGCAGCTGTAGAGCTTGCTTGGAGAGGATGTTAAGCTGAATATTATTGTTTTTCAGAATATTTCAAAGCAGAATTAGACAATGCGGGGGCGCCTACCGGATATAACACAGTTTTTTCAAAAACTTGCGAAGGAGGTGGTCAGCGATGTGCGAACAGCAAATGGTTGATTAAAAATGTGCAAAATCCAGCAATGTTCCCAGTGAGACTTTATAATAAGTTAATTTCAAAACGAGGTAATAATGTAAAATCTAATAGTTTGTTTCTTACTGTGAATGGACACTGGAAGTCTGGTGATCACTGAACTCCTTGGTAGAAAAATATGCCTCTAGGGATTAATACGATCAGTAAATGGACCCAAACATCAGATCAGAATATAGGACTTGATGTAAAAAATCAAAAAATAACCAACTACTCAAATCGAGCAACTGCAGTCAGTGAACATTTATGCAGAGGAGTAGGTGAACAGGAAGCCATCAACATCACAGGACATTCGAGCTCTAATTCTCTGGAACCTCACATCCAAATTAGTAAACAGCATCACGAAAGACTTATTGCAAATGCGATAAATAATTTAACAACTATTGCAAGTACAAGCGGGTGTTCAAATAATCAAGCTCAATGCATTGTATATATTAACTGTACCATTTATAATTACAATTGAGAAATATTTGAGTACGATGTGTTAATCATTTAGTACTATTTCTCTAATCAACTTCTTAACTTTTTTGCTAATTTCCTCTAATTCTGCCGAATTTCAGATTTTTTACCTTTCACTTTGTTTGTGAATAGTCTAATAAAATTCCACTCGTGACTGAATTATTCTTATAATTCTGTCTTTTATTTCACAACTCAACACCACTCGTCCTGCGGACTCGTGGTGTTTTCTTTAAGCAACTCAGTTTCGTTATAAAATAAATCGACAAAAAAGAATTAAAATGTGGTGTCTGATCCAGTGGCATGGATATTAATTACACGTTTGAAAATTCCCCCCCCCCCCCTAAAAGCTACACTTTAGGAGTGCCATACCGGGAATTCAAAGTGGCTCCCGGTCTATAACTACATATTTAAAAGTTTATTTAAATAGCAAATGTCAGGAAAAGATTAAGCTAGAGGTGGGAACATTTTTAGTTCCCTTATTTTGAATATTTTAATTTATAGATTGATATAATTCTGGAGGAACTTGAAGACCGTTTATACAATTTTAAATGTATTTTATCTATCTATATCAATAAAAAACGATATGTGTGTTTTGAATTATTGGATACCTACTTTTCACAAAGGGGGAAAGGAAAATGTTTTTTTTTTCATTCACCCTTCCCATTCTTGAAAAATATCCGTTCACTAAGTTTTTCATGAAGGGGAAGGAAGATTGGAATTATTATTTTCCCGTCCCCACCCTAACGTACTTTACAAATAACGCACATTAATTTTTGAAGGCGAAGGGTGAATGTAATGACCATTTTCCCTACTTGAGAAAGAGGAAGGTAAAATAATGGGCGTACCAATAATTTTTTCAAGAATGGGAAGGAAAAATAACCATTACACTCACTCACACTTCTGGTAGGGAAAGGGTGAATGGAATGATTATTTTACCTCTCCCTTCTTGAAGAACATTGGTATTGAAAATTTGGCAGCAGCACAACGGACAAACATACTAAATATTTCTTTTTTGGGTTGCATAATAGTATATACAGGCTAATGAATTTGAAAATAAAAACTTGAAAACTAGTATTTCCATAATATTAACTTTGGAACAGTTCAGTTCTTGAAACTCAAGGAAAATGAATAATCCCATCTCTACTTATAGTTCATATTTGACAAGCACACGTTATTTGATGTCCTTTAAAAAATATATACCTTATAAAATATTATAAATTTAGAGAGAAAATAAAGGAATTTTTTCTCGAAGAAAAAAGAAACTATGATTTTTAAAAGTTCCCTGTATAGTGTGACATATTTGAACTGAATTTCATTGAAAATATCGGATTTTTCTCTGGAAATTCTGAACAACCCGCAAATTTTTCGACGGATAATCTGCAAAATAGGTGAATACTATCGATTTTTTGCATAATCACTCAAAAATTCGTGGATCCGTATTTGGGTCTATGGTCTATTTGGGTCATCTTCTGTTAGTTCGTACATCATTTTTATTTTGAAGGGATGGAACTAATTTTCCGTCAAAACCTCTAAAACTGTCTTCTGATCTACTCTATAATCTTGAGCTTCAACTCTAGTTGAAATAGATGGGTTAACTCACTTAAAACAGAAATCTGCTCATCTTCGGATAAGAGTTTTCTGCCAGTCCGTTTCTTATTTAGAACAACGCCTGTGACAAAAAGTTTACTGCCAACAGATTTCAAATAGTGCCTGTATATTGGACAGTCAGGAAAGCGTATATTGAACATCCTTAACGCAATGTAATAGTTGCTGCAATAATTTCACATTTTTCTTCTAAACTGCGAGATTGTATTGTTACGAAGTCTCCAACTCAAAGCCGACCCTGTCACTCAACTATAAATTTTGGCGAATGCGCTTTCTAGAACATTTTAGGAAGGTCGTTTTGTTTACGCATATAGGGAGCGTGGAAATTCAAGAGTTTTTGAGTGAGTTAAGGATTAGTGAAACGAAGACAAAGAGTTAGTTCACAGACAGCTTTCTTCTTATTATATAAAAATATTGAAGTTAACAGGGTTAACACATTTTATACAATATAAATAATGGATTTTTTAAGATATGCTGCTGGTAAGTCAAGATAATACCCCAACAAATTGACAAAAATTTTGACAGTCTCTGACAATTTTTGACGATTTTTCCAAATTCTTGACAATTTTTGACATTTGATATTTGACAATTTTTCAAAAATTTTTGCAATTATTGACCATTTTTGACAGTTTTTGACGAATTTTGACAATTATTGACCGTCTTTGACAATTATTGACCATTTTTGACAATTTTTAATAATTATTGACTATTTTTGACAGATTTTTATAATTATTAACCATTTTTGACAATTTTTGACAATTGTTGACCATTTTTGACCATTTTTGACAATTTTTGACAATTGTTGACCATTTTTCCAAATTTTTGACAATTTTTAATAATTATTGACCATTTTTGACGGATTTTTATAACTATTGACCATTTTTGAGAATTTTTCGAAAAATTTTACCATTTTTCAAAAATTTTGACAATTATTGAAAATATTTGGCAGTTATTAACCATTTTTTCAAAATTTTGACAATTTTTGACAATTTTTTCAAAATCAAGATAATACCCCAACAAATTGACAAAAATGTCTAATTGTGTAATTTTTTGGTATTTTTGCTAAAATCCAAAATATTTTTTCTCGCGGTAGTTCAAACATGAAAAAATTTGGAGCATTCTCGTTGACTTGCTGGCACTTTTCTAATTGCATTTTGTAGTTGTAAGCAATAATATAAATGTTTGTATGCAAAGCTCAAATACAACGAACCCATTAGCCAAAATGTATATCAATTTCGCAAACGCGTGGTTAAATTGCTTCGTTTAAACGTGTGTGAAATACAGAAAGTGTGACTGTTGTACGGATGATTTCATTTATATACGGTGATTCAACGGTATATTTTTATAGAACTTTTTCCAACTGAATTTAACTTGGTTAACGGTAAGATAATTTGAATATTTCACGAGATTTATAATATAGTAAGTTTAATATTATCACAATACCATCTCTACAATTGAATTAATGCCGGCTAAAGTTTTATTATTTTGATAATTTGAGGACTCGGTCGCATCTTACGTAATTTTTATAATAACTGAATAAAAAAACAATTTTCATCACATCTCTCATTCAACAAATAAATTTTGTTAAATAACTCACCAAATTCAACGTAACTAATGCAATTTCTATGAATTTTGCAACCGTTCGTGTTATGTAAACCTATGTCAGCAAAGTACTTTATTTCACGGGAAAATTATCATTCTTCGTGACCATCTTGTAAATAAGTACATTATACAGGGTCATATGACTACCAGACTATCATCGAATGTGCTAATGGCTACCTTCTCCTTGTGATACGTCGTTTTGTTCAAGAGATATAGTCTATTGTAAATGTTAAAATTGACACGTAGTGCCACAAACATGTAACAGATAATTTATATTTACATACAAATACTAGTCCGTACGAAAGGTCCGTAATTGAGTTACACCCTGTACACCTGTCAACATTTAGCTGATACATTAGCGGCATTTTAGGCATGATTAAATAGATGAAATGCTGAACATAAAAGCCGCACAATGTGTAGCCAAATTGGGTAACTGCCAATGTTTTATTAATTTATGGTTAGTTCCCATTGTCCGACTTAGTAAATTGCTAGTTCAGTGGCAAAGCTTTGATTTATAGATGTTGATCTTTAGTTGACCAATTCATTTATCAATCACGAATTTTGTCGTGTCGCATATTTCAATTTAAATTCATATTATCAAGTTTTTGGATGCACGATATTTCGTCCGATGAATTTTATGTGTAGTGTAATGGACAGTTTAAACCATAGTTAAACCTCTCAAGCAATTTTAAAGCACTTCTCTTCAATCAATAAGTATTTTAATCTACTCAATTGAATATCGCAAAAAAATAGGCAGCTTTGGGCACTGTCGACAGAAGTGAAGACGGAAATAAATGAACTTGTGGATGAAAATAGTTACAAAAAAATTAACACACTTTGAAAATTTTCACGTACTTCCATGATATAATTTTTTTTCAAAAATAAGTTATTCCTTTAAAACACTTTATCGTCCGCCTATGATAGACGAGAATTTTTACAAATGAATGAAATCAATAAACGAAAAGTGTATCACTACCCATTCAAAAAAACTTCAACGGCCGAAGTACTGCAACCGGTGATGCAGTGACGGTTACGCGGTGACGATGACTTCACAATCCCTCCTACCAAAAATCGCTCAACGCGGCTAAAGAAGATTAAAGTTGAAAAATATTGAGAAAGTTAAGACAAATTTTGCTTCCACTAACTTTTTATAATAAAAATACTCCGATTTAACTTGTACACCTACATCAAGGTTAGATTTAATTAGTATCCATTGTTCTCAAACTACAAAACGAAACCAACTGATCGAACTTCATTATGTAGATACGAATTTAATATTTCCTTGATGTAAACAATCAAGATTGTGGAGTACTTTGTCATTTAAGCTAGTCACGCATGGATAGCTATAATATAAAACATATTATACAGCGTTGCTTAAAAGTCTCGCACCAATCGATTATCGAAATAGTTGGATATGGTGATCGCAAACGTTCCCATGAAGAAGCGGCTTCTTTTTAACGATTCAAATCCTGAATGCTCTCCTGTAAGTAGATCTACAGTGACGAGATTATTAAACAAATTTATTGAAACTGATAGAGTAAAAGATAGTCCAAGGTCTGGTAGACCGAAAAGTAGAACTAATGGAGATAAATCTGGATGTTCAATTAGATGTTCAAGAACACCTTGCATAAAAATAATTTTTGTCCGTATAAAGTCTAAAATCTCCATGATGATTTTTATAGACGTTTAAAATTTCGTGAAAAAGTTATAGAGAAAATTAGGACGCAAAACAATGTCTTAGATTTTTTGGTAGGTATTAGTGATAAAGCCACATTTCGCTTGAACGGTTCTGTTAACAGACATAATTGCCGCTACTGGTCAAATTGTAATCCGCCCAGTTTGAGAAGGTTTGATTTACTCAAAAATGAAATTATACCTGAAATAAATCGATTATTTCCTAATACGAACGTATACTTCCAACAAGATGGCGCACCTCCACATTATCAAAGAGTCGTTAGCAATATTTGAATAAAATTTACCCTCAGAGATGGATTGGTCACCATTGAGTGGCCGGCAAGATCCCCTGACTTGACACCACTTGATTTTTTTTCTGTGGCTACCTGAACGACCGCGTTTATGCTAACAGACCAACTAACTTGAAAGGTTTAAAGGATTGCATACGTTTCGTAATGCTGAGAATTACTCCACAAATGTTCAACGATTTTATTCGTAGCTTCGAAGAGAGATAGTAATATTATCAACAAACAAACGGCCAGGATTTCGAGCACTTATTGTGATGAAGTATTAGCAACTTAAATGAATGTTCAGTTTATACATCAAGTTTGGTTTCAAATTAAAATTTCAATATTTTTGTTAAATTTCTATTATAATTTCCGATTAAAGTGATACATTGCTATTATTTTTGGAAGTTGAAAAAAAAAGTTTCTTTTTTTTTATTATAAAAGATCACCAAGGAATCGGGAAGGGTGAAAAACCACCCCCTACTCCTTAGAACTACCCCACCCAAAAGTGGTTTAATACACGAAATTGGCCATTTTGAGGTGTTTTGATATTTGAACCCCAAACAAACCATCCCAATTCGTTTTTGGACATTTCTGGTCATTTGGAGAACCACAAAAATAAAATAAAAATTCCTTGAAAAATTGTCGTACCCAAAGGACACCGTATTTTCTTAAATGTTGACCTCAAGCTCGAAATTAACACGGATCGAAATGTTTCAACAACTAACAGTGGTACTGTTATTGATGGAGTTTTTCAACGTTTTTTAAATACTTTGAAAAAACAAGTATAAGTCTCATATTTTAGTTATCATAAGTCTATTGTCTCCGCTCTCCCCCCACCCCTTAAAACTGAAGAAAAATAAAAAATGGATTTAATAAAAAATTATATTACACCTAGTTCTAATAAAATAATATACAATTTTAATTACTTTGATTGCGGCAAAAATCTTTTTAATAATAATAATAATAATGATTATTATTATTATTATTATTTTAAGTTGTCGGACGTCCCGTAACAGCCAACTTTTTTTATCCATAAACAACTTTATCAGTGTTTGATTTTACCTCTAATGGAAATGAATCACAAAACAATTTATTTAATTTCGAAAGCAATGTTTTTTTTACAGCCCATTAAAGAGAAAATCATTTAATCCAGTATAGTGCTACCAATTTTATGCACAATAAAACGATATTTGAATGGATAACGGCTTAATCTCAATAACAGTTTTTTAAAGATACTTATAAAGCGATAGAGACCCTCCTGGCTTAATTTCCATACTACGGTACGATAGGCGATGTAAAAATACATAGCTAAAGCCCTGGTTCAATATACTGTACATAAAAAAAGCAATTATAAGCCACAAAGTAACGTAATGTATAGGACTATTATAGAATTAAACATGGCATCTGAAAAAGATAAAATACATGCAGCTCATTGTAGTCCACTTAACGACTGACAATGTGGATGCTATTTCTTTGGGCTTATGCACGTCCAAATACCTATGTAGGTCGCAATCAGTGTGCCCTTAGTTGAACAACAAAAATGAGAATTTGTTACGACCGCTTGTCGACTGGTCATGTCTTACAAATGCGCCGACAAGCTGTCGTTAAAAAACTTTTTTTTGGTTGTTCAACTGAGATTGTGCAGACTTTACCAACTTCCATACTTTCCAATAGTATGTAAAGATCAAAATTTGGAGTAAATTCTTACGCAAACCACGACATTTTTAAGCGTTTGAGATATTTGATTTGACAATTTAATAGTTAGATAAGCAAAAAGATGCAAGAAAATCAGTTAGAAAATAAAATAACCAAACATCAAGATTCAAGGGTCAATAAATCAATTTGGTTACATAGATTGATGTAAATTTGAGTCTAGTAAGATTCAAGTTACTCCTAGGGTGCCACAAGGAACTTATTCTGATCCACTCACTCCTATTCAATATATTTATCAATGACATACCCAACTGTTTTATAACTAGTTAGTATTTGTTATTTGATGATGTTCTGAAATTCTTCCTCCAGGTAAATTGTCTGACTGATTGTCCCAGTCTTCAAACAGACCATAACAACTTGTGAGTTGGTGCAACTAAATGCTTTGCAATGTGTTTGAGCGTTGCAGCAGTGTGATTAATTATTCTTGTAATATCGGTGGTGTTGTTTTAAAATTATGTTTAACAGATTAGAGACTTTGGTGTGATTCTTGATCGACCTCTTTAATTCAATCTTCAAATATCTACTGCTATTTCTAAATGTTGGATTTTGTCCGTATTTCATAAAAACTTTATATTACGTATTAGTTAGACCTTATTATGATTATTGTATTCAACATATTGTAAGACTTCAACTTATATTGTTAAGCTATGTAGCTTTCAATTCCAATAAGTTAACACCATATTGCCGTATGTGTGTTGGCATTGGAGAATTCCTTTTTTAAGAATTGCCGTATGGAATCTGAACTTAACGTAGACGCTTAAGTAGGACTAATTAGTTTTATGTCCCTCTTAGGTTTACCCGTTCTACTGACTCTATCTTTGTTTTCTTCCATAATACAAACTATGGTACAAATAATTTTCTACCAAGAGTTTATTGAACATGTAGAATAGGATTCTTTCGCTGTGATGTCTGAATATTAATATTGATAACTTGTAGAAGGTATATTTTATGTCGGTGCGTTTACATTTTATTCCGTTTGCCTTGATTATTTGTGTGCTTTTGATTGTGATTTTGTTATTTATTCATCATGAACTCTAGTCGGTTTTACCATTTTATACTAGAACTGAGTCAATGAGTAAATAAATTATTTCGTGGAGAAGATTATCATGAATGTTTCAGAGCTTTGGGAACCATTCAAGAGATATTAATGGATACAGTGTCTTCAATAATTCATTTAGATACATCAATAAAAGCCCTATTTCGATATAAAACTAATAAACTGGATAATCAAAGCAAACTTTATATTTAATTTCACATGTCATTTAATCAGGAAATTTTAATTAAAAATCCTCTGTATTGTTAAACATGAGCGTATGCAAGTTAATTTGTTTTTGATCTGTCATTGACCTGTAAAATTGATTTTTAGTTCTCGTGAACCAATTGGAAACGGCTTCTAATGTATCTCGACTGTATCAACAAACTGTTTTTGATCGTACTCAGTCCTGAAAAAAAAACAGATAAAAAGTGTACAAAAATTGTGGTATTATAATGCTTCCACTTTATAGGATTTCTTCACATGAAAATTGAGAGTCATCATTTGTTTTTTATTCATAGGCCTTATAAAATCGAGAAAGACATTTCCTATTGTTTTTTTTTATTGTTTTCTTTATGTTTCTCCAAAGTTTAAGTACGAATATCAATGAAATTAAAATTGGACTTCCTTGGAAGCTTTACTAGTCCGTTCCCGATCAAAGTTAGTTGAGTACTTCAAAGCAATTTGACGTAATGTCAATTCTTGTTGAGTTGTAAAAACCAATTAGCTACTCTAGAGATCGTTTAGTCAATAATGATATTGAATGCCAATCAAACGATACGTTAGATGAACATAAAATCACAGCGTATCTTTGGTTTGCGTTTGACATGAGTTCCCATATTATTATTACATACACTTCGAATAAATTGACATTATTTTGACATCTTTCACTGTAGTTTATTTGTACGGAGTGTAGAAGGAAAAAGCACCATCTGAATGTATTAAAAAGTGTCCATCGAAAGGGAGGAAATGAAGGTGGAGCCATAGTAGCAAGTGGAAAGATTTTAAAAACAGCGCCATGTATTATAAGAGTAAGATACGCAATTAAAAAAGGAAAGAAATACTTCAGGTTTATTACAGCGCGTATTTTTAAATTATTATATCATAGACAAACATACATATGAAATATAATTCTAAATTCACATGCTAAATTCACATCATTTCCATTAGTTACACGAGCGCCATTTCGGTGAACCTTCGAATTATAATTTTCTGTTTACAGGTGGACACTTTTTCAACTTGTCTCCCTTACAAAACGGTTCTCCCTCCTTCTACCCTCCATAATTATTACATACACGTCGAATATATTTACATTATTTTGACATCTATCACTGCAGTTTATTTGTTAAATTTGATGCATTATTTTCAGTTTTTATTTGTGTGTTGGGTTATTCTGTCAGAATTTTATAAATTATAATAGATGTAGTATTTAGATCGTGTTTTTTACCATATTGTACTATCCATATGATATACAGCCCCCGCACCAAACACTACATCTATAAATCAAAAAGTAACATTTTATCAATAATTCTCCATTTATTTTTATTCTTTCCATATTTTATTTTATTGTCATCCAATTCTGGATTACGTTGAAAATCTCCAACCCATCGGAAAATAAGTTTAAAATCATATACAAAGTTCCACCTGACATACAAGAAAGCGAGTTAAATAAAACGTGGTAAAATACACAATTACCGCGGAGCACTTGCACGAATGAGTGAAAATAAAAATATAACACGGTCAGCTGATGCGAGCCATGGGAGCCGCCATATTGGCCTTGCTCCTTCCACATTATCCCTACTTCGTGGACAGACGAAAAATTTTGATGCGATGTAATAAAAGTAGAGTAAAAAAAATATCAATTTTGAAATTAATTCATAATTCCCTTAGTGGCTTAAAACTGTGTATTGCTGTGATTATTCAGTCCGAATACAAAAAATAAACTGATACATTAATTCATTTATTAGTATTTTGAGAGTGTAGATTTTAGCAATATTTTGATAATTCACCATGTAGGTAGAAAAGCTCCCAAAATAGTTATTTAACCAAGTCTCTCAATGAGGGCTTCATAGGTAAGTACCGTCAAAAATAAATCATGACATTGAAATGTCACTGGTTCAAATATTACTGTTTTCGTTTTTCTTAAATTATTTTTTAATGTTTTAACAATAATAATTATTATAGTTTCGTAGAATAATATAATAAAAACGATAGGTGAGTCAAAAACTAGAAATATAGGAGTCTTTTTTGTTAATATTATTGTATGTTTGGTTGCCTATACCAAAATCGTTCAATATGTACATTAATAGGGATCGTTAATGGATGATTTTGTGAACTTTAATATAGCTCAAAAAAGCACTTTCGACGGAAAAGGTTAATTAACTTATATCAACTTTCCCAATATATACTTACCTTCGTATTTACATTCATTAACATATCAAAGAAAAAAAGGGTGTTCGCTTTCTGACATAAATATGTATGAATGTAAAATCAACCTGAGCGAATGAATAAATCTATCCTTCTTCAGCACACATAAAATTTTCTCAGAAATGTAGACGTCTGACCTTCGTTAGTTTTCCATTGGTTTTTAATTATTTTATTAAAGGCCCAATTACAAAAAAGTCGATATTAACGAATTTGAAATGCCAAATAAAAAAAACTGTCTGAGACCAAAAACTGCGTGATTTTTTAGTTTGCTCGGAGAAAAACCAAACGTTCCATAACAAAATCAGTCACTCAGAAACAGAGAACAAAACTTAAGAGAGATTCTTGCTACACTCCAATTTAAATTTCCGCATAAGCGTCTGTTGAATTTTTTGCGTCTCAGACAACAATTTCGTGTGAAATAGAATAACTTGAATATTAGAATTTATTTTTAATATAGATATACACTGCGCAACAAAAAAAATCGTGGTAAATAAAGCAATAACTTTGAGGTTCTTTCTCCGTAATGATTTATCGGTAGAACTTTTTTTTGCAAAAAAATTGGAAACATGATAGCAGTTCCCCCTTTTAATTCCAATTTAGTTTGGCTTGAATACGTTTTTTGTAAGGGTGTTTTTCAAGTTTATCAAGTGTTTTCCTTTAAAATGTACTACCAATAAC
Organism: Lochmaea crataegi; assembly: GCA_947563755.1. Lineage (NCBI taxonomy): Eukaryota > Metazoa > Arthropoda > Insecta > Coleoptera > Chrysomelidae > Lochmaea > Lochmaea crataegi. The sequence continues at coordinate 42,991,102 of OX387424.1, forward strand.
AATAAAAACGAAATTTGTTAGAATCTGACTGTATTAGAATCGTTATCTCGGCGAAGAAGGATACCATCAAGTTAACTCGATGAACAATTCAATCTCACTCTGTTGACAATTTAAAGAGCTTTAACACGTTCTTCTGTCACCGGGAGTAGCTCAAGAAGACCCGATCAAAGCCGTAGAAGGGTTACAGCCTCTACCGGTTTTTGAAACTTCGTACGCTGAATACGATAATTTTAGAATCAGCCAAATATGAGGAGAAGACCCTTAAAAATATAGGGATTAACAGTACCACATGCAAATGGATAGGATCCATGCTTGAGCATAGGAGAATATCAGCACATATGCATGATAAAACATACACCGTTAAGACGTGGAGTGTGGAGTACTTTCACCACTTTTGTGGAAGCTAGTTAAGGATGACTTGATCTGTAGGTTGAATGATCAAGGCATATGGACGAAGGGCTTTGCGGACGACAAAGTGATTGTCACCAATGGGGAATTCCCGGAGGTGGTTATGAATGTCCAACAGGAAGCACTGCGAATTGTGGAGGAATGGTGCCTTACAGAGGACCTTTCAGTTATTCCAAAAAAACCCGAACTAGTTGCTTTAACGAATAGAATAATTCTCCCGCAGGATAGAGTACTGTTGCTCGGAGAAGAACTAGAAATACCAAAAAAGTCAAATATCTGGGAGTGATCCTTGATTCCAAACTGAATTGGAAGGCACACCTGGAGAAAATCACTACCAGGGTGACTAGATTTTTCTGACAATGCAGAAGAGGTATGGGCAAAACCTGGGAAATACGACCTGAGGTGGTTTACTGGCTCTACACAACTGTGATAAGGCCAACGATCACCTATGGAACAATAGTCTGGTGGAGGAGGACAGAAGTGTCCTCTGCAGTTAAAATGTTAACTGCGATCCAAAGACAAGCCCTTCTTGGTATTACCAGGTCAATGAACAGCACGGCGGCGGCATCAATGGAAGCCCTTATTGGACTTCCTCCTCTAGAACTTTTTATAAGGGCGGAGGCAATGCTGGCAAATCTTAGGCTGAAATCGGGAGACTTATGGTCCCCGAACAATGTTCGAGAAGGACACACTGATACAACTGGGACATTACTAGACGAACTCATATTTCACATGAGTTTTGATAGCATGACACCAGAGAATATATTCACTGAGCGAGTGAATATCATCATCCCATCTAGGGAACAGGTGATGCACCCAGGTAATTCTGGAGAGATCATCTGGTTCACCGTTGGCTCTAAAACAAACCATGGCACTGGGGCTGGTATAAAAGGACCTAGAAAGAGAATGTTCTTTAGCCTTGGTCGATATACGATTGTGTTTCAAGCAGAGACGATTGCCGCTATAGCCTGTACTGATGAAAACATCAGAAGAGGATATACCGGACAAAAATTTGAAATATTCACTGACAGCCAGGCTCTGCTTAAGGCTATCAGTACTGGGTCTAGACTGGTGAAAAACTACAAAGAATCCCTCAACAGGCTGGCAAGAGACAACAGAGTGTCTCTAATATGGGTTCAGGCACATGAGGGGATTGCAGGTAATGAAATATGGCGGACCAGTTAGCTAAAGAAGGCTCTAAAGGAGACTTCATAGGTCCGGAACCGTTTTGTGGAATCACAAAAGATTGCATAAGAGGGGAAACTGGGAACTGGCTAGATAGGGAACACCAATTCAAATGGAGGGTGACACAAGGGCACCTTCATACACAGAGTTTACTGAACAAGGTAGACAAGGAATTCTCAACCAGGCTACTGAAACTGGATAAGAGACATTTGAAGACAGTTACCGACCTGGTGACTGGACACTGCACCTTGAGGAAACATCTGTTCAATATGGGCAAAGTTAGTGAAACACCTACTCACATACTCTGCTTCTGCGAGGACTTACAAGAACTTAGACGGAAGCACTTTGGAGAGGAATTTATACTACTGAAAATCCCTCCAGTCAAATTAGTGGCCTTTATAGAAGACAAAGACAAAGCTTCTGGAATGGAAGTAGATAACATGGGAAATGGTACAAAGATTCAGTTCAAGTGCTTGGGCTGATGAATGAATGAAGACCCAGTGGCCCATTATTGACCACTAAGAATAGACGGTAAATATTGAATTTTGCTCCTGAGCATAATGTTTGGAATAATAAGAATTGGGGAAGAATATTGTTCACCGATGAATGCAGATACTTTTTTGCTGAACACAATATACAGATGGCCTAGGAACCCCTAAGACCACTACGCACAGTGTAATATTGTAGGGACTCTACAGTATGGGGGTGGCTCAGTGATGGTTTGAGATGGGATTCATTTAGAGGGCGGCTTACAGCACAAAGATACATCATATACATTTTATAAGAGCTTTTCTGGAAAATTTAATGCTGATTCAAGATAATGCCAGAATTGTGCAGCAATGTTTTCAGGAGATTGGAATTCGTGCCATGGTTTGGCCTGCGAGGAATCTTGATCTCAACACAGTTAGTAAAATGTTATCAATATCATGTTATTGGCTTCAATTAGTACCCAAGTATCACCCGAATAATCCTGGTATGTAGACCAGTACTCTAACCACTAAGTTACTCTCCAACGCCCATTCAGTGTAATTTGAACATCCATCTTCTTATCATTTCTCTTATCATTTCGTCTTCTTAACGATGGTTGGCGATCACTTCCTCATATTTTTCATCCAAGATTTCTTCCATCTTATCATGCCTTTTGTCATCCTGTTTTGCTTAATTTAACAATTGTCAGTTCTCTTCATTTGTGACTATAGCAGTCTGGATTTTGAGTATCTCTCTGTAGACGTACACTCCAAATGTCTCAAGTCTTTTCATGGATTGCGCTATGAATGGTTAAGTTTCCACCCGACATAGCAGCTACGACCATATTTTTTATCTTATATGAATTCAAAATATAAAAAGCAGGAAATATAAAACTACACTCCAATGCTACCAATACAGTAATTATGAATAATTCCTCTAGCCATTCCCTTAGTTAAATATCAACAATGCAAATATTAAAATAAATCAACACTCCCAGTTTACGAGATAGTTACAAAACAAAGTGACTGTTGCTTACCTTCAAGAATCGGTAAAATTCTTACTATATAAACAAAAGTATTAGCAGGTGTATGTATCAAAGAAGTGTTTGAAGAAAGGTCTTAGAATTCCCAAAAAAACTTATAAATGTACAAATTCTGCACAATATAAGTAATATTAACACTCCGATGCACGACGGTGGTCTGTCAGAACAAGGGAACTGGCCACAGTACTGTTTCTTATTTAAACAGATAATATAGAAATCTGGGGTTTTCAGTACCTTTCAGAAACATAAAAAAGTATTTTACGAAATGTTTTACAAAAACAAAAATTTCGGTTTTTGAAAAATTCTTCGCTTTGTCCTAATAGACCACCGTCGTGTGGTCTTGTAACTTTAAGAATATGTACATCCATCTGGCGGCTAGAGGTTAAAGCCACGTTTGGAGTCTGGTAAATAGGACTAAGCTATGGTAGATGACAGAGTGTATTACGGGAAACCCCAGAATGCTCAGACATCAGTATTTTAGGATGATGAAGTTTAGTATACCATAAAATCTGGCACGCTTAAAACGTTTTTTTATTTTTGCACGCAGTGTCAGTTTTTTTGTGTCGTACAAGTGATTTTACAATTGATTATTGTACTGAGGTAGGTGGTTTTTATATTGTAAAACGTACATACCTCTTATAAGCATTTTGTTTAGATATGGACCTCTATGAAAGGGAAATACAGCGTCTTCTTGCTTTAAATGATGAAGTTCCAAGTGACGAAGACATTTATGATTCCGATGACTCTATTTTTGATGTAGGGACAGAGGAATTCAGTGATCACCAAACGGATTCTGAGCAAGATATGACAGAAGCTGAGAAGCAGAACAACAGGTCGAGGAAAACGAGAATTCCATAGAAGATAGGCGATTATATTACTTTGGCAAAGATGGGACCAAATGGCTAAAGCATACACCTCCTAGAAATGTACGTACTAGACAAGAAAATATTGTTCTACATTTGCCAGGCACTATTGGTATTGCAAAAAATGAAAGAACTCCGATTGAATCGTGAAACCTTCTGTTTAGTAATGTCGTTGTCTCTGTGGTCCACTATACGAATCTTTATATTAGAAACATTTCTGCAAACTTCCAAGATAAAAGAGATGTAAAAGAAACATCAGTTGTGGAAATGCGAGCTTTTATTGGTTTGCTATATTTGGCAGGCCTAGATCATGGATCTCGAAAAAATCTAAAAGAATTTTGGGCTCGAGATGGGCTAGGTAGCGAAATATTTACTGCGACTATATCAAAAAGGCGATTTAGATTTCTTCTAAGAGTAATACGTTTTGACGACAAAATCACTAGGGCTGAAAGACAGCAAACAGATAAATTGGCCCATATAACGAATATTTTCGAAACATTTGTTCAGAATTATAAAAGTTATTATTCTGTAGGTGAGTATGTCACTCTGGATAAAATGCTATTTGCTTTTCGGGGCAGTTTTAGAATGTACATACCCAACAAACCAAAAAAGTATGGTATAAAAGTGTTTGCCAGTGTTGACGCTATATGCAGGACAGCAGCCACCTAGACCCTACAAACTAGATAATTCCACTGCCGCGGTTACACTGAGAATGTGTCAACCTTTGTCCGGTTCAGGGAGGAATGTAGCGATGGATCGATTGTTTCTTGCCCAGTTGTCGAGCAACTTAAAATAGACCACAGATTGACAATTGTAGGTACTATTAAAACCAATAAGCCCCAATTACCAGCTATTATCACCAATGTCAAAAATCGTCCTATGTCCCTCGAAGAAATGAAAATATCTTGGTGTATTCTTTTCATCGTGATGACACTGTGGATCCAGTAAGTGGTAAGCCAGAGACAATTATATTTTATAATTCTACAAAATGTGGTGTAGACATTGTTGACAAAATGTCTTCTACCCATAACGTTGCAAGAAACACGAAACGGTTGCCATTAGTATTTTTTTATGGGATGCTAAACATTTGCAATATCAATGCTTTTGTCATAACTAGATGAAGACGAAGATTATAGTAAAAATAGGAGGCTATTTGTAAGAAATCTGGGGTTTGAATTGATAAAGGAACACATGTGTTCCAGAGCCTCTACACCCGGGGTACACACATATATCCAGACTTCAATTGCCAAGTTTACTAAACCTCAAGCTCTACCAGATCCTTCCCAATAAAAGAGGAAACTGTAAATATTGTTAAAAGAGGAAAACAAGATATTTTTGTAAGTTGTGCCAAAAATGGTTATGTATGGACCACACTTATGCGTGTTGCAGAGACTGTGTGGATAAGATGAAAGAAAATCGTAGCGTGAATTAGACCTCCAATGTTTTCTGCATATGTTTGAATTTTTGTTATATTTTCCGTTCCTCAATTTCATAAAACATAGTTCTATTAGTCTTAAACGAAAAAATGTGAAATAAAAGTGTCAAAATAGTAAGATTTTCGTAATACTTTTATATTATATGGTAAGATTGGACATTTAAATTTTTTTTACAACTGTTAACTACCATTATCCTAAATAGATTACAGTGAAATTTTCCATATATTTTACATCATTATCGGTCCTGATAGACCACCGTCGCGCACTCGTGTTTTTTCAAAGACGTCGTGTAGCGGAGTGTTAAATTGCCTAGCCACTTACATAATATACATTATTCAAAATTACAAGCCACAATCGATCACTAACTTAATTCCATGGAAGGTTTAAATATTCCAAAATGTTTTATCAAACTAGTAAAGTTAAAATTGGATACAAAATAATTATGTGAGAGTAAAGTGAATAGTTGGAAAAGACCGAACTTTAATTAGATTAATATTTATATTTTTTTTTCTATCTTCTTGATAGTGATATTTGTAAGTGCTTTTTACATAATAACGAATATGCAATGTACCCAATCTAACCATTTTAGTATAAAAACGTTGCTACGAGCAAAAATATTGAAGTGAGAAAATATGGAGAGAGCTTTCAACTTAACCACAATCGCAAATGGAAAAACTTTTAAAAAAGATAGGTACATAGTCGGGAGAATAAATTTATTCTAAAAAGGCAAGGAATAATAATTTATGTTAGGTATTGTACGTTAAACTGTCTCTTAAAATTGAAGATTACACTTTCATATTATTTTAGAAGAGTGGTAAAGTAAACAATATGAAAATAATATTTTAGTTCTATTTCTCGCATTTTTAGCAGTGTATGCCAAACATGAGTTGAAAATTCCTAATATTTGTTGACGATTCGCGGTTATTAACTTTGTAAATAATTTAATTCTAATGTTTGCATTTTAACACTGACATATTTTCCCATTATTCAACATTTATATTCAGAATAAACATGAATAATCATTAATATATATTATACGACAGTGAATGTGGTTTAATAATTTTAAAAATACAATAAATTTTTTCTATTACTTTAATTTTGTCAATAAATATTTCAATTTAAAAATTTCCCATCCATGGGTGTAAATTATTATTGCATCTTTTCGTTTAATTTGAATTCAAAAAAAAAATTCCCGATTTTTGTTATGGATTCCCATAATTTAATACTAAATATAAAACTTGTCCTGAAGAAAATATATTAAACTATAACAACAATTTGTTCACTATATTTAAAAAATATTAAATTTTGCTTACCATTCAAGCCTTAGAAAAATTCCTTCACCTCAACAACATACACAAACTAACACTGACGAGTAGATTTAGTACATCAACTAGAATCGATAATAATTAATAAATTTTTTTTTAATTCAACTCGTTGCCAAGCAGCGGAGTTTACAACAAATAATCGCGCGTGGTATGCGTCGCGGCGCACAGACGACTGGACGTTATAAGCGTCGCTTCTTATGAGTTTTCAACGACTAACTACTCGCTCTTCAGTATCAACAATAATACCTGCTATGGCGCTCGTGGGATGTCGGAGTTGATCGCCGTAGCGAAGTCCTAATCTTGCAGGATTCAATTAGCAGGATTGTCTGAAGTTTAGTTTTTTTAGGATATGTACTTGTGAAGGAGACGTTTTATTCGATGAAGGTGCGGATAAAATGACGCATTGTGCGTGTTCTTTTTTTTTTCGTGATTATATAATATATAAGAAGTAATACTTGTAGGTAATATTGTTTAAAATGGTAACAATAACATCAAAAATCCATCTCAACTGATTATTTCAAATACTAAATTGTTCATATATATTTTTTAAAATGCCTTGCAGAAACAACAAAACACAATTTAACAGTTTTTTACCACGTTTTTATTAACTCGCTTCCTTGTCCGGGTGGAACTTTGTACATGACTTTAAACTTATTTCCCTATGGGTTAGAGACTTGAAATTTTCAACTTGATTCAGAATTGGATGATAATAAAAGAAAATATAGAAAGAATTAAAATAAAATGGAGAAATATTGATAAAACGTCCGTTTTTTAGGTTTGACATACATCATATGGTCTATATGCAACATAAATTATTATGTTTTGATAGCCGAACGGTATAGGGCTTTGCATGCCGAAAATCATGCATTGTAGGCATACGGGCTCGAATTATGGACATGGTGAAAGTGTTTTTATTATATTGTGACATTTGTATATGAATAACCTTCAACATAGTATCTATTAATCCGTAAACACAACCTATAGTAAATCGAACTAAAAAGTAAAAATTTTGCTGAACAAAATAATCCAGAAGAACATAAGACAAGAGCTAGTATTAATAATAAGGCCCCTCATAAACCTCAACAATATAATTTACTTAATTACAGTTACCTGTAAATAATTGTCATATTAATAAAGCGTGATGTATAGACGTCAAAAAATAATAGTTCAATCTAAAATTAGAAAAATTAATTTCCAAAGAGACCGTCCACTAAGAAGCAACAACTACTTCTCGGGCTATATGCCCCGACAGACATTGAATTACACATCTAAAGTAAACGGGGTTGGTATATATGTTAAAATAGAACCAACCATTCTGGTTTGCGATTAGAAGGAATAACATCACTTGTAGACCGGTTTCGGCGTTTTTGCGCCTCATCAGCACAAGGTAGATGCTATTCGTCCAGAAGCTCTGGTTTGTGATTAGATGTAGAGATGTCGCTGATATCGAACTCTTAGCATTTCCTTAACTGAGCCTAATGTATTGGTGTGGTATCAACGTAGTCTCTAGTCCAGGATCATGCTCTCAGAGCTTCTGGACGAATAGCATCTACCTTGTGCTGATGATGCGCAATACGCCGAAACCGGTCTACAAGTGATGTTATTCCCTCTAATCGCAAACCAGAATGGTTGGTTCTATCTTAACAGATATACCAACCTCGTTTACTTTAGAAGTGTAATTCAATGTCTGTCGGGGCATATAGCCCGAGAAGTAGTTGTTGCTTCTTAATGGACGGTCTGCTCTATGGAAATTAATTTTTCCAATTTTGAAAGGCGTTTAATAGTATTGAACTAGTATTTTCTGACGTCAACAATTTAAAGTTATAATTCCAGCCAAAACTAAACTTATATGAGAAACAGAAGAATAGGCAATCAAAGATTTTATATCTCTTCGACGAATACAAATTAAAAAAACAAAATAACCTCCAATTAAAGAAATAACATTGAAAAAATATTCAAATTGAATATAAAATGTTTAACTAAAATTATAAATCGTAATAACCTATAACCCCCTAATTTTAATATAATTACAGCCAAAATTATTGAACCAGGAACAGGAGATTCAACTTGAGCTTTTGGAAGTCATAAGTGTAGAGAAAAGATTGGAATTTTAACAAAAAAAAAATTACACAAAAATAGAATTTAAATTAAGATCTAAAAAGTTAAATTTTTCACTTAAATAAAAAATTATAGTTATTATTGGTAATGATATAAATAATGTATAAAATAACAAATAAACACCTGCTTCTAAACGTTCAGGTTGATACCCTCAACCAATAATTAAAATTAAAGTTGGAATTAAACTAATTTCAAAAAATAAATAAAAATAGTTATTTATGCAACAAGTGCATAAAATGGTCCTTTTTTCACGAGTGGAAAAATTGACGAATGAGCCGCAGGCGAATGCGTCAATTCCATGAGTGGTGAAAAGACACTTTATGCATATGTAGCATACACTATTTCTTCTACAATCAAGCAAAAACCAAGAAATGTGTTATTCAGGTTGCTCTAAATGGACTAAAAATGGCGTCAATTTGAATTGTCATGATGACAAAACGCTGAGTAAAATGTCAGATGAGTGCAATCTGCAGAGCCATTAGCGGAAATATTTAAAATTATCGTTAAAAAAACTACTTTATCTACGACCACCATTAAAATTAAGCATTTACAAACTCATATAAATACGTGAAATTACGTTTTATACATACGTCTAAGGCGTGCGAAAAAGGACAATGCTTTTTAAATGGAAGTTTCATTATTACACCCAAAAGAGTGCGAAAAAGTACAATGCTTTTTAAATGGGATAATCATTATAACACTCTTTTTTATTTGTATATTTATTAAGTTACCTTAGATGTTTTCTGTCAAAGGTTCAATAATTGTATATATATATTATCAAAAACCCAATTACCATAGTGTATGGTGTAGGGTATACTATTACAATTATACTTGTTTCAACTACATAGTATTATGCTTAAGACATATATCCATTTTTTCATCGATGCTTTGGTCCAGATAGAATTTTATTCATGTACAAATTTAGCCCATTGTTTTTTATCTTTTGCCATTGTTTTTGCCTCTGTCCATGTTTTTCCTTTTTCTTGCAGTATGCCTACCATAACACCATCCCATGTTTGTTTTGGTCTTCCCTTTTTCGTTCTTTTTTGTATTTTTGATTGCCATACTTTTTTAACTGGTCTTGTATCGTTCATTCTTTGTAAATGTCCCCACCAGCGTAATTGTCTCTTTTCAATGAATTTAAGTGTTGATTCTATGTCAAGGTCTTCTCTTATTTTCGTATTTCTTAGTTTGTCTTTCTTTGTGACTCCTTTAACTCGCCTAAGATACTTCATCTCAACTGCTTGTATTCGACTCTTTTGTCTCTTTGTTAATACCCAAGATTCACATCCGAATGTTAATATTGGCCGGTAAATTGTTTTAAATATATTTAACTTCGTTTTCTTGGAAATTTCTTTTTTATCTATAAATGTCGAATTCATCGTGTGATAAAGATTCATCGTTTTTTGTACTCTATTGGTAATTTCGACTTCCTGCGTTCCATTTTCTTCTATTTCTACTCCCAAGTATTTATATCTTCTAACTTGCTCAATTTTTATTCCATCTAATTGTATATTCAAATTTTTTTGTTGCGGTCCTATAACCATAACTTTGGTTTTGCTTTGATTAACTGTCATTCCAAATTCTACAGATACCGTGCTCCATATTTCCATATTCTTTTGTAAATCCTTCTCTTTCCCTGCCATAATTATTAAATCATCTGCAAAAGCTGCTTCTGATATATCCACTCTTCCTAAATGTCTGTATCCAACGTGTAGTTTTGCCATTTTGATTGACGATTTTTTAATTATTTCATCAATAAAAATTGTAAATAATAATGGACTTAGTCCCCCTCCTTGCCTTAATCCTTCTTGTGTTGAAAATGATTCTGATGCTTTATTTTTGTATATTACACAATTTCTATTATTTTTGTAAATGTTTTTGATTATGTCTATTATTTTGTAGTTTACCCCCCTTCCTTCTAGTACTTTCCATAACTTCTCCCTTGGTACTTTGTCAAAAGCTTTTTCCATATCTATAAATCCCATATATACCTCTTTTTCTTGTTGTGAGAACTTATCAATTATCTGTTTCACCGTAAATATGTGGTCTTGTATGCTTCGCCCTCTTCTAAATCCACTTTGCGATTCTTCGAGAGTATTTTCTATCAGTGGTCTTAGCTTACTGTCTATAATATTCTCGTAGACTTTCATAGCTGTACTAAGTAGATTTATTCCTCTATAATTATTGCAGTCTTGTCTATCCCCCTTTTTATATATTGGAACTATTAAGGCTGTCTTCCAATCTTCTGGAATCTGTTCTTCACTCCAAGCAGTGTTGTATATTTTCAATAATATTTTTGTTCCTGTTTCCCCTAAATTCTTGAACATTTCTGATGTTAATTTATCAATTCCTGGAGATTTTCCATTTTTCAATTCATCTATTATTTCCTGTAATTCTTTTAATGTTACAATGTCTTTATTTTCTATTATTGCATCCTTTTTTTTTGTTAATGTCCTGAACTTGGTTGTCTGCTCCTAGTAATTCCTCAAAATACTCTTTCCATCTATCAATTACTTCGTTTTCATTTCTTAGTATATCTCCTTTTTTATTTTTTATCCAGGTTATTTCTTGTGTTTTTTCCTTTCTTAATGACTTCAATGTTTTGTAAAACAGTTTTTGATTTGATTTACTATTGCTTTCCATTTTTTCGCCAAATTCTTTCCACTGATTTCTTTTAGCTACTGCTACCATCTCTTTTACATTTTTCCTCTTCTCTTTATACATTTCATAGTTTTCCGTTGTTTTGTTATTTATATACATTTTCCACGCTTCTTTTTTTAATTTTACTTTTATTTTAATTTCGTCCGTCCACCAAGCTGTTTGTTTTTTCTTATTAGTTTTCTTGCTACAACCACATATTTCTTTAGCGGTTTCCAATACGGTTTTTTTGAAATAATCCCACGTTTCTTCTAAATTACCATTTTTCAGTATATCACATTTATTTAAGAACTTTCCTGATAATGCTATTTTGTATTTTTCTGCCATATCTTTGTTTTGTAGTTTGTATGATCTGACCGATTCATATTCTATTGTTTTTTCTAATTTTTGTCTATTATGGTTTGTAATTTCTACTTGTTCTCTTATTTTTGTTACAAGTAAATAGTGGTCACTTCCTATTTCTGGTCCTCTTCTAACTTTGGTATCCAATACTTCCTTTCTATTTCTCTTTTCCACTAATATATAATCTATTATTGACCTTTCATTTCTGCTTTCCATCACACGTGTATATTTATGTATGTCTTTATGTTGGAAAAATGTATTAGTTACAATAAAATTGTGTAATATGCAAAAATCCAGCAGCCGTTCTCCATTATTATTCCTAAATGTTTCACCATGTTTTCCTATTACTGCTCTATAAATGTCATCTTTTGTTCCCACTCTGCTATTCAAATCTCCAAGTATAATTATTTTTCCTTTTGCATTTTCTGTAGCCATAGTTAGATCTTCCCAAAACCTATCTTTATTTCCTACTGCATCGTCTTCATTTGGTCCATATACAATTATTATAGTTTTTGTGTTCATATTTTTATCTTTCATTTCCATCACCAATAATCTTTCCGACCATCCCCTCCATCCAGTAATTTGTTCTTCTAAGTTTCTATGTATTATGCATGCAACTCCTGCTGCCGCTCTTTTCTCATTTTCTATACCACTATATATGAGTATATGGCCATTATCCATTTTCACTATCCCCTGTCCTTTTTTTTTTGTCTCTGTTATAGCTAGTATTCTCAAGTTTGTATTTTCAAACTCTTCTTCTAATTCTTTTTCTTTTCCCAAAATACTTCTTACATTCCATGTTCCAATTCTCCACATTTCCGTTGCTGATTTTACTTTATTCATATCCAATTCCGTTGCTGTGTCTTTTTCTCTGTTACCATGAATATCTGTTTCTTTATTTAGTTTTTTGAATGTATTTTTTCCAGTATTCTCATTCTATTTGTTTCTTTATCCCATCTCCATTCTTGCCCATTTACCGTTACCTTATTGTATCCCGTTTTTACGTCTTTTCCCTTTTGACTTTCTAATTTTGCAAACATCCTTATCTCTTTTTGTTTTTCTCTTTCCTTCTTGGTCATATCATTATTTATAAAAACTCTTTCTTCTTTCCTCTCCTTTAATTTAGCTTTATTTGCCATAATTTTTTCTTTATCAGCTTCTTTTTGACATTCCACTATACACATTTTCTCCCCTATCTTGTTAACTGCTTTAGGCTCGATATTTATTTTTAGTTGTTGACTCAAAAAGTTTCTGACATTTTCTACCAATTTCGACGGCTCATTAGTATCAAGTTTTAATCCATTTATCATCACATTATTCTTTCTTTATCTATAATTTCCATCGTTTTTTTAATCTCTTCCATTTCTGTTTTCATTTCTGCATTTTCTTTTTTAATTGCTTGGTTTTCTTTTCTCAATACTTCATTTTCAACTTTCAGCTTTAATATTTCCTCATTAAACAGAGCCTGTTGATCTTTGGTTTCTTTGATCTCGTTTTTAATCAGTTGTTGTTCCCATTTCATATCCTTTTGATCTGCAGGCATTTCCTTCATTAACGCTATGATTTGATCTAACTTTTCATCTTTTTTACTTTTAGTTGGGGTTCTGCTAGTCCTCTTGCTAACTTCAAATACAGCATCCATTTTTCTTTTCTTTGAATCTTCTCTAGAATAATCATCACTATCCATTTTGTTTATATTTTGTATTCAATTACTATTTAATTATATTATTTTCGTGGTAGCGTAAGACCAAAATACCCAGATCTACTCTTCGGAGATACTTGATCTATCCAGCCACTTATTATATATATATATCTAATTTCTTTCTTTATTTTGTCCTTTATTTTTTAAATTTGACAACGTCGCAAATTATATTGTTTTGGACTCGCCTTAAATCAATTGCTTTTTATTTTAATAACCTAACACTAACCTATTTATTTAATTGATTTTACAAAATCTAACGTTTTTTTTTGTTTTTTTTTTCTTTTGTAGCACTACGTACTTTTCCTTTTGTTGATACAATTCAAATTCTATTTGATTAATTTTCGCTGCACTTTCCGATATATCGAAATAAATGCAGGCGAATTTTATAAACACTTTATTATTTCAACGCCTACTTCAACATCTACTTCAATAAATCAATAATTGTAATAATTTTGTACTGTCATTAAGAAGTGTGAAACGTGAATGGTCAATAATTGTCAGAATCTGTCAAAAATTGTCAAAAATTGTCAAAAATTGTCAAAAATTGTCAAAAATTGTCAAAAATTGTCAAAAATTGTCAAAAATTGTCAAAAATTGTCAAAAATTGTCAAAAATTGTCAAAAATTGTCAAAATTTCTGAAAGTTGTTAAAAATGGTCAATAATTAACAGAAACTGTCAAAAATGGTCAATAATGGTTGAAATTTTGAAAAATGATCAAAAATTGTTAAAATTTTGAAAAAATGGTCAATAATTATAAAAAACTGTCAAAAATGGTCAATAATTGTTGAAAATTGTCAAAATTTTTGAAAAATTGTCAAAAATGATCAATAATTGTCAAAATTGGTCAATAATTGTCAAAAATTGTTAAAATTTGAAAAAATTGTCAAAAATTGTCAAAAATTGTCAAAGTTTTTGAAAAATTATCAAAAATGGTCAATAATTGTTAAAATTGGTCAATAATTGTTAAAATTTCGAAAAATGGTCAATAATTGTTAAAATTTGGAAAAATGGTCTAAAATGTTCAAAATTTTTGAAAAATTGTCAAAAATGATCAATAATTGTCAAAATTGGTCGACAATTGTCAAAATTGGTCAATAATTGTCAATAATTGTCAAAAATGGTCAAAAATTGTCAAAATTTTTGAAAAATTATCAAAAATGGTCAATAATTGTCAAAATTGGTCAATAATTGTCAAAAATAGTCAATAAATGTTAAAATTTGGAAAAATGGTCAATAATTGTTAAAATTTGGAAAAATGGTCTAAAATGTTCAAAATTTTTGAAAAATTGTCAAAAATGAGCAATAATTGTCAAAACTGTCAAAATTGGTCAATAATTGTCAAAAATGGTCAATAATTGTTAAAATTTGGAAAAATAGTCAAAAGTGGTCAAAAGTTTTGAAGAAATGGTCCAGAATTGTCAAAAATTGTCAAAATTTTCGAAAAATGGTCAAAATTTTCGAAGAATGCTCAAAAATGGTCATTTCAGCTTCTGTCGGCGGTCCGACGACCGCTCACCTTTTTTTGGATTGGTGTAACACTAAAAGAATTAAAAATTAGACGGAAAATGTTCTTATTGCATATTTCTCGGAAAAGTCAATGGAAATCATCAACGTTATGGTCCCATTATTCAATGTTGAAAACTCCCATAAATTTAAATTTAAACATTGATATAAGTGAATTTCATAAACTTTTACCTTCATAAAACGACAATCAAAGAGCCATAAACCAAAAAAATCAAAAATATTCACAAGGGTACAGATTTTGGATTTTATAAATGGAGCACCAGATAATGAATTTCTTATGATGAAGGTAGGCAATAATTCAAACACAATTATTGAAAAGAGAGGTTATGCAATATATAATTGAGGGAAAGTATTTTTAATGTCGTCGTAGATAAAACATTGTATGATACACATGCGTGAATTACTTTTGCGCACTCGTTGCGAAAAAAGCACTAGCTACGCTCGTGCCTTTCATTTTCGCAACTCGTGCGAAAAAGTATCACTTCACGCACTTGTATCATAAATAACTATTATGCAACAAGTGCATAAAATGGTCCTTTGTTTCACGAGTGGAAACATTCCATGAGTGAAAAAAAGACACTTTATGCATATGTTGCATACACTATTTTTTCTACAATCAAGAAAAAACCAAAAAATGTGTTCTAAATATTTTATACATACATATTTTATGTACGAAAATCGATTAAAAAAACGTTACTTTTATTATAGATTGTAGAAAAATAAATATATTGAAAGAAGCAAATGTCGCGCATGCGACAGTTCTATAAAAATGTAGAGTAGCTATCAATAAAAAAACTTATTAGTAGATTCACATAATAAGTAATAAAATAAAACAAAAATGCCCAACAAGTTTCAAGTTGCAAGAAAAATTATTTTTTACTTTTTAGTTCGTTTTGGAAACGAGGTATATCAAATTTTTTATTTATTTCATTTATTTCGTATTTAAATCTTTTGTCTCATAAGGAAATTGACTTACTTTGTAAACAAAGTTTTTTAACACTCTTAATTACTTCTTGGTCGGAAAAACACAGTATATGTAATCGCTCCAAAACCTTTAGATGTTATAGCAAAACTCGACGAAACTTTTTAACTGTCCATCGAGGATTCACATCAAATACCGAAACTTCCTTTGTTGAATTGGTGAGAAAAGATCTTGTTTGTCACAGAGGCATCTGAATGTATAAGCTTAATGACTCCTGGATATGATTAAGAAAAAAAGAAAACCGAGATTTGAATAAGTATCCAGATATAAGCTAAGGACTGATTATTTGGAACAAAATATGGCGATAGGATTAAATATGCCTTAATAAAATGTTGCTGTGGAAAAAAATTCAGAAATTTCTTTTAAATTTTTTTGCTAATAACTTCACTATATGTCCATTAATTCTTAACAAAATCGCCTGAGAGCTGGTCTCGTGAATTAATTTCATTGTTGTAAACTAAAGACTTCATATATGTCCCCAAACATAAAAATCAAGCGGATTATACTGAGGACTTCTTGGTGCCCATACAAAATATCTCCCTCTGTCAATCCATCGTTGAAGAAATAAGTCACTTCGATGATTTATAACAACTAATTAGATATGGGATTGAGTTCCATCATACATAAACCACATTTTCCTTCTTATATCTAGTGACAGATTATCTCAAATATCCCCAAAAGTATTTTGCAATTTGAAGGCAGAGCATATATGGCTCTAATAGTTGGTCGTCCATATTGCCACACCAACTATTCAATTTACACTCATGCTGCAAATGTATTTTCCGCCAATTAAAAACCCCTCGTCTGATAAAAGTCACTTTATCTGACTCTCCATAAATGAAATAATATTTCAAATGCCCTTTCAAGACTCTGAACTGTTCAGTTGAGTTTTTCTAGAAAACGGTTTAAAGTATCGTGTTTAAAATGGAATAACAATACTAAGTAGAAATGATGTTTAGTCATATTTTCTAAAGAATTAATTTGATTATCTGGAATCATTTTCGTGACGCCACCTGAAACAAAATGTAAAAAACCACATAAAATAATATTGCTTGTCTGAATGTATTCCTCTGTGCCGAATTTGATAACAATTGATAAATATACAGTGAACTTATTAGCAAAAAATTTTCAAATTTAAAGCCTTGTATTTTATGTCCCAATATTTATTAATCACCCTGTATATTTCTTGATGTAACAAAATTAAATGTATTATTGTTTGACCTTAAGACAACGATTATTGAATGGATGGAAAATAAAAGATTTCACTTAATTACAGTTACCTGTGAAAAATTGTCATTTTTTAGTAAAGCGTGTTATCAATAGAAGTCAAAGATAATAGTTTAATACTAATATAACTCCTTACAAAGTTTTTGAAAAATAATTTTCAAATAACAGAGACCGTTCACTAAGAAGCAACAACTACTTCTTGGGCTATATGCCCCGACAGACATTGAATTACACTTCTAAAGTAAACGGGGTTGGTATATCTGCAAGATATAACCAACCATTCTGGTTTGTAATTTGAAGGTACAACATCACTTGTGACCGGTTTCTGCGTATTTGCGCCTCATCAGTACAAGGTAGATTCTATCCGTCCAGAAGCCCTGAGAGCATAATCCTGGACTGTATACAACATTGAAACCACATCAATACACCAACCTAAGCTAAGAAGGATTTTACTAGACTTTCAAGTTGGTTGAAAAGATCGTGCAGCGCCATTAAAGGAAGGAAGAATTACGTGAGAAAAAGCTGTTGATAACTAGTAATGCCGGTTCTTCAGCTTCAAAACAGATGAAGACCTCACGAACAGTGAAGATTATGGCACCATTCTCTTGGGATCATGTTTATTGAGTATTTTTGTCCACCTAAACATCGATTTTGTACGCAAAATTTTATCACGAGACTTACTACAAAATCAAGGCCTCTTTTTAATAATTTCCGCAAGGAATTAACTATTGCTTTTTATAATTAGTTTTTTCGTTTTGTTGGAATTTTGTTGAATATTGTGTTAATAACTAATAATGATTACATAAATAACCAGAAATTACTAGTTAACTTCTGCGAAGTGCTTTGTATTGCATGCAGTGGCGGCTATAGGGGGCAAGCGCGAGCATAACTTAATTTTAATATCCATCTCTATCGCTATGAAAAAAAATAATTCGGTGTAGTAACTTTTATGAAATTATTTCGTAGGGGTCAGTACGAGTATTCACATCCAGCATATTGTCTTTTCACTAATCGCATCTCTCACTAAAGCAGGACGAAAGAGACGAACTGAGCGACAGGCGAGAAATGGCAACTGGTATTTAGTCCTTCTGTATTATACTTTGATTCTATTCTCATCAGTATACGTTTCTAGTGAGCACAACTTTTTGGCTTATTACTATTCACATCAATAACATCCATTCAATTAAGACGGAGGTAACGTTCTAAATCGGATATATACAATGAGCACAAAAGAGGACTAAGTGCTTCTCCTCGCAGGACCCCTTCTACAATGCCATATCTCTTTGTAAACTCATTAACTTTAAAATTTGCGCAATTGTAGCTATTGTAACTCTAATCAATTTAGTGCTAAAACTTATGTCGTATAGCTTTTGCCATAATAACAAATGATTTACAGAATCAAAAGCACGTTCGAAGTATATAAAGGCCACAAACACTTTCCTTTTTTCAATCTCAACAGAATATGTATAGTGGAGTTCAAGAGCAATAACTGATTGCGTCTGACCACGCTCAAGTCAGGCTAAACTGCTTAAGCTTGACCATATTATTTCTAAACGGTATTTCCAAAGCAATCGTAAGGACCCCATTCACTATCAGTTTTGACAGATCGGTACAAAATAGAACGAAAACGCAAAGCGTATGTACATGCCTCGTATCAGTTTGAAACTGATCCTTTTCAACTGATAGTGAATGGGGCCCTTCAGACTACAACGTGCGTTTAAATAAAGTAGGTACTTTTTATATTAGCCGTGTTTCGCGTTTTGTTTGTGGAGGCCGCTTGACATGGTGCAATTTAACCTGGAATTCAATGCAAGACTCAAGATCTCCTGATCAAAAGCATGCGCACTTGAAACCCAGCTAATTAATTCGATGCAATTGCGATTTTATCGGTTTGGTGCCATTTTTATTGCCTGCAAGGCGCAATTCTAGGGAGAAATCTAGTTTCTTTTGTGTTACCAACCAACTAACTGTTCCCAATCGAATGATACATATCAGCTGATTGCTGATTGTGGTGACTGACGTTTTGTCATTTGTGATTTGATAATCGATAGTGATGCAATTAGTTTTGTTCTCCGAGGTTTTCTCACTTTCACTATCTTTATTTTAAATAATAATAAAACAACTTTATATATATTATGTTTGAATAAATTCTTTTTTGAGGTTAATATCTACTTTTTTCTTTCTACTTTTGGTTGGGTTGGAAGCAATGTTGCAGTGACAAGAGAATAGCATGATGTCAAACAGCGTGCAAGATTTATCATTTGCAATATACTGACCTTGCAAGAACTTGACGAAATTTCTTGCAAATTGTATTGTCAAGCGGCCTTCATAATTATTGTATGATTTCGTTAGTTACTTTTGTTGCTTTAATCCGTTTGTTTTTTTCTAACTTTTTGTATTGGTATTGTGTCTGGACTTTTAGGATACTTAATAGGATACTTTTTCAAATATTATTCATTCAGACATAAATACTTACTAGAAAGGACACATCAAGATTTACATATGTGAAAAAAATAATTGGATATCCCATGCACAGACACGAGAGTTTTTATATACAGCTTTTTAACGGTAATGTTATGTAAAATGGTAGTGCGTGTCGAATCTAATAGAATTCAATCGCGGCAAACGAACCTGCCAAAACTTTGAACACTTCAACGCTTTTCTTTTCTTTCCATCCTTCATTAGACATGAAAAGAGTGAGACTACGAGGACTACATCTGAATAAAAACTGACGGTAGCGTACAAAAAGCATAAAAGGCAGATCGAACAAATTGATTTGTATAGTATGAACTCCTAAGATGAACTGAATTGGTATAATAGCCAGCTATATTAAAATGCGGGTAAATGCTCACATTTGTGAGCCTTGAAAGAGCTTGGGAGTATTTTGTAAAACTTGACCTGAATATGATTTTTTATTTACGATTTCTGTATTTCAAGACAGGAATTTGATATCACGGGAACTATTTATACACTACAGTCTCACTCTCGCTCTTTTCTTCTTCAAGGCATGCGCCATGGAGACCACCTTATGGTCATAGAGACCCATGGTGCTTCATGTGGCGAATTAATTGTACAGGTGGCGCCACGTTGAGAGTCGGATCAGTAAGCTCTAGTACCTTTGACATGGTACGTTGATTGCAAAATGGCATTTGTGGTCCATTTTTTGATATTTTATTTGAAGTAACTCAACATTTGATTTATATCACAATAACAAAAGGCAAATGGTTGTGTTAAATTAAATGGACCACATAATTCCTGAAGTGGGAAAAATAAGGCAAAAATCATCAAGTTTATATATGTTATTCAATATAAAAAATACACAATAAATAAAACGTTTTTTCACATATTTTAATGATAAACAGGAAGAACAATAAATGTTTCGAGTTTAACAAAAGTAAACACATCCATTTCTACATTTTGCCAATAACACAGCTATACTAGATCTCCTATTGCATAGGAGCACAAGAAAGGGTCGATAGCTATAAAGCGGCAATAAACAATTGGCGTTACATATATAAATTTATCCTAATACAAAATTACATAACATAATAAAAAACACTGTGAGACCCATCCCTACTCGGCAAAACTATTAAACTGACTGCACGACACTGTGTTGTGATTAGACTTTCTATATCTTTAATTTTATTGAACTCTGACAAGTATATTTAATTATTGACGTTTTTTACATTCTATCAATATATCTTTATATAAACAACAAAACAATAATCCTTAACAACTAGAATGTGAGTTAGTGTAGATTAAATAGTTAAGTATTTTCTACACACTGGCCACTGGCTTATCGAATCCTTAACCATTGGACGTGTTGATTTAATTTTGGTAAAACCAATCTGTATTATAATTTTATTCCACACAGAAAAAAATAAAGACTCACCCTATCTTTATAGTACTTTTGAATTAATAATGAGGCACTTTACTCCTACGGAGAAAGAAATATAGTATAACTAAAATGTGCACACTATTTAAAAAACTTAGTCTACAAGATTATGATTATCATTACTAATAATATATTATAATATTATGTATTATGTAGCTACATTTGGATATTTTTAATTAGCTCAAACACACATTGTTATTGTAAACATTTACATATTTCTTCTTCGAAACTACTTACTTTTGAAAAATGTTTGGACCTTTCTCTGGAATCCTTTTTTTGTCTCTTCTTGGATGTAGAACCTCCATAATGGCAGTATCTGTAGACAATTTATTTATTTACTAATGTAATACTATAAAATATGTGATTTATTTTGTTTTTGATGGGAATTAAACAAACCAAAAAATATAACAAAAGGAACAGACAGAAGATATTTTATTTCATACTTATCATTATCTGATAATGGCTTATTCCCCTCCAATCCATCCTTCTCAAAAATGACCATGATTCATTTTATAAAAATAAATATTACCGGGTGCACCTCACACTACAGTCCTTCACTATACATTGTCTTGACATTGTCTGTTAAAAGAAAAGTTCCACACTAAACAATAAACTATAAAAACTAAACACACCCTGTCGACCAGAAGCGAATATATATATAGGGCAAGTCCACGTGACGTCACGCCCTGATGAATCTGATGATAAACAAGCGTTCTTTGCACAACACGTGGTTTTTATAGTTATTTTGATCGTCTTTGAGTTTAATTTTGATTTAGTGCTTTCTTCGACATTTTTTTTTATCTGACTATTAACAGTCATATATAGCTTTTATGAATTCACAATAAAAAGCTTCACTAAATCAATACAAAACAAACAAACTACAAATCTAAAATCCATCCAAATAATTGTTTATCCTCAGGGCGACTGTCCTTAGAGTCAACTTGTCACTTGGAGGACATGCCCTATTAATTTGTAAAAACTGAACTAACCGTCGTAAAACTCGCTCGCAATCGTGGTTGTTAGGTTAGGTTATCAGTGGAAGAATCTGGACTGGAATAACTACTAACAGTTTTCATTAAATCCGCAATTTTAGTAAGTGCTCTGGCTCTTCAGGTGGCAGTACCCTCGCGCGTTCAGAGTGCCCATATCCTGATGGAGACTATATCCTCCATGGTTTGCGTAATGAGTATAACTGGTGTTTTCATTTTCACATAATACAGATATGACAATAAAAATTGACAGTTGGTATTGACAATGACAATACTGCAATTGGATTAAAAAGGGATCACTATTATCATGGAGACTAGATGAGGAGGAAAATTGACAAAATCTGTCCTCTGGTCTATCTAAGCAGATTGTTTTTTCACCGTGGCGTCGTCACGGCTACTCCTGTACCATTTTAAAACATTAAAGACAGTAACCTCAGTTTTTATATATAACAGTAGTCAAATAGTAAACATTACTCAAGACAAAAGCTCAAAGTAAGAACTAGAAGTATTAAAATGGTTAAAAATTAAAAATGGACAGGGTGTACGTTGTTAAAAATTATTGCAATAGTGGTTGGTAGTGAGGTTTATTTAAAACGAAGACGTGAATTGAATTTAATTTAAGAAAACCAGAGTTTTTTCAGTTACCAAAAGTATTCAAAAATATTCAAAGGAAAATAAAGTAGTAAGGAATATTTATTATGACAGACTAAAATGATATACCTTACTTGTGAGATGTCTAGAAAAAGCACAATTGCACAAAAAATACTTCACTTTTGCTGATGACACCATTCTGTTCTATTACAGTATAATTTAGGAGAACTGGAAGGAAAAAGGTGAAAAAGGTGAACAATGATTTGAAGGAAATCTAGAGATGGTTGATAAGGAATGAGCTGTAAAATGATTTGAAAAAATTACTAATATGCTCTTTATACAGAAAATTATGAATTCAGTTGTTTTTCAGATAAAAGTAGGAAATGAAAATATAAATCAAGTGAGAATGTACAACAAATGAAAAAAATTTATGTTTGCCAATGATTGATGCATGTTACCAATGTAGGGTTTACTAAAACCATAAGACATTTAAACTAATTTGTAACGATTATTTCTTATCGAGCTTAAGGTTCCTAATTCCAGTCTGGGGCTCTTAAGGGATAACATGATTAGATAAAACACAGAGGATTCAAAATAATGTAGTGAAGGTTTTGTCCAAGTTCAGTTACAGAACGTCAACACTTATGTAATTTACTATTTCTTACTTTGCACTGTGTTTGCTTTATTAGGAAATAAACTTTTGTAAATTGTAATTTTCGGATTTTTTATTCACAAAATGTTCAATTTCCATTTCCTAACCTCATTCGCCTCACATGTGAACCGCGAACAGTCAAAGGAGCTAGCAACCAATAAAACGTAAGAAATTCGAGTTTTATGATTGGCTGTTATTGTTCTGCCGTCTGATGCTATGGTACGGGTTTTAAACTGGCGCCCTCTACCATGACCAGAAATTGGAAAACATGGAGTTCGATCTCCTAATATTAAAGTTTGAATCGATCATCTGCATCAATTATTTTATTCTAAAACAAGGATAGCAGCAGCTGATATCTTCAACATCAGTTTCTTGCTGCCTGATTTGTTTGCTATTTTTTTTACCTGTGGAAATTACAAATTCATTTATCAACGCCATATTTCAGTCATTCGATTGGCCTTTATTTTCCTTTGTAAGTTAAAATGGATAAGTGGAAGTGAAATAATACGACAAATAAAAAAAATGCAAACTCGAAGAAAGCGAAACAGTAGCCAACTTTGCCGAGAACTGCGTGACTGTGTGAAAATAAGTATTAATACAGCATCAAGAATCACAGAATCAAAGACCTAGTACTCTATGTCTACCCACCAGATTCAATGGAGAAATAATTTTCAGTATCGCAGATCAACTGAATTAATATTTTTCTGCATTTTTTTCCTAAACAATTTGTAGTTTATTCCTTATCAACAATTTCAGATCTTTTTCAAAATCCTTGTTCAGCCTTACTTCCAGTTACCGTACTTGTGTAGACCAGCTGTCATGATATTACCATTTTGATAGGATTCATGACATTGTCAGTTATGTTACAAAGTTGTCAATAATTTTATGTTAGTTGTTTTCTGTAGAATAAAGCCTTATTTTGAAGGTAATCCTTCGTAATTTACTACAATTTATTCTACAGAGAATTCTATAAAATGGATAAGCTACTTCGCCCCGATCGATTAGATATAGATGTTACACATGGAAACACAGGTCAACTTTGGAACCATTGGTACAGATCGTTCGTGAACTTTCTGGAAGCGGCAGATGCGAAGGACAATAAGAAGAAGCTGAATCTACTAATAAACTACGCGAGTCCAGTCGTTTTTGAGTCCATTAGTGAGAGTACAACGTATGAGGATGCCATAAAAATCCTTGAAAGCCTCTACGTAAAGCCCAAAAATGAAATATTTTCTCGACATTCTCTCTCATCAAGAAGACAGTTAGTAGGTGAGTCAATTGACCAATATTTACAAATTTCGAAGCAAATGAGCAAAGACTGCAACTTTAAAGCTGTTACGGCCGAACAGAATAGAGATTACTTCATTCGAGACTCGTTTATCAGTGGTTTAAGTTCACTACAAACTAGACAGCGGCTTCTAGAGCACTCTTCTTTGAGCTTAATTCAAGCGTTTCATACTGCGAGAGCGTTAGAAATAGCCAAGCAACATGCTGAATCATATTCATCAACTTTTGATTCAAGTGTTGCCGTTTTACAAAACGCAGAACCGTCACAAGACTCTGAAAATTCATCAATCAGGCCGTTCAGCTGCTGCATCTTTTCAGAAATGTTTTTTTTGTGGCAGAGATAGACACCTGCGCGAACACTGTCCTGTTAAAAATGCAATTTGCAATTCCTGCAATAAAAGAGGTCATTTTTCAACTGTGTGTAGATCAAGTAACACCAGAAGAACTCAGAAAACATCTGCTACTATTCTGTCTAGGAGTTCTGCTGTTTGTCCTAGTTGTTTATCCAAATCTATTATTCAAATTAAAATGAACAACATAATCACAGATGCACTAGTGGATACAGGGAGTTCTGATAGCTATATTTCAAGTAAAATTGTTGCCAGTAGAAATATTTGTATCATTCCATCAAGCATTAATGTTAAAATGGCTTCAACATCTCTTACGTCGCAAGTTCTTGGATATTGTATTGTACACCTACAAATTTTGGATAACATTTATTCAAATGTAAAGCTTTTAGTCCTTGATGAACTCTGCACTGAAGCAATCATTGGTCATGATATTCTGAAGCAACATTCCTGACTCGAAATTCTCTTTGGAGGTGACAAATCTACACTATCAATATGCAACTTAGCAGTAGCAAATGTTGAACCATTCAGTTTATTTTCAAATTTGACGTTTAATTGCAAACAAATCGCAATAAAATCTCGTCGATTTACAACTTCAGACCTCAACTTTATTGAACAAGAAATCAAACATCTTCTAAAAGAGAAGATCATAGAACCCAGTATCTCCCCCTGGCGAGCTCAACCTCTGGTAACTTCAAGTGAAAACCACAAGAAACGAATGTGTATTGACTATTACTTCTCAAACCATAAATAAATATACATTATTCGATGCATACCCATTGCCACGGATAGAAGACATTGTAAACCAAATTTCGAAATATTCCGTTTTTAGTACAATTGATCTCCGTAGTGCCTATTACCAAATTTCAATTAAAGATGAAGAAAAGATCTACACTGCATTTGAAGCTTGTGGAAACTTGTACCAATTTATTCGAATTTCGTTTGGTGTTACCAATGGAGTCGCTTGTTTCCAACGAACCGTCGACAGCATCATCAAGAAAGAAAATCTTAAAAGCGTCTATACTTATCTGGATGACGTCACTGTTTGCGGTAACTCACAAGAAGAACATGATCAAAATTTACAAAAATTTTTAGATGTCATTAAGAAGTACCGTTTAACAATTAATGAATCAAAATCAAGATTTTCCTTCAAATCGTTTTGCATTCTTGGGTATTTAATATGCAACAAAACTATGAAGCCAGACCCAGAACGACTTAAGCCTCTCCTGAATTTACCAGTACCTGATACTACAGCTTCTCTTCGAAGAATTCTAGGAATGTTTGCACACTACTCTAAATGGGTTCCTGAATTTTCCGAAAAAATTCAGCCGCTAGCACACAGCACAAGTTTTCCATTGTCTGAGAAAGCAATTTCGGCATTTAGACAGCTCAAACAAGACACAGCCAAATCTTCGATTTCTTCAATTGATGACGACGCTGTGTTAACTGTTGAAACCGATGCCTCGGAGTTTGCAATAGATGCTCAATTATCCCAATCAGGGAGACCAGTCTTATTTTTCTCAAGAACCTTGTCCTCTCAGGAACAAAAGCATTTGTCAGTTGAAAAAAAAAGCGTACGCAATAGTAGAAGCACTGAAAAAGTGGCGACATTTTTTAATTGGCAGACATTTTCAGCTCATTACGTATCAGAAGTCAGTGGCATTTATGTTTAACAACAAGTCTTCTTCGAAAATCAAAAATGAGAAAATTCAACGCAGGCGTTTGGAATTGTCATGCTACAAGTATGATATCGTTTACAGGCCAGGAAGTCGAAACACGGTAGCTGATGCATTTTCCCGTATTACTTCTGCAACCATGTCATCGGCTGATCAAAAGAAATTATTTGATTTACATTCTTCTTTGTGTCACCCTGGTATTACCCGGTTTTTCCATTGGATACGCGGCAAAAATCTCCCTTATTCTGTGGAAGACGACCGTCAAATTACCTCCTCATGTCCTGTTTGTGCTGAAATTGAACCAAAATTTCACAAAAATGAAGGAACGTTAATCAAAGCCACCTCACCATTTGAACGTCTTAATTTGGATTTTAAAGGTCCTTTGCCTTCATCTTCAAGAAATAAGTACTTACTAACCGTTGTTGATGAATTTTCCAGATTCCCATTCGCATTTCCATGTTCCGACATATGATCCTCTACAGTTATCCAATGTTTGCGTCAAACATTTTCTATATTTGGCACTCCGGCATATGTTCATTCTGACCAAGGTACCTCTTTTATGTCTCGTGAACTTAAGTCATTTTTAGAGTCTCACGGTATTGCTTCAAGTCGCACGACTCCCTATAATCCTCAGGGGTCAGTGCGAACGATTTAATGGAATTATATGGCAAACCATACAATTGGCTTTAAAATCTCAAAATTTGAAAATCAGCCAGTGGGAGCAGGTTCTAGTGGATTCTCTTCACTCTATTAGATCTCTTTCATGCACTGCTATCAACACGACCCCACACGAACGCATGTTTAACTATGTGAGGCGCTCAACTTATGGATCATCGATTCCTACATGGATAGCAGCACCAGGAACAGTGCTATTAAAGAGATTCGTCCGTTTGAATAAATACGAACCTTTAGTTGATGAAGTCCAACTCCCAGAAGCCAACTCGGAATACGCCCATATCCGACTGGAAAATGGAGAAGAAAAGACAGTTTCCACTAGGCATTTAGCTCATCGAGGAGACACATCATTAACTTGCGATGAAAATTCTGTCAGTCAAAATCAATACCAAAGCATTCAAGAAAGTCAATACCAAAGCATTAAAGAAAATCAAGACCATTTCATTCAAGACCACTCCATTCAAGACCAACACAATCAAGACGCAGTACTGAATATCGATAGGCCAGTTAGGACACGAAGGCGTCCTCAATATTTAGAAGACCTCCTCGAGAAATAAGAAGGCGGGAAGAATGTCATGATATTACCATTTTGATAGGATTCATGACATTGTCAGTTATGTTACAAAGTTATCAATAATTTTCTGTTAGTTGTTCTCTGTAGAATAAAGCCTTATTTTAAAGGTAATCCTTCGTAATTTACTACACCAGCAAAAGTAAAATATTTTGCGGGAAATTGTGCATTATCTTCTTCTCACAAGTAATGTATATAATTTTAAACTTATAACAAATTTTTATTCCTACTTCTTTATCTTTCGTGAGCCTAGAAATTATTCAACCTTTAGACTTGATTTTTAGGATACACGATGCTTTAATCATTCAAGTATTACGTAATTATCTCAAAACAAACATTATAGAAACTATGCCGTAGATAGAAAGCTTTTTCTTAAAAATGGCAGTTATTAATTGTTACCTCACGTTTGGGGTTAGAATTAACAGGTCTGGGGTAGTTATTAACATGTGATATCTCCTTTGATACATCCAGCTTGAGACCAGTCCTTGAAAGAGATACATTGAATCCATTCACCACCTTATGTATCTTCATTATAGGAGGCACCGCAAATGATACAAAAATAGTCATCGTCATCATTAGTGCTATTGCTTTCATCAAATATCCTTCACTTCTCCTACTTTTTCGTCTTTATTTATATTTTCTTTAGCCTTTCCTTTACCCTTTTCCTTATCTTTTCAGTTCTCTTTGTTCTGTTTTTTTGTTGTCATTTTTCTCTTCTTCATTTCTCTAATATTATGTTCTTCTTCTAGGTAATTTTTTCCAGAGTTTCCGTGAGAATAGCCGACTTTTTAGCGCGTTTTCTATTAGACGAAACTCGTGGTGGAGCTTTTGGCAGAGGTCTTATGATTTCAACTGCAAAATCACTAGCACCTTTCTGCATGCCTGTCGGTCCAGCTACTGGTTCATTAGACAGTAATAACCCATATCTACCCCATATCTGGGGCAGTTAATACAAGCCCTCCCGATGTGTTAATTATAGCCCCAAGGGTACCTTTTAATTATTAAATAACATAATAAAATGTTGGTCAATAGTGATGTCAAAAATGAAACGTAGAATTGTTAAGTATTCATATGCTACTAGGAAAACAAAAAACGTATTCATGACACTTTATAGTTCTTGTGCTATCCAAAAAATCGTGAACTATAAAAGGTTCGCTACCTGCTTAAAAATATCGACCTGCACACAACTCACTCAAATGACGCGTCGAGCACAACTGGCACCGGATTCTTGACTGAAAGAGAAGAGCTTTACGAAAAACAGACTTTTTGTCTTCGTCACAGCAATGACAAACTAAACAATAAAAACAAAGACAAAATATGTTTTCTCTCGGGAAGCCCTATTCCCTCAGTCAAGAATCATCCAGAACCTGACCGATACTGTACCATTCGGCGCGATCTAATTGACAAATTAATACACTTACTGAAAGTTTAGTATGTATAGTCTTGGAGAAATTTGCTTGGTAATACTTACCTCTGTTAATTGTAGCCCCGGTCTCCCCTACAGGAAAAATTCCTGGTTTCCTTACAAATATTTCAATTTTTAACTGAACACACCTTGCCCATTACCAATTTTCAATCTTTGTAGTTTTTATTATTCAAAATTTACTATGTAATGCTTACTAATTACTTGACTATAGGACATGTCGACCAAGTGACAAGTTGACACTAATGACATTCGCCCTGAAGTAAAAAATTGGGTTTATCTCAGATTCCTTATTTGTTTGTTGTATTATTTTAATTATCCTTCCTATTAAAAATAGTCAGATATAGCTCTTTAGAACTCCTAGATTTTGTTTAGTAGTTGGTTGTCGTGGTAACTATTACTAGAGGATGAAATATTCTTCCATAAATTTTCAGTTATAATATCACAAGAGCATAGACAATATTCGATTATTCACCGAGTCACGAGACGTATTTGGCGAAACATCACGAGAGCGCAGCTCGAGTGGTGTTTCGCGAAATACGTCGAGTGAAGAGGTAAATAATCGAAAAATATCGTCTATGCTCGAGTTGGTATTCGTTACGATTATATAACGAACAATATTCTAATTTTTTTTTATTGATTAATATTAATATTGAAGGTACAATTATCATAATACATATTTGATGTATTGTTGTTTTCGGAATTTGTAGTAGAATTAACTGACATTTCATTGAGCTTGCACGTTACTATGGAAATTATCACAATATGGCAGGAGGCGAAACACCAAAACGATTATATCACGTATCGGGTATATTCACTTATTAATTCGTCGTAACTAAGGGAAATTCAAGGATTGTATTGGTTCATTAGAACATGAGTTATATAATCATTATTATTTCACAACAATGGGAGGGTAGAGTTGATATTTTGGCACAAGAAAGAAGATTTACAGGTAGTAGATAATCACCTAATAACATAATATTAAAGTGGAGGAGTCAAAAAGCCGCAAGAAAAACTACGTCTTGGAAGCAATATAAAATATACAACTATTATTATGTGTTATGCTGAAAACGCTTGTTTACCTTGAGGCGACTGTCATATGACGTCACGTGGACTTGCCCTATAGACCATTCCAGAACATATGACTTTGACAGGTCGGCCTTATTGTGCTGGAGGGCAACCGAAGCAATTAGTGGGAGCTCAACCCTGTCTGTTTGTGTTATATGAACAAAAATTGACTGATATACTTGGGTACATTAACTAATCTTCAATAAAATGTCGATAGCACACATGCCAAGTTTAAAGTTGTGATTCACTGAAGGGGTCCCGTTTTAAAGCACTAATCCAAGCATCGCGGCGCTGCTCAGAGAGATCAATTAAATAGTCACTTTGCTTCGTTAAAATAGCCGGAAATAGAAAAAAAATACCTTATCTTTTTCTCCTCGCATTCCACATTCATCAATACTACAAATCCAGTAAACAATGAAAACTAAATAGATTGTGTGCCCTCCAGCACAATATGGCCGACCTGTCAGTGACGTCATTCTGGAATGGTCTATCGTGATACAAAAAGTGAGGTTAACATTCCATCTGTATTCCACAGAAGGACCACTAGCTACCCGGTGGTAAAAAAACAAAATACTTATTTGGACGATTTTAAGTGCAGATTTTCCCGTATAAGCTCGTTCTCTTCATCTAGTTTCCATGATGCTTAACCACAAATTTTTTATGGTATGACAAGTATATACAAGGCGAAATTTGGCTCTCTAACACCTCCTATTGAGATGCAGAAGAGAAGTGCTACATTGTTGTAATTTTCGTAGAGATCTCAGCCCATGCTACTCGTTTTCAACTAATAATGTAGCTTTCTATAAGTTAAAGAATTTAGAAAATAAGTTAAGAAGTTTTTTAGTTTATCGCATTCAGACAGGCAAACGTGCTGAAGGACTCTAAATTACATAATACAGATGACTGTATTGTACATTTCATATTGATTGTGATGAAAATACTACACCCAAGCATTTCGTTATGTCGGAATATCTCTGCAAACCCTCCAAAAGAAATAAATAATATTACGTAATCTGCGGTTATTGGCTATAAAATTGGATTTATTTACATCTAGTACAATTTTCCATTCTGATATCGTTTCCATTCGATCATTTTTATCTTGCGAAAGGATATTTTTCCAATAATGGACCATAACTTGATAGATTGTAGGTGATATCTAGATTGTGGTAATGGTGAAGTGCTCCAAACTATTAATAAAAAACATT
Organism: Lochmaea crataegi; assembly: GCA_947563755.1. NCBI lineage: Eukaryota > Metazoa > Arthropoda > Insecta > Coleoptera > Chrysomelidae > Lochmaea > Lochmaea crataegi. Next base: position 43,022,765 of record OX387424.1, read on the forward strand.
ATTCCATTTGAGAATTCACAATAAATGAAGAAAAGCCGTAATTTTTTCATTTCTATTTTGGATTTGTCGAATTGGAAGTTTTAAATTAAAATAGAATTTTCCTTCAATATCATACATTCTAGTGAAGCATATCAATTGATAGATTACTTTGGTGCATCCAGTCGAGGTGAGTCCTATGCACCTCAGCCTTTCTATGCTTTTTGTGCTAGATACATCTCAGAAAAATCCTGAGTGCTTCTCATTCGAAGATAATGTTTGAGCCGGTTTCATCTTCTTCCAGACACAGCCGATATATGGGCTCCTCCCAGGCCCGTCGTGGTGCTTTCAGCGACCGACAAACGGTCCTTCGAATTTTTTTCAGTTGTCAAACGTATATCATGTAAACTATACAAGGGACTTTATATTCGGTTATAGCACGAGAGTGTACTAGCAGGCTCGATTTCAATGATAAAGCAGAATTAAAAATAACTGTAAGTACATAAAAATAGAAAATTCAAATTAAATGTTCTACGTGGCCCCTCCGACTTCTATCCCTTTTCGCATCAGCGATTAGGCGTCATGGTGGGGTTCAATAACTTAATCAACGTGAAAGACACCAATTTCGAGTGTTTTACGTTTTGCTTGCAAGGTGCGGCGTAAGCTCCAGCGGAATTTATTCGAGAAATTAAGAAAATAATATGTTTTCGATTAGGGGCATAATATTCCATCTCGGAGACATTTTATGTTAGGTGGATTCTTCGAACATTTCCCCGGACTATCAGAGTCCCTGTGAGGATCTATTTTCAACACATAAGAATTCGGTTTTGTTCATTATAGGCTTGAAAGACTCACTTAGAAACTGGTAGGAATGTTCATTACTCAACCAATACGTGACCAAAAATAATGGAAATTTTATTCTGTATAGTGAGCAATCGATAAAACTTTCGCATTGTTTAGACGATTGTGTCAAAAACGTGGAGACTCAGCTGCAAATTATATACTATATCAACAAAAATAATGAAAGAATAAATATTATCGATGGCGCCTCTTCTAATAACTTCAGTATTAAATCAATACACTCCTTCTATCCTTCGAATCTGAAGTGGTGTTATTTTGATCAGTGAAGCCATTTTTCAAAACAGATAAGGATGACTGTGCTTTTATTACTCTATAAAAGACGTTTGCATAATCCTCATAATCTTGTTGTTTTGGATAAAAAAAACCGTATCTTACGAAGACTATAGTTTTAAATCATCAAGTGTAAGGAACTTTGTTTGAAAATTTTTGTGAAACTTGGGCGACGCTATTCAATTATTAGGTTTAATTAATGTCAGAAAATATTAAAATTCAATTTAATAGTTATTTAACCAACAAGTGTATTAATGAGGGCCATTAACAATTGAGATAATTTAACGCACGAGCAGAGCGAGTGCGTTAATGTTCGAGATTGTTAATTGCCCTTTTAATACTCGTGTTAGTTACAAAGCTTTTCCGTCGACTGTATCAGTTGTATTCGTTTTTCTCAATATTTAAAAACTAAAAATATTTATTTGTTTCATAGGTAAGTACTGTCAAAATTAAATAATGACATTGAAATGTCACAGAGATGGTCGCTGGTTCAAATGTCACTGTTTTCGTTTTTCTTAAATTCTTTTTTGGATGTCTTAACACTAATAATTATTATAATTTTGTAGAATAATAAAATAAAACGATAGGTAAGTCAAAAACTAGAAGTATTCTATACTAGGATTCATTTTTGGAAGACGTTATTGTATGTTTGGTTGCCTACTCCACAGGTAACTGTCAATATAAATATAATGTATAAGATGTGCGTTGGGTTGCCAGCAGAAAATCGTTGATTAATGTAGGTAAATCATGCATTAATAGGGGTCATTAATGTATGATTTTGTCTAATTTTGAGAACGTTAATAGCATATGTTAATACACGGTCGACGGAAATAAAATATTAATAGCGTAAAATAAACCCGTAAGAAGCTACAAGGGCTATAGCCTTTTGCATGTCAACTACTAAACACAAATAATTTATATGTATATTTATTCGTACATTAAACCGTTAATACCAAATTGGATAAAATATGAATGAAGGTGAATGGTAATGAGGGTGTAAGGGCTGTACAAAGAAATGAAAGAAAAATAGATGGTTGTATATAGATTAAAACAGTTTTAACACACATTATTTTAGCCTAGAGTAATTTTTTAAAAAAAACTTTGATATGTGACCCTGTTTTTCGCTAGCTTTTCAGGGACAAACCACCATAATCTCTGAGGGAATGACAACTGTTCGGTCGGATCGATTGTATATAATGAACAACGATAGCATGCGGATGATGCTTCTTGCAAGAAGCTGCGTGAGAGGACAATTCGGAAAAAAAGAAGTTGCAGACGATCAGTACCAGGTAGATGTCATTCGTCCAGAAGCTTTGAGAGCATAATCCTGGACTGGCGACAACGCTGAAACCACATCAATACATTAACCCCAGTAAAGGAAATGCTAAGAATGCGCTAGCAGCGACATCCTCACATTTAACCACAAACTAAATTTCTATATTGACAAAAAACCATGTCGGTTTTGTAGTTATTTACTTAATTACAGTAACCTGTAAAAAAATGTCATATTTTAGTAAAGTGTGATCAATAGACGTCAAAGTGAATAGTTTAATACTATTATAACGCCTTACAAAGTTTTTGAAAATTATTTTTCAAAGAACAGAGACCGTTCACTAAGAAGCAACAACTACTTCTCGGGCTATATGCACCGGCAGACATTGAATTACACTTCTAAGTTAAACGGTGTTGGTATATCTGCAAGATATAACCAACCATTCTGGTTTGTAATGAGAAGGGACAACATAAGTTGTAGACCGGTTTCGGCGTATTTGCACCTCATCAGTACAAGATAGATGTCATCCGTCCAGAAGCTCTGTGAGCATGATAGTATTAAACTATTTGACATCCATCGGCTAGGTAATTTAAGACGGATTGTTTCATACAACAATATATTGGACAATCGAAAAGTATGAGCTCAATCGTTTCTAACTCATTTCATTAGGGTTTCTCTTATAGGTACAGCCTTTATATGGAAACTTCAAGGAGAGTGTATTACATAATTTGGATAGGTATTTTCAGTCACATATTTTTTTGTCTTGACGCAGATATTGTTAAATGTTCATATACGGGGAAAAAGGATGACTGTTGGCAAAGAGAAATATCTAATGCTAAGAGTTCATTTTCCAATTTAAGCAAGAGATATTTTCTTTCAATCTCTTGAGAGATAAGTAATATTGGCAAAAGCAAAAGTGAAGAGTGATTTTACCTGAGCTACCCAATTATTTTTTTCCTTTTTGGAAGCCGTTCTTATGCCAGGAGCACTGCAGCCTGTTGGTTTATTGTACTCTACTCCCACATTTAGTCCACCCACCCAGTTATTCCTGTACCTTCGAGTAGACGATATAGGTGCACAGTCAGACAAGATATGGGTTACGGTCTCGGTCTCCATGCCACAAAATCTGCAGCTGAGATCCCCGTCGTATAGCCCTATTTTAAGCAGGTGATCTATTACCGGGGCATGGCCCGTTAGATAACCTGTAATGATTATTAGCTGATTCATACTGATATTCAGCAGTTCTTCGGCCCATTTAACAGATGTGTCACCTCTAAAGGTCTTACTGTGTACCTGCTTTGGAGTGTTCCTCCACAGTAGTCTATGCTGGCTTTGTACCCAATGTAGTATTTGTCCTCGGACCACTTCCTTTGTGGTCCCAATAACTGATTCTGGTCCAAAATATGTCGTTGCTGAATCTCTTCTCACGAGTTTATCAGCTTGTTCATTTCCAGAAATATCGTTATATCCAGGCTCCCACACTAATCATACTTCAATGCCCAATTATACTTGCCATCACACTCCATTAGATGTAATTGACGGAAAAAGCACACTTTGGGGTAACGGAAGTCATCTATCCATTATAAGAATCTTCGTTAACCAATTTAGCGCCCATTTAAATATGTTATATAAAATGTTGTGTCTACCGCACTCCATTCTGACTATATACCTGGGTGTTGATATTGAAAGCATAGGGATACCTTTAATTTGAACTTGAACTTGCTCAAGTATATCATCATAAAAGCCCGAGCTACACGAGGCTGGTTTTTCAAGCTAGGATAGCAAGCTAGATACTTGGTGACTGTCTTGATTGACCGTCCTGGCTTGCTGTCCTCGCTTGACATGTTTGATAGTCTGTTGAATCTTGTTACGCCAAAAATACAACCAATGTATACTATATTATGAGACAGGCGCTACGAGCAAGAATAAAATTGGAGATCACTTTAGATTTTCTTCCGTCCGGCATTTGTTACAGGAAGCTCAGTCACTTTTATCGGGTTTCAAGAAGTTCTAATAATAAATAAATAAATTATTGCAATTAACCTACGGTTGTTCTTATTTTTGTGCGTACCTTTTTTATGAAAATATACATTTCCTGGAACCAATTCAACTCAGGCTTATTTTCCCCTTCAAAACCTGCTCCAGGTCTGTTCGATTTATCTATTTTTAACAGTTCTTGGCAATAAGTAGGTTTTAAATTTTTAATTTTATTTTTTATGTCTTTGGTAGTCATTTGTACACCCATTGTCAATATTTCGCTACATTTCAGTATCACTATCGTCTTCATTTAAATCAATAACTAAGTGTGCTAGAGTGACATTCGCATTTCGATAGGTACTCAACCTTGATATTATGCTGAATAGAATTTTTACAGCTATCAATTGGAATATTACTTGTCACATTTCTAATTAACTGTATAATACTCCAGTTTAATGAGGGTGAAACTTTTTCAGATCTATCTCTGGATTTTAGCTGATGCCACATGTATTCTATAGGGTTATATATGCAATATAATTAGGGGGAAGCCGTAATACTGTGTGGCCCAAATTTTTAGCGATAGTATCACACACGTATTCTTTTTCGATATTGAATGCTGCTAAAACTTGTAAGAGATCAGGTTTTTTGTACGATTCTTAATAATACAGGTTATTTTTTAACAAATACTCTTGAATTTCCCGTTTACTGCTGTTGTTATTTGGTAGTTTATTCAATTGGCGGCTATGATAAGTTGCATTGCATCACAATTGAACTTTTTTCCGGTATATTCGATAATAAATAATTTTCAAACCAATCTTCGAAGAGTCCTGCTGTTGTATCTTGGTGATAATCTAAGCTTGAATCTTTAATATTCTTTGCTGACAATAATAAAGCGTTTGGAATCCAACCTGTTTCTGATCCAGCATGTATTATTGTTATTCTTTTTCCTCTATTTTATGGAGCCTTTGCTTTGTATTTTTCTGAGTAATCCACAAAACCATGTCTCGTCGAGGTAGATAATTAAACGATTTTCACATCTGTATTTTTTAATATCTTGTACGTAATCATGACGTCACATTCGTGAACTATATGACTCAATTATCGCTTGCCTCTTATTGATGGTACAATATTTAAATCCCTTTTGAGAAATAGCTCTCCACAAACTTGTTCGGCTACAAACAATTCCCTTTTCGTCTTTAATTAACCGCTTTTTCATACAATCTAGGGTTGGTATCATTTGTTCTCGGTATAGGACATATATCGTTCTTCGGATTATATTCTTTTGTAGATGGTCAACACATTTGGTTTTATTAGCGTCACTTCGTTTTTTTTGGTCAACTTACATGCTTCTTTTGCTGCATCGGTTATACTATAACCTCGATGCTTCAATGATTCAATTATTACAAACTAAAATTCTCAGACAATATTAAAAATGATTATCCCGAAATCCCCACTTTCTATTTTATCTGTAATTATTTTGATCCCATTATGTATGTAAATATAAAAAGGGCATTGGTAATAAAGTAGGTAGATGCAGTACAGGTGAGACAAAGGAAAACAAGCAATGAAAGCTCTTCTTATAATAAATTTACAGAATCAGATTAAAATATTCATAGATAAAGTGGTCAACCATTTATCGTGAAAAGTACTTTTAACTTGAAAAATAAAAATTCGGAAATATATCTTCCGAAGCACAAATAAATAATAGAATAATTGAATAAATTAAAAAATTAGTATCAAATATTATTTTACCAGCCAAATATTTCAGTTGTAAAATGATCATACTATCAGGCGTTATCTTTTGGCTTTTCGGAGAAACGAGTACGTTACTGCGCTATTGTTATCGGATTAACGACTACTGTGTGACTCTTTTGGTATGAGAATATTTCATGTGTCTGAATATTTCGTATTTTAAAATTTTATCGATTTTCATATAGGAACATTGAAAATCATTCAGACAAGCAAAAACAATATATTTTGACCTAAAATTCAAGAACTGATGAAAATATTTGTGCGAAAAAAATTATGTAGAAAAAGCATTGAATAATTCATGAAATATAAATACTGCTTTAGATTGGATTTTTTTTGTTTATTATGCGTAAAAATAATTGAAATACAATTTTCCCATACAAAAATTGCGTAAAAAATATTCCTTAGAACTTTAAACAGCTGAAGGGAAAATCCTTATTCTCAACTTCAACCGACGTTTCCATCTAACTTTAATCCCTAGTCAAAAATAAAAAATAAACTACCAATATGATTTTCATATCCGTACTTGTACATCAAAGGCTTTCCCATCAAATTCCCTCGGTTCTACGGGATTGAAAGTCGTGGCCAGTTTTCCGCCTCAATAATGAAATATCGGGAAATTTGACTTTTCACTTCTAAATGACGTTTAATGTTCCTTCTTTAGGTACCTATATATTTGTTTTTTACGATATAACTCAATCGTTAAGCGCCAAAATGTAAATCAAACAGGATTTTATACTCGTACTACTCGTTGGATGAAGACAGGTTTTGTTAATAAGAAGAGATGGTTAGGACGCCAGCGATTAGTCAAAATAGGTTGTTGTCATTGTTAGTGAGAAATAACAGTAAAATGACGTATATAAACATAACCATACCTATATGGAACCAATCTGTATTTCTTACTGAGGTTTTTGTGAAGAAAAATTTTGGATCCAACTTTGAAACCCTGAAGAGACGATTAACCACAGCGCCGGTACTAGGATATCCGTTACCAGATGGAGACTTCATTCTTGACACTGATGCAAGCAACGTAGGGATTGGAGGAGTGCTCTCACAGATCCAAGGAGGACAGGAAAGAGTGCTGGGATATTTCGGTAAAGTCCTCTCCAAACCAGAACGAAACTACTTCGTCACGAGAAGAGAACTTTGGGCAGCTAGAAAAACTTGAATAACAGATTCCAACCCTTGGCAAGACACTGAAACTCAAACACAATCCATGGTACATCTTCTTCCTGATAACAAAGAATGAATTTCAAGATCGATCCACCTACTGGAATGTGTGGGAAGCGCAACGAAGCCTTCGAGACCATGTGCTGGAATCCAACGTGAAGAAACTAGCTATGCCTAAGATAGAGAGCAACCAGTTGGATTGGCGAGTCATCAGAAATATGATGGAACTGATCTTCGAAGATACTGGTGTCCACATATTAATCTGCAGCTATACCCCCCGTTATCAGTGTACAATGAAGTCAATGCCCTGTTATTTCCATACTACCGGAAAGTGTAGGAATGGGTCCAGTTGCCGATTTAAACACCCAGTCCCGGCTACACAGAAGTTCCGGGAGGAACTTCCTATTAAGAAGGGGGCAATGTTGCGAGGTCACCAACTCAAAGCCGGTCCTGTCCCTCGTCTGTAAATTTTGGTGGCCGCGCCCCTTTCGAGAACATTCGCTTTGTTTGTGCATAGGAAGAGCGCGGAAGGTACTGATAGATAGAGTAATTAGCCATAGTGTGTATAATTTTATCCCACAAGTAAAAACTATTTAAATAATTAACAAAAGCATTACACAACTATAAAAAAAGAATTTTTATTGTTAAGAAAAATAATAATAAAGGAGAAACGACTGCTACAATTTATTACATTCCTCAATTTGTTTGCAAAAGTAAAATCCCAATAATCTGGTAACATTATTTCGGTCCAAAGAAACAGAAAAAATGCCTTATGTTGAACTGTACAGAGGGGAAGAATAATCACTTTCATTGAACAAGGAACAACGAATTCCCCAAAAAGAAGTAGCAGAGATAGTAGGCGTTACCCAGGGTGTTGCATCGAAAACGTAGGCAATGTATTTGGAACTAGGAGCAACTCTCAAGAACAGACCAAGACAAAGTCATCAAAGAGTCACAACTGAACAGCAGGACTGCCAAATTGCTAGGAGAAATCCCAGTGTTTCTCATCCAGAGCTGCAACGATAACTTCTGTCTGCTAAAAGTGTGGACTTTTCAGCTGAAAGCATGAAAAAAGACTTCGCGCTCGAGGGTTGTACTGTACTCTCTTGGAGAGAGTTACGGGACCCACAGTTATCAAGGCGAAATAAAATTGTTCTTTTTTGTATAAGACCAGTTCTCCTAAGATTAGATGACCATCGAATTCGGTTTTTCAGAGCTCCAGGAAGACGAGACTCCAGGTTGCCAGACCTGTTCCAAAATATAAAGAAGGAACTGTAATGTTCTGGGGAGGTATGATGCTGGGAGCAAAAACTCCATTGTTGCCACTTCATCAAACTTTAACTGGTTGGAGGTACGTTGATTTGAGGCTAGAACCAATCGATAGGCTTTGGAGAGCTGCAATTGGGGATAATTTTATATTCATGCACGATAATTGATCTTCCCATACCAGCAGAGTGGATAGAGGATGTCTTGAAACGGAAGGTGTCATAGTTTTATACTGGCATGCATGTTCACCAGACCTAAAACCTATTGAACCAAAAGAAGGATTAGAGCTCTTCAAAACAATCCAGGAAATGTCGCACAGCTTATTGATGCAGCTTTAACAGAATGTGAAAACATACCCCAAGATGATGTTAGAAATATAATAAGAAGCACGCCATTTCCACTCGCCTAGGCTCGTGCTTCATTATCTTGTTGCAATTGTATGAGTTATATATGAGTTATATATATATATATATATATTATTATAATAATGGTTAAAGAATATAAAATAATATTATATATATATATATATATATATATATATATATATATATATATATATATATGTATATATATATATATATAGTTATAGTTAACACACTGTGGCAAAAATGAACATGGATTTTCTTGAATTTCTCGGACCTGATAGTGGAGATTACAAAGCTTTTCTGTATTGCACTTATTAATAGGCTAATTTGTTTTAACTACAACTAACTCTTACTTATTATGCTCTCAGAGCTTCTGGACGAATGGCATCTACCTTGTGCTGATCAGGCGCAAAACGCCGAAACCGGTCCACAAGTGATGTTATTCCTTCTAATCCCAAACCAGAATGGTTGGTTCTATCTTAACAGATATACCAACTCCATTTACTTTAGAAGTGTAATTCAATGTCTGTCGGGGCATATAGCCCGAGAAGTAGTTGTTGCTCCTTAGTAGACGGTCTGCTCTTTGGAAATTAATTTTTCTAATTTTGTAAAGCGTTTAATAGTATTGAACTATTATTTTTTGACATCTATAGATCACGCTTTACTAATATGACAATTATTCACAGGTAACTGTAATTAAGTAAATCTCTTACTGTTTTCATTGTACCAATACAATGCCAATAAAAAGCTGGATATACTCAGGATGAGCGACATTTTCGTCAGACTATGAACTTTGTTTAGATGATAAATAATTCTATAGAGATAATAGAAACTGTGGTAGGTAGCAAGTGTATCTTTTCCTTTCTATACTAGAAGGCCTATTAAAATGCAGTAATAGCTTTTTTGTTTCCATTCCGTTTAAGGCGGTTGCTCAAAGTAGCTAGGTAATTGTTTTTTATCCATTAGTATCTTTAATTTCACATTTAGTAATTGAACTGAGACTACAAACAGAAAATTACAAAGAAACTTTTATAGTAACCGGCTGCGTTTCTGATTATGTTTTACACTTCAATTAGATTGAAGTGAGTTTGGTTTAAAGTTTTTAGGAAGAAACTATTTTTCATTAAAATGTGCAGCTTCTTTGAAATTATCAACAAGAGCGAATTCTTTTGAAATATTTTAATGTTAACTAGTCTTGGGGCGTTTTCTCTTTGTTGAAATTCACCTATTGTAATATTTTCAAAGAAATATCAAGTTTTTTTGCTATTAATTGATGTTCTAGTTTTTTTGTAAGAAAATTAGGAAAAAAAAGTAGGAAAATTAGTTTGAAGGATATTTTTTAGGAAACTTGAAAACTATTATGAAATATTGTGTGAAAAGGCCAAATAGAATAATTTCATTATTTCCAGATTTAAAGGAAATCTTGTAGTCTTGTATAATAGTCTCTGGTTTATTTAATATGAGTACCTATATATTTATGTGTTTATGCACCCACAGAGATGGCAGAAGATGACGAAAAGGAAGCCTTCTATGAAAAGGTAGAGGAGGAAATATTAAAAATACCAAAACAATACTTGATAGTATTATTGGGTGACCTGAACGCGCAAATCGGAAAAGAAGAATATTACAGACAGATAAGCGATACATGAAAAAACAAACAACAATGGACACAAAATTTGTAATCTAGCAGTAAAAATGAACATCATTATTTGCAGTACGATGTTCCAACACAACAAATGGCATGAAGTTACGTGGAGATCACCAGATTGCAAAACATATACACAAATTGATCACATATTGATAACAAAAAGAAAACGGTCGACAATGAAAGATGTCAAAACATATAGAGGGGCGTGTGCTGATACCGATCATTACATGGTTGCAGGAACTATGCTACAAAAGATAAAGATAAAAAATAAAACTAAAACATGCAACAAAAAATGGGACATAAGAAAACTAGAACAGACAGAAACACAAAACGAGTACAGAGATAGTATAGAAGAACATTTCATTAATAAGACAGAAGAAATTAGTGGAATTCAAACAGGATGGAAAAGGATAGAAAAATGTATAAATACAGCTGCAAACAAAAAAATAGGATTGGTGGTAAAAAGAGAACAGAAAGAATGGCTCGACGAAAAATGCAAAGAAATGATAGAAAAAAAGAAAGAAGCATGGTTAAAATGGTTAAGGACGAACATAAATCAAGAAAGAGAAGCTTATGAAAAACTAAGAAAAGAAACAAAGAAAATAATAAAACAAGCTAAGAGAACAACAATTGAAAAGAGAATTAGTGAAATAGAAAGGACAAGTTATGCGAGGAACACAAAAGCTTTTTATCAAAAAATAAATACACAGACCCGAACATACAAATCCAAACAAACAGGAATAAAAAACAAGGAAGGAAGAATAGTAAACAAAGATACGGAATATAAAGAGGCATGGATGGAATATTTTACGGAATTACTAACAGAAATAGAAGTAAGAGAAGAGGATGATATAGAAGAAAAGAACAAACAAGAGGTAATTGAGAAACCAACTAAAGAAGAAATAAGAGAGATAATTAACAGTAATAAGAACGAAAAAGCGCCAGGAAGCGACGGAACATGGAACTTATCAAGTACGGAGGGACAAAACTGTCAAAGCAAAGAGCATTTGACTCAATAAAAAGAAATCAATTACTGAAAGCGTTGAATGAAATGGAAGTGAATAATAAACTAATAAGGAAATAAAAATGACACTAGACCAGAGCGTAGCAGAAGTAATAACTCAAAGAGGGAAAACGGAGAAGTTTACATATAATAAAGGAGTCAAGCAAGGAGACTCTCTGTCGGCAACACTATTCAATTTGGCACTAGAATATACATTGAGAAAAATATGTAAAGGAAATTTAAGAACCAGAGGAGGACAAATAATAGCGTATGCAGACGACGTAGCACTAGTGACTAAAAACAGAATGGTAATGGAAGAAATGTTGGAGGAAATAATAAGGGAAGGAAAGAAAATTGGACTGGAATTGGATAAATATACATAAAACCAAATTATCAAGACTCAAAAAGAATTGTGAACAAAAAAACGTGAATTTGAAGAAGTGGATAGAGTTAAATATCTGGGAATAACAATAAGTAGTGATGGGGACAGAGAGACTGAGATAAGGGAAAGAATCGTTGCAACAAACAAAGCATTTCAGGCTAACAAAAAATTATTAAAAAATAAAATAATTAGCAAGCGCACGAAAATAAGAATGTATAACACAATAATTAGATCGGTGATGATGTATGGGGCAGAAACATTAACTATGAATAAAAAACAACAAGAGGATATGAGAATACAGGAACGAAAAATACTCAGAACAATATTAGGACCAAAAAAAATAGGTGAAGAATATAGAAGGAGAACAAACATGGAACTATATCAAGAGATAAAAAAAGACATAGTAAAAAAAATTAAGGAGCAAAGATTTAAATGGTTGGGACACATATGGAGAGCAGGTAAGAAAGCAATAATATACTCAATGGTAGGGTGGAAGCCTTGTAGTAAGAGAAGAAGGGGAAGACCCAGAATAAATTGGTTGCAGGTGGTAGTAGGTGATCTCAAGACAATGGGAATTAAACACTGGAAAGAGAAATCTCAGGACAGGAAGCAATGGCTACAAATAGTAGAAAAAATATAAAAAAGGAAATGTTTTCTGATCCACCCTTACAATAGAATCTAGAAAGCTCGTAAGAGCGGCGCTACTCCTACGGGAGTGTTAGCATGGCATATCACCTCCTGCATCAACTAATATAGTGGCTGACGATCTCCTAAAACAATGGCCAGTATATTGCTTCGGTTTCGGCAGCTGATATTCAGCAGATATTCAGTAATTTTATGTGGTGTCCATTTCTGTAATCAACACATAAAGGAAGTTCCATTTCAGGAGTACGCAAATTCATGTACTTTTGACATATGGTAAAAAACCATCGGGGTATTTGTACTTGAGCCAAATATTTCAATTCTTTAAACCAACTTTTAAAATCCGTTTTTATTTTTTCATCTACTTCTGTGTCCCATCCTAGCTTAAGAGCCCACGTTTCTTGCAATAAAAGTTTTGGAAACAATGCTACAGGATTGGTGAATCCAATTGGATCAAAAAGTTTATGAGCTGCAGAGAGTATCGTTCTTTTTGTTACCTTTTCTATAGAAATACTGCTAAAAATCCCTCCGTTGACAACTGAAGAACATCTTAATTTCGATTCCAGACAAGGCCTAACAAAGGAGACAGTTTGTCAATAAATGTTGCACTATTTTCCAAAAGACTACTCCCACCCTCGGAGTTCGAATTTGCAATCAAGAAGAATTTTTGTGCTTTCTTCGATGAAGATATCTAAATTTTCCTAAGTATTTACACTTGTTACAATATTGTCAACAAAGAATGTCTTTTGTAGCTGCTGAATCAGCGAGGATTCATCAAATAAAAGATTTTGTAAATGGTATTCGATCACTGCTCCTAAAATAAATGGACTACATGTTATCCCAAAAACAACTCAGGCAGGAAGAAATATGCGTAAGTTTTGACTCTCTACGTCGTACCATAAAAACTTTAAAAATTCTCTGTCTCTAGGATTCAAGCCGATCTGTAAAAATGCCTTTCGTATATCTGCTATAACTCCAAATTTTTCACATCTGAACCGAAACAGCATAGACGGAATTTGTTCAATCAAATTAACACCTTTCTCTAAGCACTGGTTTATAGAAGGTTGTTGGCGTTCATGTGCTGTTGCATCGAAAACTGGTCTGATTTTTGTTGTGCTACTAAAAGGTTTTATTACTGGATGATGGGGCAAAAAATATCCTGTTATATCTGTAGTTTCAACAGAAAGCTCTTCTATAATTTCTTCAGCTTTCCATTCTTTAAAAATACTGTTATATTTATCATACAAATTACCAGACTTTAAGTTCTTTACAACATTATCCAGTCTACCTTTTGCTAGGTGAAAATTCGTCGGTAAAGGTGGGTGATCTTTAATCCACGGCATATCAACCTCGTATCTACCATCTTTTCTTCTTTTTACAGTGGACAAGAAATGTTTCATAACAAGTTTTTCATTTTCCTCCTCTGTTTTATTTTCTTGTGGATCTTGAATTCCCAAAACGTCTAAACGGCTTAAATTAGAAATTGAAATATCGTTACATAGCATAGAGTTCACCATCATATTTGAAGAGCTTCCAATTGCATCTGAGGAGTTAGCTTTACCCATCAAAGTCCAACCTAATAAAGTATGAATAGCACTAAGACCACAACTCAAATACTTTTGTTGTCCGGTTAATAATTTTCCCATAATATCTGCGCCAACAAGAATTTCAATAGGCCCGTCCTTAATATCAGTAACAACTATACCCATTTCCTTCAATTCAGCCAGCCAATCGATGATCTATTAGAGCAAATAATCGGTTGGTCTAAAACTTCAAAATTATCTTCAGTAAGACTTCTCATACGAATCTTATAGCATCGATGAGTTAGAGATTCAGTAACTGAACCTCCAAAAAGATAATGTATTAGTTGTTGCTCTCTTAGCATAGGATATCCCATTTCTTCAGCCAACGACGAGATTTATTGTCTGTGATTAATTCTACTACAAGAGTCTGTAGTCAAACTTCTGGAAAATTATGATTGGACAAGGATTGCTCTATATTGACTGAACTTTGAACGGAATTTTCCTCGACCTTCTTGGTTTTTTCTAGCCTCGGACATAGAATGGTAGAATGTCTGTTTCTTCAATGTGAACAAACTATTTTAACCTTGCAACGTTTAGCTATATGACCAAATCTTAAACAAATGTGACAACATCCATTTTCTACCAAAATTTTCTTCTTCTCCGGTATCTTCAATTCTGAAGAATTTTCACACCTGTGGTTGAAATGTGAACCTTCACAAAAAATACACTTCGGTTCGCTTTTATTGATTAAATCAGCACCCGTTGGAGGAATAAAAACATTTTTTCTGCTCACTGGAACAAAAGAAGCTCTCTTTTCTTTAAAATTATTCTGAAAAGAAGTCGTGGCTGATAAAACTCGACCCTCACATTCTACTTCTTTCTTCAAAAAAACCATCAAACGGTTAAGACGATCTTTAGGATTAGAATTATCAGTAAAAAGGGAACTACGATGCCATATCCGCACCAACTCTTCCCCAAGACATGACTCGACAAGAGCATATAAAATTGGAGCACAATTCTATGCAGACACACCTAAAGTTTCCAGGGCTCTCAACTGGGATTCAACTTGGTCAAAAAAGGTTGAAATTTTCTGCTTGGAATTAAAATTTTTTAAAATTAATTTAAATAGCTCTCGAATGTACATATCTACAAGTAAATCTCGTTGACCGAAACGACCTTTTAAGCTATCGAGGACCTTAGAGTAATTTTCTCCGGTAGCAGGGTAACTTTCTACCAGTTGACCAGCTCTTGAATTGGGAACTGTGGACTGTGAAAGATAATGAAATTTATCTTCATGCTCCATCTCTGTATCATCATCAATTCGTTTAAACTGACTCCAAAAGGGAAGCCATTCCTTAAGATCGTCTCTAAATTTGGACAATTCTATTCTAGGAAGCCTTAATCTATTCTTCGATGCAGATGATTTGTTACTAACCCTATCAAAATGAGGTGCTTTACAAATTTCTTCTACCTTAAGTCTTAATTTATAATAATGTCTGTTAATATGATAAGCCTTTTCTATTTCTAAATCAAGGCTCTCGCCGATATCATCAGACGATAGTAATAAATCATGAAAAAGTTGGTTTAATTCAGTAATACCTGTCACCTTATCTTCCAGCATCCTCATGTTACTTTGAACTTCCAGAAAGTCATAATTATGTTGTTCCAGTATCTCTGTAACTTCATCAATTGTCCGTTGGAAAGCATTTCGAGGAGCTTCTAGGGCTCTTTTTGTCTTCTCCATATCAGCTACACTGCCAGTCCTGTCTCGGTCGCCAAAAATTGTAAGGTTTTCCAAGAACTTAACCAGCAATTAAAAAACTGTCTAAAGGAACGGACGTACTGCTTACTCTAACCAATTTTACTGTCCTCGGTATTGGAATTACGTTCAAGGATTTTGATTTATAGCAATTTTTATTTTATTGACAATTACAATATTTTTATCTGACAAATTACAACAACTGACTAACTTAAAAACTTCTCTATAAATACTGACTGATATCTTGAACAGGTATAAAACGTATCTGGTTATATAAATGAACGTCTCGTTTTAGTTTTAGAATCTGGAATATCAATTACCAAAGATTTTCCTGTGTTCCATTTTTATATTTCTAAGTTCTTGTTCACGGCAAGCCCCGCTTAATCCATTAATGAGGATAACCTGAAAACAAAAAACGAAAACTCATTTTTATGTGATGATAATTACATAATATTTCAATTCTTTACCTTTGACAACAAATGTTTATCGCCTGGAGCATCTTTCAGAAATTTACTTCTCAATCCAACCAATCGCCGTTTCAGTAGGGTGATTAGTTTTATGGATAATTTGCTTTGTTAATGTTATTATTAATGTTTAGTGTAGTTCTCAGCATCGAATAAATGGCCCATAGCGAAGATGGTATCATAGTTTTTGATAATTCTTCAAAATACGCAAGGAAAACATTCTCCGAAAATGATTTAACGTTATGCTTGTGTCGCCAACCCATAAGTTTTTGAGAGGTAGGTAATTTCGTATCTTTCTTTGGATTTTAGCGGTAACATATTATGTGTGGCAGCTTTTTCTAATATCTCCGACGGAGTGCTCATAATTTCATCACTTTCACTACTAACAGACATATTCGTAGGTAAAGTTGAGAAAATGTTCGGATACTATATTTTGTTACAAAAATTGACAGCATAAATGACATGACGTTTATTTCCATATCATGCTAAAAAAACGCGACTCATTTTTTGAGAAATTGTATAATGTGTTGCCGACATTTAGGGGCATTACTCTTTTAATCTAAAATGTATTTCACTAATACTAAAAGCCTTTATATTATAGACCAAATAAAGTAGTACGTAGATAAAAATTTGATTGCAATTTGATTAAAAAAAGAAATTTAAGTTTTCTTATCTAAACGCACGTGTTATGAGATCTCTTTACGCGCATGTTATTGTTAAATGTCACTTACAAGGAATGTCGAGAGTGCGACTTTTGACGTTTACGGACATGGGAGTAGAAAAAATAAAATAAACAGTAAGCAATCATTCTATATATATATATATCGATTAACATTTGATTATTTATTATTTTACATTACACTTGATGCAAATAGGAATAATAAAATAGCAAGTAAAATGTTTTTTATTCATTACAGTTTTCTTCAACTGGAATGACCTGCCCGAAGAAATACTCTGATGGGCAATCAGGTTCAATTACTACCTACTTTATTTTATATTATATTTTAAGATTTCTGGAGGAATTTATTCCTCAAATCTTATCTATGTTATTAATAATAACAAGAATAACATGTTGTGAAAACACATTTTATTCAAAATGGGTAGATGGGCTGGCTATCACTTCACAAGTATTAAATCAAACATTTATGTAGTTCATATACTGATAGTGCATATGTTCAAATTTTATAAATTCTTTAGAATTTATAAAAAAGTATTTTGAAAAGATATACCATGATGTATTAACCAGCTCTGTATATCAGATTTTTCAGTAGTTGTTGTTGGCACTTCATTTACCATCATGATAACTTGCATTAGGTATACATAACTACTGTGGCAGGTTCTTCCAGGTTCGTTGAAAGTTGGTCTTCAAACGATTGATGGATGTAATGCTTACTTGCAAAGCTTCTGCCACTCTGTAGAATATAATTTAATTTATAAAAGAATATCAAAAGTTTTATCATTAAAAACATTCAACTTCATAAATTTAAATATATATCATTGGTATTGATAAATAATGATTAAAGTAAATGGTAGGTATCACTCACATCTCTTTCAGCAGTAAGCGGGCCCCATTGTAGCATTCTAATCAAATATAACTCATCAAAGATGTGATCATCTCTTGGCATTTACTGTTCCACTGCTTGGGCATTTTAATGCGTTCAACTACACACTACGGATTTGCCTAATTAATTGGTTACAAAAATAACTATATATTTTCAGTATTGAAGAAACAATGAATTCAGGAGCAGCAGAAAAACTTGTAAATACTAAGACGATGATCGATGTCAATAAACAATAAATGACATGCTGAAGCTAACCTCAATTGTGTCAAATGCTGAATTTTTCGAATTGATCTATATATAACAACGTCTTGAAGAATTGCCAACCCGTAAGCTATAAATTGCCCTGGTCATTAAGTATAAATTGAATTCACGGCTGGTAAATTTATATTTATTCTGATAAGCAGGAAAGTAACTAAAAATGACGTCATGGTCTTTTTATCGTAAATAAACCATACACGTGAATTTTAGATTATGAATTGACATTTCGCAACGAAAAAATGTAATCCCTACACATAACCCCACTCTTCGAATGACAGTTACAGAACCCAAACTTTTCAAATGGGGGCTTATGACATACCGTTCAAAAAGTCCTTCTAGCCTATTCAAAAACGTTAATATTTTATATTTATTGTAAGAATTAACATAAAGAAAATAATATTGTTACCGAAACATAATACTGTACTTCTCGTCAGATAAAAAAAATGCTCCATTAAACATACAGCCACCCATGCCCTCGTTAAATTAGATTAGGTTCGTTCCAACTGGCGATAGAGCTGTATTTCTTTCGCGTTCCAACTGATTATAGTATCGTTCTTGGGTCGGTACAAAAACTACCTCCTGGAAGGGGTGATAAAGTTGATGTGTCCATCCCTAATTCGAGTTTGCGCACTATACAGTACTCGATACGATTCCAGAACGGCTCCTAAATGGTAGTTGGAACAAATCTATTCCATAAAACAGACAAAACCCATAGAAGTTAAAGTCCTGTGTCAAGGAATGAAAGAAGAATTTCAGCGATCACAGTGGATGGGTTCAGAACTAATTTATGGGGATTTTTGAATTTCTAACTGTTATGGACATATTGAGTCTGCACAGTATGAAATAAGCGTTCCAGCAGAGCAGAGTTCAGAACAAATTGTTTGGTGTTCCCGCAAAACTAGTAGCTTGTTCAAAACGAGATCGTTACTCATTCTCTTGGTTCCAAAATAAAAAGGGAACTTCTAATTTCGCGCATGCGTTTTCATTTAAAATGACTCTTCTTCTTTGGGAACTTTTACCTTTTAATAACTTTGCTTTTTGGTTATGTTATATTGGTTTGATATGGATTTTTGTGTGTAATCAAAATGGATGCTTTTTTTATTGAGAGTGAAGATGGATTGATCTCCTTTTCTTTCTTATCAAAATATTCAGCCAATATTACTTTTCAGAACTGTTCCAGCACACATTTGTTTAGAACCTACTTTGTACATTATTGTAGTCGCGCATGCGTATCAGATAATGTTATTAACATGTTTGGAACTCGTTTCGGGAACAATCCTAATATGTGCAATTGAACGATTTTGTACTTTAATAATAACAGTAATCTATTGTATAGGTACTATAAGGAATGATAATAGGAAAATGAAATAAAAAACTTTTCGCACGTGAAATGAATTATAATTTATTAATCATAAACATATCATAAACAATTACAAAATTAAAAATTAAAAAAATAAGACAGGATCGACCATTCAAAGAAGTGTTTGTCCTTACCTTGTTCCTTGTCTTCCCTTCGGGTTGTGGACTGTATTTTTGGGTGGTATTTCTTACGGCTTTTGAAAGCGAGGAACTGCTCACTACTCTATTCGCTAGCTACTAATACTATTACCATCAAAAATTGGTTGTGGCTTCGGACACTCCAACTTTGATGGTAAAAACGCGGTAGAAAGAAATATACCAGAAGTAAATGAATTAATAAATGACAAAAATTTAATATGTAATGATTGTGTAAAATTAAGGGAATTAATTATAAAATTAATTAAACTAAAAATTAACACGGGGCGTTAACACGTAGGTTCCTTGGGTAGACCCCTAATATGGTTTGTATGGGTATTAGTGTTGTGAAAATCTTTGGGTAATCATCATTTTCAACTGCATTATAAACACCTAACCTCCAATATGTAAAATTAAAAAAAATTTCATAACGTCAAAGATAATAATTTAATAGATAGTATTATAACGCTTAACAAAATTTTAAAAAGCAACAACTACTTCTCGTGGTTTCAACGTAGTTTCCAGCCCAGGATTATGGCTCTCAGGGCTTCTGGACGAATAGCATCTACCTTGTACTGATGAGGCGCAAATACGCCGAAACAGGTCCACAAGTGATGCTGTTCCTTCTAATCACAAACCAGAATGGTTGTTTCTATCTTGCATATATCCAGCATTAGGTATCAAGTCACACCTCATTTTAAAGGTCTGGTAAATCTCTATTCAATCATTTTGTTTTGCCTTTGATACTAGCCTTCCATTGTTATTTAGTTTAAAATTGGCTCTTTTTCAACTTTTCGTATGCTCCCACATTTTGTTATGATAGAAAGACTCTTTAAAGAATGAAAAATTTACAAATAGTAAAAAGACAACTGTTAACAAGGAAAAACTGCTATTTAATCATGCGTCAAAGTGACCACCGTTAACATTCTGGCAATAAAAGTTGAAAAAGAGCCAATTTTAAACAACGATTAAATAACAATGGAAGGCTCGTATCAAAGGCAAAACAAAATGATTGAATAGAGATTTACCAGACCTTTTAAATGAGGTGTGACTTGATACCTAATGCCATTTGAAAAAATGTAAGGGGTGTCTCCAGTAGGGAGGGGGTGAATCTGACGTTTATGACATTAGCGCCAAAAAGTGTCCCCCTCAATTCTAAAGTTGACGTGTCTCGGCATTTTTTATAATTTTCTAAAATAATGACATAAAGAATTTTATTCCATAAGTGGTTTCCACACTGTATAATAATTAAGATAAATGTATAAGAAGCGATTTATTTAATCTTTGACAATTCACAAAATTTCATTTGTATATGCAAAAAATAAAGTATAAGTGATGTTTCCAATACATCGTTTAACAGGTAAGCAACAAGTTCTGAACAGTTCTACAGTTTTAGTTGTGAAATTACCAGTGTCGCGGCATTTGATATATAAATACCATTCACCCATTCTAATAAGAATACAAATTTATATTATCAACAGAAAATAAACAATGTGTAACTATTCATGTTTATAATTCAATGTCGACGTTAACCAAAATTGATTGCTCGAGAAATAAATGAATCTAAGATAAATATTTATCTTAAATTTAAATCCTCACACAGGACGGCAGTGAATTGAAATCTGTGACCTTTGCTGTGTGTATTGCTATCCTTGTTTTGGAATGAGAGAATCGATTTAGATGTTGGTTGTAAACAAAGTGTGTTGTCAGTATAGCAGGTTATTCCTCTAGTCTGTTTAATCATCGAAGGCTTGGAGGATCAATGCTAAATGTGAATTATTCAGCTCATCGTTTCCTGGCCCAGAATGCGTCCCCTACTTTCAGTTCAATAGTATCGGTCAACTTCATCGAATTTAATATTGAGTGCTTCTTAGCTAATGTAAAGAATACTTAGTGAGTGGTGTAGCGCAAACTTTTTTTTTAAATTACTTCATCTTAAAGTAAACGGTGCAATCGGGCAATGATTTACTAATATTGCCCTATTTATACCTAGTATATCAAATGTTTTAATTATCTAAAAAATCCAATTCTCATTAATAATAAATGCAGATGTCAAGTATTCATTTTTATTCAAAATTGCTTGACTAATAAAAGGTTTAAACATAAAATGCACTTACCTAAAGTCACTCACTTTGTTGTATCCACATAAACGTACAGAAAGTAGCGCCTTTGTAGCGGTTTTGCTCATACCTTTGAACAGCAAAATGAAATTCTAGACCTTATTGTATTAATTATATTACACAAAACAGACTGAGAAATTCTACAGTTTAATTAATAATGCATGACCACCCACTCCATCCAAAATACGTTAAATACATTCACACCAGGGAATTTATGATATTGATTATTTTCCAAGTCCTTATTGGTGCTTTATTGTTCACAAGGACAATCAATATATAGCATATACTGGGTGATTGATCAGTGCGATAAAGTCCAGTATCTTCTATGTCCTTCTAGATATTAGAATAAAAAATGGATGGACCATAGTCATAATTAAGCGTTATATTTTAAAATTAGTTTCAATCTTACAGGGTACTTCATACTGCCGTGCCAGACCAAAGTTAAATTTTTATAACCCTGTAATTTATTTTAAATTTGAAATCAGTTCCACTTCCTCATTATAACAATGTCAGGTTATAACGTGTTATACATGGTATTTAAAAAAGTTATAACCACTTTTTTATAAAAATCGTAAGAAGTTCAACGACAGGTATAATTTAAAAGGAGCTTAGGAACAATTAGCAATTGGAGCAGTTACTGTTTAATTATTGTTAAAAATTAAAAAAATATATTGATTTTCTCAATATTCATGAAATTGTGTACAGGGTGAGTTGAAATGCAAATCCATTATTTTCTCCCTTTTTTCAAATATCATTATCGAAAAGAACTAATATAATACTTTAATATTGTTCAGCACTCCCCTATACCTAAATTTATTACTTTTTGAGATATTTTGATTTTTATATTCAAAGTATTGAATACGTATCTAAATGTTGACCAATAAGTTGGCCGATAAGATAACTCATTTGTCAAAAACTGACAGTTTACTATTATTGTCTGTGTAATCAGTTTCAGTGAAGTTGTATCCTTGTTGCTATTTTTGGAAATTTTAACTAGGACAGAAATGAATTTTTCGCAAGAGGAAATGATAGATATGATTTGGATATTGGGAGAATGCAATAAAAACGCATTGCTTTCAGTAAGAGTTTATAATTCACGTTTCCCTGAGAGGAGTACTGAACAAAAATTAAAGTATAATATCACTTCTTTTCAATAGTAATATGATCCATTTAAGAAGAGAGAGAAAATAATGGATATGCATTTTAACTCACTCTGTACACAATTTCATGAAAATTGAGATAATCAATATTTTTTATAGTTTTTGACAATAATTTAAAAGTAGCTGCTGCAATTAATAATTGTTCTTACGTTCCTTTTAAATTATACATGGCGTTGAACTTCTTACGATTTTTATCAAAAAGTGGTTATAACTTTTTAAATACCATTATAACCTTACATTGTTATAATAAGGAAGTGGAATAGATTTGAAATTTAAAATTTAAAAAAATATAACTTTGGTCTGGCACGACGTTATGAAACACCCTACCCTGTGAGATTGAAACTAATTTTAAAATATAACGCTTAATGGTGACTATGGTCCATCCAATTTTTATTCTAATATATAGAAGTACATAGGAGATACTGGACTTTATCGCACTAATCAATCACCCTGTACATATATCTTTCTGGTGGTTTTTTATTTATTAATTATGTCATTGGAACGGGTTTTAAATTGAAAAATTATAACTATACTCCGAATTGTAAGACGCAGTCTTGATCGATAGCTTATAAGGTTTGTTCCAGCTTGCGATAAAATCGTTCGAGGTATCGTTCACGCTAGCGCTCTATTTCTTTTGTGAAGGAACCGTCTTTAGCGCTAGAGTTACGTAAAGGTGGGTACAGACATATATCAAACTTATAAACGGAACATGCAGCCGTTCCGTCTGTACAACAGAACATTAGTTGTCTTTGTCTTGTGCACGATGGAGGTTGCTGCAGCAGCTTATACAGATACATTCAAACACAAACGGATTATAGGGATTTTGAGCATTGTATCAGAACTGCTTTTGAACTAGTCGACCAACATCCAGCTTCAACAGATTATCACAATCATTTATTTGGACACCCATAACATATCGTACAATTCCCACCACTCCGTATTCTCAACTGTGGGCAGTCCTTAATTAGCGTCAGACAGTCAGTAAACAGCAGTCAGTAGATGAGAGCGATGCTTTGTTTCAATTTAAATAATCCTATTTTGTTTTATTTACGAATTTATTTTTATTTTGAAAGTTGTTATTGCCAAAAGAAATCAAAACATATTATATTAACTCGAAACATTAATTGTTAAAGAGAATTTAACAATTAATTTTCGATTTTAACAACATAAAACGTAAGCATATTGTTTCAATATGTAGCGACGTTTACTACCCCCATCAAATAATTATTCAATACTAAATCGCAGTTCGCACACCTCGCACATAACTAACAAATTTTGGAAGGAGAAAGGGCGGGGTTTCTAACATTGGTTCTGAATCCAGCTGTCCAGATGGCAGACTCAGTTGTATACTAGTATAAGTGCGTACGGCGGAAATCATTTACATTTCGATTTGAAATTTTAGGCAACTAGAGGCTTCGAATACTTGATTAATTTAATTGGACCCAAAATAGCACGAAAAGATGGAGAACGGCAATTTCTGTCCAAGAAAGGTTGACAGTAACAATTTGGTTTTTGGCGACTGGTGACTCTTACACCAGTCTACAATACCTTTTCAAAATTTCTAAACAATCGATAAGTGCTATAGTTCCTGAAGTGTGCGAAGCCATCTTGGAAGAATTAGAAGAAAATATACTGAAAAGAAACTCATAATTGTCTTATTAAAGACGTATAATAAACACACATTTAACCAAAAAAAAATGTTTATCTATAAATTATCTAATTCGATGTCGGACATATCCAATAGTTGACGTGGTAAATAATTGGCTGGAGTACTGCGATTTGAATGATTCGAAATACTAGAATCATCATAACTATATGCTGGAGATGGTACCCGTAATTGGTGTTCAGTAAAATTGGAAACCTGGGTATCCTGATTGTGTCGAAGTTGAGAATCATTGGAAACCTGGGTATCCTGATTATCTTGAAGTTGAGAATATTGTGGCATCAAATTTGGAAAAGATGATTGAAGAGTGTGAGTGCTGTATAATTGCGAATGATTAAAACTGGTTGAAATTTGTTTGAGCTGGATCCTGTCTGCTTTAAACAAAATATTCATAATATCTTGTTGTACAGTACTATGTAATTCAGAACACTATTTGGCCAGTTTTTTAGCCACAAGATTTCCAAATATGTGACATTCGTTTTTCTCCATTGGGTAACTAGGTTTTGCTGATACTTCTGACAGTATTTTAAAAGCTGTATCTAATTTTTCAAAATATTCATTCTTCTTCAGGCGTTTCCTACTAGGTGTAGCTTTCTTTTCGGTATATTTTCCATAGTCTCCCGATTCTCTTGTTCAGCAGAGTTTTTATTATTATCTGCTAATGTTGCTTTCTTTTTCATCATTATCTTCTTCGTCTACAATCTAAAATTAAATATAATTTAAAATAAGTATTTAGGAACAAGTTTATTTAGAAAAGAAAAAGATGTCCTATTTTGCGAAAACCGTATAACTTGTTTTAACGTAATTTTTTTCAATTTTTGCAGATACCGACAACACCAGAAATATGGTTAGAAGTGGCAAAACAGTATGAAGACACCTGGAACTTTCCACATTGTCTGGCTGCTTTAGTTGGAAAACATGTTATTCTACAAGCACCAATTAACACCGCAAGCGAATTCTTCAATCACAAATCAACATTCAGTGTAGTTCTTTTTGCCCTAGTGGATGCTCATCATAACTCTTTGTATGTCTATGCTGAATACCAAGGAAGAATTTCAGATGGTGGTATCTTTAAAAACTGCTCGCTTTACAAAAAATTGGAGTGAAATAACTTGAATTTTCCTGAACCAGAAGCTTTACATGGCAAGCAACAGAAAATTCCCAATTTTTTTATTGGAGACGAGGCATTTGCCTTATCTGATTCGTTAATGAAATCGTTTTCGGGAATACATCCTAAAGGATCATTGCAAAGAGTGTTTAACTACAGATTATTTCGCGCACAAAGAACTGTAGAAAATATATTTGGTATCGCCTCAGCCGTTCTTAGAGTACTTCGTAAACAGATGTTACTTGAACCCAGTAAGGCTGAATTAGTTATAATGGCAGTAGCTCATCTACATAATGTTTTAAGAAAAAGTTACACATCTCGTGCTTTGTATACACCACATGGAACCTTCGATACCAAAATTAATGGAAAGCTTGTTGAAGGATCCTATGAAACTGTAACTAATGAACCAATAACTTCGCTATTTCCAATTAGAAATATTCCCAGAAGACCAGCTGAAAATGCAACACGAATTAGAGACGAATTGTCATCGTACTTTCAGAATAAAAATCGACTTTTGTGGCAGGATAGATATACGTAATTCGTAATTCACTACCACCGTACACTAACTAACGACAAGTAAATTCACTTGCGTCGGAACGTTTGAAATTTTATTTGGAACATCGTCTCTCTGGCGCCGTACTCCCAGTTATCGCCGCGCAACCCCTGTTCCTCCCACTTTCTCGATTTAAACTCAGCAGACGATAGGCGGAGTAAGGAAATTTTCGGTAACCACTGAATCGACGAAGTGTATTTACTTGTCGTTAGTTACTGTACGGTGTCACTGCTTATAGTGCTTTGTGTTTCCCGAACCTTGTTTTTGTCCCAAAATAATTGCAAACTTTTGAAGGCAAACCAACTACTTGCGTAGACATCTGAAAGCCCTGTAATGAATAAAAATAAAATTTGATATTGAAAAATAAATAAACAAATATAGAAAAGAAACTAAAATTCACTTATACAAACTTACCTGTAACCGTACCGTGGCTCTTTTTAATTTTGGTTTTCTGTCGCCTAAGTGCTAACAGAAGAGCATTCATTTCTTTGCATGCATCTACTGTTGTCCGAAACTCTACAGCAAGTTCTTCCCCAGCATCATGCTTCTTTATTTTATTGTAATATTTGGGATGTTTTGTTTACCATAAAATTTCTTTACTACTATGCGCAGGTCAATGCAATAATTGGGAAATATATTCTATATGGTTTTGGAATCAACCAGTAGATGGAACTAGTGCCGTTGATTCCAAAGAGAGATTGTAGCTTTATCAGATGCAGACTAGGAACTGCAAAAAAAAGAATATTTCTTCATGTGCTTTTTATAGGTTATCTATTGTTTTCATTCTATTTATTTTGTTCAGTGTTGCCAGAAATGTTACAATTGTACTAGATGTGATACAAATTACTGTGGTAAAGTATGCAGGAACAACTTCCTGATATTCTGAATATGATGAAATCCTTGCATAGGAAGAAGATAAGTTATTTTGCTGATACTAGTTTAGTTAAAAATTGAAATTCTTTGTTATTTGATAAAAGTAGTTTAGTGTTATCATATTAAAAATCTGGTACATACACAGTACATTAGATCTGGTATATTTTCTTGAGTATTCTGGTACATTCTTTTATTTTGCTCTGGCGACACTCATTTTGTTTTTATTCCTTGTTGTTAATTCGTACATGCTCCAATTTTTTCTAGTTTTTGTGAATATTGTGATTTCATTATAAATTTATTATTCAGGAATACAGTGACAATGTCATAATCGGGATATAAGTGTGGATATATAAACTGTGAAAGGACAAAAGTTTAATCAAACCCAAGAAAACAAATCAAATAGAGATTATTATCATATATTAATTTCAACTTTACTATTTTGTGATTCGTTCGTAGCTGTACATTACTTTTAATTTAAGATATAAAAGCCCATTCTACTGAATAGCCGTCGAGGTTTATTATCTACCGTCAATCAATAAATTTGCTGTTATGAATCGCTCTAACTTCATAACATAATATTCTAAATAATCACGCATTGTGCGCCATCTATTACAATACATAAGAAGCAGAAATTAATTATGTGACTATATTTCCAAATCTTCCATTAGACGTGCACATCTTGTTAGGTTACTTAACTCTGGCATGTGCGTTGGATGCATGCGTTCATCAAAGTGCATGCGAGACGTCAACATATCTGGTGGAAGATGAAGCCGAAATGACGAGTTGATATTAATTGAATTGGTGTCATGAAGTTCATATAATAGCCTTCTTGGTGTGTGTCATTGATTGTTAATGTCCTTCTAACAGATTACGTTGGAAAAAATGGAAAAAAAGGCAGGTCTGTGATTAATACTAATCAAAATATCACAATAATGAACTGTTTAAACGTATTACAAACGTTAACCCTAATCTTTGACTTACACAAATTTGATTGGTAGATGTTTAAATTACGCGCAAACGCGACCTATCAATCGGGCGAAATTACATCGTTCACAATACGATGCAGACGTTCCTTTCGTAGCGGCAATGTGTCTTACGTCTTTTTCAAATGTCCCACTGACAGTTCTCGTCAGGTCTGTACTTTGTTGTTTACGGTCAATTATTATTTATGAAAAATGAATATTAATCTTATTGAACACGCTGTATAATTCTTTTGCAGGACCATATTTACTAATATTAAATTATTTTTTAGACGACGCCATCTGAAAGTTGCTCGTTCTGTATTCATTTACATACCGAAAGTTGCGTTTTGAGTGTTCCATGTAGTGAAAGTGACAGTTCCGTACTGCAAAACACTTTCGGGACGCTCTGGAGTAGACAAGACTCTAGCCACTTCAATGTTGACAGTTGACAGTTTCACTTCGATGATTTTGCACAACCTTAAATTTTTAATTTTCTGAAATTATTTGTTTTATCCGAAGTTTTGTCTAAATTAATGAATAACAATGAATGATGATGAAAATGAAAACATCAGCGATGAAGAGTTACTCGAATCCACGCCACCTGATCTCACCGAAGAAAGCAAATTCTCTATTATTTATTTTCTTTCCTCAGTGTAATTGAAAAAGTTTTGGATCTTATGCGTCGTCTAAAAAATGTTGTGTACGCCGCGGCTGAAATACTACTTTGTTGGACTCGTCTGTTGCTCGCCTCGCTTCGCTCGTCTCGCAATTTTCAGACTCGTCCAACAAAGTAGCACTTTCAGTCCTTGGCATACAAATACCTATTAATATGCAAATTGGAAATACAATTTGTTTTATTTTGCAGTGTTTTGATATCCCAAGTATTATTAATTTCATAGCCTCTTCAAATTTGGCTGAATACGATCCTGATGTTTTTATTTATCAAATTAAAGGTTAGCTATATGTCAAAATAACGTCACAAACGATAATGCACACCAAGAAGGCTATTATATGAACTATATCACAATTGTGTTTATGATGTCTCGAGGGAAA
Organism: Lochmaea crataegi; assembly: GCA_947563755.1. Lineage (NCBI taxonomy): Eukaryota > Metazoa > Arthropoda > Insecta > Coleoptera > Chrysomelidae > Lochmaea > Lochmaea crataegi. The sequence goes on from OX387424.1 coordinate 43,051,899, forward strand.
AATATGAAGATATAATTGTGGAAAATGATGTCTGGGAAGTGATAGCAAAAAAATGGAGAAAATAGGAAAAATTGAAAGTTACTTCTGCTACCCTTTGCTTGTACATGGTATGATAAGGTTTTCTTTGAACTAATAACGGAATGATTGCTGAACTGAACTGTCGACTGTTGCATCTAGACGTACAAGCAAAACCTTTCAAAACGCATGCGATATACGCTGCAAGTGAATATTTACAAAGTTACAGGGTGCTAAGAAATCACATTTTTTCAACTTTACGTTGTTGTTTTGATAAAATCACTGAATATTTGGCAAAACGGCCTACATGTTCCTATCTTAACTTTCCTTTATATAAGAGAATATCTAGAAGTACAATCCACACTGGTCTACATTGAAGAGCCACAGCAGTATATTTGGTTTCAGAAAGTGTCAGATGTCAGATTTTTTCATTTGAAAACATGTCAAAAGAAATAATTAAGTAAATACTGCTCCTTTTTATTGCTTCACGGTTCGAAGATATCTGCAGTAGAAATGGGCTAGAAATGTTGGTACACAATATGGAATTTATACCAGAAAAAACTTAATGCATGTGTATCTAACGACTATATAAACATATTTTTCATTTATATCTAACGAACATTTTATTTATTTCATAAGTATTCCAAAAAACTGTACTATTGACATCAGTAACATGATTGAATGGTTTTTATGAAAAAAATCTCCAATGAACTTTTTTATAATAATTCTTCACGATCCCGATGAACTTGGTCAGAATATTAAGTGAAAGTTATGAAATTATTGTTTTATCATCGGTAGTTAACACACACCCTAAATTTTGAATTATTCGGTCTTCTGTAAGTGGATACAGTTGATTTCTTAGAAACAAATAGTATAGTGCCATTAAGATATTCTAAAAATGTTTTGTCAATCAAATACTCAAGTGCTTGTATATTTGAAATAACTTACAGGACTTAAGAAACGTGAATGTAGGTTACCATAATATGAAACCATTAAAATAAAAAGTGTTGTCGATTTTATCACGTAGTGCTTCAATTTTCTCTAGGGGCGAAACTATTTCCTCTTAGGCGTATAATGAAAGGATACTTTGAACAGCTACCCTTTTCGTCTCATCCATCTATGTATTCCAATAATAGAGACACACTCGAGAATCAAGTATGCTAGAGACGCTTATAGTCGTCCACATTTTAATTTTTGACATACGTGTCTCATGTTTGAGTTCGCATTGAGTTGTTATCAATCGTTACAGTTACAGTTACAGTTACAGTGCTACAGTTGAGCCTGGTTCTCATTAGTCGATTTTATTAATCAATATCATTGAATCTATGATAGATAGATAGATTTATTTGATTACATTACATGTTTTACAAAGTTTGTAGCAAGTCAAAGGTACAAAATGTATAACATTTAACATATAGTATTAGGAACTTAAAATACAAACAATAAAAATATATTCTAAAAACTGGAAGGTGTATATATTTGGCGTGAAATTAAAATTAAAATAGGTATAAACAAACAAAACAAAAGAAAGAAAAATGAATGTCCAATGAGCATGAATACATTTTTGAAAATTCTAGATATTCTGACAGTTTTCAATGTACTCGTTGACAAAGTAAAACCAAAATCTAAGTAAGTACATTTTTAAACTCCTCTTAAACTTATTCAAACTCAAAACTTTCATTTCTGCTGGTAAGATATTATAAAGAGAATAGTTGAGTGAATTCTTCTGTGACCTTGTCAGACGAAAACGATTTTTATGAATATTACATGCTTGTCTAGTATTGTAATTATGAAAGTCCGAATTTTTTGTTAAGGAATCAAGATTTTTGTGAATCTGAATAAGGGAGTTAAAAATAAATAAGGTCGGGAGAGGCATTATCCGTAGATGAACAAATAACGCCCTACAGTATTCACGGAAACTGACATTACTCAAAATCCTAATTGCTCTCTTTTGAATTACAAAGATATCTTTGGCCGACGACGAATTTTCCCAAATCACAATTCCATAGTTAATATGGGAATGTACAAGGGAAAAGTAAGCCGTTTTTAAAGTTTGAAAGCTAACAACTTGTTTAAGTTGTCGAAGTAAAAAAACTTATTTGTTTCTTAAATAGTCTACGTGAAAATGCCACGACAAAGATCTATCTAAAAAAAGGCCCAACAATTTTACACTTTCAGTTTTTTGTTTAGAAGAAGATAAGTAGAGATTTTGTGTCTTCTCCACATTTAATTTAAGTTTATTAGACAAAAACCATAGTTCAGATTTGTTTTCAATATCATCCGAAATTGACTTGAAGTTTTCATAGTTTTTATCGGAGTTGCACACCTCTAATGCCATAGTAATTAAGTTTACGAAGCAATATAGGTTCTGTGAGAAACACAGTCAAACGCCTTAGAAAGATCACATAGTGTAATTTCCGCTCTCAAGGTCCTCAACTACATCACTAATAATAATTAGAACAGCTTGAGTAGTCGATCGTTCTTTTCTAAAACCTTATTGCGAATCACAGAAAAAATCTTGTTTGTCAAAGTAAACATATAACCTCTGCCTTAACAGTACCTCAATGATTTCACTAAAAATAGAAACAATTGAAATTGGACGAAAATTGTAAACCTGGGAGGTATCTCCTTTTTTATGTAATGGAAGAACTTTAGAGAATTTGAAGGCATCGGGGAAAATTCCTGAATGGAAAATTGAATTTAGTAATATTGTGAGCGGTTTAATTATAAAATTACAAGTTTCTTTTATTATTGAACTATTGAGATTATTTGTATCTAGAGAGCTGGAATTTTTTAAGAAACTGATTATATTACTAACTTCCCCTTTGGTTACTGGTGTTAAAAAGAAAGAAGTACACGGTACTGGAAAGTTTTTAAAATTTAGCAAATCTTCATGTGTAACTGTGGGCAAAGTTTTCATAATACCATCGACAAAACTTGCAAAAAAATTATTGAACTCATTTGGATACAATGGAAAATCTTGAGAACTAGATTTCGTTTTATTTCTTCCAAAATTGATTATTTTCCAGCAGTCTTTTGGTTTATTTTGCGATGTTGCGACAAAATTATTGTAGGCTAACTTTTTTGTCTCTTTAAGCTTTAAATTGTAGTCTTGTTTGAACTTTCGAAATGCTACGATATCATTTGGATTTTTTCCAGTTTCTGAAATGAGTTTTAAACTAGATAAATTATGTCTCATAGACTTTAGATCCTCATTGAACCAATCTACAGGACAATGATTCATTTTAGGTGAAATTGTCCGTAGGCTAAAATGTTTAGCGATTAAATTTTTATAAGTACTTGTAAGAAAGCTAAAAAATTGACATCTTCATTCGTGTTAAATATTGACCAATTAACTTTATCTAATGATTGTTTAAAATTATGCATGCCTGATTTTGAGAAAATCCTTCTTTTAGGGAAAATATTACTAGGCTTGACTACTTCCTTAAAAAGTAAAAAAGACTGTCCTCTATGGTCGGATATGCCTGGTTCGAAAACTCTCGTTCTAAAACAACTCTGATCCATACTTGTGAATATATCGTCAATACAGCTTGCAGATGTTGCTGTTACCCTAGTATAATTTATTAATAAATTGAAGGAACACAATAGATCTGTTAAATATTTCAATTGCAAAGAATCAGATTTAAAATTAATATCAAAATCGCCCAAAATTACGATTTGGGTGCTATCACTTATAATATTATTAAGTAGGTTTTCAAAATTGTTAAGAAACGTATCAAATTTACCATTTCCTTATCTATATACAGTTAAAATTATTAGCTTATTGTTTAATAACTCGATTGCACAAAATTCTGCAAAATTCAATCTTATTGGATAAACATTGGATATTGAGATGAAACACACTCTCTGAACATCCCTCATTGAAAAATTTCTTGAAAACATCATTTTTTGTTGATCCTATGTCAAAGAATGGGGACGAGATTAAGATGTCACTTCCTTTTTTGACATCTGCTGAAAATTTCCCATGGTTTGCTTCTTAAACTTGAATCTTCTCACAACCGATCCATTGGGCCAAACAGAAGGATTGACTATATCATCCAGAGATTATCCAATGGAAATGAGACTTTATAGGAGCAGGAACTGTCCGTTCTGTTCCATTCGATGCAAGAGAATGACACATTAGGCACAGTTACATTCAAAAATGATTTTACATCTTCAACTTTCATCTCGGGTGCGATATGCGAGACATGTAAATGTCCTTGTCGTGATGTTTTAAATTTATTGGATTCATTATTTCCATAAATGGCTATAGGTAATTAGTTTGGTACTTTCGTCTGTTTCCAGGTCTTTAAATGAATTTATTGATGTGTTGTCAACAATTTTGCTAGTAGATGGCGAATGTAGTTCAATTCCAGAGTTATTGTTAAAAGTTTGTTTTAATAAAAATTGTTCTTGACATCTCTTCTCTAAATGATAAGTTAATTTACTTACAGCTTGGAGGTCCTTTTCCAATGAATTAGTAGATTCCGATATTTTATTACACCTAGTACAGGTGATCTCTTCTTCGGTATCGTGGAATTTCTCACTGTCAGAATTGATAAATTCACCAATTTTGTTCAAATATTTTATTAAATGCACATTTGTCACAGATACTGGAACTTTAAAACTACTAATAATGTCTACTAGTTCATTTTTCTTCAGTTTATTAGGCTCCGACGTTAACACATCTACATCAATCGCGGGCATTACAGATACTATGTGATTGAACTAAAATGGATCAATTTGAACATTCGTTCAACAATATTGTTCAATGTTATTGCATTTCTATAAAATTGGAAGCCATTTCTATTTTTAGTTGGTCAATGGAATTGATTCGATGAAATTGAATAGTGCTTGCCCGTGAGAACAAGCTGGAACAAGCGTTCATTCTCATCGAGATGCTTTTTGGTGTGTTTTTGTGTCGTATTTAGTATTATCAAAATGGCATTTGAATGTAGGGATTATCATGTTACAAAGTTTTTGGAGTTATACAATGCAGAGGACTGTTTATGGAACATAAAATGTGAAAATCATAAAAATATAACGTTAGGGGAAAGAAGCTACGAAAAAATTCGTGTTGGAATGGACATAGAATCTTTAACATTAACCGATATTAAAAACAAAATCAAAAGTATACGGACTACGTATAAAGTTGAACTTAACAAAATACTAAAAGCCAACAAAAGTTTCATCTATTTTATCTATAAATATTTCAATCCCATTATATGTAAATATAAAAAGGCTATTGGAAATAAAGTAGGTAGGCGCAGTACAGGTCAGACAAAGAAAAACAAGCAATGAAAGCTCTTTTTATATTCACACAAACATATTAAAATATTTATAAATAAGGTGGTCAACCATTTATCGTGAGAAATACTTTTAGCTTGAAAAATAAATATTCAGAAATATATCTTCGGAAGCACAAATAAATAATAGAATAATTAAATAAATTTAAAAAATTAGTTTCAAATATTATTTTACCAGCCAAATGTTTCAGTTGTAAAATAAAAAATAATCATACCATTAGGCATCATCTTTTCGCTTTTCGAAGAAACGAGTACGATACAGTGCTATTCTTATCGTATTAACGACTACCTGCTGTTGATGTTGGAATAAGTCAAAAAGAAATATCTTGGAACGAAATATACATATAGGGCAATTTGATTTGAGTTGATTTATCCATAATGTGACTGTTTAAATTTATTAATAGTTTGGAGTACACTTATGGTGTAGTGTAATATTGACAATCTATATCTTCAGTAAAACGTGTGGATATTTAAAAAATCTGCAGCTTTTTTATGAAAAATCTTTTTTCTACAGTCGCGCGTTAAATGACTAATTACTATATTCAAATAAAATCGTAAAGTCGACAAATGACGAGGACTGTTACTTTACGCTCTAGCGCAAAAAAGGAATATTTTTCGCTGGCTTATTTAATCAAACCACGCCCTCCGAATTAACTCAATTGGTGAATATTTATGGAACCGCCCTTCTGATCTGACTTCCTATTGGCAAGCGCGTGCGTGTGTTCTTCCCTCTCACTTCGACTATTGACTGATAATCTGATTCGAATTCTGACAAGTCTGAACAAGTCAGTAGATCTTAATAAGATTAATCATGATGAATAGCGAAAATGACGATAATTCTAGCACTCCTATTATAACTAGGAATATGAGATTAATGGAAAAGAATCGATTAAATAAAAATCGATTATTCTTTATTCAAAATTGATCTTTTCATCAAAAATCGATTTCAATAAAAATAAATCAATTTCTGCGAAATAATCGATATTTTTGGATTATTTTAAAAAGTACACGCTTTTCTATATTCCAATGAGAAACCGAAAATTGTCAAAATTTTGGAAAATTGTCAATATTGTCAAAAAATTTGAGAAATTGTCAATAAGTGTAAAAAATTTTGAAAAATGGTTGATAATTGTCAAAGATTGTCAAAATTTCGAAAAATGGTCAATAATTGTTAAAAAATTTGAAAAAGTGTCAAAAATTTTGAAAAATTGTTAAAAAGTTTGAAAAATTGACAAAAGGTTTAAAAACTTTTGAAAAATTGTCAAAATTTCGAGAAATGGTCAATAATTGTCAAAAAATTTCAAAAATGGTCAATAATTGTCAAAAATTTTGGGAAAGTGTCAAAAATTTTGGAAAATTGTCAAAATTTTGCAAAATCGTCAATAATTGTCAAAAATTTGGAAAAATAGTCAATAATTGTAAAAAACTATCAAAATTGGTCAATACTTTTGAAAAATGGTCAAGAATGGTCAATAATTGTCAAAAACTATTAAAAATGGTCAATAATTTTGAAAAATGGTCAAAAATTGTCAAAAATGGACAATTATTGTCAAAAATGGTTAACAAGTGTCAAAAATGGTCAATAATTATAAAAATTGTCAAAAATTTGGAAAAATGGTCAATAATTGTAAAAAATTATCAAAATTGGTTATTAACTTTGAAAAATGGTCAAAAATTTTGGAAAATAATCAAAAATGGTCAATATTTATAAAAAACTATCAAAAATGGTCGATTATTGTTAAAAACTGTCGTCAAAAATGGACAATTATTGTCAAAAATGGTCATTAAGTGTCAAAAATGGTCAAAAATTTTGAAAAATGGTCAATAATTGTCAAAATCTATAAAAAATTGTCAAAATTGGTCAATAATTGTCAAAAATTATCAAAATATTGAAAAAATGGTTAATAAACACGTAATTTATATAATCGATTTACTAAAAATCGATTAATATTACAATAAAAATCTATAACAAAAAATCGATTATAAGAAAATAATAATCGATTTATATAAACATCGAATATTTTTCAAGATCCCTAATTATAACCTAAGATAATATAAAAAACTGTTTTAATTATTAAAAGGGCGAGTGTAGAAAAAATTATGTGTTTTTCGAGCATAAAGTAAAATTGCCGCTTTCGAAAGATCGCCAACATTCTTTCTCAAGCGGCAATCTGTTACTTTACGCTCTAAATGCACAAATAACTATTTACAATACTTCGAGACTGTCAAGTAAAATGCGAAATACCGATTTGTCCGTTTTAATGGTTCCTTGCTTAAAAACTTGGGGGGATTGTAGTGTTTTTTTGTAATTCCTTTTTTTTTCAAGAAAGATAGAGAGATAATTTTACTTTTCCGCATGCTCCTACTTTACCGCACGCCGTACGGAAAGCTGCATTTATAATTGTTTTTTTTACGAGCAGGCGGAAATAGTATATTGTGCAACAAGGGGGAAGTTTGTCCGCAAACCCACGAGTGAGAAAAGTACTTTCCCCACATGTTGCACATTATACTTTTTCTACAACTGCACAAATTTAAAGAATACAAGTTAAGTAACTTAATATTTATTTCTATGGATAGTAAAACAAAAATAACACTAAAGTATCCTATCTCTAAACTGTTAAATAATTTTATTTAAAAGTATAGTTGATTGTGAAATTTGTACAATTTTGTTTGGTCAAATCCGGAACGTCATTTCTTTTCACTAAATTCTCCGTTATATTAATTAATCTGACAGTTTCGTGACAACTAAGTAGGTATTTAAAGATGACAGAAGCCTACTAAGTTTTTGTCCATTTTATTTGATTCTCCATATAAATGTATGTGGTATGGGCAAAGTGCCGTGAGAAATAATATTTCTCACAGTATGAGCAATATTTGGTTTTGAAATTAAGTAAGGTATGAGAAATGCGTCACTTTTCATAGCAGTTGTAGAAATAGTATATTTTTCCGCACGCTTTATTACTAATTTACCGCACGCTCGGTATTAACTATCGCATTATATATTGTTTTATTGAAATTTTGTTGAATATTGCGTTAATGAGTATTAATGATTACATCAATAACCAGAAGGTAACTAATAAACTTGTTAGTTTGTATCTAGTTATTTTATGTCTAAATAAATGGTACTTTTTCCATTTTCCTCCTGCTCGTAAGAAAATGTTGTTCCTAACACATGCGGGAAGGTATCACTTTCCGTTTAGTTAGGAAAATAGCACGCATTTTAGTTCAGAAAGCTCTAGTTTACTATCGTGATATAGTAGTATCGCTTACTGATAAAATACAATGCCACTGTCCTATTTTATAAATGCCGCCATCAAGCGCGAGGCTGTCCCAAACTGAAGTTTGGAAGACTACATTATTTTATAGTTCATCAACCATTTACCAATTACTCAATTTTCTCTTCGACAAATATGTTTTCTGAAATATTTTACAAATACTACTAAATAATTAAATATCTTTTTAATCCATTATTCTGTTAGATTAAGAGTAGGTATATGGAGTGCTTCATCCCATTTTTATATTTTTGACTTACTTGACATTGTACTGGTTTCTCATCTCTGTCTAGACGGAATTATTGGATTGTTGATACCAGTCCTCCTAGCCTCGTACTTAATATAATAATGTGTTTGTTTTGGCGGACTTTAGTTTGTGAACTTTAATAAATTAAAATTTCCATTTGGGATGTTTTTCTCATAAAATATTCATTGGAAAATTAAAAATCTTTTTTCTAATGATTTATTTAGTTACATAAATATAATATACTTTTTTCTATATTTTCCAAATTAACTGCTAGAGTGTAAATACCAATGTAATGGACTGATTATAATTTTAATGCCGTTCAACGGACTTAAGTTTATACAGCGTTGCTGAAAAGTATCGCCTCAATGGATTATCTTTGAAACGGATGAAGGGAAAGTTATGAAATTATAGGACAATGAATGAGCCTTTATTTTGTATATTTTAGAGAAAATGTCAAAGCTTTTGACGTCAGCGTTTAGCGTACGGCCGCCATCTTGAATTTGTCTAAATTGCAACCTAGGTCGAATGACGTATAACAAAGAATTTTTTTTCTTTCCAAAACTAACAGCAATGTATCACTTTGATATTAAATGTATTATAATATATCACTCTTATTTTTCTAAACTAAATTGTACTGAACTAAAGATATAACCTTGTTGGTTTTTAAAATTAAACAAAAAACAATAGAAGGCATTAAAAACGTCAACCACGTCATTATTTATCTTCAAATTGTCAAAACTGATACTAATTTCAAATAGGCACGAAGTTTAAAAGTAAATTGAGAATAATGGCACATTTATCGGAAAAACAACGAATCGAAATCTTAATGTTAGTTGGATATGGTCATCGCAAACATTTCCATGATGAAGCAGCTCATATTTGTAACGATTTAAATTCTGAATGCTCTCCTATAAGTAGATCTACAGTCTACACAAACTATTCTGCATAAAAATAACTTTTATCCGTATAAAGTTCAAAATCTCCAAGAATAATCTGAGGATGTTGTTGATGGACGATTACAATCTTGTGAAACAGTTACAGACAAAATTAGGATGCAAAACAATTTCTTAGATTTTTTTTGATATTCAGTGATGGAGGCACTTTCGGCTTGAACGGTTCTGTTAACAAACATAATCTGCACTGGTTTGAGGAGGCTTGTACAGACACAGCGTCCACAAAAAGTTAATGTGTGATAGGGTTTGTTAAAAAACCATTTGATCGGTCCTTTTTTATTGAAGGTATGCTCACCGGTGCTAAATATCTTTATTTACTCCAAAATGAAATTTTACCCGAAATAAATAATTTCCTAATATGAACGTATACTTTCAACAAGAGGGCGTACCTCCACATTATCAAACAGACGTTAAATACAATTTTCCCTCAGAGATAGATTGGTCGAAGATATACAATTGAGTGGCCGGCAAGATCCCCCGACTTGACAGCACTTGATTTTTTTCTCTGGGGCTACCTAAAAGACCAACTAACTTGAACGATTTAAAGGATCACATACGTTTCGAAATGATTATAGGCAAACTCAATGAACTAGGCGAGAACAATATAGTCACCTCACTGTGGATTGCAGGACACACTGGAATAGAATGCATAATTCAAAGTAAAACTGCACTAAGAATTTTAACAGGGATCCTAACGGGACATTATCGCTTGTCGCCTGAATGGGCACCTGAAAAAGCTCAAAATAGTTTAGGAAGAAGAATGTAGATTCTGTGGCATGGAAAAAGCAGCCTCCATCCACATACTTGCGAATTTCACACCAATTCATAATCCTAGGGCACAACTCCTAGGATAGAAGAGGGACTTTTACCCAAGTTAAAGCCTGCAGATATCCTAAAGTTCCTCCGGGAAATAAGACTTAAGGAGCTACTAGTCTCTGAGACTTTCCTCAGGAAGTAAGTAGGTAGAAGTAAGGGGGCACAATAGATTTTTTAGGTCTCAGTGAATGTCACCCGAATATACATGCATACATACAGTTCCTAGCTTCGAAGAGAGATTGTATCATTGTCAATGTCAACAAACAAATGGCCAGCATTTTGAGCACTTATTGTGTATTTGCAACTTAAATGAATGTTCAGTCTATAAATTTCTCTAACATCTTTTGCAATTACAATTTTAATATTTTTGTTAAATTTCTATTATAATTTCCGAGTAAAGTGATATATTCCTATTATATTTGGAAAGAGAAAAAAATAAGTTTTTTTTGATAGGTCAATCGACCTAGCGTGAAATTTCAAAAAATTTAAGATGGCGGACGTCAAAAACATTTTACATTTGCTCTAAAATATGCAGAATAAAGTCTCATTCATCTTCTTAGATTTTCATAACTTTCCCTTTATCCGTTTCAAAGACTTTTCAGCAACGCTGCATGTTGACAACAATGTTGCCACTGCTTCAATTTTGACGTCTTCACTTTTGGGTTATGTTTTGAGAATTCTGTACATTTCATTTCTCGATTCTTTTACCCACGTGTTATTAAAAAAACTGCAAAGAACTATAAGTAATATTTCACAAGTAGTGATGAGTTATCAAAGTTGAAGTCGCCTCCAAAAAAAAAACGTATGAATAGAAGTTTTTTTGACGCGCCTCACTACAAAACAGATGTATTTTTGTAATTTTTCATGTGTTTATTTTGTAAATTTTTTTTGTAGGTCATTAAGGGCAATCGGATATTTCTCGACTCTTAGAAAAATACAAACAGCTAAAAAACTAAAACAGTCACGAGTCCTGGAGCACATACAAATTGAACTGTAATACGACTTTCCGGACGAAGTAAAATGAAACCCCTTAAATGAAGATTAAGTATTTCTCCCAAAAAAAGTAAATGTGCGTGATATTCATTCATTTGCAAAATAGAACACGCACTTAGCTTACTTATCATTCGATCAGGACCGTAGTTAGGCTTATACAATTTTGTACAGGGCGAATCACGACCTACGAAACGGTGAAAATTTTATTATTTTTGTCACTATAGTAGGTTACATTTTAAAATTATTTGGAAATATTTAGATAGTCCCAATAAAGAGTGGAATATTAAAGTTATACAGTGTGTCCACGGATAGGGTGCCCAAGAGGAGAAACTTTTTTAATTGTAGCTTTAGTGAAAAATGTCATGCTTGATAAAAAATTTTTGCTTAATCTGAAACATGAAATAAAAATCTAGTTTTTCAAAACCTACTTCATTTTATTGTCAATTTTATGGAAAATACGCTAAATTATTGCAATAATTTCGAAAATGTAATAATAATCTAGTTCGTGACTAATTAATTCAATAAATTAAAACATTTCCCCACTCTATTTCTAACGTTTCTCAGCTTGACAGGGGTGATATCATTTACGGCATCGATTATTGCTTGTTTCAGATCTTCAACGCTATGGTTTAAATTTATTTCGAAAATCTTTCTATTTCAAGTAGCCCCATAAAAAAGATCCAAAATTCTTAATTCGGGTGATCAGTACGGAAAAATCGATCAGAAAAATATTCATCCAGCCATCAGCTAAGTCGAATGCTGAAAAAATATTTTACGCCTTTGTTCCAAAAGGAAGTCATCTAATTCAGGTATTAAAAAGTTTTCCAGCAAATATACTTTCTGGTTAACGTCACCTCCAGAAAATACGGTATTATTAGATCTGGGATTTTCTCTTACTGAATGTATAGCTAGGGAAGTAGCTGCATCATCGTTCTCATTGTACACCTTTTTCGATTTCTTTTTGTCTCCAACAGAACCTGTCTCATCAAATTTATTTGTTAATTTCTTTTTAATCCATTCCACGTAAGGAGTACATTTGGATATTTCTCATCAAATACTTGAATTGCATACTTGTACGAAGCATTACCAATGCCAAGGCATTTTACAAGATATATTCTTTGTTGAAGAGTTAGCATTATTGAGAAAAAAATACAATTTGGAAATTATTTATCGAAGTTGATCGTTCCATAGGTACATCGTTAATGTCACTCAATAGATTATTATTATATTTTCGAACTTACTGCAAAAATCCTTAGTATTTTCCATAAAATGGTATATGAAATGAAGAAGGTTTTGAAAAACTTGAATTTTATATCATTTTACGGAATGACATTTTTCGCTAAAACTAGAAATAAAAATGTTTCCCCTCTTGGGCACCTCTTCCGTGGACACACTGAATATTTATTTGGGATACTCAGTATTTTACTCAATTTTTTATAGTTTAATAAGAATTTCCTATACCTACCGAGTTTAGAGTTATGTCGACTTATCTAAAAATGTAAAGCTTTAAAAAAGTAAATATCTACTAATACAACTTCTACAGTATTCGCCAGCTAACTTGATGTCCTAAATGCTTTCTAGGGAGCTATTGACGCCGCCCATCCGATAACTGTAAGCAGTGCCGTGCAAGTTCTGAGGATACGCTTTCTGTTACAAATTAACACAACTTGTACAATTAATAAAGTAAAGTCCGTCCGGAAATATATGATCCTAACTTAATAAATAATATTTAATTCTTTGTTATAATTATTGGTATATTGATTTTAATAGAAACGTATCTGCTTTATACCTGAAAAAATAACTTTAGTAATGTTCTAACTCAATCAGCTTTTTAAGCCAAATTGATTGAAATAATTATTAGTTTTCAATTTTTCTAAGTATGCAAAATATTCAATATATTTAACGTTTGGTTTTTACCATTTCTGACGTGTTTGAAAAAAATTTTCTAGGTTAGGTTGAAAGCTAATGTTTAACTAATGAACCAACTACCTATTCCAAAAAATTAAGGTTTAATTTGGCACGTAAATAAGCTTGTGATGGCTTGCTAGCTAGCTGGCTTACCTGTTGCCTGGGATGTTTTAATTTTCACGTTTATCAAGGTATCTTCTTAATTTTTTTAATGTCTTAAAATAATTAAACACTCTATATATCACTTGACGAGTCTGTCCTTCAGTGCATTTACGATTTTCTTCATTAACGGCTGACATTTTTACAAACACTTTATTGTACAAAGAAGGAACAATAACTGTGTCACGCTACGCTACTGAAAATCTTAACACCTGATAAGGTTCGATGCAATTAGCGTTTGTCGAAATTTTACCACCAATAGCAACCGAGTAGGCAGGGCACTATTACTCTGTCTCTCTTAGTTGGCAATTTCTGGGACATCAAGTTAGCTGGCGAATTCTGTACCTACGTCTTGAAATTTGGTTTTCTTGTCGCTTCAGGGGGCCGCTAGATTTTTTAACTTATTCACATACTTCTTTAACAAATGCTAAAGGGAAATTAACTTTTTTACAAGAATCAGGTGTATAAAGTGTTTCATTATAATGCAGTTTATATCGGTGAAACACAAACAAATAATGAAATAAAATATAGTTGCTTTAGAAATAAACCTCCAAATAAGTCAAATTATGCATAACACTTAATTGAATCAAATCATCACTATTGAAATTTTACATAGTTGTCAAAATTATCACAGTCTAATGCCCGATTTCACCAACCGTTTCCTACAGTTAGGAAATCGGATTTAGGAATTTCTAAATGCAGTTCACGTTTCACCACGCGCTAAGTAATAACAATAGCGTTTTCCGCTTATTACACTGGTGCGCACCAATGCTGCACCAATGCGGTGCGACGATTTCCGCTTACTTCGTCTGGGCGAACGTTTTCAGTGTTGACGTTTTCTGCTTACGCCTAAATTGCACTCGGAGCGAATAAAGTGCAACTTTATCGACACTACCACCGGCTCGGGGGGTTGGTGCATCAGTTACAGTGTAAATATGGAGGAGAAAACAACCAATTTGGTTATGTTGTTTGAACAGTTTATGGAGTCTTCTTCATCATCAAGTGAAAGTGAATTAGAATCTTATATAGAAAAAAGGGATAATAAGCCGCGAATTGAGCGTTACGTGGAAGATGTAGTTCACAATTATTCTAATCAACAGGTAATTTATAATTAATTTAAATCGTTTGTATTTCGAATAAAACTAATTAATTCTATAAGTTATATTAGGAATGTATTTCACTTTGGTGTTATTTGAAATTTTGATATTTTATTCTATCTATTAAATACATTTATATTTCTTTGTTTCAGTTTAAAGCTACATTTCGTCTAGAAAGGTCGACTGTTGAAATTAGTTCATTGTTGGAAATGAAAACCCATTTATCAGAAAAAATACCCTGTGCTCCTCCATAATTATTATTTTAAATTTTGTTCAATAAAATACTTTATAATAACTATTTTGATTCATAGGTTTGTTTGAAGGCTAAGTACAGTTACAATTCGGTTGTTAGAGGGCACTGTTTAAACTTGCACCGAGTGGAGCATTCGTATTCCGCTTCGTTTGATAATCTCGAAAACCCGTAAAAGTGCATGACGTCATATATTGCACTCGGTGCGCACTAAGTTTACACTTGCACTGAAGAAGCAGAAAACGCCATAAGTGATAAAATTAGGTATTTCCTATCACACTTAGCGCGTGGTGAAACATACATTGCATTTAGGAATTCCTAAATCCAATTTAGGTATTACCTAACTTCAGGAACTGGTTGGTGAAATCGGTAATTAATTTTTTAGAATCATTAGAAATTTAAAATATAAAAAGGATGTTCAGAATACTCTTATAAATGAACAGATGGATTCTCTACAGTCCCCATTGTTGAATGTCTTTTAAATAGCATTTAAATGTATACTTACTATAAAATGTCTGATATCTTAGATCATGAAATGTGTTAATATCGCTGTGTTAGAACAACACTCGGACAACTTAAAAAATCTCAATTTTGAGTTTTCTTAACCGTTATAATCTAAAATGAATACTCTTTCTGTTGCTATACTCAGATATATTGAATAGTGTACAAGCATAAATTTTGCTATTGGTGGGAATTGACGCTTTATCAGGTCTCCTAACACCTTGCATGCCTATTTTTTCCAAAAAATTTAAACTTTACTAACGACTTTAAAAATCATAAAATTGGAAAGTCCGCCAAAAAGCGCTTTACGTCATAAAGATGGCTGTCCCATACGTTGACGTCACTCCATTTGTTTACTTTCTTATTCGTGTATCACGAGTTTCTGAAAGCTTTAAAAATGGATAAAGCCGAAAAAAAACTTTGTATTCCAAGTATTGCATTGTTCCAGAGTGTATATCAACGTCTAGTAAAACTCCAGACAAAATATTTGTTACTTTACCTGGTGGCGCAAGCAAAAATGCACTTAAGAGAAGGGCATTGTGGTTGCAAGATATGCGTCGAAACAAAGACGATATTTCGACAAATACTACTGCTTTTGTTTGTGAAGACCATTTTAATGTAAATACCTACTTCTATGCTGGTAATTTTTCTTCTTAAACAGTTTGAGGTTATGTACCTGTATGTCTAGGAATCAACCATAAAAACATTATTTTCTTACCAACTCAGGCCAACATGGCATCGAAATATGGTTGGAATATATTATATATAATACATAGTTTAAATCGTACTTACGATAATGCTTTAACTCCTCTTCTTTCCTCTGCATTAAAGCAGCTGTTTGACTTCATAAATTCAAGCAGCATAAATGAGTCTACTTTGGGCAAGTTATCAGTTTGTGCTTTTACAAAACCTTCTTTAGCCATATCTTTACTCACAAAATATGAAAGAATCGTCACTGAACACTGAACTAGTAAATAAAATATTTTCTTCTAAAAGTTTTAAAATATCCTCGGAAATATCGAATATTTATGTCCACTTTCCACTTTACGTTGACTTTTAGAAATAAAAAAAGCACACACAAACACGTAATGGTCTCAAACAAACACATAAATGATATTTTTACGTCGATGAAGCAATTAATAGTTAATTAAAATACAATATAAACACAAAACTACACAGAACCTAATGCAATACCGTCCATATTGACAAAAGTAAACAAATGGTATGACATCACACGTATCATCGGTAGCGTTCGGAAATCCTCGGCTGGTGGTCGGAAAGTGCATTAAAATTTGAATTTTATTTGAAAATTTGGAAGTAACTTCCAATGGAAACTGGTTTATTTCCTATTATTAGTTATTTTTGATATCAACTTTACTATTACAAATTAATATCTAAGCAAAATATGAAATATGCGTGTACTCTATTCCAAAATTTAAACGCAGTACAAGGTATATCTTACTATTGAACTGCGGCATTTTTTAATAGTTTTGAGGTTAATAGTAAGACATGTTAAAATGACTTTATTTCATCTAACATGACTTTCATTGAACAACCTTTTTGTTGGTGCGATAGTAAGATATTTTAAGTTTTCCGACTTTTAGCCCAGGAAATAAATAACTCGTTTTAAAGATATCTCTGTGTTTTAAGTTTTCCTAGTATTGCTCTGTTAAAGATGTCTTAGTATTTTACTAAAAATGAAATATTTATTTTAATAATGATCGTTTGTCATAGTTATCCTTGTATTGCACCAAATTATTATTCAACACCTACTAAAAATAATTAGAAACTAATTAAACATGTCTTTGTATTGCCCATAATGCAGGTTAAATCTTGTCGATTCCTCTCAGTTTATTTAGTTTGCTTTCGAGTGTCGTGAAGTACGGATCAATTTTCTCCAACAAGATGAAATCTGTGTCCACGAGAAGGAAGGAAATACTGCGACAGGCAGCAAGAATTTGTACTTCTATTGAAATGAAAGGCAGTGACGATACGAACACTAAAACGGTAATTTTTTGGTACTTTTCTATGAATTTTTTTTAATTGATCGTTTATTTCAGAATGAAGATGTTTCGCAACAGGAGAATAAAGAAACTCTACCAGAGGTTGATAATGTTGCGATGTCACCAACTCAAAGCCGGTCCTGTCCCTCGATTATAAATTTTGGCGAATGCGCTTTCTAGAACCTACTGGTCTATTGCAGTATTTACACATATGAGGAGCGTCATAAAATACTAGAACTTTCCAGAACCGATGAGGACTATAATATATACGCGGGTTTTTGAGTGCGTAGTTAGTTAGTTCGAGAGAATTTGTGAAACGGACAGTAAAGAGTTAGTTAACAGAAGTTCTTAGTAATCGGAGAGTGATTAAATAGTGCAGATAAATAGTGTAATACTCAAGCGGTGAAAATAAATTAGAACTAATATACCGAATGTAAATAAATTAGTAGACATTAAGTAGAGCGTTTATATAAATTAAGTTTAATACAGTGTGTGTTCCTTTAAATAAATAGATAGTAATCAGCCATAGTGTGTATAATTTTATCCCACAAGTTAAAAACTATTTAAATAAATAAGAAAAACATTACAATAACTTTTCCAACGACAGTGATGACGATAATACTTATTCGCCAGAAGGGGATAAATCTGGTACCAGTTCAAGTAGTGAGAATGAGGAGTTACCGAAAAAAATGAAAAAAACCATTAGAAACGAAACATTAAAAAAAGGAAAGTCAACATGGGAGAAGAGAATGTGTCGGAGGGAGGAAATATTGAGAGGAAGAAACAGTTGCAGCAAGGTTGTAAAGGAACATGTAGACTAAGTGTGGTGATAGAAATGTTCGAAGAAATTTTTTCAATTCTTGTATGAGTCCCACCAAACCCAGGAAGTATCGTCATGCAAAATCTGAAAGTAAGCGATCCCTTTGTAACGGTAAGAGGCGCCAGCTTGAAGGGCTCCTCTCAAGGGTGATTCGACCCCAAGTTTATGTCGCACAAGTATAACAGGAAGGTTGTAAAAGTTGAGGGCGCCACTACTTTTTTGACGTCGATAAAAATACTAATGAAAAAACTAAGGCGGAAAAGGTAGAAACGCCTTGTAAAATTTAAATAAAAGTTAATAATAAAGTTACTTGAAAAAAGAAAATTTTAGTGCTCTACCCCGGGCGATATCTCCCTCAACTTTTGCAGTAGAGGATTTAGAAAAAATAAAAAAAGAATTTAAAAAACTTATATATTTATACTGCCACAGGAAACGAAAAAATTAGAGGAGAATTTGTACTTAGGTACTTAGCTTATAAATATGAAGTGATTTCCTGAAGGAGGTAGGTAGTTCTTGGCTCTACAAAGTCTTGAGAAGATCTCGAAGAAGATAGGTAGATATTCTGGATTTGTACTGATGTGTCCTGGGGTTATGTCCATGCCTAGGGCTTATATTCTAGCCTAGGTCTTGGGGCTGTGCTTACCTAGAAGTACAGGTGGATCAGGAATTTATAGGAACTTGAATGATTTTTAGGTTAAAAAAAGGAAGGCAGTTGTTTGAAAGTAAAAAATGTCCAGTTTACTGAAAGCTTTCCAACATTATATGTCCCATGTTAAAACAGTAAAAATAGCAATTATCGGCTAAATTAAAAAAAATATACTAATGATCCGAAAGAAACTAATCATATCAAAAGCTCATGTAGTTATATAAGAAAATATCGTGCTTAAGAAATATATAAAACCGGCACTGGCGTTACGAAAGAATATTTTATAGGTTAACAGATTATAAAAATGTTATTTTATAATTAAAAAAATTATTCTGCATCTGAAAAAGCTTGCAAATGTTTGCACAAAAGTGAAACAGTGAATTGTTAAAGAATATTTGGTTTCAAACTACCATATTAGTATAAAAGAACAGTTTATGACCACGTGTTAAATTTAATTTCGTCTATCTCTGTAAAAAAATAAAGAATGCATACAAAAATTATATCAGACAGTACTTTAGAAGAAGCTTATTAATTATAAATTATGATTTTGAACTTACCACAGCAAAATTCATTAAATAGGAAAGGTATAAAAGCGATAAAAAGGTATTTCCTCGAAGAGGGACGATAACGGAAAGGGCTGTCGTGGCGTTGAAAAAATGGAAGCGTCCGTTGGCAGACGTCAATTGTCTTATGATCAGGGTTGAAATTTGAGATCATAGAACTATAATTGGAAGTGGCTAGTGACGACCAGCGCTAATTAAAAGGAATTATTCTATAAAATCGAAACTGGTCGATAGACATGTTATACCTTATTCATGCTTATTACTTTAAAATTGACAACAAAAAGATACCAGTTTGTAAACTATTTTTCAAAACTACTTTAGATATAAGCAATACAACTATTTCTACTGCTATTTCAAAAAAAAAAAGTTGTAGGCATTGTGTTATCAGACGCTAGAGGGTATCATAGTAGTCATAAAAAAACTGATGAATCTTTGCGACAAGGTGTAATTGATTACTGTTGCAGAGATGTATAGACTTTGCAGTGAAGCTATCCTGAGTGAAGGTAAAGCGATGGTTAATACATCTTTTAATATTGGATTTTTTCGACCAAAAAAATACTTGAGCGCCTTATGCGATGAGTTTTTGCATGCCAGTGACAAAGCAGCCTTAAATAGTTATTTATGATACAAGTGCGTGAAGTGATACTTTTGCGCACGAGTTGCGAAAATGAAAGGCACGAGCGTAGCTAATGCCTTTTTTTCGCAACGAGTGCGCAAAAGTAATTCACGCATGAGTATCATACAATGTTTTATCTACGACCACATTAAAAATACTTTCCCTTAATTATATATAACATAACCTCTCTTTTTAATAATTGTGTTTGAATTATTGCCTACCTTCATCATAAGAAATTAATTATCTGGTGCTCCATTTATAAAATCCAAAATCTGTTCCATTGTGAAATTTTTTTATTTTTTTGGTTTATGTCTCTCTGATTGTCGTTTTATGAAGGTAATAAGTTTATGAAATTTACTTATATCAATGTTTAAATTTAAATTTATGGTAGTTTTCAACATTGAATAATGGGACCATAACGTTGATGATTTCCATTGACTTTTCCGAGAAATATGCAATAAGAACATTTCCCGTCTAATTTTTAATTTTTTTGGTGTTACACCAATCCAAAAAAAAGGTGAGCGGTCGTCGGACCGCCGACAGAAGCTTGCACAATAAAATGACCATGTTTGGCCAATTTTCGAATATTTTGACAGTTTTTCAAAAATTTTGACAATTTTTGACAATCATTGACCATTTTTTCAAAATTTTGACCATTTTTGACTATATTTTCAAATTTTAACAATTATTGGTCATTTGTGACAATTTTTGACCAACTTTGACAATTATTGATCATTTTTGACAATTTTTCGAAAATTTTAACAATTATTGACCATTTTTCCAAATTTTAACAATTATTGACCATTTTTGACAATTTTTGAGCATTTTTGACAGGTTCTGACCATTATTGACCATTTTTGACAGTTTTTCAAAAATTTTGGCAATTTTTAACAGTGATTGACCATTTTTCTATAATTATCGACCATTTTTTCAAAATTTTGTCAATTTTTTACGATTTTTCGAAGATGTTGACCATTTTACGAAAATTTTGACAATTATTCACCATTTTTCTAAATTTTAAAAATTATTGACCATTTTTGACAATTATTGACCAATTTTGACAGTTTTGACAATTATTGATTATTTTTGACAATTTTTCAAAAATTTTAACAGTTTTAGCCCATTTTTCGAAATTTTAACAATTATTTACCATTTTTGATAATTCTTGACCATTTTTGACAATTATTGACCAATTTTGACAATTATTGATCATTTTTGACAATTTTTCAAAAATTTTGACCATTTTTTCAAATTTTAACAATTATTGACCATTTTTGACAACTATTGACCAATTTTGACAGTTTTGATCGTTTTTGACAATTTCTCAAAAATTTTGACCATTTTAAACCATTTTTTCAAATTAAAACAATCATTGACCATCTTTGACAATTATTGACCAATTTTGACAGTTTTTACAATTATTGATCATTTTTGACAATTTTTCAAAAATTTTGACCATTTTAGACCACTTTTTTAAATTTTAACAATTATTGACCATTTTTGACAATTATTGACCAATTTTGACAGTTTTGACAATTATTGACCATTTTTGACAATTTTTCAAAAATTCTGACCATTTTTCAAAAATTTTGACAACTTTCAACAATTATTGACCATTTTTGACAGTTTTTCATAATTATTGACCGTTTTTCCAAAATTTTGACAATTTTTGACCATTTTTCCAAATTTTAACAATTATTGACCATTTTTGACAGTTTCTGACAATTATTGACCATTTTTGAAAATGTTTCAAAAAATTTGACCATTTTTCAAAATTTTTGACAATTTTCAACAATTATTGACAGTTTTTTATAATCATTGACCATTTTTTCAAAATTTTAACGATTTTTGACCATTTTTCAAAATTTAAACAATTATTGACCATTTTTGACAGTTTCTGATAATTATTTACCATTTTTGACCATTTTCTGAAATTTAAACAATTATTGACCATTTTTGACAGTTTCTGATAATTATTTACCATTTTTGACCATTTTTGAAAATATTCAACAATTTTTGACGATTTTTTAAAATATTTAACAATTTTTGACAGATACTGATAATTATTGACCATTCACGTTTCACACTTCTTAATGACAGTACAAAATTATTATAATTACAGAACCTTTGACAGAAAACAAAACACTAATTATCTAAGGTAACTTAATAAATATATAAATAAAAAAGAGTGTTATAATGATTATCCCATTAAAAAAGCATTTTACTTTTTCGCACTATTTTGGGTGTTATGGTGAAACTTCCATTGTTCTTTTTCGCACGCTTTAGACATATGTATAAAATGTAATTTCACGTATTTATATGAGTTTTTAATTGTTTAAATGCTTAATTTTAACGGTGGTCGTAGATAAAAATAATTATGAGTTGCATCAACTCGAAAAGGAACCTTCACGTAAAGAGAAAAACTTAGATATCGAGTTAGCCTCTGCCAATAAGTATGTGAATGCCATATTTGTTTTTTATTTACAGGCTGTTATACCTTGCGGAAATGTTTCCAGCTTTTATTATAAAAGTAAAATAAATTGTCTTAATTTCACTGTTTTCGATCTCATTGACAAAGTTGGGACATCTTATTTGTGGCATGAAGGGGAAGCGCGTAGAGGTAGTAATGGAATTTCTACTTGTGTTTATAATCTTCTCATTAAGAAATGTAATGGAAAAAATGTGATATTTTATTCTGACAACTGTGGGGGTGAAAATAAAAACAGATTTATGGCAATTATGTATCATTATGTTGTATAAAACTATGACGTGAACTCAATAACGCACAAGTCACTCTCAAAACGAAAGTCTTCGAAAAAAAGAGCTCTGTTACGCGGGCCGTTGTATACTCCACAGCAAGTGGAAATGGTTATTAAGCTGGCCAAAAAAACAGGACAGCCTTACCGGGTAAATAACGTAAAGCATACTGATATATTAGATTGGAAAACTTTTAGCAATAATTTTGGGAATTTTTTTAAAAATACATGCGGTTAAAAAGAGAGCCATTTTTAAATAATGGGAGGCTGGTATCAAAGGCAAAACAAAATGATTGGATAGAGCTTCACCAGACCTTTTAAATGAGGTATGACTTGATACCTAATGACATTTAAAAAAATTCAAGGGGTATCTCCAGAAGGGAAGGGGTGAATTTGACGTTTATGACATTAGCGCCAAAAAGTGTCCCCCTCAAGTTAAAAGTTGACGTATTTCGGCATTTCTTTCTAATATGTCCCATTTTTGAAATATTAAGGGTGGGTCCTTTTCAAATGAACACAGTGTATATTTCTGTTGTGGAATTTGTTATTTATTAATTTTATCTAATAACTATGGGAATATTCCACGTAGTGGTGTTTGGAACAATTAATTACACTGGTACAGACTATTCATAGAAACATTTCGTATTTAAATTACATTAACTAAATCGTTATTATCTGATTTACAAATAAAATGGAATAACTACCTAAGTGAGTTATATTTAATATCTCTCTAGATTTGAGTTAATGTGTCATGGTTATCTGCATGCTGCACTATTCGCAAGATTGCAAGGTTAATAAGCAGTCAGTTTATATTCAATTAAGGAGATACAGCGCAAATTCATTTCGGTTATTTGAATTTTCTGTGTTTGAAATGGAATTTTAGATAAGTTGCCGCTATTAGTACGGTAGATAAAAAGGGTGGAATTAATTAATTACGGAAACCCTTAGAAGTAGATGGTAGTTAGGAACATCTCGAAATTTTATAATTTATTAGATATACTTTGACCAAAAATCTAAATGCAAATGACCTACTGCGAATTCCTTATGTCTAACCAATTGAATATTCATAATTACAATATTTCTACATTACGTAGAAAAACGGAGAAATTTTAGATTATTCCTGTTGCGGCCGTTTTTACCACGTTTTTTAGAAGTTTTTCTGCCTTCGATTCATTGGACTGTATTTTTGTAGGAGCCGGTTCTGGCATTAAATAATAGACTGCAACTCGTCAACAATTCAGTAAACTTTAATAACATTAATGAACATCGAAAGTACATACCTACCTACATGTGGATCAATAAATATAGACAAGCCTTTCGGATTGGAATCGGAAATATTAGGAACAATCTTGCTTTTTCCCCTGTAGATTCAGTATGAAATATTACTTTGTTTCATGTTTGGATCACTCATATCGTCATAAATCTTAACTTAACAAAAATACACTCACTAAGCAGGAAATAAAGGAATTAAATGAATTACTATGGAAATTGGCCTATTTGGATGGAAAATTTCGGTTTTATACCGGGAAAGGAAACTGAGGTCTTAACTGGGTGACCGTTCAAGTTGAAAAGTGAATATCGACTCGTTTCTCACCTCGCAAGCCACGAGGGAGAAGCATTTGGCGCGTAAATGTGTGTTTAGCCCCACCTACCTTAACCGCCGAAAATTGTAAACATAGAGGCGACGATCAGACGCCAGAGAAACAACGAAAACGCAGGTTTTTTACGAAAGTAGAAATATTTGGAAGCAGTGGCGCGCCGGTGGAAATTTCGAATAGCAATAAACGCACTGAAATATAACTGTACATGATTATACAAAGGGACTAAATATAAATATACATAATATACAAATTGTTGAACGTGTGGTTTCAACAATTCCTTTTCAGTTGAGATTAATTTTAGGTATAGTGCGTTGCGAGATATAGTAGAAAATCGTCTCATAGTTTGTTTTCCTTTGTTAAATAATGGCTTTGGCAGAAACCAATTTGCCAAATCTATTTAGTTTTTGAAAAAGTAGAACTATTACATTGTCAGAGCTTGTTATTTTGAATTCATACATACTGAGTTTAGTGTAAGAAAATTTGTAAAAACGCATTAGAGCAAAAAACTATTTAGATAAACTAATTGATGTTGTTTGTATGCATAGTCATAAATAAACGAGTACTGTTTAGTACGTATTTTGTTCTCCAAGTGTCAAATTCTAATTGACGGAAATAAATTTTACAATTTAGAATGGTTCAATTAAGTGAAAAAGAGCGTATTGAAATTTTAATGATGATCGGTTATGGTGATCGTGTTAGAGCTCATGAAGAAGTGTGTCATATTTTTAATAATTTGCATCCGGAGAGAAATCCTATATCACGCTCAACAGTAACTAAAACATTACAACGTTTTAATACAACTGGGATGGTAAAAAATTTGCTAAAACCTGGAAGACCGCAGACTGCAACGAACGAAACTGTTAAAAAAAATATTGCAATCGATTTAGAAGAATCACCTCAAACTTCCACCACAAATTTGGCACTGAACCATGGTATCAGTCGACGTTCTGTAGGAAAGATATTAAAAAGTGAAAAGTATCATCCGTATAAGGTACAGTTGGTTCAAGAATTGTCAGACGATGATTTTGACCGACGGCTAGAATTTTGCGAACGGCTAATGGACATCTGTAATGTCGACGATAATTTTGCTTCTAACATAGTTTTTTCCGATGAGGCAACTTTTTGTTTAAATGGAACAGTTAATCGCCATAACTCAAGGTATTGGTCAAATGAGAATCCTCATTGGATTCATGAAGCACATACCCAGCATCCACAGAAGTTAAATGTTTGGATGGGAATTGTCGAAAATAGGCTTATGGGCCCATTTTTTATCGACGGAAACTTGAATGGTGACAAGTATTTGGATCTACTAAATAACGAAATTATTCCTGCACTTCAACAGAATGGGCAATTACCACAAAATGTTTGGTTTCAACAAGATGGAGCACCTCCCCACTATGATAGACGGGTTAGGGATTTTCTGGATGCGAATTTTCCAAATCGATGGATTGGACGTAGAGGATTCATAGAGTGGCCTGCTCGTTCTCCGGATCTTAGCCCGTTAGATTTTTTTCTATGGGGTTATCTAAAATCACGTGTTTACGTTAGACGACCAACAAACTTACAGGAATTGAGACAAAGAATTATTGATTAATGTAAACTAATACGTGGAGAAGTCTTGGAAAGAGTGACTCAAGAATTTGTTAATAGGATGGCATATTGTCAGCAAGTAAACGGCGAGCATTTTGAACATTTGAAGTAATTTTGTTTCTCATTATTCTAAAATAATGAAATGTACACCTATTGTACAAATAACAGTGAGTTATTCCTCGTTTTTACAATTTTTTTTACACTAAACTCAATATGTATGAATTCAGAATAACAAGCTCTTCCAAAATCTGTAAAAATATATAGGGTGTCCCATTTAAATTAAAGAAGTTGATGGCAAATTTTCATAAATAGAGTTCTTTTTGTTTAAAAGATATTTACTTGCTTCCATACTTTATCCCAACCCTGTATGAATAGTTTATGAATGCTTGAATCCAATAATAATTGTCAATAACTATTCCAATTTTATTAAATCCGTAATTCAAGACTTTCTGATGGAGAATGTTTTTTGGGCAAGTATACAATAAAAGTATAGGGACCTTGTCAATATGGCATGGAAATGTCTGTAACCAACAAAATTATTCGAAGCGACGGGTAAACACGCTGCTGTTGCTTGTGACGTCAGACAGTATGATCACATTATAAAATAATCAGCAGGATAACTTTAGTGGTGGAAAATGTTTCGCACAGATTTACTTGCGCTTCGCAACATTCGCATAAGTGCGGAATTAGGAAAAGTATACATACTCGACAAAAAATTAAATTAAATAGTTTCAGTACGGACCAGACTTTAGACCAGAATGACTGCTTTAAGGAAGTTTCTATGTATTTTGCCGGAGAAAATCTGCTCATTGTTTTATATGCTGTTACGTGAGTGTCTGTTTCACTTCCATTTGGTGATTTTGTGTGATATTGTAACATTTAACAGAGTTCGCATTAAATTATATTTCTGAGATAACAAGATAAAACACCAAGGAAAATCTAAAGGTAAAATTATTGACAATTGGAAGAACGCTGCGTGTGAAAAAATTTAAGACGAATACATGTCATTTAACAAGACAATTGGAAACATTCTGATATCGTCATTTGGAGGACTTGAACCTAGTAGCGCATTTAGGTATTTTTCTGCACGTGCTTTGTTTCAATGTTTGTTTTCATAAGCAACTTCTCATGATAGAAAGCACTTTTCTCTTTCCAACAGCGTCTTGTCCATCCCGATAATTATTACTTTTAGGCTTTCTACCATTTCAATTAAATTATTTTAAACAGTTTTCCCTATTCCCCCTACCGCATTTCTGTTACTTTGTCCTAATGATCGTCCTCGGCCTCTTTTACAGGTGCTATACTCAATCCTTTGAGCATTAGGAAGAACTTTCTCCAGTGTCCTATCCAATTTGACTGCTGGAACCGGTGTGTTACCAGTGACGGGTTATTCGCAAACTAAAATTGCTTTTGATGCTGGTGTTTGAAAGAAGCTTTGAGTGTATTTTGTAGATTTTGGTGAGGAACGCCAAAAATGTGGAATAGTTACCGAAAATTCAGCTTAAATTGAAAAACTGTTTGGTGGAACAAAAACAATGAGATCGTATCCCAGTGCAGCATTAGAGGTAATGCTAGACCTTCCTCCACTACATGTATGGTTGATTGCTCTGGGAAATGCCTACAGGCTGACTAAATCTTTGAAACCCGGTGATCTAAGGGGGCATCTTGAGATACTGATGGCTGGAGTAGCCCAATCCATGGAGATGTCCACTGCGGAACAGGAAACGTTAGTTGTTGTTATTAACAAGCGCGAGATAAAATGAAGTCGCTCTAATTACGGGAAGGGCCCTCAATTATCATACTGATGGGTCGAAAACAAAAGAAAGAGTAGGAATTAAGGGTATCAGGTCCTAATACTAGGATATCAACAGCACTCGGAAACACTCTAACATTATTCCCAGCGAAAATATTAGCAATAGATATTTGTGCTCAAGAGAGCCCAAAAACGCCTCAACTCAACCAGAATATTTATTGCATCGAAAACACCCTTTGTGACATCGTACAAAAGGATCTAAACTATACAAATAGCTGGTGTAGGCAAGTGGGACTTGACATCAACCCCACCAACACCAACTTAATAGCCTTCACTAAGAAAAGAAAACTCAACCTCAAAAACATTAAACTAGATGGGAGCGAGGTTGAATGGAGACAAGAAGTCAAGTATCTGGTAGGTTTGACTCTAGACAGTAAACTCCTGTGGAACAAACACGAAGAGGAGATTATATACAAAACAAAAATGGCTTCAATGGTGTGCAGGAATCTGGCAGGGAGAAGTTGGAGTTGTTACCCAAAAATCCTGAGCTGGATGTACACTGCCATAGTGAGACCAATTATCACTTATGGAGCCATTGCGTGGAGTAGTAGAACTAGCCTATTGACGACGAGAGAAAACCTCTCCAAAATTCAAAGACTAGCCTGTATGTGCATTACAGGAGCAATGAGAACATGCCCAAAGGCAGCCATGGAAGCTATTCTCAACCTCACACATATGGTGGTGGGAAGTGTTATAGAAATAACAAGATACACACTATTAGAGAAGCATAGAGGGAATCATTCAAAAAAACCACCTCCTCACTTCTCAGAAAACTGAAAAACTGGGACATGCCACAAGATGGTATGATGAAAAAGTATAACTTTTCAAAGAAATTCGTTACGGAATTAAGCAGCAAGAAGGAATGGGATCCAAATACCATTACCAAACTTGAAAATAATGCCATTCAATGGTACACAGACGGCTTAAAAGTAATAGAAGGAACTGGGATAGGAGTGTAGGGGCCAGGAACCAAACACCCTGAAAGCCACAAGTATCTTTTAAGCAGAAATTAACGCCATAAGAAAGTATGCCCAGTTCAATATTGATAAAGGATATAGAAGGCAAAGGATAATCATAATGTCGGATAGTCAAGCAGCCATTAAATCACTGAGCTCATGTGTAATCAATACCAAAATGTTGTGGGAGTGCCTAGGCAAACTCAATGAACTAGGCAAGAACAATATAGTCACCTCACTGTGGATTCCAGGTCACACTGGAATAGAAAAAAATGAAATAGCAGATGGACTAGCAATGAGGGGGACTGAAACACCCTTTTGGGGGCCGAAACCCTTTTGCGGTATCAGCTCCAATGTGATATTGAAAGAAATAGGCAAATCCTAGAAAAAGAGAGGATCTAGTAAGGCTTAGACAATCAAAGATTCTTCTGTGTGACTACAACCTGTTGAGATAAAATGAATGCATAAGTCAAAGTAAAACTGCACTAAGAGTTTTGACAATGTCCTAACGGGACATTGTCGCCTGAATGGGCACCTGAAAAAGCTCAAAACAGAAGAATGTGGATTCTGTGACATTGAAGAAGAAACCTCCATCCACATACTTGCGAATTGCACAGCAATTCATAATCCTAGGGTACAACACCTAGGAGATCACTGGATAGAAGAGAGACATTTACCTGAGTTGAAGCCTGCAGATATCCTAGAATTCCTCCGGGAAATAGGACTAAAGGAGTTATTAGTTTCTGAGACTTTCCTCAGGCACTAGGGGGTACAATATATCTTTAAGGTCTCACTAAATGTCACCCCAATATACATACATACATACATTTATTGCAACTGATAGCCAGGCTGCTTTAAAGGCTCTGAAGTCTACAACTTATGAGCCGCAGATGGTCTCGCAAAGGAAGGACTTGAACCATTATATTGTTTATCCCAAAAAGCCGCATCGTGGAAAAAGAACGAAGCTGGAGAAAGGAACTTATTGCAGCCTACTGAAAAAATACTCCAGGTCAAAGACAGGCAAAAAGGTCAATACCACCTTCTGCTCATTACGCCAAATTACTCTTGGATCTTCAGAAATTTGAGGAGGAATTCTCACTGGACACTGCTCACTCAGATATGGAGCAATGGAAATTAACTAATAAATAGTGTGCTGTGTGAGGTGTGACGTAAGTGCGTATCCATAGCCCCCTTCTGACGAACGCCTCTTTGCTCCAGAACCCGCTTTGTTCATCTACTAACGCCACTTCTGCTCCAGAACCCGCTCGACTCATCTATTAACGCGGAAATCAAAGAAAAAAGGCAGAAGCTAAAAACGGATAGATCAATATTAAAAAGCTACTATAATGTAAATTATTCAGAATATCCACAAAAATGAAAATATATTAGACAATTATTAGACCGGTAATGTTGTTTGCCGCAGAAACCATCACAATAACAAGAGAACAGGAAGAAGATTTGAGAAAAAAATTAAACAACGAGGAGCAACATGGTTGCGACATGTATGGAGAGCTGGGGATGAAGTTGCAGCTTATTTTGTTTTAGATTGGCAGCTCGGCGTAACAATAACCTACCTACCTCGCCGGGTTTATGTAAAAGATTTTTATATAAATACACCGAAACAAATTTTATTTTATAGAAAATAACAAATAACAGTCGTCAATATTATTAATACAAAATGGCATCCAAGCTATTCAACATTTTTTACTTTTACTTGCATTAAAATGAATATCTACTGTTTATCAGCACTTGTGGCAACATTCTGTATAGTTAATATGAACACTTTGTGTATTTCCAGAGTAATGCTTACTGATATAAACACCACATTTCTGTATCTACTTTGATGGTTTTCCTTTGATGTTGCCGAATTTAGTTTGAGTTCATTCTGTGACTATTTGCTTCAGTGAAACGGGTGAGTCCACATCAACAAACCACGTGAATACCTAACATAGTATGGAACAGTAGTGACACCTAAGAATTTTCATTCTTAGTTCATATAAATAAATATTTTACATTATTTGCTGTTATAACAGCTGTTTGATATAGCTTAAATAGTCCCCACTAAAAAAGTGTGACAACTCTAATAATTTCATTAGTGACTTAAACATACAGCATGCTTTAATAATAATAGATGTTTCTTCAACAAAAAAAGTCATTTTTTTATTTAGTGATAAATGTATTTAAACTATTTTTTTTATTTAGTGATAAATATATTTAAACTATTATTTTTAAAGCATGCTGTATGTTTAAGTCACTAATGGAATTTTTAGAGTTGTGACACTTTTTTAGCGGGGGTCCAGTATGATGGTTGAGTAAATATTTTGACTTCTCCTTCTAGTCATTTATTGATTACTCATACGCCACTGGTGCAAATATCTAAATTTTAATTGCAGGTGTAATTACTAGGTACATAATTCAGTTCCCCAGCTACCACCGTAACTTTTCCTGGATCACCGCGGCTGGAGAAACAGCGAAGAGAAGGGGTTGATATTAACCGCCCTATCCCTTTCCTTAATTCCTTTAACACTAAGCGTCATTATGAATGTTCATGTGAACGATCCACCAGGTTAATGGACCATAAGTCACCGATTCCTAGGACTTCGAGGTCCCTTTGCTCACTTAGACCAACCTTGATCTAGCACCTGAAAATTTCATTACCCTAAGAAGTGGTGAGTAATGTGTTCAATAAGTTTACAGGAAAGTGAAAATTAGAAGTTAAATATAGCGCGTTATTATTTTATATTGTTTTAGAAGTGCGACTCGCATGTATACAGGGTGGTTCGTAAGTGATGGTCCAAACTGAAATGGAAGATGCTCGGCCTGAAAATATTACGATCTGACGTTTCAATGAAATATTGATAATAAAAAAGGTACCTACTTAAAGTTGGAATGTAAAAAATGTTTTTCTTCCTACCCGTGTAGAAAGTACACACTTTCCTCCCTCATATCAGGAAGGAAACTCATACTTCCCTCCCTAGGGAGGAAATGGTATATATTGTGTCACAAGAGCAGAAAATGAGCTTTAGCAACCCGAGACATCAGATGTACGAGCGAGCGTAACGAAGCGAGGACAGCCGATAGTTAAGGGCGGCTAATGCATTTTCTGCATGTGCGACACACACAACCTGTTTTTCGCCTACCAAATAAACCAAAAAATGGGAAAGTATAACTAAAAACTTTGACATACACTGACGTTTGATTAAAAAATGTATGTGAAACGTCAAGATTCTCAAGTGACAGATGGTAAGAAACGTCAAAAGTCGTGGCGTTAAGAATTTTCTGCCCTTGGGCTGCTAAACAATACTCTCCGCCTTATTTTTGGTGTTCATATGACTGGTTTTCCGGTAAGGTAGGCGAAAAAGTACTTTTCTTCATACCTCGGTCGAAAGTACTTACTTTCGTCCCTAGTAGCAGGGACGAAAGTTTAATATTTACTCCCTGTGAGAAATACACGCTTTTAGTGTTCAAATTTGTTATGTTTATTAAACTTTATTGACTTTCTGAGAAATAGAATGCGATTCAAGTGATAGTTAATTTACAAATACGCCACCTAATATTGTTGAAATAAACTATAATTTCCGAATTAAAAATTTGTTACTAATAATGTATTGTTTGTCCATTTTACTTACGGATCCCGCTGTAAAAAGATAAATATGAATCTTTGTGTTATTTGTTTAAATTCTGATGGCATTCATCAATCTAGAATTCCACTACACAAAACAACATATATATGTGATTTAATAAAATAATAACGATGGCCCTCGCATGACCACACAGAATACTCTTAACTACATTTTATACAACCGCGGGGTTGACATTAATATTGCGGTCAACATTACGACAACATAAAGACTTTAGTGCATCTCCACAAAAGCAAAATTAACTCTTCGGTTTTAATTAAAACTATAAACAACATCCTCAACTGAGATCTTACGTATTAATAGCCGACGGTTCATACAGTGACAACTATTACAATTTCACATCTTCTCTCTGTGTATAT
This sequence comes from Lochmaea crataegi, assembly GCA_947563755.1. Classification (NCBI taxonomy): domain Eukaryota; kingdom Metazoa; phylum Arthropoda; class Insecta; order Coleoptera; family Chrysomelidae; genus Lochmaea; species Lochmaea crataegi. Next base: position 43,084,780 of record OX387424.1, read on the forward strand.
AATATTGTTTAATTTGTGAACGTAATATAACAGCTAAATTGTTGAGCATTAATTGCTAGTGAATGAGAAAACCATGGGCGGATTTATGATTGAAGCTAAAGCAGATTTTAGTAGGAGAGACATAAAACAGTATCGATGTGTAAAAACATTAACCCATCGCGAAATGGCTATTCTGCCAGTTTCGATAGGCCGGATATGTAAATGGCGGCCAGTTTTCCACGTCGGAAAAACCTGCCTGAAAAACCGATAAGGTACACGCGTGGAATTTTTTTCAGGCATTGTTGAGACCTTGACTAAGAGCGGTGTAACAGTGGCAGAGAGTTAGCAGGTCGGACAACCATCGGCAGAAGGAACTAAAAGTGACACCGATGATAGCGATGATGATTTCGAAAATCAAGAAAGCGATTGCGATATTGAATGATTAATAAAAATGAGTAGTGACGTTTTGATTAATTAAAATGATTAATGACTTTATGCGTTCTATTTCATCTCTATCATTTCCACAATTATCGACCTACTTAAGGCATTATGTTTTATTTTAGTTGTAGATATGAGGAAACCTTCAAAAAAGTAGTTATCAATATACAGTTTGAATGAGCGATCGTGCGCGCAGTTTTGAGCAGCGGACGCGCCGCACGAAAACCGAGCAGATGTCATGAAATACGCCGCGCCGTTAAAATTTTTGGCTCATTCAGCAAATTTTCATCGTATCGTGATGATTTATTTTTAATTTGAGGTAGTTCACGAAAATATTTCGAATGGTATGAACGAAAATAATAATAATAATAATAATAATAATAATAATAATAATAATAATAATAATAATAATAATAACCTACAAATATCTAGGATTTCAGCAAGCTAAGCTACTAGACCAGAAGCAAGCAAAAACCAAAATTCGAGGACAGTTCACTCAAAGGATAACTGCTTTATTGAAATCCCAGTTGAACGCAGGAAATCTTGCCAAAGCAATTAACACCTACGCCATACCGGTCCTGACATACTCATTTGGAATTCTGAAGTGGACAAAAACAGAACTGGAAGATATCCAAAGAACAACGCGAACCATGATGACCAAACACAAATGTCACCACCCGACATCATCAGTTATCAGGACCACTCTACCAAGAAAAGAGGGAGGGAGAGCTCTAACGGACATAGTTAATTTACATTACAAACAAATATCCCAACTCCAAAAATTCTTCATTGGCAAGGCTCAAACATCTAAATTGCATGAGCTGGTCGCGAAAGCAGATAAAAACTATTCCCCCTTAGATCTTGTAAACCCTGATAATAAACTTGAAATCGTTACAGACTCTGACAAACAGGCAGAGTGGGCCCAGAAAGTGCTCCATGGTCGACATCATCACGACCTCAATCAACCATATATCGACAAGGAAGCATCAAATAAGTGGCTCTCTGATGGAACATTGTTTCCAGAAACAGAAGGATTTATGATGGCGATCCAAGACCAAGTAATTAATACCAACAATTACAAGAAATTTGTTATAAGAGATCCAAATATCGTATCGGACAAGTGCAGAAGGTGTCAACAAACAACAGAGACAATACAACACATTACGTCGGGATGTTCAGCCATAGCTAACATTGATTACCTACGCAGGCACAATCAACTTTGCAACATCATCCATCAGAAGTTGGCCAACAAATTTGGATTAGTTAACACCTACACGCCTTATTACAAGTACCATCCGCATGCAGTTCTAGAGAATGCTGATTTTAGACTATACTACGATAGGTCAATTATCACCGATAGACGGGTGACGAATAACCGGCCTGATATTGTGGTTGTGGATAAAAACGCTAACTCGGTTCTCCTAGTGGATGTTGCTGTACCCAATAACAATAATATTTTAGACAAATACAACGAGAAAATTGCAAAATACACCGATCTTGCAATTGAGGTAGGTCAGATGTGGCAGGCAGAGAAAGTAGAGGTGGTGCCGGTCATTGTTTCATCTACGGGACTAATCCCCAAAACTCTACAAGACAGCCTCACCAAACTAGGTCTTCACAAAAACACATACATCGATCTGCAGAAGGCTGCAATTTTGAATACTTGTCACACTGTCCGTAAATTTCTAAATATGTAACTGCTGTGCCTAATCCCATTTGCGTTTACACACGCTCGGGATAGGTGAACATTACCAGCAAGAGCTGAGCAAGAGTACACTTGAGTTGGAAATAATAATAATAATAATAATAATAATAATAATAATAATAATAATAATAATAATAATAATAATAATAATAATAATAATAATAATAATAATAATAATAATAATAATAATAATAATAATAATAATAATAATAATAATAATAATAATAATAATCGGGCGCTTCCCCAGGTGGTGGATCGGGGAATGCCTTTTAGATATAGAAGGTATCGAGAAAATTAAATACCTCGGAGCGAACCAAAACCAGTTAGTTTCAGGACACGACGGTCTCCATGTAAGGAGCGGTACTCCGACAGCGTCTGTTCTCCATGTAAGGAGCGGCTGAATCAGCACCTGGCAGTAGGTCTAAAATGCGACAATCGCGATGTCGAATTGTAAAACTAGATTACCCCAGGTGGGTAGAGCTAAATGCTCAGAATCCCACACTGCTAGTGTACCTAGTACATCGGCTGTCTGCTCCACGGATTCTGGGGGGAGCAATAATTCGATTGTAAATTCCGGGACCTTAAATCTCAGGAATCGTCGGGTGAATCGACATTGCAACACCTTAAACTCTTGTCGCGTTCAAGTTGGTGCTAGAAGGGCTTGTTCGAAAAATGATTTACCTTCTTCCTCGGTTAGCGGTAGGCGCAGCGTGACACCGAGTAGGGCTACTGCGAACCACACTCAGGGGGAAAACAACATCGATCCTCCGCCACCGGCTTCTGATGTTTCTGGAGTGACGCAAGTCGGCACATCTACGACCACAAAAGCCGGAAAGCCCAGGAAGCGCATGAAGTGGACTATCGAGCTAAACTCATTCATTATGCGCTCCTACTTTAAAATCACCAAGATGGAAACTGATATGACGACATACAGATACGCCCTCCACCGTGCATTCATTGAACATTTTCCAGAATTTCACCATCTCACGGAACAGCGTATTGCTGACCAACGTCGAAGTATTGTGAGAAACAATCTACTACCCGGTCCGACGTTGCAACAAATTCGAGGTGAAGTCCTTCTTGACCTTCAAGATGGAGAGAATGACATAATTACCGATCAGGATACACATAAATCGGAGAATGCACAAGGAGACCACAATGGCGTTGAGGAAATAAACAATGATTGCGACAAAACCACCGATAATGACTATAATACCGAACTTTGTAAAGCACTAGCGGAATTTAATGGCACCAACCCAATACACCGGCCAAAACTACCTAAGCTTCGAACCAATAAGAGCACTAACAGCATACTAGCAGCTGTGAACTTACTACTGCAGAACCATGCCAAAGACTGCGAAGCGCTGGAACAACTTCACACTCTCATCTATTGTGGAGCGGTAGCAGTGCTTCGAAGTCACAATCAACAAATCCAATCCCCAAAGAACAATCGGGGTAAAGACTACAAACAGCTCAAGCCTTGGTGGCAACGCCGGCTGGAAAAGTCCATTGATGACATCAGAAGGGAATTGGGGCAGCTAACAGAGTTTAAAAACAACTTGAAACCGTCTAGGCGCTTAACAAACAGAGTGAGAAAGATCTATCGAAAAATCAAAACTTTTACAGGTCACCCACAACATAAACAACATGTATGTGAATATATGGATTCACTCAGGCAAAAGTTAAAGGCAAAATCCAAACGTTTGTCACGATATGTCAAGTGCACGAAAAGGAAACAACAAAACTACTTATTCAATAACAATCAGAAGTTATTTTACAGGCAACTAAGCGGTACAGTAAACAATCACAACCAAAGTCTTCCAAATAAAGATGAGCTAACGGAGTACTGGTCTTCTTTATGGTCGAACCCTATCGAACATAAATCCAACGCTCACTGGATAAGAACTGAGGAGGAAAAAATAAACATTGAACCAATGCCTTTCGTTAACTTGACAACAAGCGAGGTAACCGAAGCTATAAAGAGCACCAGTAGTTGGAAGACACCAGGAGTTGACAATGTCCAAAACTTCTGGTATAAGAAGTTTGACAGTCTGCATGAAGCAATAGCAAGTTCATTTACACATATTCTGCAACATCCAGAAGATACACCACCATTTCTGACACTGGGTTCGACCCACTTGCTTCCCAAAACGCATCAAACTCACGATCCTACGCAGTATAGACCTATAACATGCCTTCCAACTATATATAAAATATTAACGTCTTGCATTACTAACCGTATTTACAGACATGCGGATCACAACAACATCTTGTCGGAAGAACAGAAAGGGTGCAGACGAGATCACCAAGGCTGCAAAGAACAACTCATCATCGATTCGGTAATACTAAAACAGGCGCAGAAGGAACAGCGCAACATATACACGGCTTTCGTAGATTATAGGAAAGCATTTGATAGCGTTCCACATTCCTGGCTTGTTAAAGTTTTGCAAATTTACAAAGTACACCCCATTCTTGTTACTTTTCTTGAATCATCGATGAAGCACTGGCGAACGAACCTTCATTTACAAATAAATGGTCAATACCTCGAAACTGATGAAATTTCTATCCGTAGGGGGATCTTCCAGGGCGACTCCCTGAGTCCACTTTGGTTTTGTTTGGCAATGAATCCACTTTCCAAGCTACTTAACGATACGGATTACGGCTTTAAAATCAAAGCCAACAGGAACACTAGCTGCACTGTTTCCCACCTTTTATATATGGATGACATCAAAATATACGCATCAAACCAGCGTCAAATTCAACATTTACTTAATATCACTGAAAATTTTTCCAGTGATATACAAATGGGATTTGGATTAGACAAGTGCAAAACCTTGAATATCGAGAAGGGTAAAATCGTTAACGGAGATGTGTTACTACCTAATGGGAACATTATAAATGCCATGCAAAATGGTGAAACCTACAAATATCTAGGATTTCAGCAAGCTAAGCTACTAGACCAGAAGCAAGCAAAAACCAAAATTCGAGGACAGTTCACTCAAAGGATAACTGCTTTATTGAAATCCCAGTTGAACGCAGGAAATCTTGCCAAAGCAATTAACACCTACGCCATACCGGTCCTGACATACTCATTTGGAATTCTGAAGTGGACAAAAACAGAACTGGAAGATATTCAAAGAACAACGCGAACCATGATGACCAAACACAAATGTCACCACCCGACATCATCAGTTATTAGGACCACACTACCAAGAAAAGAGGGAGGGAGAGCTCTAACGGACATAGTTAATTTACATTACAAACAAATATCCCATCTCCAAAAATTCTTCATTGGCAAGGCTCAAACATCTAAATTGCATGAGCTGGTCGCGAAAGCAGATAAAAACTATTCCCCCTTAGATCTTGTAAACCCTGATAATAAACTTGAAATCGTTACAGACTCTGACAAACAGGCGGAGTGGGCCCAGAAAGCGCTTCATGGTCGACATCATCACGACCTCAATCAACCATATATCGACAAGGAAGCATCAAATAAGTGGCTCTCTGATGGAACATTGTTTCCAGAAACAGAAGGATTTATGATGGCGATCCAAGACCAAGTTATTAATACCAACAATTACAAGAAATTTGTTATCAGAGATCCAAACATCGTGTCGGACAAGTGCAGAAGGTGTCAACAAACAACAGAGACGATACAACACATTACGTCGGGATGTTCAGCCATAGCTAACATTGATTACCTACGCAGGCACAACCAACTGTGCAACATCATTCATCAGAAGTTGGCCAACAAATTTGGATTAGTTAACACTTACACGCCTTATTACAAGTACCATCCTCATGCAGTTCTAGAGAATGCTGATTTTAGACTATACTACGATAGGTCAATTATCACCGATAGACGGGTGACGAATAACCGGCCTGATATTGTAGTTGTGGATAAAAAAGCTAACTCGGTTCTTCTAGTGGATGTTGCTGTACCCAATAACAACAATATGTTAGACAAATACAACGAGAAAATTGCAAAATACACCGATCTTGCAATTGAGGTAGGACAGATGTGGCATGCAGAGAGGGTAGAGGTGGTGCCGGTCATCGTTTCATCTACGGGACTAATCCCCAAAACTCTACAAGACAGCCTCACCAAACTAGGTCTTCACAAAAACACATACATCGATCTGCAGAAGGCTGCAATTTTGAATACTTGTCACACTGTCCGTAAATTTCTAAATATGTAACTGCTGTGCCTAATCCCATTTGCGTTTACAAACGCTCGGGATAGGTGAACATTACCAGCAAGAGCTGAGCAAGAGTATACTTGAATTGGATTATAATAATAATAATAATAATAATAACGAACGAATAACGAACCTTCATTTACAAATAAATGGTCAATATCTCGAAACTGATGAAATTTCTATCCGTAGGGGGATCTTCCAGGGCGACTCCCTGAGTCCACTTTGGTTTTGTTTGGCAATGAATCCACTTTCCAAGCTACTTAACGATACGGATTACGGCTTTAAAATCAAAGCCAACAGGAACACTAGCTGCACTGTTTCCCACCTTTTATACATGGATGACATCAAAATATACGCATCAAACCAGCGTCAAATTCAACATTTACTTAATATCACTGAAAAGTTTTCCAGTGATATACAAATGGGATTTGGATTAGACAAGTGCAAAACCTTGAATATCGAGAAGGGTAAAATCGTTAACGGAGATGTGTTACTACCTAATGGGAACATTATAAATGCCATGCAAAATGGTGAAACCTACAAATATCTAGGATTTCAGCAAGCTAAGCTACTAGACCAGAAGCAAGCAAAAACCAAAATTCGAGGACAGTTCACTCAAAGGATAACTGCTTTATTGAAATCCCAGTTGAACGCAGGAAATCTTGCCAAAGCAATTAACACCTACGCCATACCGGTCCTGACATACTCATTTGGAATTCTGAAGTGGACAAAAACAGAACTGGAAGATATTCAAAGAACAACGCGAACCATGATGACCAAACACAAATGTCACCACCCGACATCATCAGTTATTAGGACCACTCTACCAAGAAAAGAGGGAGGGAGAGCTCTAACGGACATAGTTAATTTACATTACAAACAAATATCTAAACTCCAACAGTTCTTCATTGGCAAGGCTCAAACATCTAAATTGCATGAGCTGGTCGCGAAAGCAGATAAAAACTATTCCCCCTTAGATCTTGTAAACCCTGATAATAAACTTGAAATCGTTACAGACTCTGACAAACAGGCGGAGTGGGCCCAGAAAGCGCTTCATGGTCGACATCATCACGACCTCAATCAACCATATATCGACAAGGAAGCATCAAATAAGTGGCTCTCTGATGGAACATTGTTTCCAGAAACAGAAGGATTTATGATGGCGATCCAAGACCAAGTTATTAATACCAACAATTACAAGAAATTTGTTATCAGAGATCCAAACATCGTGTCGGACAAGTGCAGAAGGTGTCAACAAACAACAGAGACGATACAACACATTACGTCGGGATGTTCAGCCATAGCTAACATTGATTACCTACGCAGGCACAACCAACTGTGCAACATCATTCATCAGAAGTTGGCCAACAAATTTGGATTAGTTAACACTTACACGCCTTATTACAAGTACCATCCTCATGCAGTTCTAGAGAATGCTGATTTTAGACTATACTACGATAGGTCAATTATCACCGATAGACGGGTGACGAATAACCGGCCTGATATTGTAGTTGTGGATAAAAAAGCTAACTCGGTTCTTCTAGTGGATGTTGCTGTACCCAATAACAACAATATGTTAGACAAATACAACGAGAAAATTGCAAAATACACCGATCTTGCAATTGAGGTAGGACAGATGTGGCAGGCAGAGAAAGTAGAGGTGGTGCCGGTCATCGTTTCATCTACGGGACTAATCCCCAAAACTCTACAAGACAGCCTCACCAAACTAGGTCTTCACAAAAACACATTCATCGATCTGCAGAAGGCTGCAATTTTGAATACTTGTCACACTGTCCGTAAATTTCTAAATATGTAACTGCTGTGCCTAATCCCATTTGCGTTTACACACGCTCGGGATAGGTGAACATTACCAGCAAGAGCTGAGCAAGAGTACACTTGAGTTGGAAATAATAATAAATAATGTTGCTGTACCCAATAACAACAATATGTTAGACAAATACAACGAGAAAATTGCAAAATACACCGATCTTGCAATTGAGGTAGGACAGATGTGGCATGCAAAGAAAGTAGAGGTGGTGCCGGTCATCGTTTCATCTACGGGACTAATCCCCAAAACTCTACAAGACAGCCTCACCAAACTAGGTCTTCACAAAAACACATACATCGATCTGCAGAAGGCTGCAATTTTGAATACTTGAGTAAATATACTAGGAGTATTCCCCCTCACACTGCATTAAAAATCCGAAAATCTCCGGATTTTTAGGCTTTGCGACACCCAATTACTATACGTTTATATGGCAAAAATGTAAAAAATTTCCCCAGATCTAGGGAAATTATTACGCAATATCCAAGCCTCATTCTGGCGGTTTTTAACGAACTCAAGGTCACACATACTAGCAGAGATCGATGTGGCAACATCGAAGTTTAGAGTAAACGACTGCATGGTCTCGACCAGCGTTTTCAGTTGAACAGGCTCCAAAGAAGAGGGGTCCCAATAATTAGGTGGTCCTTTCCGTTAATTTTCGGGTACCCAATTAATAATTAATGCCCCGAATGGGCCTTACGTCAGTCCCGAGGAACAATAATGTATCTTTCAATAGTCCACGATTCCCGTTGCCGTAACAATACAATGCTTCCGTATTACACCCAAAATTTTTCTCCGATGAGGCGTCAAAGTCGAGACTTTATAGCGCCAGCGAGTATTTCTCACCGTAAGAATTTATTTTGAAACTTTTCCGTATGTTTCCAGTGTTTGTGTGCGGAATGCAATCTTTTTTTACTATTCCATAGCTGGTTATATCATATTATATATACGTTGAAAAATGTGTACACCGGGATTGCGGAAATTTACTTCGATGTAGCTAGAAACTAAGATACATCTAAGTAAGAATGATGTCTTATAAAACGTATCTATAAACGGTGGTATGTCATAAAATGTGTCATTTTTCAACAGATTATACTAAAATTCTAGTATGTAGTGTGGTTCAATATGCTAATGATGAATATGAAGTCAAAACAGCATGTTAGTTTTTTGTAGCTAGAGTGTCATCACAAATTAATCGGTTCGATCAGGTATCTGAAGTCCGTTTGGCTATATGTGTTTTAGGAGCAGAGAAACAGCTTCATTGATGACGAAAAGACATTTGGTGACATATATCTGACAGTTAACATTGGCAGTGAGAGCTGACAACGCTATCAGTCACCTGTCAAATTTGACAGGTAGCACAGCTAAGGGTGCAATTAATAATTAATGCCCCGAATGGGCCTTACGTCAGTCCCGAGGAACAATAATGTATCTTTCAATAGTCCACGATTCCCGTTGCCGTAACAATACAATGCTTCCGTATTACACCCAAAATTTTTCTCCGATGAGGCGTCAAAGTCGAGACTTTATAGCGCCAGCGAGTATTTCTCACCGTAAGAATTTATTTTGAAACTTTTCCGTATGTTTCCAGTGTTTGTGTGCGGAATGCAATCTTTTTTTACTATTCCATAGCTGGTTATATCATATTATATATACGTTGAAAAATGTGTACACCGGGATTGCGGAAATTTACTTCGATGTAGCTAGAAACTAAGATACATCTAAGTAAGAATGATGTCTTATAAAACGTATCTATAAACGGTGGTATGTCATAAAATGTGTCATTTTTCAACAGATTATACTAAAATTCTAGTATGTAGTGTGGTTCAATATGCTAATGATGAATATGAAGTCAAAACAGCATGTTAGTTTTTTGTAGCTAGAGTGTCATCACAAATTAATCGGTTCGATCAGGTATCTGAAGTCCGTTTGGCTATATGTGTTTTAGGAGCAGAGAAACAGCTTCATTGATGACGAAAAGACATTTGGTTGCGTAAAGGAAACCTGCATGGTGTTTCTTGAAGCAAATACATCAAAATTTTCATTATCGCACTCAGATCTAGAATTCCTCAAGATGAAACTGCGATAAGAGATTTAGTGATACCCACAGATTCCTTAGGTCGTTAGTGATACTTTGCAACTTATTTCACTTTGACTTCGTGTTCCAACATTACTAACGTGTAGAACTCATAATTTTTTCTACGACAACAAAGTCAGCTAATTTTTGTAGTGTGGTATACTATGTTTATAAGGGTAAAACGACCTTATCGTAACTTTTTTTTTCTAGGGCGCCTTCTATGAAAACTACACATATTGTAATGCGTATAAGAAATAAAACACGATGCACTGGTTAACATATTTAATTCTAGCCAATTGAAAAAACATACAAGATTCAAGTATTGAAAATATGAACATTTCATTTATTGATCCAGTAGTTTTCCTCCCGCCTGGGAAAATCGTCCATTGTTATTGAGCAATCTGATAATCGTCTTCTTTTTTTCATCCACGTCTTCAGCTGTAGTACTCATAGCAGCTTCTGAAATAATGTAATTAATTCCCACAATGTTGTTCATTTTTGACATTATCACAACGAAGCATGTTTTAAATTGTATAAAGCTCGTTGTCAAGGTCACATGTCTGCAGCACTCCTAATCTGGAAAATACAAATTAATATATAAAATACTACTCTAGATCCCATTCATAGCTTGGAGGCATCGTTTCGTCACTGCTCAAGGAACATCATCAATGATATTCTCCTAGCGCTGTCTATTTCCACACCACCTTAAAAATGAGGTAAGACACGGGCGCGTAGCCTTTTTTGTGTGTGGAAAGGCAACCCCATTAGGCCTACGCAAAATCATTAGTTTTTATACCAGGTGTTTTATTTATAAAATCTCTACAATCTCCATCAGGGCGAAATATTCCATAATCGTGCAATATCCTTTTGTATATACAGAAATTAACTTTAGGCTGTAAACGTTACATTACAATAATCAAGAAAAAATTTGTATTAAATTCCATAAACTAGGAAATTTTGCTACTTATTAGTTATTGATATTTAATGAGCAGTCGAGGACGCAATCTTACTAGAAGGGAATTTTTTCAAAAATCATCAACGAAATGTTAGAAATTAAATAGCAATCAACTTTTAGACTGGAAACGTTAAATTATAATAATCAATAAAACATTTAAAATATTAGAAAATAGGTAATTTCGTTACTTATTAGTGTGTCATACCAATGTTATTTTGCTTTTATTTAAATAATACTTCTCTCAAATTTCAAAACTTTGTGCAGAGGGGAGAACATTCACAAAACTAACGCAAGCTGAAAAATTCATTTTCATCCTGCACAAGCAGTCGCATCAACACGTAGCAGCAAGTGCAACGAGTGAAAACGTGTCATATAAAAGTAAGTTTAACATTGTTAGTATTCTATGCACCTTCATTTTATACTATTTAGATAGAGTGTATATCATTTATTTTTCATATTTCGCAACCCAAAAACATTTAGAGATACCTAGGGAAAAATGAAACTTTAGAAAATATTAAAATCATTTTTACTTTTAATAAAAACTATTCAGTGTAAATTAAAAGATATTAAAGCATTATGTTAATAAAATGTTTAAAACAATTTGAATTATGGAACAAAGAAAAACAATTAGAGACACCCAAGAAACTAAAAAGTTTTGAAAAGATTAACTTTAATGTAAATCATAAGATATATGTAAAGATTAATAAAACGTTTAAAATAATCTAAAACTAAAAATTTTTGAAAAGATGAACTTTATTGTAAATCATAGGATATATTCAAAGATTAATAAAACATTTAAAATAATCTAAATTATAAAAAAAAAACACATTTAGAGACACCTGGGGAAAAAAGCGAGAGATTTTGATGAAAAAATAGGACGTTCTGTAGCACATCAGCAAGAAATATTGAAAAATAAATAGCACACACTGTGTTTGAATGGTATAAATTGAAAGTATATGTAAAGGTCCAAAATGAAAAACTTAACAAACATTAAAATAAAATCAAAAGGTAAGTGAGAAATATTAAAAAATAGCACACACTGTTTTTAAAATAGTATAAATTGAAGGTACTGCAGGAGTATTGATTTGATTAATTTAGCAGTATAAATTGAAAATGAAACTATTTTAAAAAAATAATTAGCACACACTGTATTTACATAGTATAAATTGAAAGTATTGCAAGAGCACTAGTTTGATCAGTTTAGCAGTATAAATTGAAAATAGAACAACACCGCGAAATATGAAAAATAAATGATATACACTCTATCTAAATAGTATAAAATGAAGGTGCATAGAATACTAACAATGTTAAACTTACTTTTATATGACACGTTTTCACTCGTTGCACTTGCTGCTACGTGTTGATGCGACTGCTTGTGCAGGATGAAAATGAATTTTTCAGCTTGCGTTAGTTTTGTGAATGTTCTCCCCTCTGCACAAAGTTTTGAAATTTGAGAGAAGTATTATTTAAATAAAAGCAAAATAACATTGGTATGACACACTAATAAGTAACGAAATTACCTATTTTCTAATATTTTAAATGTTTTATTGATTATTATAATTTAACGTTTCCAGTCTAAAAGTTGATTGCTATTTAATTTCTAACATTTCGTTGATGATTTTTGAAAAAATTCCCTTCTAGTAAGATTGCGTCCTCGACTGCTCATTAAATATCAATAACTAATAAGTAGCAAAATTTCCTAGTTTATGGAATTTAATACAAATTTTTTCTTGATTATTGTAATGTAACGTTTACAGCCTAAAGTTAATTTCTGTATATACAAAAGGATATTGCACGATTATGGAATATTTCGCCCTGATGGAGATTGTAGAGATTTTATAAATAAAACACCTGGTATAAAAACTAATGATTTTGCGTAGGCCTAATGGGGTTGCCTTTCCACACACAAAAAAGGCTACGCGCCCGTGTCTTACCTCATTTTTAAGGTGGTGTGGAAATAGACAGCGCTAGGAGAATATCATTGATGATGTTCCTTGAGCAGTGACGAAACGATGCCTCCAAGCTATGAATGGGATCTAGAGTAGTATTTTATATATTAATTTGTATTTTCCAGATTAGGAGTGCTGCAGACATGTGACCTTGACAACGAGCTTTATACAATTTAAAACATGCTTCGTTGTGATAATGTCAAAAATGAACAACATTGTGGGAATTAATTACATTATTTCAGAAGCTGCTATGAGTACTACAGCTGAAGACGTGGATGAAAAAAAGAAGACGATTATCAGATTGCTCAATAACAATGGACGATTTTCCCAGGCGGGAGGAAAACTACTGGATCAATAAATGAAATGTTCATATTTTCAATACTTGAATCTTGTATGTTTTTTCAATTGGCTAGAATTAAATATGTTAACCAGTGCATCGTGTTTTATTTCTTATACGCATTACAATATGTGTAGTTTTCATAGAAGGCGCCCTAGAAAAAAAAAGTTACGATAAGGTCGTTTTACCCTTATAAACATAGTATACCACACTACAAAAATTAGCTGACTTTGTTGTCGTAGAAAAAATTATGAGTTCTACACGTTAGTAATGTTGGAACACGAAGTCAAAGTGAAATAAGTTGCAAAGTATCACTAACGACCTAAGGAATCTGTGGGTATCACTAAATCTCTTATCGCAGTTTCATCTTGAGGAATTCTAGATCTGAGTGCGATAATGAAAATTTTGATGTATTTGCTTCAAGAAACACCATGCAGGTTTCCTTTACGCAACCAAATGTCTTTTCGTCATCAATGAAGCTGTTTCTCTGCTCCTAAAACACATATAGCCAAACGGACTTCAGATACCTGATCGAACCGATTAATTTGTGATGACACTCTAGCTACAAAAAACTAACATGCTGTTTTGACTTCATATTCATCATTAGCATATTGAACCACACTACATACTAGAATTTTAGTATAATCTGTTGAAAAATGACACATTTTATGACATACCACCGTTTATAGATACGTTTTATAAGACATCATTCTTACTTAGATGTATCTTAGTTTCTAGCTACATCGAAGTAAATTTCCGCAATCCCGGTGTACACATTTTTCAACGTATATATAATATGATATAACCAGCTATGGAATAGTAAAAAAAGATTGCATTCCGCACACAAACACTGGAAACATACGGAAAAGTTTCAAAATAAATTCTTACGGTGAGAAATACTCGCTGGCGCTATAAAGTCTCGACTTTGACGCCTCATCGGAGAAAAATTTTGGGTGTAATACGGAAGCATTGTATTGTTACGGCAACGGGAATCGTGGACTATTGAAAGATACATTATTGTTCCTCGGGACTGACGTAAGGTCCATTCGGGGCATTAATTATTAATTGGGTACCCGAAAATTAACGGAAAGGACCACCTAATTATTGGGACCCCTCTTCTTTGGAGCCTGTTCAACTGAAAACGCTGGTCGAGACCATGCAGTCGTTTACTCTAAACTTCGATGTTGCCACATCGATCTCTGCTAGTATGTGTGACCTTGAGTTCGTTAAAAACCGCCAGAATGAGGCTTGGATATTGCGTAATAATTTCCCTAGATCTGGGGAAATTTTTTACATTTTTGCCATATAAACGTATAGTAATTGGGTGTCGCAAAGCCTAAAAATCCGGAGATTTTCGGATTTTTAATGCAGTGTGAGGGGGAATACTCCTAGTATATTTACTTACTTGTCACACTGTCCGTAAATTTCTAAATATGTAACTGCTGTGCCTAATCTCATTTGCGTTTACACACGCTCGGGATAGGTGAACATTACCAGCAAGAGCTGAGCAAGAGTACACTGGAGTTGGAAATAATAATAATAATAATAATAATAATAATAATAATAATAATAATAATAATAATAATAATAATAATAATAATAACCCGTGGGGGTACTGGTCCCCTATCGGGCGCTTCCCCAGGTGGTGGATCGGGGAATGCCTTTTAGATATAGAAGGTATCGAGGAAATTAAATACCTCGGAGCGAACCAAAACCAGTTAGTTTCAGGACACGACGGTCTCCATGTGAGGAGCGGTACTCCGACAGCGTCTGTTCTCCATGTAAGGAGCGGCTGAATCAACACCTGGCAGTAGGTCAAAAATGCGACAATCACGATGTCGAATTGTAAAACTAGATTACCCCAGGTGGGTAGAGCTAAATGCTCAGAATCCCACACTGCTAGTGTACCTAGTACATCGGCTGTCTGCTCCACGGATTCTGGGGGGAGCAATAATTCGATTGTAAATTCCGGGACCTTAAATCTCAGGAATCGTCAGGTGAATCGACATTGCAACACCTTAAACTCTTGTCGCGTTCAAGTTGGTGCTAGAAGGGCTTGTTCGAAAAATGATTTACCTTCTTCCTCGGTTAGCGGTAGGCGCAGCGTGACACCGAGTAGGGCTACTGCGAACCACACTCAGGGGGAAAACAACATCGATCCTCCGCCACCGGCTTCTGATGTTTCTGGAGTGACGCAAGTCGGCACATCTACGACCACAAAAGCCGGAAAGCCCAGGAAGCGCATGAAGTGGACTATCGAGCTAAACTCATTCATTATGCGCTCCGACTTTAAAATCACCAAGATGGAAACTGATATGACGACATACAGATACGCCCTCCACCGTGCATTCATTGAACATTTTCCAGAATTTCACCATCTCACGGAACAGCGTATTGCTGACCAACGTCGAAGTATTGTGAGAAACAATCTACTACCCGGTCCGACGTTGCAACAAATTCGAGGTGAAGTCCTTCTTGACCTTCAAGATGGAGAGAATGACATAATTACCGATCAGGATACACATATATCGGGGAATGCACAAGGAAACCACAATGGCGTTGAGGAAATAAACAATGATTGCGACAAAACCACCGATAATGACTATAATACCGAACTTTGTAAAGCACTAGCGGAATTTAATGGCACCAACCCAATACACCGGCCAAAACTACCTAAGCTTCGAACCAATAAGAGCACTAACAGCATACTAGCAGCTGTGAACTTACTACTGCAGAACCATGCCAAAGACTGCGAAGCGCTGGAACAACTTCACACTCTCATCTATTGTGGAGCGGTAGCAGTGCTTCGAAGTCACAATCAACAAATCCAATCCCCAAAGAACAATCGGGGCAAAGACTACAAACAGCTCAAGCCTTGGTGGCAACGCCGGCTGGAAAAGTCCATTGATGACATCAGAAGGGAATTGGGGCAGCTAACAGAGTTTAAAAACAACTTGAAACCGTCTAGGCGCTTAACAAACAGAGTGAGAAAGATCTATCGAAAAATCAAAACTTTTACAGGTCACCCACAACATAAACAACATGTATGTGAATATATGGATTTACTCAGGCAAAAGTTAAAGGCAAAATCCAAACGTTTGTCACGATATGTCAAGTGCACGAAAAGGAAACAACAAAACTACTTATTCAATAACAATCAGAAGTTATTTTACAGGCAACTAAGCGGTACAGTAAACAATCACAACCAAAGTCTTCCAAATAAAGATGAGCTAACGGAGTACTGGTCTTCTTTATGGTCGAACCCTATCGAACATAAATCCAACGCTCACTGGATAAGAACTGAGGAGGAAAAAATAAACATTGAACCAATGCCTTTCGTTAACTTGACAACAAGCGAGGTAACCGAAGCTATAAAAAGCACCAGTAGTTGGAAGACACCAGGAGTTGACAATGTCCAAAACTTTTGGTATAAGAAGTTTGACAGTCTGCATGAAGCAATAGCAAGATCATTTACACATATTCTGCAACATCCAGAAGATACACCACCATTTCTGACACTGGGTTCAACCCACTTGCTTCCCAAAACGCATCAAACTCACGATCCTACGCAGTATAGACCTATAACATGCCTTCCAACTATATATAAAATATTAACGTCTTGCATTACTAACCGTATTTACAGACATGCGGATAATAACAACATCTTGTCGGAAGAACAGAAAGGGTGCAGACGAGATCACCAAGGCTGCAAAGAACAACTCATCATCGATTCGGTAATACTAAAACAGGCGCAGAAGGAACAGCGCAACATCTACACGGCTTTCGTAGATTATAGGAAAGCATTTGATAGCGTTCCACATTCCTGGCTTGTTAAAGTTTTGCAAATTTACAAAGTACACCCCATTTTTGTTACTTTTCTTGAATCATCGATGAAGCACTGGCGAACGAACCTTCATTTACAAATAAATGGTCAATATCTCGAAACTGATGAAATTTCTATCCGTAGGGGGATCTTCCAGGGCGACTCCCTGAGTCCACTTTGGTTTTGTTTGGCAATGAATCCACTTTCCAAGCTACTTAACGATACGGATTACGGCTTTAAAATCAAAGCCAACAGGAACACTAGCTGCACTGTTTCCCACCTTTTATACATGGATGACATCAAAATATACGCATCAAACCAGCGTCAAATTCAACATTTACTTAATATCACTGAAAAGTTTTCCAGTGATATACAAATGGGATTTGGATTAGACAAGTGCAAAACCTTGAATATCGAGAAGGGTAAAATCGTTAACGGAGATGTGTTACTACCTAATGGGAACATTATAAATGCCATGCAAAATGGTGAAACCTACAAATATCTAGGATTTCAGCAAGCTAAGCTACTAGACCAGAAGCAAGCAAAAACCAAAATTCGAGGACAGTTCACTCAAAGGATAACTGCTTTATTGAAATCCCAGTTGAACGCAGGAAATCTTGCCAAAGCAATTAACACCTACGCCATACCGGTCCTGACATACTCATTTGGAATTCTGAAGTGGACAAAAACAGAACTGGAAGATATTCAAAGAACAATGCGAACCATGATGACCAAACACAAATGTCACCACCCGACATCATCAGTTATTAGGACCACACTACCAAGAAAAGAGGGAGGGAGAGCTGTAACGGACATAGTTAATTTACATTACAAACAAATATCCCAACTTCAAAAATTCTTCATTGGCAAGGCTCAAACATCTAAATTGCATGAGCTGGTCGCGAAAGCAGATAAAAACTATTCCCCCTTAGATCTTGTAAACCCTGATAATAAACTTGAAATCGTTTCAGACTCTGACAAACAGGCAGAGTGGGCCCAGAAAGCGCTCCATGGTCGACATCATCACGACCTCAATCAACCATATATCGACAAGGAAGCATCAAATAAGTGGCTCTCTGATGGAACATTGTTCCCGGAAACAGAAGGATTTATGATGGCGATCCAAGACCAAGTAATTAATACCAATAATTACAAGAAATTTGTTATAAGAGATCCAAACATCGTGTCGGACAAGTGCAGAAGGTGTCAACAAACAACAGAGACGATACAACACATTACGTCGGGATGTTCAGCCATAGCTAACATTGATTACCTACGCAGGCACAATCAACTTTGTAACATCATCCATCAGAAGTTGGCCAACAAATTTGGATTAATTAACACCTACACGCCTTATTACAAGTACCATCCGCATGCAGTTCTAGAGAATGCTGATTTTAGACTATACTACGATAGGTCAATTATCACCGATAGACGGGTGACGAATAACCGGCCTGATATTGTAGTTGTGGATAAAAAAGCTAACTCGGTTCTCCTGGTGGATGTTGCTGTACCCAATAACAACAATATTTTAGACAAATACAACGAGAAAATTGCAAAATACACCGATCTTGCAATTGAGGTAGGACAGATGTGGCATGCAGAGAAAGTAGAGGTGGTGCCGGTCATTGTTTCATCTACGGGACTAATCCCCAAAACTCTACAAGACAGCCTCACCAAACTGGGTCTTCACAAAAACACATACATCGATCTGCAGAAGGCTGCAATTTTGAATACTTGTCACACTGTCCGTAAATTTCTAAATATGTAACTGCTGTGCCTAGTCCCGTTTGCGTTTACACACGCTCGGGATAGGTGAACATTACCAGCAAGAGTACACTTGAGTTGGAAATAATAATAATAATAATAATAATAATAATAATAATAATAATAATAATAATAATAATAATAATAATAATAATAATAATAATAATAATAATAATAATAATAATAATAATAATAATAATAATAATAATAATAATAATAATAATAATAATAATAATAATAATAATAATAATAATAATAATAATAATAATAATAATAATAATAATAATAATAATAATAATCGTCAGGTGAATCGACATTGCAACACCTTAAACTCTTGTCGCGTTCAAGTTGGTGCTAGAAGGGCTTGTTCGAAAAATGATTTACCTTCTTCCTCGGTTAGCGGTAGGCGCAGCGTGACACCGAGTAGGTCTACTGCGAACCACACTCAGGGGGAAAACAACATCGATCCTCCGCCACCGGCTTCTGATGTTTCTGGAGTGACGCAAGTCGGCACATCTACGACCACAAAAGCCGGAAAGCCCAGGAAGCGCATGAAGTGGACTATCGAGCTAAACTCATTCATTATGCGCTCCTACTTCAAAATCACCAAGATGGAAACTGATATGACGACATACAGATACGCCCTCCACCGTGCATTCATTGAACATTTTCCAGAATTTCACCATCTCACGGAACAGCGTATTGCTGACCAACGTCGAAGTATTGTGAGGAACAATCTACTACCCGGTCCGACGTTGCAACAAATTCGAGGTGAAGTCCTTCTTGACCTTCAAGATGGAGAGAATGACATAATTACCGATCAGGATACACATAAATCCGAGAATGCACGAGGAGACCACAATGGCGTTGAGGAAATAAACAATGATTGCGACAAAACCACCGATAATGACTATAATACCGAACTTTGTAAAGCACTAGCGGAATTTAATGGCTCCAACCCAATACACCGGCCAAAACTACCCAAGCTTCGAACCAATAAGAGCACTAACAGCATACTAGCAGCTGTGAACTTACTACTGCAGAACCATGCTAAAGACTGCGAAGCGCTGGAACAACTTCACACTCTTATCTATTGTGGAGCGGTAGCAGTGCTTCGAAGTCACAATCAACAAATCCAATCCCCAAAGAAAAACCGGGGTGAAGACTACAAACAGCTCAAGCCTTGGTGGCAACGCCGGCTGGAAAAGTCCATTGATGACATCAGAAGGGAATTGGGGCAGCTAACAGAATTTAAAAACAACTTGAAACCGTCTAGGCGCTTAACAAACAGAGTGAGAAAGATCTATCGAAAAATCAAAACTTTTACAGGTCACCCACAACATAAACAACATGTATGTGAATATATGGATTTACTCAGGCAAAAGTTAAAGGCAACATCCAAACGTTTGTCACGATATGTCAAGTGCACGAAAAGGAAACAACAAAACTACTTATTCAATAACAATCAGAAGTTATTTTACAGGCAACTAAGCGGTACAGTAAACAATAACAACCAAAGTCTTCCAAATGAAGATGAGCTAACGGAGTACTGGTCTTCTTTATGGTCGAACCCTATCGAACATAAATCCAACGCTCACTGGATAAGAACTGAGGAGGAAAAAATAAACATTGAACCAATGCCTTTCGTTAACTTGACAACAAGCGAGGTAACCGAAGCTATAAAGAGCACCAGTAATTGGAAGACACCAGGAGTTGATCATGTCCAAAACTTCTGGTATAAGAAGTTTGACAGTCTGCATGAAGCAATGGCAAGATCATTTACACATATTCTGCAACATCCAGAAGATACACCATTATTTCTGACACTGGGTTCGACCCACTTGCTTCCCAAAACGCATCAAACTCACGATCCTACGCAGTATAGACCTATAACATGCCTTCCAACTATATATAAAATTTTAACGTCTTGCATTACTAACCGTATTTACAGACATGCCGATCAAAACAACATCTTGTCGGAAGAACAGAAAGGGTGCAGACGAGATCACCAAGGCTGCAAAGAACAACTCATTATCGATTCGGTAATACTAAAACAGGCGCAGAAGGAACAGCGCAACATCTACACAGCTTTCGTAGATTATAGGAAAGCATTTGATAGCGCTCCACATTCCTGGCTTGTTAAAGTTTTGCAAATTTACAAAGTACACCCCACTCTTGTTACTTTTCTTGAATCATCGATGAAGCACTGGCGAACGAACCTTCATTTAAATATAAATGGTCAATACCTCGAAACTGATGAAATTTCTATCCGTAGGGGGATCTTCCAGGGCGACTCCCTGAGTCCACTCTGGTTTTGTTTGGCAATGAATCCACTCTCCAATCTACTTAACGATACGGATTACGGCTTTAAAATCAAAGCAAACAGGAACACTAGCTGCACTGTGTCCCACCTCTTATACATGGATGACATCAAAATATACGCATCAAACCAGCGTCAAATTCAACATTTACTTAATATCACTGAAAAATTTTCCAGTGATATACAAATGGGATTTGGATTAGACAAGTGCAAAACCTTGAATATCGAGAAGGGTAAAATCGTTAACGGAGATGTGTTACTACCTAATGGGAACATTATAAATACCATGCAAAATGGCGAAACCTACAAATATCTAGGATTTCAGCAAGCTAAGCTAATAGACCAGAAGCAAGCAAAAACCAAAATTCGAGGACAGTTCACTCAAAGGATAACTGCTTTATTGAAATCCCAGTTGAACGCAGGAAATCTTGCCAAAGCAATTAACACCTACGCCATACCGGTCCTGACATACTCATTTGGAATTCTGAAGTGGACAAAAACAGAACTGGAAGATATTCAAAGAACAACGCGAACCATGATGACCAAACACAAATGTCACCACCCGACATCATCAGTTATTAGGACCACACTACCAAGAAAAGAGGGAGGGAGAGCTCTAACGGACATAGTTAATTTACATTACAAACAAATATCCCAACTCCAAAAATTCTTCATTAAAAGGCTCAAACATCTAAATTGCATGAGCTGGTCGCGAAAGCAGATAAAAACTATTCCCCCTTAGATCTTGTAAACCCTGATAATAAACTTGAAATCGTTACAGACTCTGACAAACAGGCAGAGTGGGCCCAGAAAGCGCTCCATGGTCGACATCATCGCGACCTCAATCAACCATATATCGACAAGGAAGCATCAAATAAGTGGCTCTCTGATGGAACATTGTTTCCAGAAACAGAGGGATTTATGACGGCGATCCAAGACCAAGTAATTAATACTAATAATTACAAGAAATTTGTTATAAGAGATCCAAACATCATGTCGGACAAGTGCAGAAGGTGTCAACAAACAACAGAGACGATACAACACATTACGTCGGGATGTTCAGCCATAGCTAACATTGATTACCTACGCAGGCACAATCAACTGTGCAACATCATTCATCAGAAGTTGGCCAACAAATTTGGATTAATTAACACCTACACGCCTTATTACAAGTACCATCCGCATGCAGTTCTAGAGAATGCTGATTTTAGACTATACTACGATAGGTCAATTATCACCGATAGACGGGTGACGAATAACCGGCCTGATATTGTGGTTGTGGATAAAAAAGCTAACTCGGTTCTCCTGGTGGATGTTGCTGTACCCAATAACAACAATATTTTAGACAAATACAACGAAAAAATTGCAAAATACACCGATCTTGCAATTGAGGTAGGACAGATGTGGCAGGCAGAGAAAGTAGAGGTGGTGCCGGTCATCGTTTCATCTACGGGACTAAT
Source organism: Lochmaea crataegi (assembly GCA_947563755.1). NCBI lineage: Eukaryota > Metazoa > Arthropoda > Insecta > Coleoptera > Chrysomelidae > Lochmaea > Lochmaea crataegi. Next base: position 43,107,614 of record OX387424.1, read on the forward strand.
CCCCAAAACTCTACAAGACAGCCTCACCAAACTAGGTCTTCACAAAAACACATACATCGATCTGCAGAAGGCTGCAATTTTGAATACTTGTCGCACTGTCCGTAAATTTCTAAGTATGTAACTGCTGTGCCTAATCCCATTTGCGTTTACACACGCTCGGGATAGGTGAACATTACCAGCAAGAGTTGAGCAAGAGTACACTTGAATTGGAAATAATAATAATAATAATAATAATAATAATAATAATAATAATAATAATAATAATAATAATAATAATAATAACCCGTGGGGGTACTGGTCCCCTATCGGGCGCTTCCCTAGGTGGTGGATCGGGGAATGCCTTTTAGATATAGAAGGTATCGAGGAAATTAAATACCTCGGAGCGAACCAAAACCAGTTAGTTTCAGGACACGACGGTCTCCATGTAAGGAGCGGTACTCCGACAGCGTCTGTTCTCTATGTAAGGAGCGGCTGAATCAACACCTGGCAGTAGGTCTAAAATGCGACAATCACGATGTCGAATTGTAAAACTAGATTACCCCAGGTGGGTAGAGCTAAATGCTCAGAATCCCACACTGCTAGTGTACCTAGTACATCGGCTGTCTGCTCCACGGATTCTGGGGGGAGCAATAATTCGATTGTAAATTCCGGGACCTTAAATCTCAGGAATCGTCAGGTGAATCGACATTGCAACACCTTAAACTCTTGTCGCGTTCAAGTTGGTGCTAGAAGGGCTTGTTCGAAAAATGATTTACCTTCTTCCTCGGTTAGCGGTAGGCGCAGCGTGACACCGAGTAGGGCTACTGCGAACCACACTCAGGGGGAAAACAACATCGATCCTCCGCCACCGGCTTCTGATGTTTCTGGAGTGACGCAAGTCGGCACATCTACGACCACAAAAGCCGGAAAGCCCAGGAAGCGCATGAAGTGGACTATCGAGCTAAACTCATTCATTATGCGCTCCTACTTTAAAATCACCAAGATGGAAACTGATATGACGACATACAGATACGCCCTCCACCGTGCATTCATTGAACATTTTCCAGAATTTCACCATCTCACGGAACAGCGTATTGCTGACCAACGTCGAAGTATTGTGAGAAACAATCTACTACCCGGTCCGACGTTGCAACAAATTCGAGGTGAAGTCCTTCTTGACCTTCAAGATGGAGAGAATGACATAATTACCGACCAGGATACACATAAATCGGAGAATGCACAAGGAGACCACGATGGCGTTGAGGAGATAAACAATGATTGCGACAAAACCACCGATAATGACTATAATACCGAACTTTGTAAAGCACTAGCGGAATTTAATGGCACCAACCCAATACACCGGCCAAAACTACCCAAGCTTCGAACCAATAAGAGCACTAACAGCATACTAGCAGCTGTGAACTTACTACTGCAGAACCATGCTAAAGACTGCGAAGCGCTGGAACAACTTCACACTCTCATCTATTGTGGAGCGGTAGCAGTGCTTCGAAGTCACAATCAACAAATCCAATCCCCAAAGAACAATGGGGGTAAAGACTACAAACAGCTCAAGCCTTGGTGGCAACGCCGGCTGGAAAAGTCCATTGATGACATCAGAAGGGAATTGGGGCAGCTAACAGAGTTTAAAAACAACTTGAAACCGTCTAGGCGCTTAACAAACAGAGTGAGAAAGATCTATAGAAAAATCAAAACTTTTACAGGTCACCCACAACATAAACAACATGTATGTGAATATATGGATTCACTCAGGCAAAAGTTAAAGGCAAAATCCAAACGTTTGTCACGATATGTCAAGTGCACGAAAAGGAAACAACAAAACTACTTATTCAATAACAATCAGAAGTTATTTTACAGGCAACTAAGCGGTACAGTAAACAATCACAACCAAAGTCTCCCAGATAAAGATGAGCTAACGGAGTACTGGTCTTCTTTATGGTCGAACCCTATCGAACATAAATCCAACGCTCACTGGATAAGAACTGAGGAGGAAAAAATTAACATTGAACCAATGCCTTTCGTTAACTTGACAACAAGCGAGGTAACCGAAGCTATAAAGAGCACCAGTAATTGGAAGACACCAGGAGTTGACCATGTCCAAAACTTCTGGTATAAGAAGTTTGACAGTCTGCATGAAGCAATGGCAACATCATTTTCACATATTCTGCAACATCCAGAAGATACACCACCATTTCTGACACTGGGTTCGACCCACTTGCTTCCCAAAACGCATCAAACTCACGATCCTACGCAGTATAGACCTATAACATGCCTTCCAACTATATATAAAATATTAACGTCTTGCATTACTAACCGTATTTACAGACATGCGGATCATAACAACATCTTGTCGGAAGAACAGAAAGGGTGCAGACGAGATCACCAAGGCTGCAAAGAACAACTCATCATCGATTCGGTAATACTAAAACAGGCGCAGAAGGAACAGCGCAACATCTACACGGCTTTCGTAGATTATAGGAAAGCATTTGATAGCGTTCCACATTCCTGGCTTGTTAAAGTTTTGCAAATTTACAAAGTACACCCCATTCTTGTTACTTTTCTTGAATCATCGATGAAGCACTGGCGAACGAACCTTCATTTACAAATAAATGGTCAATACCTCGAAACTGATGAAATTTCTATCCGTAGGGGGATCTTCCAGGGCGACTCCCTGAGTCCACTTTGGTTTTGTTTGGCAATGAATCCACTCTCCAATCTACTTAACGATACGGATTACGGCTTCAAAATCAAAGCCAACAGGAACACTAGCTGCACTGTTTCCCACCTTTTATACATGGATGACATCAAAATATACGCATCAAACCAGCGTCAAATTCAACATTTACTTAATATCACTGAAAAATTTTCCAGTGATATACAAATGGGATTTGGATTAGACAAGTGCAAAACCTTGAATATCGAGAAGGGTAAAATCGTTAACGGAGATGTGTTACTACCTAATGGGAACATTATAAATGCCATGCAAAATGGTGAAACCTACAAATATCTAGGATTTCAGCAAGCTAAGCTACTAGACCAGAAGCAAGCAAAAACCAAAATTGGAGGACAGTTCACTCAAAGGATAACTGCTTTATTGAAATCCCAGTTGAACGCAGGAAATCTTGCCAAAGCAATTAACACCTACGCGATACCGGTCCTGACATACTCATTTGGAATTCTGAAGTGGACAAAAACAGAACTGGAAGATATCCAAAGAACAACGCGAACCATGATGACCAAACACAAATGTCACCACCCGACATCATCAGTTATTAGGACCACTCTACCAAGAAAAGAGGGAGGGAGAGCTCTAACGGACATAGTTAATTTACATTACAAACAAATATCCCAACTCCAAAAATTCTTCATTGGCAAGGCTCAAACATCTAAATTGCATGAGCTGGTCGCGAAAGCAGATAAAAACTATTCCCCCTTAGATCTTGTAAACCCTGATAATAAACTTGAAATCGTTACAGACTCTGACAAACAGGCAGAGTGGGCCCAGAAAGCGCTCCATGGTCGACATCATCACGACCTCAATCAACCATATATCGACAAGGAAGCATCAAATAAGTGGCTCTCTGATGGAACATTGTTTCCAGAAACAGAAGGATTTATGATGGCGATCCAAGACCAAGTAATTAATACCAACAATTACAAGAAATTTATTATAAGAGATCCAAATATCGTATCGGACAAGTGCAGAAGGTGTCAACAAACAACAGAGACAATACAACACATTACGTCGGGATGTTCAGCCATAGCTAACATTGATTACCTACGCAGGCACAATCAACTTTGCAACATCATCCATCAGAAGTTGGCCAACAAATTTGGATTAGTTAACACCTACACGCCTTATTACAAGTACCATCCGCATGCAGTTCTAGAGAATGCTGATTTCAGACTATACTACGATAGGTCAATTATCACCGATAGACGGGTGACGAATAACCGGCCTGATATTGTGGTTGTGGATAAAAACGCTAACTCGGTTCTCCTAGTGGATGTTGCTGTACCCAATAACAATAATATTTTAGACAAATACAACGAGAAAATTGCAAAATACACCGATCTTGCAATTGAGGTAGGACAGATGTGGCAGGCAGAGAAAGTAGAGGTGGTGCCGGTCATTGTTTCATCTACGGGACTTATCCCCAAAACTCTACAAGACAGCCTCACCAAACTAGGTCTTCACAAAAACACATACATCGATCTGCAGAAGGCTGCAATTTTGAATACTTGTCACACTGTCCGTAAATTTCTAAATATGTAACTGCTGTGCCTAATCCCATTTGCGTTTACACACGCTCGGGATAGGTGAACATTACCAGCAAGAGCTGAGCAAGAGTACACTTGAGTTGGAAATAATAATAATAATAATAATAATAATAATAATAATACGGATACGATACGGATTACGGCTTTAAAATCAAGGCCAACAGAAACACTAGCTGCACTGTTTCCCACCTCTTATACATGGATGACATCAAAATATACGCATCAAACCAGCGTCAAATTCAACATTTACTTAATATCACTGAAAAATTTTCCAGTGATATACAAATGGGATTTGGATTAGACAAGTGCAAAACCTTAAAGATCGAGAAGGGTAAAATCGTTAACGGAGATGTATTACTACCTAATGGGAACATTATAAATGCCATGCAAAATGGTGAAACCTACAAATATCTAGGATTTCAGCAAGCTAAGCTACTTGACCAGAAGCAAGCAAAAACCAAAATTCGAGGACAGTTCACTCAAAGGATAACTGCTTTATTGAAATCCCAGTTGAACGCAGGAAATCTCGCCAAAGCAATTAACACCTACGCCATACCGATCCTGACATACTCATTTGGAATTCTGAAGTGGACAAAAACAGAACTGGAAGATATTCAAAGAACAACGCGAACCATGATGACCAAACACAAATGTCACCACCCGACATCATCAGTTATTAGGACCACATTACCAAGAAAAGAGGGAGGGAGAGCTTTAACGGACATAGTTAATTTACATTATAATCAAATATCTAAACTCCAAAAGTTCTTCATTGGCAAGGCTCAAACATCTAAATTGCATGAGCTGGTCGCGAAAGCAGATAAAAACTATTCCCCCTTAGATCTTGTAAACCCTGATAAAAAACTTGAAATCGTTACAGACTCTGACAAACAGGCGGAGTGGGCCCAGAAAGCGCTTCATGGTCGACATCATCACGACCTCAATCAACCATATATTGACAAGGAAGCATCAAATAAGTGGCTCTCTGATGGAACATTGTTTCCAGAAACAGAAGGATTTATGATGGCGATCTAAGACCAAGTTATTAATACCAACAATTACAAGAAATTTGTTATAAGAGATCCAAACATCGTGTCGGACAAGTGCAGAAGGTGTCAACAAACAACAGAGACGATACAACACATTACGTCGGGATGTTCAGCCATAGCTAACATTGATTACCTACGCAGGCACAACCAACTGTGAAACATCATTCATCAGAAGTTGGCCAACAAATTTGGATTAGTTAACACTTACACGCCTTATTACAAGTACCATCCTCATGCAGTTCTAGAGAATGCTGATTTTAGACTATACTACGATAGGTCAATTATCACCGATAGACGGGTGACGAATAACCGGCCTGATATTGTAGTTGTGGATAAAAAAGCTAACTCGGTTCTTCTAGTGGATGTTGCTGTACCCAATAACAACAATATGTTAGACAAATACAACGAGAAAATTGCAAAATACACCGATCTTGCAATTGAGGTAGGACAGATGTGGCATGCAGAGAAAGTAGAGGTGGTGCCGGTCATCGTTTCATCTACGGGACTAATCCCCAAAACTCTACAAGACAGCCTCACCAAACTAGGTCTTCACAAAAACACATACATCGATCTGCAGAAGGCTGCAATTTTGAATACTTGTCACACTGTCCGTAAATTTCTAAATATGTAACTACTCTGCCTAATCCCATTTGCGTTTACAAACGCTCGGGATAGGTGAACATTACCAGCAAGAGCTGAGCAAGAGTACACTTGAGTTGGAAATAATAATAATAATAATAATAATAATAATAATAATAATAATAATAATAATGGCGATCCAAGACCAAGTAATTAATACCAACAATTACAAGAAATTTGTTATAAGAGATCCAAATATCGTATCGGACAAGTGCAGAAGGTGTCAACAAACAACAGAGACGATACAACACATTACGTCGGGATGTTCAGCCATAGCTAACATTGATTACCTACGCAGGCACAATCAACTTTGCAACATCATCCATCAGAAGTTGGCCAACAAATTTGGATTAGTTAACACCTACACGCCTTATTACAAGTACCATCCGCATGCAGTTCTAGAGAATGCTGATTTTAGACTATACTACGATAGGTCAATTATCACCGATAGACGGGTGACGAATAACCGGCCTGATATTGTGGTTGTGGATAAAAACGCTAACTCGGTTCTCCTAGTGGATGTTGCTGTACCCAATAACAACAATATTTTAGACAAATACAATGAGAAAATTGCAAAATACACCGATCTTGCAATTGAGGTAGGACAGATGTGGCAGGCAGAGAAAGTAGAGGTGGTGCCAGTCATCGTTTCATCTACGGGACTTATCCCCAAAACTCTACAAGACAGCCTCACCAAACTAGGTCTTCACAAAAACACATACATCGATCTGCAGAAGGCTGCCATTTTGAATACTTGTCACACCGTCCGTAAATTTCTAAATATGTAACTGCTGTGCCTAATCCCACTTGCGTTTACAAACGCTCGGGATAGGTGAACATTACCAGCAAGAGCTGAGCAAGAGTACACTTGAATTGGAAATAATAATAATAATAATAATAATAATAATAATAATAACAACATGTATGTGAATATGTGAATATATCGATTCACTCAGGCAAAAGTTAAAGGCAAAATCAAAACGTTTGTCACGATATGTCAAGTGCACGAAAAGGAAACAACAGAACTACTTATTCAATAACAATCAGAAGTTATTTTACAGGCAACTAAGCGGTACTGTAAACAATCACAACCAAAGTCTCCCAGATAAAGATGAGCTAACGGAGTACTGGTCTTCTTTATGGTCGAACCCTATCGAACATAAATCCAACGCTCACTGGATAAGAACTGAGGAGGAAAAAAATTAACATTGAACCAATGCCTTTCGTTAACTTGACAACAAGCGAGGTAACCGAAGCTATAAAGAGCACCAGTAATTGGAAGACACCAGGAGTTGACCATGTCCAAAACTTCTGGTATAAGAAGTTTGACAGTCTGCATGAAGCAATGGCAAGATCATTTACACATATTCTGCAGCATCCAGAAGATACACCACCGTTTCTGACACTGGGTTCGACCCACTTGCTTCCCAAAACGCATCAAACTCACGATCCTACGCAGTATAGACCTATAACATGCCTTCCAACTATATATAAAATATTAACGTCTTGCATTACTAACCGTATTTACAGACATGCCGATCAAAACAACATCTTGTCGGAAGTACAAAAAGGGTGCAGACGAGATCACCAAGGCTGCAAAGAGCAACTCATCATCGATTCGGTAATACTAAAACAGGCGCAGAAGGAACAGCGCAACATCTACACGGCTTTCGTTGATTATAGGAAAGCATTTGATAGCGTTCCACATTCCTGGCTTGTTAAAGTTTTGCAAATTTACAAAGTACACCCCACTCTTGTTACTTTTCTTGAATCATCGATGAAGCACTGGCGAACGAACCTTCATTTACAAATAAATGGTCAATACCTCGAAACTGGTGAAATTTCTATCCGTAGGGGGATCTTCCAAGGCGACTCCCTGAGTCCACTTTGGTTTTGTTTGGCAATGAATCCACTCTCCAATCTACTTAACGATACGGATTACGGCTTTAGAATCAAGGCCAACAGAAACACTAGCTGCACTGTTTCCCACCTCTTATACATGGATGACATCAAAATATACGCATCAAACCAGCGTCAAATTCAACATTTACTTAATATTACTGAAAAATTTTCCAGCGATATACAAATGGGATTTGGATTAGACAAGTGCAAAACCTTAAATATCGAGAAGGGTAAAATCGTTAACGGAGATGTATTACTACCTAATGGGAACATTATAAATGCCATGCAAAATGGTGAAACCTACAAATATCTAGGATTCCAGCAAGCTAAGCTACTTGACCAGAAGCAAGCAAAAACCAAAATTCGAGGACAGTTCACTCAAAGGATATCTGCTTTATTGAAATCCCAGTTGAACGCAGGAAATCTTGCCAAAGCAATTAACACCTACGCCATACCGATCCTGACATACTCATTTGGAATTCTGAAGTGGACAAAAACAGAACTGGAAGATATTCAAAGAACAACGCGAACCATGATGACCAAACACAAATGTCACCACCCGACATCATCAGTTATTAGGACCACACTACCAAGAAAAGAGGGAGGGAGAGCTCTAACGGACATAGTAAATTTACATTACAAGCAAATATCCCAACTCCAAAAATTCTTCATTGGCAAGGCTCAAACATCTAAATTGCATGAGTTGGTCGCGAAAGCAGATAAAAACTATTCCCCCTTAGATCTTGTAAGCCCTGATAATAAACTTGAAATCGTTACAGACTCTGACAAACAGGCAGAGTGGGCCCAGAAAGCGCTCCATGGTCGACATCATCACGACCTCAATCAACCATATATCGACAAGGAAGCATCAAATAAGTGGCTCTCTGATGGAACATTGTTTCCAGAAACAGAAGGATTTATGATGGCGATCCAAGACCAAGTAATTAATACCAATAATTACAAGAAATTTGTTATAAGAGATCCAAACATCGTGTCGGACAAGTGCAGTCGGGATGTTCAGCCATAGCTAACATTGATTACCTACGCAGGCACAACCAACTGTGCAACATAATTCATCAGAAGTTGGCCAACAAATTTGGATTAGTTAACACCTACACGCCTTATTACAAGTACCATCCACATGCAGTTCTAGAGAATGCTGATTTTAGACTATACTACGATAGGTCAATTATCACCGATAGACGGGTGACGAATAACCGGCCTGATATTGTAGTTGTGGATAAAAAAGCTAACTCGGTTCTTCTAGTGGATGTTGCTGTACCCAATAACAACAATATGTTAGACAAATACAACGAGAAAATTGCAAAATACACCGATCTTGCAATTGAGGTGGGACAGATGTGGCAGGCAGAGAAAGTAGAGGTGGTGCCAGTCATCGTTTCATCTACGGGACTAATCCCCAAAACTCTACAAGACAGCCTCACCAAACTAGGTCTTCACAAAAACACATACATCGATCTGCAGAAGGCTGCAATTTTGAATACTTGTCACACTGTCCGTAAATTTCTAAATATGTAACTGCTGTGCCTAATCCCATTTGCGTTTACACACGCTCGGGATAGGTGAACATTACCAGCAAGAGCTGAGCAAGAGTACACTTGAGTTGGAAATAATAATAATAATAATAATAATATTAATAATAATAATAATAATAATAATAATAATAATAATAATAATAATAATAATAATAATAATAATAATAATAATAATAATCCCGTGGGGGTACTGGTCCCCTATCGGGCGCTTCCCCAGGTGGTGGATCGGGGAATGCCTTTTAGATATAGGAGGTATCGAGGAAATTAAATACCTCGGAGCGAACCAAAACCAGTTACTTTCAGGACACGACGGTCTCCATGTAAGGAGCGGTACTCCGACAGCGTCTGTTCTCCATGTAAGGAGCGGCTGAATCAGCACCTGGCAGTAGGTCTAAAATGCGACAATCACGATGTCGAATTGTAAAACTAGATTACCCCAGGTGGGTAGAGCTAAATGCTCAGAATCCCACACTGCTAGTGTACCTAGTACATCGGCTGTCTGCTCCACGGATTCTGGGGGGAGCAATAATTCGATTGTAAATTCCGGGACCTTAAATCTCAGGAATCGTCAGGTGAATCGACATTGCAACACCTTAAACTCTTGTCGCGTTCAAGTTGGTGCTAGAAGGGCTTGTTCGAAAAATGATTTACCTTCTTCCTCGGTTAGCGGTAGGCGCAGCGTGACACCGAGTAGGGCTACTGCGAACCACACTCAGGGGGAAAACCACATCGATCCTCCGCCACCGGCTTCTGATGTTTCTGGAGTGACGCAAGTCGGCACATCTACGACCACAAAAGCCGGAAAGCCCAGGAAGCGCATGAAGTGGACTATCGAGCTAAACTCATTCATTATGCGCTCCTACTTTAAAATCACCAAGATGGAAACTGATATGACGACATACAGATACGCCCTCCACCGTGCATTCATTGAACATTTTCCAGAATTTCACCATCTCACGGAACAGCGTATTGCTGACCAACGTCGAAGTATTGTGAGAAACAATCTACTACCCGGTCCGACGTTGCAACAAATTCGAGGTGAAGTCCTTCTTGACCTTCAAGATGGAGAGAATGACATAATTACCGATCAGGATACACATAAATCGGAGAATGCACAAGGAGACCACGATGGCGTTGAGGAGATAAACAATGATTGCGACAAAACCACCGATAATGACTATAATACCGAACTTTGTAAAGCACTAGCGGAATTTATTGGCACCAACCCAATACACCGGCCAAAACTACCCAAGCTTCGAACCAATAAGAGCACTAACAGCATACTAGCAGCTGTGAACTTACTACTGCAGAACCATGCTAAAGACTGCGAAGCGCTGGAACAACTTCACACTCTCATCTATTGTGGAGCGGTAGCAGTGCTTCGAAGTCACAATCAACAAATCCAATCCCCAAAGAACAATCGGGATAAAGACTACAAACATCTCAAGCCTTGGTGGCAACGCCGGCTGGAAAAGTCCATTGATGACATCAGAAGGGAATTGGGGCAGCTAACAGAGTTTAAAAACAACTTGAAACCGTCTAGGCGCTTAACAAACAGAGTGAGAAAGATCTATCGAAAAATCAAAACTTTTACAGGTCACCCACAACATAAACAACATGTATGTGAATATATGGATTTACTTAGGCAAAAGTTAAAGGCAAAATCCAAACGTTTGTCACGATATGTCAAGTGCACGAAAAGGAAACAACAAAACTACTTATTCAATAACAATCAGAAGTTATTTTACAGGCAACTAAGCGGTACAGTAAACAATCACAACCAAAGTCTTCCAAATAATGATGAGCTAACGGAGTATTGGTCTTCTTTATGGTCGAACCCTATCGAACATAAATCCAACGCTCACTGGATAAGAACTGAGGAGGAAAAAATGAACATTGAACCAATGCCTTTCGTTAACTTGACAACAAGCGAGGTAACCGAAGCTATAAAGAGCACCAGTAGTTGGAAGACACCAGGAGTTGACAATGTCCAAAACTTCTGGTATAAGAAGTTTGACAGTCTGCATGAAGCAATGGCAACATCATTTTCACATATTCTGCAACATCCAGAAGATACACCACCATTTCTGACACTGGGTTCGACCCACTTGCTTCCCAAAACGCATCAAACTCACGATCCTACGCAGTATAGACCTATAACATGCCTTCCAGCTATATATAAAATATTAACGTCTTGCATTACTAACCGTATTTACAGACATGCGGATCATAACAACATCTTGTCAGAAGAACAGAAAGGGTGCAGACGAGATCACCAAGGCTGCAAAGAACAACTCATCATCGATTCGGTAATATTAAAACAGGCGCAGAAGGAACAGCGCAACATCTACACGGCTTTCGTAGATTATAGGAAAGCATTTGATAGCGTTCCACATTCCTGGCTTGTTAAAGTTTTGCAAATTTACAAAGTACACCCCATTCTTGTTACTTTTCTTGAATCATCGATGAAGCACTGGCGAACGAACCTTCATTTACAAATAAATGGTCAATACCTCGAAACTGATGAAATTTCTATCCGTAGGGGGATCTTCCAGGGCGACTCCCTGAGCCCACTTTGGTTTTGTTTGGCAATGAATCCACTCTCCAATCTACTTAACGATACGGATTACGGCTTCAAAATCAAAGCCAACAGGAACACTAGCTGCACTGTTTCCCACCTTTTATACATGGATGACATCAAAATATACGCATCAAACCAGCGTCAAATTCAACATTTACTTAATATCACTGAAAAATTTTCCAGTGATATACAAATGGGATTTGGATTAGACAAGTGCAAAACCTTGAATATCGAGAAGGGTAAAATCGTTAACGGAGATGTGTTACTACCTAATGGGAACATTATAAATGCCATGCAAAATGGTTAAACCTACAAATATCTAGGATTTCAGCAAGCTAAGCTACTAGACCAGAAGCAAGCAAAAACCAAAATTCGAGGACAGTTCACTCAAAGGATAACTGCTTTATTGAAATCCCAGTTGAACGCAGGAAATCTTGCCAAAGCAATTAACACCTACGCGATACCGGTCCTGACATACTCATTTGGAATTCTGAAGTGGACAAAAACAGAACTGGAAGATATCCAAAGAACAACGCGAACCATGATGACCAAACACAAATGTCACCACCCGACATCATCAGTTATTAGGACCACTCTACCAAGAAAAGAGGGAGGAAGAGCTCTAACGGACATAGTTAATTTACATTACAAACAAATATCCCAACTCCAAAAATTCTTCATTGGCAAGGCTCAAACATCTAAATTGCATGAGCTGGTCACGAAAGCAGATAAAAACTATTCCCCCTTAGAGCTTGTAAACCCTGATAATAAACTTGAAATCGTTACAGACTCTGACAAACAGGCAGAGTGGGCCCAGAAAGCGCTCCATGGTCGACATCATCACGACCTCAATCAACCATATATCGACAAGGAAGCATCAAATAAGTGGCTCTCTGATGGAACATTGTTTCCAGAAACAGAAGGATTTATGATGGCGATCCAAGACCAAGTAATTAATACCAACAATTACAAGAAATTTGTTATAAGAGATCCAAATATCGTATCGGACAAGTGCAGAAGGTGTCAACAAACAACAGAGACGATACAACACATTACGTCGGGATGTTCAGCCATAGCTAACATTGATTACCTACACAGGCACAATCAACTTTGCAACATCATCCATCAGAAGTTGGCCAACAAATTTGGATTAGTTAACACCTACACGCCTTATTACAAGTACCATCCGCATGCAGTTCTAGAGAATGCTGATTTTAGACTATACTACGATAGGTCAATTATCACCGATAGACGGGTGACGAATAACCGGCCTGATATTGTGGTTGTGGATAAAAACGCTAACTCGGTTCTCCTAGTGGATGTTGCTGTACCCAATAACAACAATATTTTAGACAAATACAACGAGAAAATTGCAAAATACACCGATCTTGCAATTGAGGTAGGACAGATGTGGCAGGCAGAGAAAGTAGAGGTGGTGCCGGTCATCGTTTCATCTACGGGACTTATCCCCAAAACTCTACAAGACAGCCTCACCAAACTAGGTCTTCACAAAAACACATACATCGATCTGCAGAGGGCTGCAATTTTGAATACTTGTCACACCGTCCGTAAATTTCTAAATATGTAACTGCTGTGCCTAATCCCACTTGCGTTTACAAACGCTCGGGATAGGTGAACATTACCAGCAAGAGCTGAGCAAGAGTACACTTGAATTGGAAATAATAATAATAATAATAATAATAATAATAATAATAATAATAATAATAATAATAATAATAATAATAATAATAATAATAATAATAATAATAATAATAATAATAATAATAATAATAATAATAATGCCCGTGGGGGTGCTGGACCCCTATCGGGCGCTTCCCCAGGTGGTGGATAGGGGAATGCCTTTTAGATATAGAAGGTATCGAGGAAATTAAATACCTCGGAGCGAACCAAAACCAGTTAGTTTCAGGACACGACGGTCTCTATGTAAGGAGCGGTACTCCGACAGCGTCTGTTCTCCATGTAAGGAGCGGCTGAATCAGCACCTGGCAGTAGGTCTAAAATGCGACAATCACGATGTCGAATTGTAAAACTAGATTACCCCAGGTGGGTAGAGCTAAATGCTCAGAATCCCACACTGCTAGTGTACCTAGTACATCGGCTGTCTGCTCCACGGATTCTGGGGGGAGCAATAATTCGATTGTAAATTCCGGGACCTTAAATCTCAGGAATCGTCAGGTGAATCGACATTGCAACACCTTAAACTCTTGTCGCGTTCAAGTTGGTGCTAGAAGGGCTTGTTCGAAAAATGATTTACCTTCTTCCTCGGTTAGCGGTAGGCGCAGCGTGACACCGAGTGGGGTTACTGCGAACCACACTCAGGGGGAAAACAACATCGATCCTCCGCCACCGGCTTCTGATGTTTCTGGAGTGACGCAAGTCGGCACATCTACGACCACAAAAGCCGGAAAGCCCAGGAAGCGCATGAAGAGGACTATCGAGCTAAACTCATTCATTATGCGCTCCTACTTCAAAATCACCAAAATGGAAACGGATATGACGACATACAGATACGCCCTCCACCGTGCATTCGTTGAACATTTTCCAGAATTTCACCATCTCACGGAACAGCGTATTGCTGACCAACGTCGAAGTATTGTGAGAAACAATCTACTACCCGGTCCGACGTTGCAACAAATTCGAGGTGAAGTCCTTCTTGACCTTCAAGATGGAGAGAATGACATAATTACCGATCAGGATACACATAAACCGGTGAATGCACAAGGAGACCACAATGGCGTTGAGGAAATAAACAATGATTGCGACAAAACCACCGATAATGACTATAATACCGAACTTTGTAAGGCACTAGCGGAATTTAATGGCACCAACCCAATACATCGGCCAAAACTACCCAAGCTTCGAACCAATAAGAGCACTAACAGTATACTAGCAGCTGTGAACTTACTACTGCAGAACCATGCTAAAGACTGCGAAGCGCTGGAACAACTTCACACTCTCATCTATTGTGGAGCGGTAGCAGTGCTTCGAAGTCACAATCAACAAATCCAATCCCCAAAGAACAATCGGGGTAAGGACTACAAACAGCTCAAGCCTTGGTGGCAACGCCCGCTGGAAAAGTCCATTGACGACATCAGAAGGGAATTGGGGCAGCTAACAGAGTTTAAAAACAACTTGAAACCGTCTAGGCGTTTAACAAACAGAGTGAGAAAGATCTATCGAAAAATCAAAACTTTTACAGGTCACCCACAACATAAACAACATGTATGTGAATATATGGATTTACTCAGGCAAAAGTTAAAGGCAAAATCCAAACGTTTGTCACGATATGTCAAGTGCACGAAAAGGAAACAACAAAACTACTTATTCAATAACAATCAGAAGTTATTTTACAGGCAACTAAGCGGTACAGTAAACAATCACAACCAAAGTCTTCCAAATAAAGATGAGCTAACGGAGTACTGGTCTTCTTTATGGTCGAACCCTATCGAACATAAATCCAACGCTCACTGGATAAGAACTGAGGAGGAAAAAATAAACATTGAACCAATGCCTTTCGTTAACTTGACAACAAGCGAGGTAACCCAAGCTATAAAGAGCACCAGTAGTTGGAAGACACCAGGAGTTGACAATGTCCAAAACTTCTGGTATAAGAAGTTTGACAGTCTGCATGAAGCAATGGCAACATCATTTTCACATATTCTGCAACATCCAGAAGATACTCCACCATTTCTGACACTGGGTTCGACCCACTTGCTTCCCAAAACGCATCAAACTCACGATCCTACGCAGTATAGACCTATAACATGCCTTCCAACTATATATAAAATATTAACGTCTTGCATTACTAACCGTATTTACAAACATGCGGATCATAACAACATCTTGTCGGAAGAACAGAAAGGGTGCAGACGAGATCACCAAGGCTGCAAAGAACAACTCATCATCGATTCGGTAATACTAAAACAGGCGCAGAAGGAACAGCGCAACATCTACACGGCTTTCGTAGATTATAGGAAAGCATTTGATAGCGTTCCACATTCCTGGCTTGTTAAAGTTTTGCAAATTTACAAAGTACACCCCACTCTTGTTACTTTTCTTGAATCATCGATGAAGCACTGGCGAACGAACCTTCATTTACATATAAATGGTCAATACCTCGAAACTGATGAAATTTCTATCCGTAGGGGGATCTTCCAGGGTGACTCCCTGAGTCCACTTTGGTTTTGTTTGGCAATGAATCCACTTTCCAAGCTACTTAACGATACGGATTACGGCTTCAAAATCAAAGCCAACAGGAACACTAGCTAAACTGTTTCCCACCTTTTATACATGGATGACATCAAAATATACGCATCAAACCAGCGTCAAATTCAACATTTACTTAATATCACTGAAAATTTTTCCAGTGATATACAAATGGAATTTGGATTAGACAAGTGCAAAACCTTGAATATCGAGAAGGGTAAAATCGTTAACGGAGATGTGTTACTACCTAATGGGAACATTATAAATGCCATGCAAAATGGTGAAACCTACAAATATCTAGGATTTCAGCAAGCTAAGCTACTAGACCAGAAGCAAGCAAAAACCAAAATTCGAGGACAGTTCACTCAAAGGATAACTGCTTTATTGAAATCCCAGTTGAACGCAGGAAATCTTGCCAAAGCAATTAACACCTACGCCATACCGGTCCTGACATACTCATTTGGAATTCTGAAGTGGACAAAAACAGAACTGGAAGATATTCAAAGAACAATGCGAACCATGATGACCAAACACAAATGTCACCACCCGACATCATCAGTTAATAGGACCACACTACCAAGAAAAGAGGGAGGGAGAGCTCTAACGGACATAGTTAATTTACATTACAAACAAATATCCCAACTTCAAAAATTCTTCATTGGCAAGGCTCAAACATCTAAATTGCATGAGCTGGTCGCGAAAGCAGATAAAAACTATTTCCCCTTAGATCTTGTAAACCCTGATAATAAACATGAAATCGTTACAGACTCTGACAAACAGGCAGAGTGGACCCAGAAAGCGCTCCATGGTCGACATCATCACGACCTCAATCAACCATATATCGACAAGGAAGCATCAAATAAGTGGCTCTCTGATGGAACATTGTTTCCGGAAACAGAAGGATTTATGATGGCGATCCAAGACCAAGTAATTAATACCAATAATTACAAGAAATTTGTTATAAGAGATCCAAACATCGTGTCGGACAAGTGCAGAAGGTGTCAACAAACAACAGAGACGATACAACACATTACGTCGGGATGTTCAGCCATAGCTAACATTGATTACCTACGCAGGCACAATCAACTTTGTAACATCATCCATCAGAAGTTGGCCAACAAATTTGGATTAATTAACACCTACACGCCTTATTACAAGTACCATCCGCATGCAGTTCTAGAGAATGCTGATTTTAGACTATACTACGATAGGTCAATTATCACCGATAGACGGGTGACGAATAACCGGCCTGATATTGTAGTTGTGGATAAAAAAGCTAACTCGGTTCTCCTGGTGGATGTTGCTGAACCCAATAACAACAATATTTTAGACAAATACAACGAAAAAATTGCAAAATACACCGATCTTGCAATTGAGGTAAGACAGATGTGGCATGCAGAGAAAGTAGAGGTGGTGCCGGTCATCGTTTCATCTACGGGACTAATCCCCAAAACTCTACAAGACAGCCTCACCAAACTAGGTCTTCACAAAAACACATATATCGATCTGCAGAAGGCTGCAATTTTGAATACTTGTCACACTGTCCGTAAATTTCTAAATATGTAAATGCTGTGCCTAAGCCCATTTGCGTTCACACACGCTCGGGATAGGTGAACAATACCAGCAAGAGCTGAGCAAGAGTACACTTGAGTTGGAAATAATAATAATAATAATAATAATAAGCCCGTGGGGGTACTGGTCCCCTATCGGGCGCTTCCACAGGTGGTGGATAGGGGAATGCCTTTTAGATATAGAAGGTATCGAGGAAATTAAATACCTCGGAGCGAACCAAAACCAGTTAGTTTCAGGACACGATGGTCTCCATGTAAGGAGCGGTACTCCGACAGCGTCTGTTCTCCATGTAAGGAGCGGCTGAATCAGCACCTGGCAGTAGGTCTAAAATGCGACAATCATGATGTCGAATTGTAAAAAAAGATTACCCCAGGTGGGTAGAGCTAAATGCTCAGAATCCCACACTGCTAGTGTACCTAGTACATCGGCTGTCTGCTCCACGGATTCTGGGGGGAGCAATAATTCGATTGTAAATTCCGGGACCTTAAATCTCAGGAATCGTCAGGTGAATCGACATTGCAACACCTTAAACTCTTGTCGCGTTCAAGTTGGTGCTAGAAGGGCTTGTTCGAAAAATGATTTACCTTCTTCCTCGGTTAGCGGTAGGCGCAGCGTGACACCGAGTAGGGCTACTGCGAACCACACTCAGGGGGAAAACAACATCGATCCTCCGCCACCGGCTTCTGATGTTTCTGGAGTGACGCAAGTCGGCACATCTACGACCACAAAAGCCGGAAAGCCCAGGAAGCGCATGAAGTGGACTATCGAGCTAAACTCATTCATTATGCGCTCCTACTTTAAAATCACCAAGATGGAAACTGATATGACGACATACAGATACGCCCTCCACCGTGCATTCATTGAACATTTTCCAGAATTTCACCATCTCACGGAACAGCGTATTGCTGACCAACGTCGAAGTATTGTGAGAAACAATCTACTACCCGGTCCGACGTTGCAACAAATTCGAGGTGAAGTCCTTCTTGACCTTCAAGATGGAGAGAATGACATAATTACCGATCAGGATACACATATATCGGGGAATGCACAAGGAAACCACAATGGCGTTGAGGAAATAAACAATGATTGCGACAAAACCACCGATAATGACTATAATACCGAACTTTGTAAAGCACTAGCGGAATTTAATGGCACCAACCCAATACACCGGCCAAAACTACCTAAGCTTCGAACCAATAAGAGCACTAACAGCATACTAGCAGCTGTGAACTTACTACTGCAGAACCATGCCAAAGACTGCGAAGCGCTGGAACAACTTCACACTCTCATCTATTGTGGAGCGGTAGCAGTGCTTCGAAGTCACAATCAACAAATCCAATCCCCAAAGAACAATCGGGGTAAAGACTACAAACAGCTCAAGCCTTGGTGGCAACGCCGGCTGGAAAAGTCCATTGATGACATCAGAAGGGAATTGGGGCAGCTAACAGAGTTTAAAAACAACTTGAAACCGTCTAGGCGCTTAACAAACAGAGTGAGAAAGATCTATCGAAAAATCAAAACTTTTACAGGTCACCCACAACATAAACAACATGTATGTGAATATATGGATTTACTCAGGCAAAAGTTAAAGGCAAAATCCAAACGTTTGTCACGATATGTCAAGTGCACGAAAAGGAAACAACAAAACTACTTATTCAATAACAATCAGAAGTTATTTTACAGGCAACTAAGCGGTACAGTAAACAATCACAACCAAAGTCTTCCAAATAAAGATGAGCTAACGGAGTACTGGTCTTCTTTATGGTCGAACCCTATCGAACACAAATCCAACGCTCACTGGATAAGAACTGAGGAGGGAAAAATGAACATTGGACCAATGCCTTTCGTTAACTTGACAACAAGCGAGGTAACCGAAGCTATAAAGAGCACCAGTAGTTGGAAGACACCAGGAGTTGACAATGTCCAAAACTTCTGGTATAAGAAGTTTGACAGTCTGCATGAAGCAATAGCAAGATCATTTACACATATTCTGCAACATCCAGAAGATACACCACCATTTCTGACACTGGGTTCGACCCACTTGCTTCCCAAAACGCATCAAACTCACGATCCTACGCAGTATAGACCTATAACATGCCTTCCAACTATATATAAAATATTAACGTCTTGCATTACTAACCGTATTTACAGACATGCGGATCATAACAACATCTTGTCGGAAGAACAGAAAGGGTGCAGACGAGATCATCAAGGCTGCAAAGAACAGCTCATCATCGATTCGGTAATACTAAAACAGGCGCAGAAGGAACAGCGCAACATCTACACGGCTTTCGTAGATTATAGGAAAGCATTTGATAGCGTTCCACATTCCTGGCTTGTTAAAGTTTTGCAAATTTACAAAGTACACCCCACTCTTGTTACTTTTTTTGAATCATCGATGAAGCACTGGCGAACGAACCATCATTTACAAATAAATGGTCAATACCTCGTAACTGATGAAATTTCTATCCGTAGGGGGATCTTCCAGGGCGACTCCCTGAGTCCACTTTGGTTTTGTTTGGCAATGAATCCACTTTCCAAGCTACTTAACGATACGGATTACGGCTTTAAAATCAAAGCCAACAGGAACACTAGCTGCACTGTTTCCCACCTTTTATACATGGATGACATCAAAATATACGCATCAAACCAGCGTCAAATTCAACATTTACTTAATATCACTGAAAATTTTTCCAGTGATATACAAATGGGATTTGGATTAGACAAGTGCAAAACCTTGAATATCGAGAAGGGTAAAATCGTTAACGGAGATGTGTTACTACCTAATGGGAACATTATAAATGCCATGCAAAATGGTGAAACCTACAAATATCTAGGATTTCAGCAAGCTAAGCTACTAGACCAGAAGCAAGCAAAAACCAAAATTCGAGGACAGTTCACTCAAAGGATAACTGCTTTATTGAAATCCCATTTGAACGCAGGAAATCTTGCCAAAACAATTAACACCTACGCCATACCGGTCCTGGCATACTCATTTGGGATTCTGAAGTGGACAAAAACAGAACTGGAAGATATTCAAAGAACAACGCGAACCATGATGACCAAACACAAATGTCACCACCCGACATCATCAGTTATTAGGACCACACTACCAAGAAAAGAGGGAGGAAGAGCTCTAACGGACATAGTTAATTTACATTACAAACAAATATCTCAACTCCAAAAATACTTCATTGGCAAGGCTCAAACATCCAAACTGCATGAGCTGGTCGCGAAAGCAGATAAAGGCTATTCCCCCTTAGATCTTGTAAATCCTGATAATAAACTTGAAATCGTTACAGACTCTGACAAACAGGCTGAGTGGGCCCAGAAAGCGCTCCATGGTCGACATCATCACGACCTAAATCAACCATATATTGACAAGGAAGCATCAAATAAGTGGCTCTCTGATGGATCATTGTTTCCAGAAACAGAAGGATTTATGATGGCGATCCAAGACCAAGTAATTACTACTAATAATTACAAGAAATTTATTATAAGAGATCCAAATATCGTGTCGGACAAGTGCAGAAGGTGTCAACAAACAACAGAGACGATACAACACATTACGTCGGGATGTTCAGCCATAGCTAACATTGATTACCTACGCAGGCACAATCAACTGTGCAACATCATTCATCAGAAGTTGGCCAACAAATTTGGATTAGTTAACACCTACACGCCTTATTACAAGTACCATCCGCATGCAGTTCTAGAGAATGCTGATTTTAGACTATACTACGATAGGTCAATTATCACCGATAGACGGGTGACGAATAACCGGCCTGATATTGTAGTGGTGGATAAAAAAGCTAACTCGGTTCTTCTAGTTGATGTTGCTGTACCCAATAACAACAATATGTTAGACAAATACAACGAGAAAATTGCAAAATACACCGATCTTGCAATTGAGGTAGGACAAATGTGGCATGCAGAGAAAGTAGAGGTGGTGCCGGTCATCGTTTCATCTACGGGACTTATCCCCAAAACTCTACAAGACAGCCTCACCAAACTAGGTCTTCACAAAAACACATACATCGATCTGCAGAAGGCTGCAATTTTGAATACTTGTCACACTGTCCGTAAATTTCTAAATGTGTAACTGCTGTGCCTAATCCCATTTGCGTTTACAAACGCTCGGGATAGGTGAACATTACCAGCAAGAGCTGAGCAAGAGTACACTTGAGTTGGGAATAATAATAATAATAATAATAATAATAATAATAATAATAATAATAATAATAATAATAATAATAATAATAATAATAATAATAATAATAATAATAATAATAATAATAATAATAATAATAATAATAATAATAATATTAATAATAATAATAATAATAATAATAAAAATAATAATAATAATAACCGGTGAATGCACCAGGAGACCACAATGGCGTTGAGGAAATAAACAATGATTGCGACAAAACCACCGATAATGACTATAATACCGAACTTTGTAAAGCACTAGCGGAATTTAATGGCACCAACCCAATACACCGGCCAAAATTACCAAAGCTGCGAACCAATAAGAGCACTAACAGCATACTAGCAGCTGTGAACTTACTACTGCAGAACCATGCTAAAGACTGCGAAGCGCTGGAACAACTTCACACTCTCATCTATTGTGGAGCGGTAGCAGTGCTTCGAAGTCACAATCAACAAATCCAATCCCCAGAGAACAATCGGGGTAAAGACTACAAACAGCTCAAGCCTTGGTGGCACCGCCGGCTGGAAAAGTCCATTGATGACATCAGAAGGGAATTGGGGCAGCTAACAGAGTTTAAAAACAACTTGAAACCGTCTAGGCGCTTAACAAACAGAGTGAGAAAGATCTATCGAAAAATCAAAACTTTTACAGGTCACCCACAACATAAACAACATGTATGTGAATATATGGATTTACTCAGGCAAAAGTTAAAGGCAAAATCCAAACGTTTGTCACGATATGTCAAGTGCACGAAAAGGAAACAACAAAACTACTTGTTTGGACACGAAGGGTACGTGAATTCAATGTGGACTGTATAGTTTGATACGTTACTTTATTAATTATATTTCATTTAACAACTTGCAAAATAAAAATGATAAAAATGGCGGAAAAACTCATCTGACATATATGTATTGTCAAAAAAAAACTCACTACACACTATGTTTTTTCTTTATCTCAAAAATAAGGGCACGTTCCGGTCTTGGGACACACAAGGGTGCGTTCACATTGTTCTGGTTATCAGAACACTACTTATTCAATAACAATCAGAAGTTATTTTACAGGCAACTAAGCGGTACAGTAAACAATCACAACCAAAGTCTTCCAAATAAAGATGAGCTAACGGAGTACTGGTCTTCTTTATGGTCGAACCCTATCGAACATAAATCCAACGCTCACTGGATAAGAACTGAGGAGGAAAAAATAAACATTGAACCAATGCCTTTCGTTATCTTGACAACAAGCGAGGTAACCGAAGCTATAAAGAGCACCAGTAGTTGGAAGACACCAGGAGTTGACAATGTCCAAAACTTCTGGTATAAGAAGTTTGACAGTCTGCATGAAGCAATGGCAACATCATTTTCACATATTCTGCAACATCCAGAAGATACTCCACCATTTCTGACACTGGGTTCGACCCACTTGCTTCCCAAAACGCACCAAACTCACGATCCTACGCAGTATAGACCTATAACATGCCTTCCAACTATATATAAAATATTAACGTCTTGCATTACTAACCGTATTTACAGACATGCGGATCATAACAACATCTTGTCGGAAGAACAGAAAGGGTGCAGACGAGATCACCAAGGCTGCAAAGAACAACTCATCATCGATTCGGTAATACTAAAACAGGCGCAGAAGGAACAGCGCAACATCTACACGGCTTTCGTAGATTATAGGAAAGCATTTGATAGCGTTCCACATTCCTGGCTTGTTAAAGTTTTGCAAATTTACAAAGTACACCCCACTCTTGTTACTTTTCTTGAATCATCGATGAAGCACTGGCGAACGAACCTTCATTTACATATAAATGGTCAATACCTCGAAACTGATGAAATTTCTATCCGTAGGGGGATCTTCCAGGGCGACCTTCTGAGTCCACTTTGGTTTTGTTTGGCAATGAATCCACTTTCCAAGCTACTCAACGATACGGATTACAGCTTTAAAATCAAAGCCAACAGGAACACTAGCTGCACTGTTTCCCACCTTTTATACATGGATGACATCAAAATATACGCATCAAACCAGCGTCAAATTCAACATTTACTTAATATCACTGAAAAATTTTCCAGTGATATACAAATGGGATTTGGATTAGACAAGTGCAAAACCTTGAATATCGAGAAGGGTAAAATCGTTAACGGAGATGTGTTACTACCTAATGGGAACATTATAAATGCCATGCAAAATGGTGAAACCTACTAATATCTAGGATTTCAGCAAGCTAAGCTACTAGACCAGAAGCAAGCAAAAACCAAAATTCGAGGACAGTTCACTCAAAGGATAACTGCTTTATTGAAATCCCAGTTGAACGCAGGAAATCTTGCCAAAGCAATTAACACCTACGCCATACCGGTCCTGACATACTCATTTGGAATTCTGAAGTGGACAAAAACAGAACTGGAAGATATTCAAAGAACAACGCGAACCATGATGACCAAACACAAATGTCACCACCCGACATCATCAGTTATTAGGACCACACTACCAAGAAAAGAGGGAGAGAGAGCTCTAACGGACATAGTAAATTTACATTACAAACAAATATCCCAACTCCAAAAATTCTTCATTGGCAATGCTCAAACATCTAAATTGCATGAGTTGGTCGCGAAAGCAGATAAAAACTATTCCCCCTTTGGGTCTTGTAAACCCTGATAATAAACTTGAAATCGTTACAGACTCTGACAAACAGGCAGAGTGGGCCCAGAAAGCGCTCCATGGTCGACATCATCACGACCTCAATCAACCATATATCGACAAGGAAGCATCAAATAAGTGGCTCTCTGATGGAACATTGTTTCCAGAAACAGAATGATTTATGATGGCGATCCAAGACCAAGTAATTAATACCAATAATTACAAGAAATTTGTTATAAGAGATCCAAACATCGTGTCGGACAAGTGCAGAAGGTGTCAACAAACAACAGAGACGATACAACACATTACGTCGGGATGTTCAGCCATAGCTAACATTGATTACCTACGCAGGCACAATCAACTGTGCAACATCATTCATCAGAAGTTGGCCAACAAATTTGGATTAGTTAACACCTACACGCCTTATTACAAGTACCATCCGCATGCAGTTCTAGAGAATGCTGATTTTAGACTATACTACGATAGGTCAATTATCACCGATAGACGGGTGACGAATAACCGGCCTGATATTGTGGTTGTGGATAAAAACGCTAACTCGGTTCTCCTAGTGGATGTTGCTGTACCCAATAACAATAATATTTTAGACAAATACAACGAGAAAATTGCAAAATACACCGATCTTGCAATTGAGGTAGGACAGATGTGGCAGGCAGAGAAAGTAGAGGTGGTGCCGGTCATCGTTTCATCTACGGGACTAATCCCCAAAACTCTACAAGACAGCCTCACCAAACTAGGTCTTCACAAAAACACATACATCGATCTGCAGAAGGCTGCAATTTTGAATACTTGTCACACTGTTCGTAAATTTCTAAATATGTAACTGCTGTGCCTAATCCCATTTGCGTTTACACACGCTCGGGATAGGTGAACATTACCAGCAAGAGCTGAGCAAGAGTACACTTGAGTTGGAAATAATAATAATAATAATAAGAATTTCATTGCATGACATATACATTTTATCAAAATTATAGAATAATATGAAAATAAATATAAAACATGAAAAAAAAAAAGAAAAACTCCAATGTTTTATTCACAATATCAAAGGATGCAACTGATGGGGAACGACAATTAGCTGAATTAGTGATCTCAACATACACAAAATATTTATGGAAGACTGAATTTAACGTAGCAACGAAAACCGTGACTTTACGGTAGTACTGTCTTTTTTCCTGCAGTGCTGGACCGCTCGGAGGATTTTGTCTGGCACTACTTACTTGATCCCCAACAGATTGATATTATATAAAGGGTGATTCAT
Organism: Lochmaea crataegi; assembly: GCA_947563755.1. Classification (NCBI taxonomy): domain Eukaryota; kingdom Metazoa; phylum Arthropoda; class Insecta; order Coleoptera; family Chrysomelidae; genus Lochmaea; species Lochmaea crataegi. Next base: position 43,133,547 of record OX387424.1, read on the forward strand.
AATGAATTGTACACAGAGCAATGCGGTAGACTCCTGACGTCAAAATATGACGATTGGCCAAAGATGACCTCAGTAAAATGTTGATAGTTAACTATCTACAGGGTAGTAAAGTGACATTTTCCACCTCGAAAAACCCCAATTCCAAAAGTTCATCAATATCATTTCAAAATCATAGATAAAATATTTCAACTTCACCACCCTGTAGATTGTTAACTATCAACATTTTACTGATGTCTTATTTGGCCAATCGTCATATTTTGATGACAGGGTGTCTACCATTGCTCTGTGTACAATTCATTATCATGAATCACTTTGTATATGGACTAACTAAGATACTATACTAGATTAGATTTATTTGATGAAGATATGACCCTCGTGCTCTGGTTCTCAGGCAACCGTGACGTTGCTACAGTTTCCGAGTGCAACTTCATAATAGCTTAGAATTGACCTCTATGCGGAACATAATATACCGTCTGATATTGACAGAGTCTGCCAAAGCCAGAGTAAAACTGCTCTGAGATCTTTGACAGGTGACAGGCACCTCAAAATCAAAAAGCTCAAACTAGTGGAGCAAGAAGAATGTATATTATGTGAAATGGAAGACATACTTGCGAAATACATAGCAATAAAAGAATCCAGGGCACAACACCTAGGAGTCTACTGGATAGAAGAGGGATATTCACTCAAACTGAAGCTTGTGGATATCCTAAAATTCACCTAATTACAGTTACCTGTAAAAAATTGTCATATTTTAGTAAAGCGTGTTATCAATAGATGTCAAAGATAATAGTTCAATATACTATTATATAACGCATTATAATAGTAGGTAGGGGAGACCGGGGCTAGTCGCCGCACTTTTAAGTTTTTAGTTTGTATGCTTTGACATGTTTGCTCTAAGCAACTATAAGCAGGTCTGATGGATGCACCTATGGCTTACGCCTGTTTTTGTTAGCCTAATTTTTTTCAGCGCGAAATATATTTTTTTTAATTAATATTTTTTTAATGTGATGAGAGTTGCGGCAACATACCCCGCCTTGGGGCAAATTGCCGCCCGAACGGGGCATGTTGCCGCACGATTCTAATTATTTTGTTTTATTGAATAAAAAGGCATCCTCAGTATAAGGTTTATTTTTTTAACGTAAATACAAAAAATGAGATATTCATAGGACATTGATTATCAGTCGCTCAGACAATGAATACACAGAAAAACAGACTGGTCTTCCCCAGCACATTCAGAATGTGCCCACTTTTTGCAGGAAACACATCTTATCCGTCCTTCTCCAGGTCTACTATTTTTGTATGTGTCAAAACAATAGAGACTCAGACAGTTTTCGTCTCCATCGTCTTCGCTGCTAGAACTACTAGCTGTTTTGGTTGGCATGGGCTTCTTCTTCTTACTTCTTTTCTTCGGTAAACTTTCCTTCCTCTTATTTCCATCATCTTCAAATGCTTTTTTTCTTGATGGGACCTTCTTATTCTGCTCTTCTCTAAGGGCCTCTTTGATAGGCGTGTCTGTCAATATGGCTGTTTTTCGTTGTTTTCTGCCTCGTTTTGATAATTTTTTACTAGAAGCAGCTTTTGGAAGAGGCCTCAGTTTCAGAGGCGTCACTTGCTTTTCAGGAGTGACTTCCCCCAAGTCCATAGGTGAACCTATCAAGGTTTTTGAGCAACATTCTTCTAGACCATCGCGTGAAGTTCCTGGTTTAGGTTCAAAATCGATTAATGTTTGACAAGCTCCTGAGGTTCCTGGTATATCGATTATTTCTTGACAAGTTCTTGAGGTTCCTGGTGAAGAATCCTTCTGAGTATTCGCAAGCACATGATTATCCTGACCTCGATCTGCAATTTATGTTCTGGTCTCCTCATGTTCGTTTAAGTGACCCTCTGCATATGGACGATTTGTCGAATAAGATGGCAGAAATTCTTCTTCCGGGAATATATCCTTGTTCAAAGGATAAATACCTGTAACCTGAAACCCTGCCGTGATATTTTTAGGGGTTATTGCTAGCGGCAATGATGTTGCAACGATATTTGGAATGTCATATATAGACATCGTTGTGCCAGGATGATTTGTAATCCAAGAATCGCAAGCAGTGTTCACATATTTTTTCAGTGGCCCATAGACAGATCTATCGAGGGGTTGCAGTTTATGCGAACAGTGCGGGGGGAAGGACAACACTGTTACCCCGTTTTCTTTCAGGAAGTCTAAAGCAGCAATGGACAGATGTGAATCATGGTTATCAAGCAACAGAAGATCTGGTTTCTGTACAGAACATTTGGTGTGCTTGACAAAATGCTTACACCAATCTAAAAAATGGTTTGCTGTCATCCATCCTGAAGGATTCGCACTTCCACAGCTTCCTGGCGGAGCACTGGCTAACATATGTGGCCTGAAATTTACTCTAGGAAATATAAAGTATGGTGGAACACTATTTCCTAGAGCCGAGACTGCAACAGCCAAAGTATCACTATAATGTCCCTCTTTCTTGTGAAGTAATTCTTCCAATTTGTTTGAAGCCTCTCCTGGGTACGATCCTGTCTGGTTTTTGGACGGTAGTGATACCAGTCTCGTCCATATTATATATATATATATATCTTCTGGCCCAATTTTAAGACGATTTAGAACAGTGCTTAGGTTAACGAAGAATTGTTTTACATTGGACTTATTGAAACTGGTAGCTCTTGCCAAACTAGTCGCTTCTGGAGTTCGGATGGATAGTTCCCTATGGCACTTCATAAAAAAAGTGAACTAGTCTTCACCGGCCATTTTTTTGGCATCCCATTGTGGAGGATATTTTAATTTCAGTGCCACAGCATAATCATATAAGCAAAAGCTCTTACTTGCTTTGGTGATGTAACATAATATATATCTGCAGCTGTGAGAAGGTAATTCGCCAAAAGAGTTACTTGCTCGTCACTGAAAACCTAAAAATGTTCAATCCTTATTAAAAAATAAAAAATAAATAAAACCACCTTTTACCTGTCGTGGTTTAGAATATCCGACATGTGTTGTTGGCATCTCGATAAGCCCATTTAGGTCATCTTGGCTTACTTTCAGTAAAAATCTTCTCAGAGTTCTCTCCGAAATGTCAAAGTCCCTCCGCTGCACCCCTTATTGATCTATTTTCTAATATTACCAGAAAAGCTGCTCTTATATAATATGAGGCGGAGTCGTGCCTCGGTCTGTCTTTCTTTTATAGTTTCTCATAATTCTACAAATTAATTTAAAAAAAAAATTATTTAGAATGAAATTCGACACCGAGTAGGTTGCCAAACACTCGGGACAAATTGCCGCATGCGGCAATTTACCCCGGGCGTAATGTGGCGTTTAACCCCAAAGGTACTTTTGACAAACTTGGTGTTTTTTCACCTTGAAATATAGATAAAAACACAGTTCTAAAAATCGTGTTGTCAAGCAGAAAGTTCAACAATGAAAATGAGATATTGCGCATTTTCGTATCACTAATATTCAAAAAGATATTACAAAGTAACTGTAAAGGTAAAAATTTACTTACGCGTACTGCGTGTATCACTGAAGCACGTCCGCACTTCACAACTGCGCTAACATGACTGAAACTCTCCACAAAGAGAAGGTTATTGGTATCTAGGATGGGATAACTTGAGGTCCCAGCTTTGCCGGATGTAACATTAAAAAAGAAAATCTGATGCGGCAACAAGCCCCGGTCTCTACTATTATCTTTGACATCTATACTGAAATTTCTTCAAGAAATAGGTCTGAAAGGAACTGGCTAGCTTCTGAAACATTCCTCGGGAGCTAAGTAGAGGAAAGGGGGCACAATAAATATTTGAGGTCTCAGTAAAAATGCCACCGCAGTTTACTTACATACCTGCATCATATTTGATATAGGCTTTAAAATATAAAAATCGTTGAACGCCATCAAAAAGTGGTTGCTTCAGATAATTCGTCTGCTGCTTCGATCCACTGTCAATCAGTACGTTTTGTCCAGTTTTGTCGCTTAAAATTTGGTTAGAAGGTGCGTATTTTATTTTGTCTCTTCAATATTACGTCAGCTTTATTTGTGCGTTATTTAAAAAAACTGATCTTTCAAAAGCAAATATCCTGAACAAACTAACCACCCGCTGCAAAGAGCTTTTGCGACTTATTCATTGATCCATTTTATTTTGAACACCAGAACGTGATATAACATATGGCACATGCTTACTTTGAATAGAGATATAGTAAAATTAATACCTATTTAGAGGTACCAGCCGTTTTAGTAACTTAACGTATGCGGCTTCTTGAACCATCTGACATTAACATGAAATCAAAATTTGACGTAATTTCAAAAACGTGACATCTAATAAATTAGTTACGACGTTCATTTTTGTTGGTAATTTTTTGTTTCAACCGATTTATTAATAATAAATAAGGATGGTCTTATTCTAAATGGGTATAAAATTTACTATAGAGTCATTCGATGTCGAATACGATCTACAATTCGATCGTATCGGATCACCCCGTTCTACGAGTCTTTCAAAGTGAAATTAGTCGAAAATGTTTTTTTTTACTTTGTCGACGGAATTAATTTGGTATTTGGCAGATTAAAAAAACTCCTTTTTACAATTTTGACATTTGATTTTTTTCTTTGCTAAAATGTCATGCAAGATACCAGTTTGCCACTGGGAATTTGTTCTCGAATTCATGAATAGAGATTTTGCAAATGACAGGTTCATTGGGGCCTCATCAGGAAGGGATAAGCCGGTCAAGGGTCAAGCATAATAGTTTTGGTTATACCATCATCAGGCCAACATGATCAATGTAACATCGGTGGTTTTCCAACTATAATGGCGTAGTATGCTGATGTTTAATTGGAACACATCTTATATTTCATACTGAGTTGGTATCCGTTGCGCGTATCACGCAAAAGCAGTTCTTTTCAAAGTGCCCGATTGTGCGATGTTGAGCATTGTGACACATAATGTGCTCTTGTGCTATTATTAGAAAACAAAGATCAGTTGCTGTTATGTAACCTACAAATTTGTGTTTGTAAAATAATAGGTATATTTATTTATTTCATGGATTCAACTTACATCTCACAGCTAATAATAATCAATTAAAATGAAAATAAAACTGTTGTAATAAACAGAAAATCTGTATTAACAATAAAATGACTAATTTATGCAATTTTTAAATTTTGGATTGATCTTTCCAATGAATTTAAATCCCAAATGATCAACTGCCCATCAGCTCCAGAAGTGGAAATTTTCTTAGTTTTTTCTTTATTACCTGTGTAAATACACATACAAGTTATGGCATTTTGATGGATCGAGTCCAAACTGGTATCAGAGGTTTCAGTACGTGCCTAAAAATTAAAATGTGAAAGCTTACATTTTTCTAGAATATGATTTAAACAACAAAAAAAAAGAAGCTGATTTTAAAATCCTAATCTACAAACTGTCTAATATCTGACCCTAGGTTTCAACTTCGCCTGATCATTGAAACTGAAAAAAACCGATTAAATGGACGAAAAGGTAACTATTATGGAGAACAATACATAGCGGGAAAACTAAAAATGCTGCTTTTGGTTTTTTAAGCATAAAATTTTCAAATACAAAAAAATATCCAAGAATGTGAAAGGAAAGTTTTATTTGATCACAAATTCGCTATAGCCACAGTACATAGACAATGAATAGTAGGTTAACTCGTCGTCGGTACTATCATGTAGCGCTGATAGACTTGCCAAAAACCGGTCGTTAAAACACGTGTGTCGTATATACAGGGGTCGCGCGAATTACTACCTTCATAGCTTGTTGATTGGGCTGATAGAAATGTATGTTGTTGGAAAACTATTTCAAAAAACTATATTGTTTTGCTATGCACGGTATCTACTCCATCCCAAGATATTTCGTTTTAACTTAACACCAACATGATTGATTCAAGAGAAAAACCCTCAGCAGGTAGTCATTAATCCGATAAGAATAGTATAGTATCCTACTCTTTTCTTCAAATAGATAATGCCTAATAGGATGATTATTTTACAACTGAAATATTTGGATGGTAGAATAATATTGTTTTAGTATTTTAATTTTACCGACTACGGATCTGTTAATGTTTACTGAACAATGGGGGATTTATAAACTGTTATTATTAAATCCTTAAGACCAGATACCGAATCAATGAAATATTATGAAATATACTTTATGTTCTAGTATTTAATTGGGAACATCAAATTATAAGAAATAAACTAGAATCATTGATTAGAATAACTTCTACTATATTATATAAATGAAATATTTGTAATTCATCAAAAATGTACAAATAAACTCGTATATAAATGTAGAATAAAACAAATCTACATGTACCTATACCTTACAATATGAAAATAGAAAACATGAGAAACTATTTAAAATCGTTAAAAATTATACCAGATTCTATAACATTCTTACAAATGTTGTAAAATTGTATTAGGTTTATGAGATTTTTTTTAATTTTCATTTCGCGATTTGAGAATTTTATTGTGTACGCACTCTTGTATAGAGAGATAAGAAATAACTTAATGGAAAATGTTTACAAGGATGCATAAATGATGTTTTAAAAAAAATGTAATGTCGCTCCGATACAATTTTTACATGCACACAACACATTCGCGGCATTTTCTTTTTAATAAATATCACGTAATATTAATTAAATAATTCACTGTAAAGAGAGTACAGCATTTATACTACTAACTATACGACACATGGTATCTGTCTATCGCTCGATTGGGAGCTTCAAGATCCCAAAAAAGAGTAGCATCGGAGACCAAGTGAGATAGACATTGTGCTGGGAGGAGCTTAGAGTGAACCTACTATTCATCGTCTATATAGAGTGATATATCAATAAATCTTCGATACGACGTTTTGTGTCGTCTCGAAGCTAAGATCAATATTTTTTTTAAATACGGACCTGCTTCTTTCATTACAATTAAATAAAGTGATATATTGCACTCAAGGTTTTCATGAAGTTTTATCTGGAAGAGCTTATAACATCCATTAAAACAATTTTTAAATATGGTCCTGTCGTAGTTTTTTTGGAAACTTGTTTTGAGTTCGGACATTACCAATTAATTTCAATAAAAAATTTGCCTCAACAAAATGTTTTCTTATTTCAAAAGTTGGAGTGTAAATGTTACAGTATTCCCTAAAAGTACAGAAATTATCCAGGAATTGTTATTGCTCAAATAAATTTTTAGTAAGGCTCTCGGTACATTCTTACAAAATCAAAACAGTTTCACAAAAGAATCACGATAGGAATTTCTGAATTTGAATTTTAAAGATTGACTAATAATTGTAATAAAAGATACTGGTCAGTATTTATAAAAAGATTGATATTAGCCTTGTGGAGACACAAAACGTCGTATCGAAGATTCATTGGCACATGGCTATAGTAAATTTTTATCACAAATAAAATTTTGCTTCTCCATTTTTTTATTTAAAAAGTTTTTGCTTAAAAAAAACCAAAAGCAGCATTTTTAGTTTTTTCTGTATAATTCAAGAATGGAGAGTCTGTAATTTTTTTAACAAATATAATGTTCTCCATAATAGTTACCTATTTGTACATTTAATTGTCTTCATATCTATTATTACGGTTTAGAATATAGTAATATTACCATTATATGATAAAAAAAAACAGCCTGTAGACTGTACTACTTAGTTCAATATTGATGATATTATGAATGGCTAATGTGTTACTTAACTGACCTGTTTGTCTAAAGAATGAAACATTCTCATCGCAGATATTCCTCCACTTTCCTTCTTTTGGGAAGCATCCAATTTTGCAACAAATGCAAACTGGCCATTATCTCCAAGTCCATATATAATTGGAATACAGCTGTGTCCAGCAGCTACTATTGACTTGTTGGTAATCCAGGTACAACTTAAAAATGGTAAAAATTCAGTACGAAGTTTTTGTACAGCATTACCTTTACTTGCATCGGAGAAGTTGATTGAAGAATCATGTGCAACCTAAAAATATATAAAGTTTTCAAAATGTAAAAATACCACTAAGTATTTTAGGAATTACCCAGCACATCTTGTTCCCATCAGGAGAGAAACTAATGCTGTGGACCCATCCACCTCCAGTATTAGAATTAACATACTCAACCATGAGTTGTCCCAATGGCATCTTTGAACCCCAAACAGTTGGTTCAGGAGTCTTCTCAATATCTTTAATGTAAGCAGAAAATACTCTAACTTTGAAATCAGATGAACCTGCAGCAAGAAGTACATTATTTGGATGCCAATCTAGGCAAGTTACAGTAGACCTAATAGGTTTTTTAATGTGCTTGGAAACCCACCAATTGTTCTCAGATTCAAAATAACAAACTGAAATTAAGCGAGCTCCTGAACCAACTGCAAATTTATTCTCATCTGGTGACCACTTTACACATGTTGCAGCTCTATTTATTCTCAACAAAACTAAAGTTGGCTTCCACTTATTGTCTTTATCTAGATTCCATACATAAGCATTACGATCAGCAGCACATGTTACAATTCGGTTTGTATTTGGAGCCCAATCAATGCCCATGACTCGCAAATCATGTTGGTTTAAGGTATCCAGAATTTTCCATTCAGCTCCATTTCTTTTGTATATATGAACTTCATGGTTGTTTGGAGAAAATGCGATTTCTGAAACATTAAATTTTGTTAATATTATAACATTGCTGAGAATAAGGCAGATAGTATGAGTCATAGATAAGATTAAAAAATTAGTCATTCCTTGAAATGCCCGAAATTAATATCAAAGTCCTTACGTGTTTTATCCTTATTCCAAGCATGGCACGTTATCGGTGCTATGATATTTCCAAATCTATGTTGTTCAGTCATCTAAAAAATCATAAAATTATATGAAAGAGGGTGTGGGTCTATACTTCAAATTTATGCGTTCAACTTACGTTTTTTATAATAGAATATCACTTTAATCTTTATTCGTGGACTCTGGTCAGTCAACACGAATTTAACTTCTAATAACTCAAGTTTGTATTAAGTCGGAAATCAAGTAGAAAAATGAGACATTAGTTCAACTCATAAATAAATATTGATGATAAAATTCTGGTATAAAACAACAAAGTGACAAATGTCAGTATATAAGCAGATATAAGGTTTTATCTATGCAAATGTCCAAAATGACAGATAAAGGTGGTGCGATGCGTGGCGATACTTGTTTTCAATAACAGCACCGCAAAAGTAGGTTATTTGTGAACAACATCTTAAGAAAAATAGCGGTATGCTTCTAATTACCATTGATTTCATTCAGTTGCATAACTTTGATTTATAATTCTAACTGAAACTGAAATTATATGTTAATATCTTTATTAAAAGTTAAAAGTATTGAAAACGGGGTCAGTGATTCAAAACTCTGATGTAATCCATTATTCACAAATAAGATGTGACACGCAAAATTGCCTGAAGAAACCATGGTATATTTGAACTACTCACGTACTCCTACAATCTTAACCTTAAAGTTTCTTTGAACAAACTGAAATGTTGAAATGTTTTTAGGATAATTACATAATTTTGAATAAAACATGTCTGAATCTGCTGTAGTTATAAAAGCTAAGCCCGTAAGAAAAGTATTTAAAGCTACAAAAGTTACAAAAATTCCACAATCTTTGTTAAACAATCCAAAACTTCAAGCTGCAATTGAAAGTTTGCCTAAAAACTATAATTTTGAAATTCCAAAAACCATATGGCGAATACAAGAATTGAAAGCAAAGACTGTCGCTTTACAAATGCCAGAAGGTTTACTGCTTTATTCCACAACCATAGCTGATATTATAAAAGAATTTTCTGGAGCAGACTCCATTATAATGGGAGATGTTACATATGGAGCATGTTGTATAGATGACTTAACCGCCAAAGCTTTGGGCGTTGAATTATTAGTTCATTATGGACATAGTTGTTTAGTTCCTGCAGATCAAACATCTGGAATAAAAGTTTTATACATATTTGTTGACATAAAAATAGATCCTTTACATTTTATTGAAACTATCAAGCTAAACTTCAAGGCTTCTACTAAAGTAGCTCTTGTAAGCACAATACAATTTGTAACTACTCTTCAGGCTGCAGCTAATAAATTAAAAGAATTTGGTTATGATGTTTCTATACCGCAGTTTCGACCATTATCTCCTGGAGAAATATTGGGCTGTACAGCTCCTGTTTTGAAATGTGCTGAAGTTGTTATATACCTGGGTGATGGTCGATTTCATTTGGAAGCAGCAATGATTGCAAATCCTAAAGTTGAAGCATATAAATATGATCCCTACTCTAAGGAATTTACAAGAGAGTACTATGATCATATAGAAATGGAAAAAGTCAGGCAAATTTGTATTAAAGAAGCAGCTGAAGCAGGTACTTTTGGAGTAATTATGGGAACATTGGGCAGACAAGGTGAATATTTAATAATACACTACAATCAACAACTACTTTTTTTATTATATACTGAGTGGTTCTGCTATATCACATTGTAGTGAAAAAGTTATGTTTAGTAATTGACAAATCAAAGAAATAACATATTTCACTTTTATAGGTAACCCCAATGTTGTAGATCATTTGAGAAAAAGATTAGAAGAAAGTAACAAGAAAACTGTCATTATACTGCTTTCGGAAATTTTTCCCAACAAAATAGATCTTTTTGAAAATATTGATGCTTTTGTACAGATAGCTTGTCCACGTCTATCTATTGATTGGGGAAAGGCATTTTCCAAACCAGTTATAACTCCATATGAAGCTTCCATTGTCATTGGAGATGCAAAATGGCATAAAGAAAACAATAGTTATCCAATGGATTTTTATGCTAATGCCAGTTTAGGTCCTTGGACTCCTAACCATAAGCCAGATGCTGATGGAATTAATAAATGTTGTGGTAAATGCATATAGATCTTATAATATCAATGAAAATGGGATTAGCAAGAATCTATTCTACAAATTGAATCAGTAAACATATTAGATAGTTATTGGAAACATGAGTATTTGTGATGACATTATATAAATATTGCTTGAAATTGGAACAAACTTAACATTGAGTTATTGAAACCCTATAATGACTTTATATATTGTAAGGTTTTTTTTTTCGGGCCGAGATGGGAAACTCATGTTCGAAACAGTGTTGCACTCATCCCCAAGGGGATGCATACCAACCAAGCCCACCTCAAACTCGCCGTTACCCCCGCCTCGGAATCACTACCCTAGCCATACTTCGAGACGGGCGGCGGTCCCTCGCACACTCTCCACTCACACCGTCGTCTTCTCCACTTTCACTCCTACCTCTCATGCCATATCGAGTCGTTCTCTCCCCTAACCATGCTCACTACTACTCCACTTACCTCCTCGCCCCTCAATATTATTTCCACCACATGTTCTCCCAATACACTGCCTCCCCTAGTTTCCTCTCCAACTTCTTCAGCACTTTCTCATTCCTCCAGCACTAAACTCATGCCCCACATCATCCTCCACATATATTGTAAGGTAGTACTTTCTTTTTCAAAATTTAACCTTACTTTTTTTCAAGTAATGCGCTAATATAATGTGCTTGTCTGGTTGTGTCGTTACCAGAAATATTATTTCTCGGCCAAATTTCAAATTTGTTGGAGGTAGGACCTTTAGTGACAAAAAAAAGAAACCGGAAAAGTTAGACTAGGTTATGTGAATAATGAAGGGATGATAGCTGCCCTGAGAATAAACAATACTTTGGATAGATTTTAGTTTTGTATTTATTTAATCATACTTTTTATTATAAACAGTCATATATAGCTTTTAAAATACCTAAGCAATTAAAACAACATCAAAAAAGCACTAAATCAAAAAACTATTAAGAACCACACGTTGTGCAGAAAATGCTTGTCTATCTCAGGGCAACTGTCAGATGACATGCTGTGGACTTGCCCTATTGTGCACAAATATTAAGAGTGCACTATTACTGCTTGACCTTATAAAAGTTCCAATAACTCAATATTGTCTTATTTCATGGGTAATGAATGAAACATTAATAATTAAACTATGTACATATAGGCTAGAAAGTGAACAAGCATTTTCTTATATACATTCTTGATTTAATATGATACAATATAACACAGGACTGAAATTTTTTATAATACCAATTCTATTATTTTTTTCCATAAATGAGAGCCTAAATTTATTTTTGCTAATCCTAATTATAAAATAAATAGTTCTGAATTTACAATAATTAATATAAAATATTTTTAAAATTTATCTAGTAAAAATTGCTTGTTAATTTATTTATGTTTAATGTAAAAATGTTATTATCCTGTTTGTTTTCTTTCTCCATTTTCCCTTTTACTGACCATGAGGATGTTTGCAGTTGGTTATAAAGAAAAACTAGAATGATGTTTAAATTTTGATGAGTCTTCAATAAATTAAATATCATCCCCAGATATAAAACATCAACTCATAATATGGATGAAAATAAAGTACCACCAGCAAATTTCTCTTCAAATTGGTAGTTATCGTTTTTGCAAATCGATAGAAACAACAATCAAGAGAAAGATGAATGTCCTGTTTCAAAGAGAATAGCATAGTTGGAAACTGGGAAATGATGACTAAAGAAAATGTTGAAATGTTGTCACTTTTCTTTTTTAAAATATTTAAAGTACAAATAATATTTAAAAATTATTATGGAACCTAACACACCTACAATTTTAACTTTATTTAGTCATAAATCTTGTTCTTTGTCTTTCTTAGGAGGTAATATTTGAAACTTAATATCAGACCCTTTAGTTCTTTTCTGAACAATTCTCGAATTTCCATTACTTAGTGCTTTTTCTATATTGGCAAAAACCAACTCTGATTTTCCCATGTTGTTGCTATCCCCATTAATCACTACACGAATCTCATAAAGTTTGTTGATCCATTTACCTATCTTTTTAAGATGAACTTGTAAATCATGTTCAAATATGTTATGGTTTATTATCAGCACTTTTTCCCCTTTTATAGCAAACTGTTTTTCTTCCTTTTTAATTGATCGTTGTTTTAAATCTTCTGCATGATACTCACTGCCTGAAATTTATCAATAAGAATCAAGAGTATCAATATTAAACTTTTACCTGTCATCAACTTGTATATGGGCCTCTGGGTTTTTGTATCTAGATCGATTATTTTCACCAACTTAAGACTTCTCCTTTTGGATAATCTTTGGGCTTCTTCCATAGTAGTAACTGATAATTGGTTATCTTGAATTAAAGTTATTTTAGGTATTATTGCAGTTTTCTTTTTTTTTGGTTTTTCTTCAGAACCTAAGCCTTCATCTTTATCGAAATTATTTGAAATTGTAGTAGAAACATTAGCTTTAAAAGTTCCCCTTGTTAGGTTGGTGGTTATCAATTTAAATGTTCTTGATAAGTAACGTACCGACATGTTATACAATTTTAAAAATTAAATGTCTAAAAATGTAGAAATAAAATTTTTGACGTTTAACAATAATCAGGTTAAAGTATAGTTCAATTTCTTCTTATTTGACATTTGAAAATAGATCAATTAAAACAAAACTGGTAGATATAAAGTACACAAATTAAAGAAGAAGAGACTTGATAAAGAGAGAAGTGCCAATAATTGCCTTAGGTTGAAAAGGGATATATTCCATTTATGACTAAGGAAGATGATCATATATGCCTCTCTTATTAGTTTGAAAATAATACTATATAACTATCTTTGTTTGGATGACAGATGTATATTTGACAGGATTGTTCGGAGATGGATAAAAATTGTATATTTTTAAATTGAAAATACGCGAAAAATATCTAATGTTGAAGTGTTATATTCAAAATATACACAACCAAAAAGAATTCTTGAATTTTGTATTGCAAAAGTAGTTGAGAAGAATAATTTCCAATAGTTCTGATGTCATGTAAACATTGTAAACTTCAAAAGATATGATTCCGCCATATTGAATGTTGTGAGTTGAGAAAATAACAAAAAGTGTAGTGTCATCACAGTTATTTCCGACTTGTATTTTACTGTGATAGGTTTTATTTGAAGAATTAAAATTTTGGTAACATAATTAGTAATAAAGTAATCTTAAATTTGAACAAAATTGACAAAGTAGGTAAATTAAGGTGTTTCATGAAGGAACATCCTATTTAAACTTATCAGAATAGGTAAGTGGATCATCATATTCCATTAAGTAAAGATTGGCGAATTGCCTATTCTAGAAACTTTTGCATGGAAATTTATACATTTTCAAGCTCTGTTTTCGCTAGCGTTATAGTGTCTAATTTTGTGCTTTTTATTTTTATATTTTTCTATTTCAAAATTAATGCAGGGCTGATCTAATGACTACTAACACCAATTAATAATTGTATTTATTTTTATGGTTCAGTTTCTAAATACGAAATCATGAAAATCAAAATACTCAGATATTGTTATATAGGTAGAAACTAATTTGGTATATGTGTGATTATCACATGATTAATGTTTACTAGTTAATAAACAAATAGGTATCTCAGACTCTAATTTTAATATCTTTGAACTTAAAGATGTTTCCAAATAAAGTTTCTACTGTTTTTATTAAAATATTACAGTTACTCACTGTTTATTCAAGCAAATTAATATTTTAATATTTGTACCTAAAATATTGAGTGAACGATTCTAATGTAATAAAGTATAAAAAGGAACTTATTAATTTCTGTCTACACTCAGTCCATGTATTCATTGTACTTTTATGTACACTAATATAAAATAAACTAAACTTTAAATACACAAATATAAATAGATTGTGTCAATACAGTATACATTACAATTATTAAATTAGACATTGTATCAGACAACAAATTAATTTACATTTTAGAAAGTGTCTCAGTGTGAATTTAATAGTACCATTTTCTAAACCTTCACAAACAATAGTAACCAAATCTATTTTTTTATTAGAGATTTGAATCAAATTATTCATCCATAAAAATTTATTTGGATAGAAATAAACATTCTGACTTTTTAATATCTTGTGCTGGAGTAGTTGCCCATGATAAGACTAAGCAAGGTAAAAAGACTTGCATGTCTGGGTATCACAAGGGCCATGAGAAATATGTACTCCTACAGCAGCAAAGGAAGCACTATTGACTTACCTTCATTACACTTTGATGGATAAATAGGTGTGGATTAAATTCAAAAAGGAATAGAGCAACAAAGTATAATTAGATAGGGACAGACATGGTAGACCAAAGGGTCTAGAATTGCAAATGTAGTATACTCCAAAAAACCAGGTGACAGCAATAGCTACACACTGGGAAATTATACCTCTGTATTTCAGGTGGAGGTATATGCAATTTTGCAATGCTCGAAAGAAAACGAGAGAGCTATTGAGGGCAAGCAGATTCATATTATGTCATACAGTCAGGCGGAACTCAAGGCAATCTCGAGCCAGAAAGTGACATCCAGACTAATATAGTATTGCAGAACCAAAGACGTTAGCTGAACGAAATAACATCAAATGAAAAAATCGACAAAGTTTCAAAAAGAGATTCAGAGAGCCTGTAAAGAACTGGATCAGAGAGCAACATTGCTGAGTAAACATCTCATAACAAGTTCATGGAAAAACCTTCATTAAAGAAACTTTATTTATTTATTTATTCAGGGGCAAGCCATAAAAATTACAGTGTTAAAAGTTACAATGTTAAAAATTACAGTGTTAAAAAAAATGATCTAAAAACAAAAACAAAGAAAAAAACGTAAAATTAAATTAGAGAGTGATAACACTACAGCATCAATCGACAATCAAAAATTTTAAAAATATCAAAGTTTAAGCTCTAGCAGATGTTTTTTAAATTTGAAAGTTGACACATTAAAAATGTCCTCAATAGAGTTAGCTAATCTAAGTGTCCTAGGAAGAAAACTATTCATTGCATAGTTGTACCCATGAAAAGACACATGAAAGGTTTGCACCGGCCTAGTAAGAGGAGGAGGGACAAACAAATATATTTTAGAGAGAATCTTGGAACTATTTACATATTCCATTTATTATATTGAAAAGCTGTATTAGATCTCTTTGCTTTCTACAAATCTCTAAGGTAGGGATGTTTAAGAAGAGTTCTAAAATATCAAAATGATGGTAGACATGCATCTTAAAGGCAATTTATCTTGAAAATTTGAACAGCTTCTAGTTTCGCTTTATAAGTATGTAATGAGGAGACCATACTGGAGAATAATAATCTAGGTGTGTTTTAACCAGAGAACAATAAAGAGACTTAATAGCAGTGATGTTAGTGAAATCACAAGTGGTTCTCTTTATAAAACCTAACATCTTCATAGATTTTTGAATAGCAGCAGTAACGTGGGACTTATAAGTGAGTGAGGAGTCTAATATAATACCAAGGTCTTTTATTTGGGAATCACAATTTAAAGTTTCATGCCTGAAACGTACAGAGGAACTGCTTACACTGTGCAGAATCTGCTGAAAATCATAACAGGTTTCATGGTTGGTCATGAACCAGTAAAGGAACACCTACCCAAATTAAAACTATACAAAGATCTCTCATGCATGTTATGAGGTAGTGAAAGGAGACAGTGGAACATTTACTGTACACATGTAGGACACTAGATCATAAAAGTCACTTTTTGGTCAACTGTAAGTTGAAGCAAAACTATATAGCAGACTCCCAGCTAAGATCTTGTACAAACTGATGCAGGGGACAAAAATGCTGGAATGGGTGTCATTAAAAACCGTGAGCCGGTATCAATGACTGTCAGATGTGCTTAGACAAAAAAAATAGTATACATAAGTGTGGTATCTATGTCAGAAATGTCACAAGTAATCAATGCATATAGTACATTGTAGTTAAATGGATAGCATTAAGTTTTTTAATAATAAATAGTTCATTTAAAATTAATATTACAGTGTTGGAATAATTTTTTAATAAATTTTGCTCTATAATAAACATTACAATATCTGAGTTATATTGAAAATTCTGATCGTTATAGACTGCAATTAACATTTCATAAATTGCTCTATCAGTACATGATAAAAAATTTTAAAAATTGCATGTGAAATTTGATCTACATATTTTGATACTAACTGAAAATGATACCACCCCAAGTTATTTTTTATTTATTAAGATTTGTTACAGTGAGCATTACATTCATTTGTCTGTGATACAGTTTAATGGTGTATTTCTAAATGGTGAATAGTTACTGAAAACTTGAATATGACAGATAGGTATTTTGTAATTTATTTCAATATGTTGAATTCAAACACACATTAAAAATTTAGCATGCAAAAGGAGTTTTAGACTTCAGGTATAATTTAACAGGATTGGTTCAAAGACCTTTAAACATATTTCGAAGGATGTCTCCAAGCAGGTGTTATACTTTCGTGGACATGACATATGTTAACTAACAGGCCACTGTCGTCAGAATCATATAAAAAGACTTGGACTGTCTCTGACGTTCTGTCTTTACCTAGAAGATGATGAAACAGCTGCCCAAATTAGGTATCTGTTGTTTGGCAGCGTCTCTCACTCTCAGATCTGAAATATCATTCACAAAATAAACTAATTGGCTTTGTTAAGCAGCTCAATTTATTTGGTGAAATATGAATAGGTGTGAGCCACAATAGACATGCGAGTCACTGTGGAGGGTGACAAAGCAGGTAAATTAAGGTGTTTCATGAAGGAACATCCTATTTAAACTTATCAGAATAGATGAGTTATCAGGTATCTAATGTTTGGCTGCGTCTCTCACTTTCAGATATGAAATATCATTCACCAAATAAACTAATTGGCTTTGTTGAGCAGCCCAATTTATTTGGTGAAATATGAATAGGTGTGAGCCACATTAGACATTCGAGTTGCTGTGGAGGGTGTAATAGATCCACCCAACACAATCCTAACCCAACCCTAACTAACCTGCATATAGAATTATATATAATATTTATTATTAAAAATATCTAAATCTTGATATTGACATTTAGTCGAGCATTTAGTTTTTTTTAACTATGTGCATAAATTACTGTATAAGTATAAATCATTTTCATTTAGGTTTATTAATAAAGGACCATTCTTGAGATTGATGGAGATAAATATAAAGAAATAATAAACATTTCAATTATCTTATTACTGATAATAAAATGAGTAGGTATTTTTCCCAGAATAATATAGTAATATTAGACATGGACCAGTATGTATTGATTTGTGATTATTCAGTATATGTAGGCGAATTAGAAGCCTTTCATGTGCGACCTTAACGCTTGTGAAAAAGGCATAGTAGTTGTAATTTTTTCAAGTGCTTAAGACTCTTATCAGCGGCAGTGCATGATTTTTTTTATTAACTATTAATGTTTTCGCAGCAGGCTAATTGGATTTAACACTGAACCCATATCTTCAAAAACTTCGGTAAAAGTAAGTTTTTCAACGAAATTAATTAATATTTTTGTATTTTTATAATAAAATTTAGGATATCAGCAGAAGAATCTTGTAGGTTAAGTTGATCTTGTTGGTTTAATAAGTTGATGATTTACATTTTTTAAAGTAGTCTACTCTCTGTGCTAAATGGTATTTGTAAAAGGAAATATTTATATAATAATCAATATAATTATAATTATCACTTCCTAAAAACATAAAAAGGGGATTTATATTAAAATATAAAAAATAAAAATGTACCTACTACAAAGTATAGAGTAAATTTAGATTAGTATGTTTGAAAACATTCTACTAATGTACAATTACAAATAGTTAAGTACAAAATGATGTTTTTAATTGTTTTAATTTAGATATTCTTTTAAAAGTAACATATCTTGAATTTTATTAGCTTAATAATTATTGACAGAATGTTATTCCATTCCTAAAATTGTTTTATTATTATTATTATTACTTTTGTTCAGTTTTTATTTCAATTTAAACTCTACATTCAAACTGATACAAGACTCTTCAAAGGATATCAAATTTTATAACAAAATAATGTAAACTGAAGTTTTCATATCAAAATGTAGGCTAGACTTTTCTACACGTTAGTTTGTTTAGTTGTTTTCATGCTTCAGAAGAATCTTCCGATAGTGTTTCATTCTATCATTTTATTCTGAAACATTCGGTTCTCAGTGTATTTAATTATTTGGTAAATATGTAGAACCAGAGCTGGGCATCATTAATAAATGATATCCCTTATAATATTATGGTGGGGGATGCTATAAAATCCCATAAAAATAATATAAGCTTACCATAACAAATAATGCAGAGTTCACAGTACCTATATGTGATGAGTGATATCTGCATTATTTGTTATGGTAAGTTTTTTGATTATTTTTATGGGGTGAAATGGAGTCCTCCACTACAATACTACATTTAATAAAAACCATTAGAAAAAAATTTCATGTATTTTCAGCAGCGACTTTCGTTCTACATAATCACCAAATATGTTTCTTAATGATTTTTAATAATTCATATTAAAATGATTAAATAAAATTTCTCTCTAATAATTTTTTAAAGGTCAAATTTTCAATGATCGCGGCAGTTTTATCATTCATCAAAAATATGAGTGGCAATCTTGTTTTTTAATCTTTGTATCAAGATAGTATTTAAAAATAACAGTATAGGGCGTCATTATGATAAATGTGATATCACAAAAAAATACTATAGTTAGACCAATGTTGCCAGTAATAAATTATTTTCTGTTAACTTGGATACTTAATGTGTGTGTGAAAAACGTCATGGGAAATTCAGTAAAATAATCAGTAAGTTCACCAGAGACTGCTTTCTTGTTAATTAACTGCTGTACATTGACGTAGGAACTCGGCTAAATGTTTTACAGCAAAAATGGACTTTAGAAGGATCGGTTGAGCGATCATTTAACTATTTATGGCATTGTACTTTGATTGATTGGAATTGAAATTTATTGTGTACTTATAACAAGTTCAAGAATCTATCCTCACTGTCATCAGTTGAACTTTTTTTAAATTTATAGTTGGTTAAATTATCAGGGATATCACACTCCAATATAATGATTTGTTCTATAACATTATAACTCTGAATTGGAAAACTGCATTTTATTTTAGGTCAGACTTCTTCTGCCTCATTGGTCATTGGGCCTATAAGGTCTTCCATTTTCTATTCATTAGCGCCATTAAGCATCCAGAATATTCAATATCTGGAAGTATTTTACAAATTTCAGTTACCATAAAAATATTACTTACCTACTTTATACATTAATATGTTTGGGGCAAATTGTTTTCAATTCAGACATGATGACTGATTCGGTAAAACTGCTCCACGATGTTTGTACGCTTATGCTTGATACAAAAATATGTTGTTTCTCTCAAAAATAATGCTTTTAAAGGAGAAATTTACGTTTTTAAAATGCAATCCAAATTTCGTACCAAAACGCTAGAATAGTAATGGCGTCTCTATGGCTTTATACAACTGTAAATACTTCGAGTGTTTCACAGTTTGCCAATTAAAAATTTATTTTGATTAATAATTTGAATTATTTTGTGTGATAGTCATGAATTCTATAACGAGTAAATATCATTTAAACGATGAAAAACCAGAAAATACGATAAAAGTTCGAACGATATACAAAAAGTTGACGTAACACGTTTGTGATCGGTGTTTTAACTAAGAAGGCGGATTGTCATATTTTGTATTTATATTTTTACTAAAATAAATATAATCACAATGTTAATGTAAAAATAAGTGATTGCTTTGGAATCTTTGTAATCTATATTATTTCAGCTATTCTTAGTGATTGTCATCATGCCTATTCGATTATTACTCAGCTCTCGTTATTATTGTTTTTATAGTATATTATGCAACAAGCACATAATGATGGCTATTATTGACGAAGGTGCGTTTATATAAAAAAATGTATATTAGCCATTATATGCGAGTAGAATACTGTATTTTGTCCACTACTATTAATTACCTGTTTAGAAATGAATTTTTTTTTCCTTTCTCCAATTTAGGAAGGGATTAGGTATACAGCGTGTCCACGGATGGGGTATCCTATAGGTGAAAAATGTTTAAATATTAGTTTTAGTGAAAAATGTCATTCTTGATAAAAAGTTTTGCTTGTTCTGAAACCCCATAAAATGAAATACACATGAAGTTTTTTGAAAACCGTATGAATTTTTGCACTAAGTTCGAAAATAATGTATTAATCTAGTGAGTGACGTTTACGATGTACCAAGTAACTGTCAACTTTTAGAAATAATTTTCAAATTGTTCATTGTCATCCTCTAATAATTAGCAAAGTCGAATGTGACGAACATCCATCATCTTGAAAGTACATTTTACGCCTTTGCTCCAAGGGAATATTTTCTAATTCGGGTATTAAGAAGTTGGTCCAGCAAATACAAATATACCTCCTGATTTAATGTATCTTCCAGAAAATACGGTCAGATTATTTGATCCGGTAAAACCGCAAACCAAACATCAACTTTTTTAGCAAATTGACTATTACAGTTAATCCTGTAGCTCGGGTTTTCACTAGCCCAATATCGACAATTTTGGGAAGAAACGACTCCATTTGTTGTAAACGTTGCTTCATCAGAAAACAAAATATGATTGTGAAAGAATTGGTCATGCATAAGTTTTTCACCAATCATCGCACAACAGTCTAACCTTGTGTCATAATCACAATCTTGTAAGGTATGAATAAATTTCGGTTTGAATGAATGAATTTTGTTTTGCTTAAATATTTTCTGTAAGTGACTCTTGCAAAAACCAACCTCCACTGCTCTTTTTCGTAGACTCAACTTGGGATTTTCCCTTAACGAATGCATAGCTAGTGCACTATCTGCATCATCCTCCTCAACGTACGTATTTTTCAATTTCTTTTTGTCTTGAACAGATCCTGTCTCATCAAACTTCTTTATTAATTTTTTTAATCCAAACCGTGTATATGTTGGGTACGTATTTTTCGTGAAATTTTGCAATTGCATACTGGTACGAAACTTCCCCAATACCATAACACTTAAGGACGGATTATACAGCAAATAGAATAAAATAAGGAACTAATTAAAATAAGTTAAGAAATAGGGACAAAAAACATTGGTTTATACAGATGACTAAAATAAAATAAGAAATAAAAGTAAGGCAATCAAATTGCAGCTTTTTTGACAATGACTTTGTTTGTGTTTTATGCAAGTTTGGTGAATTTCACTTTTTGTTTTGCCCATGCCGAATCTACTTATCTACACTTCTACACTACAGTACATAACCTCAATAATTATATGTTTATTTATTCGAATTCTGTTGGGAATTTTTATTAATCAATATTAAAATGGATGAATATTTTTAGGTTAAGGCTAGATGTTAGAAAGAATAATTGGAAACTCAGAACATTTAGAACAGAAATATCTGGGTCATGCGCATTATCGGTTTCCAAACAAAATAAAATAAAATAAGACAAAAAGATAAAAGTTGGCCATCTTTTGTACTAATTCTTATTTCCTATTTTACCTTATTTCTTGTATAAGCACTTTCATAGAGATGCGTATGTTCATCTTTCTTATTTTGTTCCTTATTTTATTTTATTTGCTGTATAATCCCACTTTTAAGATATACTCTTTGTTGAATGACAATTTGAAAATTATTTCTAAAAGTTGACAGTTACTTGGTACATCGTAAACGTCACTCACTAGATTAATACATTATTTTCGAACTTAGTACAAAAATTCATACGGTTTTCATAAAACTGGCTTATGGGGGGTAGAAGGAAGGAGCACCATCTTGTAAGGGGGACAAGTTGAAAAAGTGTCCACCTGTAAACAGCAAATTATAATTCGCAGATTCACCGAAATGGCGCACGTGTAGCTGATGGAAATGATGTGAATTTAGGGTTATAAACCGAGTGCAGTGTGCTGGGTTGAAAAATTTAGTATTTTTCGTGACTTGTGTAGTTGAGAAATATGCAGTATTAAAAATCTCAATTATTTACGTAGTATTTCCTTTTTTAATTTTGTATCTTACTCTAATAATTCATGGCGCTGTTTTTAAAATCCTTCCACTTGCTACTATGGCGCCATCTTAATTTGCTTCCGTTCGATGGACACTTTTTAATACATTCAGATGGTGCTCCTTCCTTCTACCCTCCATAAACTGGCTATAAAATGAGACGGGTTTTGAAAAACTTGAATTTTATTTTATTGTATGGGATTTCAGAACAAGCAAAACTTTTTATCAAGAATGACATTTTTCACTAAAACTAATATTTAAACATTTTTCATCTATAGGAACCTCATCCGTGGACACGCTGTAGGGTTTCATATATAATGTTTTCGATTTTTCTGGCAATAAATTTAAGGATACTATTTATTCTGCTTCTCTTATTTTTGGCGGGGTCATTCATCTCAGTGTTTGATTAACTTCAGTATAACAATTAAAACTCTTGCAATCAGCTTTAAATTATTTAAAACGTCACTTTCCTAGTTTTTACATCATCATACGCTCTATATACAACAGCTTGATAAATTATTATATGTGGCTTCATATCGGAATGGTTTAGAGGTCTGATTGCGTGAAATGAAGAATTGTAGGCATAGGGTTCGCGGTGATAATTTTTATTTATTACATTATGACATTAGTATATAAATAACCTTCAATATAGGTCATGTGCCCTGTTCATTATCCACACCTATTATTCACTGGTGAATAATGTACGTCATTATACTTGAAGGAGCACACGTAAAATATAAACATCAAATTGTCGTGGACAAATACTTTTACATTAAAAGTTGTTATGATTATACGCCAATAAAAAAATCAGACAATCAATTTTATCTGGAAACAATACATTGCGTCTAGTCATGTCGGCTTTAATTGTATCAAATTACGGCAACATTGATTACAATTTAACATAACAAATATATTAAAATATGTACAAATTGTCAGTATGTTTGAACAACTTTATTTGTTCTACAATAAATTTTAAAATAGTGCTTTTCGTTTACATTGGGATATTAACTAATTTATCTGATACAGTGTTCAAGGAGATAGGTAAACAAGTTAATATTTTTCACTTTGAAAATTAGAAATAATTTGTCCAGTTAATTAAGTTGTTTACCTGTTTAATTTACATTAAAAATGTTATTGTTATTTTTGGCATAACATAACATTTTTAAATGGGTGTTTAAGAAAAAATGCCAAATTAAGTGAAATAAAATCATACAAAGTTCCTTCATTATGCTATTTACATCGGCTGTTTGTGGAAATTAATACCGTGTAGGACCACCTCGGGCTCGCCTTACTGCTGTTACTCGATTTGGGAGACTATCTATTACATTATTGGTGAACTGCTGTTGAATGCCTGCCCAGATAACCTGCAATGCTTTAGCTAATTGGTGTAATGTTTGTGGAGGTTGTTCAAGTCGTTTTAATTGCCTGGACATTTCAACCCAAACATGCTTGATGCAATTCATATCTGGTGAGCAGGGTGGCCACTCCATCCTAGTAAACCCATGATGTTCTACCCGGTCATTCACAAGTCTTGCTCGGCGAGGACGAGCATTATCATCAATAAAAACAAATCTTGCAAATGGTACGACTGTAGGCTCAATAACCATGTCGCGATATCTTACTGCAGTCATTGTTTGGTGAATCAAGACCAGCAGCTCAGTGCGGCCATAATAACATATGCCGCCCCACACACAAACTGATCCTCCACCGAAAGGAGTGGTTGGCACCATTAAATTTGCATTATTCCGCTGACCTCTTTCTCTCCATACTATAATTCAACCATCAGACGTATACAACCGAAATCGTGATTCGTCGAAGAAAAGACAATGCCTCCAATTTTCAAGATTCCAATTGATGTGCTCTATAGCCCACCGATGTCTGCATGCACGCTGCGCCGCCGTTAACCGTGGGTATGTAGGGCGTCTTCTTGCCCCCAAATTACGAATATGCAACCTTCTTCTGATAGTCTGGCCAGAAATGATAGTCCAGTAGCTTGTCTAAAGAAGCTGTTGATTCTTGAAGCCGTGAATGTTGGGCTTTTCCTAGCAGTCGGGACTACGGGTTTGAGCTTGTGTGTAGCTTGTGTTGTAGCTCGTTCTCATCCTCCTCCATGTATTCCCAGTTGCAACATGTCGATTCCTTGCTCGACTGACGACGCTTTGAGACACATTCAAACGCGTAGCGACTTCTTGCTGGGATACACCTTCAAGTATCTCCAACGCACTAATTGCTCCAGCTGCACTGCTTGTAATCATCGTAGAGGCATTACTTTAACGTAATAAGAAGACTTATTGGTAAAAACAACAGTAATACAGCAGACATAAGCTTTTCTCTTCGACTAAAATATAAATAGTATACCCATATTTTTCAGTTAAAAAGATAAGAGCCAAGGCATAGAAAAAAAAAATGATACAAAATATTGACTAGATAAATGGTCATACACAGCATACAGAGTGATCGCTTTGACAACGTTTTTAAATGAAATATTTGCAAAAGTTATAATTATCAACGTCAATTGGTGAGCAGTGTAAATGGATTTTTTTTAGAGATTGGGTGATTGTTATATCTCCATGATGCGGTGGATCGTATTATACTACCATCTAGCGGTGCGTGTTGAAAGTAGATCTGAGATAGAAAAATAGGTAATCAGATTGTAATTAGTATAATGTTATTGCTGGTAACAACTGTGATACATACTTATCTTTAGGAGCGTCTAATTGTAGCTCTAGTCGCCGACGTTGCCAAATTTCAAGAGACATTTAAAAAATGTGGAGAATAAAATGAGGTTAAGTGTTTTTTTTTTCGTTTTATATATCTTAGCTCTTACTTTTCCAAGAAGGGTAAGGAAAAATAACCATTCCATACACCCTTCACCTTAATGAACCTTCAAGGGGAAAGGTTAATGGAATGGTTATTTTTCCTTGCCCTTCTTGGAAAAGTAAGAGCCGCGAGCTGCGAGGAGCTAAGATATATATAAAACGAAAAAAAAAACACTTAACATCATTTTCTTCTCCATATTTTTTAAATGTTACTTTCTTGAAATTTGGCAACGTCGGCGACTAGAGCTACAATTAGAAGCTCCTCTTATCTTTGTTCATAATAGAAGAGTGGCAAATGATAAATAGATAATGGTTTCAATGATGGAAATCATGGCCTACCCTTTACTAATGTTGAAATAATTAAGTGTTGTTATGTTTTAACTAAGATAATGAAATATCTCAAAGGTGGTTGGCTTTAGATATAGGGAATACCGATACCAAACGAATTGGCTTAAAAAAATACAGCGGAAAAGGTAATAAAATACAAGGCGATCTATTTAAAATAAGCAGCTTATAAATCATTTAAATTGTGCATGTTGGCGGTTAAGTTTAAAACACCCTGTATGAAATTTCAATGAGTTGCACATATGGAGTTAACGGGCAATTGCTTGTTGTTTATTGGTTACAATTTCACGTCACTAGCTTCGTTATTAATGATGATATCGTTATTCAATGTGGACTAGGATTTTTTCAACATTTTGAAAAAAAAAAATCGAAATATTCGAAAATACTTCGTTTTTGGTATAGGACATTGTGCAGAAATTTTATATAAAATTTCATATAGAATTTGTTATGTTGGCGGGTTCTGTAATAGTAAACACTTTTGGGTTGTTTATTATTCACTCTTTATTTATAACAAAACCGTATCTTACACTAGTTTCCAATATATAACCCTCCACATGCCGTGAAACCGGCGTTACTCGTCCTGTCAAGATCCCCAGCTGACTTCACTCCGGTCCGCCATCTGACAAACGTTACAGTGTTGCCATCAGCCAAAGTACCTAACAGAAGAGAATTCGAAAATAAAGTACAAAATATTAGGTTCTATTTAAAATAACAAAGTTGACGTCTACTTTCTATTTCCGGTATAGCCGGAAGTGTAACATTCAGGACATTATATTTGAACTTAGCGTTTTCCAACACCTACAGCTTCGTAATTTCAGATTTTTAACGTAACTGTACCTATCCGCCATTACTTTTAATCAAAACCTTTCGCGCCACACCCTGTGTTCAAGAAGTAGCCTTGAAAAATTGTACATGTAAGAAATATCGAAGGAAATAGACAGCAGGAAATAAAGTAGTAGTATTGGATAAATTATAACAATCTTTAACTATAATACATAGGGACTTACATTATCATAGGAAACAGTTTAAGACTAAAGAGTGAGTTTTAAATATGGGAGGCCCTCAGTTATTTCGGAAACGGCTTGCACGATTTTTAATAATTTTTGGTTTGTGTGGGTTTTGCAATACGGACGATCTTAAGGTATTATTTACATTGTTGTCAGATATTCCGTTTTGCTGGGAATATAATGAACTTTGTTATTTCAAATGGATCACACTGTATATTTTTGAAATAAAAAACGTCAACGCTGTTATTGTTGTATTGTGTCATTTAGGTCTAGGGAATAATACATGAAATATATTCAGTATTTTTTAAGGATTTCAAAAACAAAAAATTATATAGGGCCATCCTTGAAATAACAAGATTTATTATATTCCAAAAGAAAAACAATAATGACAATAATTTGAATACTACCATGAGATCGGCGGTTTACGAGATGATTGAGGCGTTCCATACTTGAAACTCACGTTGTATATTGAAATGGTTTATGGTTAGGGAGCCAACAATACTGTTTACAAAAAGGTTTCATGCAGGCATGATGCCCTTTGATGGAGTTAATAGTTCATGGAAACGACTAGGCCGACTGTAATCCTAACATTCAACTTTGCTAGAAAAATGATATCATATCGTTGATATGCTCTCATGGTGTTTCATAATGAATTTGAAAATTTACACCATTAAGTCTCCATTATTTACACTTTTGCGTCCATGCATCGATTACCGTATATAATAAAAAGGATGATTGTCAGTAATTTGGATTAAAATATCTGATACGAAAAAGATCATTGACCTGTTTGCTCATTTTAATTTCATTATAGTAATAAATACCTCAGTTATGATCATTTTGAATCACGTTGGGTCTGATTTCTCTATAACTGCGTCAATGGCCGTCATAGGCGTTCCATTAGTAATTTTATAAGACTATTTATTTATACTAAACTATTCATGGCAATAAATCTTATTGTTTGTTTTTTAATGGCTTATTTTCGATTAAATATGTATGTTTGTAGATGAGACGAGGGTCGAACGATATGCAAGTAAATGTTGCTGGCATTAGGCGAAATATTAAGAATTTTGCCCATAATTATTCCGACGCCCAAAAAAAGGTCAGAGAAGCGACATCCAACGATCCATGGGGCCCTAGCAGTACAATAATGGCTGAAATAGCCGATCTCACATACAACGTTGTTGCCTTCAGCGAGATTATGCAAATGGTAAGTTCTTTTCTGTAAAAAAAATGATTGACCGAGTATGAAAAAATATAAAAAAAGAAATGTGATTTATTGTCATCGAAAATTTAGACAATATTGAAAAATTTAATAAAAAACATAACATAGAAAAGTTATATTCATAGACAGATTCAATGTAATACAGAGAATAATTTTTTGCTAAAGTGTCTATATTTATGTAGGTACAGACCAAGAAACTTAATCGATTACACTAGTGTCGTCGGTAAATAAAATGAATTTATCATTTATTCATAAGTCTGGGATATCGTCAATGATAAAAAAAATAATTGGACTCAAAACTGATCCTAGCGGAGGAATGAGACTTCGACTGTTGCGGAAATCTATCAATTTGATTCCAATGCTATAGGCGAAGACTACATTACTACACGATTTATTTTTAATAAGCCCCACAAAATAAGTATAAATACAATAAGAGAAATGCACGCGGAGTTTACTCCAATTCTTTAAACCTCAACATAAAATGGACTATGGGCAAATATGCCAACGTAGTTCAAACTGAACTATATGGCTTCTACATAGCAGCAAAAGAGATTTCCGGTAGAAACATCTCCTAAAATAATGTGTGCATCTATTCAGATAGCAGACAAGCATTACGAGACCATGTATCATATCAGGGTCAGTACTAGAATGGCATCATGCCTTGGTTGAGGCGACACTGTCATTGTCCAAAGGTCAAGACTGTGTGGCTGATGTCCTGGATAGGAAGGCAGCAGCTCACTCTTGTGCAGTGGAATAATCGAATATTCAAAAATAGTTCCATCTATGTTGTATTGAATGTTGAGTATGATTTACACTAGAACAAATTTATCGACTGGTCTTAGGAAGAAACTACCAGAAACTCTTTTAGAAAAAGGAGGAAACAATGAGATATATTATCAAAGAGCATCACAAAAATGAGATCAATTAGAACTAATATACTCTGGGTCGAGATTAACAAAGTTTGCTGAACGAGTTTTGTTCCTTAAATCATTAAGAACAGTTCAAGTTTTTCTGGAGAAATTCTTAGCTCTGGAGATTCTATAGTTATAATAGTTCTCTTTAACATATGCGTTGATTTTGTTACGAAGAAGAAAGAAAAATTTAATACAAGAACTTAAAAAACATGTTACTCAATTAATAAATCAATGAACTTAATAAATAAAACTAATGAACAAAACTAATGAAATCTTCGACACTGTAAAAACAATTATTCTGAAGAAAATCTTTTACAAGCGAATGCAATCTCCTCCGTGTATACTTTTTGAAATTACTATTGGTGTATTTCTGTAATTTGTTGTACAATCTTACATCACATTTATTATTTTGTGAAACGTGTAATTTAGATTTCAACGGTAAGAAACTCATCGCGTTTCTTGTGTCGTAATTATGAACACCAGAGTGAGAAACCAACGCATCATTGTGTTCATGGATGTATAAAATTGTCTGTAAAATATACACACAAGGGAGCGGAAGAATCTCGTATTTTTTAAAGAGAGGACGACACATGGCATCATAATCCGCGTTATCGATTGTGCGAACTGCTGCCTTCTACAATGAAAAAAATTTTTGTTCGCTGATGAACTGTTATCCCACAAAAGTACACCATAATTTAGTACATTGTGTATCAGTGCATCAGTGCAAACAGCTGAGAAGATAATTTCTTTGCCAAAGTGTAAATTTGAGGATTACAATGTAACCGTGTATCATGTGTGAAGCCCAAGAGCTTCACTGGTTGTGTTGCTCATATTGTTATTGATATAATTCAGTATAAGGGGTGAATTTTTCAATGCACATAAGTGATCTCTTAGACGATGTAATACATGTTCAGGAACCGTATTATGAATGAAAAAAATCCATCCACTCTGATTTTCTTCGTTCCAAGTCTTAACTAAGAAACAATAAATGAAGATAAATGATACCAGTAAGAAGTTAATAGTGACAATTGTCTGTGTTCCGTATAATGAGGTGTATTATTTAGTGAAAATACAGTTGATCCGTGTTATGTATAATTTGAATTATTTTCTTGAGTGGAAAATAAATTATCTAGGTACATCTAAGCTTGTTTATTATAATGTTAATTGTAAACAGAGAGGCATGAAGTAACCAGAATTTACCGCGAGCTGTACGACATGTTTATGTTCTACGGGACTTAATATGTGTTAATGTATGATCGATTTTGCACGATCTGCTGCTAATTTATGTACTTATTTTCCTTTTGTAGGTATGGAAGAGACTTAACGATCACGGTAGAAATTGGCGTCACGTTTATAAAGCCTTAGTCCTTCTAGAATATCTAATTAAAACTGGATCAGAAAAAGTAGGTCAACAATGTAAAGAAAATATATTTGCAATTCAAACACTGAAAGATTTTCAATATTTAGAAGAAGGTTAGTATATTCATTCATTATAACCTTGAATATTATGAAGCATAATGAATTATTTTGTTTTGTACTTTAAAATTTTAGGTAAAGATCAAGGTCAAAATGTACGAGAAAAGGCAAAACAACTGGTCAATTTATTAAAAGATGACGAAAAACTGAAAAATGAAAGAGCCAGAGCGTTAAAAGCTAAAGAAAGATTTGCACAAAGTGCAAGCGGTTTTGGTAGTGATGGTGGGCTCGAAACTCCGAGCAGTCCAAAATATCCCGCCTTTAGGGGTGATTGGAATTCTCAAGATGCAGGTAAAGTATAACGTTTTACAATGCATGGTGTGATCCATCAACGACGAGGCTTTCTTTCTGTTTTTGTTTATTAAATGTTCTCCATTTTTAAAACTGACCTTCAGTGCTCTTGAATGATGTCAACAAATTATCCATAAAATTCTCTTTCCAATGGCATAGATTCAATGTAATGATATTGATCAACTTATGAGAACCCGCCTTTAATCACTCAAAAATAACTAAAGCACAAAATAATTAATATTTCAGTGGATGTATCTAAAGATATAGAAATTGCACGGCCTCAAACAGCTGGCGAAGAAGAACTACAACTGCAGTTAGCTCTCGCTATGTCTAGGGAAGAGGCGGATCAGGAAGAACAAAAAAGAAAGTCTGACGATGTTCGACTTCAGTTGGCGTTAAGTCAGAGTCAACAAGATTTTAAGTAAGAGGATATTCTTGATGTTACTACAATTTTTTTTTTGTTTTTTACAATTATTATAATTCGATTGTTAGTTTATCCGATTTCAGATCATCACAAGACAAGAGAAAACACGACGATAGTCATTTGG
Organism: Lochmaea crataegi; assembly: GCA_947563755.1. Lineage (NCBI taxonomy): Eukaryota > Metazoa > Arthropoda > Insecta > Coleoptera > Chrysomelidae > Lochmaea > Lochmaea crataegi. The sequence continues at coordinate 43,165,058 of OX387424.1, forward strand.
TAGATTTATTAGATGTAAATTTGGGAGGTGAATCAGCACCACTCGATCCATGGGGAATGCCACAACCTCCCAGACCACAGGTACTGCCGTTTTATATATTCTTTTTATTAAAAATAGTTTTGACTAAATATACAAGGGTAATTCAAACGAAATACAAAATATCCCCGAAATAGTCGAGCGTAAATTAGACAGTGTGTAGTTTTCTTTTAAAATTCAATTTATGTATACAAAATCGGAAATGCCACAATGCAATTGTCACTTTGGCAGCTGCAAAAGTTACCTACAAGTTTTTACAGCTACAAATACATTAGTGTTTTTTTTCACCTATTCATTTTTTAATAAATTATCGCGGTGTCCGTTGCTGAATAAATAGTTTGATATTTTTGTCAACAAGACATGTTCTTTCGCACCTTTGAGCAACCTAAATTGAGCCGGTAAAATAAAAATCTATTTTGTCATTATAAGTGAAAAAAATTTCATTGATACACCAACCCCATTAACATCTTATTGATGAATAGCGAACTCTCTAGCAAATATTACAAAATAAATATTAATTTTTGTCTCTATACCTTGTTTTGAAACTAGGAGGAGCGATTTGAATTTAAGTTGGCATTTCTGCTGTCTAGTGATTGGTCAGATTGCCACCTGTTTCACACAGATCTTTTGATACTACTGACAACGACATTTATCAGTTTTGTGTTTATTTATATGAAAATATTCATTAGTTCAATTTTTATTACCACTTTTTTGCGTTTGTTGTTTATCGTTTTATTTTTAACAGAGTACTTACTATATTCCAACCAAGTCAATTGCCATTTTTATCATATTTATTCAGTTTGATAAACAAAATGTATTGTCCATGATTGTTTTTTCTTGCTGATAACATAAGTTTCCAAGTAAAATTTTATTTTAACATTAAGTTTTACATACATTGCAGTACAATATTATGGTATTTTTCGATATCAAAACTTCTGTTTACTTTTAGTTGTTAACTATGTTATTAATGAATAATTTGAACATACAATTGCATTTTCTACATACTTATCCATACTCAAATTATTAACAAATTTTACATAAACTACTTATTATAACCATACATTATTTCACAATAATGTGGCATTTGGTTACTAATTTCTGGCCAATGATGATTCGATATTTTCACATGCCTTGATTCCTCATTGGTCCGACAACTGCGAGCAGTACAATACATATTTCACGTAATTGTCAATTAGTTCAAACAGTCTGAACACTCTTCCAATCTAGTAACTTCTAGAGGTGTGACTTCCTAAAATGCTCCTCCTAGTTTGAAAACAAGGTATAGTAAGATTTAAAAAAAAAATACTCAAATTAAGTGGATCGTTTGAGTTTCCTCGCAGTTTATACGAGTGGAATACAGTCTTTTTGTATTTATATGTGCAATTTAGAATACCTTTAAAGCAACTCAACTATCATTTATTTCTAGTCACTGGATTTAAGTTTCTTTGACTTTCATTCACCAGTGGTATGTATAAAGTGTGTTTATATATTGCGGCTAGACTCGCTTATCAATTTGTTTAAAAAATAGCTTCAACTGTATAAAAAAAAATCATTTGGGACTGGCTACATCAGTTAGTAATTTCAAATAGTCTCTGTATTGGTACATTTTGAGAATAATTAAGTTTTAATCTATTTGAAGAAATGTATTTAACATGTCAGGGCTATATTAACTAATGCTACATTGATTTTGCGCTAATTTTTAAATATAAAAAAATATCAATAACTTCCAATCATTCATCCAGGAATTTGTAAAATGAACTATTTTATTTAGTTTATTGTAGTGCTACGTAGTTTGTTAACTTTTTCTGTATTAAATCACATTTTGGTGTTAGTAGGAAGAGAAAAAAAATATATATAATGATTAAGAAACGATTATTAGCTTGTTCTTACATCGGTGACTTCAAATCATGAGCGCTATCTCCTGTCTTATAATAATTATAACTTTACTGTGTCAGCCGGTCGTTTGAAGAGATTTTCTGGAAGCTACCAAATAGTCCGATGAGAGTGTGTAGAACCGTTTTTTAACTCTTTTTGGGACGGTGTACTATCATAAACTGGTTTAAAAAGCCAGTGGTTCCAAAAACCAAGTCACCGGAAGGTACTTAACATATTTTTGTGAATTCTCCGTTTCACAAAGAACAACAAACAGATTCACGAAGCAACAACAAAGCACTTCATGATGTGAAGGCTTTGAAAACTTTACGGAAGTTGAATACTACAAAAGTATTTGCTCTGGTCGCAGTAAAGGTAACACAAAAGTCACAAATATTCCAGAGCTTAAGTTGTATTAAGTTTTTTGATCTTTGGTGAATTATACCACAATGAAAATATTTGAACATGGTAGGTTTACAGTGGGATTAATTAACGAATCTTATTAAAGCATAATAATTATTACAGCTAGTAAATTAGAAAATCTTCATCATTTAAAATTGTCGTTTGCCTATTATGATAATTCGTCAAACGATATTTTCTCTCGTATCATTTTCTTTTTTGGCAATGTCGTTGCCTAGATGTAGTATAAAATTTTGCTTGGTTTTGCTATCACTTATAATAAATAATTATTTTTATGTTTTGTATTAATGTTTTTATTTTATTTTTGAGTTCCTGTTATTACCTAGATTTTTTCTGAAATAGAATATCAGTAAATATTTATTACATTATATTGAACAAATCAAAAGCCATTTGTATTTAAGCAAATGTCCCACAGCAAATATAATATTGAGGAAAATGTACTATACTTTTTCGCCTACCTTACCGGAAAACCAATCATATGAACACCAAAAATAGGACGGAAAGTACACAAGGGCGGAAAATTCTTAACGCCACGGTTTTTGAAGTCTTAATTATCAGCTTCCGTCGCTTCGCTACGCTGGCTCGTGCATCTGATGGTCTCGGGCTGCTCAAGCATATTTTATGTCCTTGTGATAGAATATTCTATAAAATGTTATACAATTATCTGTCTTCTAGGTTTTTTTGAGGACGATGTCCGTCCACGTCAAATATGTCCAAAATTGTTGTTATTTTGGAATAATTTTTGGCCAATGGCAGGATATCTTTGACGTGGACGGATGGATGTCATGATTATTGTTTGTTTACTTTTTCGGCAGATTGGGTTTGAATTTAATATAGATGATACAAAGAAGTAAATTCCGCTCTACATCTAAATATAAACTTGATAAGTTTATAGAGATGAGAAACAAGGTACAAACAAGAAAGTTGAGTAACAGAAGGGAATCTTTCTCATACCAACGAGTGCGACGTAGTGCTTGGCGCAGAAAAACCAATATTGTACGTGAGTACAAAGAGAAGTTTGCTAGGATTGATAACTGGACTAAAGAGATTATTCAAAGGAGAAATTATTTAATTATTCAACAAAAAATAAATAAAAAAACATAAATCACAAAGAAACAAAATTCAACAAATCACTAAAAAGTCTTAAAAAAATTTCGCTTTCTATGGATTTGACTTATCTCTATTATTAACGGGTGTACTGAATGCCCCACACACACAGAAGCGGCACATTCGTTCTTAACAGGCTCCATTATTAGGTGCCGATGCCGACATTTTATTGTTTATGATTGCTATGGGAAAAGTATACAACCCACGTCACTTGCTACACGAATCAATTTTACAAAAGTGAATGTACATTGAATTGCCATTTTGGTGATAATAGTGTTCCCACATAGTTTTAAATTTTTTCTTGTTTATTTGACATAGAGTACATTGTTTAGTTTAGTTATCTAAACCCCTCAACTCTTTTCACATTTTCAAATATTTCGACAGTTTTCTCAGTGCGTGGTGGGTACTGATACTGTCTTCAATGTCAAATCAAAATGGCTAACCATAGGAACAAAGTATTTCTTATAGAAATGTCAAAATGTGTAACTTCTTTGCGAGTGGGTTATTCTGTGACCAGTGCATCGACCATATACTTTTCATATTTATTGATATTATTATAGAACCGGGTCGAAATGGTAGGTCCGCCTCTTCTACTTTCTTGTTACAACCTTGCTTCTTATCTTTATAATCCTATTAAGTCTTTATTTGGCTGTAGACCGAAATCGGGAGAGAGAATGAACTTTACTTAAATTTCTTTTGCTCTGTAACGTCTCGATATTCTAAAACAAAAATAGTAGATATTTATCGAGCATAAACACAATTGATCTCGTTTTGTTAGATACTGTTTCTCGACAACACTCAATCAATGACTAAAAATCCAATCTCTTTTTCCACTGATGCAGAATAATTTTATTTCTATTAACTGACTGATTGGTATATTTCAAATATCCCGTTTTATCTTGTAGCAAACATCACCTTGGCACCCATCTTCATTGTCCTCCCCACCAGATGTACCATTAGGAAACACTTGGGTTCCACCTATTAACAATTCTACAACGAAAAATGATCCTTGGGGCGTATCAGCTGCTTCTAACACAGCTTCTTCGCCTGTACCAGCTCCGAGACAAGATCCGTGGTCCCCCACCAGCCAGAGCTCGACAGACATGGATGAGTTTGATGTCATCTCTAATAGGCAAGTACTTCGATAATTATACAATTAATATTTTCTTTATTAATGCGGCTTATCGCTTGTCTCGGTTTTTGAGTTGAAATGTAACTTTTGATTTCTCTGTACAATTCCTACTTTTTTTGTGTGTTTAGGAATAAAATTACATCATCACCTAAAACGAACGGTGGCGGCGTTCAAGATCCTTTCGAATTGAATTTATTGTGCGAAAGCCTGACACCTCTTAATACAACGACAGATAGTGAAGGAAACCTATCGACGGGTACGACAAAAAAAACGCCTTTAAGTTTTCTGGGAGAGAACTCGGCTTTAGTGAATCTAGATAATCTCGTAACAAGTGAGTGATATTTTTATTATTAAGTTAATATTTCATCAAATATAAATTTGAACAAGAAAAATTCCGATTGTAGTTAGTGACCGACTGAAAGTCAGTTTCTGGCCAATTCCGATTAATCGGCTATCGACGAAAATTCGGCCCATTTTGGGCGAAGCTTCGGTCGAACATTAATTAAATTAAATAAAAAATAATGTAGATATTTAAAAAAATAAAATATTGAATTAATTTGAATTGGTTGTCGCTGAATTTGATGCTATTTTCGAATATAAACGCAGTAAGAACAGATTTTTGTATTAAAAGTGATTTTTTGACAGTACTACTCTATCAAATGGTTTTTAAAATTTAATTTTTAATAAAAAAATCTGAAATCGGTCTTGCTGGCAACAACATAAACTTGTTAATGTGAGCTGAGACTAACTTCGATAAACAATAATAAAAGACAAATTAAATATTTCACACTAAATGGAATCATCAGATATATAAAGTTCCTCTTGCAAAATAATGTTGCCTTTTGTGCAAGGTTTTGTATTTAACATTTTTCTATTTATAATAATAACCTATTCATCTATTTTAAAATTAATGTAATTTTTAGCTTCTAACGAAGACATTTGGTTCCCTGGTGAGAAGTCAAGTAATTATCTTTATTTGTTCTTTTTTTTTGTGGTTCTTAACATTAAAATGATCAAATGTATTAACTAAAATATGTGGTAACATTTCATTCAAATTATTATCCATTCTGTTCCAGGGGTAACTGGATATCCAGTAACAACATTGCTAATCTAAACTGTGATCATTATAACATTTGTTACATATTTTAATTTTAAAAGCATTTTGCGATAAATTCTATCGTTAAATAAGGGAAAATATTATGTTTTGTGACTTAACAAAACTTCGATGTATTTAAACCAACGTTCTTTGGACAGTTATTGTCTGATTTGAGGGCAATTTGATTAGTCAGTTACCTGCATTTTCTGCGCAGTAACTTTCAAATTGCTCCCGTAAACTGCAATCTAAACTCATGGACAAAATTAACGCAACACTTGAAATTTTGCTTATTTTGGATTTAGAAGAATTCTTGTACCCTACAGGGTGCGGTATATAAATATTGTTTCATTCCACCCGGCATAATAAATTGTCAAATTTATTTTTACAAAAATTCAAAATGCTTGTGATATTTTTAATGAATTTCCTACAATGTACCAAAAAAATCATTTTAATCGGTTGAAAATTAAAAGAGTGATTCTAAATCAAAAATAAGCAAAATTTCAAGTCTTGCATCAATTTTGTCCATTTGTCCATCAATAAATTACTGTTAAATTTTGATCAAGTTGCGTCATTTAGTTTGCCAGCCATTGAAAACTATATGAAACTAACCTCTTATTTAGGTTTGTGAGAGATTTGTCGACTCATTCGCACGTTTGTTAAAACTATTTTACAAAACCTCATATATCAGGAATTATATTTTTCGTGTGTATTTAATCAATCTCAGGGTATCTTTTTAGAGCGTTTCTTAATTTAATTAACATTATGTTTACATAATTGAAATTTTTTAGTACATTTAAATACTTTCAAAGAAATCAGAAAAACTATCTTGAACGCCAATCTTAGCACCTAGCTAGTTTCTATTAAACAATCAGAAGCCGTTGCTTCCTTGAAGCTTCGGTTACTTATGGTTCATTCAGATTTGATCTCCGACTGGTTATAAACGAAAGCACGTCGACAGTTTAACGATGCAATTACAGCGAACACCGGCAAAAACTAAATTCTTCCCTGATAAACATAATTCAGTGCCCTGTGCAACGATTATCGGCCGATTCACCAATAGGAACGCAAAACGTCTACTGCTAGAGCTGTTAGGTCGGGGCCGGGGATATTATTTTGATTAGGCGTAAATGAAATTTGAAACGACTATAACTCTTCTGTAAATTGTATTGTACATAGTAAACATTAAGAGTTTCCTATAGAAATAACTTTATCATCAGTGCATTCCTTCAATTTTTACAAATAGGCTTTAGCTGTTTGGGGGGGCTAGATCTGGAAACCAATCGTAACCATCGAGAGGCATATAGTGAAAGAGCAATTTACTTTTTTATGTTTTCTCTTTTGTCACATTTTGACCTAAAATATTATGTCTTCTCCAAACTGTCATTTTAACCGCCAAAACAATGTTTTTAGTTCCTTTGTGGTGACATTTTTGGAACAAAATACTGGAAATTGTCCTCGGGCAGCAATTTTACAATTGCCTCACATGATTATGATGATTTTTTTGGTGTCATTTAAATGTTCTAAGCATTATTCACAAATGAAACAATATTTTAAAATGTATGGTAGATAGATATTTTTTCTGATACTTCCGTACTAAGTATTTCATAAATTATTTTATAAAACTGTTTTCAGGTAAACCATCAAACCCCGCACTACTAGCAAATCCATTTTCCGATCCCAATCCGCCTAGACCGGTGTTCAATACACCACCACCGAAACCGTCCATCAACGAAATTAAGCAGCAAAATTTTGCTCCATTCGCTTCTTCGCCACCCACGCAGGTCACTGCACCTATATCTGCACCCACACTCGCTTCCACTGCGGCCTTCGGACAGTTTCCCGTAACTGCTACACAACAATCTTTCAGTGGTACTAATGGTTTGTTTGGTACCGGCACTGCAACACCGGTAAGTACCCGATGATATTTATTGCAGACATATACACGCCCGTCCCATTTCAGTTGACCCGATTGAAAAAAGTGTTGATTATTGCTATTTAAGCTATCCAAACCTGTCAAATTGTTTCGTTTTCAGTACTGTTTATTTTTTCCAAAGACTGTAAATACTCTACGGAAGTTACAAGTCTTAACATATCGCACTTAATACAAAACTTATACTGAAATAATAATCGATAAAACTTTTGAAATTTTATTTACGCATTTTTGGAAGACATTTTTTTTCTTACTACCCCGGTCGAAAGTACGTGGTTTCGGCTCCGATTATACGGCAGAAAGTTTTTATGCATTGATCAAGTGACTCTTATTGTCTTGTCTATGTTCGGTGACTGTAGTTAGCATTTGGAAATCATTTGATTAATTCGAATTTAACTGCCGGAAGGAACCTCTTGAGGGTTTTTAAGTAAAGCCGCGTTAACCTAAAATACACATATGTCCAAAAGTTTGGAATACGTACAAATAATATATCTACGCCTAGGGTGGTTTAAAAACTGTTGTTGATATTTATTCTAGAGCGTTTTTAAATGAAAATTATCAAAAATTTGATTCGTTTTTTGTAATTTGGTCACATTAAACTGATTTTGGTATTTACACATTATTTCAGTTCTTGTTTAAATTTCATTCGAGCCGTTTAAAAATGCCTAGAAACATGATATCTCATTTCGACAGATCTAGAGTAATTGCATTGTTACAACAGGGCTTTATTCAAAATGATATCGCCAATATTATTGGCGTCACTCAGAGTGCTGTATCGAAAATTTAAAAAAAATTCCAAGGCACATTCACAAATGACGTGAAGGATCGCCCCAGAAGTGGCAGAAATCGATGTACAACAGCAGTACAAGACCGGCAGATAACATTGATAGCTAGAAGAAATCGTCTGGAATCTACAAGTGGTATCTCCAGAGAAATTGTTGGGCTTGAAGGACTGAATATTTCACGGCAAACAATAACACGCAGACTAAATGCATTAAATTTGTATCATAGAAGACCCTTACGTGTTCACAAACTAACCTATCAACACAAAATTGTAAGGTTGCAATGGGCTCGAGAAATGGTACCTACATCATGGTCCTAACTGGAATAACGTGATGTTCTCTGATGAATCAAAAATTGGCTTGGTTTCTGATTCGCGTTGAACACTAGTTTGGAGGGCCTCAGGACGACAAGCCCGACTAGAAACAGCCCAACCGCGTGTCCCATTTGAAGGTGGGAGTATTATGGTTTGGGGTGGTATTATGAGTGGCACACAGACGCCTCTACTGGTTCTGGAGAGAAGAGTCACTGGTGCTGTATACATCGAGGAGGTGTTAAATCCTGTCGTGCGTCTATTCCGAGGGGCAGTAGGTGATAGATTTGTGTTTATGCATGACAACGCACCTCCGCATCGAACAGCAGCAGTACAAAATTTTCTGGAAGAAGAAGGAATATCCACAATATGGTGGCCCTCGAATTCCCCTGACATGAACGTCATTGAACATGCTTGGGACATTCTCAAAACACGCATTAAGAAGTGAAACAATCCCCCTATTACACTGCCAGAACTAAAAGATGCTGCTCGTGAAGAATGGGAGAGAATTCCTCAAGCCCAGCTCGACCATTTAATCGATAGCATGCCAAATCGCATACAGGCCAATGGAGGAAATACTGATTATTAATTTTATAAAAAAATATTTTTTTCTATACTAATTTAATTTTAAATGTAAGTGGTACATTGTAAATTTTTCACTCCAAAAGAATAAATCATTTTTTTTGCATATTGTTTATCTGCCTTTGAGATTTATTTAGTATTGGTGGGAGTTGTAGCAAAATGATGTCTAATTATTCAGAAAATTTTTTATATAAAAATCAAAAAAAAGATGAAATATTCCAATATTCCAAACTTTTGGACATATGTGTACATGAATATTATTATTGTGGTATTTTATAAGTTTTTTCTAATTAACTCTTAGGATCCCTGGACACCAGTCGTTAATAGTAATGGAACATCTAATTCGGCATGGACGAGAAGCAACGAACCTGCAAATCCATTTTTATCCTAACACAATGCTGATAGCTATATAACATCTACTGGTAAGTATAATGTTCGCTGTAAAGGAGTTTAATTCGAATTTTTGATTACCTATGTGTTTGTTTACAGGTAGAAGTGCAGGTATTACTATAACATTCAACAAGGCGATTGGTGCGAATCATAATAGTTGCTTTTTATGTTTGATAACTTTTATTAGAGGAAATTTCTTTTACAATTTGGACATTTCAGAATGTCTATATATATTTTTATAACGAGAAAAAAATGCTTTTGCTTCAAAAATATGTTATATTTTTATTGTATGTTTCTGTAATCGAGAAGTTGCTCATTTTTTTCTTATAAAATTTACAAGCTGAAAAAAAAATTTTTAATTATACACATATCCAAATAAATCTGTACTAATTCTGAATAGTTTCTTGCTTTTTGGTAATTCGAAGAAAGAACTACTGCTTACTGAAAGTAAAAGAATAATTTTTTTAAAGGAGAGAGGAACTGATTGAAAGCAAGGAAAAGTGTTAAGACATAGTCAGTTTTATTTTTGGTCCAAGGTAATTTTTGTACCTAAACAGCTGCTCACATTTTTGAAGCTTCTCACACACTTTTAATAAAAGTTGGAACTTTTTCAAATTAACTTGATAATTTATAATTTGTTCTAATCAATATTTTGTACTAAGGCCAATCCAATTTTTATTACATGCTAACAAAACGTCATCTATATAAAGGAACCAATGAAAATGATAACTAATTAGATTTTTATCATTCACAAATTTAATTCATCGAGTTTTTAGAATCTTAAGCCCAGTAAATATTATTTACGTCAAATTTCCTATTGGTTTCCTAGTTTTTTTGGACATTTTCATACACTGTACTTTCCTTCTGTAACGTTTCTGTAAAAACTATGGTGCTTATTTCCCTTACTACGGTTATTTGATTGTAAAATTGTACAGCTTGATAATGGGAAAGGCCATTAATTTTCAAAAACAGTATAATCGTGATTTCCATGTCTAAAAACTACTATATGAAGTAATTATATATTTTTATTTGTTTTATAATATGTATAATGCAATAAATTTCCTAATTTTCATTTCAAACATACAATTTTACGCGCTATTTGTAAAGGCTGCTCTTATTGGTGTAACGCAGTGTGACGTACTAGCCCCTACACGCCTATCGACCTTAAGCCGCCCAATCATTTCTATAATAGTAAATCCGTACACCTGTGGTTCCGTGTATGACATAACAAAAGTAAAATCAAATTTGAAGATATGCTTCATTTTATTTCTATGCTGTTTTTAATTTTTTGAAAAATATTGAAAATACAACACAAAAACGGCAACAGTAACCTTACAAACAGACGACAACGGACAAAACAAACAAGATGCACAGCCAAAGACGAATAAGGCCACAGATCACAGAACAAAACGTAAATCTTGCCGAGAGTGCTTCTGTGAACAAATGTCATATTCTATCACCAACAGTGTTGCCGCACTAAAATGGTCAAACTTGTTCTCGAGATAAAGAAGAATACAAAATATAATCATTCCAACAAGTTACTTTGTTGTGAAATGATATTTTTTGTAGGGAAACAGCACATATATACAAAAGCCAATGATGAGTAAATTTGACAACACTACGGTGTCCACAGGATACATAATAGAAGCAGATAATGTTAGGGGTTAGTACGTCATAGCACTGCCCACTTGTTTCGGACATTTTTCAGTTTTGCATGTTGCTTTCAAATCTATTTCATTCGATTTTGACACATGAACCAACTTCATTATTCATTGATTGAAATATATTTGAAAGGATTTCATCTCATAGTGGTCTTCCCCATTGTTCTTTTTTGACTAACCAGTAAAATCCTTTCTTGGCATAAACTGTATTATTTTTACAGTTTAATAATTGTGCGTTTTTAACGCTGAATATAAACAATCAAAACGATGTAACATCACCATAGTTGAGAATTATTTACGTATATTTTTCTTGTAAGAGCTTGTCTGTTATAATAAAGATGGAATTCCACCTCCTGCAACTTTTTGTTACGCAATATTGCAAGCTCCTCATATCCTTCAGGACAGAATAGAACCGGATCGCGCCACGTGAAAGATTGTCAAGCAACGTTGCGATACACACATTCCTAGACTGCACACGTTTGTCAGTGTTACCCATTGTGCTATAAGTTTAAATTAAATGAGATTATAATTTTCCTTAAATATTAACGCAGATCAGCTACTTGTGATTGTTCACTCAAAACCTTTGTTTTGTTGCAATAAATTTTGAAGCTGGTGCGTTTCCTGTAGAATTTTTCTTGTGGCGCAACGAAATGATGCAGCTGGTGTTTCCAGTTTAACATTTAAATGTATGGACAAATACTTTCATCATACCTAACAGAATGTGTTTTTTTTGCAATTTTTCATGGATCTCAGATTTCTTTGCAAACATAGATGGTTTATGGATGACGCCCAAGCATTTTTCTTATTCTGTTATTTTACCTTTCAATTCTAATACATTGTCTGACAATATTTAGCTTTGTGGAGCAGTCTTAGACTACTTCATGATGTACTAAGAATTACACTCTATACTGCTTCATTAGTTTCTTCACTTTATATTTTTCTACCAAATTAGTATTTGATTAAATTGGTTATAAAAGAAAAGACATATTTTATTTGGTTCATTTTTAAAATTTTTTTATTTGAACATCGGTAGTTGTTTCGTCAAACACCCAAGCTTTAACTAATTATTTAGATAAATTAGCAAGCTGTGGGTATGTGAAGTGGATATTAAAAGAACGGATGGTATGAAGGTTGTTTTGGTCATTATTTGGCTTACGTGTAACTAACTGCCTTTATTTAGATAATATTTATTTTAGTTGTTACAATTTAGTTTTATATCATGTTCAACTGTTCAGAATTATCATTTATTAAAAATTGTTTAAGTAGCATATTTTTTTTAAAATATTGATCTACATAATATTATATACTTTTATGAGGCGATTCAAAGAAATGCTCAAACCACCTTGAACATTCTAAGCTTGATCTTGTAAATATTTTCTGTATGTTCCTTGTGGTGTATTCATTATTCTGTTTGTTAATTATTTTGGGAAATTAAACCACAATATTTTTTATAAGTTTAACTTGATACAGTATATTCAATTGAAATACCGTTGTACATATGAGAATCTAGTAAGTGTCAAATATTATTCATTTGGCTGTAAATAGTATTATGAATAGCATGTTATAAGTTATTCTTATAAGTTTTTATGGAGCAGACTTTACCCTTTGATTAGGTAATCTTAAAGGCCTGCGAAATATTATTCACAATTGATAAATTCAACTTAAGTTCTGCTTCATGATATAGAATGTTGTCGCTTACTTCTTTTACAGCATTTAAAGGTAGCGATGAGCCATTAATTGCTATTACGTTCTTGTTCAAAGTCACAAGTTTTATGCAGGGGCTGGATAAGTTTATCAGCATATTTGCTCTTGAAAGAATAGTTTTTTTCAATAACAAAAATATAACAAGTCGAAAAATTTATTGAACAAAATAAGATATCCACAATAACTGCGGAAACGTCAAAATTTTTCCTAAAAAACTATTTTAAATGCGGCAACAGCACGCATTATTGCCAACATATTAAGTTTTGGAAATGTCGTTCGTTTGTATTTGATATTTAATTAACCAACCAAGTTGTATTTGGTATGGAATTATATATAACATATTTCTTTAAGATTAATTTATGAATCAAGTGCATTAAGTGGCACTTTTTTTGTATGGAACCGTTAGGCGAGTGAAAAATAGACACTTCATGCATATCATGTATTACTTTTTCTACAGCCTTGTACAAATAATAAAATCAAAATAAATATTTGGAATGCTTTATTTGAACTCCTGTCATAATTATAATTAATATATAAAGATTGAATTGGAAATTGTACACTATAATATTACGAAAAATCAACAACTAAATTATGTATTCTCATTTCATTTCGCAATGTGAATATAGTAAACAACTTACTCTAAAGTGCTTTAAACCTAATTTTTGATAATATAAACAAATCTGTAAAAATAAAACCAATTACAGTTTGTTCTGTCAAAGGTGACACAATATCTTTCTTTCGGTAAAGGTGTGGGCTGCTGCAATAATTAACTGTGTATGGAAAGCGTGAAATGAAGTTGAAGTTAAGGCACATTTTTCACTTTTTTTATTCTAACCTTAAAAGGCCGTTTTAAGCCTGTTAAATAAAAGGTACCTACTTTAAAGATAGATCGCAAAAAATATATTCATATTTTTTAATAAAATGCAACCCACAAACTCGTTATGAATTTCAATATTTAAGTTTACAGCGACAAAACATAATAAATGGCCGTATGCACCGTTCACACTTAAACTCATTTAAGCATTAAACTAGTTTATAATTTTGAGTTGGTATGCACCATCGATTCAACGGAAGATAAACCAGTTTAAACTTAAACGCCCAATATTGGAGGTTTAACTTTAAACTGTTTTTTACGCTTGGGTAACTTAAGTCAATGTCTCATAAAAGGTTGATTAGATTTGATGCGGTGACTGTCAAGAAAAAGTTGTTGATTCTAATTAATTAAAGTGTTGCACGTTTTTATCAATGAAATACATGTAATTCGGATTCCAAATAACAACCGTTACGTCCGTAACTGTAAACGAGAGTACTCAAATTTCAAAGAATGTCAAGCATTGTCACCAACGAACGTTTTTCACACAAAAAAAATCCCTAAATCTTTCGACGTTGGCAAACTTCTGTCAGGTTTAACTAAACTTTCGGTGCCTACCAATGCAACATTTTAGTGCCTTTAACTATTTAAACCAGTTTAGTCAAACGGGTTTAGTAGTATAAACGGTGCATACGGCCATCATTGACAAAGGGTCGAAGCAGCAAACTAGAATGAGAATCAACGGTATTTGTATTGAATAAAACTATTAGTGATACAAGGATAAGATAAAACCGTGCTTGACTCTTTTTTGGATCATCTTGTATTAAGATTAATTTTTTTACAATGCTGGTAATTTGTTTAACAGTATTTAACTGTTTTGGAAATGTTCTAAAATGTTTTTATATATTTAACGTTATAAAAAATTTTAAATATATTTTGATTATATGAATGTTTATTTTATTTTTTTGTAAAATTTGTACTTCTTCGAAATCTGCAAATAGTGGCGTGAACTACAGTTTTTTTTATACTACGCTCAATTGAGAATATTTTTTAAAAACAAGGATTTTCACGAAAATTTATTTGTTCAGTCCGCAATCTGCATTTATTTTAAATTCAGTTCAGTATTCAATAGATCTGATTTTTTTCAAAAATTGCTACTTACAAACCAATGCTTTACAATTTGTTGCATTATCAATTAAAGAAGAAGAAGGATTAAACATTAATGGTTGTATGCACCGTTTACACTTAAACTCGTTTAAGCTTAAACTAGTTTTTGAGTTGGTATGCACCATCGATTCTATGGAAGTTAAACCATTTTAAACTTAAACGCTCAATATTGTAAGATTAACTTTAAACTGTCCTTTATGACACATGTATGACTTTTGTCAGTGTCCCATAAAAGGTTGGTTAGATTTGATCAGGTGACTGTTGAGAAAAAATTGTTGACTCTAATTATTTCAACTGTTGCATGTTTTATCAATGAAATACATGTAATTCGGAATTCAAATAACAACCGTCACGTCCGTAACTGTAAGCGAGAGTACTTAAAACTCAAATAACGACAAGCATTATCACCAACGAATGTTTTTCACACAAAAAAGTCCCTAAATTCTTCGACGTTGTCAAACTTCTTTCAGGCTTTACTAATCTTCGTTGGGTGCACACCAATGCAACATTAAGGGCGTTTATTTAAACAGTTTAGAAACGGGTTTAGTAATGGTGCATACGGCCATAAGGGTCACTTGTTCAAGCAATAGATCAAATTTTACCGATTGGTTAAGTCTTAAAGTGAGTTTTCACATGACATAAAGTCATGACTGTTTATGTCATGACATTCGAATTTATGTCGCTTTTTTGTAATTTTATGAAATGAAATGTCGCGAGTTTATGTCACGTGAAAGCGAACCTCAAAACATAACCATTCGGTCAAATTTGATCCAATGGTAACTTCAGCTTGAACAAGTGATATTGAGTCCTGTGATACTGGAAAATTAATTTTTCAAAATCCAGTACCATCTATACGGTTAAATGCAAAGTATAGTTTCTTCTACAGCTACATCTTTTGCTAAAAAAATGTTTTTTATACATTTCTGTATCCTTGCTGTTTAAAAACATCGCTTTTTCAATTTATTGGAAGGTCTTCATTTTGCACTTTAATGACCCGGATTTTCCCAGCAATGAACTTTAGGCAAATTTGATAAATTAATAGATGTGGATGGAATATTTGATAAAAACTGCAGTTAACGTTACTATATACCGAAATTGTAATTTTGGTTGTTTTATAATTATATATCAAGTGTTTTTAAAATATAATTATTTTAGTTTGTACATAAAGTATAGTTCAAAGTATGCAGTTTATTAATTTTTATCGGTTAATACGATTTGTATATAGTATTAAATTTTTTAGACTATTAAGGTTTTTGTATTATAAACAAAAAGGGATAACGAAATGTTGATGTAATGGAACTATTGTATCGTGATAGCTATTTTCACTTATATTGAAAAAAATAAATAAACAAAATATAAAGTAAGATCGTGTTTATTTTAAACATACCATCAGCGGCGGCCCTAGGATAGAGCGAGAGGTCTCTCTGGGCGGCAGGCAGCAAGGAACGCCAAAACTGTTATTTATTAAACATATATATATAAACCGAAATACAATGGAGAATTTGCACAAAATAAATATTGTCTTTTTTATATAGCTTACACGAAGATTATTTGGGTCCTAAGCTGGAGAAGAGCCATTTTTTCAACAATTTTTTGTGTTATAATATATAAATGTAAACAAATCCACGTTACTGAAAACGGATCTTGTTTGGTGACGTTCAGTTGATGGGTCCGGAGATGGTCGTTTTTACAATAATAATTTTGACAACCTATACTGGTGGGGAAAGAAAAACAGAACAATGACACTTAAGAATCAAAAATTACAAGTTTGGAATTGTATCAAGCTTCAATTATTTAGGAACATCTATAGGACAAACCTGTAAAAACAAGATAAAAGAAGGAATGAGAGGAAACCAAATGCTTGGCATAAATAATTATTAAAATCTAAATCGACCAGTATAAAAACAAAAAACAAATCTATAAGACTGATCAGACCAGTCATTACTTACGCACTCGAAACAACAACTATAAACAAAAAAAGAAGAAGATCTAAAAATAATAGAAAGGAAAATATTGAGAACAATACTTGGACCAGACATAACAAGAGATGGAGAAAGAAGATTAAAAAGAAACATAGAAAAGGAAGAAGGTGGAGAAAATATAGTCCGATGTATAATAGCAAGGAGACTGGAAAGGATGGGACACAATCATTATGAGAAGAGCACCGACAGAAATATTAAAAAGAATAACAACATGGGTTCCATTGAAGACGAGAACAAGAGGAAGACCACGAAGCAGATGGAAGATATAAAAGATTTGAAAATCAGAGACTGGAAAACCAAATGCAGAGACAGAAGAAAATGGAGAATTATAACAAATGAGGCCAGGACAGACAAAAGATTATAGTCGCACTGATATAAGAGGAGTAATCCACCTCGTCAATAGGATTAAACACAGCTTTATTGAGCTAGCCATAATCCCTCGGGATTGAACGGCCATGATGATGAGGATGCCAGTATGAAATGTAATGTTATTGTACAAGGGGTTGTCCCTGGTCATAAACAGGAAGGAAAAAAAAATATTGTAAAAAATCTTACTACATAGATTATTATTATTTTTGAGCGAGTGATTAAGACTAGTAGTTAATCTAGACCAATCCTGTGACACAAACCGGTTTGGCTATTTTTGTGTATTCTTGATCACTAACCTTTTGAACCTTTTTCTGAAACCAGATTGAAATGCATGTTTGGTGAGAAACAACTGTGACGAGTGTGACATTCACTGACGTTTAATTAAAAAATTTACATGAAACGTCAAAGTAC
Organism: Lochmaea crataegi; assembly: GCA_947563755.1. Lineage (NCBI taxonomy): Eukaryota > Metazoa > Arthropoda > Insecta > Coleoptera > Chrysomelidae > Lochmaea > Lochmaea crataegi. The sequence continues at coordinate 43,182,821 of OX387424.1, forward strand.
TCAAGTGACAGATGATGTAAAACTTCAAAAACCGTGGGGTTAAGAATTTTCCGCCCTTGTGCTGCTAAACAATACTTTCCGCCCTATTTTTGACGTTCATATGATTGTTTTTCCGGTATTGTAGGGGAAAAAGCAGTTTAGTTGTTACTGTTGGTTATTTTTGTGTAACCTGTTTGTAGAAGCGGTGTGTGCTTTGACCTTTTCTAGATTAACTACTAAGACTGTAGGTATGCGGTCTGGCCGTACGTGGCGTCATTTTTGTGGGTGGGGATAAATATAGAATTAAAGATGAATTTTTTCACTTATAAATTAACAAAATGCTTCTAATTTTTCTGCTAATATGCATTGTAAGGGCCAATAGATGAAAATTCATGAAAAAATGTGAAAATAACTCGTGCTTTATTCAATCAAAAAAACAACTAATACACAGTCAATACAATTTCACAATATAATATATGTATATATGGTGTGAAATCGAAGACCAAATGGCACCGAAAGACAGTCTCGATCTACCTTAAGAGCATATATAAGGGCCGGCGCAGCATACCCTCTACAGTTTTCTTTTAGCCGCACAGTTGTATTGTAGTTGTTAAGCCCTGTACTTAGTGTTGCAATCTGGCAACTGCGCTTGCCAAGATTTCGAAAGTTTAAAAATAATTTGAATTCATTGTCAGTAAAGTACCATTGAAGTGCCATAAAAGCATTAAGGTGGCGCTTTCTAACAACCCTCTCGGCTGGATATACTTATTGACTCTCAAAATATCTATGTATTGCGATATCCGGTACCCATCTAATTTCAAGTCGTTAGGACACAAAACATTTAGGTATTTATTGTACTTAACTTCAACAATACGCTTTCAACCGGATGAACCTAAAAGACAAGTATTATTCTATGAATCTACAATAAAGATATCCAACTTTCCAAAAGAACAATATGAAATAGTAATCTGAATAAAAGTGAAAATACTTCGCTCGAAAAGAACAGTCATCATCCCTCGTTCGAAAAGAACACATCTATCAACAAACCCAAGGTGATCGACTTTAGATCAGTTTGTTAACTTAATCTTAATAAACAGGGAAAATTACGATTTTCACCTAAATATTTATATCAACCTATCGTGTTACGACGCGAACTTATAAGTGCTAACTAAACGTGTATCTTTCAATAGTATCTGGAGAAATATACATTTCTATACGAGCATCCTTAGAAACTGTGAATAACTGTAACTATTAAACTATCAACTCGCTGTAGTCAATTTGTTGCCTTTCTGCCTTACTAGCAATTTTTTGTAAGCTGATTTACGTGTTATATTTTGTCGTGATTTACATAAGTGTTTATTATAACGTTATTTAAAATTACGACTGGTCCTTCATTTAAAAACCTATCGAAGAAAAAACAAAACATCATTCCTTTTGTGTAGCAGTGAACGACCGCATACAGTGCACTTTTTAAAAATCTAGTTCATTCTACAACACTTAGGTAGGTAAGTTCACTCAGAGGCAGGGTTCGGCCAAAATTAAACATTATTGGATTATCCCTAATGTACAAGCCATTAAAGAAGTATTTTGAATATTAAAGAGGCCAGAGATCTGAGCACACTGGAAAAATCGGTATCTTCCAACTTTCCAAATCATCTGAACCTTTTATAGATACCTATATTTTTGTTGGATTGTCTGTATTGTAACAATATATACAAACTAGCTTCAGAGTGAAGTGTTAAAAACACATATATAAAGAATAATGATTAATGTAATTGTTAATATATTTCTACTAGTTTTATCGTATTAGTGCAATATTAAGTATTTTTGGAGTATATGACTAGAAGATATTTTTTATTTATATATATACCTATATAATAATAATAATAATAATATTTATTCAATTCAATTCAATTCACTTTTACATAAAAAATCATCAATATAAACACAAATCGTGAATAAATATCAGATATCTCAAATAAACAATAGATGTTTTTTTAGATACAACGTTATGTCCAGGATCACTTTAGCCAGAGCTAGACTGTGTTCCTGAACACAATGGGAAAACTTTGGTCCTTTGAGATACATTAAACTAATAAAAGGGAAAATGTATAGTTATAAAAATGATAGATACTCAATATTTATATACTTAAAATTATGCGATTAGAAAATATTTGTTTGATAATAAAACGAATGTAATAAGTTGACTTATAAATGTATAATATTATTATTGATATTCGTAGCACTGATGATTAATCAATAAAAATTTGGATTGGAAGTGTGCAGGTCTGTTATATAGTCCGGCATATCTACAATAGAATTTTGACCATTGATGTAATTAGCCAATCTGTTAATTTATTTTTGAAAGTTCTTAGACGAATTTCCAGTTTCAAATTAATTGACAAAAAATTGTATAGTTTCTGTCCCACATGTAGGAAACTACGCTGTCCAATGGACTTCTGACACTTAGGGAAAACTATATTGAAATTTTCTCGAAATCTTGTTGGATAAATGTATGTTTTTTTTTAATATCTATAGAGTTATTTTTCACTAAATATAGAAATGAGGGTTTGTAGAATAGATTTCTAATATTCAATAGGTTGGTATTTTGGAAAAGCAAATTCGATGAAATCTGTCGATTTAATTTGTACATTATTTTGATTATTCTCTTCTGTGCTATTTTCTAGAGGTTTAATATTATCAGAGTATGCACCACCCCATCCGATTATGCAATAATTTAGGAGTGATTGAACCAAACTGAAGTACATGGTTTTCATATTTTTTTCGTCTAGTATGAAAGTCATTTGTTTGAATAAATACATCAATGATCTAAGTTTTTTAGTTAAATTTTGAATTTGAAGATTCCATTTTAGGTTATTATCAATACCCACATAGCAAGGTGACGTAACGTAGACGTTAATAAAACGTCACGTTTTACGTCAAAATCACCAAGGTATTGACGAGAAACTCACGTCCTGAAGACGGCAATATGTCACAGGTATTTGACGTCATTATGTGACGTAGAAAAGGCGTCACCTTTTACGTCAAATTATCACTGAATTGAGACCTAAATTTACGTTTTTATGACGACAGTATCTTCGATAATCGACGTCATTAAAAAGACGTAAAAGATATGTATTTGAGAAAAAAACTCTCAATGAAACCACCGTTTTGTAGTTCCATGCACCGCCTTGAATGTAATGTATTGTCAAAGTTGTAAAATAAAGCTCTTGAAATAGAGCACATGTCTCATAACCTGTATTCTTGGACTTCAGCAGAGGCAGGTTATACAGTAATTGGTACCAAATGTATTAGGACATTTCCCACATCTATATATGGAAACTGGATAATTAAACAAAAGTTCAAGTCCAAACATAATGTATATTCTTTACTCTATTTTTTATTACAAAATATAAATAAAACAAAAAGTATATCTATTCTAATAGGAATCATCTATTAAAAACAAAGTTATAAAAAATGTAAATTTTTACGTAATCTTAATATTTTTTATTTTAAATAAAAAAATTATATTACTAAAGATCCTATTAGAGTTTTTTCAATTAACATTTTTTTCTTGGACCCTTCAATTTTTTTGTAAGAACTCACATGTACATACAGGGTTGTTTCGAAATTTGACCCATTAGAAAATGTTCAATTTTCTTATGAACTTGAGATTCCATATAAGCCATCTACCATAATTGGTGCTTATAAGAGTCTGAATAAAACATCAAGCAGAGACCAACTTAAAAAATTAGCCTGTATGGACAACATAACAGGCTAAATTAAGCAATGCAAGTGTGTAGAAGAGGAATTGAAACAAAAATATCTTGGTATGGCAAAATCATACATTTTCCAATTATTTCAGTAGTGTGCCAGGTTTTTGAGAAATCAGATAAGCCCGAGACCAAAAGAATATGTAAATCACTAGAATCAAATGGATAATCATAAAATGAAGTATAGGAAGTAAAAAACTTTCCTGAAATATTTACATTATTATTTCTTTCACTAATGAAATCTTCTATTTGAATAACACAGGTGTTGGTAAAACAGTAAGAATTGGCTTTTGAATACGAATAAATGGTCAGAAAATAATTTTTGAGAGATAATTTTTTATAACTTTTTTGAATATTACCACAGCCCATTGAAGTGTTCAAATTCTAATTTCAATTCTTGATTTAAAAATTCACAATTAGTTATAGGTGTACTTCCTGCTTCCAATTCAATTATTCGTCTACAAATTTGTTGAAGTGGATTTTTAGAAGACCGAACTAAATTTTTCATGGTTCCTAAATAATTTTCGAATGGAAAAGCAGAAAAATTGTCTAGTGGACCAAACCTTAAAACATCATCTGGAAGATGCATTAAAACATGAATATTGTAAATTGGAAATTCAGGCCCATATAACTTTTGTCCGTGACTAATAAACGTTTGAAGAATTCTTTTAGAGTTTTCACAATTTTTTGTTTTGGAGGAATTATCTTCAGACATTAAAAGTATTATAGCTGTATGAAACAAAAGAAAGTGCTTATAAATAGCTTCATTGCTACAATGCCCCATATTACTACAATTCCTGTATAAAAAAGGGGTTCTAAATTCAGTATCCTTAAATCTTGACAACTCAGACAAAGACCTTGGCTTACTTTTAATTTCTCCAGGAATAAAATCTTTGTAACTTATCAGATTATTTGAAATAACAGTTACTAACCTATTTGATAAACATACATTTAAAATGGCCCCCAATAATTCAGAAGCTTTTTCATTACACCCAGGCATACATTATGCACATAATCAATTGGGAAAATATTTACTAAGTCGATTTCCAAATCAACCAAAGGAGAAGTTCCAACATGGTGATCTTCATCAAGCTGTTCTCTAAAAGACTTATTATTCCTTTTAGCACTATTTGTATTTTTGAATACTACTCCTGCCATTGACATAATTTCCAATTTCTATACATTTACCACAACTGGAATATCCACCATGTGACTTTATACATTTGATATATGCCTTAGCAGGAGCATCACAGATAAAACTGTGTATAAAGATGGAGTATTTTTTGTTTTCAAACAATAAACCCTCAGCTTTTAACTGATTATATTCACTAATAAAAGCATCAAAATATAAATTTAGAGGGGAAGGTTTAGACGTTCCACAAAATATACCAACAGCAGAGGGATTCATATTATTGATGTTTTTAATTAAGCCTAATATAGGCCAAGCTTGCGTATTGGAGCTCCTATACAATGGAAGACCATCAATATTAAAACTAATATTTATAAAATCTTCAGTAAAATTCTTATGGTTTTTTTAAAAAAAGTCTCAGTGCCCGCTCTAAGCCTAAATGTATGTATGATCCAGTCTCTAATTTTACTATATTAAAGTGTTGTGGGGTGGATAGAAGCGTACGGCTGTCAAGAGGAAGTTCTTGATGATAAGGTTTCAAAATGTACAAAAGTTTGGTTAAAGCAGAATGGGTCACTTTTTGTGATACTGCCCAATTTGCTAAAGTCAATTTTAAGCAGTTTTGATTACTGATATTTAAAACTTCTTCAGTCCGCAGATTATATTCAGTTGGACAATCAATTTCAGTTCCACTGAGAAAAGAATCGTCACTTTGTATGGAATTTGACTCCAATGTGTCATGGGTATATCAGAATGTTGATTACTAGTACCGGGATTTAAAATTATTTTTCCTAATTCAGAATTCACACGTCTGTACATTTGTCTTTGGGAAACCACCTTTTTCAATTTAAGTTTTGGCATTTTCAATGAAGTTAAAATGTTTAGTAATATAAAAGTAAATATGAAGATTGCCGTAATATAACAAAATAATAAATTCTCACAGAATATTTTTCAAGTATAAATATTGAACAATAAAAATGATAATTCTACCCTTCTTGTTTTTCTTTCTTCTTTCTTTCTAATTGTAACCTTTTGGGAGCATGCTTCAGCCAAATTTTAATATAGTCATCGATTTCTGCCGCATCTCCTTCACTTTTGGATAAAATGGCATCTTAAATTAACAACAAAGAAAAAACGTAAAAATGTTTTCTTAATAAATATACAAGGTTCCCAAAACATGGCAATATTGGTGGGATTAAGACAAAACACAAAAATAAATAGGGTGTGCTTAATAAAGTCCAGTATTGAGATACAGAGGGTTGACGTTTGAAATTTAAAAATGAATATATGTTTTGTGAAAAATATCAAGATGTAGAAGTTATAGCCATAATTCTGAAAACTGGGGCACACCAGGCGACTAAAGTTTAAAATGCAAACCCCATTTATTTTTGATTTTGTCTTAATCCTACCAATCTTGTTATGTATGCTTTAAACACCTTGTATAGTGCCCATTACTTATAAATAAGAACTAACAACTCCCAAGTTCTACCTTTGTGAACGAAAAAATAGGCTATAACATTGTAAATGAAATCGGTTTGAGTATCGCTAGCTCTTGATATATTATTATAGGTAAGGTTTTAAAGAAACTTCCTCAAAGGTAATTAGTCATAATATGTAGATATTTGAATTTACCCCTGAGTTATTAATAAATAATAAAAAGTTACACTTACTGACAACTACTTTCCGTAGATTTAGTTTTGCAAATGCTTGCTTTTCGTTTCTTGATCCATAAAAACTATATTTGGCTGCAACTTGATTAGAGACTAGACTTCGAAGAATATTGTTGACTTTTCCAACTTTATCTCGACCACCCAAGGTCTCACAATATGTAGCCTACAAACGTATAAAGGGTGTCAGGTGTTACAAAAACTTGTTAGAAAAATTCGAGGGTATTAAACTAATTCACACAATTTTTTTTTTAAATGAACTTCAATAAGAAAGTTTATAGAGCAAAATTTTGCCTTCATTATAATAATTGCCAGTTATATATGTGTTGATCAAATACTGATCAGGGATTAAATATTGAATATTGATGATAATTCTATCAATCTACGTGATAAGACAATAAAAATTTATAATCAAACATGGATTCAAACTATACAGTATGTAATTTTATATGTATATGGTATAAATATGACAGCAATATCAATTATTTTCAAAATTTAATCCTGAGATCAATTTTTGATTGGCGTTTATATATAACTGTTTATGAGATTTTTTTAAGACAAGAACTTGTATCATTGTAGGAAAAATTCTTTTGCCACAATTGTGGATAAAACTCAACAAAAATTATAATAATTTTAACTACCACTCACCAAAGCAGAAAGATTTTTCTCTGCTCCAAGATACTCCTCGATTGTGTCCAAATCTGTAGTATTTTTAATCGGAAGCTCCACTGGAGTATCTTTGGGTGGGGCCAATTTTAATTTGGTCCCATCCTGTCTCTCCTCAAGAATACTCAAAATTTGTTTGTTTTGCTGCTTTATTTGCAGCAGAATATTAAGTATATTTTTTTGGAAATCTAAATATTTAAAAATTAACCAGGATTGTTCAATGTATGTAAGGTAAAATGTTAATACCTGAAACTATTGTGTTATCCACTTCTCTATAGGTTTGACATGAATTTAAGCCATTTGATAATCGGGAATGATCACCAAAATTACCACTTTGGCTTGCTGTTGGCTTATGGGCTTTCTCTTTTTCAATAGCTTTCTCTTTTTCACTAACCTCTAAAGAAAATCTCTCTAAAAAAATAAATAACACTAATTGAACCACTATAAAAATTTAATTTATTTCTTTACTATACCTGACTTTTCTAGCAATTGTACTTCTGGTGGTAACTCCTTTAACGTTTTTGGGTAGGATTTAGCTTTTACAAAGTGTTCTGGAAGTTAAAAATGTTTTTAAAGAAATTATAGTTTCATCACCCATTGTTCAAAATTTTTTTTCTGGCTTCAACTCGATTTGGGATATCGAATTTTTGAAAGAGTGAAGCCTCTAATTGACTTAGAATTTTTTCCAACAGGAATGTTTTTTTATATATTAATGATCAGATTTACTGGTAGGACATAAAAAAATATTGCCTGAAAGTGTAACACCCTAGTGTGGTGTATACAGATTATGCATTAGAGTAAATGATTACTGATTACATTCTACCTGAATTATTTCAATTAAAAATATATCTTACTGTTTTGTGCCTGAGCCTAAGATAAACATAAAATTATCCAGTCATTTAAATTTATGAGAGGTAGGTATGTATTTGTCCAAGGATTATTAATTATTATCTGGGCAAACACCACAAATTCTACATAACAGTATAAGGTGTGCACAATAAAAGTATCTAGTTTACTAGTGTCTTTTGATACACTTACCTCCGAATTTAGTTCTTTTCCTCCATTTACTATTTGAATGATGCAATTTGTGTGCAATATTACTTTTCTGTTTATTTGAAGCATTACCCTTACATTCTTCCAAAGTTATATAAGTATTCAAATCGACTTTTACCACTTTTTTAATTGGACTTATGCCATTCGTTTCTCCAATTAAATCATTTTCTATAACATTCACACTATGCTCATATTCATCAAGTTCTTGTTTAACGTCGATATTAAAAGTGTGTTCTTCAATTTCAATGATTTCCTCTTTAATTGTATTTGTCTCCATTGTATTAATAATTAACGGATACCTACGCAGTAGGTAGATAACTATTTACATCTATGCTATTTACCTTCTATTTACTTAGAACTATCAACAGCATAGGTAACTGATCAACAGGAAAATTTCAGTCTTTCCATTAAATAGGTCTCGACCATAGAGAAATTAAAAAGAAAGAGATTTCAAGTTAATAGGCAGAAACGGAACAATGTTTCTGCGCTGGCCAGTTGAGTCAGACCAATCAGAATCTTACGTACCCTTCTACCCAACCGGGGACCGGCTGTAAAGTGTAAACTCGCCTGAGGTGATCTGTGGTTCAGACGATGCCAGAGATAAGATACACAGGGACGAGGCCGTTGATCGTTTGCTCTCGGTTCGAATCGGCTTTTTGGTTTTGCGCCACCTATATATTGCCAATTGAAGCAATTTCAATTTGCGAGGAACATATTTGCATTTTTTGCTATTGGTTATTGCCGTTTGGCACGAAATACAAATTATTTCTGAAATATACAATACAAATCGATACTTTTTCACAAGAACTATAAAGTTGTCATTGAAATTACGTGATAGTGACGTGAGCTTTTAACCGGATTAAGGTTGATCCAAATTCGTGTTCAAAATGACGTTATTTTGACGTCACCTTGTTAGCTGGGTATTTTGTGCTGATTGTACTCTGAATGTTATACGTATAATTTCTGAAAGGTAGATGTATGTCTAATTGTTCAGTGTTTGGGAGACCATTTTTATAATTTAAAAAAGGTTGTTTTATCCATATTAATGGTGAGAAGGTTGCACCGAGAAAAACAGGCCAAGTAAACTGGTTTAATAGAGAAATTCTGGCTAACCATAATTAAACTTGTAGAATTGCCTTAGAATTTTTTATTTTTCTGAAGACTTTTTTCTGAAATTACATTTCGTAAGCTAGCAGTTTAATTCGAACAATTAAAATTTGTTTCTGAAATTATTTTAATTATGATAAGTATATCAATTACCTGATACTAGCTAAGTGTGTTAGCTACAATTAAAGGGTTTAACTAATTGTAACGGATATTTTGCATTTCGCAAAGATCGGTTGTAATCGTCACTAGATCGTGTATCGTTTAGTGTATTTTGTTCAGTGACCAGATCTTATCTCTGGTGACCAGTCTGTTCAAGTCTGAGGTAACGAGTGGTCTGGTGTTGGCGCGACTGGTGAAAATGGAGTATTATGTATTACTTATGCTGGAATGGGGGCTCGAGGACTCTTTGAGCTGCTTTAGAGGTAAATAAACTTCAAAAATTAATTACGTATATACTTAGGATAATCATTATTTGTTTTTTTTTAAGTGAAATGAAACATTTTATAGTTCTGTGAAATTTAAAACTTTGAAAACCGATGATAAACATATTTGAAAGTAGACGTTTTGTTTGGGATTCTTGTAAAATATTATTTTGGACATAATCCAATTAAAATTATAGATATAATATATTTAAAAAATGCAGTGCTAACACTGTTAACAACATTTCTATGATACATTGAGACACCTGCAAAAGGTAATCTAACCTCATTGAAGTGAACTGCAGTTCAAAGTAGCCCTATAAATAATATTAACAGTTAGTTTCATTTAAAATAGTAATATTAACTTTTTTGATACCTATTAAAAAGCAGTTTTTTCTGTTGGGCAGAGATAAGTATTTAATTGAATTTCAATTTGTATTTGAATATCTAAAATAATATATCCTGGACAGACAGGTAGGTACCTATATAGATTAAATCATGTATTTTTTGTTATAGGCAAGCCAAAAAGTCGCTTAGAAATAGCAGTATATGACCAAGGAGTACTAATCGCTAAAACCACTTTTATTTTATGTTTTAGAGGTGTCTGAATACGAATCTGATATTATTTTTTATTACACACGATTTCTATTTTTTGTGCAATATAATATATAATATAAATAGTTTAAAAAAATTGGCTTTTTATTTCTTTTCAATTTCCATAAAAAATAAACGTTATTGTTAATTGAGGACTTTCATTACTCGATTGTTTTAGAATACATGACGTTTCAATCAGTATTTAACTTCGATCGTTCAATAAATGACGAGGATAAATACTGATTGAAACGTCATCTATACTAAAACAATCGAGTAATGAAAGTCCTTAATTAACAATCACATAGTTACATTACTGTTAATAATCTATTTAATTATCATTATTAACTAGTTATTAACAGATTTAATCACCATTACCAACCAGTTCCATTGCTGTAATTAACGGGTTTAATTGTGGTAAGTAAAATAGTTAATACTTCCAAAATTTTGTTTCTGAAGTAATTGATTTTTGGTCACTAGCGGTTACTGTTTCTAATAGATTATTAAAGTGTTTTAATTACCTTAGGTTGACGGACCTTAATAACGATAATTAATGCCCTTTTTATTGTCATTATTAAACATTTGTTGTGTCCTAATACGTATTAAAGTTTTTACCTACTACAACTAAATTCTTAATAGTGCTGAATAAACTTTTTCCTCGGTGATGTCATCTAACCATTTTATTATTCTTTGTAAATCCATTTTTAGTTTGGTTTCCACTTCTCCCCATGAGTTTTCATCCAAAAAAAGTACAATACAATCTATGGAAACATAGAAACATTTTTACCCGATCCAATAGACGATGAACAAAATTATTTGAAATTCAATTGCGTAATATTTTTATTTTGTTTTTGGCTATAAGTATCTACTTGATAAAAATAAAGATTTTTGCCTCCATTATGGCTTTTTATTGCATTTATGCCTATATACGAGGTAAGATCGAATTTTTAAATTTTTAAAACTATCGATTTAAATATTTTCAATATTAAAAAAAAATGTCAGGAGCACGTTCAGAATTCGACCCTACCCCTCAATGATTCACAAAGGACTTTTTTAAGTTGTTCGATCTTTCCCCATTACATGGGGCAAGTTCGAACGAGTGTTTTTTTAAATATTTTTTTTATAAAGTTACCTATTGACAAATATTATATCTTTTACAATGGAGTGTTTGTTTACAAATTGAAGATACCCCCCTCTAAATTTTGACTGAATTTTAAAATCATTTCAATAAGTTATACTCTGCTAATCCAAATATTCTGTGCGATCTTACCCCAACTTACTTGTATGATCTTGTTATTGACTATAACCAATGTCAATTTTCATGACAATAAAAGTTTGTTATGAACTTCCGTTCGCAATATTTTAGATATAAAACCCCTGCATATTGACAGAAAATTTCATTTTGTGTAGGTATAAATAAACGGATAATAATAACGTTAATGAGTTGAAACAAAATAATTACAGTGGAATGTTTGTATCACTAAGACCTTCATTTTCATGCAAAAAGTGAAAAAAACTATAAACAATTTTATCGCGTAAGGATAATAATATGTGGAATACGTTAAATATGACAATCATACCTACCGCGTCAACAACTTTATTAGCACATTACGTTTGGTGCTTGTAATTTGGACACATAGGTACTGTTGCTTCTTCGATATTAATGCAATCAGTTGGTGCGAAAAAAGTAGGTTGGTAATAAAGTTTTCCGAGAGTTTTGAAAATTGGTGTTACACTTCTGATCTCCTATTGCCACCTCGTATCTTTATCCCTCGCGACGCCATATTCGGAAAATTTCGTTTAGAAATAGTCTTTTGTATAGTCAGCTTTTTTTTGGAAATTCAATGGTTCCGGCGTACGAGCGCGGCAAAGTTTATTCCGGCACGCGTTTTCGCCAAAAAGCTCATGTCCACCCACCAAGAGGTAGAGTATAAGTGGCCCTTTTTTATCGTGGTATCCCCAACATAGGTACATCTATACCTACTATAATATTAACGAAAAATATTTTAATATGCGTTAAAAAACCGATAAAGGAACATATTCTTTACAAAATCAGCATATAAAAATAAATTCAATAATACATCACTACCACCGATACAAGCATCCCCAGGTGGTATGGATGTTGAGGATAGAAAATAAACAAAAATGGGCTAAACGCTGTCACTACACCCGAACCTCCGACTGTATAAGCTATGCTGAAACTTATTTCTTGCAAATGCACAAAGGGATGTGAGAGAGGATGGGTTAAAGTGTTCTGTTCTAAGCACAAATTGTAATATTAACTGTGATAATTTGCAAGTTTCATCATAAGATAGTGATGAGGAGGAAGATACGTTGACTATTCTCGAGCTAACCTGCGATGAAATTGAGTAGGAAGGAAAATAATACGGAGCTGATAATCCTACTGCGGATGATGATGAGTAAGTAAATTTCGATTTGTGACGTTTTGGTCGGTACTGAAGCCGATGAACTCGCAACACCTGGTCCATCAAGAGGAGCAAAGTGAATGAGAATGCGCTAAATATTGTAATTGTGCATTACATTTGGATTAGGCCTACTGGGGATGCCACTTCACCTCATAGTGGTGCGGGAATGAGTTTTCATGGCCAAAATACTTGTTGTAGTAGACTTTGCGACACTCGTGCGTCGAAAAAAAGTAAGTACATAAATTATAGGAAAGAATGTTGTCGTTCTTCTGATTCTATCGGTGGTAGCAATGCAATATTTAATTAATTTTAAATGCTCACTTTGTTCCTATATACCTGCGGATTTTCCAGACCGTAGAATGCCGGTTTTTTAACACGTAGTAAAATATGTTTCGGTAATATACGACAAAAAGTGCATCTTGGTGTAGATGTACGTTGAGGATTCCCAAGATAAAAAAGTGCCACTTACACGACTTCAAGGTGAGGAGGAAATGAAGTTTACAGTTACAGTTTAATTTTACAGAAAAAAGCTAACAACATAATTTATAGGAAATTTTCTCCAGTTTAATTCATTACATAACTCTTTTCACGCGCGAACGGCAAAGATACGAGGTGTCAAAGTAGAAATTCGGAAAGAACGCGCCAAAATCTACGAAATCAGCAATTTCTCAAACTCCCGAAAAACTTCTCAGGTGAAATTATCAAATGACTACCATATACTTCCTTTCTGTTTTCTTTGCATGAATAAGTTATTGTTTTCTGCTAGGAAAAACAGAAATCTTCATTCTTCTTCAAAATATTTGTAAACATTTCTCAATAAATTTGTCGGGTACCTACATTATATGGTTGTGTCTTAAAAATAAGTACCTATTTTAATTTTTAATATTATTCTTTATTTCATTGACTTTTTCAATAGAAACATCATAAAGATTCGTACTTTGTTCAGTTTGACTATTAACACGAATAAATAAATAAATAAAAACAAAAGCAAAACTACTTATACACAAAAAAAGATAAAAAGGCGATGCGACATTATACTGAGTTAATAATACTTGAAAAATTTTTGTGATTGATAAAGCTAAGAAAGAGTGAAACATGACGAAAAAATGTGTAACACAGGTTCTGTAGGAACTAGGAAATAAATCTGGAATGAGCGTAACTGGAATGTTGCCTAAACCTAAAGTATGTACAATAATAAATAGAAATAAAACAAAAACAGATGAATAACTCCAATAAATTTCATTCACTTTAAAATGCAGTATTAAAACTTGTACTATTATCAATAAAATCACACTAGCAGTAGACACTAATAATACTGTTCTTTTGTGAAAAGTAGACATGTAAAAAATGCCTATAACATTACAAATAAAAAACGTTATAGCGTACGCTATAGCTAAGTACTGCGGATAAGGGCAGTTTAATTCCCTGAACAAAATTTGTGTGTAAATCATAGTAGCAGGGGAACCACTGTATTGTTGGAAAAACACTAATATAGTGAATTTTAAAAAGGTAATACGAACAGTCTTATCTTTGAGCAAAGTTAATAGACCATCTTCCTTTGATACGTTTTTAATACTTTCATTGATTTTACAAATTTCGTTATTAATATTTACATTCCGTGTGAACGGTGATATGAATTTTCTAGATTGATTAATTTTATTTGCTTGGATTAATTCTTTTGGAGTAGTGGGTAACAAAAGTAAGATGAAAAATACAACAAGAGATAGAAGCAAACAAGTGATCGATGTATGTCTGAAGTCAATAAAAGGACCAAATGAAAAAATTAATATAATTCCTAGGAAAGCGTACAAATTTATCATTTTAGTTAAAATTACTTTAAGATCTTCATCACATGTGTTGCTTATGTAAATTTTCAACTGTCCGACGGCGTAAGCGTTACCAAATCCGACAAGAAATCGACTTCCCAGTAACCAATAGATACTTTTGGAATGCCACATTAAGATCCAGCCGATGGTTATTAGAGTAATGCCTAAAAAATAAAATCAAACTTCATATATCTAACATATAGTAGCGGTGAGAAAATTAAACTTTTTGGATATCCCAATAAATATCTTATAAAAGCAAAACTGTCTTATTTGGGCTGTAAAACTCGGTATTAAATATTTGAAATTGAAAAAGTCTTACTCCTACGTCACAAAAACCACAGAATAAATAATAAACAGACAAGACAATGTTTAAATTTAAAAGTTCCCCAATGTGATAGGAAAACCTATTACGAGTATTATCACTCTTAGGTATTACTTAGCGCGTGGTGAAACGTAAATTGCATTTAGGAATTATTAAATCCGTTTCAGGTATTATCTAACTTTAGGAAATGGTTGGTGAAATCGGGCATTAGAGATAAATAAATAGGTTACAGAGCGAGGCGACGTATCATTTACTTACCTAAAAGAATACCAAATTTGGTTCTCAAACAAACTTTTCTACAAAACGGAGTTCCAAATGCATTTCCTATCATTAGAAAACCAGCAATCATAGCGCTTTGGTCCATTGTAATTGAAATTGGCGAATTGCTAGCGATAAGAATAGGATTAGTAGGAGAAGGCCAGCCCAACATCAATCCAAACGGTAGACCTACCAGTGATGCTGGAAGTAAAATACTTTATGCAACTAGTGTGTAAAATAGCATTTTCATGAATGTGAATATTCGAGCGAATGATACTATTTGCATACAAAAGTGATTATCTTACTGTGAGTAATACAATTAATTTTATGAACTAAAATTTTCAAAACCTATTTTTGGTTCTCCAAATTAAATATTGATCAGTAATAAAATCATAAAAATTATAAATTCAAAAAACGTAGTCAACAAATGAATTCAGAAAAAACATAATAGAGATAATAGAGCACAACTGTTTTAAAAAAATGGCAGGGAAAATTGAAAAAGCAGAAAAATTAAAGTTAGAGTTTTATAAAAAAAATTGTAAGTAAAGTCAAGTGAAAACCTCGGATTCCATCAAGTGCAGATTGCCGCGAAAACAGAACTACAATGCTTTGAGAATTTTTAAGACATTTTTACATTTAAAAAATTTGTAAAAAGTGCTTACCGCATACCGATGGTATTATTTGTCGAAATCTGATGGCGTCGGGATCATCATTTGTCATTTTTTCTTTCTGCTTAACAGAGAATCTATAAGTAATGATCTCTGCTTTAGCATGATCCCTTTTATCTATCAATTCCATCTTCGTTTCGTATTTACTACTGTTTGATCTGAAGTCAGGATCTTATCTGAAAATCAACAAGAGAATTGCTTATACTAATAATTAAAACTTCAGTAAATACTGGTGACAGTTGGAGTTTAAAAAAAGCGAAAATTGGAATATATACGTATATATATATATATATATATATATATATATATATATATATATACGTATATATTCCAATTTTCGCTTTTATATATATATATATATATATATATATATATATATATATATAATAATAATATTAATAATAATGTTTATTCATAAAAATACAATACAATTTGATAGGTGAAAACAATTACAAATATTTCAGAATAAACATTGATACCTCGCTGAGGCATAATAATGCCTGTGCGCGAGTTATAAAACTTGTAATAAAATATAAACAACACACAAAAAAACAACAAAATTTGATAAGTCTTAATAGGGAGATATGGTCGAAGTCGGGAGTTAAGGTCTCAATCGGGTACCAAGCGTTTTTAGCTTTACATTCAATTTGAAATTGGATTCAAAATTTTGCAATATTCCAAACATAATCATATTAAATAAATTATTTTAGATACCTTAAATTAATTAAATCATTAAAAATATGTCTGTTTTTACTAGCTATCCAGTTCTTTACAGAATATTTGTAACGTGGCAGTTTATTTATATCTTTAATATTATTTGGTAACATATTGAAGAGTCTTGGTGCAAAATAAGTCGTACATCGTTGTCCAACGGTCTTTGAGCTCATTGTGAGGTATGTACATTTATGTCTAGTAGGGTGATTATGTTGGGGAAAAAGTATATTTATATTTCTTTTAAAGATATTTATGAGAATGTTTTGACAGTATAACTGTCTTATGTCAAAAAAAGTACTCTCAGTAAAAAGCGCATCGCTGGGGTAAAATACCGGTTTTTTTAAAATAAGCTTTACTATCCATTTTTGTATATTTTCTAACTGTTTCAAATGACAATCTGCCACACCACCCCAACCAATAATTCCATAAGTAAGATGCGACTGTACCAGAGACAGATATAAAGTTTTTAACTGGGTTTCATCTAAAAAGTCGCGCAAATATTTAAATTTATGTAGCAGCCCTCTGAGTTTATTGGTAATGTTTTTGACCTGTTGATCCCATTTCAGATGCCTATCTATAATAATACCTAGATACTTAATTGATGATGCTTCAGGGATTTGAGTGTTTTCATCAACATATATTGGACCAAGACTCGGCAAATTATTTATGTAAGATGTAAATGGCAGATATTTAGTTTTTTCTATATTTAACGTTAGTTTATTTAGTTGAAACCATTTTTTAACTGCTTTAAAATCGTCTTCAATTTCCATTTTCAGCGTTTGCCAGTTTCTTGACTTGTAAGTTATGACTGTATCATCTGCGAAACTTATTATTTCTCCTTTTGTATTTAATGTCAACAGGTTGTTAATATATAGGGTAAAGAGAAGAGGTCCAAGTACAGTCCCTTGTGGAACGCCATAGATAATTGTTTTTGGTTCACTAAATACTCCATTAATTTCCACATATTGTGTTCTATTGTTTGGATAGCTATATATATATACAGGGTGTCCCACGAGGTTTTGGGCAGTATATATCTCGAAAACTATTTGAACTACAATATTGAAATTTTACAGTTATAAACCGTAGGTAGTATTACACATTTTAAGCAATCAACTACTTTGCTACAATGTCACATTTCGGGTCAAGTGGTATCATTTTCAGAAATTTTAATGAGACAACCTGTATAATGTTCCACTAGTCTAAAGGTTTCTCTTATACCAATTCGGCGATACCTATTTTTTTGTGTTAGGTAGGTACTTAGAAACGACAAACTAATTTTTATAAAGTTTTTTATTTGAAAAACAAAGAGAGCTGAGAAACAAAAAACATATTATAGTAACAGCTATTCTAGTTTTCAAAAGCTATCAGTGTCAGTGAACAATCGTTCACTGTATTATTGTTGTTAAAAGTTTTCTGACTTGAAACTTATCATGCCTCTACATTTCACTTATGACGAGTATGTCGATATGCTGATCATCTATGGAGAATGAGGAAAAAATACAAGACGTGCTAGAGATTTATATAGAAATCGTTTCCCCGACCGAACAACTCCTGGTAAAAATACTTTTACTTAGCAAAAAAGCGCTACCCTTGAACGTATACTTCATTAGATCCCATTCCTAGTAGACTATTATGCTTGTTCTTAGGGCAATCACAAATGGTTGGAAAGTGGACGACTCATGAGCAGAGCCTATCTGTGAACGGTTTTTATTCAATGCGCCTGAGTCGTCCAACTTCCAACCGTTTGTGATTGCTCTACGAACAAACCTGTGAATGGACCTCAAGAAAATTTGACAACCATTTTTTGCAGTCTTAAACTTCAAAATATTTTCATTGATTGTCTAGTTTATACTGGTCGAATTGTCAGTTAGGGAAAAATTATAAAATTCAATATTTCTTGATAACGGCAGTTGGAAATAAATATATTCATATAATTGTGGTTGAATTCCTATTAAGAACAAACCAAATAATATGCAGAAGAATCAAATATATTATAGTCATATTCAACCGGATCCAATGGTGTTCAAAAGTACCGGTAGGCTTCTCAACGAAATAGGACATGTTCACCAAATGACCCTAACTCTAACGACAGTTGACTCTAACGACAGTCGACTCTAACGACAGTCGCCCTGAGGATAAACAATTATTTGGATAGATTCTAGATTTGTAATTTCATCAGTTCGGTAAAGGTATTCATACAGAGTAGACGTGTATACGGAAGCCGAGCATATCGAGTGTTTAAACTTTTGTAGGTAGAAGATAAGCGATGTCAACAACGGAAAAAGATCCACCTGATAGGGGAAAAAATAATATCAAATATGTGGAAATTAACATGGAGACGGAATCGGAGGCAAAACGAAATAGGGAAAATGAGGTAGATAACGAAATGACAAAAAAAGTAAAACTATCAGACAAGATAATTACGGAAATTAATGTAAGTATTGAACAAAAACAATTGAATGATAACAATAAAAATATGTATTCTAAATTCGATCAGGGTCCTTATTATGTATTTATTCAAAATAAAGAAGGCAATATTGGCAAACTTCATAAAATTGGTACTGCACGATTAATTTTAAATGCAATACCAGAGATACAAAATAATATTGTCAATATGACGGTAATCGGATTGAATAAAATTAAAGTAGAACTGAACTCATTTGACAGTGCCAATAAATTGATAAAATCAAAAATCTTAGAGGAAAAAAAGTATGAAGCGTATATTCCAGTATTTTATACACAGAAAAAAGGGGTAATTAAACATATAGATTTAGATTTATCGAATGAAGAATTAACAAATATCATTAAACCTAGATATGGAAATACATTAGAGGTCGTTAATGTCAGAAGAATGATCCTAAAGAAAAATGGAGAGATTATTCCTACATCAACTATTGTAGTCACCTTTAAGGGTCAGATGATACCTAACCAAGTAGTCATAGAAAAACTTGTTTACGATGTCGAATTATATATACCAAAAGTAGTGCAATGCTTAAAATGTATGAGATACGGACATTTAAGTACTCAATGTAGGGGGAAAACACGTTGTAGACATTGTGGGGATGAGCATGACACAGAAAATTGTCAGAAAACTAGTGAACCTTCTTGTATTCTATGCGGGGGTGATCATGCAGCCACGGATAGAAAAAAATGCGCGGAGTTTGATAAACAGAAAACTATTAAAAACATTATGGTAACTGAAAACATATCATATATCGAAGCAAAAAATAAACAAGAAAAAAGCTATGCAAATGTCATTAGAAATAAAAATAATAATTCGAACTCAAGTAATTATTATACAGCTTATATTAGAAGTCAACGCGATAACGATAATAATTTTAGCTCTCAGGCGTCTACGTCCGGTTATTCGGAAGAACATAGAGCTATACTAGAAATGCCAAAGGTCCGATCTCAACCAGTTTATGGGAAATCTTCAAATTCTCAGAATTATCAACCACTCAATATCTCTAATGCGCAACCAACAATTGAGGCAATAAAATTACGCGATACCATAGTAAATGCTATAAAAGAAGTGTTAGATAATCATACAGAGTCATTCAAAGATAACAAATTAAGAGGGGAATTATTAAAAAAATTAAATGAATTCTTTGATGGACAATAACTCCAATTTCAACATTTTACAGTATAATATAAGATCAATTACACATAACAAAGGGGCATTTGAAAAATTTTTATTTGACAACAATATTCATATGAGTTTAGTCAGTGAAACCTGGTTAAAGACAAATCAAAAAATATCTTTTAGTGGGTACCATATATTTAGGCTAGATAGAGAAGACGGATATGGAGGGGTAGGTATACTTCTTAGAAAAAGTTTTCCATTTCATAGGTCTAAACCACCTTATAATTTGAGAGAAGTGATGTGTACGTCTTTAAGTGTGAAAATAAATAGATCTATGAAAATAAACTTTTATTCAGTATATGCAAAACCGAAATTGAATATATCTGAGAGGGAATGGACACAATTTTTTGATAGTTTGGAAAAACCATTTGTAGTAGCAGGTGACTTAAATTGTCACCATTATGGGTGGGGTTGTGATATTACTGATAGAGCAGGAGTAAACCTACTTGCAGCAATAGAAAATGGAAATTTAATATTTCTTAACAACGGTGATCAAACTCTAATTCCAACACCCAATCAAATAAATAAATCGGCAGTTGATCTTACCATAGTATCACCAGATATAGCTACGTTATGCAATTGGCATACGCAACAAATGACATTAGGCTCAGACCACTTCCCTATACTTATAAAAGTACAGCTGGAAATACCTAATAAAATTACAGATTCAAAAAGATGGAACCTCAACAAAGCCAATTGGCCACTTTTCTCTGAGCGTATGGAATTGGCATACGCAACAAATGACATTAGGCTCAGACCACTTCCCTATACTTATAAAAGTACAGCTGGAAATACCTAATAAAATTACAGATTCAAAAAGATGGAACCTCAACAAAGCCAATTGGCCACTTTTCTCTGAGCGTATGGACTATGGCACCTCTAGTAATAATATTAGATATTATAATGAATTTATAAATGAACTAAACCAAGCAGCAGAATATTCCATACCCAAAAAGAAAAAAGTGGTCAACTCAAAATTTAATAAACATTGGTGGAATCAAGAATGTGATATTTCATTGAAAAATCAAAAAGAAGCCCTTTTGCGATTTACACAAAAGTCAAATGTTGAAAATTACATTCAATTAAAAAAAATGATGGCTATAACGAAAAGAGTTATAAAAAAACGCAAGAGGGAATC
Source organism: Lochmaea crataegi (assembly GCA_947563755.1). Lineage (NCBI taxonomy): Eukaryota > Metazoa > Arthropoda > Insecta > Coleoptera > Chrysomelidae > Lochmaea > Lochmaea crataegi. Next base: position 43,204,200 of record OX387424.1, read on the forward strand.
TTGGAGATTATTTTGCGCTAACTTAAACAAAAATTCGCCCATTAAAGAAATCTGGACAGAAGTCAGAAAACTCAAAAATACATATATCGAACCAATAAGTAGACTAAGTCCAGGAGAATGGTCAACTGATTTCATAAATAAGATAACACCTCAATGGGCAGAAGAAGATATGGATAGTATACTACAAGTGAAGGAAAACATAGTTGATGATACAGGAGATCAACTATGCAGAAAATTTTCTATAAGCGAACTTAGAGATAGTCTCAGATCACACAAAAACACAGCTCCTGGAGTAGATAATATCCATTATATAATGTTATTTAACCTCCCTACGTCATGTCAAGTTATTTTGTTGGAAATAATAAATAATATATGGGAAAGTGGATCCTATCCAGAAGATTGGAAGAAATACATTGTTATTCCTATCATAAAACCGCACAAAAATCCAGAAGTAGCAGAATCATATAGGGGAATATCATTAGCTTCCTGTATACTGAAAACATTTGAACGCATGGTTAAGACAAGAATGGAACAATGGCTTGAAACAAACAAGAAGTTACCAAAAAATCAGTTTGGTTTTAGAAAATCCCACTCCACGATAGAAAATGTAGCTCATCTTGTAATAGATGCAAATCTATCTTTTTCAAACAACAAGTCAGTTATAGCTATTTTTGTAGATATTGAAGGAGCTTATGATAACGTGAATCTACGAATTTTATTCCAACAAATGATCCAAATCGGGTTTAGCCACACATTTTCTCAGAGAATTATCAAACTATATATTAATAGAATTATATTTATCAAAATAGATGAAGAGATTACAGGACCCAGAACAACCTCCCTAGGCATACCCCAGGGCAGTATTTTAAGTCCTCTTCTGTATATTATATATACCTATGATTTGGAAAATCTGGTAAACCGATGTAATGAAGTCACAGTGCTGGAGTTTGCTGATGATATATGTGCTTATGTTGACAATTGTGATATAGAGGATGGATGCAATTACCTTAGTACATTTTTTGGAATACTTAAAGATTGGTGTTTCCAAAAAGGACTGACTATATCCTTGAAAAAAACCAAGGCATGTATTTTTAGTAGGAAAAGAAAAATTCCAAATGAAATCCTGCTACAGAATACTGCATTCTCTGCATGTCCAAGTGTAACTTACTTAGGTGTGACGATGGACCGAAAACTTCTGTGGAAAGAACATATAGAGAAAATATCTAAGAAATGTGAAAAGGGCTTGAATATTTTAAGGGCTGTAAGTTCCTACAATTGGGGAGCAGATCCAGAAATATCTCTACTACTATACAGGTCATACATAAGATCCATATTTGACTACGGATCTATTCTGTATTCGCAAGCAGCTGCAACTCACTTAAAGAAGTTGGAAATTGTGACAAATAAATGCTTAAGACTAGCAATAGGGGCCTTAAAGAGTACGCCTATCTCAAACTTATATGTCGAATGCTGTGAGATGCCACTTAACCATAGGAGAGAATTTTTATGTAGTAAGTTCCTAATGAAAACAATGTCCAAAAATAGTAGTCTAGTTAATAAAATACACAAACTATATGTAAACGACTTAACCTGTGAATACTGGAGAAGAAAAAAATCCTTATTAATTTGTGAATCATATGCAGAATGTCTAGAACTCACAGAACATATGTATAAAAATGATGTGATTCCCTTATACCAAACAAATTTAACGATAATAAATGAAATTAAGGTAGATTATTTGAGAGATTATTCTCTATATCCCCCGGCCATCAGAAACCTACTTTTTACTTCCGATATAAAATACAAATATTCTAATTATCACTTAATATTTACCGATGCATCAAAAAAAGGTGATGATGCTTCCTGTGCTTTCTGGGATCCAATAGAAAATTTTTCCGAATCAATAAAATTACCAAAAAATTTTTCGATATACTCTGCAGAACAACTAGCAATACGAGAAGCTCTAACCTATGTAAAAACAAAATTGACTAACAAAAAACATATTCTAATAATCTCAGATTGTAAAAGTGTTCTACAAAAACTTAAACATCTTTCTAGTAAACATAAATTGAATTATATACTTAAAGACATAATAAATACCGTTATAGATCTAGAACAGGAAGATAAACAAGTTAAATTTGTTTGGGTTAAAGCTCACTGCGGAATAATTCATAATGAAAAAGTGGACATATTAGCCAAAGAATCATTACAAAGTAAACAGATTGTAAACTATCCGCTTAGTCTAGAAGATCTCTTTCTGATATTAAAACATAAGAGTATTGCTAAATGGATGGTAAAATATAGAGATTCCAACAAAGGTTTATTTTATAAGGAAATAAAACCAACTTTTACATCAGCACCATGGTTCAGTGGGCTAAGTTTGTCGAAAGATTTGATAAGAACTATATCTAGAATTAGATTTAATCACACGTTGGTTCCATTTCATTTATGCAAAATTAATATCATAGATTCCCCAAATTGCGAATGTGGTGAACATGGTACAGTAGAACACAAAATATTAGGATGTGAACTAAACCGGATAATTATTGATCAGTTTATGAGTAATATTAGTAAATATAAATCTTTAGAACGACCAATTAATTTATATGAATTAATAATCTCAAACAATGTGGATATTTATAAATTGATTTATCAACATATTCGCAATTTGGGTTTAAGAATTTAAGCATCTTAATATATCTCAAGTATGTATGTATGTATATTATTGTATATGTGTATATATGTGTGTGTACATATATGTATAGGTATATATTATATAAAAAGACGGGAAAAATGTAGGTTTGATTTAGCATATGTAATTTCAATTTGGCTCCTTGTGTCTATCCTCGTGTTACTATATTTTCCCTTCTATCCGTTGCCCGTTTTGTGTGTTGTAAAGTCGCTAAGAAAGGCACCTTAGCGTGAAAAGTATCCCTGTGCAATCCAAAAAATAAAAATAAATAAATAAATAAATAAATAAATAAAAAAAAAATTAATAAATAAAACAAAAAAAAATAATACAAAAAACAAAAAAATAAAATAAATAAAAGAGAGTAAAAAAAAATATAATAAAAAAAAAAAAGTATTTATGTAGCTTATGGTATCGTATTATAAAATGTATATATCTAGATTTATTGTATAAATTAGATTTAAAAAACTATTAATGCATGGTAAAATTATGGTAAGTCAAGAAATTGATTAGGCTAATGGAACCGTAGGGATCCGCAGTCAATATCACAACCTCACACACACAGATTTGTAATTTGATTGTTTTGTATTGATTTTATAATCCTTTTTATTAAAAACAGTCATTTATAGCTTTTAAAATACCTTAGCAATTAAAACAACGTCGAAAGAAGCACTAAATCAAAACCATATAACTATTAAGTTTCTATATGAATATATAATTAAGAAATATTTAACAGTCTTAAACAGAGGCACGGAGCCGACATTTATTAACGCCCGCAGCCAAACATTAATAGATATTACGCTAGCGACAGCTAAAATATAAAACAAAATTCAGGACTGGCAAGTGTCAGATCACATTTCTATGTCAGACCACCGCTGGCTGACCTATACGGTCGGACGTCGGACGGATGTAGCTCTCAAGAATCGCCTCTTAAAAGGTGCTCTGCGGGAAACAGAGGTCCTGACTCCTGGAAATAATGAGGAACTGGAAAGGTACACGATATCTATTCAAAACAAAATAGACATTGCCTATTAGGAATCCTGTCCGATGAGGATGGTCCAGACTGTTGGCAAAACCAATACTTGGTGGTGCCCTGAACTGGAACACCTTAGAAAGACAGCGAGAACGACATTTAACAAGGCAAAACGAACAATACTCAAAGAGGACTGGGGATTATACCAAGCCAACCTCAAAGAGTTCGAAAAATTATGCAGAAAAAAACAAAGAGCAGCCTGGAGAGCCTTCTGTGAGGCAGTCGAAGACTTCCCACAAGTTTCTAGGCTACAGAAGGCACTCTCAAACGACCACCATAAGAGTATCGGCATCCTGACGAGGGAAAATGGTGACAAAGCCGTCAACCTCCAAGAGAGCGCTGAGATTCTTATGGAAACTCACTTCCCAGGATCTCTTTTTCCTGGAACGACGAACTGGGCGGAAGAACCAACAACACCCTCACAATACGACTGGCAGTTTGCTAGTGCAGTAATTGATGAGGACAAGATAAGGTGGGCCATTTCGGGCTTCTCCCCTTGCAAGACACTGGGACCTGACGGTATAAGACCAGCCCTACTCCAGTGGGGAATGCCGCACCTGGTTGGAATATTCAGAGCCTCTTTAGTTCTGAGGTATATTCCCAGTAAGTGGAGAGAGGTACGAGTGGTATTGATACCCAAACCAGGAAGGATGGATTACACCTTACCAAATGCTTTCCGATCTATTAGCCTCACATGCATATACTCCGGGAAGGTCCACTGATTCGGCCCTTCACCAAGAGGTCGGCAGAATCGAAAGATCATTGGACAATAAAGAATCCACCCTGGGTATATTCATAGATATTGAGGGAGAGTTTGATAAAACAACCTTCCCAACAATTACCCAGCAACTTAACTCCAGGAATGTACCCCTGGTAGTGGGAGAATGGATACTCAAAATGCTCTCTGGTAGAGCAATAAGTATCAATGTAGAAGACATCATAGTGAGAGGACTGGTCATGAGGGAATGTCCGAAGGGAGGGGTCTTATCATCCTTCTTTGGAACTGGATACCCTGATTAATCTCCTCAGCAATAATGGATTCTACACAATCGCATACGCAGATGACATAGTTATCTTGCAGACCGGAAAATGTGTGAACACACTGTGCGATAGAGCGCAGGATGGGCTCAAATTAATAGAAACATGGTGTAAGGAACACTCACTGTCGATCAATCCCAAGAAGACTGAGATGGTCCTTTTCACCAGGAAAAGAGGATTATCGGGCTTAAAAACCCCCCGAAATATTCAATAGCAAATTAAACTTCTATGAAGAAGTGAAATACCTTGTTATTACCTTCGACAGGAAGCTAACATGAAACACTCACCTACAGAGCAGAGCAAAAAGAGCATATGGACGCACATGGGGTCTTTCACCCCGTGTGGTCACCTGGATCTACACTGCAAACATAAGACCTATGCTAACGTGCGGAGCCATTGAATGGTGACCGAAGCTTCTACAAGCAACGGACATCCATAAATTATATCAAATACAGCGAATGGTTTGTTTAAACATACAGGAGTCATGAGAACAACACCAACCGCGACAATGGAATTAATTACTGCTCTGACCCCTCTGGACTTGTACGTCAAAGAGGTTGCGTTATTGGCCATGTAATGATTGCGTACGGCTGGTGTAAACCCCGAAGTAGGAGTGGGTCAATTGAGGCTAAGCCTATGGCGAAAAGCGCTTACTGCGCTACCTCAGCTGCAGGCGGCCAATGATGCAATTGAACCCAAGTTTGTGTTTAATAAACCCTACAAAATACAAATAAAACAGAACACATAGTCAGATGCTGCAAATGCAATACGCATATATACAGACTGCTCAAAAACCAAAGAGCTCAGGATGTGGAGTTTACTCCAGATCACTTAGCCTAAGAATTAAGTGGGGAATCGGAAAGAATACCAGCGTGGTTCAAACAGAACTGGCTGGTATCTCAATTGCCCCAAAAGAACTAACCAGAAAAGGAATTTCTGGCAAAAACATAACAATCTGCACTGACAGCAGACAAGCCCTATTAGCCTTTAAGAGACAACGTGTTACATCAGGGCTAGTATTAGAGTGCCACCAAGATTTAGCTAACGCCTCGGTAGATAACAAAATTATCCTGAGTTGGGTTAAAGGGTACGACAGGAGTAAAGGTAATCGCATTGCCGATTCTTTAGCCAGAGAAGCGGCTGGACTAGAAATTTTGGGACCCAGTGACACCTTCGGCATGACGACTTCGACAATTGCGAAACTAGCCATGCGTTACACCCATGCTCAATCCCTAAAGAGATGGGATGGAATCAAAGGATGCAGTCTTGCCAGGACCACTTTGGGTGACCCTGGGAAGGTGATGCCGAAGAAATATTTGGCGATGACCTGGAAAAACCTACGCTTAACAGTATGATTTCTGACTGGCCACTGTCAAGTAAGGAAACACCTCCTTACTATGGGGCTAGTGGACACACCTCTATGCAGAATGTGTGAACAAGATGATGAAACTGTCAGGCATGTTTTATGTGAGTGCCAGGAGTTATCGTCAATGTGTTCGGTGAGTCTTGGCCTACACCTGCCGATATGAAGGAGATGTCTCCTAGTGACCTGTCTACCTTCCTGAAAAAGACAGGATGATGTACAATGGGTCACACGTGGCCTAAGTGCTGTGGGCCTAAACTCCCCCTCCCCACTTTACAGATACAGACACAGAAGTATTAAGAACCACGTGTTGTACAGAAAACGCTTTTTTATGTCAGGGCGACTGTCAGATGACGTAACGTGGCCTTGCCCTATTGTATGCTTGACGCGAATTTAAAACTTGCTGCCTCGTAGCAGTACCGTCTCAGGTCGAAAAATGCAAAAACCTCGAAATTTTTCGGATATTCCGGCTTACCGCACATATCTAGCAAACTAGGCATAGTATGGAAAATGTCACGGTATTCAAAGTTGAAAAGCATAAATTTATGCTTCAAATTTATATGTTGGCCATCGTTACTCGACTTTATCCAATTTTTACTAAATTTTGTGAAAACTATAATAAACTCACTGTGATTTGAATATAGCCAACCTCACCCTCCTCCCAAAACATCTGCTATAATGGCCACTCTTTTTCAGCTTACTAGGAATATGGTCTTCCCATCAGTTTTCCTCAAATATATTTAAAAATTACTTCTTTCATCTTGTAAATCTAAATGTAATAGATAAGTATATATTTTTTTGTAAATGGGTAGGTACTAATTACATCTTATTACATTTACATAATACTTATAAATCCTCAACAAGTCAGGCTTACAAAAAATGGAGGCGGAAGTAACTTAGGGTGGGAAGGTGCGTTTGAGAAAGAGGGAGGAGGGTTGGTACTCCAACTAATGGTCGAGAGGGTCAAGAGGTAGATGGGTTCACATTGACAGGCCCAGATTTGTTATTATTGGACCTATTCAAATAAGCGTTTAAAGGAAAATTAAAAAATGATCAGTAAGAATTCTTATTGGGTACGTTTAACGTTGCTATCAAATGGAAAATCAAAACATTTGTACCCCCCACTAGTGCGGCCTCTAGTGGATGATTTTGAAATCTTTAGAGAAAACAGGCTAATTGGTCTAAATTTGTAATTTCGGTTCTCACTGAACACAAAATTTGATGCTTTACAAAACTTTTATTCTGCAGTTTTCACAAAAGTTGGTCGGCTTTATAAATTTGGGAGTCATTCGTCGCAGAATTTCAAGCTCTTCAACTTTGAGTACCATGAAATTTCCCGTACGATACGACGTTTGGAAGATATGATCGGAAAACCGGAAAAATTCCGAAAATTTCGAGTTTTTTCGCGATTTTTGACTTGAGATTCGTGTTCACCACCCCAAAAACATGAATCTGTTGAAAAAAGGTTCTACAGCACTCATTTCAACGAAAAAGTACCATTTTATCAGTCTAATAATTATTCTTACAACAGCATAACTGACTTACTTACTTGCATTACTTCCGGGTTGCCTTTGAACAACAGGCCGCAGTTACCTTCATTTTTCATATAAAGATCTGCATCTGCCAATTTTCCATTAAGGAAAAAAAAATGAAAAAGTTACTAGGTATAATGTCTCTTCCAAATGACACATATTAGATGTAAAGAAAAGGTAGATGAATTCATGCAAATTAATTAATCACAATATATTTAATTGAAGGTAGTCGCGGAGGAGAATATTGTGGAGAATGGAAAAGGTTATACTGGAAGTGTTATCATTTTTTCGGATTCTGCACTAAATTTAAATGCCCCCTTTGTGGCGAATACCTAGAATTCATCTTTTTCGAGTTTCTTTTTTAAATAAAAATTGTCAGATGCCGATCTTTATGTTGAAAATTAAGGTGATCGCGGCTATTCAAACGGAACCCGGAAGTGAATCATTGCATTTTAAATAATCATGTCTGCAGAATCTTGCTGCCAGTTCTTAGATAATTAGGTTATATCTCAATTCTATAAATCTGTGATGTACAAATATCACTTACCTCTTATTACAAAAAAAATAATTTGAAACCTTCTAATTCACAAATCAGTAGTTGTTTCTTCAATTCAATTCGAATAATAATGCATAAGTATAAATGTGTGGCATGTGTGTTTGATGGAGCTGATTAATCGTTAATCACGACTATTGTTTCATGTGATATCAATAAAAGTCATGCACAGGTCAGGGATTCAATTTTCTATAAGTATATATATAGATTAAAAACTTTTTATGGGACACATCCAAAATGATTTGTGGTTGGTAAAGAAGACTCTTTTTTTCTAATCCAAGCTTTCGATAATGTTTATTATCATTTTCAAGGTAGCAAGTGAGTTAATTCCTTTGAGAACGTGAATTCGTTTGTCAAACATGGAAATTCATCTTAACAAACTATTATTAAAAAATTTTCACATATTTAAAAAAAAATTAAACTGATTTTGTCATTTTTAACAATTTTAGTAGTTTTAATTGCTTTAAAAAAATGTGAAAAATTTTTAATAACAGTTTGTTAAGATGAGTTTCCATGTTTGACAAACTAATTCACGTTCTCAAAGGAATTAACTCACTTGCTACCTTGAAAATGATAATAAACATTATCGTAAGCTTGGATTAGTAAAAAAGAGTCTTCTTTACCAACCACAAGTCATTTTGGCTGTGTCCCGATATACTAAATGTATTTTTTATAATATATCATATAATGCAACAAAAGAAAGCTACAGAATATTATAAGAAACATTTAAAAGATCTTAAACAACAATTCTAAGCATATATTTGGTTAATAGCACCAAATATGACTCAGGTCAACCTTTTTTTAAATCAATAATATCATTAAGTGCCGTCTAAAAAACCTGATCCCCAAGGTTTTTTTTAAATCAATATTAACTTGGAAAACATGTTTTAAAGGTCCGTGTTATTTTAAATCATTTCAAACGCCCTCTATAGGGCGCCACAGCTGCTGACGTCAATGAGTATGATGCCCAGCTGAGTACTCGTGTATCGATCGCATTTTTTTTAAACTGCATTATGAAATAATTATGGGCATTTTTATCTAATCATCAATGACTTCATGTGTGTTGATCGGAATAATTTACATCAAAATAATAAAACATGTCTTAATTATCCTGTGCCACAAAATCTATTGAAACTACACATATTTTAAATTTTGTATATTTATGAGAAGTTTCTTTAAAAATGAATTTTTTTTGTTTCTACTACGGCGTAATATACATATTATATATTATGAAGCTGTGACATTATTCGAGACTGGAAGGATTTTGGTAACAAGTAAAGGATTTTTTAGACCGGTACGACATATAATTTCTTGTACTGTGTTGGAAACACTGACATGGAGGTCGGATTCTAATATATTTCTAGGCCAAGCAATAGAACATTGATTCCCAAAGTGGTCCAGGTGGACCCCCAGGGGTCCACGGGAGACTCGACGGGGATCTACGTTGGCGTGAAAAAAAATGGGGGTTCACATTTCGTAAGCGGGGGTCCACGAAAATTTCGATAGTGAAGAACTAAAATGTTGGCTTGACTTCACCTATCAATGTAGGAAGATAATATTTTAAAAAGCTCGGCGACTGTTACTTGTAAAAACTTGTATATTCCATATTAAGTACAAAGGGACGAAATACACGACTTGTGGTGTGTGTGCTTGCAATCTTGCCTGAACTTGTTTGATTCTTCTCCAATAATAATACGAATGCCAAGGATAAGCGTTATTCATTTGTTTCCGGTATTTCCAAAAGAAAAGTAAGTATAGTAAAGTGAATTGATGTTAGTGTTTGCCAGTGTCGGAAAAAGTAAGTACTTACCTGCCTATTTGTTATACATACTTCTATTCCATTTATTATTTATTTATTTTAAAATTAATTGTAAAGAAAAAATGGACAAAGTACATACTCGTCACGTACATCAAAGTAATAAATATTATTCAAAAGCATTTTTTATCGAATTTACAGAAATAGGTATATTAAAATATAATTATTGAAAAAATGTTTTACATTACATTAAAATCGGTTCAGCCGTTTTCATAAAACTCTTTCATGGATCTTAGCGATTAATTGCTTTTAATAAATAGAATCAGTTTGCCGTTGGTACTTTGTTTATTTCATTGCAATAATTAATTATTTATATTCTGTTAAAATAGCCATATCCTGTTAAGTAAAACCGCCTTAGGATTACTACAACAAAGTTTTTTTTTTATTTACAAGTAGGTAACTGATGTGAAACATGGCTGAATCTAAGAAGAAATGTCGACAGTACAGTGTTGATTATTTAAGATTTGGTGTTCTTCCATCAAAGGCAGACAAGCGATTGCCAATATGCCTTTTATGCAACAAAGTTTTGAGCAATGACTCTATGAAACCATCGAGGCTCGAAGATCATCTAAGAAGGTGTCATCCTAATAAAATAGGTAAAGATTTGAAATATTTTCAAACATTGCAGTAAATATATGAAAAAAAAAACCACCGTGCACAGTATGTTCGCTTCAACGTCTGAAAGCAGCGATGATGGCTTGCGGGCATCTTACAATATCTCATTACTTATAGAAAAATCTGGAAAACCGCACACCATTGGAAAACAGTTAGTTTTACCCGCTGTTGGAGAGGTCTCAAAAACTGTTCTGTACAAATCTCCATTTGACATACTCAAAAGAATTCATTTGAGTAACAGCACTGTACAAAGACGTATTAATGAAATGAGCTATGAGATTGAAAGTTTCTTGTGTAATTATCTGCAAACAACTCATTTTTCTAAACAGCTGGACGAGTCAACTTTACCTATCAATGAAGCATTATTATTGGAATAAGTTGGATTTATTATGGACGAATAAATTCATGAAGAGCTACTATTCGCGAAAAATTTGAAGGCGGACACTCAAGGTGAATCAATATTTAATGTCGTGAGTGATTTTTTTAAGGAATAATCGATTCCACTCACAAACGTTATTTCGGTGGCAACAGATGGAGCTTCTGCTATGGTCGGGCGATATCGTGGATTTATAAGCCACCTTAAAAGAATTATATCAGAGGTAACTGCAATTCAAAGTGTCATACACCAACAACTCCTAGTAGATAGACTTCCGAAAATTGCTCTTACATAGCGAAGTGCGCTGGTTGTCCAAAAGCGCATGTTTAACAAGATTCTACTCACTTTTTGAATCAGTTTTACAGATTCTGGAAAGTGAAGATCCAGATTTAAAAGAAAACCTGATCAATTTGAAAGCAGACATCGCGTATTTGACAGATCTGTTCAAAAACATTTAATGACATTAACAAGGGGACAGCCTCAATTTAATAAAAATAAAGAGTGTAATTTTGGCTTTTCTTGGAAAATTTTAATTTATGAAGCAAATATTAGTCGGCGCGAATTTTCCCAGTTTTCAAACAGGTAGAATGCTTTTATGAGGATACTCAGACGTACGTTCAACATTTAATTGCCCTGCATGATGACTTGAAAATCAGATTTGAAGATATTCTGTCGATGGAAATACCATCCATTTGATTTCTGCAACTCAGGCTAATCACCGACGCCGGGAGCACTCTACCCCTAACCGGAAATTCGGCCGAATCCACTAGTGTTCCAACCAGTGGTAGGGATCTTTATCGAGCCCAACATCCATGGACTCAGAACCTCAGTTTTACGTCTCATCCGAAAGACGGCATATCTACATTATACCTCGTGCTCATTGGTATAAAGCCTGCGAGCTGTGTTATGCTACTGACCCTAGCAGTCTAAAGTGTTTCGCTGCAGGCTGTACGGGCTCTACGACGGTGTTTCCCCAGAAGTCACCCATCCAAGTACTAATCTCGCTTGACCTTGCTTGACTGCAATTATCGCATCAGAAGCGTTGCACTTCAGAGCTGGGCCGACGCCCTACGTTACGTTATTAATGTTTAATTTTAATTATATTACCACTGTTATAACAATAATTATTAATAGTGTAATAATACAACACAAGAAAATATACTATTTTTCTTGCTATTTTTTACCACTTTGAATGGGAAGTTTAAATAAAATAAGTGAGAATTAATTGGATTCTTGTGCTGTGAGTAGATTTCAAAACAGTAAAGTTGGATGGAATCACTTTTTTGATTGGCTAACTTTACTTTTTTGACATCCACTCACAGCACAATCAATTAAATAATTAACCTTATTAACCAATCAATAATCACCTTTTTTTTCATAAACTGTTAATTCGTGGTTGGAACTCAACCGCAACGCAAATTTCCATAGTTAGATCTAATCTTCAGATTTTTGGTCGAGTTTTGGGAATATGGTAGAAATGTAGCTGCAGGGTGTCTTCCGGAACCAGCGTCTATGAGAGAAAAAGTTTGGGAACCTCTGCAATAGAGCATGCAAGTGAAGCAATTTTTGACAAAAATTCCAATATAAAACATGTTCTGTTGCTGATAGTTATTTGTGACATTTAGTATCTTCCGTCATGTTAAGAATATTATGGACACAAAATTTCACAATAAATCAGAATTAACAGAAAATACATATAAATACGCAGAGTAAACAAGGGAATATTGGTTGTTTAAATGGTATACCTTCGTTAGTTGTCGCATGGACCAAAGCGCAGTACCGAAATCATACTTTTCGACGTCACAACCAACGTCATATTGGTTGTTTGTGACAACAAAAATGATTATGATTTATAGCACATTTTTGTTAATTAAAATTTTAGTCAAGTTCCCTATTCAGTTGCTCATAGACAATTTGCAAGTCTGTCCTTTCTGTAACTTACAGAATATCTTATAGAATTGTAGATATTCTTAATCGGAAGTTTCGCAATCGTTCTGTGTATTCATTTGTGAAACTGTTTCTCTTTTTTAGTGATAAAATATAGAATGGATATTTTTAAAAATGTGAATTTGTTTATCGGTTTTGTTAGGTTATGAATTATCATTTTTAAGTCTCCATAATCATGAAAGTCACAGATCATCGTAAATTATAGATTCACGAATTTATAGAAATTTGACGGTTGAACCCAGAATTGCTACATAAGTACCCACCTCTATTACATATATAGTGAATATTTTGGGCAATTAGGAGGTATGACACCGATAATGAGAACACAACTGCAATAAGAGAAATATATTTTTCGTTATTTACAAATCTTAAAATTATTGCTTACAAAACTTACCAGCAATAAGAGAAACCACATTTAATATTCATAAACCATAATGTCAGTTCCTAATCACAAGTAGTAACTAAATTAATAAAAATGATAATTTACGTCTCAATGGGTGAAAATTGACACCTGGTCCTTTTTTGTCATATATTTTCTTTACATCACCCCTCCTGGAGGAGAAAATATATACATTTTCATTTGAAACAAAACATAATTAGTAAATTAATAATTATTTTTACATTTTTCTTGATTATTTCAAGTCTTCGGGCGTTGCGGATGGGACAAGCTTTGACACGTGGAAGAAAGTTGACTCAGCTTATTTGTGACCCGTGTTTATTTTGAAAAATTTCAACTCGTCCAGTTTTTTCCTATTCAGCTTGTTTTTCCTTTGAATTCATAAATACATTTTTCTTTTTACTAAAACCATTATTTTTCACTAAGTGTTCGAAACTCCTGATTTCATTGAACAGATCTTTTGTTTTTTTCACAGCTCTTTTATTAATTCTGCCCGTCACAAAGTCTGGCATTCCTGCTACAATTAGATTTATAAGTATGTCTGGGCTTATGGACTTATTCATCTCCAAAAACAATTTTTCTTTTTCTAAAGCATAATCCAGCAATGGTCCATTCATGTATTTAAAGCCGATTGCATATTTTACAGGTGACCATCCCTTATCCGCATACGTTTCACAAAAATTTTCTTTCCAGATTTTCCACTCTGAATCAATTGTGAGTCTTATTAGCATTGAGCTGTACCAATCTGTACAAGAGCCTTCCAAAAATAATATCAAGACCTCTATTATTTCCTCATCTTTTTGTAAACTAAAATGCTCACACTCCCTTTCAAATAACTCCATCCATTGAGTCACATTACTGTTTTTGCTGTTGAATTTTTCTAATAAAAATTTTTCTGCTAGTTTATTGAGATTCTTTTTTGATTCTGTATTCCTTCTAGACACATTTTCTAATATAATCTGCAAATCTTCTTTTGAGACACCATTCGAAATATTTGTTTGTTCTGTAGATTGTGGTTCTTCGAATTTCTCTTCCAATATGCAATCATCAAATTGAATGTTTCCACCATTATCAACGTAAATTTTTCATAAGGATTCATTTAACACAATTCATTTTTTGGTGCCTTTTAGTAATTGCATTTTTTACCTTCTTAAAAGTATCCGTTTTAATGTGTTTAGTAGGCAGGATTACATCTTGAAAATCTGTTGGTTCATCAAAGATTTTGCCCTAAAGTATGCTGATTGATGTTAGCATCTCCTTGTTTTCCTTTAATGGTACATTTGAATCTTAGTTTTTCCATTATGTTATAGTTTTATAGTGGATATTTTGGGCAATTAGGAGGTAAAAATAACTGTAACTGAAATCGTTCATTTTTATCAAAAACGTTTTTGCTGGGAATTTCATTGTTCAACAAGTTGTAGGAACAATAGCAGACGAAAACAGAATTAGATCCTTCAAGAACAAGAGAAGAGACACAAAGGAAATGCGGAGGAGACGGATAGGACAAACCGTAGAACTCTGGAAAGCTCGAAAGGATGATCAGTTAAAGAGAAGGAATATATCTACAGCAGAAGAACCTACTTCTCCCCTACAAGGAAATAACTCTGCTGCTTCCCCTTTGATGTCTGCTGAAGATATTATGTATGGAATGATGACTGCTGATGAAGCAATCCAATACAAAGCCTCTTTGGCATGCAGAGAAATTTTAAGTAGAGAAAATACTCCACCAATCGATCATATGATTAGACTTGGTGTTGTACCAAGATGTGTAGAATGTTTAACAAATATTCATAATCCGTCCCTTCAGTTTGAAGCTTGCTCGGTACTAGCAAATATAGCTTTTGGTACTTCGGATCAAACTGCAGCTGTTGTTCATGAAGGAGCTATACCTCGTCTTCAAGCTCTTTTGTCTTCTCCACGTACTGATGTTGCTTCCCCTTTGATGTCTGCTGAAGATATTATGTATGGAATGATGACTGCTAATGGAGCAATCCAATACAAAGCCACTTTGGCATGCAGAGAAATTTTAAGTAGAGAAAATACTCCACCAATCGATCATATGATTAGACTTGGTGTTGTACCAAGATGTGTAGAATGTTTAACGAAGATTCATAATCCGTCCCTTCAGTTTGAAGCTTGCTCGGAACTAACAAATATAGCTTTTGGTACTTCGGATCAAACTGCAGCTGTTGTTCATGAAGGAGCTATACCTCGTCTTCAAGCACTTTTGTATTCTCCACGTACTGATGTTGCTTCCCCTTTGATGTCTGCTGAAGATATTATGTATGGAATGATGACTGCTAATGAAGCAATCCAATACAAAGCCACTTTGGCATGCAGAGAAATTTTAAGTAAAGAAAATACTCCACCAATCAATCATATGATTAGACTTGGTGTTGTACCAAGATGTGAAGAATTTTTAACAAATATTCATAATCCGTCCCTTCAGTTTGAAGCTTGCTCGGTACTAGCAAATATAGCTTTTGGTACTTCGGATCAAACTGCAGCTGTTGTTCATGAAGGAGCTATACCTCGTCTACAAGTTCTTTTGTCTTCTCCACGTACTGATGTTGCTTCCCCTTTGATGTATGCTGAAG
The DNA here is from genome assembly GCA_947563755.1 of Lochmaea crataegi. Lineage (NCBI taxonomy): Eukaryota > Metazoa > Arthropoda > Insecta > Coleoptera > Chrysomelidae > Lochmaea > Lochmaea crataegi. The sequence continues at coordinate 43,220,156 of OX387424.1, forward strand.
ATATTATGTATGGAATGATGGCTGCTAATGAAGCAATCCAATACAAAGCCACTTTGGCATGCAGAGAAATTTTAAGTAGAGAAAATACTCCACCAATCGATCATATGAGATTTGACTTGGTGTTGTACCAAGATGTGTCGAATTTTTAACAAATATTCATAATCCGTCCCTTCAGTTTGAAGCTTGCTCGGTACTAACAAATATAGCTTTTAGTACTTCGGATCAAACTGCAGCTGTTGTTCATGAAGAAGCTATACCTCATCTTCAAGCACTATGTCTTCTCCACGTACTGATGTTGTTTCCCCTTTGATGTCTGCTGAAGATATTATGTATGGAATGATGACTGATAATGAAGCAATCCAATACAAAGCCACTTTGGCATGCAGAGAAATTTTAAGTAGAGAAAATACTCCACCAATCAATCATATGATTAGACTTGGTGTTGTACCAATATGTGTAGAATTTTTAACAAAGATTCATAATCCGTCCCTTCAGTTTGAAGCTTGCTGGGTACTAAGAAATATAGCTTTTGGTACTTCGGATCGAACTGCAGCTGTTGTTCATGAAGGAGCTATACCTCATCTTCAAGCACTATGTCTTCTCCACGTACTGATGTTGTTTCCCCTTTGATGTCTGCTGAAGATATTATGTATGGAATGATGACTGCTAATGAAGCAATCCAATACAAAGCCACTTTGGCATGCAGAGAAATTTTAAGTAGAGAAAATACTCCACCAATCAATCATATGATTAGACTTGGTGTTGTACCAATATGTGTAGAATTTTTAACAAAGATTCATAATCCGTCCCTTCAGTTTGAAGCTTGCTGGGTACTAAGAAATATAGCTTTTGGTACTTCGGATCGAACTGCAGCTGTTGTTCATGAAGGAGCTATACCTTGTCTTCAAGCACTTTTGTCTTCTCCACGTACTGATGTTGCAGAACAAGCAGTTTGGACTCTTAGTAACATAGCAGGTGATGGTCCAGGAACTAGAGATATGGTTCCGAGTTGTAATGTACTACCCGATTTGTTAAGTCTGATAAAACCTCACACATCACTGTCCATGCTTAGAATTACAGTTTGGGCAATTTCAAATTTGTGCAGAAATAAGAATGCATCTCCAGATTTTAAACTCTTCCAACCTGCATTACCATTTTTGGCTTGTCTTTTAAATCATTCAGACTATGAAGTTCAGGCAGATACTTGTTTGGCACTAACGTATTTAACAGATGGTCAAAATGAAAAAAATTCAAGATGTTCTAGATACAGGATTAATTGATAAACTGGTACAATTGTTATACAGTGAACAAGAAGGAGTTATAACACCTGCATTAAGAGCTGTAGGAAATATCGTTTCTGGTAATGATATACAGACTGATATGGTTATACAAGCTGGAGCACTTTCCGTATTAACCAATCTTTTACAACATAATAGGTTGAATATTGTTGAAGAAGCCGCTTGGACAATATCAAATATAACTGCAGGTAACAGTGAACAAAGTCAGAAAGTAGTTGATGCTGGTATAATGCCCCGACTGCTCAATGTCCTCCAAACTGGTGATATTAAAAGTCAAAAAGAAGCAACTTGGGCACTTACGAATTTCACTAGTTGCGGGACTATTTCTCAACTTGCTAAACTGGTTGAATTAGGTGCTTTGAAGCCATTATGCAATCTCTTGAATTCCAAATATCATAAGACTGTAATGGTGGTTTTAGATGGGCTTAACAATATATTAAATGTCGTTTTATAGTGAAGGTATGACACCGATGATGAGAACACAACTGAAATAAGAGAAATATATTTTTCGTTTTTTACAAATATTAAAAGTATTGTTTACGAAACTTACCTGCCATAAAGAGAAACGACATTTAATGTTCATAAATCATAATATCAATTTTTAATGACAAGTAAGTAGTAACTAAATTAATAAAAATGAAAATTTTTTGCTCTAGTCGATATCCAATGAAATCAGTTAATTTGAGGTCATTTGATTGAACACTACCAATCAGAACAACATTATACTGAAAACAGGCCATGGGCTGTTTTCACTCTATTAGGTACGTTGCCATGGATACATTTTGATTTATTTCGATTTTGACGTTTCAAATATTTAATATTTCAAAATGTCACGATTTGGTCATAATACTGACGAGAACAATAATGAAATTATAAAAGCAAATATACTATGCATTTTTTTCAATGATTAGCAAAAAAATTTCTATTAGAATAACCCTCGAACATTGATAAATGCTCAAAAAATTTCATATCTTCTTTCGGCCTGAAAAATGCCATTTTGCCGCATAGGTATACAATATACTATTTCTTTACACATATAGAAATACAGAAAATATTACCAGCTACGTAAATATCCAGACTATTCGTCTCTTGAACTGATATCCTTCAGTTTTAAGGTGTATGCGGAATTGATAAGTAAAACACATTTTACGTCCCTTCTGTTTTTCTCCATATTATTCCCAAGTATTTTTTTTTGTTAAATGCTGTGAAATTTTGTTCGCAACTTGAATTTTATCTTTGATAATTAAGAGCCTACCAGTTTGAAAATAATATTCATTATTTATTGCGATGCGAGTACCCACTTGGTTAATTGTTAAATTGCAGTTTTAGTGAGTCTGTTAATTTGTTATGTCAATGATAAACTCAATTTCATTTTATTACTTTTAATATCCCCATGGCGTCACACACATTTTTCTAAATTTGTGTAAGCCGCATCGCTGTCTTGTTTTAATTGAGATTGAATATTAACTATTGGTTGATTATTTAGTAGCTATCAACATAAAACAAACATTTTTAAAATGTTTTGCGTTTTTTACAGAATATTTAATACGAAAATTGCTTTCGTTTATTTTGTTCAATAATAATTAAATTAATACGTTGTATTCAATTAAACATTCCAAGCAATGACCTTAGCTTATCAAAAACCTTAGCCTTACAAAATTTTTGATTCGGAGAAAGTTGAATATTATAATAAATATTAAATATTGAATAAGAGTTACTTATCATTGTAAGCAGATTATACTTCAGTCATTTGGTAGTTTTACCTGGAAAGATTTAAGGGCCTGGTGATTTTGTAGATTTTGACGTGCTCTTTCCTAATTTCCACTTTGGCACATCGTATCTTCGCCGATCGCGTCGGTGTGTTGGAAAAATGGCGAATAAAAACAGTTTTTTGACAATATCTCCTTTCCTATTCATTTTACGATACAAATAGTTATGTAATAGACGAAACAAGAGGATATTTCCTACAATTTATGTGGTGTCCTTTTTTTATAAAATAAATAGTTTAGGCGTACGAGCGCAAATCCATCAGGCGTTTTAGCCAAAACACTGATTCTCACACCAGCATTAGATAGAGTAAGTGCCACGTTTTTTAAACTTATCATCCCCAGTAAGTGGGCCTTCTTTCTCTACATGCAATACAATATTTTTTTCAGCTTTGCTTCTTTCTTCTTAATAGACCAGGTGTTGCGAATTATTTGTCTTCAGTACCAATGGAAACGTCAGAGATTGGAATTGAATTGAATTGAAATTCGCGATGGGATTATCAGCTTCATTGTCATCTTCTTTCTTGATATTTCATCACACGAACAGTCTCCGTTTCTCCCTATTCACCGCTATCTTGTGATGGATTTTGCGAATTATCACAGGTACCATAGTAATTCGTTCAACTGAGCACCCCTATCCAGCTCTTATGTTTATTTTCTATCTCCAACTCTCTACATCTTGTTCAACTCCATACCACTGCTGAACTGGTTGCTAGTTTATCAGGAACGAATGTTGTCATGCTGCTGCTTCTGTCGGTAATATCGATGCAATATTGAATTTATTTTCATATTCTGATTTTTTGAAGCATGATAGTTGTAACCGTAACCGCACAATACAAGAAAGAGGCGTTCTCCAACTTCAGCAATAATCTTTGGATCAGCATTTCAGTTTTTGAATACGTGGATAACCTCTTGGTTTTTTCTGCTAAATATATGGAGCTTTTGACAATACTCCTCATGAGGCTGTCAAAAGAGCATTAAATAGAAGAGGTGTAGATAGCACAACATCCAAATGGAGTAGCAGAGACGAGGACGAGCAAAGACATTGTCTCCATCTGTACAACCAGAAGATGTCAACAGGGAGGAGTTGCATCCCCATTAATGTGGAGCCTAACGGTTCGCGAACTTCTGTGTGGTTTGACTAAACTCAGAATATCCTGCCAAGGATATGCCGATGATATTGTCATAATAGCCAGGGGAAAATTCGAAAATACCCTTTGTGACACCGTACAAAAGGGTCTGAACTATACAAATAGCTGGTGTAGGAAAGTGGGGCTAATAATCAACCCCACCAAAACTATCTTAATATCCTTCACTAAGAAAAAACCACCTCCTTACTTCTTAGAAATCAAAAAACCTGGGACACAAGATGGTATGATAAGTATAGCTTTTCAAAGAAATTCGATACGGAATTAAGCAACAAGAAGGAATGGGATCCAAATACCATTACCAGACTTGGAAAGAATGCTATTCAATGGTACACAGACGGCTCAAAAGCAATGGAAGGAACTGGGATAGGAGTGTACGGGCCAGGAACCAAACACTCTGAAAGCTTGGGAAAACCCCGAGTATCTTCCAAGCGGAAATTCACGCCATATGAAAGTGTGCCCAGTTCAATATTGATAAAGGATATAGAAGGCAAAGGATTATCATAATGTCGGATAGTCAAGCAGTCATTAAAGCACTGAGCTCTTGTGTTATCAGTTCCAAAATGGTGTGGGAATGCCTAGGCAAACTAAATGAACTAGGCAAGAACAATATAGTCACCTTACTGTGGATTCCAGCACGCACTGGGATAGAAGGAAATGAAAAAGCAGATGAACTAGCAAAGAGGGGGACTGGAGCACCCTTTTGGGGGCCGGAACCCTTTTGCTGTATCAGCTCCAATGTGATATTGGAAGAATTGGGCGAAGCCGAAGAAAAGAGAAGATCTGACCATTGGAAAGATCTAGTAGGACTTAGACAATCAAAGATTCTTCTGGGTGATTACAGCATGTTGAGATCAAATGAATGCATAAGTCAAAGTAAAACTGCACTAAGAGTTTTAACAGGCATCCTTACGGGACATTGTCGCCTGAATAGGTACCTGAAAAAGCTCAAAATAGCGGAGGAAGAAAAATGTAGATTCTGTGGCATGGCGGAAGAAACCTTCATCCACATACTTGCGAACTGCACAGCAATTCAAAATCCTAGGGCACAACACCTTGGAGATTACTGGATTGAAGAGGGACATTTACCTTAGTTAAAGCCTGAAGATATCCTGAAATTTCTCCGAGAAATAGGACTAAAGGAGCTACTAGTCTCTGAGACTTTCCTCAGGAACTAAGTAGAAGTAAGAGGGCACAATATATCTTTTATGTGTCAGTGAATGTCGCCCCAATTTACATACATACATACAACCGTATAATACAAGAAGGAGGCGTTCTCCAACTTCAGCAATAATCTCTGAATCAGCATTTCAGTTTTTGAATACGTGGATAACCTCTCGGTTTTTTCGGAGTAGGTACATTAGCAAATTTCATCTTTTCTTTGTTAAAAAATGCTGATATGTCACAACCACAGTATAGTTTGGCAAGTCTATCTAAAGCTATGGGGCATCGGTGAGGGGCTGGGAAACATGGCCGATATCTGTAATAAACGTACCAGTGGCTTACTACTTAGTCACTTACCTATAAACATTAGCAATCACCTCTTTAATTTGGCTATGAAGTGTCTTTCCTCGAGTATATTGATTCATTTTGAAAAATGAACAAACACAAAAGACTACACTATTCAAAATCACAAAAAAGTTAATTCATACTAAGCATAAAATAAAAAAGTTTGAAATACCAAGTAAAACTGAAAATATGAAGGTAAATAATGACATAATAAACGCCACTGGATAATCAATATCAGTCAATTGTCGAAGTGAGAGGGAAGAACACACGCACGCGCTTGCCAATAGGAAGTCAGGTGGTTACTTAGCAACGGAGGTTTGATAAATATTCACCAATTGAGTTAGTCCGAAGGGCCTGGTAATTATGATTTTCTCACGACGTTACCGGCTTGAAGCAAACCCATAACATATTTGGAAAAGTGTTCATCTTTTAATATTCAGAAATTGAAAAAATAATGTTAATAGACAAACGCACGCAAAAGCACATTAAAGAACTAACGTTTAATCATTATTGACATATTGTTAATAATAAAAAGTCCATTTTCTAATTATTATCACTACATAGGTACTTAGCACTTTAGCTTTTTCATAGTTAAACGTGGCAATATCGAATGTTTTCGACCGCAGTCCTTTGACAGCTTCAGTTATGTTTGCCAAACTATACGTCAAAAGAATAAGATCTACAACTTCGTTAACAACTATTATGGAATCTAATGTGTATGAAGCGCTGATTGCGGTATTGATGATTAGCATCTTCATGGCTTGCTTGGCAATGAATTTTGCTGCTTCAAGTTTAGTTCCCAATATTCGGATTAGGCGTTTCTTGTTTGCTTTGTTGCCCAGGAAGTTATTTTGTGCCACTCTTATACTACCTCACGGTGGTGTGAGAATAAGTTTTTTGGGCAAAATGCGTAAACCTTGCGACGCTCATAAATTTTTAGTCGCCATTTTGGTAAAGTGGTGGCGTAAGCAGCGAATATGAAAATAAGTATTTTCTCAATTACACTGTTTGTCAGTGGCAGCTTGTGACTATTCTATACGAGGAGGCAAAAGGCAGAGCAATAGGAATTGCCGTTTCCCCAGCTCCACATTCGTTAGTTTTCAAGGTCATGCGTTCTCCTGACAACCAACTTCAATAATAAAAAGTTATAGTTCTAGATTTTCTACGAAAGTATTGCATCTCTTCATGCACTATCTAAAGCCGAGGCAATATTTTGTTTTGTTTAGAGGAGAGTTCACAAGATGATGGAAGGAGTTTTTTTTGATTTTTCAAGACGTTCAATAGATGGCGGTTTTTTTTTTCGGGCCGAGATGGGAAACTCATGTTCGAATGGGTCCAGGACCCAAACAGTGCTGGACTCATCCCCAAGGAGATGCCTACCAACCAAACCCACCTCAAACTCGCCGTTACCCCCGCCTCGGAATCACTACCCTAGCATACTTCGAGACGGGCGGCGGTACCTCGCACACTCTCCGCTCACATCGTCGTCTTCTCCCTAACTTCCACTCCTACCTCTCATGCCATATCGAGTCGTTCTCTCCCCCTGACCATGCTCTCTACTACGCCACTTACCTCCATCCATTCCTCCTCCCCCCTCAACATTATCTCCACCATATTCTTCCAATACACCGCCTCCCCTAGTTTCCTCTCCAACTTCTTCAGCACTTCCTGGTTCCGCCAGCATCTGAACACATGCCCCACATCATCCTCCACTCCACACCTCTCGCACACTCCAGTCTCTCTTTTTCCAATCTTGTGGAGGTACCCTACTCTCGACCCATGTCCAGTGAACACCTGTGTCAAGAAGTAGTTCACCTCCCCGAATTTCCGATCCATCCAATCTCTCCTATTCCCAATCGCTCCTTTTAGCGCGCCCTCATACTCCTCCCACCTTCTCTCCATTTCCTCCTCATCCATTCTTGTACTTCCTCTCTGGTCGCACCCCTCCAGCGTTTATTCCTGGCTCTAGCCATCAAGTCCAATGGGTAGGTTCTTGCCAGCACCGCTGCTGCCAGTCCACCCACTGTCCTGTACCCCTGCACTACCCTTAGCAATATACCTCTCTGCACCCGCAGGAGTGGCCTAACCCTCGCATTCACTCCCGCTCTTTCACCCCACACCTCCGCACCGTACAGCAAACTCTGCTCTACCGTCCTACCAATGATCCTCCTCTTCCACTCTCCCGGCCCCTTCACATTACTCATCAATATCCCCAGCCATGCTGCCCTCACTTTCCCCTTCTCTGCCGCCTTCAACATGTGTGTTCGGAAGGATAACTGACTATCCAACCACACCCCTAGGTATTTCACACACTCCTCCATGCGAATTCTCCTTCCCTTCACCATCACCCCCACTTCCCTTGTCTTGCTCCGTCCCTTCACTAGCAACCCCACCGTCTTATCTTCCGCCACTTCTAGTCCGCACCGCTCTATCTTCTCCACAATCTTCCTACACATTCTCTCCACCTTTCTATCTCCGCCTCTCCTTTTGCCGTACATACCAGACACACATCGTCCGCATACACCGTAATCTCACATCCCTCTTCACATACTATCCCACAAACCTCATCAAACACACACTTCCATAGCGTCGGTCCAAGAACCGAGCCCTGGGGCACTCCAGCCTCCGTATCATACCTCCTCCCTCTAGTGTCTACTATCTACACGTCCCGTCAGGTAGTCTTCCACTAGGTTAACCAAACCCTCCCCCACTCTTAGCCTCGGCAACGCGCTCAACACTGCCCGTTTGCTGACACTTTTGAAAGCGTTTCCGACGTCGAAGAACACGAGTAGGGCCAATTTCTTGTTCCTCCAGCTGCCCTCCCTAGCCCTTTCAACCAAGCCCATCACCCTGCCCAGCACCGAGATGCATGATTTTCCCTTCGCAAACCCGTGCTGGTTTTCCCTAAAACCCCCATTCCTACCAACTTCCTCCTCAATCCTATCCTTTATTATCCCCTCCATCAATTTACCCATACCACACAGCAGACTGATGGGCCTGTAGTCCCCCGCCCTCTTCCCCTCTCTACCCGCCTTCTTAAGTAATATCACCCTAGCCACCTTCCATCCTTCTGGAAACTCTTCCTCCCTTAGCACCCTGTTGAAAAGCTCGCAGAAGTACTCCCCATTGTCATCCAACATCCTCATCAACATATCACCCCTAAGGCCATCTATCCCCGGGGCTTTCCTTACTTTAATGTTCCTTCCCCCCTCTTGTACTTCCCACTTCTCCACCGGCCTTATCCCCCTCATTTTTCCTACCCCCCTAGTATCCTGGACTTCTCGAATCCTGCCTCCAACTCCTTCTTTCCCTGTGAACAATTTGCCTATAACCTCCTTCTCCCAATCTTCCTCTAGCACCTCGCTCCTATTTCCACCCATCCTCTTCACCACTATCTCATATGCCTTTCCCCATGGATTGTTTTCCAGGTCCCCCAGTAACTCTTCCCACTTTCCTCTTTTTTCCCTCTCCACCCTTCGCTCCAGTTCCTTCTTCTTCTCTTTGTATCCCCCTTTTCCCTCTATCCTACCTCTTGCCCTCAGCATCCGTCTTCGTTCTTTCTTACACTCCCTCCACAGCTCCTCTATTTCCTCATTCCACCAGTAATTAGCCCTTCGCTCACGCCTATTGCCCCTTTTTCCCTCTCTTTTACAGCCCTGTATCACATCGTACAATTCATCTACATCATGTCCAAGTCCCCTTTCTATCTCCTCTCTTACTTTCTTCCTCATACTCTCTGCCTCGGCCTTCGTCCACCTCCATCCCCACTCTCCCGATAAATCCCTTCTCCCCTTCCTTATATCCATCTCCACATACCTATGTAAGCTCAAGCTTTCCTCATCCTCCAGCACCTTCCAACTACTCACTTTTTCCCCCAGCCATTCATCACATGCTGTTATATCAATGAATGACGAACCCCCGTCACCCCTCACGAAGGTGGACAGTAGTCCGTCATTCAGCACCGCCAGCCCGTTGGATGTCAACACTTCCTCCAGGATCTCCCCTCTCCTATCCGTTTTCTTCCCCCCCCATGCAGTATTTTTAGCATTCTCCTAATTATCCTCCTTTTCCCTTTTGACAGCCTCAGATCGTCCTCCAATCCTGTGATGCTCCTCTCATATTCTTCCAGGCTGACATTTGGGCTTATATACACACTGTACACCACCATGTCTCCCATTCGCACTACCACCCATCCGTTTCCTTTCCTCACTTCATCCGCCATCAGTCCATCTCCCACCACTCTCATTCCTGCCTCTCCTGTATCATCCATAATCCATCCTTGTTTTCCCACATATCTAGCATTCACCTCAGATCCACACACCACATCCACTTCCCTCCTAAAAATCACTTGATCCAATATATCATGCGCTATCCTGCATTTCCCTAAATTTATCTGCAGCACCCTCCATCCATCCCCTACATTCCTTCTTCCCGCGCCCTGCCCTCCTCTTCCTCCCATTGGTCCAGACTCGTCACCTCTGAGGGGTCCAGAGGGTCCCTCCCATTTTTTCTTTCCTGTTTTCCATCGTCTTCACCTACTCCCTTCTTTTCCCTACTACATTCTATCTCCCCTGGCTTGTGTCCCCTTTCCCCACATACCCTACAAAGGAAGGCCTGCCGACAGTCTCTCGCCATGTGATGCTCGCTCTTACATAGCCAGCACTTACTCCTCTCCTTGACTACCTTCACCTTACACGCTGCTACTTTATGGCCTTTTATTCCACATCCAAAGCATTTGTCATCCTCTCTACCCTCTACAATACTTACCCTGTTCCACCCCAATCGAATCTCCTTCTTTTTCAATAAGGCTACCGATTTTTCCCATGGCGGTTAATCTGTGAAACCTGTTTTAGACCACGATGTTTGGATTTATAACAGTGAACAGAACCAACAAAATATTTTTTCACGGTTACTAGATGCGGTTAACCAATCGCTTTTATCATACCTACATTGAAACCGCCAAATTGAATTGTGAACAAAACGTAAATCCGAGGCGCTCCGAGCGTTACTGGAGAGAATAGCCTCCTATGATTTAGTAACCGTTCGTAATTAAAGGCATTAATGGTACATTTAGACAACACTCTACATTTTGTCGTGAGTACTTACTGTCACCCTGTCACTCGACTATAAATTTTGGCGAATGCACTTTCTAGAATCTTCTGGTTACTGCAGTGTTTATGTATATGAAGAGCGTGGTAAATTCAAGAACTTTCGAGAATTGAGAAAGACTATATATACGAGAGTTTTTGAGTGAGTTAACAGTTAGTAAAAAGTTAGCTCAAACAAAGTGAATGAAACATATTAAGTAATGTGTGTATATAAATTAGGTTTAATACAGTATGTGTTTCTATAAATAAATCAATAGTAATTAGCCATAGTAGTGTGTATAATTTTATTCCACGCGTAAAAAATATCTAAATTAATAAGAAAAACATTACATTACGTTTAAGGGTCTGTATCGTACGAATCTAGGAGGACGTCTGAGGAGGGCAGAGGAGGGCAGAGGAGGACAGAGGAGGACAGAGGAGGACAGAGGAGGACAGAGGAGGACAGAGGAGGACAGAGGAGGACAGAGGAGGAAAGAGGAGGACAGAGGAGGACAGAGGAGGACAGACGAGGATAGAGGAGGTTTGGTTAAAGCGTATCTATGGTGGCCTGCAAACAGGTGTAGTTGAAATATTTACATATATTATACTGGTGCGCGCAATTTCTGAAAGTAATTCTAATTACTTTCAGAAATTTGGATCACAAAGGATTGTAAAAATTTATTTCTTGAAAATTTTGTTTGCCTATTCTGAGGAGCCGCCACTGTTGTTTGTTGAGGATTTATTAAATTCGTGTGAAATAGAAAAGTGGTGAATATTCAGCTGATGTGTTAAATATGCTAATAAATTTTCCAAATATATCAAATTGCAACCACGAACAAAGATTGCAAAAATATTTTTTTTGTAATCTTTGTCACAAGTTGATGCCTGATATTTACATTAAACTTGTAAATAAAACCAAATTAGTGATTATTATAAATACACATAGAGGCTGACGTGCTTCCAATTTTAAAAAATTATGATGTGTTGACGATTGCACAGTTGGCTTATATTTTTGGTGGAGTATAAATTGACAATAGAATTAATTTACGTCCATTTCATTGTTAAATGAGTTTAGTCCAGGAAATATAGCCTGAATATGACCATTTTACATTGTTTCCCTCCTGGTGGCTGATTTTGCTTGACAAGAGGGCAACATCGATGTAGAATAAGATGCACTCACTCCGATCTCTGAAGTCGTTGCGGAATTTTTTTTATTTTTCACCATTCCCTTTCACCATTCTTCTTTCAAATGGAACACCCTGTATTTTATAGCACAAATAGAATCTTCGGTTATGTAATTTTAATTTTTGTTACCCAAAGTCTATAAGAACAGAGTTATTTATTGTAAACCATTACATTTTCTCAGTAAGCGATAAACAAAAATTGATTTCTTTTTTTGGTGTTTTATAAAAAATAAGGTTCATAAAACTGACTACTGGAGAGGACATGAAAGAGAGAATCAGAGCGGCATTTCGATATATTAACGTTAATATGCTTATAAAAAATGTTAGTCAATCATTTGAATTCAGACCGCAGAATTGCAATGATGTTAACGGTGAACACTTTGTCATTTAGTTTATTATTACGGTTAGGATTATACTTTTGGCGACTTGTTTTGTTTAGAATAATAATTCATTTGAATGTATTAATATTCATAATTTTTTGTTACATTCAACGCTTGCTTTCACATAACAGGGTAATAATTTAGGTTTACAATAAATATCACAAAATAACTCTGTTTTTATAAAAAATTTTGGGTGTAGGGAATGCTCAACAAAAATTAAAATTACATAACCGAAGATTCTATTTGTGCTATAAAATACAGGGTGTTCCATTTGAAAGAAGAAAGAAAATGAAAGGTTCGAGTTTCCGTCCATCCTGTACCAAAAAGAGAAAATAATTGGAATTTTCTCGAATACCGATATATTAGATCATATTATGAAACTTTCTTAGGCAAACTAAATTTTTTTCTTTAACGTACAGTAAGCTACAGGGCGTTGATTTACCTACGATTTTCACATAGAAGTGTCCATACCTTTTGAAGGACTTTGTATGATATTCAACAATCTGTAAAGACATCTACTAATTTTCTTGATAATAATTTTTGATATCTCTTAAAATAACCCATATACTGATCTTTGTCGTAAGATTAGTACACCCTGTATAATAATTATACACTTTGAACTATTACGTAGAAAAGATATTATACAATGAAAGTAGTTACACTATTATTGAGCTTCGTGATGAATTGACAGAAATAATGCAAACAATCTAACTATTATTATTTCATAACTAGATATTTTTTACAAATGCATGTAAATACAATTACTTACATAGATACCGCACAACAAGTTTAAATTATCATTTTAACAATAAGTTGAAAAAAGAATTCATGATGGTTATTGTTAAAATATTTAAATTAATGGATGAATTTGTGATTCCGATCATGACTTGGTTTAAATACGTCCTTAAAGTACCGCGTAAATTCATTAACAGCTAAATAAACAGCAGGACCGCCACTAGGGCGGCATTTTGCCCCAATACCCCAAATTTTAAGGGCCACCAAACGTAAAAAAGATTGAATAGATCATTCCCCATTATTAAACCTTTTTACCTAGAAGATGTGATGGTTGTGGATAAATTTTCCAGCTACTCTTTTTCAATATCTTTGTAACATTCTTAGAATTCCGTATTTAGACACTTTTTGTACTTATCCCCATTTAAATATTATAATACTTTTGTCAATATCTTAGAATTTCGTATTAAGGCACTATATAAATTAAAAGTTTTTCATTGTATCTTCACTAGTTTGAAAAAGCTACTGTGTAGCGAAACGCGTCACTAATTTTAATTTGAACGTTGGTTCAAAATAAAAAGAAGATTTAAACAAATTAAATTGTTTAATTTCATCATTCGTAAAAAAGATTGTTTTTAAGTTGACTGAGAACTAACTAAACTATAATAAATGACATAAATCGTTTGTTCTTCAACAATAATTTGTTAAATAATGAATTACCATTAGCAAATTTTTCATTTTTGTGGTACATTTTTGGAGTTAGCTAAGTAAGAGACATCCTCAAATTGAAAAAGGGAGTGTTCCATTAAAAAATAAATTGTGTAAGAATTCTTTTTATTTTTAGTATATGTATCAAACTTAGTAATTTTAAAACGTGAAAGCATGGAAGAATCACCAGAGCAAACTATAACTCACACTGGCTATTGTTGTTATATTGTTATATTGACATCTGTAAAATAACCATAAAATCAAAGATATCTGTCACGCCTTTGTTTTGTTTACAATTTTTTTTAATATAAAAGTGATTAAGGCATATAAAATAGAATTAGGCTCACAATTGGTGCTAACGTCACACTTAAAGGTTATTCACCCTGTATGATATATTATTAAACAAAAATAGTAAATTAAATTAAGAAATCAACCTGTTTCATCTGATTTTTTCATATTATTGTTTAGCTAATAACGAATTGATTAATTATTGATGCCCTGTAAAAAATATAACAATCTGGTTATGGTATAGTTACCATTTTATCATAGAACCACAGATTTGTGCAGTTTTTCTTCGTGAACATCTGTGGCTATAACGAGACTTCAATATAGATTAAAGTGTACAAACTAGGGCTTCACACGAGATGAGATAAGGGAAACAAAAAAAAGCTTGAAAAGAACTTCTCATTGACATACACATTCTTCGAAAATGTGCTTTCCTTTTTGGCTTTGAAACGCTTCAAAAAACAGAATGATTAAATGAAATATTTCATAAATTTCAACATATTTTATATTTCGTGAAATGAGACTATCGGATTGTATGCTGTATGTGGTCTGGGTATCGCCTAGATAAAAAAATAACATTCTGAACATTTTTTATTTTGTATTTATAAAAACATTTCTATGCTCTAGTTCTTCCCTGCCTTTGCATGTATGAAGTAAGCCGGATTAATAGTTTCAATTTGTTTATTTAACAGCTGGACGACAAAACATGCGTAATTGTTACTAATTGTCTGATTTTAAATATCAGTTAACAATACATCGTAATAGTCGGTGTATGAATAACATTTTATAAATAAATATTTGTTTTTTTAACTAGAAAACTTTAATTCATCACACTATGTTTTAAAAATAATTAACAAAAAGTTTGGAGTTCTGGGAATTCTGGTACCGTTGGCAATACTTGACACTGACCTCTGTTTACACTACCACTACACCAACACTAACACTTTACACTATCTTACGCGCATTTCGATATTAAGTTTCATTCATTCATATATTTGGGTTGTGCTCATCAGCCCAGGCACTTGAACTGAATCTTTGTTTCATTTCCCATGTTATCTACTTCCATTCCAGAAGCTTCGTGTCTTCTATAAAGGCCACTAGTTTGACTGGAGGGGTTTTCAGTAGTTGTAATGGTTGTATTAATCCCTCTCCAAAGTGCTTCCGTCTAAGTTCCTGTAGGTTCTCGCAGAAGCAGAGTATAAGAGTAGATGTTTCATCATCAAGTTCACATTTTCTGCACATAGGTTCACTAACGTTGCCCATTTTGTACAGATGTTTTTTCAAGGTGCAGTGTCCAGTCACCAGGTCGGTAACTGTCTTCAAATTTCTCTTTCCCAGTTTAAGTAGCCTGGTTGAGAGTTCCTTGTTTACCTTGTTCAGTAAACTCTTTGTACAAAGGTGCCCTTGTGTTACCCTCAATTTGATCACAAAACGGTTCCGGACCTATGATCTCTCCTTTAAAGCCTTCTTTAGCTAACTGGTCCGCCATTTCATTACCTACAATCCTCTCATGTGCCTGCACCCATATTAGAGACACTTTGTTGTCTCTTGCCAGTCTGTTGAATGATTCTTTGCAGTTTTTCACCAGTCAATATCTAGTTGTTGGATTACTGATAGCCCTAAGCAGAGCCTGGCTGTCAGTAAATGTTTTAATTTTTTATCCCGTATATCGTCTTCTGATGTTTTCATCAATACAGGCTATAGCGGCAATCGTTGCTGCTTGAAACACAGTCGTATGTCGACCAAGGCTAAAGAACATTCTCTTTATAGGTCCTTTTATACCAGCCCCAGTGCCATGGTTTGTTTTGGAGCCATCGGTGAACCAGATGATTTCTCCAGAATTACCTGTACCCTAGATGGGATGATGATATTAACTCCCTCAGTGAATATATTCTCTGGTGTCATGCTATCAAAACTCATGTGAAATATGGGTTCGTCTAGTAATGTCCCAGTTGTATCAGTGTGTCCTTCTCGAACATTGTTCGGGGACCATAAGTCTTTCGATTTCAGCCTAAGAATTGCCATCATTGCCCCGTCCTTATAAAAAAATCCAGAGGAGGAAGTCCAATAAGGGCTTCCATTGATGCCGACCCCGTGCTGTTCATTGCCTCGGTAATACCAAGAAGGGTTTGTCTTTGGATTGCAGTTAATATAATAACTGCAGACAGTTCTGTCCTCCTTCACCAGACTTTTGTTCCATAAGTGATCGTTGACCTTATCACAGTTATGTAGAGCCAGTGAACCACCTCAGGTTGCATTTCCCAGGTTTTTGCCCATAACTCTTCTGCATTGCCAGAAAAGCCTAGTTGCGTTGGTAGTAATTTTTTTCAGGTGTGCTTTCCAATTCAGTTTGCAATCAAGGGTCACTCCCAGATATGATAACTCAGTTACTAAGTTATAATCTTCAGTCTTCAGAGACTGAAGAAAGACTGAGTTATCGAAACGCGCGTAAGATAGTGTAAAGTGTTAGTGTTGGTGTAGTGGTAGTGTCTACTATTACTACATTTTCGTCAGTAGCTACTTGTTCACGATATTTTAAAACGAAAACATTGTTTTGTTTGGTAAACTTTGTTAGGCTTATGAAAAAAGTTAAACCATAATAATTTCTGATTGCTTTTTATGCTACTAACAAGTCAGCTATTATAGTAATGGACTATACGAAAAAACGAAAATTCCGGTGTAGGGAACATTATAATTTGCAAATCTACAACTTTTGGGCCAGCGTGGATATGTATACTGTTGTAGAATGAACTAGATTTTTAAAAAGGGGACTGTATGCGGTCGTTCACTGCTACACAAAAGGAATGATGTTTTGTTTTTTCTTCGATAGGTTTTCAAATGAAGGACCGGTCGTAATTTTAAATAACGTTGTAATAAACACTTAAATCACGACAAAATATAACACGTAAATCAGCTTACAAAAAATTGCTAGTAAGGCAGAAAGGCAACAAATTGACTACAGCGAGTTGATAGTTAAATAGTTACAGTTATTCACAGTTTCTAAGGATGCTCGTATAGAAATGTATATTTCTCCAGATACTATTGAAAGATACACGTTTAGTTAGCACTTATAAGTTCGCGTCGTAACACGATAGGTTGATATAAATATTTAGGTGAAAATCGTAATTTTCCCTGTTTATTAAGATTAAGTTAACAAACTGATCTAAAGTCGATCAGCTTGGGTTTGTTGATAGATGTGTTCTTTTCGAACGAGGGATGATGACTGTTCTTTTCGAGCGAAGTATAATCACTTTTATTCAGATTACTATTTCATATTGTTCTTTTGGAAAGTTGGATATCTTTATTGTAGATTCATAGAATAACACTTGTATTTTGGGTTCAACCGGTTGAAAGCGTCTTGTTGAAGTTAAGTACAATAAATACCTAAATGTTTTGTGTACTAACGACTTGAAATTAGATGGGTACCGGATATCGCAATAAATAGATATTTTGAGAGTCAATAAGTATATACAGCCGGGAGGGTTGTTAGAAAGCGCCACCTTAATGCTTTTATGGCACTTCAATGGTACTTTACTGACAATGGATTCAAATTATTTTTAAACTTCCGAAATCTTGGCAAGCGCAGTTGCCAGATTGCAACATTTACTAAACAAACATTTTGTGATAAAACATCTAAGATTTTAAAAGCTGCATGAGTACCTTCTTTCTGTCACGCAATTATAAGGCGTTGTGTTTAGATGTACAAAATAAAGCGAATAGCTTGTTGTGATTGGTACTTTTTGGGTTGAAACCATAGAGATACTACAGATAGAGGCAACAATCCAGCTCGGAACCCGTCAGCGAAGAAGAGAGAGATAGAAAGTCAGAGGTTCAGGCTGTCTTTCTCTAATGGCGCGCATGCTACAGACGAAAGACAAGACAGAAAAACTTTTGACGTCTGTCTTTTTCTCTCTCACCGGAGTTCAGACGGACATTCCCACTTACACAACGGCATATGGCTTGTTGCCTCCATCCTTAGTATCTCTATGGTTGAAACCGAAGCACTAGGCTTAATCTGGGAGCACGGTAGTGCTACTGTAGAATAGATTGGAAGCAAAGCAACGAAAGTACATCTGTATCAGCCTTTTCTCGAAGTCTTTCAAGACACTTTCGATACCATGTGACTTTGTTGTAAATAAAACTAGAAACCTGAATTTTCAGTGACCGAGAATATATACTATAACTAGCAGTATTGCCAAATTACCTACTATTTGTCCCCATAGTTGACCAACCATTGCCACATTCAATCACTCACCAATCATCAAAAGTAAGTATTTCCAGCAGACACATAATTGTCATGCGATTGATAGAAATAAATATACCTAATATTGACAAGGTCACTGTAAATGTTGATATATAGGAAATAATTTGTGATAAAGATCAGGGTGACCATATTTTTTTTTAGGTGGATGCTGTACAGGTCAATATTTTGGGAGTGTGTGAAATATACAGAAGCATACTACATATTTAAATAAAGCAGAAATTGTGGAAAATAAACTTGATAAAAAAAGTAAATAAATCACGATGTTACGAATGGTAGGTTAGCGGTTAGCCTGACCTTACGTTACGAGTTGCTATGAAGAATATTATTCGTGTTCGTGGAGGTATAGATATATCGACAGAATTGGTGCTATCTATGTTGACTTTTTTATTTTCATATCAAATTTTTTTTGATGTTTTCATTTGGTGTTCACGGTAACGAAGTAATGGCGGTCTTGAATGCTGCTAGAAAAAAGGACGTCTGGTCACCCTGCCGAAGATACCAGCCAAAATAAATATAAGATCTTACAACTTTTTGTGTGATCAATATTATATAATCGATATTAATAACAAGATCAATCTGATGATGCATTTTTAAACATTTACTTTGTTTCATTGTTGAATTGTGGTTCAAATAGTGAGATTAATTACTATAAAATCCGAACAAAACGTTTTAAAAAGGTTAATAATATCAATAATTAAAGTACGATTTTTATTCCCATGGTTTATGAATAATGATATATACATTCTTCATAATAAATTCACCAGCTGAATGAAAGTTTTGGATTACATAAATTATTACATATGGAACATTCGATCTTTTTGACATATAGATAAGATGAATTTAGCGTCACAAAGAACTTTCTACCTTATCGGATCGCATGTCTGGTTCTAGCCATAGAAGAAATGGAAGTGGTACAAAACATTCACAAAAAATTTCATTGTAGTTCCAACCGAGATGACTAGCTTTCCACGCCGCTCTTCAATTTATCTTTGAAATAGAGCAGTTTTGTCGAAAAGTGATCTTGCATACGGACGAGAAAATGGAAGATATATAATAAAACAATTGTAAGAAAAAACTGTGAAGGTAGTGAATATGGCTAAATTAATGTCAATATAATGCCAATGAAGCAGTTTAATTTTCCAAAGAAAAAACAGAGCTGAAGAAGATTTAAGATAAAAAAGGCTGTAAATAAATAGTAATTATCAGAGTGAAGTGGATGAAATCTATGAAAGTATTGTTTTATTGATATCAGTAACATGATCAATATGGCGATGTATTTTTAAACAGTGATTAAACTGTGTTTTCATTACTATAAAATTCGAACAAAAGGTTTTTAAAATGTTATGCATATTAATATTAGAAGTATGATTTTTATTACCAATGTTTCTAACAGTTTGCTTAAAAATAATAGTTTATACATTATTTACAGTGAATTCACCTGCTAAGTTAAATCAATATTTGTATTATTCATTATCTGAGGTCTTAAAGAATGGTTCACAAGGACAGGTAGGTTAAAAAAGACTATAAATCAACTTTTGTGAAGAAGCAAAATGTTGTATTTTGAAGTAAAACTTACATCGCCTCAAAATTTTTCGTCCATCTATCGCATGTCGCGTTACATTTTCATGTAGCGCTGATAAAGACTTGCTAAAAAACGGGGTCTCGCGGATTACTCTTCATAACTTGTTGATTTTTAAATGGAGTCTTTGGTACGGGGGCTGATAAGAGTGTACGTTGTTAGAAAACTATTTAAAAAACGATACTGTTTTTCTATGTACGGTACGTTCTAGTGTTTAATTGGGAACATCAAATTGTAAGAAATAAACTAGAATAATTGATTAGTGTGGCTTGTACTACATTATATAAATAAAATATATGTAAGTCGTTAAGAATGTACCAATATATACAGTGCTTCTCAAAAGTCCCCTCCCCCCTCTTTTCTTTTAAATGGTGATGCTTAGACTGATCAAATTTGGAGGGTGAAAATGAACTATTGTAAGCTTCTCTACTAGTGGTAACAGGTGACGTAATAGACATGGGTGACGTCACCAGGCAACTGAAATCAATAATATTAAATGGGACCTTATGGCAAGTGACACCTCGTATGAAAGGTATATAAAATTCCTATTCAATCATACTAATTTTTTTTGGATTTACGATGTTTTTGATGGTTAAAATAAATAAATACTAAAATTTTAGTTTCGCTTTTAATTAATAAATATTTAAGAACAAGTAAGATAACGTCCTGCTGCAAAGTAATAGTGTGCAGGAGCACTATCTTGTTGGAACGTTATCTCCAAGTTACCAAATTTATTTGGATTATCTTCCAGAATTTGAAGAATCAACGGTTCAATTGCGTTTTCTAACATCTCGAGATATACTTCACAGGTTAAATTAGAGTTCAAAAAAAGAGGCCCGACTATGTGGTTTTCCAAAATACCTGCCCAGACATTTACTTTTGATGGGAACTGTGTATGTTTTGCACGAAACATGTGAGGATTTATGTCACTCCAATACCTCACATTGTGAGTAGGTATTATCTTTCGTCCTGTTGGACAATTTTAGTGGACATATTTTCACTAAATTGCAGCCTTCGGTCGGGGGTCGTCATCTGAAAGTTGATGCACCATTTTTAATTTGTATGGATGAAATTTGTTTTCGTTCAACACCCTGTGTACTGTACTATGACTTCACACGTAGACGCTACTTAGGCTGTGGAGGAAGGGTTCACTACAATGTCTGCAAAATATATCAATTTGTTTATCAATACCAATATTTGGTCGACCCGACCGTTTGGCATCATGAACACTACCTGTATGTTGAAACATGAAAAAGCTCCCTCAAATAAGTCCTCGATATAGAGTAATCGGGGTATATCTCATTAAAAATGCGTTCCGCCGCATGAAAATTATTTCCATTTTCACCAATAATTAAGATAGCTGCTACTGCGTACCATTTTGTTTATGTAGATACTTAAACGTCTCGTTAAACAATAATTAAACGAAAAATTCAAGATATTATCGCATGTAAAAACGTCAATTAAAAAACTTCAACTTTTTTGATAATTAACCATAAAAGCGAAACTCAAATTTTAGTGTTTAGTTATTTTAACCATCAAAAACATCGTAAATCCAAAAAAAATTAGTATGATTGAATAGGTATGTTAAATACCTTTCAAACGAGGTGTCTCTCGCCATAAGGTCCCATTTAATACTATTAGTATCAGTTGTCTGGTGACGTCACCGATGCCTATTACGTCACCTGTTACCACTAGTAGAGAAGCTTACAATAGTTCATTTTCACCCTCAAAATTTCATCAGTCTAAGTATCTTCAGTCAAAAGAAAAGAGAGGGCGAGGGGACTTTTGAGAAGCACTGTATAAAAATCATTGTGTGGTTTTATGAAACCACGATGCAAGTGAAACTTTTTTGTTCGGATTGTAGGCAATTAACTGAAAATTTTCGGAAAATTATTCCATTCAGGTTATTGAAATCGCATTTTTAATCTTAACTTAATAATTGGAAAATGGAAATGGAAATGGTAACGGGAAATCAATAGTAGATAAGCCCCACTTACTGAATACTTGAGAAGAGTATTTAATTGCTTACTTATTTTAGTTATCATAAAATATTAGTTAGTTACACTTATAGACTGTGAGACTCAAGGCGAAGATGAAGATATTGATAGAATAATAATTGAAGTTAAAAACGATTTAATAATTTAAATAAATATTGCTATCAGTCTTTAACATGCGTCTCTCATTACACAGATAAAAATTAAAATGTATAATTGGTATACCCTTTAGAACAGCATCCTTTTTGGCATAGTCATTTTAAAAAAAAATTATCGGTGCAATTTGTTTTTACTTGATTTCCTATATTACTGCACAGGTATATATACTGATCTTAAACGGGAAAAGAGATATCCGGGATATCCCCATAGGGCTAATAATACCTAGGCTTTAATATTTGTAATATCATATCTTCTCTTTTTTTTAATTAATATATATTACCTCAATCACAAGATACAGTATCGAAATAATAATCAAATAGGTATCTTAGAATTTTCATAATTTTTTCATTAAATACTGGAATTAATTAGAAACAGTTAGTGTCAGATAGGAACCAGAGTTTAAAAACGCAATTGTTCTTGATAAGGGTAGCTAGAACGCCACCGAAACGTTGAATTAAAAAATATTAAAAAGATTGTGGTTTAATTTCCCAAAATAATTATCAAAAAGAATAGTAAATTCAATAGGTTTGTTTTGCCTGAAAATATTGTTATAAAATAAACCAAGGGACTGATTGGATATCTAAGAATAGATTTGGTATAGCTTCAGAATAATGCGAAAAGTATCATTATTTTAGCTTTCAAGAGCTTTAAAGAATATAAATAAAATATAACTCTTCGTATCGATCAACTTTTATATAATTGAAATATTAGTTTTAAATATTATTCATGTTTTACATGTTATGTATTTGAATAAAAATTGGTTACTTATCCACTTTACATAATGATATACAGATTCTTCAATAAATTATATAACATCATACCTCGATTTTTAATTGCAGCGAATTAAAAGCAAGACAGTTTGAATGCACTACAAATATATATCTAGCATTTCAACCACTAGGTATTACTTAAATCGTTTCCAAACTAACTATAATAACCCATACTGTTACTGTGTTCGTGATTTTTTTATCTCAAAATAAATAACAAGCTGACGTTAGTTTTTGATAAATCTTAATGTGGAAATCCAATATTTTCATTGAACCGTATTAAAATCAAATTTAACTTAAATAATCATACGTTTCATAGCGATATATTAAAATGGTTTGTATAATATGTTTCAGCAGTAGTAATCATCCACAGTGATATTTTGATTTTTGTGATTTAAAGTTTGAATCTTTATCATTGTTTTTCCGTTTGTTTTCCATTGACTTCAATAGGAAGATTCGGAAAAGTGTACTGATCTTCATGGACAATATGTTGGTAATCAACAAAATTATTTTCGGTTATAAACATTGTTACTTTCCTCTTATTTTCACTATAATAGTTGTTATAGGTCGTCATTGTAAATTTGTTAGCTTAGCTCCCAATAAAAATAGTATAAATTTTCTTCAAATATGAACAAACTGATTAATATTTCAATTGTTATAACTGAATCCACGTACATCAAGAAACCCATTATGAAATATGGTTTTGCTAATTTAAAATTTTTCAATAATTATTTGTGATAAACTGATAAAATTAACATAATGTTCAAACCTACCGATGGGATTCGATCACACTGGTTCATAAAATCCAACAGAGAGGCAATGAAACTCGATCGTATCTACGACTTCTAATAATAATTCACTCACTGTATAACTAACATAGTCAACACCCAACTTATTGTTCGTCCTATCCCTAAGTCTACACATATTATATAACTCTAATAAAAAAATTACATAAACTAATTTCTGTGATCTTAAAAAAATCGACAAGGACAACCTTGCGTTTGTTCAGAGTCGGTGTCGGTGAATTTTTAAGATCCATATATTAATTTGAAAGTTAAATTTTAATAATATATTCGATGTTAATGAAAGTATTTTAAAAAGCCAACAAAGGAAGTAATAGTTTTGTTTTGTTTGATAAGGTAGTTGTTTGCTGTTGTTTACTGTTTGGAGCCTTACCTTGTGGAATCTACTCATAGTAATGTTATAAATGAAACTGTTTCTAATTAATTCCACTATTTAATGAAAAAATTATTGGAAATTATAAAAGGATATTGATAATTATTCTGCAAGTAATGTTGTCCCTTCTTATTACAAACCAGAATTGTTGGTTATATCTTGCAGATATACCGACCCCGTTTAACTTAGAAGTGTAATTCAATGTCTGTCGGGGCATATAGCCCGATAAGTAGTTGTTGCTTCTTAGTGAACGGTCTCTGTTCTTTGGAAAATATTTTTCAAAAACTTTGTAAGGCATTATAATAGTATTGAACTATTATTTTCGACATCAATTGATAACACACTTCACTAAAATACGACAATTTTTATTTAAATTTGTAGTTTGTATATATGCAACAAATTAATTCAAGGTTTCAGTTATCTGTATTAAACTGAATGTTTTTTATTTTAAAATTTTTGAATTAAATTCTAAATCATTTTTGATAACATCTAGTATGTTGGGCTAAGCCGGATGCGTCTGTAATTATAGCTCAGTGGTTGATTACACATTTTTTCATAGTAATACTGAGAATATAACGAGACATGTAATATACTAGATCTAACAAGTATTGTTTACATATTTATATCAACATTATACATAATAATAGGAATATTTAAATCCATATTCTTAAACATTTGACCAACATTTTTTATATATTCTGTATGTTCCTTGTGGTACATTCATTATTATTTTTGGCAAATTAAACCACAATCTTTTTTATATTTCTTTTCAGGATGTCATTATCAAAAATGATTAGATTTCTTGAAAATGTTTGTCATTGACACAAAAAATTCGACAACTAGACAATCCATGATAATATTTTAAAGTTTGGGACTACAAAAAAATGTTGTCAAAATTTTCTGAAGGTCCATTCACAGTAGATTATGTCTTTGATAATATAGATTATAATAACATTTTAATGTTCAGATGG
The DNA here is from genome assembly GCA_947563755.1 of Lochmaea crataegi. NCBI lineage: Eukaryota > Metazoa > Arthropoda > Insecta > Coleoptera > Chrysomelidae > Lochmaea > Lochmaea crataegi. The sequence continues at coordinate 43,245,163 of OX387424.1, forward strand.
GACCTAGAGAAGTGCACGCTCCAGGAAAGGATTTTTTAAGGATAGAGCTTTTTTGTTTATTTTGGAAATGTTGTCAATAAAACGCGTTTGTTGTTGCTTTTTTGTGAGATTATTATTTTTGTTTTAAAATGATTGTTTTGTGGCTTTGTGTATTAAATCGTGTGTATAACAATTCGAACAATAAATCATAAGAAAGGCTGGATAAGAACTTATGATACTAACCTAATACGGAAGGTAATTGATTATTGGGGATTTCTTTTTTTAACATTGGTAACCAAAATTTAAGGCATTCTGCTGAAATGTTAGTTACACCTTTGTCTACATTCACTTGTATTGAAGCGCTTTCAATTTTTCCTCTTATACTATCGGGCTCTCTCATTATTATGTTCTCTGGATTCCATTGAACATGATGCCCTTCTTCCCAAGCATGTTTGCAAATATCTGATTATTGATTATTTGGGTTTCAAAATCTTCAATATAATTATTGGATGAAATTGGTGACAGGCCAGACAAAAATTTTGTTAATAAAAATATTTATTGACTTGAAAATATGTTTTTGTTATTCATAATTTCAATAATTCCATTATTTATTGCTACGCTCAATTTTGTTCGTTCTGTTAGTGTCTGATCGGTTTCTACTTTTGATTTCATTGTTTTTAGACTGGTGAATTTGCAAAATGGCTAGCTAGATCAAAACTGACCAAATAATGGTTTTTGTTGAAGTTTAAATTTGCTTTTCTAAAAAAAATATTCCCAGAAGTTTCTGACTCATTTTAACTGCAAAACTCAGAAACGATAGGGAACTGCGGTTTTCGATGAACAATTTCTTTTTATATAAAGTTTTTTCAGTATAAATGTTTAATTAGTGAAAGCTTATATAGGGCGTTTAGAAAAAAAGATTTTTCAAATGCGAATATCGTCTATTTCTTCAATGGAACACCCCATATATTTTTATTCTATCTGAAAGCTGAACTTCGTTACAAAAATGTATAATTTGTTGAAGTTTAGATAATGAGTAAGGTATTTGGTTTTTAATGATGATTGTTTATTAGATAAAGATGTCTGATATAGTGTATTTTTATCATACTGATAGCTGAAGAGCTCATTATAAATTCAAAAACGTGTCTGAAACACTTTAGGGTGATTCAAAGAATTAATCAGAATTTTGAGCGCTTCTTCATGTAAATAAGTGTTCAGTTAGCAGCTTTCGCTAGATTCTTCCTGTATAGTGAACCGCAGGTAGCGAGGACAATAGAACCCTAATACCATCACCATTCAAATATATTTAGAAGTGATAAATTTGCAGTGATAGTGCAGTGTAGTTGGGTAAGAATAAGATCCTATTAGGTATTTTATTATAGATGTATTTTATTACAATATTTATTTCATTTATATAAGTAGCACAGATATTTAATTATTAACTTTCGACGTATTTACGCTATTCAGTGAACTCCAGGTAGTGATAACAATAGAAACGGAAATCCAAGATTATTCAATTTTTATGAATAGGTTTTAGGTTCCCACGTTTAAATATCCTACTTATTGTCCATATTTATTTGCTTTTGGAGAATTGAGATACAATTGATTTATTTTATCCTGTCTAAATTCCAATGTCCGCCTATGGTTTATTGCGGTTTTAGGGATCTTACCGGAAATCGTGCTATCAATTTGATAAAAATATATTATACATACGTTTTAAATGAAAAACAATCACAAAAATTTGCCCGCTAACTAATACCTACGTTTAAAAAAAATTATACCTAATCTTTTTGAAAGGAGCACGACTTAATTAAAATGGGTCAGAAACTTCTGAGACACCCGTTATATGATTGGTATGTTTTGTTCCTAACTTTTTTGGTAGATCATAGAAATTTTATGGTTTACTGTATTGGTGTTAACATGGATTTTTCACCGATAGTGAATTAGTTTCTTAATTTGGAAAGATATAGAGATTTTGTCTTTAATTGGTTTGATAGGGCTGGTACTTTGGTGTAAATGTCATTTATTAACGAATCTTTATCTTTTGAATAATTATCAATTTTGTTCAAAATTTCAATAGAGCTGCCCTTATCTGCCGGCAAGATAGTGACAGTGTCTTTGTGGGATTTTTGTTCTGATTTCGTAGTATTATTTTCCATAATAATTGTTTAATTCATTACTTATAAGTTCTATTTAACTTAATACGTGAAATTTTGGGGTAAAAACAAAATTAAATCTTCAAGAAAGAACTGATACGCCTGAAGAGCTTAAGCAACAATAGAACTCATTAAATAAAAATTAGAAACCGATCAGTCATTTATAGAACTACCAAATTTAACAACGTTTTCTTGCAGTCTTAAGCATCATCATCATCAACAATCATTGATTGTCTAGATCTTGAATTTTTTGTTTCAGTTAGGGACAAGTATTTTATAGAAAATTAATTATTCTTGAAAGCTGGAACGCTAGCGAAATGTAGAAATAAAAATATAAAAAAAGATTGTGGTTTAGCAATATTTTATATCACCAGACAAAACAACTGACATTGTCATCAATTGTAATTTTCAAACTTTGGAAAACTTGGAACCCAATTTCTTTCATTTTAAATTTTTTTTATTTAATATGCAAAATAATGTTTCACTGGCTACAATATTTTTTATCTTATTTTCGCCAAAGGCTCTGGGCTTGTTAGCAAGGAAAATTAGTACTTGAGAATCAGTTATTTTGTAAATGATCTTCAGCATTATCATAGATACAGTACATCCCGTCAGCCATAAGCCTTTGTGTGCTCTAGATTGTTCCGTTTATGTGAGGAGTCCACTAGCCCTTACCAAACTTAACAGTCTTTTCACTACATCCTTCTTGGAGAAATCCTCCCTTGTGCCTACTAGTGGTAGTTTATATTGAAGATAAACACTCCTAGTAGTAAGAAATCTAAAATGAACGATGATCAGATAATAATATCACATTTACGGATAAATATTATGTCTAGTTTAAGTTTTTTGTTTTGTTCAAACATCATTTTTAGGCGGTTTCACCTTGAAGTATTTTAAAATCACGTTAAGCTCTCGTACTATATGATAATATTTTAACACGTATGGCGTCTAGTCTGTACCGTCATCTTTTTGACATTCCAAGTAATTTTAACATTATTTCTAATTGTGCAAATTGTTATCAATTAAACTACTAACGACTATTTGAGCGTGTCGATTCAAGGATGTTTGTGAATCATGTGGATGACATCCATTATTTTCTTAGTTTCATATCGAGCAAATTGTAATTTCATGTAAACGGTTTTTTCCGGAATACCTAAACTATATACGATACATATTTCTATCATAAATCTGTTTTACAATATAAATTGGTGAATATTTATTTGTGTAAAAACTCAATTCTGAGGGCAATAAATAATGCATTTTGTACATGCTGCACACAACGATCGACTTCGATTTGTTTTTATTTCAAATTTTATTGGAGTACAAGAAATATCACTAATTATTAGAATAGTTGAAACTAAAGCTAATTTTATAAAATTCGTGATTCACTTTTCTTTGTTCATTTCAATTTTAACATAACAGTTATAGCTAGTAATTATGGTAATGGATGGACTTGGACAAGCTTCATTTTCAGTAATTTTTTAAATTTTGTTGCCATTTTTGCTTTTAGGAGTTCTTCTCTTGAAACTATTTTTTTTTCTGAAGTGGTACTTCACCTTCAAGAATTTGTGCCGAAATTTGAGTTTTCTTTGAAATTAACTCGTCAATGTAGCCCTATGGATACTGTAGATTTTGAAACCGCTGTTATTCTGGCAATATAGAGTGTATTTCCAGCCACAAAAATCAACGGATACACCCAGTATCTGTGGCGTAAAGTGCAAGAGTTCGGCCTCGTTAATGATTACAAAAACAATGAAAAAGTGCAACTCCATATCCGCATGTGCTCTGCTTTGGCGTATCTACCATTAGACGAAATAGAAGATGGATGGCTAGCAATTCAAGAAAACTCCCCGAATAATTTAAAACTCCCACATTTTTATGATTATTTCGTAGATCAATGGCTAGAAAATCCAGTAGTTTCAATAAAAATGTGGAACTGCCACAAAAGACACTGTGGAAGGATGGAATAACCTCTTGGGCCACGTTATAAACAAAAAACAACATCCGAGCATTGAAGCTTAAAAAACACCTGAAACATGAATTGGAGCAAAGCGATTTTTTTTATAAACGCACAGAACTGAACCTTGAGGGAAAGCGAAGGAAGAATACGTATATCCGCTTAGATCATCGCATTAAACGCATTTTACAACAGTATACGGAAAATAATGATCTTTTGTCATGTCAGAAAAAACTGGCGTATGTGATAAAAATGGAGAAGTGTAATAGGTACTCCATACTCGCATTGTAAATAGTAAGAATGTAAATAGTAATTATTGAGGACCACAGGTTTCCGCAAAAAAAATGAAATAAAATAAATTAGGGCTTCACACGAGAGATTTTTCTCGTCTTGTTCTCGTCTCGAAAAAGCGGGACGAACGAGACATTTTTGAAAATATCATCACAGCGCACACCCGAAAGTCTCGTTTCTGGTCTCGGTAATTTTTTTGAAGCTTGCTTCTTATTGCACGACATAGGACTTTTGGGAAGGCTAATGAAACCCGTGAAACGTGTGATGTTACGAAAAAGCGTTCGTCACGCGATAACTCATTCAAGCGACTTTAAGCAATCTCTCTTGCCGCACTGAGCTCGGACACCTATGGATGTGAAAGATTGTCAAAAATTGTCAAAATTTTGAAAAAATGGTTAATAATTGCCAAATATGTTGAAATTTTTTAAAAATTGTCAAAAAATTTTAAATATGGTCAAAAATTGTCCAAAATTTGGAAAAATTGTCAAAAATGGTCAATAATTGTCAAAAATTTTGAAAAATGTTTGTCAAAGACGGTCAATAATTGTCAAAACCAATCAAAATTCGTCAAAAATTGTCAAAAATGGTCCAAAAGGATCAATAATTGTTAAAATTTTGAAAAATTGTCAAAATTTTGAAAAAATGGTCAATAATTGCCAAATATGTTAAAATTTTTGGAAAACTGTCAAAAATGGTCAATAATTGTTAAAATTTTTGAAAAATTGTCAAAAATTTTTAAATATGGTCAAAAATTGTCAAGAAACTGGGAAACTCGTCTAAAATAGTCAAAAACTGTAGAAACTTTGCAAAAATGGTTAATAATTGCCAAATATATTAACATTTTTGAAAAAATTTTTAATTTGGTCAAACATTGTCAAAAATTTGGAAAAATGATCAAAAATTGTCAAAAACTGTCAAAATTTTGAAAAAATGGTTAATAATTGCCAAATATTTTCAAAAATTGTCAAAAACTATCAAAAATGGTCAATATTTGTCAAAAATTTTGAAAAATGTTTGTAATATTTGAAAAATTGTCAAAAATGGTCAATAATTGTCAAAGACGGTCAATAATTGTCAAAACCAATCAAAATTCGTCAAAAATGGTCCAAAAGGATCAATAATTGGTAAAATTTTCAAAAATTGTCAAAATTTTGAAAAAATGGTCAATAATTGCCAAATATGTTAAAATTTTTAAAAAATTGTCAAAAATTGTCAATAATTGTCAAAACTGTCAAAATTAGTCAATAATTGTCAAAAATGGTCAATAATTATTAAAATTTGAAAAAATTGTCAAAAACTGTCAAAATTATGAAAACATGGTCAAAGACGGTCAATAATTGTCAAAAATCGTCAAAAATTGTCAAAATTTTTGAAAAATGGTGAAAAATTCACGAAAAATGGTCATTCTATTATGCATAAGAAGCAAGCTTCTGTCGGCGGTCCGACCACCGCTCACCTTTTTTTTTTTATTAGAAAAATTAGAAAAGGTCTACATAGAGAACAATACATTTTACAATATATAAAATCTGGTTACCATCTGTGAAATATTTTATTGTAAATTAAAAAAAAAACTAGTTAAAACTTTTTGGAGAATACATATTAATATATCGTAGCTTATCAATACAAAACATCATGGCATCCTTAACCGAGTATGATTTTTCCATATTTTTACTTTAATTTGTTAACTCTTTTATAGTTATAGTTGTTTCGCCATCAAGAGAGAGTATTAAAATTATTGGAAACCAGTAAACCATGGGCGTACATTTATAGAATTATATTTATAATGATAGTCGATAAATATTTACTTTAGACCCCATATCGCCACCGGTGGTAGTAACTTAAGTTATGTGAAAAATGTTGAACTTGGATTATATGCAAAATGTCGTTGTCATTTTAAACTGAAGTAACTTTAACATTGCAATATTTGTTCATTGTACCTGCATTTTTCCAAGAAATTACAATAATTTGGAAATTTTACTGTTCTGACCGGATGTATTAAGGGGATTAAACAAAGAGCTATTAGGCTATCCGGCTTTTACCCTACTCATTATGTCATTAGTTCCTAAATTATGACATGATTATGACAAAAACCAATATTTTTACTTGAAGTTTGGTGAAAACTTAACATAATTTTTTTATTAAAAAATATTCTAAACTTCAGGTTAATTTGATGTCACTATCAATAACTTTTTTAGCCATTAAAATCTGTTGGTTTGATTATGCCAAATAAAGTAATTTGTCAATATACATATAACTACTTAAAAATGTAGTTTTGTCTTACCCCTTTTATTTTACCCAGAACCACGCTTATGCAAGGATTATTAACCAGTTTCTCGGCGATCACAAAGGGTCGTCTATTATTATATCAGATTTACTGGTCGGCACCGCTAAACTAAAAGAAATTTTTTATTACTTTATGGTAAAAATTTGCAAATATACTGATTCTTTTTGGGCCTCCGCTGCTGTAGTTTGCATACATAATTAGTTTTTTTACTCTGTTCTGTTGGCGATAGAACTATAGGTACTTATCAGTTATCATAAATACTTATTCTTGCAGATTATTAAAATTTAGATTTAATATCGAATGATTCATTTCAAAAGATCGACGGTTAACTTACTTTCGGTTGTGTATGTGTACTTGCGAGCTAGAAAGTCAATTTTCTACCTGGAAGATTCTCTTATTTACTACATACAGTAAACCCTTTTTATATTTGACTCGTCCTTTTTCAAAACCTATGTAAAACAATTAAATATAGAGAATTTCCACTAAAATCGCTAATGTGTTTGTCTATATTATACATCGATCGTTTTACAAATACGCGATTTTTTGAAAGAATATTAATTATAATATGTTTCTTATAAACTTGCGATAATTAAGATTATCTTTGAAGAAAAAATAGAATTTACAAATATAAAAACTGTACTATCTACATTTCATTTTCCAAAGGAGCAAAGTGCCTCATTATTTATTCAAAAGTACTATAAAAATAGGGTGAGTCTTTATTTTTTTCTATGTGGAATGAAATGATAAAACAAGTAGGTTTTACCAAAATTAAATCGACACGTCCTGTATCGCCTCAAATACAATAGGGTGTAAAATTCGGTACAATTGTTAAGGATTTATTAATATGATAAGCCTTTAAATTAAATCTTTTAGAAGTTCTTGTGATAAATAAAAATTCAGGTAATCTTCTTAACGACCAAATGGATATCAACCATTCCCCCTTATTAAACTTATTTACCTAGAAGATAGGCCAGGTGTGATTGTTGTGAATGAATTTCCAGGTACACTTGTTCAATAATGTTGTTAATATTTGTAGAATTCCGTATTTTAGGCACTTTTTGTACTTTATTTCCATGTAAACATTTTGCAATACTTTGTCAATATTCTTAAAATTCCGTATTTATGCACTGTTCAGCAGGTATGATTATGAAAAAATCACGTACATCATTGAAAGATGATGTGATGCAAGCGTTACTATGTTTAAATTCTTGGTCTTCGTGTAATTTAAAAGATAAAATCAAGACTGTGTAAAATTAAAAAAATTACGTATATGTAAAAATATTTTGGTATAATAGCGCTATAAATATAAGTTTTGAAAAAATTTATGGATTTTATGATCAGTATTTAGAATCAAGCGAGACGAGACAACCGGTAACGAGACGAGTCCGAGACTTAAACGATACTCAATTTCTTCGGAATTGACGAGATCGAGACGAGATTTTTCATACTCCCGCCTAGTCTCGTCTCGTGTGAAGCCTTAAAATAAATACGAAAAAACTTTTAAACACGCCAGTGTGGCGCTGCAAGTCCTCAGCCTGGAAAAAGTGTGAAGGGAAGTTTTATTTATGAAAAAAGTAAATATTTTAAAAAAGTACGAATATCATACTATATAGCACATAGCAAGATATATGCCTCCCCCTGTATAAACTAATATAATTCTTCTATGACGTTTGTTTTATTTATCACTTTATTTATCACTTATACTTGGACAAGCTCGACCATAAGAAGATATATTATCAGGAATTGGTCAGCTTTGTTGAAAGATTATAAAGGATTATAGTAATTATGCGCCATGGTCGGGACCGGTGAGTTGCATCCCATTTGAGCAGGCCAAATTTTTGACCGCTGACTTGCAACCGTCCAACCGCTGAGTTGCATCCCGTCAACAAATTTAATATTGTGTCTTAAACTGGTCGATGATTAAATAAAAGCGGGCATTGTTGTCATGTTTATTTTGATATCGAAATTGATTCTAAATTTTATTTCCGAAACTGCGTCTAATACAGTTTTATAACAATATAGTGAATAATATATTAATTTAATTTAAACATTATTCAATTATGTAGGTTAGGTATCGGCAACATTGCTGTAAAATTTGACCAGCCTTTGACCATGATAGGCGATTAATAATGAACAGACCTTTTAGGATTACGGATGCAATTCGACGGTTGCTTTTTTTCGATCAGGTAAAATTTTACTTTTTGGGATGCAACTCGCCGGTCGCCCCATGGTAGAAAAGTGAGGTATTGTTGTCGCTTCGCTTCTCGGTCTTTAATGGATCCGAGACAATAATACACTTTTCTACCGTGTCTCATATAGCATTTTTTTCACTACTTCAATACTGGCATTTTATTTTTTTAAATATTAGTGTTTAAAACTAATAAAAATCGAATATGACTAGGTCCTGGGCAGTGAAAATGACTAAAAACCAAAAGTAATGTGCAAAGTTTGTGCATAATAGAGATTTTAAGCCACATAAGATTTTGAAATACGTTACACGCTAAACGTTAAACTGAGCAAGCGCAGTCTTTCTAAAATAGCGGATGACATTTTTAATATTTTAGTTTTTGAAGCCATAACCTGTGAACGACGTTACACGTTATTTTGTTTTGTGTTGTGTGTAACTAACCTCAAATTTTCTGTTTGATTAATTTGATTTGCAAACATGATTTATGGATAATTTGGAAAATATAATTAGACGTCGAAATGATCAAGGTCAAATAGACCACAACTTGATAAGGGGCGCTATTCTTCACGATATTTTCGACCCACCTATTTTGGAACCCCCAAGGCCTGTTTTAATTTTCATGAAATTGATGCGAGGGATGCAGAAGTGAACTTCAGATCACAAAAAGTTCCAAAAACACAAACTGAAAATTATATTTTGACTTTTGGCAGCATACAGCAGGCAAAATTGACGTTGGAAGTCGGCGTTGCCAAGTTAAAACATTCAAAGATGTTTATAGTACATTTTGAAAGCCAAAATATATAATTAAGTATTAAAATAGATTATTTAAAATTATTTGTGGAAGTGTTAATATATTTTAAATAGTTTTCCATATTTTTTCTTTTATTCATATTGAGGTGATCGGTTATTTTTTACTATTGCGCATGAGCAAAATAACCGATAACGTATAACGTTGATCAAATAGGTGGCTTAAAATCTCTCTATTAATTAGATATAACAAACATCCTACATTTGCGTGTAGATGGCATACATTTGATGTCAAATAGGATTAAATATTCATTGGTATGGTGGAAATCTATTTCTATTTGCCCCAATTCGTATCGAATCACAGACGAATTCCTTTTCCATGTTCAAAGTTTCCAAAACTCCCATCAATTGCTGTTTGGTGTAATATTCGTGGAAATAAATTTCATTTTCGTACATGTTGTTTTGTATTGCTGCTTTTGCATCATTAGAGGGGGAAGCTTCGATCAACTGCCTACTATGGTAGCTTACGGTTTCCATAATAAAAATAACAACGCTATTTGGAGGTATGCTTGAAATTAGCTTCTTTTTGAACCAATCTTCAAATAGTTTTGTAGCCTGTCCTCATGGTAATCCAAAGAAGACTGTTTCACATTCTTAGCAGACATTCGAAATCTATACGTCTCTACATATAGCATGTAAAATCGAAATCCTTTTACCTCTGTTTGATGGTGCTTTTGTTTTGCAATTTTCACTTAAGTCAACCCAACCCCTTTCTGGAATATCTCATGTGTCCAACCAAGTTTCATCTTAGTGAATAAATGACCTTTTCTGGTCTCTGTTAAACTTGATTTTTTGTGAATTTTCCAGTTGTCATTCCTGGGTTCTACTGGACTTTATTGAAACTTGTTTTTTCTTGATTTTTTCAGATCTGAGACCTAAAACTTCCAAAACGTTGTTCTCAATTTCAGATTAATCTTTTTCAAGCTCATTAAAGTGGACAGTTCATGTTGGAATGGTTCGTGTGTGTGTTTAAATAACGAAAACCAGGCCATAAATATCATTTCATTGCTTGTTTATGGCTACTATTAAATAATACGTTTCAGTCTCTTTACTATAAATATGAACAGACTGTACCTAATAAAAAATCAAAAAGTTTCTTTTGAAAAATATTGGTAAAAGGTATGTCTTCCTGTTGGTTAGGTTAGGTTAGGTTATTACTTACATTATTTTGGTATTTATTTTTATGAAATGGACCCATACAAAAGTTCATATTTCTACCAGAATATCAGAAAATCAACCAAGACTGTGGGTTAAACTGTATTTCGATCTATATAATCAGTCAATAAAACACATAGGAGCAGTTTTTGGTGTTAAAAGGTGATACAAATATACCACATTCACTGGTACAAAGTGTATAGAAATACCAAACAAACCTAAAAATGGAAATGGAAAAACTAAAAATAATGACAGGGTTAATCCACTATACCATACGTTGTCTGAAGGTGTACAAATATTACAGTCAACTTTCATTAATAGACGTCAAAGTTAATAGTTTAATACTATTCTAACGCTTTACAAAATTTCAAAAATATTTTTCAAAGAACAGACCGTTCCATAAGAAGCAACAACTACTAAACGGGCTATATGCCCAGACAGACATTGAATACACCTCTGAGTTAAACGGGGTTGGTATATATGCAAGATATAACCAACTATTCTGGTTTGTGATTAGAAGGAACAACATCACTTATAGACCGATCCCTTTTAACTTAGAAGTGTAATTCAATAGCTTCGTTCCAACTGGCGTTAGAACCGTTTTTGGTATCGCAAGTGCTGTATTTCTTCCACGTTCCAACTGATTAGAATTCTTGGGACTGCTTGGGACGGTATACAAACTGTACCTTCTGGAAGGGGTGATAAAGTTGATGTGTCCATCCCAAATTCGAGTTTGCGCACTATACAGTACTCGAAACAATTCTAGTACGGTTCATAAATGCCAGTTGGAACAAACCTTATGTCTGTCGGGCATATAGACCGAGAAGTAGTTGTTGCTTCTTAGTGAACGGTCTGTTCTTTGGAAATTAATTTTTCTAATTTTGTAAAGCGTTATAATAGTATTAAACTATTAACTTTGACGTCTATTGATCACGCTTGACTAAAATATGACAATTTCTTACAGGTAACTGTATTTAAGTTAATAACTTTCATTAAATCTAAAATGCATACCTGTAAAATTAATTCATTATGAAAAATTCAATCACTGTCTCTAGCACTTGCAAATATTAGTAAAGCCAAATTGTACCCGTATTGATAATAATAATACAAAGGAAACAGTAATAATTATTGTCCATGAGATCACGTTACTTGTACTAACGCTTGGAAAGAACTAAACAAGTTACCTACCTGACAAGTCGAAAGAGTATGTACAGATTCTTTGAAACGGTTGGAAACTGGCGAATAACAATAGGGAAGCCCCAAAAGGATATTTTAAAACAAGTTAATGGACTTGAAGACAGGGTCATGATGATTTAAAACCAGCTATTTCACAAAAGGAAGTGAATGCCGAATTTATGTTGTATAATAATTATAGACGTCTTAATACAAGCGGTTGTACGAACATCATAAATACATAATTAATTTTCACTTCATAATAATATGAATTTACAAAATAAAACATCCATATTAGAGATAGGAACATCGAACGAAAGAACTGAAAAAGTTAATAAATATCTCAACGATCTTTTGAAGAATCAATCAAAAAAGCAATGAATATAGAAACTTTAATATTTTTAAAACATTTTCAATAGTAACTTTCCATTATAAACCATTTTGTATTATTCAACAACATATTTTGAGGTTGGTTTTTTGGTTTTTTGGTAATCTTCACACGCATCCTTAACCTATTAGTATTCCGAAAATGGCAATCTTAGATTTAAAAAACTGATAAAAAAAGTTATCCAAGTAGATAGTGGTGCTAGCGAATACATTCTAAGCTCAATTTACCGTCTCACACCATAATATCGTTGGTATTCTGCAAAAAACGACTAACTACTCATTTCGTCATTCAGAGAAAATGCATTTAGAAGTTTGACTCTTTAAAATGAAGCAGTTAACCTTTATCTGCAAAAAAAACATGTCTTTCTCGTAGCTTGTGTTGTTTTTATGATTGGTGAAAAATATTTATAAAATTGTTTTATATGTATAAAGGAAAAAGGATATACCTAAATGAGGTACTACATTTAATCGCTTTTGCCTGTATAAAAACAAACATCATTTTTGGCAAATATCTCTCATGTTATTTAAAAAAATAAAGAGTAAGTTAAAGCTTTTAGAAGGGAAGAAATTAGTATTTGTATCGTAATAATATATTTTTATTACTTCTTAAAAACCGTTAAAATAGTGCTCAAATTAATTTTCGAGTATTCATATAGTTGTTTTTACCTGTTGAAAAAATGTTTCATTGTGGTTAATTCAAAAACAACGAATTGAAAAACACTTTTATAAAGTTATTTCTTCAATGTAAACAAACAGTAGGTATTTTAAAGCATGTTATTCATCCTCTTCTAAAGATTCAGAGGCAGGCTCTTCTAGAACATGGTCTACTGCATCACTACTGGACTGGACTAAAGCGAACATTCCACCGGGTACGGCACGGCACGCTGCATTGACGGAGCGGCAAGATGCGTCGCTGCATAAATTTTAAATTACATAGTGGCTTATGGGAATGATTCCACCGAATCCGTTGCAGCAAAGTCAATGCAGCGCAGTACGGCGCATCGCTGCGTGCAGTGATTTCGGCATCAGTTGAAATTTTTTACCGTACGCGACGGACCGAAATATGGAAGAAAAATTAATTGTTGCTGTCGAAAGTCATCCTGTCCTGTACGACAAAAGTTTAAAAAATTATAAAAGTGCAAATAGTCGTGACTATGCCTGGAAGGAAGTTGCCAAAAATTTAGATATAAAGGGTAAGAATATTTATCAATTAACTAGGTGAATTTTTATTATATCATATTAAATAACTAGAAATGTAAATTGAAATAAATAATTTTAATGTGTAATTGCATCATACTGCCAAGGAACTTCGCCAGCAGGTGACATAAACCAATCTGCATAAGCATTACGAATATCTAATGCCTGTCTTCCCGGTCTAGAATATTGATGTTTTTCTCGTTGCGTTGCAACGTTTTGTACAGATGTAGACGTAAACTTGGAAATATTCTGATTGTTTCCAGTATCTAATAAATAATTGTGAAGTGTGCAACATGCAACTACTATTTCATTAGCAAATTCAACGTTAACTTCGATGCGTTTTAGTAATATTCTCCATGTATGTGCAGTTATGCCAAAAGCGTTTTCGACGACTCTCCTCGCTCTGGATAACCGATAGTTATAGATTCTTTGACGTTCAGTTAAGTTCCTTCCAGGAAATGGTCGTAATATATTTTCTTTCAATGGGAATGCTTCATCTGCAACTAATACTAAAGGGAAAGAAGTTTCTGTGAACGGAAGATCTTGATTTTCTGGCAAATTCAAATTTTTATCGTTCATCAACCATGATTTTCCAAACGAACAGTTAGCAAAAATTCCACCATCGCTGTTTGATCCATACGACCCAACGTCTATCATTATATATTTATAATTGGCGTCAACAACGGCCATTAATACAATCGAGAAACCTCCTTTGTAATTAAAAAAATTTGATCCTGAATTTTTGGGGGCAAATATGTGAATATGCTTGCCGTCGATGGCACCCACACAATTTGGAAAATTCCATTTTTTATAAAAATCGTTTCGTATTTCATTCCATCTTTCTTTGTTCACTGTTGAAATGTGTAACGGCATAACTATATTTTTTATAGCAATGCAGGTTTCCTTGACTATTTTATTCACAGTTGTTTCTCCTAGGCGAAAACTAAATGCAATAGATCTGAAAGACATGCCAGTTGCCAGATATCTGGAAAGAAAAAAATTTTAATATTAAAAAAAATCTGTTTTGTCACTTCTGGATGTTTGTTCTTCAAAAATAACAAGAAGTACCAAACAATAAATTCCGTTTTTCAGATTCTGACGTTGAAGGGCTCGAAAATATTAAAAAAAGATGGAGAACTCTACGTGACGCCTTCATCAAAAATTACAGGTCATCCAAAAGTGAGAAAAGCGGATCAGCTGGAGGAAAAAGAAAGAAATGGGTATTTTATGATCAACTTCTTTTCCTAACCCCCTTCATCGATTTTAAGGAAACCATTGGAAATTATAACAGTGCCCAAAAAGAGGAATGCACATCTAAAGAGGAAGGAAACGTAAAGGAAAATTACGATGAAGATACTTTTATCGAACAAGCTACAACAAGTCAAGAAACGTCAATTTTAGATGAACGCGAAACGTTAGCCACTCCGACGACTTCTACTGCTACTTTAGCAACTAAAAAACTACATAATAAACAAAAAATAAAAGAAAAACCAGCCAACATAACTGATGCTGAGCTTTTAGAAATAATTTCCAAAAAAGACGACTCGGATGAACAGTTCATGTTGAGCTGCGTGCCTACACTGAAGCTGTTGAGCCCGAGAGATAATTGTTTCGCTCGGATTCAAATACAAAATTTACTTTTTAATTTAGCTTTCGGAGAAAGCAGACCATCGACGAGTGGCTCCAATTTTAGTCGGCCATAATCTAATTTAACCTATACGCCAATGAATGAAGACTCCACTTCAACACAATTTGATAACAACAGTTTTATGGAAGATACCGCGAATAATTTTTATAATTTGTAAAACCGATTTAAAAAATAAAGATTTAAAATCTTAAAATGAAATTAATTTAAATTTTAAGTGTTATTTACCTTAATGTAACAGCCAATCTTTCTCTTGATGAAATAGCATCTCTAAAATTAGTATTTTCTTTGCTAATTGCATTTCCCAACAATCTATGCAAATTGTTGAACTGATCGAAATTCATTCTGAAGTATTGAAAATATCTTTGCGGATATTCTTCTAGTTCTTGGCAAAGCCGGTGATATTCACCACATTCCAACCTGCTTGTATTCAGGGGATGGACCCAATAGCTAGCTCGTCGTCTTCTTCTCCTTAATAAAATGGCTAACGCTATTTTCTTTTTGTTCAATACCATGTTAATTCGAAAGAGCCCGAAAGAATACTGCACATTGCTGCACTAGGTGGAATGATATTCAACAAGACTCTACTGCTGCAGCAAGTGACGCTGTGATGATACGCCAATGCAGCGTGCCGTGCCGTACCCGGTGGAATGTTCGCTTTATTCTTCTGGAATGACTCCCGTATTACAAAGATTAATCAGATCGTTTTTCTTTGCAGCCGATATTCGAAGAAGTTCTTTATATAAGTTTTTGAGCTCTTTAGGGAAATCACTTTTGGGATTTCTTCTTCTCCTAGTACTGCATCTTTTATTGCCCCGTTGCACCAGAAGAGTCTATGGTCTTTAAATTATCACCTAAGTCGTAATTAAAGTGCATTCTTAGATCGCCCTTAACGTATCTCATTCTTTTAATTTATAACCAAGTTATAGTCTTGCCTTCAGTATCCTTGATTCTATTTATAATTATTTTTTCAGCGAGGTTTTTTATATCTTTAAATTCATGGTATCGAAACTCTTTTAAATAATACGGTCTTTTTTGAACAATGCTCTTGCCACTTTTGTATTTCCCTTCTGACCGAGCTCTTTTAAAAATATTTTGCCACTCGTTTATCGAATATACAGAAGAATACTTTTTAGCAGATTCAATGCTGCTGTGCATTGAATCTGCCTCCATATGATAGTGTCCGCTTTCTAAAAACTTTTGTTCTATTACCTCTATGTGGTCTATATTTTGAACTGTCCAAAGGAGAATGGCAGAAATAAACTGGTTCCTATTTTGGCCCCACAGGTATCTGAAAATAAGCTCACCTCAGTTACTTGCTGTGGGACGCAGTTTAATAAATAATAATACAGGATTATTCCGATTTCACAGATTCCCTTTTTTCCATTAATTTCGGACCACGTGCAGCAATATCCGTCATTGGGAACGGCGCTCTCGTGGTAAGGTTGAAAACTGCTACAATATATAAGAACCCTATTTAAGCACTTGGAGTTTGCAAAATTGCCTGCAAATCAAATGTAACAGTTAGAAAGGTTTTTTATTTTTCAGCCCTTTCCTTCTTTCTCTATTTCTTTAGCCCCGTTGCAAGTTTCTTTCCTGAGGATGTGCTCATTGTAGACTGATTCTAGTTTGATTTTGTTCTCGCCATCACTTCGCGTGTAACGAGTGCATAGTAAACACTGATCCTTCTTTGGAGCAAAAAAACTGAGGTTGTATTCTTTGGAAAATATTCTTCTGTGTGTAATTTCTGAGACTGGCTCACTATGATTTTCTTTGCATTTTTCAGTATAGAGAAAATACATTTTATTTATTGACAAAGCTGCATCTAAATATTTTCGTTTTGTATCTTTCCGAGTATAGTGGCTCTCCACCTCTCCATTGCTGGAAATGATTCAATGTGTCTACGCACTTCGCAGATTTTTTCCAACGGAGTTTTATTTGGTGCCTCCTAGGATCAGACTTCAGTTTGTAGACTCCTAGATCGGATCTATTGTTATTACCGATGGAGCCATGCAGAGAGTTTTACAAAAGAAGCTTCGACAAATCTGTGTTTTTTCATCATTTTGCATAAAATATTACTCTTTTGTGTTGCTTCGTTGATTGAGTACTCCTCTTTCTTTCAACTAACACTCTTTTTGGGGTTTTCACCACTATATAATCTTGTGTCTACATTAAACTGTACTTTGTATTCAAGGGAATGAAATTAATTACTTGTTGATTGATGATGTTTTTGGGCTGGTATATTGTCATTGTTTGAGGTAGAGTGTAATATCTCAGGATATAGTTCAAGGTTTCCCAAATCTTCATCTAACAATTCGCTATAATCAGGTATATACGTGGGATATCCGAGTAATCTCCGTTAAAGAGAGACTCAACCTCATCTATCTCTGAATCTGTAAGTAAAAAATAAAAAATTAATATTTCGAACATCCACCCTTAATTACTGTATCCAACCCACAACAATGATGAAACGGATTTAAAATACAATTTCTCATTCGCCAGCTTCAGTCTTCAATACTTTATTGGTACTTTACAAATATTTTACGTGCATACTTCTTACAAAAATTATGCCATCGTTTTTTGAAACACCCGGTACATTAAAAAGTGTAGCTACGACTGATCCACATACTCGTAATTAAATAACATTTTTATCTAGAAACTTTTCTATTTTCATTTAAGAGACGTTACCCTGTATACTGAATTAACAGGATTTGTCTGCCGATAAATTTCCGTGATATTTCTTCATTTTTAAATTTTTATTTACAGTAGGCGGTAGACTGAATATCTTGATCAAAAATTAATTGAAAAGTATACATCTAATTACCATATAACTAGCCAACATTTAAAAATTGCATCTTCTGTTGTAACATAACCTCAGAAATTTTCTTTCCTTATTCGGTTTCCGTTCTTCCTAACGCAATTTGGAGGATTTTTCTGGCTCTTGATGACATACTTCTAATAAACAAAACACTATAGTATATTTCATAATTCAAAAATACGAAACACAATCGCATAGACAACAAATAACAATGAATGACACACGACTAGCGTAGGTACGCGTAAAACGAATATGGGCAAATGGTTGTTTTTACCAGTAGAATCTATGTCTAGAAGTGGATCTGCAAATAAGTAAAATCAACTAAAAACGCATAGTTGGGGTTTGCAGAAAAAGTTTTTAACAAAATCTACTTTTTTCTTCAACAAAAAACGATTAAAATAATGTAGTTGTTTTTAAATGAAAAGTTTTATCTTTTCTTAAGAATCACTTTTAAGGTAAAATAAACTAAGTAGTTGTGACTGTTTCTGCAGGAACACATTAGGAAACAAAACAAACTTAACTGAATATAATTCGATTTTGCTGAAGCGTTTGATGAGATATGGCGCATAAAGTCGGTTTTGTCACTAGCTATCTTCGAAATAAATTATCATATCAAATAGTAGGTTTTACCAGTATATAAAGCTCCAGCTATTTGATTGTGAATAAGTCGTTTTTGATGAAATATGCATTTAGTCGTTTTTTGCAGAATATCCACGATATGGAAGACTAGGTAGTGATAAAATAATAATAGTAACAGTGTGGCTTGGAACCTCAAGTAGACGGATTGAGCTCCACACTCCACTCCCCACTTTGCTCATTTTATGAAAAGATAGAGCATAGCAAGAATGTGTTATGTTTTACTGGAGCAATGAAAACATGCGTAAGAGCTGCTATGGACTTCACGTCACTACAATTGATGGTGGAAAGTGTAACAGAAAGACCAAGGTACAGATTAAGTAGAGAGGGAATCGTCATACGAATCCCGAGACATGCCACAGGGTGGAATTCAATACAGATAATAGTAATAAAAAGCAACAGGTGAACAGATTGTTCTAAAAATATATGCAGATTGCGAAAATCCCTTTCTTACAATGTGACTTATACTAGTACGACAAGGAAAATATGACCAAAACTACGTGAAAGAGAGCGAAGACTTGTTAGCCCAGCGATCAGTCCCCTCTACCAAAACAGTTGGGAGTGTATTCAGTCCCCTCCTATTTATTTTAACTGTTGTGTTGCCAAATGTACTCTGTAAAAATTATTCTTAATTTTTGTCTATCGTTGTTTTAAAATTTTCAACGGCATTTCAAGCGGCAACAATGTTAAATACCAATAATTGTTAAATCGAAAGCAGTGTACGGATTTTATTTATTGCAGATTGTAATTTGTCCAAATTTTTTCTTGAACTCCATTATTTTATTCTTATTTGTGTTGATCTCATTTATTTTTCAAAAGTCAATAATATATTACCAAACTCGATTTTCTCCCACTAAATACACAGTTATCCGGTGTTAAAAGTCAAATGCAAAGTAAGTTATTTATTACTTAGAAAGTACCAAACATTCCAAACTGGCAACGCTGCAGCAGAGACTGACTTTCCCCACTCTGTGAGTAGGTTCACTGTGGTTCAGTACTTTCCCAACATGGAAGGAGTGAAGTTGTTGAAGAAATAAAAAAATACACTCGTTATTACGTAACCTGTACATCTTATAATTTATTTTTGTCAACTTGATCGTTTCTGACCAAGCTGACAATTAATTTCTAAGTACAATAGGATATTTTAGCCATTGTAACTTGAAAATAAAACATTTATTCTTGAGATAAAAATAATAAAGTAATTGGGTATAAAAAACTAAAGTTCGATTCCATTAATAAATTGAATTGAAAAAATAAAATAAGTACTTATTCTAAACCTAAAATATGAACTTCTTGAAAAAATTAAAGTAAAAATCCGTTCTAAAGGTAAACACAATTTTAATGAGTTAAGTGCTCAAATAAACCACCTTGCTGTGCCAGGCAATAACCAAATCTGTTATAAAGATTTGATCTCATATCTCTAAGATTATTTGGCGTAATGCTGGCACAAACGTGCTGTATTTTCACCCTCAATTCGTTTAAATTATTACCTCTTTCAAATTCATGTTGATAAATGCTACTTATCAAAAATCCCCAAAGAAAAAAATCATTTGGAGCTAGTTCAGGTGATCTTGGAGGCCATTTAATTGTACCATTAGTACAGCATATCACGTTTGTGTAACATTTGAATTTGTTTTTTTAGTAACGCCACCACTGCACTATCTGATTCCTTATTTGACTTTCCGCAAATAGAAATTTAAAGCCAAGAGAAATATCACCAAGTATTTTATGTTTACACACAAGATTTATTTTTCATAAAACCGAACGTCTTGGAAGAAAAACGAGAAGAAATGATATTTCTGACAAAATTTGTTTGGAAGAGCTGGGAGTTTGGGCGTTAAGCCAGCTACTTTAGTAAGACTAGAGGTGAATCGTAATAAGGGGACAATTGATAATAAAATTCTTCGGAGGGGGTTATTATATCAAAAAGATTCTTCTAATGACATTTTTATAACGGTAATAAAATGTAACTTCTGCCATTCTGTAGATGATATGTCAATATCGAAATAATTATCGATATCCTTTAATAATTTTCATAAATTTTTTAATTAAATAGTGGAATTAATTAGAAACAGTTAGTTTCATTTGTAACATTGTATTTCTTAGATTTATATCTTCTGGATTGTTTTCCATTCCTACATTTAACATATTTTTTTGTTGATTGATTTTAGAAAAGCATTTGTAATCCACGGTTTTTTATTTCTTGATTCCCTTTTAGAATTCTTCACAAAATTTGTGTTTGGGTTTAATGTATTGATAACTTCATTAGTCATTAAATCAATATCTCGTGAATTGTATACATTTTGCCAAGTTTGGTTTTGCAAATGTATTTTTAACTTGCTGTAGTCAACATATTTTTTAAAATTAGTTGTATTATTTTTGTTAACTTTCCACGAAACATTTGAATTAGGAATTGTAAAAGCTATCGGATAATGGTCAGTTATTTCAAAAATAAAAATATATGATTGAGATGTAAAACATTGCATTCTTCCATAATTTATGAAAAAAAGTTCCGTTTTTACCCTTATTTTTAAGGAAAAATCGTTAAATGCAAATAAAAAAGAATGAAGGGAATTGTCTCAGTCGTGAAACTCCGTAAAACTATAGTTTATTGAATTCAGCGTACAATGACATTCCATTAAAATTAATTCAGAACTTTCAGCTCCTCGAAAAGCTGCTGTATTGTTTCTGTTGTTTAGCGTATACCTAATCTTTTTGTAGATTTTGGTTGTCTCAAATTTAAGTTAGAATAGAGATTTCGTTTCGAAATTACTAATTTGCTGCTTTCCGCTCGGATTTTAGGAGAAACCGAGGTACTAATACTTCAAACAAACGTTTTGTAGGTAACTTTAAAAATAAAGCCAAAAAAGTTGAATGGTAATAAAACAAGTATGAATAACATATAAACGTTTATTTTTAATCTATATATTACATTTTGGCAATATACATCTTATGTTGAAGTGCTACTTACGAAGCGTATACGATCATTCTCGAAATAAATAGAGTACTTTTTGCTTAATTTTTAAAACATTTTTATTCAACCAATTTCAATCCAAATCTATTACAAACATTGTAAAAGATATCAACATTGATATACTATTACGTAACTATTTAGTTTTTATCCATGGTAGTACCTAAATTGTAGTCGATATCCAAGTCACATGATTTTGAAAACCTATTTACTAAGCATTACTTTTAGCAGCTCAAAAACTTTTTAATCCTGCCTGCTCCGCCAATGCAACAGTTTCAGTAGTAGCTAGCCTAGTGCGTGAATATACTCACGATGAGTTCAAAGAAGGTGGAGTAAAACAAGTACTATCCTGACAAAGCAGCAGCGAAAATATTATTGACGATGATCCGGCGAAACCGAGGACATATTCAACTAAACCAGCATCTTCATAGAATGAGGCTATCAGACACATCCTTATTTTGAGGCTATGAACAGGAAAAGGAGATGGTAGAGCATATCCTCTTTGATTGCTCGGCTCCTATCATCCATTCGTGAATCCGTGTTGGGCGAGTTTTGGATACCATCAGCCATACTCATAGAGGTTCCTCTTGGGGATGTTATCAATTGTTGAAATCATAGACTGGTTGACGTACTGAAATGGTCTACCACGAGTATGCCTAATGAAGCCTAAGTGCTCTGAGGTTGCCCTACCACCCCAACACTTATCACATCAGATCAGAGAAACATTACTAATATTCACTTAGGTTTTTACATTACTGTCTTTATCGCAGGGGAAATGTAGTTTATATTGTTAGATGCATCTTTTGAGCTCTGTTGACATTCTGGAATAAGGAATGGGAAACAATAATGATAATTAAATTGGTTTCCTGGCTAAATGGAAGATTGAAAGAAATAGAGGACGATAGGCGTAAAAACAACCTAAAACAATTCTACAAAAAGATAAAAGCACCGACCAAATATTCCAATAAACCAAGGGGAATAAAAAATGAAAATTGTAACAGTTCACGAAAACACGGAAATGATAAAAATATTGGAAGAGTATTATAGCAGAATGCTTCCTCAGGGTAGCAAAAGACTTGGTAGCAGATTCAGAAGACGAAATCACGTTGAACTACCCTTCTGAAAAAGAAATAGCGACAGAAATGAAAATAACTGTCTCTGGAAAAGCCACAGGGGAAGATAAAATAGCAAAGATGTTAAAGTATGGCGAGGAACCGCTTCAGGAAACGATATTCAAACTGATACAACAAATTTGGGCGGAAAATAAAATGCCAAATGGAACACCCATCCACAAAAAAGGAGATAAGAGTAATCCACTCTATAATCGCTATGTTGAGCTAGCCATAATCCCTTAGGATTGAACGTCCATGATGATGATGAAGTTCGTTTCCATCCACCAATCACCTTCAGGCTGCAGATAAATTGAACGGCCCATCCATCTTGGTTTACTCTATTTCAAATTCTCGTCACCTCAGCTTTTTGTCTTTTTGTGATTTTGGTTAAGAGACTAGTTGTCCTCATCAGACTTAAATAACTTGATTAAACGTAAATAAGCAATTGCATA
Organism: Lochmaea crataegi; assembly: GCA_947563755.1. Taxonomy (NCBI): domain Eukaryota; kingdom Metazoa; phylum Arthropoda; class Insecta; order Coleoptera; family Chrysomelidae; genus Lochmaea; species Lochmaea crataegi. The sequence continues at coordinate 43,268,371 of OX387424.1, forward strand.
ATTTCCCAGTCTTTTCATACCTAAACATTCTTCAGCTTCTCCCAAATCTTCCATTTTAAACTTATCTTCAATATCTTTTTTCAGTTGTCGTGTAATTTCTTTATTATTTGAAAAGATATATAAATCGTCTACAAAAAGACCTATAAAAATCATTCCCCACTTCTTGTAGTAGACACATGAGTCAAATTTTGATCTTTTGAAATTATTATTCGAAAGATATGAATGAAACTTTTGATTCCACGAACTGGCAGATTGCTTCAAACCATATATGGCATTCTTCAATTTGCATATTTGTTTCCGGGAATCTCATATCTGGGAGGTTGTTTCATATATATCTTCTTTCAAATCTCCTTTTAGAAAGACAGTTGTAATATTTATATGATCAACCTCCAGATCTAATTCCACAGCGAGCCCAAAAAGTAAACAAATTGAAGACAATCTTACTACTGGTGCAAAAGTTTCGAAATAGTCTTCTCCATATTTCTGAGAAAACGCTTTTTCTACCAGCCTAGCCTCATATCTTTGAATAGACCCATCTGTCCCTGTTATGATTGTAAAAATCCATTTACTTTTTACAACGTTTTTTCCTTTGGGACGATCTATGAGTTCCCATGTTCCATTATCTCTCATTGCATCTAATTCTTCTGTCATTGCTGATTTCCAATGTTTTTCGTCAGATCCTGACAAAGCATCATTTAAATCTTGTGAATCTAAATTAGCATCCACTAAATCATTAAAAATAAACTCATTATTTTCAAAATCTTTTGGTTTTCGTGGTCTTAAATTATATCTTCTTTTCTCAATTTGATCTCCTTGGCTCAAATATTCACCTTTAGTCGTATATTCTTCTGGAATGCCACTCCCTATTGGGACATTTTCTTGTGTTTTAATATTTTTATTAAATATCCAACTTTGATTTTCTTCTTCATTACTTATCAAATTTTCTTCTTGGTCCTTTATTTCTGAACTTAGATTTGTTTTTATATTTTCTATAAAAACATCTTTAGATTTAAGAATTTTCGTAGGATTTGCAACATTTAGGAGGCGATATCCTTTTGATTCTTCACAGTAGCCTACCAAAATGTACTCTGCGAACTTAGGATCAAGTTTTCTTCTCTTTTGGTTGGGGATATGAACCTGAGCTGTGCTACCAAAAATTTTAAGATGCGACAGATTAATTCTCTTTCCTGTCCACCTTTCTTCAGGTACACAACCTTCTGCAGCTGCTGTAAGAACCCTATTTTTTTATGTGAATGGCCGTATTCATAGCCTCAGCCCAATACTTCTTACCTAAGTTAGAGTCAAAGAGTAAACATCTGGTTTTTTCTACTAAACACCTAGCCGATTAATTTATTTGGTAAATGATATTTCATGTCTGAGGCGAGAGAAAGAGACACTGATAAACATTACATAAGCATACATTGAAGGCTTTGCTGTTTCATCATCTTCCTGAGAAAGACGACACATTGGATCTTCCGACAGTCACCTGACACCGACAGTAGCCTGTTTCTAGGGTACGTACGGCAAAGCTGGAGAAATTTTATATTCTATATTTTATTCAAACCAATTTTCCATCAATACATGATATTTCATATTTTCGGAACGTCCTGTACAAGCGGCAAATGTTTGTTTATTCTGTAGACTCCATTTTCCAGTTTAAAAACATTGTCCTAGTAGTGGGCTTGGATATGCGCCTTTGGCAGTAGATTAAAAGCAAATCTTTGTTTAAATACACATGTGAGCCGGTTCACAGAGTAAATCAGAAACAACTATACAACTGGCATTACTACGCGGTAACTTGCACTAAATCTACTACAAACATTGCAACGCTTTCCCGCAGAACGTACTCCTAGTCCAGTCATATAGGGAGATGAGCCTCGGAATGAGAGATAAAAAGCTGAAAACTTATATAGACCTTCATTTTGCCATTCTTTATTGTTGTCTCAAAAGTCTCATAGAATCTCGTGTCCGCGTTTTAAGATATTCAAGGTGAAAAGTAAAAAAAAAACAGTTTTTTGCAAAAAATTTTGAATTCAGTAACTCATCTGGAGCAGACGGTAAGATCGTCATAATCGGTTCCAAAAATTCGTTTTGCAGCATCCAACCCCATTCCTGGGGTTCCAAATTATACCACAACCAAGTTTGAACTTGATAATATACACGACCGGTGATTGATGATCCGCTGCACTTGTAGGAGGAAGATTTCATAGCTGCACAGGTTTATTGATGAACTGCGTATAACGGAGATGATCAATGCTGTCTTCAGTGTTTGAAGCACTATAGATTGCCTGTAATCTGTAATACGCGGACGCCATTTTCATATAGTGTATGTACAGGACAGTTTTCTCGTTGAAATACTTGAGCTAGTTGATCCAAATTGTGAAGTTTTTCAAGTGTTCTAATGCAAGTTTTTTGAAGATTTCTTCTTATTGCACGACATAGGACTTTTGAGAAGGCTAGTGAACTCGTAAAACGTGTAACCGTTACGAAAAAGACCGTCACGCAACAGTGTTGCCATACTTCTGAAAAGGCTAGTGAACTCGTGAAACGTGTAATGTTACGAAAAAGCGAATAAGGGTTCGTCACGTAACAGTGTTGCCAGATTTCTGAATAATCCACTAATCCAATGAAATTTAAATTGAAGCTTGCTTCTTATTGCACGACATAGGACTTTTGGGAAGCCTAGTGAACTGGTGAAACGTGTGATGTTACGAAAAAGCGTTGGTCACGCGATAACTCATTCAAGCGACTGTGCGCAATCTCTCTTGCCGCACTGAGCTCGCACACCTATAGGTGTGAAAAATTGTCAAAAATTGTCAAAATTTGGAAAAAATGGTTTATAATTGCCAAATATGTTAAAATTTTTGAAAAATTGTCAGATAAAATTTTTAAATATGGTCAAAAATTGTCAAAAATTTGGAAAAATGATCAAAAATTGTCGAAAACCGTCAAAATTTTGAAAAAATGGTTAATAATTGCCAAATATTTTCAAAAATTGTCAAAAACTGTCAAAAATTGTCAAAATTTTTGAAAAATGTTTAAAATTTTTGAAAAATTGTTAAAAATGGTCAATAATTGTCAAAGACGGTCAATATTGGTCAAAACCAATCAAAATTCGTCAAAAAATGGTCCAAAAGGATCAATAATTGTTAAAATTTTGAAAAATGGTCAATAATTGCCAAATATGTTAAAATTTTTGAAAAATTGTCAAAAATGGCAATAATTGTCAAAGACAGTTAATAATTGTCAAAATTTTTGAATATGGTCAAAAATTGTCAAGAATTTGGAAAAATCGTCAAAAATTGTCAAAAACTGTCAAAATTTTGAAAAAATGGTTAATAATTGCCAAATAGTTTCAAAAATTGTCAAAAATTTGGAAAAATGGTCAATTATTGTCAAAATTTATGAACAATGGTCAATAATTATAAAAAACTGTCAAAAATGGTCAATAATTATTAAAAATTGTCAAAATTTTCGAAAAATGGTCGCAATTTTTGAAAAATTATCAAAAATGGTCAATAATTGTCAAAGACAGTCAATAATTGTCAAAAACTGTCAAAAATTGTCAAAATTTTTGAAAAATGGTGAAAAATTCACGAAAAATGGTCATTCTATTGTGCATAAGAAGCAAGGTCCGACGACCGCTCATATTTTTTTCCCTCTTTCAAAGAGCGCAAAAGTTGTGTCACAGCCACTAAATTCGTGTAGAAATAGAATGTGTTTTTTGCAATTAGGATATTTATCAAACCTTTTGTAAGAACATATTTTACTTTCAACAATTCCTCTGCCATTTGAAAAAAGAACTTCTTCTTGATGTTCTTCACTGCGTCCGATCAAAATGACGAGCAAATCTATATCTTCTCCTATGATGATGGCAGTCCTTTGATATTGCAATAGCTATTACAAGAACATCATTGTTATCTCTGGCTTGTTTTGAACAAATATGAATTTCAAATGAAGAATATTATTGAATACTGAGTAATAATTAATGGAAAAAAGAAAATTATTGATAATTATATATTTATTTAAGGTTTATAGACTTAATACGGTGTATTTTATAACGAGACTAACGCCCTCTATCTCAAGAACGGTCCAATTTATAAAACAATGTCTCAACCAAAAGTTGTAAGGAATTTTATTCTCTATAATTGTTATGGTGAATATAAATGTCGTTAAAGGTTATAAGAAACGAAATATTATCAAAAAACTGATTTTTTTACCTTTGACCTTGAATATTTTAAGACGCGGACACGAGATTTCATGAGACTTTTGAGACAACTTTAAAAATGGCAAAATAAAGGTCTATATGGGTTCTCAGCTTTTTATCTCTCATTCCGAGGTTGACCTTATATGACTGGACTATCTACCGGAGTTCAGCTTAGAAGGTGAGCTGCTCACAGAAATAATTAACAAGTCTAACTTAGACGCATACAGGATGATGTTGATCATTAAAATGTTGATATTCACATACTCAAACAACAATTCTTTTTGTTAATGAACAATTAAGTTTGATGTGTCAATCTTCAATTCGAAGAAAAGGAGATGTTTTCGATTGATAAAACTATTCTTGTAATGTGAAATATTCTGAAAGGCATTTCTAGATATTGAAAATTATTCAACTTTAATAAAAATTTAATTTCTTTTGAAACTTTTAAAAATCCAATTTTTTCTTCCTTTGTTTCGGATAAATCTCGAAAGGAATAATTCAAAGGATGATTATAATCAAATCATAATTCTAAGGAGATAATCTAAATTCTGATTTAAAGTAAGTAAAAATTTTTATATAATCCTATTGAACTTCTTACTAAGATACAATAATGCAGTGAAGTTTCTAGAGGTAGGCTGAGGGGCACAAATTTAATTTAAAAATAACTTGGCTACATGAAATGTGTGTGCTATTTATGACAGAAACAATCACAGCTTATGGAGTTCCTACTTAAGACGAACTAGAAAAGAAAATAATTAGAGGGCGCAGCTGACAAGAAAAAACGAAATTATCAAATAAGAAAATAATGGGGACGAGTCAATCCAGAACTTAAAATGACTTAGAAAGTTAGAATGAGAGGATATGCCCCCTTTATTGTGATCAGCCACTATATTAAATTGCTAGAAACTCGAGTAAGTAGAATTGAAGAAGGTATGTCAAAATCAGAGCCAGTGGTGACGACAGTTGAAGGTAATCGAATCTGGAGTAGGGGCTCTACGACGCTGTTTCCCCACTGGTCACCCATCCAAGTACTAACCTCGCTCGACATTGCTTGACTGTAATTATCTCATCAGAAGCGTTCCACTACAGAGCTGGGTCGACGCCCCAATGATGAGTTTTGAATTGAAAGATGTTATCCAGGGAGATATAGTGAATTACATAAAGTCACAAAGAATACGAAGGTACTGGCATGTATACAGAAAAGAACCGAAAGGATGAGCAACTGCAGACCAGCCGAAAGAAGATTGAGAAGCAGACCAAAAATAAGATGGGTAGACCAAATTATAATTGATTCACGAGGGATGGAAATACAAGACTGGACTGAAATTATCAAAGATATGAAGAAATGGAAATTAATAGAGGAAAAGTCGAAACTAGCAAGAAAATATAAAACAATGGTGAAGAAAAGCGAAAAGAAAGTGATTCTCCGCACTATACAGTTCCTTCGGGAATGAATAGTCTTATATATAAACATTTACTCAAATTAGTCGTTAGCATTGTATTCTTGTTAATATTATAATACTAGTTACAATTTTTCTTAATACAGATTGAATATTTTTTATGCATCACAAAAGACACGGCAGCTCTTGATTTTTTGCCCATTCAGAAACAGTAATGAGCTCGGTGTTGCTGGATAACAGTTTTCTATCTTTTTCTTTGCATTAATTCAAGATTTCAAGAAATAGTGAGCAGTTATTTAGTTGACGTCGACAGAAAGACGATTTGAATTTATAAAATTAATTATTCGTCAAAGAATTCAACTCCATTTAAATTTGAGATTGTGTAGCGGCGTGTAAAAAGGAAAGTTTATTATCTATTAGGTTCGGAAGACTGATTTGAGAATTTCATTTAAAAGACATCTGGACAGTTTCGCGAGTTATCTACCAGTTGTTCCTTTTAGTTCAGTTAAATTGTAATAGATTTTTAATGAAGCATTTGAGTAATGGTATTTTTTTTTCATTCAAAATACTTCACTCTGAACACTGTTTACACTACCACGACACCAACACTTTACACTATCCTACGCGCGTTTCGATAACCAAGTTATCTTCTTCAGAGACTGAAGGTAAACTAACACAGAATAGTAAAATAAAAAATTAATTTCAGTACCTCTTAACCATTGTTATATACAAAGTTTAAAAAACATTTCAAATAGAGCAGGATTAAATTCAGTTTACAAATCAATACTTTAAAACAGCTGTTGGATAACCCCAAGGAGAAAATAATGGTTTTGGAAAAGAGTGGTATTTATGAAATTTGTTATAATGATGGTGAAATGAAATATGTTGGGCAGACTAAGAGATCTGTAAAAGTTCGTTATAAAGAGCATGCAGCTCATTTAAAATATGGGCGTACAGAGCAGTCGAGTCGAGATTGTAATCATTCAATAAGTTTAGATATTCTCAGAGACTAGTAGCTCCTTTAGTCCTATACACCATAGTGTTAGTTTACCTTCAGCCTATGGAGAAGATAACTTGGTTATCGAAACGTGCTTAAAATAGTGTAAAGTGTTGGTGTAGTTGTAGGGTAAACAGTGTTCAGTGTCAAGTATCCAAAATTCCCAACTTAGTCAAAATAGTTCGGTCAAAGGTAAATATGTCAAAGGAAGTAAATATTGCTAAATTCTTATTTATCCATTACTGTAATTTAATTATTAATACTACATCTTTGATAAATACAAATTGTTTTATGTATTTCGAGAATAATTCAGTTGAAGCTGACATAGACGGTATAAAAAACAAACCAAATATTCAACAGGGCTTATAACATTTTTATCGATATAATACATAAATGAGTCTTCTAGCAAAAAATAGTCCTTCTTAATCGATATATTGACTTACAATTTATTTAATTTTTCATTTATTTTATGGACTTACACGTTGTATTTATTGTTTAGTTGTCACACTCGTAGCGAATGTGTTTAAATACAATATATACAGCATAAATAGTTTATTTTCTAAATTCAAAATACTTGTTTATCTAAAGATGGGTTTAAATTGGAGCGAACGAACGGGAAAGTACGAATTCGCAGCTATTTGTTCGTTCGTTTCCTTTCTGCTAGCAGAGGCATTTAAATTAAAAGTAACATTCGCATTCGTCGATAAGAACGTTTCAATTTCCGCTTCTGTTCGCTTCTGTTCGCTCCAGTTTAAACGCATCCTAACAAAAATACCTACGCATAAGATTGTTTTTGGGCAACATGTTATTTTGCAAAAGAATATCTTCATACACACATGATAGATATAGTGATGAGAGATAATTATTGGTGTTTGGTACGTTATCAGCTGCGTTGAAAAATATTCATTCACAGATGCTTTCAGTTGAATACTAGTGCTTGTAATGACCATAAAAATGCAACGTGCCTCGCACTATAATTAGCATTGTAGAATCTCGTAAGCTGTGACCTTAATATTAGATCCTAACTTTATAATCTTCAATTAGATAAATAACATGTTATTGTAATGGGCACCTTATTGTTAAAATATTATTTATGTACTCAGAATAGAGGTATAAAGCAGATCCGTTTCTATTAAAATCAATATACCAATAATTATAACAAAGAATTGAATATTATTTATTAAGTTAGGATCATATATTTCCGGACGGACTTTACTTTATTAATTGTACAAGTTGTGTTAATTTGTGACAGAAAGCGTATCCTCAGAACTTGCACGGCACTGCTTACAGTTATCGGATGGGCGGCGTCAATAGCTCACTAGAAAGCATTTAGGACATCAAGTTAGTTGGCGAATACTGTACCCTGTTATGGCCTCCGACCCACTCTATTAATGAATTGTTTTATTGGCAGATTTTGATATCACTCATCACTATACCTATGCACATTATTTTTCCAATAAACTCTACGATAAAACAATATAGCAAAAATAGTTATTTCTACCTTACATTTCTTGAACTTCTATCATACTTATATTACGTTAGATATTTACACATGGGTGTGGGTAAGCTGTATAACTTGTCATATTATTGAGAATGTGATTGTAAAATGAAAGTTCCCGGGAGTTTTAAACTCCCCGAAATCGAACTCCTTCAGGGTTTCTAACCTCAAAAGTTGAAATTCAATGTTTTTCTGAAATTTTATTAGAATAGAATTTGGCTCTTAATAACTTTAACAAGATGACGCATTTCCACAATATCAAAACGTCGTTAGGCAATATTTGAATACAATTTTCTCTCAGAAATGGATTGGTCGTAGAGGTGCAATTGAGTGCCCGACTTGACACCACTTCATATTTTTCTCTGGGGCTAACTGAAAGACCGCGTCAAGATGGCGGCCGTACGCTAAACGCTGACGTCAAAAATATTTGACATTTGCTTCAAAAAAAGCAGAATAAAGTCTCATTAATTGTCCTAGAATTTCATAACTTTCCCTTTATCCGTTTCGAGACTTTTCAGCAACGATGTATAAATTATTGAAACATTTGTATGTAGTTAAATATTTTTTAGAAACACTCCCCTTTTAACGATGAAATAAATAATTGAATTATTAAATTTTATTTCACAATACAAAATAATTTTTAATATTTTTAAAATGAATCCGACGAATACACTTTAAATCCGTTCAAAATTGGATTACATTTTATATTAAAATAACATTTTCGATAAAAATAATCAAAATATAGTAATCCCCTTTAGCTTTACTCGTAGTCACTGAACTGGAAATACTGTATAGTAATTTTTCTGGACTAAGCAATTTTTGTTATCTTCACGCTTCAACTACTTTTATAAATAATATCACTTGTTCCCTATTTTATGTTGTATTACATTAAGTATGTTAACGGATAAAAGTACGAAAACCAGGAAAAGTTATTTTCCCTTGAAGAACAAACCAACTTTTTGTTAAAATTTCCTGGGAAATTTAAATAAACATCCAAATACTTTTAGGAAAACTAAAAGATATATTCATAACATTTATTTTTCGAATTAAACTTCGCAGAAAAATATGTATAATTTAGTTTGTTAAATAATTATTCACTAATTTTGATATTTATAACTTTAAAAGCTTTTCTTTTAAAGTATTTTAAAAACTGCAGTTGTGTAGTTTTAAAAATTTGATGTAGCGAATGATAAATTTCCTAAACCCTCAAACTTTGACACAAATTTTAGGTTTATCGATGCTTATTACCAATTTTTATTCTAAGAAGTCTTGTCAAAAAGAAGAGATGTCACATGACGTGTTGTTTCATTTTTGGTTAAATAACTATAGCATTTTTTTAAAGTTTTATAAACAGCTATTATTGTTGCATGTTTAACTCACTCTTAATGTAATTTTTCAAAAGTAGAACATAATTTATTAAAGCAATCGTAGAGTTTAAATGAATAAATAATTATCAAAAAAATCCACAAAAATGAGTCACTGAAACTGAATACAAAATATTTTTAAAATTTTCCAGTAATATTAAAATCGTTCCATTCAAAATGTTTTTAACTTTAAATGTTATCGAAATATAAAATAAATTTAAAAAAAAATTGTCGTGCTTATCAAAGTACTTGTTGTGCGATGGTACTTGTATCAAAATGTCTTAAATTTTCGTATACTTATTAATTATCATTGAGATTTGACGTCTCCAAATCGAGATAAACATAATTAAAGTTTTTTTTCTATAAAAAAAAAATAGAAATCAGAAACATTAAAAAAGTCATAGGTACCATATTTTCAGATAATTTCTAGATCTACAACTTTAATTTGGACTACTTTTTCGACAAAACTCACCGTTTTCGAAAAAAAATCCAAAAAACCTCAAATTTTGACCTTTGACCCCGAATAAAGTTTCTAGCGCACAAGGGATTAATGGGGACTTTCAGAACCTACTTTCTCATGGTAAGCTCAAGCTCTCGACGAAATTTCAGCTTTCCTGGAGTTTTTGTTATTTCAAATGTCTAAATTGACCGGAGAATTGACGAATTTCTTGTTCTTCATTTATTGCTAAGATATTACAACGCAAAGTTTAAGAAGTTAAGAAAAAATATACAAAATTAGGAAAAATTTGAGTAGTCAATTCAAACGTACAGGAAATTAAATATTTCCACAACGACATATACAGTGTCTCTCAAAAAGTTTTATACAAATGGAGATAAAGTCTATCTCACCTTTCACAAAAAAAAACCTTGATGAGAAGCTCTGAATGACTTTCAGATCAATATACAAGTGACATCTTTTCAAAACTTTGGATGGAATACAGGGAAAATGGAAAATCATGATTTCGAGTGAGTATAAACACAGTACAGAGTGTTCATTGAAATTATTATTTAAATAAAACTACGCATATTTGTGAACTATACTCACTTATTATATATCCGACAGATGTGAAATCTCATTTTTACCAGGGTGTCTATTTTTAAAGATTTCTGCTGCTTTCCTACGTACGCATGTTTCATTATTTGCTCCAACCATGAGAACAATTTGAAATTTATCTTGAATACTCCAGATGGAAATTTATGTTAATAGATGACTCTCTTTTCGTACGCCCACGATATAGAGATTTTTGAAAATAATTTAACCTTTTTTAAAATTCTTATAGATTTAAAAAAAATACCAATCTTGTTTAAAAAATGTGCGTCCATGATACGCATTCAGGGCTAGGCGGTGACCAACCTATCAGTTTTGCACCTACCAAGAATCACACAACGCGGCTGAAGAAGTTTTGACTTTAATAAATCGCAGTTTAAGCAATGTACAGTTTACACAAATTAAACTTACTAACATTCTCTTCTTAGAAGAATTTGAGCCTGGAAAGTTGCTGATATAACTAGTCGAGTCTTAGTGATCTCATTTGGAGATGTTCGATTTAGAATATTTTCTCTGTATAAGCAGGGCAAGAATCAAGAATTTAATATAAAAATGGACCCATTTACCGACATTGTTTTTAAATCAGCCTTTTGGCAAAGGACTCCAAACGAAAACAGATTCAAGGTAACCAAGAGAAAGGAAAAGAAAGTTCGAAATCCCTTACAACACAAGAATTATTGGAAATGATAAAAATTCATGACAAAGACATCCCAGACGGCGTACAGAAAAAAATATTTATTCTCTTTTGAACTTGCTTGGCGAGGCAACGAAGCAGTCAACTGCAAAGTAAATTATTTCCAACAAGAATTAGACCCAAAAGGAGAATTTACAATCCGATATTTTCAAAAGCCACACAAGGAGGTATGCAAAATCCTTGGCCAGTAGCAAATGGTTGGTAAGAAAAAACACTAAAAAAGATTTTTGTTCTACTCGTCTATTTTTGAAATTATTGGAAAGAGGAAATACCAATCCAGAAATCACAAGTGACAGGCATTTTTTGTCAGTCCAACCAAATTGGAAAAAAGGAGCATGTCAAAATGAACCTTGCAAAAAAGGTGTTGGTGAGCAAGAAATGATCAAATTAACAGGACATCCCCATGCTAACTCTTTGAAACCTTATTTGCAGTTGGACTCTAAACATAATTTAAAAATAAGAGCATTTTATGAATAATATTTTGTGTGTTAATTGTCAGATAAACTCTCCACATTTAAAGTTTTTTGGGACTCACTGTATATTTATCGGGTATTTACGTCACGCTTGAGCACGAATGACGTTGCTGGATTGCAGCTTGTGGGAACTGTATTGTGTCTTGTACATAATATTAAAATTGTATTTGTAGTATCATCACGGTTACAGTATGTAACTAAAATTATGGAGCGTCCAAAATCTTTCACAATATTGTCGCACAACTGCCATTATGAGAAATAATATACATTCTATCATTTATACGAATTTCAGAATTTTCAATATCTATCTTCAAGAATGAGTCAATTAAGATTTATGTGCTGTCAAATTATTTTCATGTATTCAATGGTTGCAGCAAATAAACTACTAACTCTACATCTTCAGCACCATAATCAATAAAACTCGATCATTTTTATACATTATTAATTCAGTTTCAGTGACATGTCGTTAACCTAAAGAAATATCACTGCCTATCAGTCACACAAAACACTTTGGTCATTATTGCAAACGTATCACAACGTATGTCCTTTAGCTCGGCTTAAGTAAGTATTTACATAGTAGAGGCCCTTGTCATCCTTCTAGAAGCTTAGGCCTGTCTACAAACAAAAAATAATAATTATTAAATATTTTGATATACACTAACCTCCAAAATTATCGCACCACCTAATTGTGCCTATTTTTTTTTCTGAATCAATAGATGGATTTTGATAATTGTTTCTTCATGGTATCGTTTGATTTATGGGGAAGAAATGTATCGATGGTTTCTAATAAATGTCAACGAATTATCGATAAACGGGGTGTGAAAAAAAGTTGTGTTTTTTGTTCTAAAATGCAAGTCCATGTGAAATTTATCATAAACAATCCTACAAACAAATTACATGACGTTATAACGGTATCCCTTCTCTACATTTTCGATCAAGAATTATCTCGATATCTCTGTTATCAAAGAAAATACACAAGTTCAAAGGTGACGAATTTTTATTAACATTTTAAACAAAAATTTTACAATACAGTTGGTATGTATCACGTTTGATGTGATTTTTTTTACAAATATGCAGATGTTTCAGTTCCATTTTATCATATGAAAAGAGGACAATTTTTTTTAAACAATGTCTGTAGGTCACACTTTCCCATAGAGTTGGGGGAAGTGTGTCTGTGCCTAGTGGTATCGTTAAAAATTGCCATGGGTTGAATCACGGGGAAAATGTGAAAATTTCAACAATATGTTAAAAAATGGTTTTTGAATATCTGGAATATCTTTATTCTTAACGAAATTATAAACTTTCAAACATTATAAATGAAAAGTCGCAAAATCTACTTCAAAATATAAGGTATCTCTTCTACCTTTAAATGGTTCTGGTAAAACTCTCACGATGTCCTCATCAACCACAGTGTCACGATCTTCTATTTCTGGCCACGTGAAAGTATTGTGGGTACATTTTAAGAAGTTAACTAGCCATCCTTCTTCATTTCTATTCCCAATCTGCCAACGAAATGCTTGATGGATTTTTTTGAAGCATATTCAACTATAACCCATCGCCCCATTACAATTTCTGATTCCTGTTCACCAATCTCACCATCCTCAAACACTTCAGGGTCCAAATCAGCATCTAAATCCATAAATACTGGTTCGTCTATTTCTTCTTCGGAGCTCGAGTTACTAGAACTGCATTACCGTTTTGCTCTTTTTGTTTTTTTGGAACTATTGGGATTATTTGTTCTATTCCTATTTTCACCTCTCTCTTTCTCAGACAACAGGAATCCCACACATTTTTGCCTTTGAATATAACGAGAGGTGGAGCTTTGATACCTGATGCAGAAACGGCTGACAAGACAGTAGTATTTTCCCTACCTGGTCCAGATGTTGTCCTTGAACTCGGCTCTCCTCTTGCCCCAACTGCTTTTGTTTTATAAGGATCATGTGACAAAGATGTTTCATCAAGGTTTCATATCAATTCTAGTCTGTTGAATAAGTAGAGGTTTCTCAAAGTTTCATTCAGTAAATTGGAATATTCGTTTATGGCAAAGGAATCCGTCATTTTTTCTCTGGAATACTCCACTGCTTGAGGTTTTTTGATGCTCAGATGATGCCTTTTCTTGAGAATGAAAAACCATTCGTTTCCCGGAATATTGTCTTTGAAGGGAGTTTTGATTTTATTTTTGGCAACAAAATCCTCAACGGTATTCAAGACTTCATTACGAGATAATCCGAATACCCATCGCTCCATTGTCTAGACAACTTCAGCCAATCTATTCTTTTATTATCCTTTATAATCGATATTCACACCTTGAGTATAAAAGTAGTCTTCAAAATTGGCGATAAACAGTGCAAGTAAAAGGGGACTCTTGGGTTCTCCTTGTAGAACACCTAAAGTTGGATCATATGATTTTGTCAAGCCATCGGAGTCTTTTATCTGAACAGTGGCTTGTGTATAAAGTATTCTTATCAGGCCAATAGTTTTTGACGAAACTCCAACATTAAATATTTTCAGCCATAATAAATTATGCTGGACTGAATAAAAGGCCTTTTGAAATGAAATCGACAAAAATTGCAAACACTTTTCGGTTTTCATGCCTAATCTACAGCAATGTCAAGAGGAGAGGAAGAAAAGTAAAAAATATTAGAAAGGAAAATTATTAGGAAAATTTATGGACCAAAGAAATTAAATAAGGGACAGTATGAAAGATTAAGAAACTTGGAAATGGAAAAAAAAACTATAAACTGAGAACATGGGAAGAATAATAGAGGCATCCAGAATGAGAAGGCTTGGACATATCAAAAGGATGAAAGAATGTAGTAATGTAAAAAGAATAACAGAGTGGACACCCGTTACAAACAGACCAAAAGGTAGACCAAAAGATAGATGGATGGACCAAATAGAGAGAGACCTAGAAAAAATGGAAATTAAAAACTGGAGGCAGAAGACCCAGGACAGAAAGGAATGGAGGAAAATCGTTGAAATGGCAAAGGAATATGACAAACTTTAAATGCAAGCACTGAATCAATGTGGATTGACTCTCCACTGAAACAAAAGGGTCTAAGAGCCAAATATTGGAGGCTACTGTTCCGGAAGGAATGTATAACCTTACATATACACTGTGATCATTTGAAAAGGACCCACCCTTAATATTTCGGAAATGCGACATATTAGAGAGAAATGCCGAAACACTTCAACTTTTAACTTGAGGGGGACACTTTTTGGCGCAAATGTCATAAACGTCAGATTCACCCCCTCCCTTCTGGAGATACCCCTTGAATTTTTTCGAATGGCATTAGGTATCAAGTCATACCTCATTTAAAAGGTCTGGTAAATCTCTATCAAATCATTTTGTTTTGCCTTTGATACCAGCCTTCCATTGTTATTCAATCGTTGTTTAAAATTGGCTCTTTTTTAACTTTTATTGCCTGAATGTTAACGGTGGTCACTTTGGACACATGATTAAATAGCAGTTTTTTCTTGTTAACAGTTGTCTTTTTACTATTTGTGAATTTTTCATCCTTCAAAGAGTTTTTCCATCATAATACAATACGGGGGCATACGAAAAGATTTTCTCAGATTTAATTATATTTTTGTATTCAAACTTTAGATTTATATATATTGCTTTTAAATCTTGTCTCCGCAAGTTCTTAATGCATTGTGCATATTTCTCTTGGCAATAGTACATGTAGCATCAAACCATTGCTTATTAGTCTCAAGAAAACTCAATCGAGTAGAGTGCTCCCTTTTTAAAGAATACATACATTGCTGAGTTGATGTTCCACGAAGGGCATCCGTAAGATTAGAAAAAGAACTAGCTGGGTCACGAATAAATATTGTTCTATTTGAATTTTGGATACACATTTTAAAGGATACAATTTATATGAAAATTGGGCAAATTATTGAAAACTTCTCTATTGCTGTGATTGTGTACTATAAATAGTTAAGAATTAAGTCGATATGGTAGTGATCTGATAAGAAATCATTGTCGGTAACAAAAAAATTGTCTATATATCATAGAAATATATTATTTAACCAAACCAGATCTATAACACTTTTACCCTGACTACTTAAAAAAGTGAATTTACCGGGAGTATCGAGTAATGTTCTGCCGTTTAAAACTGAAAAGGAATTTATTTTATTTCATAGAATGCTTGCTTCATTAGTGAGTACATTACGTCGAACTTGAAAATTGTAGATCTTCTTTGATAACAGAGATATCCAGATGATTCTTCAACGAAAATGTAGAGAAGGGATACCGTTATAACGTAATGTAAATGGGATATAGCGATTGTTTCTGATACATTTCTCAGAGAGTTGCAAAATTAAAAGAGAAAACACAACTTTCTTTTCACACCCCTTATATGAGTAAGACGTTGACATTTATTAGAAGAGAGAATTATCAAAATCCAACTATTATTTAAAAAAAATAACATTAAACTTAAGGAATAATTTAGGTGGTGCGTTAATTTTGGAGGGTAGTGTATTATTATTCAAAAGAGGAAACTAGAACAAACAACAAATTGAGAATTAATTTGAAAGCTTGAGCGGTCCAGTTAATTATTCCTAGAGAACATATGGTCGTTTTCTCTGGTTTCCTTCCCTTATTCCCGTTCCTTTTTTAAAGTTGGATCTTATACTGACCTCGAAAGAGAAACTCCTTGAGTTTCAATGTGGCGAATGGTGTGTATGATACGGGTGTTGCTCTTTGACATTGGGAGTCCATTTGTTAGCTGAAACAACAGAGTGCCATTAGTATTCTGCATATTACACATGGTCGTATACGTGAGGTTACGTTTTACCTTTGTAATACATCTCCTTTTGCATGGAAGGACAGCTAGGGTTCTATAACAAAGAGATACATTTAAGTGACGCAGTCTAACGTGTGAGAATTCTTCTTATTTATTCATTTATTTATTTAATAGATACACTGCTCTACGGGAAAACCCCAATTACAGAGCAGGGAAAACGAAATATTGAGAACAATGATAAACCTTTAACAAAATACATTCATTATACACTACAAAAAATTTATTATTCAAGGTAATATGACTTAATATATGGTACAGAACAAGAGAATTCTTCTGAATGTTGGTTCGATTTACATTTAAATAAAAAGTAAAAGGATTTATAGATTCTATTTGAGGTACATAATAATTAAACATCCCTACTTAATTTGATCTTATATACAAGAATTACACCAACATAATCGCGACTATGTTCCAATCCAATCAATTGTCGATATTATACTATACATTTGATGAGAGGTCACCAACTCGAAGCCGGCCCTGTCTCTCGACTATAAATTTTGGCGAATGCGCTCCTTTCGAGAACTTTCTGGAAGGCGCTTTGTTCATGCATAGGACGAGCGCGGAAAATACAAGAACTTTCCAGAATTGATCAAGACTATATAAACTATATACTATATATACTTCGAATGTTTTTGAGGCTGAAGTTATTTTTTTCATATATTTTCCGTACATTATAATGAATGGCTCTATTTGAAAAGATGTCAGTCACGTTATTTTCAATGATATATATTTACACGACTAACGTAATCCACAGTAGATTACTAAAGCTTACATTTTCCTATTTCTAACTTAGAATTCAAATTAAAATTTAAAAAATGCTCTCACTTCACAAACTTTATTTAAATTAACACCGTTCATTCAATACCTTACAACTGATATTCAACCTCTCTATTGACTCGTCATTAAAAATTGCTTGAAAAGCTGAATTCTTTATTATACTATTCTTGTGATCTGAATTTAACCTCCTTTATACTATAATGAGTGAGAGTTCAAACTTCATTCCACTTCTTTTTGCATCAAAGTACCCTGTGGATTGGTTTTATGAAGTTTAACATGCTGGGCTGTAAACAAAGTTGATACGGTGATTTGTGTCTAATTAACTTGTCAATCGATTTCTTGACAACTGTTTAACGATC
The DNA here is from genome assembly GCA_947563755.1 of Lochmaea crataegi. Classification (NCBI taxonomy): domain Eukaryota; kingdom Metazoa; phylum Arthropoda; class Insecta; order Coleoptera; family Chrysomelidae; genus Lochmaea; species Lochmaea crataegi. The sequence continues at coordinate 43,285,996 of OX387424.1, forward strand.
ATTGTGCAATAGGTACTAAGCGATATAACCAAAAAGAGCACATTTGCAGCCTATGGTCGCGTTCATCCCAACGTAGCGCTACCGGAGCGATAATCAATTTCCTGCTGAACGCGTGATTTGTCAACTGATCGATGCGAGCGCTGTAGTAGCAGTCGCCATTTTTCCCATCAGAATTGAAATACGCAACGCTACCGATCAATGATGCATTAACTGTCATTTATGCCAAATATCATGTTTATAAACATATAAAATGACATAACATATTTTGGTTTGAAGATATTTCAGATATTTGTATGTTGAAAATGGATAAACACCACTAGGAACTATTGAACTAAATTGAAATCGAAGATGAATACATAAGTATTGAAGTCATATATTAAATAAAATTTAGGTTATGTTGTTATATCAAGATTGGCACGTTCCGCTAGAGGGCGTATTTGACAGTTAAAATTTTAAAATTCAAAGTTTTTCAAAATTTATTTATTAAATTTTATGATCAGATTCTTCGACAAATTTTGCATATATTTTATATGACAAGTTTTAGTCTATCTCCTCAAATAAGGGGTGGGGGATAGTCGGAACCTTGTTACGAAAAAATGCCTTCAATTCCGTACCGAACTGACCTTTTTTGTTTAAAATGGATCTTTGGCTATCCAATGGCAGATTTAAAAAGATCACGTCTTAAGCATTCAGAAAATATAGGGTTTTGCCGAGTGGTTATTTCATAAAATGTCTCTAAGTGGATAGTGATTTTTCTGTTAAAGTGGCTATATCTTTTTAACCACTCGGTATAGGATAGCAAAACCCTATATTTTCTGAAGGCTTAAACGTGATCTTTTTAAATCTGACATTAGATAGCCAAAGATCCATTTGAAAAAAAAAGTTTCGTTCGGTACGCAAAACTATATTTTCAAATTATAGTTTAAGTTGAAGTAAAATTTGTGGTATAAAAAGATTTTTCAAAAATTTTATATTTTCTTCATATATATATATATAAGTATCTACCCATATAGCATACTTATATAGTATTCGCCAGCTAACTTGATGTCCTAAATGCTTTCTAGGGAGCTATTGACGCCGCCCATCCGATAACTGTAAACAGTGCCGTGCAAGTTCTGAGGATACGCTTTCGGTTACAAATTAACACAACTTGTACAATTAATAAAGTAAAGTCCGTACGGAAATATATGATCCTGACTCAATAAATAATATTTAATTCTTTGTTATAATTATTGGTATATTGATTTTAATAGAAACGGATCTGCTTTATACCTGAATTCTGAGTACATAAACAATAACTGTGTGACGCTACGCTACTGAAAATCTTAACACCTGATAAGGTTCGATGCAATTGGCGTTTGTCAAAATTTTACCACCAATAGCAGCCGAGTAGGCAGGGCACTATTACCTTGTCTCTCATAGTTGGTAATTTCTGGGACATCAAGTTAGCTGGCGAATACTGTAGTTTAATGATGACTGATAGATTACTGATCTTTAATGACTGATTGCTTGATCATGGATTCATCTTCGATTGATCATTGGTGACTGATCACTCACTCTTGAATGTGTTGTCACCCGTATATTTATAACGCGGTTCAAGTTCACCGTAAGTAAATATTAAATTTAAGAAAATGTTTATTTACTACATGTTTTATTTAGGTGCCGAACTTGACTTCGTACCCGTCGACCTTGCTACTTATATTTATGTAATATTCAAACTTTCTAATGATTTATTGAAATTAGTTTCAAGGAAATTTCTTATTTTAATAACACATAACAACATGATAATTAAGTAATAAAAAGAGGCCGGGTGGAAAACATTACGAGAGTTAATGCATTTAAAGTCCTTTTTCGTTTACTAACAACGAAGGCCTTCAAGTGTCTTATTGATATGATTATATTATTTTAGATTGCACCTATATCACATGGTCCTACACCAAAGTTTGAATGCTCAAGTTTTCGATACCAGGTTGGATTTTTGCAACTGGCCTTCAAATATGATACACGACGATCCTGAAATACTTTCACGAATTATGTGGTCAGATGAGGCTACGTTTCATAGTGATGGTAGTGTAAATCGACATAATATGCACTACTGGTCTGAAACGAATTCCCACTGGATGCAGGAGGTCCAGCATTAGGGTTGTTGGTCTGGAAATGTGTGGTAGGGGATTCTAGATGGAGCAATAATTGGGCATTTTTTTTAATGAGACTCTTCTTGTAACATGATGGGTGCCCGGCACATTATTCTAGAGATGTTGGGAATTTCTTAGATCAATCATACCCTGGAAGGTGGATAGGACATAGAAGTTTATTTATTTGGCCACCAAGGTCTCCAGACCTAACTTGTTTAGATTTTTATTTGTGGGGGCGAATGAAAGATCTCGTTTATGCCGATAAACCCGCAACAAGAGCTGTCATGGTTGAAAGAATATGACAGACAATACGAAGTATTTCAAGGGCAGAAATTGAAGCTGCGGATTTGTACCCGGTGGTAGGTCCTTATTACCTCTTAGGAACAATAATTTCAAAGAAAACCAAAATCCACATTCATAAATGATAAAATTTGAAATATTAACTACAGTATTCATTATTTCCTATAAAGTATCATTTCTCTCAGCGATTACTTTTTCAAGAACTTTTGAATTAACTTTTCACAAAAAGAAGGTCTACTTAATGTAAATATATCCCACCGACAATTCTTTCAATATCCGCAGACTTCTAAACGAGTTCGAGCGATAGAGGAACGGTTGGAAGCAGTTTTAACGTGATATTTTTAACTTTCCGCAATCGCCTGCTCCCTTTTTCACCGGAGCGAAACCATTAACGGTTCCGGAGTATATCTTGTAGCCCGTAGCCGACGAGTCCGGGATCCGGGTAATTGAAATTGAGGTGCCGCCACAGCTATTATATGCCGACGCCGAGGTGATTATGTTTTACCACAAATAGTCAATATTATGATTTAAACCGGCTTTATTGTGATAACTTGTCTGATGAAGGATATTCAACGTATTCCAGAAATTCGGAATATTACACAGCTTCGGTTGTAATGGATATCGAGTCTTACTCTATATTGAATGATTTTGAAAGGCTTGAAATTACCGAGTTTATTTGTTTTGGTCCTGTGGGTCGTTTAGAGCTTCGTTTAATTAAATCCTTTTGGTGTGTTAGTAAGACCTTTCATTTTAAAACAGGATAGCTTTAATGAATTTTTCATTTCAGATGAGATCGAGGAAAACCGACAAAAACTAGAAGGGAAAGTTCAAAACTGCGTTTGCCAATATACAGTGCAGCTGAAAAGTCTCGCACCATGTTTGAAACGGATGAAGGGATTGTGATGAAATTCTAGGACGATAAATGGGACTTTATTCTGCATATTCTAGAGCAAATGTCAAATGTTTTTGACGTCAGCCTTTAGCGTACGGCCGCTTTCTTGAATTTTTTGAAAAGACAACATAGGTGGAGTGATGTATCACAAATAAGCCGGAAAGCGGCAAATTTGTTTAGCGCGGCGGCCCGAAAGTTGATGCTCTCTGACCGGAGGACAGAAAAATGTCTTATGAAATATCAGTTTTATTATCCTAAATTAATCGTCAAAACTGATACTAATTCCAAATTAGCACAAAGTTTTGAAATAAATTAAGAATAATGGCACAGGTAAGTATTGGAATCAACCATTTCCAATACTTTCATTCTCATAGGGATTTTATGTCGATTTGAACATTCATCTTTTGGATTGTTCAAATAGTATGCCATTTACGCTATGACGCAGTTTATGCGGGAGCGAAGCTATAGTAAATTTTATACCTATTTAGAATAAGACCATCCTTATTTATTATTAATAAATCGGTTGAAACAAAAAATTACCAACAAAAATGAACGTCGTAACTAATTTATTAGATGTCACGTTTTTGAAGTTACGTCAAATTTTGATTTCATGTTAAAGTCAGATGGTTCAAGAAGCCGCATACGTTAAGTTACTGAAACGGCTGGTACCTCTAAATAGGTATTAATTTTACTATAGCTACATAATAGTTAACATATATGATCATAATTCTGTCGTCTTCTTCATTTAAAACGTGATTATTAAACAGAAGTATAAGTTGGTTTATATTGAATAATTTAAGAATTGTCTGTTCCTAATTCCACAGATTAAGAGTTGAAACTATATTTTTAACTTAAAAAATACTAAACACCATGCTTTTATTTTATTATTGTATTGTTGTAAAGTTTTTGTTATTTATTTAAATAATTTTTACTAGTGGGATAAAATTATACACACTATGCTAATTACTATCTATTGAATCATTTATTAAACTTAATTTATATACAGACAATTTTCACCACTTGAATATTACACTATTTATCATCATTATTTCATTCACTGTCCGATTACTTCTGTAAACTGTCAGTGAACTAACTCTTTGTCTTCGTTTCTCTAATTGTCAACTCATTAAAAAAAACCGCGTATATATAGTCTAAACTCTCAAAAATTCTTGAACTTTCACGCCCGTCCTATACGTAAACAAAACGATTTTCCAGAATGTTCTCGAAAAGAGCGCATTCGTCCAAATCTATAGTCAAGAGACAGGGCCAGTTTTGAGTTGGTGACCTCGCAAAAATGTATTACAATGATAATAATAATATTTTTTGTAACATATTATTTCGTTTGAATTGTACTCAACAGACCAGGCACTCGAATTTAATTGTTTCCGAATTTCCAATGTTTTCTACTTCCATTCGAGAAGCTTCATGTCTTCTATATAGACCACTATACTAGTTTAACTGAGTTTTTGAGTAATTCTAATGGTTGTATTATTTTGCTTCAGTCTGTGTCCTTGTAAGTTATCACAGAAGCAGAGTATGTGAGTAGGTGTTTCATCCCTTAGTTTACATTTTATGTATATAGGTTCACTAACTTTCCTTCCTAACTAGATATCAACTAATAAAACAACTAATTAGAAAGAGAAACTTTTTCTTTAGTTGGATGACGATTTTTAGTGGAAGCTGCAAACATTCAGGAACTTATATTTTTTTATTTCCTTCTGAAATATTCAGTTTAAACTTTTTGAAATTAATTTATGTTATTAATACTAACAAATTTTGATAAAATACCAAAAGCCTGATATAGGTTCAACACCTTATTATTATGGGACGGGATAAATTTAATTGATTAGATTAACACAGGATAACCACTCACGCAGAGGACACGTTTTGACATTTACATAGGAAATACTATTGATTGGACATTGATGACAGTACCGGCACCTAACAAGCACTGAGAAACCTTTTTTTCGGGTCGAGATGGGAAAACTCATGTTCGAAAGGGTCCAGGGCCCAAACAGTGTTGGACTCATCCCTAAGGGGATGCCTACTAACCAAACCCACCTCAAACACGCCGTTACCCCCGCCTCGGAATCACTACCTTAGCATAACTCGAGACGGGCGGCGGTACCACGTACATTCTCCACTCACACCGTCGTCTTCTCCCTACTATCACTCCTACTTCTCATGCCATATCGAGTCCTTCTCTCCCCCTAACCATGCTCTCTACTACATCACTCACCTACATTCATTGCTCCTCCCCCCTAAACATGTTCTCCCAGTACACCGCCTCCCCTAGTTTCCTCTCCAACTTCTTCAGCACTTCCTTGTTCCTCCAGCATCTAAACACATGCCCCACATCATCCTCCACTTCACACCTCTCGCACACTCTAGTCTCTCCATTCCTAATATTGTGGAGGTACCCTACTTTCGACCCATGTCCAGTGAACACCTGTGTCAAGAAGTAGTTCACCTCCCCGAATTTCCGGTCCATCCAATATCTCCTATTCCCAATCGCTCCTTTTAGCGCGTCCTCATACTCCTCCCACCTTCTCTCCATTTCCTCCTCCGTCTATTCCTGTACTTCCTCTCTGGTCGCACCCCTCCAGCGTTTGTTCCTGGCTCTAGCCATCACGTCCAATGGGTAGGACCTTGCTAGTCCACCCACTGTCCTGTACCCCTGCACCACCCTCAGCAGTATCCCTCTCTGCACACCCGCAGGAGTGGTCGAACCCTCGCATTCACCCCCGCTCTTTCACCCCACACCTCCGCACCGTACAGAATACTCTTTTCTACCGTCCTACCAATTACCCTCCTCTTCCACTCTCCCGGCCCTTTCACATGACACATGCTGCCCTCACTTCCCCCTTCTCTGCCACCTTTAACATGTGAGTTTTGAAGGATAATTGACTTTCCAACCACACCCCTAGGTATTTCACAGACTCCTCCATCTCCTTCATTTCACCATCACCATATCTGAGGAAAACCCTAGGAATTTATGGTGTAACATTTATAATAAACTAACCAAATAAAATTCACCTGATATTTTTTTCTAGGTGTTAAGATAGAGAGCGTCCAATACCATAGACCATTTTCGGGAAAACGTAAGTCATTTGAAATGTCTATATACTAATCCATTTTGAGCTTCAGATACAATATTTGGTCGATCATTAAACATAAGGACGTTCGATTTGAAAAAATTGATGATGAGACGATAATATTCCTCGGAAAAGAAACATGAAATTATCTTTCTTCAACTCCAGAACTAATCAATGAAAAAAGGATACGTATTCCAAGAAGCATCAAGTCAACTAAGAGTAAATATTCGAGAGTCGAGCCCCTTTTTTGAAGTGTAAACTAAATAATTAAGTTCCACGTCAAAAGACATCATTAATAAAATTATAATAAGTTAAGTGGCTTGGTGTACACAATCAAGCTGAGAGCACAAAAGCTCGACAACGACACTTTTTGCCAGGATTAAATCTCGTGAATTGCTCTCGCTATGTTGTTTTCCGCTCCTTAGTAAATACTGAAGTTTAAAGCACAATTAGATGATTGCTCCGTTTTTTGCTGATGTTTTCTTGAGCATTTTTAGCACGCCGCGCTGTTGTTTGTCCAAACTTTTTAAATAATAAAGTGCACTGCAGTGGCTATTGTATTTTTCTACATAATGTTTGTATTGAGGCTCTTCTACGATTTATATTACAAAAGAGAGAGAACTTAACAATGGAGCTTTACGTATTATATGAAATGAACGAATTAAATTATCGTATTGAATTGAGGGTGCATTTATTGACTTTGCCAGCACCTTTTTGATGAGAAAAGCTGTTAATATGATAAATTAAATAGATTTTACTGCATATTTTTGATATTACCCAATAAACAAAATAATGAATATATCACAGGAGGGTACAGAAGTCATTTAAATTCCTCGCAGTCCAACATAGGCGTAGATATTTTCAATTTGTAGTGATGCAAATACTTATTTAATTTAAGGATGAAACTTTATTGTTAATACTCTATCTACAGGTTGAGTCATAACTATTGGGGCGTAGGCTAAGGGCAGATTGTTTGGACCAAAATAAAATGCCTCAATAAAATACTGCTGTGGAAAAAGATAAAGGGAGTTAAAGTTGATTTTTTTTTCGTTTTTTTGCTCACTGTATATTTATCGATTGTTGTCAAAATCGGCACGAAGGCATAATTTTATACAGGAAATATTATTTAACATTTCGTTACAGGGGGTGCCACGTAAATGATTTCTGATGATGAAATCGACTGGTAACTTTTTTTGACGAAACTTTTTAGTGATTTTGATTAGAAAATATGACATGACGTAATATTGGTACTCTTGTTTAAATACCATATTTTCATCCATTTTCGAAAAAACGCAATTGATTAAAAAAAAATTTCGGATCCGAAATTTTTTCGTTTTTTTGCATTTTATGAGAATATTTACCATAGTAATGTATATTTTTTCATATCATCAGAAAGTAGAGATTTCAGCGAACAAAAAACCCGAGGACTTTTTTGAAGATATTTTGACGTGAGAATTTTCGATTGAAAATTTGGGTGCTTTTTCGATATTAAGTCAAAATAAGGTGAAAAAATCAATATTTGAAATCAAAAAAATTACAGTGTGTTTGAGACATAAAAAGGTAAGTTTCCACCAAATTTCGTGAAAAAAAAATAATTTTTTGTATAAGATAAAAATAGAAATCCAAAAACTTGGTTAATTGAATTTTTCACATGAATTTTGAGGTTATGAGAAAAAAGTGTGGATACAAAAGTTGTGGATCTTTTTATTAACTACAACTTTGCCATTCAACTTTTTTGTAAAAGGACTTGTAGTTTTGCCGGAAATCGAGATAAACCAATTTTTAACCTTAAAAACTCACCTTCGTCCACTTCCCGAACGCAGATCGCCCGTAAATTATTTTTGCTTTAATTTTTGTTACATTCTCTTCATTTTCCAATGGGTTTCATCCTACTATTATTTTTTATGGTTTCAAAAACTACTAAATACAAACGTGTCAAGTTAAACTAGGTTTACAGCTAAATTTCATTTCATCTTGAAGCTAGATTGAAATTTAAGCTTGACTTAAACTCAGATTGTAGAATCCGGCCCAAATGTTATAGAAAATAATTCACGAATTTGTCTTACCGTATTATTCATGTGACATCATTTTATTATTTGTTATTTTTCTTCTTAATTGTAGATGAAAATAAACAGTTCCTTTTAAATTTCACTCATTCTAAGCGCTAATTGAAGCGAATTGAAATAAAATTGTAGCTTCTTGCTTGTCTATCTAAAAGTTGATTTACTAGTAGGTAGTTACTTTGATACTGTTTTTAAGTCTCGCGTTGTTCGCACTAGACTGGCTTTGTCTATAGATATTTCATTAGTAGCTTCACGTATTTATGAAACTTGATTTCGTATAAAACATATAACGAAGCACCTACGCCTTCGAGGTCACCAACTCAAAGCCGGCCCTGTCTATCGACTGTGAATTTTGGTGGCTGCGCTCCTTTCGAGTTTCGAGAATGTTCTCGAAAAGACGATTTGTTTACGCATAGGACGAGCGCGGAAAATACAAGAACTTTCCAGAACTGATAAAAACTATATTTAATGTATATAATGAAATAGTGAAGATGAATAGTGTAATATTCAAGTGGTAAAAATAAATTAGAACTATTACACCTTTTAGTTCGATACGCTTTTTCCAGCGAAGTTCAAAGCTTCGCTATCCAGTTAGAAGAGAACTTGTCGTTAATCGCACTCTTATATTTTTATTGCTGAACCATTTTTACAAATGGCAAAATGGGAAAATATGGAAACAATTTTAACTGAAAACTTTTCAGTTGGACCTTATAAGTCCAAATTAGTAGGTACATTGTCTTGTTTTTTTATTTCAACACCTGAACTCTTTCCAATAATAGCTACAGTCATTATTCTCAAGGTACTTCACATATTAAGTACTGCTAGTGGTCTAAAATATAGGAAGCTTTTTTATAAATATTTTTTTCCTTTTTAACTCATTCAAAATTAAATCTAAACTATGTTCAGCTGGAGCCATATTTTTTTTTAAATATTTGTTAATAAACTCGTTTTTTATAATTTTCACAGTAACTACTTCATGAAAAAACAACCAATAAGGCAGTTTAATACATTGAAATGAAATAAAAAATATCCCAAATATTTCAGTCAACAACGTCGAACTTTCGCGGCCTATTAATGAATTCAACACCGAATCACAACATTCTCGGTTTGCTACGTATTAAATATAACATCGCATTCTTCATCTTAGTCATTCACGTCGTAAAGCATTGTTGACGAGTAGAAAATGCGCCACGAGGGCACCACAAAACCCCCATTAAGTAAGCCTTTCCCGGAGGGAGCCCGGAGTCATCTATCACAGAGATCCCCGTGTAGAGAGCATGCAAATTGTACATTAGCACTGACTAGACGAACATACAAGGCCGATTTGCGACCAAGATACCGACTATTTCAAAGAAAACAACGAGGCAAACCACAAAGACGTGGGGGATTTAGTGGCGACATTTGCAGTGTCTCTCAGTCATTCTCCTGGCTTTTATCACTAGATGTTAAGTTATGAAATTTCGTGTTCAGTTTACGTACATTTTCTTTAAAACAACTTTACAAGGTGGCCTACAATTGATAATTGTTTTTAAGTGTGTTATAAAAATTACGAAAAATGGCGAAACAATCATTTTCCGGCTATAATAGAATAACGAAATCAGTTTGAATATAATTTACAACCATGAAATGGAAATGTTTTAGTAACGAGTTATACTGTCATAAATAATCCTAAGAGTGACAGCACAACAAAACCTTGGAAACCTAATAAAAAATTCAGCATGTGCTGGTTTTACGTTGCCTTTTCAGCCTCTTTTGCCATTTCATCGGGAATTTCAAAATCTTGTTCCATTTTCGATTTTTGACTTTGACACATCAACCATAATAATATTTTTTTCCTTCCAACAAAAACGCAGACAATAATAATGTCAAGGTAATATCGCAGGTGAAAGTAAAAAATTGGTGAATCAAATTAAATTAAAAAAAAAGTATTATTCAAAACAAACTGGTAAGACATAAAAGTTTGTTTGCTCCACGGTTACTGATAGATATAATAACGTACGTGGGTGTTGTTGATATATTCAATTTATAAATTTATAATGAACCCTTTCAATGATACGAAGAAAGCTTTTTGTATCTTACCCGTACAGTAATAAATAAATAAATTTATCTCATTTAATATATATAATATATATTGTTCGACTCTCCTCGCTTCCGACTTTAAACGATGTTAAACTTAATTGTTCAGTTTGTATCAAAATGAATATGTCGTTTACTTATTGGAAACTAAATACTGAGTTATTGTAATGTTATTTATCACTAATCACATCGTTTTAATCACTGACGTGTACCTACTTAAATTAATTCATCTACCTGTACAAATTGTTTCGTTTTATATTTTCTTTACTATATTATTCATAACAATACATTAATTCTTCAATATTATTGACGTTTATGTCAAATTAAAATTAAATTTCTTTATAATGTCATTTTAAATGAATTGATGTTTATACGAGGATCATCCAAAATTATATCTGCGTTATACGAGGTCGTCTCAATATATACCCTCGGGCGACTAACGAACCATTAGGCCAGAGGCCTTCGGCTATGTAAGACTGCCGCCCTCCGGGCATAATCACCTACTTAGGACCCTTGTTACATAAATAACTATTATTTTACATTTTCTCAGGGATATGATCTACTGTGAATGGACCTTAAAATTTGACAACAAAAAGGCAGTGAACCACCTCAGGACGTATTCCCCAGGTTTTGCCAATAACTCTTCTGCATTGCCAGAAAAGCCTCATCGCCCTGGTAGTGCCTCCCAATTCAGTTTGGAATCAAGGGTCACTCCCAGATACTTAACTTCTTTGGATATTTCTAGTTCTTCTGCGAACATCAGTACTCTACCCTGCGGAAGAACTCTCATATTCGTAAAAGCAGCTAGTTTGGTTCCTTTTTAAGGTACCATTCCTCCACAATTCGTAGTACTGTATCCGCCAAAATAAACAGTACCGAAAATAAAAATAAAAATTAATTTTCAATTTCTGTAATGTAAGTGTTCAAAATGTTCACCATTTCGACGCAAACAAGCTTCATATCGATTTTGTAAGTCAATAAACATATTTATAAAAAGTGGTTGATGTAACTGCCGAAAAATATTTTGTATTCTTTCCCGTAGTTCGGCAATATTCGCCGGCGGATTTTCCGAGTGAAATATTTTGTCCTTCATTATGCCCCAAATGTATGCGTCAGGTGGCGTCAGATCAGGTGAATGAGAAGGATATTCGAAGTCTGTTCCCCGAGAAAATTATTCTATTGTATGAACGAAAATAATGCTCTACCAAAAACACTTTTTCTTCCGTTGTTAGAACCATTTTTAAATCAAATTTAACTGCAGCGTACTATTAATATATCAACTAATGACAATTAAGTCAAATATGACAAATCCATATTACATAAACAACTCCACAGCACTTTCTGTTTCGGTACTGTTTATTTTGGCGGATACCCTACTTCATAACTACCTCTGGGAATTTCTCATTGGAGTTAAATAGGTTGGGGTTTGGGTGAAAACTGTTAAGTGGAAACCTGTTTCTGATGACCAATAATATCAAATAATAAGCTCTAGATGGAATTTGAAGTGATGGCTTTACAATAAATACTTTGACTCGTCTTAACACTACAAAGTATGACGAAATATCAATTTCATTTTTTTTATAATTACAATTATTTTATTTTATAGTTCAAACGCTTTTAGAATCATCCTAACCATTTAAAATAGACTGAGAATTCCTACCATATTTCAGTGGAAGTTGGCAACGTTTTGTAAGCGTTTATTAAATTTCAAAGTGAAGTGACACACAAAATTCACAGCTATTCAAGGCAGTATTATATTCGACTATTATACTGAATATAATTGCAACTTTTTTTTAGAATATAAGTGCAAAATGGTAAAATGCAATACGTGTATGGAATATTAGATGAAATCTAATTTAAAAGACTTGGCAATGTTGCCAAACTGCAGTAGATAATTTTACCGTTATGTCATTTCACAGAATAATAAAACTACACCACGAAACCGAAAACGGTGACAATTTGTTTTCTGTAATTCTCTCTAAACAGTACGAAAATAAAAAGTTTTTAATCTGTTGAAGCTGGATGTTGGTCGACTAGTTCACAAGCAGGTCGGATACTATGCTTAAAATCCCTATGTTCCGTTTGTGTTTGAATGTATCTGTATAAAGCGCTAAGTGCCATAACTATTATATTGAACTGAAAAAATCCCAACAGAGTGCGCGCTGGTTAATCGCCACAACGGCGCCAGTAAAAAATGAGCTAAGTGCCAATAAATATAACCTTTGTTTTCTGTGCTACATGCGGCAGTTTCTACGCTGTTTTGTGACTAAGTGCTTGTTATTGTTTATCTCATTTCCGTTTATATAGTTCCAAAATAATACAAGAATTAATACTAATACTGGTACTACTACTAGACAGGGCAGTAAGCAAAAAAAACGACAGAAAAAAAGAAGTGCTGGAGAAGAATATTTTACAAGGAAAAATAATAAGAAAGTTCCTGCTAAGCAGCCTCCTGAAAACAAGGTTAGTTGAACATTGTTTTTATTTTTGGACAGTAATTCTGCAATTTTATTTACTATGTTTTAGGTATTATGCAACTGTAAAAATATATCGCACGAACAAAAATTGAAGAGACAGGCTACGTTTTCCTTCACCTTGCCCAATGAAGAAGGCAACTATTTACAGGTGTGTAGGAAGACATTTTGCGCGATTTTTGGAATAACTCCGAGACAAATTGAAACTTTAGCTAAGTTGAAAAAGCGAGGAGATTCAGTTTACAAAGAAAAAAGAGGTAATACACAGCTGTATCGCAAGTTCACGCAGGAAGATGACTCAATATAAATAGACTATACTCTGCGTTTAAGGAAGCCCATCCTGATTCAATAGTGAGTTATCGTTTTTACTTTCAAATTTTCAAAAAGAAATTTCCCAAGTTAAGTGTTCGTAAGCCTAAAACTGATACCTGTACTACCTGTGATTTACTGCACGTGCAAACAAAAGATCCCACAAAGGCAGATGTTTAATTTAAATTAGAACTCCACCACAGGAAAGCTGAAGCAGCTGTCGAAGCAATGAGAAAAGACCATCAAAACTGTCAGCAACCCACGAGTGACACCCTGACAATTTCAATGGACCTGGAGCAGGTCTTATCATTGCCAATTCTAACTCATAGTCAGATGTATTACGATATTACGATGTATTTTCCGGCTCATACGCGCAGATACAAGGTTTATTATTATTACCCATCTATAGTTGTATTATTTTGTATTTTGACGGCCAAAATAATCAAAGCTTGTATTTTGGAGATTGTGCGTGAATTGTTATTTTCACTTTTCATGAAAAAAAGTAGATTTTTTAAACACCTATTTGACACAATGCAAAACTTAAATATTTAACTGGACCAAAGTATCGAAATAATAAATACGTAGACAACATAAAGTGAGGGATGGAATCATATTTTTAAAGTAGTGAATTATTGCGGTGGAAATAATTTGAATAATTATTAATAAATAAACAATTTATGCCGTTGATGACTCGTAAAGTTTAATGTTCTTATCCTTTGATTTTAGGCTCACTGGCATGCATAATTTAGAGTTTTTTAAGTGCACATTTTCCAAACTTCAATGATGCAGGATTTGATTAAACTTCCGCTAAAGCAGGCTCAAGATAGATACCATCTGGTGTATTCAAATTAATATCTCGTCTTTGATAAAATTCGAACTAGCATTTATTTATTTTTGTTAGAATAATGTGTTAATTTTCTAGTGTAGGTACGTAAATTTATTTTCAATTTGAAAATTACATTTTTTAACTGCTTATATGGTCGACATATTCAGAAAATAAATGTGTACCGTTCCGTAAATATTTGAAGACATTAATTAAAATTTACATAGAAAATCCACAAATCCCGACTAGTGCGAAAGCAAAATTTGTATTGTCTGGTTTCCAATTTCCTGTGTTGGAGTTGAATGAATATATTCACGTGTTTAGGGGTTCACGAGCTCGCCTAGTAGCTATATGGGTTATGTTATGGTTGATCCAAATCCGTCCGTCGGGCGTAGGAGTATACTTCTCATTTCCGTCCTGTTATACTTTACCATTGTTCCATGGATGTTGTTACATTACGGTCAAAACGATAGATGACACATGGGCCGTGTCCAAACATTCCAATAAATATGAATTTGTTTAAGCTAAGCTCATAGGATATATTCTTTTATCATTTTTCCTTTCTAACGTAGGTTAGGTTTATAATAAAAATATTGAAAATGAAATAATTGATTTTTTTAAAAACAAATGAGGAGAAGTGGGACACTTTTACTTTTAAATTATATAAATATACCAAAAATAATGTTTTTATTACATTCATTTGAAGCGTAAACAAAATCCTTTGATTTTCCGTGAAAAAAGAAATTAAAAAAAGTATTATAACAACATAACGGTTAAAAATTACCTTAAATGTCAAATGTCCCATACATCCTGATTATTCGAGTGATGTGGGACACCATTTCGGGTGGTGTGGGACTACTTCACGTCATAAGCTAATAAGTCTATATTAAATTTTAATAGTGATTCGCAGCGTTCTGTACCACCAACAGTTTGTGGTTTTGATAATTTTAAAATAATATCGCTTCCCTCTACAATGCTAACGTCAGGGATAGTAGGATAAAAAAAACTGTCTGAGGATGGTTTCTTTCTTAAAAAAGTGACGCTAAATTCAGATTCCGCTATTTTCTCCTCTACTCTTCCTACGTAATGAATTACCTTCTTTTTTGTACAAAACTTTACTAACACGAAATCGTTCATTTCTACGGAAGAATGATGAACACAAACTTCCTCCCTATCAGAATCAGATTCACTTATATCTAAATCACTATCATCGTGAGTTACACTATCACTTGAAGAAGACTCACTCTCACTCTCATATTTTACTTTATTTTTTCTACAAACTTGTTTCGAGACTTTTCTTTTGTTTTCTAATTCAGGACGAGGACGGGGTATTTTCTTTAGAGCCGCTCTTCTTCTCGCTGCTTCTTCGATGGCTTCTTTTTCAGAGGTGTCTGTTAATATAATTGTTTTTCCTTTTTTCCTCCCTCTGTTGGTTACTTTTCTAAGGACAGCTTTCGGAAATGGTCCGATATCATGTGGTGACAGAATTACATTTTCTTTCTGGAAGAGGGCTCTGGTGAGCAAATAGTTGATCTGGTTTTGTTTCTGTGGAAGAATGTGCTGCTGTTTCAGCTAAATGCGGTGTAAATGGAGTTACATTAAAAGCTGGTTGCAGGATAGCTGTAGATGAACATGGTATTTCTTGGGATGCATGTAAATGTTGATCTAAATTTGGTTCAGGACGGTTTTTTACTGCTGACATTGAATATTCTTCTTCTGAAAAAGGCTCTCTGTTAAATGGGTAGATACCAGTCTTTTTAAATCCAGTTATAATATTTTTCTTATTGAATGAACCCTTACCAATTCTGCTATATCATATAATGTAATCATTTTACCTGGGTGATTTATCATCCAGTCGTTACATGCTGCATTATATTTTGATTTAAATGGACCGTAAATGGATACATCCAAAGATTGCAGCCTATAGGCGGATTCTCATGCATCCGATATCCGACGATACGATGATCCGACGAACTTGCAATTGGTCAGAATGATTTGGCGCCTTTTTTCATCCGAAAATGTTATTGTTCTTACGACGTCGGATGATTGTTAAAATTTGTCCGATATCGTATGTCTCCTAACCTCACTATTCGTTTTTTGTGTAAAAGGTCGTTTGCCATTTCTGTGTTATTACATACTATGAAAATGAACGTTTATCAGCTCCAACAACAGAGAATACTAAATAATATATTACTTTTAACCATTTTACTGCTCAGAAGGAGACAGAGACAACGAACAAGAAAAATTTGGGTCCGGGATATTTATAAAAACACATCACAAATTATATTTTGATTTGATGAAAATCAAACTGCAGGAACACTAACTTCAATATCAACTGTCAAAGTGTCAAATGCCATTTCAGCCAATAAAAAACGAATGTTCGCAGCCAATAGGAAGACTTTCGGATCGTCGTATCTTCGGATATCGGATGTATGAGAAATGCCAGCATTTGAATTCTTTAACCAATCACAAATCCATAACTTCAACCAATAGAATTATTTTCGTATCATGGTATTGTCGGATATCGGATGCATGAGAATCCGCCTTATGGCTGCAATGTGGAGGAAACGTTAGTAAATGAACTCCAACTTCCTTAGCTTTTCGTATAACTTCAATTTGAATGTGGCTCTCATGATTGTCCAATACAAGGAGTATAGGGTCATCTTTTGAACAACGTGAATGTTTAATTATATGATCGAAAGCAAGAGCGAAATTGTTTTGGGTCATCCAGCCAGTCTGGTGGCTTAAACCAAGACTTCCTTCTGGAGCCTGTTTTACGAAAGCATCATTTTGTTTGACTCTTGGGAAAATAAATACTGGAGGAATATCATTTCCTGCTGCATTTATTATGAACAACACTGTGACTAGTTGTGCTCGTTCTGCTGATGTCACCTGTCCAACTTGTTTTTGTCCACGTTCGGCAATCACTTTTGTTGGTTTGTGTACTGTTGCGACACCGGTTTCATCGCAATTATATATGCGGACAGCAGATAAATTGTATTTTTCATAAATTTTTTTTAAGTTGCTTAAAAAGGAGTCGACATTATGTTTGTTGAAACTTGTGGCTCTGTAGAGGCAAGTGGCCTCAGGTGCTCTTAATGAAAGCTCTTTATGCCTATCTCGAAAACCATAAAACCAGTCCTTGCCGGCCACGCCTTTTTCTTTCCACGAAGCTGGGAAGTTTAGATGTAGGGCCTGAGCATATTGGAAGGCTAAAGTCCTAACTTGAACGGTATTTAACCCATAATGCATTTTACTAGCTTTTATGAAATACTCACTCACTAGTTTTTCTTGTTCTGATGAAAAAACAAGGCTACATGCTAGATTTTTTTGGAATAGAACGTTCTCTATATTTTTTGCTTTCTTGTAGGAGTTTACATGCCTTGCCAAGGCTGATTTAGAGATGATCATAGCAGACGCAAATTGTCTAATGGATCTTTGGTCATTACAAACCATTTTAATTGCTTGTAATATGTAATTATTAGTGATGTCTCTATTAGGATGTTTTTTACTGCCATTTTCGAGGCATTTTGTAGATGCACAATCTGTAAATAATATTTTTCAATGCAGAAGGATTTCATTTAAAAGGCAATATGAGCTAACCAGTTCTACCACGTGAGTAAAAATTGCTCAGTTGAATTCAAAACAGTTCACAGGGAGAAATGGGACACGTCCCATACCACCCGAATTTTCGACGTCCCAATCCACCCTACATGTAAGTTAATTCAAATTTATTTTTGAAGCTTGCTTCTTATTGCACGACATAGGACTTTTGGGAAGGCTAGTGAACTCGTGAAACGTGTGATGTTACGAAAAAGCGTTCGTCTCGCGATAACTCATTCAAGTGACTGTACGCAATCTCTTTTGCCGCACTGAGCTCGCACACCTATAGGTGTGACAAATTGTCAAAAATGGTCAAAAATTGTCAAAATTTTGAAAAAATTGTTAATAATTGCCAAATATTTTAAATTTTTTGAAAAATTGTCAAAAATTTTTAAATATGGACCAAAAATTGTCAAAAATTTGGAAAAATGATCAAAAATTGTCAAAATCTGTCAAAATTTTGAAAAAATGGTTAATAATTACCAAATATTTCCAAAAATTGTCAAAAATGGTCAATAATTGTCAAAGACGGTCAATAATTGTCAAAACCAATCAAAATTCGCCAAAAATGGTCCCAAAGGATCAATAATTGTTAAAATTTTGAAAAATGGTCAAAAATTGTCAAAATTTTGAAAAAATGGTCAATAATTGCCAAATATGTTAAAATTTTTGAAAAATTGACAAAAATGGTCAATAATTGTCAAAATTCGTCAAAAACTGTCAAAAATGGTCAATAATTTTTAAAAATTTGGAAAAATGATCAAAAATTGTCAAAAATTTGAAAAAATTATCAAAAACTGTCAAAATTTTGAAAAAATGGTTAATAATTACCAAATATTTCCAAAAATTGTCAAAAATGGTCAATAATTGTCAAAACCAATCAAAATTCGCCAAAAATGGTCCGAAAGGATCAATAATTGTTAAAATTTTTGAAAAATTGTCAAAAGTGGTCAATAATTGTCAGAACCTGACAAAAATGCTCAAAAATTGTCAAAAATGGTCAATAATTGCCAAATATGTTAAAATTTTTGAAAAATTGTCAAAAATGGTCAATAATTGTCAAAATTCGTCAAAAACTGTCAATAATTGTTAAAATTTTTGAAAAATTGTCAAAAATTTTTGAATATGGTCAAAAATTGTCAAAAACTGTCAAAATTTTCAAAAAATGGTTAATAATTGCCAAATATTTCCAAAAATGGTCAATAATTGTCAAAAATTTTGAAAAACAGTTAAAATTTTCGAAATATTGTCAAAAATGGTCAATAATTGTCAAAGACGGTCAATAATTGTCAAAACCAATCAAAATTCGTCAAAAATGGTCAAAAATGATCAATAATTGTTAAAATTTTGAAAAAATGGTCAATAATTCCCAAATATGTTAAAATTTTTGAAAAATTGTCAAAAATGGTCAATAATTGTCAAAGACGGTCAATAATTGTCAAGAACAATCAAAATTCTTCAAAAACTGTCAAAAATGGTCAATAATTGTTAAAATTTTTGAAAAATGGTCAAAATTTTTGAAAAATGGTCAAAATTTTTGAAAAATTGTCAAAAGTGGTCAATAATTGTCAGAACCTGACAAAAATGCTCAAAAATTGTCAAAAATGGTCAATAATTGTTAAAATTTGGAAAAATGGTCTAAAATGGTCAAAATTTTTGAAAAATTGTCAAAAATGATCAATAATTGTCAAAACTGTCAAAATTGGTCAATAATTGTCAATAATTGCCAAATATGTTAAAATTTTTGAAAAATTCTCAAAAATGGTCAATAATTGTCAAAATTCGTTAAAAACTGTCAAAAATTTTCAAAATTTTTGAAAAATTGTGAAAAATTCACGAAAAATGGTCATTCTATTGTTCATAAAAAGCAAGCTTCTGTCGGCGGTCCGACGTCCGCTCACGAGATATTTTTGTAATCAAAACATAAACAAAATATGGCCAATAGTCATAACTTTAAACATATCCACCTACGATTTTGTTACATACAAATGTTTTAAAAATATTCGAAAAATATTGCTCACCCTACTATATACTATTAGCACATGGAAACGTAAAAACTCTCAGAAGATAAACAAACGATGTGCACTGGTCAAGCATCCACAATCAACTGAAGGAAGCAAGTGAGGAAGTCACAGTTTTATGCCTAACGCGGGTATTTCACGATACATTTAAATTATAAGTTGATTGCCCAGACCACCCGTCGTCCCAATCCTCCCGAATTACCCCTATATTTTGTTATTTTTACTGCATTTATTTTAAATACTAGAGATCCGCACCGCAAATTTTTTCCAATTCAAGAATTTAGCTAGATCATGAAACAAATGGCATCATCTGTCGAAGTACCTCCTGAACCACTATGTAGGAGGTCTCCAATCTTTAGCTTTGTATACAGTGAACCACGGACCAACTTCTAGTGGAGTTTTTCGTAAATAGGTACCGTCAATTAGAGTAGTGGTAGATCGTTAAGAAAAATTTAAAATACTTAGATACAACCTTTCTCTAACCTTGTTAGTTTGTGAGATACAGGTTGTTAAAGGGGCAACTCAGATGAGCACACACTTTCCTGGTTGTTTGATAAAATATGGTGGAAAGCAAGAAAAATTTAAAATACTTAGATACAACCTTTCTCGAACCTTGTTAGTTTGTGAGATACAGGTTGATAAAGGGGCAGTGAGCGCACACTTTCCTGGATGCTTGATAAAATATGGTGGAAAGCAATGACAAAAGGCTAGTAAGACAAAAAGAACCTAACTGAAGTTCAATGAATCACAGCAGAAAGAAAGAATACAGAATAAGCTGAGATGGAGTCAATAAAAAAAGCTCTAAGAATAATTAGAGAATCCAGCAGCATACAAAGTTATTGGTAAGTTCTTAGGCAAACTGCTGATACAGCAAACAGACTATTTGATCACCAAGAGTAATTTTGGGAGAAAAATAATAACTGACTTCCCATCAAGAGTGGACCTGGATAAAGATCAATACTGAAGGTAGACGAAATCTCAGTTTTTAAATATGGCTCTATTACAAATACTGATATGTGAGCAGAAATATATTACGAAAGATTGAACATCCAGGAGTCATATAGTCTTATGTAAGGATGCAATGTCTTACAAGCAGAGATTATTGCAATGAGAAAAGCTGTGAAACAAATAGAGATTAGTTGAACCACATCTACAGACACCATATGCTCAGATAGTAAAGTTGCACTAACAACTTAATAGAGACACTATCAAAGGCGGTGAGGGATTATCTTGAAACGTTGTCAAAATTCCGTAACTGCAAATTGAAGATGAACCAATTGAACACTTACTACGTTACTCTCAGGCACTGAAATAGATTCAGTCGAAAGTTTTGGGACAATATTTCTTAGAGGACGATGAAATAATAAGCTGCGCAAAATACTGGAAGTGTTTCAAAACGAAGCGATGAGGAGAAGTGTATTGGTTAAGAGCAAAATGGAACTCAGCCACCGAGTGAACGGATGCTTCCACGCCTATCCCAGCCTATCCTAGAGTCGATGTAGTCATTTGACAACTGGTCGATTGACGTCCAACTGTTATGTAACAGACAACTGGTTAAAATCAATAGATACAGCGTTATAAATATCATTTATCGCAATAACTAAAAATGACACTCTGTGTATTGATCAAATGATTAATTTATACCCTGCCTACTCCAGATACTTTCTATCTAGACTCTAGACAGTCGAACTTATCATTCACGCAATAAACTCCCATCTGAATCCGTGCAACTTCGAAATTAGTTTCAGTCTATTTCTAAAGGAGCTATCCGAATTAATATTCGGTTCGACGTCTCCCGAAGTGAATTTTATTGACGTAAATATTCAAAGGAAATCAATCTCAGAAGGATATTTTTCCACTGTAACTTTTTAACTTGTTTCCAACTTTCCAGAAATAATTAATGGTTCGGATGGAAGTTTGTCGTACCGAGTCTCATTCAAATTCTTAATCAATCTTTGCTGTGTTGTAATTATTCGAAATTAACTTTGACGATTATGGGGAAAAGTTGCCTATTGTCCCGCATAACGCAAGTTTTAATAATAATACTTCTTCGGTATTTCTTTTTAGAATCGCTTGTCGAATAGTTGGAACAGTTTCTCGAAAAGAGGATAAAACTTTGAGTATCATTGAAGACTATACTGAATATTTGGTCTCCTCTAAAATTCCAATATATTCTCTTGAATTTAATGGTCTATTTTTTAGATATTGATGAACTTACTGAAGGACGATTCATAAGAGGACAAGTAGTGGGCCAAATACAGGAGAGGTTTGAATAAATATATTAGATTCACTGTTAAATATATTGACACCAAAATAAATTTATTATATTCTAAAAAAAAAACAAATACTTCTGCCAAATGAGAAATGGCATGTGCCATTTCTTTTATAGCCAGAGCCATCTGCTCTGTACTCTGGCTGTGTTTTTCAGCAGCACTATATAATTTCGTAGCATTGCTAGAAATTAATCTTTTTCTCCTATTTGGTCTAAGAACCCTTCTATTTACACCTTAAAAAAAGTATTCTGATAGCAATTAATAAAAATTCAAACTTAACGCACTGTATCTCTTTCCATAGCAATATTTTATTTAGACAAATTTGGTCCTATCGCCATATCTTCCAAATAATCCGCCCTTAGCATATAGCCCAATAGTTATTAAACTCCCCATATAAACTTTTAGAAGCCAATATTTCATTAACGATTATCCATTTTCCTCCGCCGAAGGAATGAAAAAAACGATCTATTTGACGAAAAAAAACTAACATCATCGATTTGAAAACTTTTCTGAGTTCCGGAATATTTACATTAAGTTAAGTATATAGTAAGGAGAGTCTTTGAACATTTTCAAGAATCTAATTCCGAGGACGAAGTAGATAACTTTCGCTCTGAATACGAAATCGTTGAGTTAAAGAAAATTTATTTAGATTTCACGTCCAAAAGAGAAGTTCAAAATTATTTTTAAACTTAATTATTTCCATTTAATTAGTTTATTTCATGACAATACCAAATACTTACTGGATGTTATTCATGCATTGGTGATTTCTCAAATTCTACTTCTGATAGCTTTTTATAATCTTTAGTTTTCTTGGCATTACAAACATATAGATTTCTATGATCCCGTAGGATGTTGGTTCGTCCCTTCATTTTTTTCCATGATCCAATACTAAATAGGGCAATATGGTTTAAGGAATTTATTTTTTATATTGATATTTAATAGATCAAATTGTTCGTACTATTTTATGTAGGTAGGTTTCAATTATCTATTCGGATTTTGTATGAGAACGCTATTTCCTTTAAATCTGCGCCCATGCCTCGTGGAGTAGAATTTGGTTGAAAGTTGATTCGTCTCCAGGAGCGAGGAACAAGTATTCTGTTAATGTCATTTGAACGCGGGGTCATTGAAGCATTCCTCGAAGAAAGGAAATAAGCAATTGACTTTTCAAATCGGCAGTTATTTAGCTGGAAACTGCTAAATTTCATTCTGGAGTCGAGCGAAAAACCTTTAAATGTTAACCGAGTTGTTAACGCATGGTCTGAAGGAATGTTTTGAATATAAATGATTTTTTTTTTAGTTCGTTGTGTCAGTGGAATAGCAATGAGCTCCGAAAACATCGACTTTTATTGTTTATTATGATTCTATACGTTCTTTCTGGATTAGATTTTTATTTAACTTTTTTTTTTCAAATTTGGCAAACCAAAATTGTTTTATACACCTACTAACTTAGAGGTTATGGCTGTTAGTTCTGACACTGGGTTATTTAAGTAGAATATCAGATAAAAATGATTAAAGACGATATAGAGTGAATTAGCAGCAAAACCACATAAATGACTGCTATTTTTGCATAACAGATATCAAAGGATTTCCTAGAAAATATAAACATAAAATAAAAAAATCTGATGTTCCTTCGGCCCAAAGGCCAATTCCTCGCAATAAAGAACTACCAGCGCCAGTTCCTCCTTCGACAGTAAAAACTGACGTGTCATTCGAAATATCCTAATCATCAACTGAAAAATCAAAACAAGTTTTGCTTAGCAGTTCATCTAGTTAAACAGAAGAACCACATCTACTCATTTAATATCTGAGCTTAATGATCTCGTCCGCGATTTGGAACTTTCGAAATTTAAGGCTCAACTTTTAGATTCCAGATTACAACAGTGGAATCTGTTAAAAAAAGGCACAAATATTTCATTTTTCAGAAGGAGACATTCTCAGTTATCTCAATTGTTTTCCAAAGATCTTGATTCAGTTTATTTCACCGACTCTCTAAAACTACAGCTACCTGAAGATCCAACGGCTTGGAGGCTCTTCATTGACTTATCCAAACTGAGTCTGGAAGCACTATTCCTACATAATGGAAATCAATATCCGTCAGTACCATTGACTCATGCAGTAAATATGGAAGAGACATATGAAAACATAATATAATTCAATACGATCGCTATTTTTGGAATATATGTGCCGATTTGGAAGTAGTGGCTATGCCAGAAGGATTATAAGGAGAATACACAAAATATTGTTGCTTTTTATGTGAATGAGACAGCAGAGCAAAAGCGTGTCATTACATACAACGAAATTGGCCCTTAAGATCACATGCGATTCCGGGAAGCAAAAACATCGCAAATGAGCCTTTGGTGAGGTTAGGAAAAAGGAGCGCTTAAGCACATCCCTCTACATAGACTACAATGGGCTTATCAAGCAGGAGAATTACATCTCGAAAGGAGCCTGAATCGTAAGGAAGTAGTCCTTGCAGCATTTCTAGACGTCGAAGTTGCTTTGACAACACATCGATGTCATCAATTAACAGATCCCCTAAAAAAGGAGAGATTAAGATCACTACATGCAAACGGATAGGATCAATGCTCGAGCATAGGAGGCTAACAGCACATATGCATGATAAAACATACACCCCCCCCCCAAGGTGGAGGACTTCCACCACTTTTGTGGAAACTAGTTGTGGATTACTTGATCTGTAGGTTGAATGATCAAGGCATATGGACGCAGGGCTTTGCGGACGACATACTGATTGTCACCAATGGGAATTTCACAGAGGTGGTTATCAATGTCCTACAGGACTGCGAATTGTGGAGGAATGGTGCCTTAAAGAGGACCTTTCAGTCCAAAAAAACCAAACTAGTTGCTTTTACGAATAAAAGAGTTCACCCGCAGGGTAGAGTACTGTTGTTCGGAGAAGAGTTAGAAATATCCAAAGAAGTTAAATATCTGGAAGTGACCCTTAATTCCAAACTGAATTGGAAGGCACACCTGGAAAAAATTACTACCAGGGCGACTAGGATTTTCTGGCAATGCAGAAGAGTTATGGTCAAAACCTGGGGAATACGACCTGAGGTGGTTCACTGGCTTTACACAACTGTGATAACGCCAACGATCATCTATGGGACAATAGTCTGGTGGAGGAGGACAGAAGAGTCCTCTGCAGTCAATATATTAACTGCTATCCAAAGACAAGCCCTTCCTGGTATTACCGGGGCAATGAACAGCACGGGGACGGCAACCATGGAGGCCCTTATTGGACTTCTTCCTTTAGAACTTTCTATAAGGGCGGAGGCAATGATGGCAATTTTTAGGCTGAAATCAAGAGACTTATGGTCCCCGAACAATGTTCGAGAAAGACACACTGATACAACTGGGACATTATTAGACGAACCCATATTTTACATGAGTTTTGATAGAGAATATATTCACTGAGCGAGTGAATATCATCATCCCATCTAGGGAACAGGTGATAAACCCAGGTAATTCTGGATAATTCTGGTTCATCGATGGCTCCAAAACAAACCATGGCCATAGCCTTGGTCGACATACGACTGTGTTTCAAGCAGAATCGTCTCTGCTTTAGACTGTATTGATGAAAACATCAGAAGAGTATATACCGGACAAAAAATTAAAATATTCAGTGACAGCCAGGCTCTGCTTAAAGCTATCAGTAATCCAACAACCAGGTCAAGGATGTTAAAAAACTGCAAAGAATCCCTCAACAGGCTGGCAAGGGACAAAAAAGTGTCTCTAATATGGGTGCCGGCACATGAGCGGATTGCAATTAATGAAATGGCGGAACCGTTTTGTGGAACCACAAAAGATTGCATAAGAGGGGAAATTTGGAACTGGCTAGATAGGGAACATCAACTCAAATGGAGGTTGACACAAGAGCACCTCCATACAAAGAGTTTACTGAACAAGGTAGACAAGGAACTCTCGACCAGGCTACTGAATCTGGGTATGAGACATTTGAAGATAGTTACCGACCTGGTGACTGGACACTGCACCCTAAGGAAACATCTGTGGAAAATGGGGAAAGTTAGTGAACCTATGTGCAGAAAATGTGAACTCGATGATGAAACACCTACTCACATACTCCGTTTCTGTGAGAACTTACAAGAACTTAGACGGAAGCACTTTGGAGAGCGATTAATACAACCAATACAACTACTGAAAACCCCTCCAGTCAAACTAGTGGCTTTTATAGAAGACACGAAGCTTCTGGAATGGAAGTATATAACATGGGAAAAGGTACAAAGATTCAGTTGAAGTGCCTGGGCTGATGAGCACAACCCAAATATATGAATGAATGGATGAGCCTTTGGTTTACAGCCGAAAAATATTTTTTCCGCCACTACATATTAAATTAGGCTCAATAAAAAATTTGGTAAAAGTTATGGATAGGGATCAACAACATAAATTAAATTTCCACGCATTTATGAGGCTAAATGAAGGAAGGCGTATTTGTTGGTAACCAAATAAGAGAAATCTTTAAAGACGAATTGTTTATATCTAAGTTGCAATGAGGAAAGGGTAGAATGGGTAGCTTTTGAAAACATATGTCACAATTTTCTTGGAAATATAAGGACTGCAAATTACAAAGAAATGGTACAAGAACTTCTTTTTTCATATCAAGCACAAAAAATGTCTTCTTGTTTTGTTTATTAATGTACAGGGTGAATTATGGATCTTCACCAAAACAATGTTTCGTCATATCTTTTCAATGATTAAGTCGATTTGTCTCATTTTTTGGCGAAAGTGTGTATTGGTGTCTGGAAACTAACTGACATATTCAGAATCAAAAAAATCCAGGACCGTCTTCGTGAAAATTTGTGAGACTGCTTCACATTCAACACTTCACCCTGTATATGATTTTTCTAAAATCTGATATAATTTTTTCAGAGGGCATAAATAGCCAGTAAGACCTGGGTATTTGAATTTTTTGTTACACTTACCTCATTTTGGAGTCAAATTGAAAATTGGCAATAATGAAATATCTTACTGTATAATAATGTTTAGTTATTGAAAAGAAATCTTTAAAATAAACAGAAACGACACACACTGTGCTCCAGTATGGTAAATACCATAATTTGAATTGATTTACAGGGCCGGATTTAAAAATTTGGCATATCTGGTTCATCTCAATAATTTACCCTGTATGTAACTTTTTCCACCCGTAATAGACAAAAAACAGTTAAAAAATGTTTGTAATAACATGGAGAACATATTTTTTCTACAACTGCTATGAAAAGTGACGTATTTCTCATACCTTACTTGATTTCAAAACCAAATATTGCACATACTGTGAGAAATAATATTTCTCACGGCACTTTGCCCACGCCACATATATTTATATGGAGAATCAAATGAAATCGACAGAAACTTAGTAGGCTACTGTCATCTTCAAATACCTACTTAGTTGTCACAAAACTGTCAGATTATATTAGAAAATATGTTCAAAATTTTAAAAAATTGTCAAACATTTTAAAATATGGTCAAAAATTGTCAAAAATTTAGAAAAATGGTCAATAATTGTCAAAAACTGTCAAAGTTTTGGAAAAATGGTTGATAATTGTCAAAAATTGTCAAAAACTGTCAAAATTTTGAAAAAATGGTCAATAATTATAAAAAACTGTCAAAAATGGTCAATAATTGTTAAAAATTGTCAAAAATGGTCAATAATTGTCAGAATCTCTCAAATATTTTAAAAAATGGTCAAAAATAGTCAATAATTGTTAAAATTTTGAAAAATTATCAAAAACTGTCAAAATTTTTGAAAGTTGTCAGAAATGGTCAATAATTGTTAAAATTTTGAAAAATGGTCGAAAATTGTTAAAATTTTGAAAAAATTGTCTATAATTATAAAAAAATGTCAAAAATGATCAATAATTGTTAAAAATTGTCAAAATTTTTGAAAAGTTGTCAAAAATGGTCAATAATTGTCAGAACCTGTCAAAAATGCTCAAAAATTGGGAAAAATGGTCAATAATTGTTAAAATTTGAAAATATGGTCAAAAATTTTGAAAAAATGGTCAATTATCAAAAATTGTCAGAATTTTAGAAAAATTGTCAAAAATGGTCAAAATTTTGAAAAAATGGTCAATAATTATAAAAAACTGTCAAAATGGTCATTAATTGTTAAAGATTGTCAAAATCTTAGAAAAATTGTCAAAAATAGTCAATAATTGTCAGAACCTGTCAAAAATGATCAAAAATTGTCAAAAATGGTCAATAATTGTTAAAATTTGGAAAAATAGTCTAAAATTGTCAACATTTTTGAAAAATTGTCAAAAATGATCCATAATTGTCAAAAATGATCCATAATTGTCAAAATTGGTCAATAATTGTTAAAATTTAAGAAAATAGTCAAAAATTGTCAAAAATTTTGAAAAAATGGTCAATAATTGTCAAAATATTTGAAAAATGGTCAAAAATTCACGCAAAATGGTCAAAAATGGTAATTCTATTGTGCATAAGAAGCAAGCTTCTATCGGCGGTCCGACTACCGCTCACCTTTTCTTTTTGTTTTACTAACCATAAAAATAAATATTAAGTTACTTCACTTGTATTCTTTAAATATGTGCAGTTGTAGAAAAAGTATAGTGTGCAACATGTGGGGAAAGTACTTTTCTCACTCGTGTGTTTGCGGCACTCGCCATTTGGGCTCGTGCCACAAACTTCCACACTCGAGAGAAAAGTTGAACTTTCCCCACTAGTTGCACAATATACTATTTATTGTATGTCCAAAATACATTGTCGAGCAAGCAACTCATTATTCAGTGAGGGAAGGCCAAATATAATACATTCAGTATTGTGGTAACTGAACATATTTAGAGAAAATCCCGAAAAACGTCAAATTTGAATTATGAATTAACATTCTTCAATGTAAAAATGTAATCACTACCTTCAACCTCCTTCGAGTGACAGTTACAGATCCCAAGCATGGATACTATATAAGGAGATCAGACTCCGTGTATTCCAGTTTCTGGTAATGGGAGAGGGTACCAGTAAAACCCGTACCATAACATCTGACTGCAGAACAATAATAGCCAATCATTAGCCTTGCAGTTCATGGTGTTTTATTGCTCATTTGACAGTATTTGAGGTAAGTGAGGTGAAGAAACAAAAGTAAAAAAATTTTGTGAAGGTTTCTATCACCAGAACATTTAAATTTGCAAACATTCATATTGAAGTATGTAGATGACATTGCTATGATCAAAAAATACTATATATGTGTAATCAATAGGAACAACTTACTAATGACATTAGTTCATGCACACTATTAATTTAGACAGTATTTTTCATTATACCTTACTGAAAACCCTATCTTAACATGCCTATTAAGAGTACCGAAAATGACCTTTTCCCGTGCGACCGCAAGTTTTCCTGTGCGCTAACATGCGTTGCTAAGGGAACTGAACACAGATGTCAGTGTTTTGAATTATAGTCTAGCATAGTAAATATTTACTAGTTTTTGTATTAAGAAAGGTATAATGTGAAGTATCGTTCATTACACATCCAGAAATGCTTTTCCCGAGCTTGCACATGGGAAAAGCCTATTTTCTGGACTCGAAATGAAATATACTATTGTGTACAATTGTGTACAATTGTGGTTTTTTCAGACTTCTCACAAGTAATATATATATAATTTGAATTTGTTCCTACTTTATTTATCTTTGAATATTTTTAATAACCTTTTTAGATAGACGATTTTGATGACAGATTTTGTCAATTTTCCCGTATGAGTTCGTTCTCCTTATCTAGTCTCCAGTAATATGATGAAGTGTATTTTATGTTGCTGTCTCTAGGATCAGGATATAAGCATATTAAATTATGTACCCAACGAATAAATTTGATTTTTTGCATTCCATATATACATATATATCCACATTTTTAATCGATTTTACACAATGCTATTTTCTTGTGCTTTGTGTGCTGACAATAGGCACTGCAGGACCTTAACGAATATAATAGAATCTATATATCCTTGAAAAGAAAATAAAATCAACAAAGGGCGATCTCATTTGAATATATGGAGAAGTAGAAATATATGAACTATGGAAATCGGGAAAATACGAAGCAAGTTGGGTGAAAAGAACGCTGCTATTTTCCACAAGCCGATTTACCTGAGCAAATATAAAGTTAAAAAAATATACACTGCAATGAATGTACGACATTTTGAAATAAAATATTAAAGAAGTATTTTAGAATAACGAGCGAGGATTTCACAAAGACATATTGTTATAAGGAAATTTACCAGTACTACGAGTTTCTATAATTATATATAATAAACACCATAATTTATATATATTTTTTAATAAATTGAGTGGAAAACACTATAGATGTGAAATGTAATACGATTCATAATAAATGCTGGAAATGACAGAATTTCAAGTTTCTAGCTTTACTGAAATTTTAGAAAAAAAAAATCAATTTTCGTCACCAACTTTTAAGGGTGATATCTCGGAAAGGGGTGAGCTGAGGAAATTTTGTTATAGGAAAGACCCATCTTAATTCCATACGAGCAATCACCTCCTGAATTTTGTCGCATGAATTTAGAAACACCCTGTATATAAACACAAAAAACTATATGTATTACTCAGAAGTAAAGTGCCCTTTTCTCCCTTGAATGATTACTAAGTAAACTACATTCTGCGGGAGGAAAGGTGGCACTTTCCTCCCTACTAATTCAAATAGCTATTTCTGAACGCTGTTTATCTAGAAAACCTAGTAGTCAATCCTCTGACCGCGGAAGTCTTTCCTTTTATTTTTTTTACATCTCAAGTTGTATTGCTTTGTCTATTATATTTTTGTAGTTTTTCATGACAATGGAGTATATTGGGGTTTGTGCCAAGAGTCTGATTGGATGAACTCAGAACTCTCCGTTCAATGGCTGAAACATTTTTGCAAACATGCTAATCCCTCTCCGGAGAATAAAGTACTCCTTCTGCTTGATGTTCTTATAAGCCATACCTCCTTAGCAGCTGTGTCGTTTTGTAGAGAGAAAAACATAATTATCATGTGCCTTCCAGCTCACTTTAGCCACCGTATGCAGCCGCTTGATGTGAGTTTTTTTGGACCCCTAAAGGCGTATTACAATCAGTCTTCTACCACATGGATGAAAAATCATCCAGGTCGTGTTATTACAGCTTACCAAACGAGTGAACTCTTTTCTGAAGAGAATGGTAAAGCAGCCACAATCCAAAAGTTCCCGATTACCTTTTTGTACCAGCGGACACAACTGATATTGCACTAGAAGATACTCAGACTAAAACACCAAATCCGTTGGGAGAGCAGCTTCACGATGACAATCAATCAGAAAAAGAAAATCAACCAGATGTCGTTTCTGAACTTCCAATCAATAGTAATGAAGAAGACAAGACCGTTGTCGCAAAGGTGTCATTTTTAGAAATATCTCCATCTCCAAAAGCAATATACCAATCAAGAAAAAGTGATGTAACAAAAAAGTACGCAGTCCTAACATGTTCCCCGAATCTTGAGGAATTGAAATATAAAAACGAAGAGCAAGCAAAGAAAAAAATCAAAAATTGACGCACGGAAAATTAAAAAGAATATTTCCTGTGACAACTCTAAAGAACAAAACATGTCAAAAGCACATTGTTCTAAATTGCATATGAATTTGCGTGATCAAACTACAAAAAATAGTCCCAAGGCAATAATTGAAGATGAGACAGATGAAGAAAGTGAACCCTTTCAAGAGACTGATGATGAAGATGATGCGTCTTGCATTTATTGCAATGGGTTATTTAGGGCATCAAAATCTAAGGAAACTTGGATCCAGTGTCTCAGTTGTGGGCTCATTTGGATTGTACAGATTTAACACCAAAATCAAAGACATTTATTTGTGACTTGTGCAATTAATTTTGACTGATATTTTGATACTATGTCATTTTGAACACCCCCAGTGTCTAAAATGACATAGTTCAACTAGTAACATTTTAGGTTTCTGTTCTATTTATTTTCCATTATATTACGTTTTTCTTTAGGACATTTAGGGATTATTCATTTGTATTTGCCCTTCTGGCAAAAAATTATGATTTTTTTATAAAAAGTATGTCATTATAGGACACATTCCCCTATAATTATCGTATATAAAATCAAAGTCGGTAAAAAACCATAATAGTAATAAATTCAGTAACACAATATTATCAACTGCCCTAAAATCTGGATGAATGGGATGAAAGCATCGCGATTGCGTGCCGGAGAAAAATTCGCATTCAACCGTTTTCCACATGACAATATACATGAAGTAATAAACGTAAGGAAAAGAAAGAAAAGTACTTACGTCGGAGTTTCTGAAGTTAATATTTGTCCGAATAGTTCTTTGGTGTAAAGGCTGCACAGGACGGGCGTTATTTCCCAGGGGTGCTTTTGGCGCCTCTTCAGAACCCTGCATTAATTTGCGTAGTTGGTACAACTGAAACAAACATAGCTTTGAAACAAAAATGAAAGTTTTCTAATTCGGTCGTCCATGTGAAATATCTACGCTAACAGGTAATCGGCAAAATGAAACCTTTAAGGAAATTGGACTTGGTAAATATAAAAGATAAAAGTTTGGTACAAATTACGCCCTTTTCAGTTTCTCTCAAGTTACGTCATTGGATGCACATGAAGAAATACGAATGAATCATGAGTTGTTAGTTACCTACCTCATGTTTGGTAATATAAATGGGCTTGTTAAGTATAATCCAGACCGTCGTCTCCCAACAACCGGGATGGGTGGTTGAGCCCTCGTAAGTCATAAAGCGTTCTGTGTCTGGCAGGAGACTTCTTAGAGATAGATGCTTTATCGGTGTATAGGCACCTGAAAAAAAAAAGAATTAAATTATTTCATTGTGAAAGAGGATGTTTCTTAAAAAAACAGGAAATAAATACGTTTCTATATGGATCTGTGAATATTGTTTCTATTCTGTCTCTATTAAACAGAGTTTGGTTAGTCAAAACGTGAAAAAGTAGTACAATCTGAAGAGCCTGTCGAGTTACTAAAATTTTTGATTTAGGGAAGACTGTAGTAATTCCAGACACTTGCGTATGTGTCACATTGTCGTTTAACGCTATTTTACGGTTCACTTGTTCTTATTATGTTGATGCAATGGCCACGAGATATAGCTTTAACAATAAGTTCCAAATAACTATACCAGGTAGGGAAGACTGGAAGAAAGGTGTACCCATACTGGCTGAGGTAGCCTGGTATACGGATACGGACGGCTCCAATTCTAGGGCTAAAGAATAGCTATTCCAAGAAGCCTATCTAAGGACGTCACTACTTTCCAAGCGAAAGTGACTGCGATTCACCACTGCGTCAAATAAATTAAGAGGCAGAAAAATACTTTCCGTTCAGTTGCCATCATCACAAACAGCTGCACTTAAAGTATTCGATTCCTTAGAGATCATTTAAAAGCTAGTATGGGATTGCATGGTTGTCTTGAGCGCACTTGGAGACCATTGCAAAGTGATGGTAGCCTGGGTACCAGAGCACGAGAGACATGAGGGCAATTTACTGGTTGATGAAACGGCCAGACAAGGCTCATCACAACATCATTGGAACAGATCCCGTGTGCGGCGTCGCGAAACAGTGTATCAGGGAACATTCGCCAACATTTACGGCAGACCTGATAACCAAAGATAGGCAAATTGTCGAAGCCGTAGTAAGCATGTTAACAGGGCACAGTAAGCTTCACAGGCACGCCAGGGTTAACAGACGGAGCCATGTGCCATACTGTCACCAAGAGGTGGAAACTGCAGAGCACATCCTATGCCAGTGCGACTATCTGGCGAATGTGCGGTTTCTTGTACTAGGCGATGAGAAGCCACCGGCAAGAAATTACATAAAGGTTCAGTCTCAAGGCTGATTGGCCATTTAAAATGAGTCCAGCTAGAGAGGACCCCAATAAATCTGAAAAATTGTCGCAGTGGAATAAGCCGATTAGCCTCTTCATAAGATCTAATTTGGAAAAAATCTAGTTTAGTGAACCAACGCGGATTTCGATGAAATATTTTTTTAAAATCAATTCGAGGTCGCTGAACACGAAAATGAAAGAAAAAATTGGCGCTCTCTTACCAAAAACGAGTTATGAAGTTTTAAACAGAAGTTCAGGTCAGCACTGCACTGGTTTTATTGTCATATTATAACTGCTTTATAAACATCCATTTTATCTGCTATACAATGTTAGATACACTATAATTGTATTTTAGGATATTGCTCTCACACACACATTAAAAAACACCTATATTGATATAAATTTCTTGTAAATTCTTTCCACAATTATTATATTCGCGCGCGAATTGCGAAACGTCGACCCGGTGCGCATTATTCACAGTATGTTGATAGCTGTTAATTCAATTTTTCCATGACTGATTTCAGCTAAACGAAAGTTGAGCCAAATTTTCCAATTCAGTCACCTCGTATGGTCTCCACAATTACAGATATTCAGCAACTTTTTTTTCAAGTAACTACCTAATGTTGGCTGGATATGCGTTTTACGACCAAGAGGAAACAGACTAAAACTTATGTCAGTCATATTACATGGAAACGTCAAAAGATATAAAAAAAAGAATTTATAAGAAACGTATATCAATATCAGTGTTTTTTAAATGTGTGTGTGAGAGGAATATCGTAAACAGAAATTATAGTGTAACTAACATTGTGTAGCAGTTATAATGGTTCATTATAAAGCAGTTATAATATGACAATAAAATCAGTGCAGTGCTGATCTGAACTCTTCAAAAATTCATAACTCGTTTTTGGTAAGAGAGCGCCAATTTATTTTCGTGTTCAGCGACCTCGAATTAATTCAAAAAATAATATTTCATCAAAATCCGCGTTGGTTCACTACACTAGACTTTTACTCATAAATTTTTCTCGGAACCAGTAAAACACGTGTATAACTAGAAATCTTCGATTATATTCAACACTTTTATACTCAAATTATTTCATAATTATATTTTTTACTCAGTCTATATTACCTACAGTAGAAACGCTGAAGCTTTTCCATCACGTTACTGTTACGTCAGCAATATGGTTCATATGAATTAAATCAAAACTTGTGTCAACTCAATAGGAATAATCGTTATGACTAATATTCCAAAGGTCGGCGTTTTACGAATTGGTAATTAAACAAGAAATTTAACTTTTTAAATTGTATTTATTTTATTTATATGGTTAACATCGACATATTTATTAAAACTATCGATATACTGGGCGAATAAGTTACAAAATCCAAAATTAATATTAACCATGCTGGCTTATTAGTGGAGAGCTGATTTTTTGTAGGATATCTTGTATTTTATATAAGTACATACAATTTATGAAGTTCATGAAACTGACGTAATGTTTAGTCTACTGACAGGGTGTCCTCTAAAACTTTTAAAATAACACTTTCTAAACTGATTATATTAGAACAATCTTTTTTGGATGGGCTATAGATTGTAAATAGAATAAGATTCCCACACAGCTTGAAGGTGGACGTTTCGATAAATACATTACCATCATCAGGGCAACACATCAAATGGAAACCCTCATATTAAAAGTAAAAAACAGAAATATCCGCAAAAGACATCAAAAATAAAATGTAAACACATATAGGTACTAGAAACGAAAAAACACATCAAATATGACAAATCTTGCTTTATAGTTCATCCATTTCGGAATCTGAGCTGTCTTCACCAGTATTTATTATCACTGGTTCAATATGTATGTTCACCAAATTTCGTTCTCGAGTAAAGCGGTCTTCGATTATTTTTTCGGTATGCCTAACACAATTATCCCAAACATTTGCACTAAAATTTTCCAATGCTTCTTTCCACATACTCAAGACCCTTTTATCGCCGTATCCGTCTCTGCCAATATACTTATTATAATATGTTTTGCAGTGGGCCCAAATAAGCTCAATGGCATTAAATTCGCAATGGTAGGGCGGTAGCCTTAAGACTTCATGACCATGTTTTCGGAACAATTCATCAACAACATATACATTTTCTTTCCGGTTCATTTTAGCAATTTGTAATAGTTCAGGTCTTGAGAGGTTTTCATTAAAGGCAATATTGTTGGCTTTTAACCAAGTGATAATTTCATCTTTTTTTGACGAAGTCGAAGGTTGCTTTTCTGCTAGTATACTATGATAAGGCGCATTGTCCATTACCACTAACGACGGTTCTTCTATATTCGGAATTAACTGTGTCGTAACCCACTTTGTAAATATTTCACCGTTCATTTCACCGTGGTAATCTGACGACGATGATTTAGAGGAAAACACTAAGCTGGCATCTTCCACAAATCCTTTGGATGAACCAGCGTGAACAATAATAAAACGTTTACCGTCATAACCTCCTGGTGTACGTACACTTTTAACATTACTGTCCTGCCAAGAACTTAATTTAGTTCCTTTTGCATATATCCATGTTTCATCTAAAAATATAATTTGTCTTGAAAAAACACTATCACTATTTTCTCTATATTTTCGAAGGAAGCATGCTCTTTGGCTAGCAATATTTGTTCGTTCTATTAATGCTCTTCTGTTATCTTCCTTTTTATATTTAAATCCCAAATGTTTCAATAATACCAATAAAGAGGTATTTCCAACAGAAAGAATTTCCTTATTTTTTAGTTCATCATTTATGGTTTTAACAGTAACATGTTTCCCTGAAAAAATAAGAAAATTTAAATTATCATTATCTCAAACAAAAAAAAGATTTTTTCATATTTACTTCATACTAAACTTGGACACAAATTTTTGATATTCAGATTTTTTTATTATTTGTACCAAATAATGTATAGAACAACTCCGTATATGACATCAAAAAATTTTAATTAGAAAACTAAATTGTGAAACACAATCTACACTCAGAACATTTAAATTGGTAAACATTTATGGACAGTACTCAACTTAGAAATCAGCACATGTAGAAACACATTCAAATTAAAAATATGCACAACTTTCTGTATTCTAAAGTTTTCATTACTCATAACTTCTATAATCGAACTTACGTTAAATTACCTACTAGTTTTCTAAGATTTTCATATACCACACTATAAGCTGCTGGTGAAAAATCTCACTGTATGGATAATACTACATGCACTATGATGTGTAATCTTAATTATCAAGGTACTATGATTTCACTTCTCTTTTATTAGAAGTGTAAGCTGACTGTAATGTAAGGCTTAAGAACTCCCATGTTCTTGTATTATTGTTTCACATGTTTGTTTACTTACTTTGTTCATACATATTATATAAGGTATTCCGTACTGCCATTTTGGTTCCCTCGAGTAAATCCTCTGTTTTTAGTTTTAATCGAGGTGTTTGACTGAGTGACGTTGGGAAAGTTGGAATATTTTCCTTACTTTTTTTGTTTGTTTTCACAGATATTTTCAATGCAGTTGCCACTCTCTGAAATATAATATTAAATAGAAATGTCCTTAAATAGATGTTAAAAATATTCAATCAAGTTCATTACAAACTCCTGTGCTCGTGAATTAAGCCACTTTCCAGGCATTTTCTGAAAATAACGGTTAATTTACCGTTACAAGTACAATCAGACACTTGATTCATGCAAATTTGAAAATTCTGCAGAGATTTACAAATTGTAGAGAATTATAAATACTATTTGCCACCAATAAGTAGTAAAATAAGCATTGTAATATTCCCGTCTCACGGCATTTTAGGTGTTATTAAATGTCAAAAGTTTACAAGTTGTTTATGTGATAAATTAGTACTTACCAATGTTAAATGTAATAAAAAGTCAAATTAGTTCTTACAAGAACTGATTTTAACAATTGATACACTTTGAATCTAAAAAATCGCTGAAAACAAGTCAGTAAACTAACCTCAAATGCGGTAGTGTCAAATTCAAGTTTTAGTACGATCAGTTATTCACGTTACGTCAATTATATCGTTGTCTCTTTTTACGATTACTACGGCAAATTTATAGAAACTATTACGTATGTCTTGTAGTTGGTCTTGTGTAGAAGACAATCGATCGAACGTTGTTATGTTTGATTTATATTGATAGAAGAAGATAGAATGTAGAAAATATGTGTTGCATAAATAGTAGATTGGATCACGTGATGGAAAAGCTTCAGCGTTTCTACTGTATGTCGTTAGTTTTAATAAAATTTTTACTATAAAAACTCGCGCAATCCTCCGAATCCGTTCACGACAATGAATGTAGCGGCTTTCATTAGAACATTTCGAAAAGTTATTCCTGAATTTTCCACTAATCATTTCTTACTCTCTTGCAAATATTCGATCATCGTTTTCATTTGCTTTTCCAAAGCTTTTTCTCCACGTTTGCGTGATTCATTATTCAAATGCATTTCATACACGAGTTTTGAACAGACATAATAACCATAAAATTGTAATAATATGACAGCGTCAAGAAACGCGAACGCTTTATTTTTGTTGTCAGATTTTTCATTTCTCTTAAGGCTCCCTCTAACGAATCACCTCAAGAAAGGCATACTAGTAGAGTATTCGCTAACAACTGCTCGTTATGCTGCGAAATAGCTCGATAGTCAAGAATTGGGCTTGTTTGCTTTTGTACTTAATGTCAGTTATTCAAGTGAAACTTTTATTACATCGCTTCAAAATTTTTCGTCTATCTATCGCATGTTGCGTTTCAGCCGGCCGCGGAGTTTTTACAATTTTGTTCATATGGTGTGCATTTAGCCTTTTGCAGGAGAGTTTTAAATATTCTGATTAAAGAAATAGAAATTCATGCCTTAACTTTTTGCTTTTTATAATGACAGTCTTTTTTGAAGTTTTATATTTTTTTTTATTAAACTACTATATGTCAACTGATGACTTTTTCCAATTAGGTTGATGTTAGACACTGCTACAAACATACTAACACACTCCTTTAACAGAGAATTGTACATATTTTGCATACATTTATCGAAGATATATAATATGCTGTTGAAATACATTATGAATGTGGTGCTTAAAGAGATACAATACAAATAAATAAAATTATTGTTCATGAAATAATAAAAAAACACTTCCTGAAAGATTTCAAAAAAAAACATTAAACAAGAGTACATTACTATGATTATTTTTTTCACTTGTCAAAATGTGACATTTTGGTGGTTTTAACCAATAGCAATACATTATTCTAGCCAATCATTCGGTATTATACTGACTATTTCACTAGAGTAAATTGATAACTGACAAAATTTGAAGGTTTTGAACTGGCAATTTTTTGTCTTGTGGCGGCAATTTTTTGACGTTTAATATATCAAATCTATGTGTATAAAATTCTATCACTCTGTGATAAAATACAATATAAAATCTTTGTTAGTGGTTTCTAAGGAAACTAAGTTGTTTATTTATTTATTTAACTGTCTAAAAATTATTAAAACTGTTTCAAAAATTTAATAAGTATTTTTTTTTCATAATGTTATTATTTTTTTGGCTTTGTATAATTGAAGTTTGCAATAAATACAACGTTTAAACATATGATTTTTTAGTTTTTCTCTCGTGAAATAGTCATGTCGAATACCACTCAATTAAAAATTTTGTAAGGTAAAATTTTTCTCTTGTCGTATTCAAGTTTGTTGCCTTTAGGTAATTTTGCTCATGACATTTAATCCAAAACCACTCGCCTGACGGCTCGTGGTTTTGTTAAAAATGTCATTCGCAAAATTGCCAAGCAACAAACTTTCATGACAATCGAAAAATTTGACGACAAAATTTTCACTCTCGTGGTATTATATATGATAAAACTGCTTCCTCATCGATAATACCTTGTTTACATTGAAACGTCAAAATTTTACTTTGAATTTGTCATTATTGACAACTAAAAGTGCTTCGAAGTTTATTGAAAAATGAACACAAACCGATTCAGTTGCATCACCCAAGAGAATATTGAACATTTAATACAAAATCGTTTTAAATTGTTGAAAAAAATAATCTTCCCAAATACAACTCGTTCTTCAAATTTTATCACATAATTTTTTATTTTCATCACTCAAACTTGTTTATTTGAGGCAAAAACATTCAAACAAACCGAATTTAGATAAAATCACTCGTCCTAACGGACTTGTGATTTTATCAATCGGTTTGTTTTCATATTTTTGCCAAATAAACAAGTTTTCGTGGAAAAGAAAAAATTATCGATAAAATTTGAAGCACTCGTGGTATTACCTTTGAAAATTTTTTGCTCTAGTAGATATCCAATGAAATCAATTAATTTGAGTATAGTATAATGTATAATGTTGTTCTGATTGGTTGTGTTCAATCAAATGACCTCAAATTAACTGATTTTATTGGATATCTAGGAGAGCAAAAAAGTTTCACTCTATTAGGTACGTTGCCATGGATACATTTTGATTTATTTCGATTTTGACGTTTCAATTATTTAATATTTCAAAATGTCACGATTTGGTCATAATACTGACGAGAACATTAATGAGATTATAGAAGCAAATATACTCTGTATTTTTTTCTATAATTAGCAAAAAATGTTCGAATAATTCGAATAACCCTCGAACATTGATAAATGCTCAAAAATTTTTTAACAACTTTCTCATGCTTGTTGGTTATAGGCAACAGACTTTCGCCTGCGGCGTCGCTCTGTTTCCAAGCAAGAAGCTTTAGAAATTTGTTATACATTTTTTTCGAACAATTATCAATGTCGTTGGGTTATTACTACTGAAAATTATTTAAATTACGAACATAACAGGGTTTTTATAATTATCTTTGGATATAGAGTAAGTGAATATAGAGGATACCAAATCAGGCACACAGGAGTTTCGCTTTCAGTTTCTCGAAAGCTGGACGATGCAATGGCTTAGTCAGTATGTCAGCCAGTTGATCTTGAGAAAGACAATATTCAATGTTGTACCATCCTTGACTGAGTTCATCACTCACAAAATGAAATTTGACATCAATGTATTTACTACGTCTGGTTGTTTGACCAGATTTGATCAGTTGTATTGCACCCTGGTTGTCGACTTAGAGGGTCATCTTGATTTGCTGACCAAGCAGCTCCTTCAGGAAAGTCTTGATGTACTTCATCTCTTGACAACAATGTGCAGCTGCTGTGTATTCTGCTTCAATAGTGGACTGTGCCACTCTGCTTTCTTGAACACCAACTTACTGGTCCACCTGCACAAAGTATTACATATCCAGTTGTACTCTTGGATTTTTCTAAATCTCCTCCAAAATCAGCATCACTGTTTGCTATCAGTTTACAGTCTTCTTTGTTGGATGAGTAGAAAACTCCATCCTTCTGGTGACCATTCAAGTATCTTAGTGCTCTTTTTACGTTGCTGATGTCTTGACTTGATGGTCTCTCCATTGACCTGCTCTCATAGTTGACAGTGTAGGCCAGCTCTGGTCTGGATTTGCATGATAAGTAGAGTAGACTTCCAATGATTTCTCGATATGGGAAATTAGTATCTGTAGAACTCTCACTTGCTTGATTGTTTTTCTCAGTTGGTGTGATTGGAGTTGACATTGGTTTTGACAAATTAATTTCATATTTCTTGAGGACTTGTTTGCTGTACTTGGTTTGGTTGATGAAAATTCCATATTCATTCCTGGTGTTTTCCAGTCCCAGGTATTGAGTTGGGTTTTCTTGAAAAATTATTTTAAAACTTTTCTTCAGTCCTTCTATCAGCATCTTCATCTTCTCCAAATAGGATTCCATCATCCACATGGATAGCTGGAACATCTTTTCTTTCTATAGTCTCAGTTTTGATCTGACTTCAGTTGTTTGAGATTCATGCCTTTCAGAAATTCGATGAGACGCTTGTTCCATTGTAATGGTGCCTGTTTTAGGCCGTAGAGAGCCTTTTCGAGTAGGCATGTCTTTCCTGGAGCATCGTAACCCTCAGGGATCTTCATGTATATTTCTTCTTCCAGGTTTCCATTCAGGAAAGCGGTCTTCACATCAAATGTCATAATCTTCATATTTCTTTGAGCAGCTAAAGCAAAAAGAAGTCTCAAATCACTTGTCTGGACCACTGTACTAAAGATGTATTTGAAATCCAAATTTTCTGATTTTTGCTGGCAGCCCCTGGCTACCAATGTTGCTTTGCGTTTTCCATCATCTTTTATTTCAAAAATCCATCTTGTGACAATTTCTTTTCCTTTTGCACATTTTTCATTCACAAGTTGCCATGTATAATTTTTTTTCAATGATTGCTTCTCTTCTTCTATGGCCTTTTCCCATTCTTCTTTTTCAGGACTTCTCATGCATTCTGTGTATGTCATGAGAGCTTCATTATCATCATAGATGACATAATCTTGAAGTCTTTGTGGCAGCTTTCTTTGGCTTCTTGGTCGTGGTATGACATTTTGTTGATGGGCATCATGATCTTGATCTTCATTTTCTTGATTTTCATTTTCAGGCTCTTCATCAGTTTCACTTTCACTTTCACTTTCCGATAAAACCATATGCGGGAGTTCAAAAATTCCATTTCTTTCTTCATTGCTTTTATTTTCTTCATTATTCTCATCATCATTTTCCATGTTTTCCGTTTTTTACAATTAGGTTAATGTTAGACACTGCTACAAACATACTAACAGAGTAGAGGTAAAGTGAAAGGCGCAGGGCCACCGACAATGAATATAGTAGGTGAC
The DNA here is from genome assembly GCA_947563755.1 of Lochmaea crataegi. NCBI lineage: Eukaryota > Metazoa > Arthropoda > Insecta > Coleoptera > Chrysomelidae > Lochmaea > Lochmaea crataegi. Next base: position 43,328,663 of record OX387424.1, read on the forward strand.
ACTTTCGGCACTTTCATGTAGCACTGAGGAATATTTGCGGAAAAACGGTCGTTAAAACACACGTGTATCGTATATACAGGGGTCGCGCGAATTACTACCTTCATAACATGTTTATGTATAAAGTGTTTGGTACGAGGGCTGATAAAAATGTACGTTGTTATAAAACTATTTAAAAAAGCGATGTTGTTTTGCTTTGTACGGTACGTTCTAGGAGTTGCATATCTTGTCTACTATTGATTTCTCATAATCATTCCCATTTTTCAATTATTAAGTTAAGATTGAAAATGAGACGTTAATATCCTAAATAGAATAATTTTCCGAAAATTTTCAGTTACAATCCTGTGATCTATACAGATTACTATTTGTATTACCCTGTATAATCACATTATATATTTATTTAACAATGTATGTTGGTTATCAGTTTTGGAATGGAACTAAACAAAAAGTGGTTCTTTTACTTTTATATGTGTTCTATTGGACCTGTCCTTATTTTTAACAGTAGCTAATAAATTTCTGAAATGAGAAGACTAGTAATTATTTAATTCCCAAAATATTAACTTTATGCGATTTATAGGTACCCATTATATTTATAAAATGATGATAGTTAATATTTTTTCCCAAAATGTAGATGATAGCAAACATTTTATGTGAAACAAATACATCGATATTCTTGTCTATCGTCAACAACGATTGTTTTATTATGTATCGCTTTTATTTAATCTGGCATAGAATAGAATTCCACATTCCTCTTTAAACAATAAATACATACTGAAAACAATTTACTCATATTTACGATTTACAATTACCAGCAAATATCCGACAACCCGCATTTATTTAAATTAAAAAGGCTCCACTAATCCAGGTGAGTTGATAGGATAAAGCGTAATTTTTTTTTAATGTAAATAATCCTTGGTCAGTTTTAACGCTAGCTTCAATTTACATGTTTTAACAGGAGAACGGTAAATATTCCCACAAAAGGGATAAGTAGGTCGGTTTCAAGAAGGATTAAAGCAAATAAAGTTAACTGTTTTGAATGAAAATACGAGAAATTTACAATTCACTACTAAACGGTTATTGGCGTACAGACGAAGCAATTAAGAGGAACTGCTTAGGATTATTTACATCTGGCAACTGCTTTTAAATGTTAAAGAAGTTTTAATCGATAAATTCTAAAATTTCGAATTTAATTCACAGAAAAAATTTTTTAATGTGGTGAATCCACTTGAACTCAAATTGACTCTTTACACGATACTAGCGAACACTTTCAAGCTAGTGCTCAAAGCAGAGAGCGCCCAAGAATAATATTTTGAAGAATTCGTTTGAAAGCGAATAGTATTGAGAGTTGCTAATGGTACTACGAGGGTAGTACTTTTTGAACTGCGTTATTCAATTTGTGTTAAACAAATATTGAAAGCGGATCATCTCGTGAATTTTAATGTAAAAATAAAATGTGAATTTTGATGTGGATCAATGAAATCCATAGAAAATGTAATAATATTCTAATAATTGAAATTTTAGCCGTTTTAGATATTTTATTTCACTGTATTTGTGTCATGAACTATCTTTCTGACAAAAATTTGATGAAAAGCGTTTTCTTCAAAACCTCTAATTAGTTCTTGCTACAAACATAGAAGTAGACCGACAAAACAAAAGATAAACACCTCCATCCTTTCATCTTTTATGTTTGTTACTGTTCTCGTTTCATTTAAATTGCCTAAATGTTGGTAAGAGAAATATTTTGAAATTCTAAAGTATGTATTTCACATACCATTGTTCCACAGGAATATATGCTGGTATTAGAAATTAAGCGAATTTTAAGAAAATGCTTTTTAAATATTTTGTCGACTTTTTTCTCATAACTATAATTTTTTCAAAATGGGGGGCTGCAAAAATAGTAGTGAGTGAAAAATGAGAAAAAAGAATGAACATTTATTAGAATATTATGGAAATATAATCTAATCATTTCGGTATATGAAATTTAGTTACATGTTATAACTTGAAAGCAAATAACAGACCAAATTAATTAATTAATTACTATTATTTCCTATGCTTTTGTTGAAACTGTTCTCATAACAATATTTCAAACTGCAATTCCAATACAAGATAAGAAAAATAAATCCAACACATACAACAAGTGAGGATGAGGTGGGAATAGCAAAAGAGAGGAAATGGGCCGACGCAGTGTTACAACTACCAAGGATATCACCAAGGACAGACGACGTGCAGAGTAAACACCAAGTGTGTAAATGGCGGAGGACCATACCGCTCCAACGAGTGCAGTAGACCAAGAAACAGGCCAGCGACCTACGCTAACTTCCAAGGAGAACACCCAGCAAACTATAAGCGATGCCAACAGGCGCCAAATAATAGGACGACGAGGAAACCAGGCCCAAACGGAACGAAGCCAGGGGTCAGCGACATCCAAAAAGACAACGACGACGATTTTAACTGGGGACAACTATAACAAGTAGATCCACTCTATAAGGTCGTCTTTAGTCGCAGATCATCGGCTAAGGATTTGCCCCTTATTGAGGGAGCGAAAAAAACACACAAAAGACAACGAACAATCGAGAAGACCGCTGAAGAAGTAACCAACGCGGTTACACAGCCAAGGAGAAGACAGCTCGACCCCAGCCAGAAGCCATTTGGCGCGAACGTGGTGGAATTTCTCTCCGAGATGCATTGCGCTTGGGGGGGAAGGGTTCATCTTGCACGTGTGTGTTGAAAAAGGGTCTAATTTATATTTGAACCTAGCCTTTAAGCTTCGTTTGAGTTTTTAATTTATTTCTTTGTATAAGTAAGTGTAACAGTGCTAGCTTGTTATAAATACTTTACTTTGTAACATGTCTATCGACCTGTTTCGATTTTATAGAATAAATCCTTTTAATTACCGCTCGTCGTCTCATTAGCCACCCCAATCTTCAACCCTGACCTTAAGACAATTGACGTCTGCCAACGGTCGCTTCCATTTTTTTAACGCCACGAGGGACAGCCCTTTCCGCTATCGACTCTCTTCGAGGAAAGACCTCCATTTTTTTTATCGCTTTTATACCTTTCCTATCTAATTAATTTTGCTGTGGTAAGTTCAAAATCATAGTTTATAATTAATAAGCTTCTTCTAAAGTACTGTCTGATATAATTTTTGTATGCATTCTTTATTTTTTTAGGAAATTAAATTCAACACGTGGTCATGAACTGTTCTTTTATACTAATATGGTAGTTTTAAACTAAATATTCTTTTATGATTCACTGTTTTACTTTTGTGCAAACATTTGCAAGCTTTTTCTGTTACAGTATATCTTTTTTAACCAAAAAATAACATTTTTATAACAGAACGAATCTGTTAACCTTTAACATATTCTTTCGTACCGCCAGTGCCGGTTTCATATATTTCTTAAGCACGATATTGTTTCATATAACCACATGACTTTTTGCTATAATTAGTTTCTTTCAGATCATTAGTATATTTTTTAATTTAGCCGATAATTGCTTTTTTACTGTTTTAATATGAGACATATATGTTGAAAAGTTCTCAGTAAAATGAACATTTTTCTAATTCCAAACAACTGCCTTCCCTCTTTTAACCTGAAAAGCTGACCAACATAATGTGCCCATTACATTCAAGTTCCTATATATCCCTGATCCACCTGTACTTCTAGGTAAGCACAGCCCCAAGACCTAGGCTAGGATACAAGCCCTAGACCAGGATACCGCCCTAGACCAGGACACAGCTGCTAGGATACCGTTCAAATCAAGACTCTATCTAGGTACCTATCTTCTTCGAGATCAAGTCTCAAGACTTCGTAGAGGCAAGATCTACCTACCTTTTCCGGAAACAACCACTTCATAAGCTAAGTATCTATAAAAGTACAAGTCTTCACTTTTGTTCCATTTTCTGTGGCAGATAAATAAAATATAAATTTGTTTAAAATCTATTTTTTTTTATCTTTTTCTAAATCCTCAACTATGAAAGTTGAGGGAGATATCGTCCGGGGTGAAATTTTCTGTTTTTTTAAGTATTTTTTTCATTTGATTTCTGGTTAACTTTTATTTAAATTCTACAAGGCGTTTCTACCTTTTCCGCCTTATTTTACTAGTACTTTTTATCGACGTCAAAAAGGTAGCGGCGCCCTCAATTTTTACAACCTTTCTGTTATCCTTGTGCGACATAAACTTGGGGTCGAATCACCCTTGAGAGGAGTCTCTAGTCGGAGCCCTTCAAGCTGGAGCCTGTAAGGTTACAAATTGGCGCCCTTTACAGTTACAACTTGATAGCTCAGTTTTTTATTTGAAGTGTATTAAGTATTTAATTTAAATCTAACATGCCTCCTAAAAAATTGATCGTTGTTAATGGAAAAATTATTCATAGCCAAGGAAGACAAATTTTGCAAAATATTGCAAAATTTATGGATATGGAAACTGAAAGTGGGATTCAAATTTCTTTACAAAATCACCGGTAAGATATTTTTGCATCAATTTTTATTTTATAATAATAGCTGCTAGATACTAAACACGGTTGCTTTATATATATTACACTGTAAAAGATGCAAATTTGTTTTATTAGACAATAGTAGTTATTTTTTTATTTATAATTGTTGTTATATTTGAAAACTCCAATATTTTAGGCAACGAACACTAAAATTCACTGATGTGTTCAAGGGTACATTATGGTAAAATAAGAAAGGAGGGCTTAAATATTGACAGAGGAGCATCATCATATTTTGAAACTCCTCATAACATAAGACCACGTAGGAAGCATGTTCAAGATAGTTTAAGAGATGGAGAACTGGAAAGATTTGGAGAATTAAAATATAATTTTTACATTGCGCAAAAACTTTGAAGTGGAAATTTTCATAGCAGAATCAAAAATAGCTTTCATTTATTTTAATTTTTGTTTACGTATTCTACAAAATATACAAAATATCATCCCTGACTTCATCAAAAGTAAAACTACTTTATGGCGAATACTGAAAAGTAGCTATAACTATAGCAGTAATTTATAAATTCGATAATTTGTTGGAAGAACATGGTCATAATATATGTATATGACACAAATTTGTTATTATTCGGAAATCAAGCATTCGAAGCATTGGGAGTTAAATCTCAAATGGACACTGTTATCGAATTAATTAAAAGCTATTTGGAAAATAGAAAATTCGTCGTCAGACATAATGGAAATGTCACTGGGAAATACCATGCAAATTCCGGAGTGCCGCAAGGTTCCAATCTCGGAACTCTCTTATTTATTATATTAATCAACGATTTACCTTATGTTCTTAAGTATACTGTGTGCCTTTTGTTTGCAGATGACCTCAAAATTTTCAGAAGAATAAACTCAGTCAGAGACTGTGTTATGCTACAAAAAGATTTACACAATATTTATGAATGGAGTTTGAGTAACAAATTATTTTAATATTAGTAAATGTAAGGTAATGAGTATTACCTACTCGTTCTAAAGATCCCATTTTATTTGAGTACGAGATGGAAGGAGACACGTTGATGAGATGTACAGAATCTTAAAATCTGGGTGTAACGTACAATAACTCGACTTTAATTTCTTGTGCTGCATATTTAAAAAATATAGTTTCTGCTGCCAATAAAATATTAGGGTTTGTAATGAGACAAACGGCAAACTTTAATTATATCAACACTATAAAATCGCTATACTTTGCTCTAGTACGACCTAAATTAGAATTTGCTTCAATTGTTTGGTTCTCAGAATACATATCTGCATTGGAAATGGTAGAAAAGATCCAGAACAAGTTCCTTAGATATTTATACTATAAAAAATATCGTACCTGGCCGGACTATAATACAGTTAGATCAAGTTATTTGAGATATCAGTTCAAAATTTTATCGCTAGAGCAAAGAAGAACTTTATCTGCTATTATGTTCTTCTACAAAGTTCTCAAGGGTAAAATTAACTGCCCGGAAATTCTTTCATCTATTTCATTTAATGTCCCTGGACGTCGCACTCGTTCAATGCTTATGTTTCATATACCAAATCTGTTTTTAACAGTTAGGGATCCTTTTGTGACTATTATGAAAATAATAAATAATTACAACTTATTAGTGGATATTGATTGGTGTTTGGCTGAAAAGGCATTTCACAATCTTATACTAGGTCATATGTTAAATATCTCTATATAAAATTTCTTTCTTCGTATTGTTGCAAACTTGTTTGATCCTCTACAATTTACAATTCATAATTGGGATATGTTATTGCTATTATCATTAATTTGATACTATATTTTAATTTGAAAATTATTGACCATGTAATCAGGCCTTTAGGTCTGTTTGGTTATAAATAAATAAATAAAGTATTACGGTTGCCACCATACCTTTCAGTATTCAACCCGATAGAAAAAAGTGGACATTGTGAAAAAACTGGGTTGCAGTCCATAACACCTCGTTTAAATTAGCTGATGTGGAAAGTTTGGCCAGGTAAAAATTTGACGAAGATGCAGTTGATGAAGATTCCCTTGTGATTGTTGTAAATACAGGTTCATCTGATGAAGATATTTCAAATGATAGTGAAAATGATGCTTTAACTGGAATTGAATTATTCAGCGAGTCTAATAGCAATTACGGCGATTTGAATGACTCAATGTATATGTAAATTTCGCTCATTGGCTTATTATGAAGAAAAGTAGGAAATAACTATTGTGTGTATACAAGGTATATCTCCCAATTAATTTTGGGACTCTGTGTATATTCACCTTGTATAAAATAGATACAAGGTAAGAAGTATATCTCCCCATTATTTTTATAATCTCCTTAAAAAAATATTATGTACAAAATATCTATTTTCTACTTTTCTTTATTTTTGCATTTACATCTCCACAAAAAGAGTTCATATGGTGGATGAATTACCACTAAATTTGAGACATAGCATGTTGTTTATACAGAATGGGACTCCAGTTTCAAAGATTCGATTCATTATGTGTATTAGGGGTTTTAAAATATACAGATGACACTGCTTCATTAGTTTAGAAGGTATTCCATCATAACCTGGGGCACTATTACATTTTAGGGAATGAATACATTGTATCAAATCATTTTCATTAACAGGATTTAGTACCCTAGAATTTATAAAATTTGGTAATACTTTTGGCTCACGTATTGTTGTATCTATTTTAATTGCCATATCGAAACCAATTTCTGAAAAATACTTATTGCAGAAATTGGCTTTTTCTTTGTTGTTTATAAATGCTTTATTATTAGAATCCAGAATATCGAGGTCATAGTAGAAGATCCGAAGTAAGGTCGACCTTCACCGAGCTGATAATAGAATGAAACATGTTTTATAATAAATTTAGTATATTGGAAAATATATTAAAAATGGGTTGCCTTAAAAAATCCTGGACAGACTATTTTTAATTATTGAAAAAAAAAATTTAGTTTTTTTACGAAAAGCAATTTTTAAAAGTTTCATCAGTAAAATCATTTAAAGAATCGTCTGAGCCACACAAAAACACTTTTTTAGCCATTTTTTATCACAACGATACAGAATAACACGTGTTTTCGATGCAATAATAATAATAATATTATAAGTCATTAGTTACTCCAAAATGTCAAAATGTCATTCAAAGATAATATACACAAAATGTCATTCTCTGTCGTATAAATACCGAGCATGCTTACTTTCATTGTTTTTAAATAATTAAAAATAGTCTGTCCAGGATTTTTTAAGGCAACCCATTTTTAATATATTTTCTAATATACTAAATTTATTATGAAACATGTTTCATTCTATCATCAGCTCGCTGATGGTCGACCTTACTTCGGATCTTAGACTATCATTATTAGATTTTTTATTTGTCTGTTCATTAGAAGCCTCTCTAACAGTTTTGTAAATTTTCCTTATATCATTTTTATTATTTTGAATTTTGTCTGCATGAAACTTATTTTTAGCTTTAATAATTATTTTGTTTAATTGATTACGGAATTGTTTATATTGATGCAGAATATTTAAATTATTACTTTTCAAACTTCGCTTTTCTAATGTATCCCTATGCTTAATTCAATTTATTATGCCTTGGTTTATCCAAGGCTTTATTTTTGAAGCTTGCTTCTTATTGCACGACATAGGATTTTTGAGAAGGCTAGTGATGTTACGAAAAAGCGTTCGTCACGCGATAACTCATTCAAGCGACTGTGCGCAATCTCTCTTGCCGCACTAAGCTCGCACATCTATAGGTGTGAAAAATTGTCAAAATTTTGAAAAAACTGTTAATAATTGCCAAAAATTTGGAAAAATGATCAAAAATTGTCAAAATTTTGAAAAAATGGCCAAATATTTTCAAAAATTTGGAAGAATGGTCAATAATTGTCAAAAATTATCAAAATTTTTGAAAAATGGTCAATAATTATAAAATAATGTCAAAAATGGTCGATAATCATTAAAAAAACTGTCAGAAATGGTCAATAATCATTAAAAATAGTCAAAATTTTTGAAAAATTGTCAAAAATGGTCAAACTTTTCGAAAAATTGTCAAAAATGGTCAATAATTGTCAGAACCCGTCAAAAATACCTAAAAATTGTCAAAAATGGTCAATAATTGTCAAAACTGTTAAAATTGGTCAATAACTGTCAAAAATGGCCAATAATTATTAAAATTTGAAAAAATTGTCAAAAATGGTCAATACTTGTTAAAATTTGGAAAAATGGTCTAAAATGGTCAAAATTTTGAAAAATTGTCAAAAATGATCAATAATTGTCAAAACTGTCAAAATTGGTCAATAATTATTAAAATTTGAAAAAATTGTCAAAAATTTGAAAAAATGGTCAATAATTGCCAAATATGTTAAAATTTTTGAAAAATTGTCAATAATTGTCAAAGACGGTCAATAATTGTCAAAATTCGTTAAAAACTGTCAAAAATGGTCAATAATTGTCAACATTTTTGAAAAATGGTAAAAAATTCACGAAAAATGGTCATTCTATTGTGCATAAGAAGCAAGCTTCTGTCGGCGGTCCGACGACCGCTCACCTTTTTTTTAATTCTTATTGTTAAAATGTGTTTTAACTATACTACTTTGATTTTTTATAGTGTTAAACATTTTAAAGAATTGTTTGCTTATTTCCTTCACCACCAGGTAGTTCAGAATATAATCCCTAGGATTTCAGTATATGGGGTACAATGAGAGCAATAGCTCTTGAAAACCCTATTAATAATGGAGCCCAACTTTGGTAAGAAATCAGGGTAGATAAAATGTTATCACTCCAATGATATTATTGAATATCAGGTGATATTGAAACGTATCGAGTTCATAATTGTTGCTTAATCAATAGTTCAAAGTGAAAATAGACAAATTGAAATTATTGTTTGTTCTTAGAATGCGAATATCTCGGAAACTACTCTTTTAAGACTTAAAGAGCGATAACGTTAACGAATAAAAAAATTCAGCTCACAGTTACACCAACAGCATAGCTCCCTGAAAAATACATCGAAATGGATATCATATGATGAACTTCCATAACTTCTTAATATTTATTAAAAAAGATTGTGGTTTAATTTCCCAAAATAATCAACAAAAAGAATAATGATTTTCCATACCTTAAGAGTACTATCTTCAAATGTTAACGTTCGTATATCCAAAATCTTTTTAATTTTTTGTATTTCAGCTTTTTTATTATCAATATTCTATCGGAGCAATATTTTGAGGCCGAATATGTTCCATTTCAGTTTGGACATTTACTTTCGGACCATCCTTTATAGTTACACATATACAATGAATCTTAATTAAAATTAGATAACAAAATAAATAGTAATCTACAAACAACACTTCAAAAAAACGTTCATTTTTATAAAAAAAATCAGCAATTAATTATTCTAACGACCAGTAAACCAAACAGCGTTCTCGTCGGACGCAGCAAAAGATAAACACCTCCAGCCTTTTATCGTGTACATTTGTTAGCACGGTGTTTTTATTTAATTTTAATGCCGCTGATAATTAAAAAGGGGTTTATTTCGGAGGCTGTTAAAGGAGCTGGGTATAAATCTACGGACGCGGACATCCGGCGAACCGCAGCATGGCGTCTATATCGAAGCAGTAAATCATCGAATTGCTGAGTGCAGATAGGGGCGCTCTTTGCTGCCCTACAAACAAACCTCACATTTTGGAATTCGACATCATTTTTCATGGAATAACGATATTTATCCGATGCCGAAGTCTACGAAAATAAGTTCGAAAATCTCCAGGTGGACTTACGTTATGTTTACAGAGAGCCCATCAAGTAACGAATGAATTAAAAATAAAAAAAATTACTTGATACAGTGGATTTCACCACGGGATGCTACAATATTATAAACCTGATAATTCACTTCAACTACTGAATAAGTCAACAATAAAGCACGTTATGTTTACACCACAGTCCACCAAGTGCTCAATCACCGTAACCATATCACTATAAAATATCGCCAACGACCATCCAGACAAAATTTGAAGTGGAAGTCGTTGGAGAGGATCTGACTGAGTCTAATCGCTAAGCACACCAAGCTACAGCAAACATTTGAATTTTGTTTTATTTTGCAGTGTTTTGATATCCTAATTATTATTAATTTCATAGCCTTTTCGAATTAGGCTGAATACGATCCTGATGATTTTATTTATCAAATTAAAGGTTAGCTATATGTCAAAATAACAAATAAAATATCGACATTCCCAAAACCCAGATATACGTCACAAACGATGACGCACACCAAGAAGGCTATCATATGAACTATATCACAAGAAACGGTAGCAGAAGTAACTTTTAATAACTTTAATAGGGTGTTCCACTTGAATGTTATGTTATGGAACAATGATAGTTTCTGAGCACTTATTAGATTTTATTTTATTTGTAATGCCGTATTTAACAAAAAAAATATCGAAATATTATGTAGTCCGCAATATAGATACTTCACTTACTGCAAATTAAGCATGGCTTTTCCTTGATGAAGGCTTAAAATATAAGAGCTGAGGAAGTATGTCTAGGTACTTCATTTTTATTTGTTCAATTATTTTTTGTGTTCTGTTGTGGACTTCTTAAGCAATAGCATTTGTCATTTATGTTAAAACTTGTTGTTTCTTGAAAATAACAACGTTATTTATTTACATAATATTACTTAGTTATCATGCCAAAAACCTATTCTGAAAAAAGTTAAACACCGGATTGCATTCAATTCCACTCGTAAATGCCTTGAATGATATGTGAACGTTGAATAAAAAGGGGAATATAACTAAAATGGGATATAAACCAGGCGCTTAGAAGCGTTGAATATTACAACGTTGTTAAAAAAGGTTTTTATCACGGTACTTCTCGAGAGGTGGATTAGGATGATGTGCTATTTCTTTGAAAAACGAGGGATGTCTTCAAAATTTTGCATATAGAACTATAGAAAAGCTGTAGATAACTTTTAAACACTATTGTTTTTCAAACTCTATGGAGAGAAATGCATTTTTGCATCCTTTTTTTTTGGGTCGAGATGGGAAGCTAGTGTTCGAATGGATCCAGGACCCAAACAGTGTTGGACTCATCCCCAAAGGGATACCAACCAACCAAACCCACCTCAAACTCGCCGTTACCACCGCCTCGGAATCACTACCCTTGCATACTTGGAGATTGGCGGCGGTCCTCGCACACTCCGCTCACACCGTCGTCTTCTCCCTACTATCACTCCTTCCTCTCATGCCATATCGAGTCCATCTCTCCCCCTAACCATGCTCTCTACTACTCCACTCACCTCCATCCATTCCTCCTCCCCCCTAAACATTACCTTCACCATGTTCTCCCAGTACACCGCCTCCCCTAGTTTCCTCTCCAACTTCTTCAGCACTTTCCTCCAGCATCTAAACACATGCCCCACATCATCCTTCACTTCACACCTCTCGCACACTCCAGTCTCTCTTTTCCCAATCTTGTGGAGGTACCCTACTCTCGACCCATGTCCAGTGAACACCTGTGTCAGGAAGTAGGTCACCTCCCCGAATTTCCGGTCCATCCAATCTCTCCTATTCCCAATCGCTCCTTTTAGCGCGCCCTCATACTCCTCCCACCTTCTCTCCATTTCCTCCTCCATCCATTACTATACTTCTTCTCTGATCTCACCCCTCCAGCGTTTATTGCTGGCTCTATCCATCACGTCCAATGGGTAGGACCTTGCCAGCACCGCTGCTGTCAGTCCACCCACTGTCCTGTACCCCTGCACCACTCTCAGCAGTATCCCTCTCTGCACCCGCAGGAGTGGCCTTACCCTCGCATTCACCCCCGTCCGTTCACTAGCAACCCCACCGTCTTATCTTCCTAAGATTACAACGTATTCAGAACAGTTGTATCAAATTTATATGTGGGTTGAGAAGAAGAGCACCCACTTCATTGAGTAGAAGGGCAGATTATTGATTTATTCAAGAAATTTGAACCCTGCCATTTGGCAAACCACTATGTAACATTATTGATCTTTTTTGGATTTCTCCATTTGTATGCACTGTATGTTTGCCCAATAAAAGCATTCATTATTATTATCATTAAATTAATCCGTCCATTTTCAAATTCTTCATACCAACGATAAATTGTCGACTGATGTGGTGCTTGATTGCCGAAAACAAAAACCGGAACTAAAAATTTTATCGGCTTCAATCCATTATTCGACTGACTCAGCAATTTTGAAAATTTTGTGTAGGTACAGCTTTAAATGAAGCGATCTGAAACTTTGGCGTTAAGTTAATTTTGACATTTGATATTTGTGAACAGGCGCCAACTATGTTGAAATAAGCAACACTTAAGAGACAAGAAACATAAAAATGTAACAGGATTAGACAAAACCGATAGTTGAGTTAAAATTTATCAAAAGGAAAATTTTGTATCCTTAGGAAATCAGAAATTGTACAGTGTGAAAATGCCGAATGGTAAAAATCCATTATTTCCGTTTATTTATAAGAAATCCTGAAACACGTCAATTCTAGATAATGCATAGACATCCTGCAAGGAAAAGGTCTCATCATTCCACGTGAGCTTGTGAATCTTTTAAAAGGTTTTTATATCCTCTGATCTGATCGCTACACCACTTTCAAAACTTATTATTCGGTGTAAGTGGTGTCAATAAGTAAAACCATAATGAGTTACAAAATAAGACACATATGGCTCGCGATTAGGCTGAACAATTTGGAATAATGGTAGAAGAAATTTTTATTTAAGACTAAACTAAAACTGAATTATTACAGTTTCCTGTAAAATTGTCGTATTTAGTAAAGCGTTCCTTTGGACAATATGTACCGTTGTTGATTATAGTCACATTTCAGTCCGGGATTAACTTTCGGACGATAACATATACCTTGTACTGATGAGGCGTAATACGCCGAAACCGGTCTACAAGTTATGTTATCCCTTCTAGTTGCAAACCAGAATGGTTGGTTTAAATCTTTTAGATTTACCAATCCCGTTTGACTTAGAAGTGTAATTCAATGTCTGTCGGGGCATGTAGCCCGGGAAGTAGTTGTTTCTTCTTCGTTGAACGGTCACTGTTTTTGGAAAAATTATTTTTCAAAACTTTGTCAAAGCGTTAGAATAATATATTTTTATTCTTCGACATCGATTTAAACTAAAACTTCCGATTCAATGAGTAAATAGGAAAAATACTGTTCGCACAGAAAAGTTTCAAGTAAATATAACTAACTCCACATCGATAATAATCATCATAAAATTATTGCAATGGTCAATTATTATAGAATCACTGTGAGTTTTGTCAAAATGTTGAATCATAGAATCGTCACTCATGCCGCTGTGGCTCAGATGTATACAAATTATTGAGGTTAGATTTCTTTCGCAGCATTTCACTGAAAATAGAAATCAATTTGCATAACGAGTTACAGAATAATTGAAATAAGCAGTCATAGGGACAAATATATGTGATTGTACGCCTAGGGAAAATGAAAATTATTAACAATCTACCCCCTCTGAAATTTTTATCGTACGCCCATGATACGCGATGACGGTAGTTTATAGTCTTTTGCAGAAACTATTGCATTAAGGATTTCAAACGCGAGAAATATACAGGATGATCCATTTAAAATAACAAAGTTCATTGTTATTCCGAAAAAAGGAAAGATCTGACTACAATGTAAATACCTCCATAATATCGGACATATCACTAGATCCTTGCACACCAAAATCTATGGAAATCGAGCGATCCGTTTCCGAGATAATTAAGGCGTTCCATACTCAAAACTCACTCTATATACTATATCGTTAGAATATTATTATAGAAACAATTTTCATCATACTTTATAGGTTTATTTTTATTCGTCCTCGGCGCCCTTTTAATAACTCTTGAAAGTAGTCAAACTTTTTTACAGTTGTTTATTTTGGTTTTTCAATGCTTGTTGTATTCGATTTTTTTATCTCATGCTTTGTGAAACCATTTTTCAATATCACTCCATATTTATCCGTTCTTTTTCTAGATTATCCTGTATTTTCATTGAAAAGAAATCATGCTGTAGTAGATTCTCAAGTTTTTTTTTTAGAAAAACTTTCTCCTAAAAAAATAAAACGCTTATAACCAAGAATAAACACTTCATTCATTTATTTTAAATCCTGGCAAATTAAAAATTTAATGAAATGCGTAAAAGGTATAATTTTTTTTAATCCAATTTAGACAGAAAAAGCTGATGAATAGTGAAAGAAAATTGATTAAATTGTCTGATTGAATTAATAATCCCTTGAAACCGCCGTTTTTACTGTACATTGTATTTTTAACTTCCACTGCAATGCAGACTCTTCATCCATAAAATCGCACAGCAAAATGTAGAAGTAGTTTTTATCCATGATGGTAGTCGGGTCTATCGACAAGTTCATTTGAACGATTTACGGAGGAATTTTTTTTATATGGTTATTTTTTCACCTCTTCTTCGTTCACATTTGGATTTTCAAACTTTTTGTTATTTTATTAATAATTGTAAATCTAAAATTGATCGTTTCAACTGTAATTACGCGGAAATCGAATCAAACCAGTAATCAAAAAATTATTTCATGAAGATGTCAGACGCATTTAATAGGTATACATATACTATCTAAAATACAATCTAACAATGGAGAAGAGTAGGTACCAATATTTAACATTGAACATATCATACTTATATTCTTTAATTTCTAATGACTCAAAAAAATTTAGTATGTAATAATTTCGACAACTATTTGATGGTATCATCCAATGTAGGGTGATTACCTGATTCAATTGAGTGTTCAGATAATCAACACGCACGGCACCATCCTTTGGTGGAACCTTGTCCATGTTATCTAAACTCTGCTTCAGTAAAAGAGGAAACTCGTTTTTAGGTATCCCAGATGTCTCTGTGTTTCTCATTTTCCACGCCGTTAATGTCTTTCGCCAGCTTTCCTTAAAAGGGCGACAAAACGCATCATCTAGCGGTTGGCACAGATGTGTGTAATTTGGAGGAAGGCACACAAACGAAATATTATGCTCTTAGCACTGCCTCAAAACATCTGGGTTAAAATGTGACGATAGATTATCTCCTGAAAGCACTTTTCGCCCCTCCAACCTTTTGAAAATGTTGAAAATCATCCGTTAAATGTGGGCATATCTATTCAACCGTGACTTGTACGATTGTATCGGGTTCTCCCATAAAACATGGGTTTCCCTTAGGCCCATTTGTCGTCCACGTATCCCACAAATTTTCTGCTTTATATATTATATGAGGCGGAAGTAATGTGTCCGAAGCAGAACCACATATTATTACAGATGTTGCAGACTTTGAGTGGTTACACACTTTCTCCGGATATTTTGTTCCCCTGCGATATATACACAACTTCTTCCCTGGATCATCTGCAAGATTAGACTCATCATAGTTGAAAAAGTTCTCAGGTGGAGCTCCATTTAGTGTATCTCGCAAGTTATTGAAATAGTCCCTTATCACAGTTGGGGTTACTTGACTTCGTTTAGCAGTAATGTTGGATGTTAACCTCTTTCCAGCATCATTTTGATGTCTTTTCAAGAAGCTGCTCACCCAGTCAGGACCTGGCAATTTGTTTTTGAAGCGATGTATGATTCTTCCGGTTTTATCTGAAAAACTCTTCACGAACATTCTCAAATCCTGCTGTGTTAAAGGAAAGCCCCAATCGGCGCATTTCAGTATATTGTTCAAAATTTCCTGTTCTGGCTGACAATCCTGTATGCCCACCAGTTTTCTTTATTCTACGTCCATGGCTCTGGCTGCCGCGCGAATAGATAGGTCACCATTTGCAATATCTCTGAGAGCTGATTCTATTTGGTCTTCTGAAAAATTTCCGTAATTTCGACTGTATTCTCAACCTGGTAAATTAAGCTAGATATACATAGGCCTAGTTGTACGAAGCTAGTTTAAGTGAAGATCAAAGTTGATCGCTGATCATCATCAAATATTCCTTGTACGTTTGATCTATGTATCATCTACAAATTGAAGTGATCGTCTGTTAGAGAGCGATCAAGCCGAGTTCAAGAATCTCAATTGAGGTTAGGAATAGAAACTGACATTTATAATGTATTTGTCTAATTGAGCTTTTCTTGTGCTGTTGATATCAGATTATATTTAATCATTAGCATGGATGATTATTCAGAAGAACTGACTGACGATGAAGATTTTTTACGACCAGTTAAAATAGAAATGAATCCGCGAGTACCTAGAGTATCCAGAGCGTCCAGATAATTTTGAGAACTGGAGGGATAATGAATTTTTAGATCGATTCAGATTTTCAAAGCCAGTTAGATTGCTCATTGACAAATTGCAAGATCATTTAGCACTATTTCTCCATTATTGAAGCTTGCTTCTTATTGCACGACATAGGACTTTTGAGAAGGCTAGTGAACTCGTAAAACGTGTAACCGTTACGAAAAGTCCGTCACGCAAGTGTTGCCATATTTCTGAAAAGGATAGTGAACTCGTGAAACGTGTAATGTTACGAAAAAGCGAATAAGGGTTCGTCACGCAACAGTGTTGTCAGATTTCTGAATAATCCAATGAAATTTAAATTGAAGCTTGCTTCTTATTGCACGACATAGGACTTTTTGGGAAGGCTAGTGAACTCGTGAAACGTGTTATGTTACGAAAAAGCATTCGTCACGCGATAACTCATTCAAGCGACTGTGCGCAATCTCTCTTGCCGCACTGAGCTCGCACACCTATAGGTGTGAAAAATTGTCAAAAATGCTCAAAAATTGTCAAAATTATGAAAAAATGGTTAGTAATTGCCAAATATTTTCAAAAATTGTCAAAAATTGTCAAAAATTGTCAAAAATTGTCAAAAATTGTCAAAAATTGTCAAAAATTGTCAAAAATTGTCAAAAATTGTCAAAAATTGTCAAAAATTGTCAAAAATTGTCAAAAATTGTCAAAAATTGTCAAAAATTGTCAAAAATTGTCAAAAATGGTCAATAATTGTCAAAGACGGTCAATAATTGTCAAAACCAATCAAAATTCGTCAAAAATGGTCCAAAAAGATCAATAATTGTTAAAATTTTGAAAAATGGCCAAAAAATGTCAAAATTTTTAAAAAATGGTCAATAATTGTCAAAATTCATCAAAAACTGTGAAAAATGGTCAATAATTGATAAAATTTCTGAAAAATTGTCAAAAATTTTTAAATATGGACAAAAAATTTTCAAGAATTCGGAAAAATGGTCAAAAATTGTCAAAAACTGTCAAAAACTGTCAAAATTTTGAGGAAATGGTTAATAATTGCAAAATATTCCCAAAAATTGACAAAAATTTGGAAAAATGGTCAATAAATGTCAAAAATTGCCAACATTTTTGAAAAATGGTCAAAAATTGTCAAAATTTCGAAAAAATGATCAACAATTATAAAAAACTGTCAAAAATGGTCAATAATTATTAAAAATTGTCAAAATTTTTGAAAAATGGTCAAAATTTTTGAAAAATTGTCAGAACCTGTCAAAAATGCTCAAAAATGGTCAATAATTGTTAAAATTTGGAAAAATGGTCAAAATTTTTGAAAAATTGTCAAAAATGTTCAATAATTGTCAAAACTGTCAAAATTGGTCAATAATTGTCAAAAATGATCAATAATTGTTAAAATTTGAAAAAATTGTCAAAATTTTGAAAAAATGGTCAATAATTTCCAAATATGTTAAAATTTTTGAAAAATTGTCAAGGTCAATAATTGTCAAAGACGGTCAATAATTGTCAAAAATTGTCAAACTTTTTGAAAAATGGTGAAAAATTCACGAAAAATGGTCATTCTATTTTGCATAAGAAGCGAGCTTCTGTCGGCGGTCCGACGACCGCTCACCTTTTTTTCTATTATATACCACAACAAATGACATTTCCTTTTCTAAAAAGACATTGCTAGGAACTTTTGAACTACTCACCACAATTTAATCGAAGATGAGTATACTGAATAGTTCAACAATACTTTTAAAAATGAACGTGGATCAATTTTGATCTGTAGATCACCTGAACTTTGGATCATCAGACTTTAGCACAACGCCATAAAATCACATTTAGTATCTGTATTTTGCGTTTGGCAGTAGGAGTGTGTCTCAACACTATATGCTTGATATTCGAAATTCGCCAACCTGGTGACTGAATACGTCATATGAAGGACAAAATATGGATTGGAAACAGTATAAACGTCGACTATATGCAACATTCTCCCACCTTGAGCTGATGGAACTGAGTTGAAAAGCCTAATCCACTACATTTCCAGTCTATGGATATAGGTTTGACTTTCTACCATATCTTGTGGTAATCGGAAGTGTATCCCAGAATCCTCTTCATGACTATCTTCTACTTGATTTTCAGTTTTCTTCAACATAAGCAATAGGCCAATCTAATCCTTTTAAAATTGTCTGACCCTATCGAAACAATATCTTCAACATTAATCACTCTTGTCAAGTTGAAGTTTTTTTTTTAAATTTTGATAAAGTTTTTTTGATATTTTTGATAAAGGTGAATTGTATTGAGATTTTTGAAAATTCTTGTTATTTATTGGTACTTTTACTGTTTCCAATCCATATTTATTCTTCATACGACGTATTCAGTCACCAGGTAGGTGAATTTCGAATATCTAACACATAGTGTCCTGAAACACTACTGCCAAACGCGAAATACATATACTTTTTAATCAAAATCAATCAAAATTTAATGATCAACATGTATGTTATATTTTTGTTGTGGCATTTGTTAACTGGTTTTATTTGTTAATTTTTTGTGTAGGTATCTTATTTCATTGTATGTTTATAAAAAAATATCAAAAGTTTGGCTATATCAACTCACAATAAAAAGATTTTTTATAGATATAAAATACGTCTATCACACGACGAACTCGTGCATAAAAATTATCGTTCCAGCTCCAATCGAAATATCTGATAAGCTACTGACAATTAAATCAATAGCTTACAAATTTTATCAACTAATTCCGTGCCACCACACAGCGATAAGTGTAAATTTCATCCTCGCCGGTGTTTTTTTCCATCCCGTAAATTAAATTTTCCATTATGTCACAAAACAGATTTCTCTATTGAAAAGAGGGTTTGCATTTGTCGTGTATGGTTACGTCGCGTTATATGTGACAATGACAAGTTGGACGGTGGAGATCCCCATCGGACCACTTCAACAAATACGTCGGAGCAAGGCAAATGCTTCCAATTGTTATTTATACTTATTTACGTTTCGTCGGTTTTCGGGCAAACAGTTGGGATTTTATCGATTTCAGTTTTATGCCAAAAAGGGGTCACAATCGGTTTATCTTTTTAATGATTCGTTCGTTAATTAGAGGTATTTAATATGTCACGACGTTTTTTTGTCCAGCACAGATTTACCTATCTAAAATGACACGCAAAGGAAAGCTAACCTATGATTCAACATTATTTTTTGTCGAACAAATAGTAATTATATGATAATTGACAATTGCAATAATTCTATGATAATTGGTATAGTGATGAATAGTCATCCACACAAGTTGTTGTCAATCAAATTATTAATATTATCGATGCAGATCAACATAAGTAATATTATATAGGTATATAAAAAATTCTGCAAACCATATTTTTCCATTTATTCAGTGAATAGACAAGCCTCTAATCAATTCATTGCTTGCACTTGCGGGAAAATTAAAGGGTAGTTTTATCTTAGTGGCGTACCACCGTAACTAGGAGTACAAAAATAATATAACAGCAAAATGAACCAAACTCTCCGCAGAAAAAATTGGCGTAAATACCAAAAAATAGTAGCAAAAGCAAAAAAGTAACAAACCATTCACATCGCTCTTCACTATTTCTGCCCTGGTGTTGGTTAGCAAGAAATGATCAAATTAACAGGACTTTTCTATGCCAACCTTATTTGCAGTTGGACTCTGAACAGCATTTAAAATTAATCGAAACCTTAAGAGAAAAGCACCAGATCAAGTAAATTTTCGTAGTTCTTGTTCAAACATACTCACATCATAACGATAAAAATAATAATTATTATAACTGTAACTTTTATATAAATAAATAAGTTATTTTTTTGTTTATGCTCCATTGTTCAATAAGAGTTCTCTGATTTTATTGTTTTTTGTCTTTTTCTCGTGAAATAGTCATGTCGAGTACCACTCCAGAAAAAATTGTGTAGGGAAAATTGTTCTCAAGGTTTTATTCAAGTTCGTTGCTTTTCGGCAATTTCGCTCATGAAATTTTTGATAAAATAACTCGCCTCACAAATTGCTGCAATCTTTCTTCATACCTTTCGAAAATGTTGCCGACAAAATTTTTTTCTTGTGATATTATAGATGAAAACTTCTCTTGTCGCATTGAGCGATTTTTGGGCATAGAGCCATAGGCTGGGAATATCCGACTGAACTCCGGTGAGAGAGAAAGAGAGAGACGATCAGAGGTTTTCCTATCTTTGTCTGTGTCTATAGCATGCGCGTCATTAGAGAAAGGCAGCCTGAACCTCTGACTTTTTATCTCTTTTTTACATACTGACTGGCTGCGAGCTGGCTTGTTGCCTCTATTTGTAGTAGGTATCTCTATGTTTTTGAGTGGTGACATAACTTTAAGATTCGCGTAACCGACATGCTACATATGCGTACGATACAGTCTTATAAGGGGTTAATTTTTGTGTGAAAATGTTCTTCCATGACAGGCATACTATACCATTTTTGAAGTTAATTTATTTGTAAAAATTTCGATTTACCAGTGGCGTACGATAAAATTTTCGACATGAGTAAATAAAAAAAGTGTTCAGGAAACCACCGAGTCAAACCACAATATTCTACTTATACTAAACTAGATTCTTGAGCTTCAACTGGAAAAGTTATGTCAATCCATCCCCAAACTGAATCACAAATGTAATACCTAATTTATGATTTCGTATACCTAATAAAATTGTGGTGTGAGAAAATATAGTGGGCTCGTATTACAGTAATATACTTTGATCCTGAAAATTTTCTCTTTAAATTCCACAATAGAAATAATTTTCCGAGTTCAATTTTTTTTTATTTGATGAAACTTATTTCAAATCCTCTCAAAAGTCATTTATAAATTTTTTGGTAAACAAAATATTTATTCTTAGTGTCTCTGCTTTCCAATAAGCGAAATTGATCATTGAACATTCCTTGCCACGCCACCTTGACGGGTGAATAAGCAGTATACTTCGAGTGTCACCATTTATACTTTGCTGATTTACTCGGAAGAGTGCTGGATGATGTACGTCAGGTTATTATATACAAAAGATATAATGGAGGGCAAAAAGTACAACACATCCGCTCAGGTATTGACAGGTGATGCTGACAAATTATTCTCCGTATTTTAGGATATTTATAGTTCGAAAATGTGGCTTGCTGTAAAAAGGCACAAGTCTGGTACAGAGTGCAAATGGAAAAGCGGAAAAAGTATTAGAAATTGAGATTAAAAATAAAGAAATGGAGGACATATACAGTATAAAACAAGTAGACTAGGTGATATGAGTGCCATAGTTGGAAAAATTATTTGAATTTTATTTTCGAAACAATCTTCAAACCCCGATTGTTTTTTTGTGCTTATTATTTTTTCTTTATTCCAAATTTTTCATTATCAAATTATTTCAAATACATTAAAGTGATTTTTCGAAGGACGTATAAAATATAAACGTGAGTTTCAGGTTCAGAATATTTCAAATAATTGACCCGAAGATCATAAGTTTTGTACTGATTTGAAATTCTTCTCACACGAGCAAAACGGATCCATAGAAAGACAGAAAGTGATTGGATACGGAAAAAGAGCATCCTCTGAATTTAAAAATACTAAATGTATCAGTAATATTTACACATTTTGCTTTGCCATACAATATTTCGGAAACAAATTTGTATTCTTTTTGAAATTTTCGTTGCTTTTGATGTACGTGGAATGGTCAGTATTTCAATCAAGTAACTTGGAAATTATAGTGGAATTCACATTCAGATTGCAGCGGTAGAGAAATATAGCAATGCTTTTTATATGGGAGAATAACTAGCAAACTTGCGAAAGTTTTTTATCGTTCGACTCCTATAAAATAGAATTATTGTGAGAAATATTTGTAAAATTTTGAATAGAAAAATATTGTACTTTTTAATCCCTTTTCATGTCACCATAGTGTTTTTTTTTCACAATTGCACATATTGAAGATTAATTGGGAATTGAGTAAATAAAATTTCCAATCCCCGTTCATCGCAGACGTTTGTGTCATATCGAGATCAAAATGGACGCAAGTAGCCATAGTAAATTGAATTTACTGTTTGAACCCATAGTAAAATTCAAAAACGGTGAATTGTTATATTCCAAATGTAAGCAGTTAGTGTTAAATGGTAATCTCCTCCGTCCACTGCTGTGTCTCTTAACCAAATTATCAATGTGCCTGTCATTCCATCTTCCACCACCACTTCTAAGCGACAGAATAAGAAGCATTCTCAGATTTCATCAAGCACACCAATAAAAATACAACTGGAGGGAAAACAGAAAAAAAAAGAGAGGAAAGCTAAAAAAGAAAAAACAACCATACAAAAAAAGCCACAAGTCAAGGGTAAAGGAAATTTGACGAAGGCTTTACAAGGAAATGAAAACGAAGAGGAGTTTAACTGTATAATCTGGAACGAAAAATATTGTTACGCGAGCTACTGCAATAATATTCTCACTTAGTGCCCCCAGTGAAATCCCCGTATGAGACGACTATGGCTCCTCCGCCCAAACTTCGAGAAACATCCAGAACACCCGGGTGCATCCGCCAGAATATCCAATGCGCCCGCGAGAACGCCGAGATACTTCTAGAATTACGGCGCACGAGTATAAATAGGCCACAAGCATCGCTGCAGTCAGTTAGTCAATCAGTCAGTGTTGATACCGAAGGAAAGTAATCGCGCATCGATAAAGTGTTTATTAAGTGACTCTCATATAAATTATAATTAGTGTGTTTAGTGTATTACATAAATTATTAAATAAGGACTGAATTACATATAAATCTGTAAATATAAATTAATTGTAAATATAAATTAGAATAAACGTTACATTGGTGTCAGATGTGGGGTTAAAAAAAAATAAATAAATAAATATACAGGAAGATGGCGAAGAAACTTTGTGAATTAAAAGTTTCAGAGCTTCGAAGAGAGTTGGAGGATTACGAACTGGACACAAGTGGGGTCAAGTCAGTGTTAGTGGAACGACTAAAAATAGCTATGATTAACAATGGATTGGACCCGGAAACGTTCGAATTCACCGACGAAGCGTCCGCCTCTATAACCTCTTCCATACAAAAACTTTCGGCGGACATGGAAAACAAAATGTCGGACATGGAAAACAAAATGTCGGACATGGAAAATAAAATTTCGACGGATATAAAAAACGAAATTTCATCCATGGAAAACAAAATGTCGGACGTGGAAAATAAAATTTCGACGGATATAAAAAACGAAATTTCAGCCATGGAAAGTAAACTCTCGGCGGACATGGAAAACAAATTGTCGGACGTGGAAAATAAAATTTCATCCATGGAAAGTAAACTTTCGGCGGACATAGAAAATAAAATGACAGACATGAAAAATGAAATGACATCCATGAAGACTGATATTTCTGCCGTGGAAGAAAAGATTAAAAGTATGGAGCAAGAAATGAAACAAAAAATCAAAGAAATCGAAAGGAAGACTAGTAATAAACCGGATAAGACAACTAGGCAAACCCCGAATAACGACGAACTGGCAGAGAAAGTAGAGTTGAAACCGAAAATGGAAAACGATATTAACAGCCGAGTGAAACTGCCAACATTCGATGGTAAAACGTCATGGCCGAACTATCTTAAGCAATTCGAGGCGGCATCAAAGGCAAACAACTGGAGTGAGAAGGAAAAAGCGTTAAATTTAACTCTTGCCCTTAGAGGAGACGCTATGGATATCCTCCAGACCATTCCAGTGGAAGAGGCCGAAGATTTTGAACAACTCAAAAAGCGATTGAATATGAGATATGGCCTGGAACACCTGGAGCATCTGTACCAGTCGCAGCTGAAAAACCGCAAACAAAAACGCGACGAAACTCTGCAAGAATTCGAAGCAGACATTGCGAGGTTGGTGCGGTTTGCCTATCCATCGGCACCGGAGAATGTCATGGAATGTTTAGGGGTACAGACATTCATCGACGGAGTTCGTGACCATGAAATGCAGAGAACTCTACGCTTGGCTCGGCATAAGACACTGGTCGACGTACTCTCTGCAGCCTTGGAGTACGAAGCAGCTACACAGGCTTCCGGAGTATACGGCAAGGTGAGGGCTGTAGCAGACGAAGAAGTTGAGAACAAGCTCGACCAGATTGTCAACATGATGAAAAGCATCTCAAATGGAAAACTGAAAGCTGTGAGATGCTGGAATTGTGGAGAAATGGGACATGTACGCAGTTCGTGCAAGCGACCGAGAACTGCTACAAACGAAGACGCCCAGCAGGAAAACTAGGAAGGGTCGACCTTCAGAGGGCAGCTTCGACCCGAAGACCTTCCAAAGACCCTCTCATCCTAATAGCCTCTCTGAAATGTCGCGATGATAGTGTATACGTGGATGGTGAAGTTAATGGAAGGAAGTATACACTATTGGTGGACACTGGAGCAACGAGGACTATTATTCGCCTCGAGACTGTCAAAACCCGGAAAATACTTTTACCGACGAGACTGCGACTCAGGACTGCCACAGGTGAAAGCACCAATGTCCATGGAGAACTACCGGTGCAATTGGGAATTGGCGCAGAGAAGTTCACCCACACTGTCGTTGTCGCCGATATCGAAGAGGACATAATACTCGGAATGGACGTTATGAACCTACACGACTTCCAGCTAGATTTCAAGAACCGAGTGATTAGAGTAGGTTCTGAGGTTCCTTCACCCACACGAGGATAAGACTGTTCAGGTAGCCGTACAGGAGGATACAGTTGTACCCGCAAGGAGTGAATTTTTCACTGTGGCAAGGCTACAAGGAACCGTCGAAGAAGGAACACCGGTCATGATGGAACCATGGAATCACGATGAAGAGGTTGGTCGAGGAATCTTGGTTGGAAAAGGGTTAGTCATGACTGCCGAAGAAATACCTGTACGCATTATAAATGTAAATGACCATCCAATAACCATGAAGAAGGATACCAAAATTGGAACTTGCGTACCAGTGGCGTCGATAATCCATCAAACAACAACCTCCAATGATGCCAACAATAAATTTGAACAAATCATAGCAGTGGCTGGACAATCCCTTAGCCTTCAAGAGAAGAAAAAAATCAGAGAACTCTTGCTACAATACCGATCTCTTTTTGTACCAAAAGGAGGAAAGACAGGAAGAACATCTGCTGTCAAACACAAAATTGACACCGGCGACGCTAAACCGATAAGACAATCGGCTCGACGGCTACCACAGGCCAAAAGAGAGGAAGCGGAGAGAATTGTTCGCGAGATGGAAAAGGACAAGGTAATAGAACCTTCTACCAGCCCTTGGGTCTCTCCGGTAGTTCTGGTAAAGAAGAAGGATGGAATCACGAGGTTTTGCGTGGACTACCGGCAGTTGAACAATGTTACAAAGAAAGATAGCTATCCTCTGCCGAGAATCGACGACACTCTGGATACGCTGGCCGTTAGCAAATTGTTTTCTACCTTGGACCTGAAGTCTGGATATTGGCAGGTAGAAATGGATCCAGCCGATAAAGAAAAGACAGCGTTTACCACCGGATCTGGACTATGGCATTTCACCGTTATGCCATTTGGGCTGTGCAATGCCCCCGCAACGTTCGAAAGACTGATGGAAAACGTATTGCGAGGGTTGTCCTGGAAGACATGCTCAGTGTACCTTGATGACATCATAGTCTTGGGAAGGACATTCGAAGAACACCAAAGGAATTTGGAAGGTGTCTTCAAAAGGTTGCAAGCTGCCCAACTGATGCTCAACCCCAAGAAATGTCAACTATTTCAAAACAAAGTCAATTACCTAGGCCATGTAGTCAGCAAGGATGGTGTAGCTGTAGACGAAGAAAAAGCTGCTGCCGTACGAAAGTGGCCAAGACCCACCGACAAGCACCAAGTTAGAAGCTTCCTTGGACTCTGTACATACTACAGGCGATTTATAAAGAAGTTTGCAGATATCGCTAAGCCCTTGACACGACTTACAGAGGAAGCAAGGGAGTTTCGCTGGGACGAAGATTGCCAAACTTCGTTCGAAACCTTGAAGAAGCACTTGACTACTGCACCTATACTCGGCTATCCACTACCAGAGGGAGAATTCATATTAGATACTGATGCTAGCAATGTTGGAATTGGAGGAGTGCTATCACAGGTTCAAGGAGGACAAGAGAAAGTTCTGGGATATTTTAGTAAAGTCCTTTCCAAACCAGAACAAAACTACTGCGTCACAAGAAGAGAGCTCCTAGCAGTAGTGAAGTCCGTGGAGCACTTCTATCAGTATCTGTATGGGAAGAAATTTGTGATCAGAACCGATCATGCAGCACTTAAGTGGCTTATGCAATTCAAGAACCCTGAAGGTCAAATCGCTAGATGGATCGAGCGGCTCCAAGAATATGATTTCACTATTGAGCATAGAGCCGGAATAAGCCACAGAAATGCAGACTCCCCCTCTAGAAGACCATGCCCTGCAGAGTGCTCTCACTGCAGCAAAACAGAAGCTAAGGAAGCTGCGATTCGAAGAACCACGGTGACCACCGACGAATGGACACCAGAAAAGTTGGAAGAGGAACAAGAGAACGATCCTGACTTGAAGAAAATCCGACATTGGAAAAAGGAGAACTGTCGACCTAGTTGGCAGGAGATTTCAAGGTACTCGCCAACGATGAAATCGTATTGGGCCCAGTGGGACTCGCTGGTTTTGGAAAATGGTTTGCTACAGCGAGTAATCGAGAACGATGAGGGTTCCGAAAGTAGAAGACAGTTGGTGATTCCAAGAACAAGGATAGCAGCAGTACTGCGGAAATTACACGACAGTCCGTCAGGAGGACATCTAGGTGTGAAGAAGACCCTCCAGAAAGTGCGAGAACGGTTTTATTGGATGCACAGTTCCGAAGATGTGAAGGACTGGTGTAAGAAGTGCACTACCTGTGCTACGACCAATGGACCGCACGGGAGAAGAAAGGCTCCTATGAAACAGTACAATGTCGGAAGCCCTTTTGAACGCATTGCCCTGGACATTGCCGGACCGTTTCCACCGACAGCAAATGGCAGCAGGTACATTTTGGTGGTGATGGATTACTTCACAAAATGGGTAGAAGCGTATGCCATTCCAAACCAAGAAGCCGCAACGGTTGCCGACGTGCTCGTGAATGAGTTCATTTGCCGATATGGAGTGCCCCTGGAAATACACAGCGACCAGGGCAGAAACTTCGAAAGCCAGCTGTTCCAGGAAGTTTGTGAAAAGCTCGGCATGAAGGAAACGAGAACTACGGCTTTGCACCCACAATCGGACGGGATGGTAGAGCGAATGAACAGAACTCTTGGCAAATACCTGTCTAAAGTAGTATCTAACCATCAGCGAGATTGGGACCAATATCTCTCGCTATTCGCGATGGCCTACAGATCCGCCATCAATGAGTCTACCGGCCAAACACCAGCAAGAGTTCTGTTCGGACGCGAAATGAGATTACCCTGCGACCTCGAATTTGGATGCCGACCCGGAGGAGACATAGCTGGTGAAGATTACGTGACCCAGCTGAGAGAAAGAATGGACGACGTACACGAGCTGGTTCGATCGAACCTCCAGATCGCTAGCGATAGGATGAAGAAAAGGTACGATACGCAAGCTACGGAAGGAGGTTTCCACGAAGGAGACAAAGTCTGGCTGCATAACCCAAGAAGACAGGGTTTTTCTCCAAAGTTGCAGAAAGCTTGGGACGGCCCGTACCTCGTAAAGAAAAGAATCAACGATGTCATCTATCGTATCAGCAAGATCCCAAATGGAAAGCCAAAGGTGGTACACCGTAACCGATTAGCGCCATTCGAGGGTGACCACGATGAGGAAGTAAACCAGCTTCAGGAAGTAGCCGATCCTGCTTTTGTAGAGTTCATGGGTGCTTATGGTGGTACCGGAAAAGCAAGATTCGGCGTCACCACTGAGAGACGACAAGACCTGCTTACCGTTCCGGAGGAATACTCACTGGCAATAAACATCCCTGCCAGCGTAACCGATGCGCGCGGACTGGCATCTCTGTTTATTAAGAAGAGTGGCGCACGACCAGTTACCAGTACCAGGTAAAGCTCTGAAGCTGCAAAATGGCTCCCGCTACAATTTCCACCTAGTGACGAGGAACACCTTCGACGAAAGACCAACGTACGAGGATGTCTGGGAAGCATTTCGAAGCCTGAGAGAGCATGTGCTTGAATTGAACGTGTACAGGCTAGCCATGCCCAAGATTGAATGTAGGTATTTAGATTGGCGAATAATCCGTAACATGGTAGAAGTAATCTTCCGAGACACCGAAGTGCAGGTACTGGTTTGCGGCCATGCTCGGGAGACACAGCCAACAGAGAAGACGGTCGCATGTTACTTCCATACAACTGGAAAATGCAACAAGGGGACCAGTTGCCGATACAGTCATCTCGTTCCAGTTTCCTAGCTAGTTCCAGGAGGAACTGTCTCTTAAGGAGGGGGCAATGTTACGCGAGCTACTGCAATAATATTCTCACTTAGTGCCCCCAGTGAAATCCCCGTATGAGACGACTATGGCTCCTCCGCCCAAACTTCGAGAAATATCCAGAACACCCGGGTGCATCCGCCAGAATATCCAATGCGCCCGCGAGAACGCCGAGATACTTCTAGAATTACGGCGCACGAGTATAAATAGGCCACAAGCATCGCTGCAGTCAGTTAGTCAATCAGTCAGTGTTGATACCGAAGGAAAGTAATCGCGCATCGATAAAGTGTTTATTAAGTGACTCTCATATAAATTATAATTAGTGTGTTTAGTGTATTACATAAATTATCAAATAAGGACTGAATTACATATAAATCTGTAAATATAAATTAATTGTAAATATAAATTAGAATAAACGTTACAATATGAATCCCCACCAAAAGAAGATTGCATCATGTGCGCCATTTGTAAACTCATGAAGAATGTTCCTCTGGCGAGACAACTAAAGGTTACGTATGTGACATGAGCCACACAAAGAAAATGTAGTTATAAGTTAGTATTGTTAGTATGTAGTTAGTTATATTAGTTCCTTATTCCCCCGCGGGAAAAATGAAAGGCAATTTTTTTGTTTTCGTTCGTATTTCTAATAAAATGTTGATTTTCAAGAATTATTTTATCAATTATAATAAGATAGGCAAGTAAAGGTTATGTTGTAATAAAAATGAATTAGGTCCGTGACTTTTTTCTATTATTTTTGAGCGTTTGAATTAAAGCTTTCCCAATTCCCCCACTTTCCTCTATATTGGGATGACATTCTCTGAGAACTAAGATATATTGTGCCCCCTTTCTTCTACTCCGTTCCTGACCTTTAGACCTATTTCCTGGAGGAATTTCAGGATATCTGCAGGCTTTACTTTAAGTAAGTGTCCCTCTTCTATCCAGTAGTCTCCTAGGTGTTGCCTCTAGGATGCTGATGTTGTTCTCGCCTAGTTCATTGAGTTTGCATTGGCATTCCCATACCATTTTGTAACTGATTACATGAGAACTCAGTGCTCTAACGACTGCTTGACTATCCGACATGATAATAATCCTTTGCCTTCTATATATTTTATCAATATTGAACTGCCCACACTTTCATATGGCGTGAAGTTCCGCTTGAAAGATACTTGGGGTTTTCCCAAGATTTCGGAATGTTTGGTTTCTGCCTTACACTCCTATCCCAGTTCCTTCTATTGCTTTTGAGCCGTCTGTTAAGCGATGACTCGGCAGATGAACGAGTTCACCATTTAAGATCAGTATCGAAATTAATTGAAAATAGAGATTCTGGTATTCTCTTAGACCATTTTTATTATTTAATATTGAGAAATGTTCACGAAAGTGTAATGTATGTACCTAATTAAACTTGTAAATGTAAGTAATATGATTAAATAGCTGTTATTAACTGAAAAATCACCTTAATTATAAAAGTGTTATAGAAATTATGACCGTTTATTCGATTTACGAATATTCTAAATATCTTAATCTAGCCAGATCATTACCTATTGGTGGCCAAAATTAAAATGAAGACAATAAACAGATATGTTAAAAGAATTTTTAATATAAGGAAATCTAATAAAGTAATACAGGTTTATTAGTCTAGTCGAGAAGTGAGTTTCCTGCGAAAAATAGTTCGCATAATCTTAAAAATATTGGGTTGGTTTATTGGATTTAGAATTGAATTCTGAGAAAGGAGTATTTTTGAATTTTTTTGCCATTAAAAATTTCAATTGTTATTAACTAAAAACGAAGAGAAAAAAAGACGGTCTCCGTTTTTTAGCAATAACTATGAAACTATTAGAGATAGCGTCAATATTAAAAAAGATCCTAAAAGAGGAGAAGATTTCACAAAAAAATGTCTGGATCCCCGGAGTTGCAGCTCCATTATTTATAATTTTTATTTTACGTTGAAAATAGGGTTCCGCGCGGCCGTTGTGGAGCCGTCGCGTCGCCACCGAGCAAAGTAAGACGTAAGAAAATAATTTTTTTATAATATTTAATATAAATTTAAAAATCTGAAAAAACTATAGTCTTATCTAGACACTTGAAGGAATATAACCCCGATATAAGAAAAAATTTAAGTTGATTTTTGTTAAAGTTATTCAATTGATAACTAACTAATTTTTTATGTACTTTAGCTAACATAAAATCTGTTATTAAAGTCTAAATAATGTACCTAAACTTTTTTTTCCTCTGGTAGCCTATTCTTATTCACACAATCAACAAGATTCCGCAGTAAAAATTTGTATGTTTTGTAATCTTGTAATAATTTAAGCAATTACAAATAACAATTAAACAAATAAAATGAAAAATTTCAAAAAACTATTTTTAAATATTCTATTAATACCTTAACAAAACTGTCTTGAATAACAAAAGCCGTAACTTCGATAATAAAAAAGATATAAGCATTTAAAGTTGCAAAGAATTCATTTCTTTATAAACAAATGCTTATAAAAATAGAACCGTTCTAGATAATGAGCCGGTAAAAAGTAAATTAAACAGATCAGTTAATTATCTAAAAGATCGACCTGAATGTCTAAGACCGTATCATCAATAGTTAAGAAGTTATAGCAATTTATAAGTTAATAAAATCGGTGACCGCTTGAACTTTGAAGTGGTGAAATATTAAAAAATGCAATAAAAAATAGAAACATTTTTTTTTTCATTACTTTGATGCACATTGCTGTATTTATAATTTTTCAAAGCAACGGAAAAAAATAGGTCAGAATTTGTTTATAACAAATTGTTTATAAAATAAACAATGAAAATGTCAATAAAATTGTTTTTTCATATAATTCTGTTTAAAATAACAAATTATGATTAAAAAAAAAACGATTCCTTAATTAATAATTCAAAGGTCGGATAAATGGAAAAAGATATTATAAACAACTAAAACATTATTTTGAGAAAAAAATTTTTTTTTAAATCATTATGTCACCGTGACAATATAATGGCGAAAAAAATTTGGAAAATATTAAAGTTGCCTATTTGTTCATAAACAAATGACATAAAAATGTTTTCAGGTAAGCTGCTAAATACAAATTAATGGATACAAAAACAGTTAAATACATACATTTTGTAAAAAAAATTTTTTTAAACATTTTCCGGATTTATCATTTTTTTCATTATAAACAAATAAAAAAACTTTAGTGAATTTTTACTGCGGAATCTTGATTGTGTAAATAAGAATAGGCTACCAGGGGAAAAAATTTTAGGTACATTATTTAGACTTTAATCACAGATTTTATGTTAGCTAAAGTACATAAGTTAACAATTGAATAACTTTAACAAAAATCAACTTAAAATTTTTCTTATATCGGGGTTATACTCCTCCAAGTGTCTAGATGAGACTATAATTTTTTCAGATTTTTAAATTTATATTAAATATTATAAAAAAAATTTTTTCTTACGTCTTACTTTGCTCGGTGGCGACGCGACGGCTCCACAACGGCCGCGCGGAACCCTATTTTCAACGTAAAATTAAAATCATAAATAATGGAGCTACAACTCCGGGGATCCAGATTTTTTTTTGTGAAATTTTCTCCTCTTTTAGGATCTTTTTTAATATTGACGCTATCTTTAATAGTTTCATAGTTATTGAAAAAAAACGGAGACCATCTTTTTTTCTCTTCGTTTTTTGTTAATAACAATTGAAATTTTTAATGGCAGAAAAATTCAAAAATACTCCTTTCTCAGAATTTAATTCTGAATCCAATAAACCAAACCCCATATTTTTAAGATTATGCGAACTATATTTCGCAGGAAACTCACTTCTCGACTATAGCCCGTTCAGTACAAAAACCGTTGCACGTCATCAAAGTGTCGAAAAAGAGACGTTCGTTTATATCATGTCATTCGATTGCTGCTGACAATCCTCTGTCAATCACTATGTTAAGCCTCTCTAAACTCAATAAATATTGAAATTTGTAGGTCGCATTGTATTAAAGAATATAAATATATGTTTAAAGAAAGGTTTCGTAATTAATTTCATATCAAATACAGCTCGTAGGTTAATTAAATATTAAACTCAAACTAACGTCAATCTTAATAAAAACTTTTTATGTTGGCAAAAATGCGCGCTGTTGCTGCGATTAAAATGGTTTATTTCAGGTTCAGTTGACGTCTTGACATTTTTGGGGTTATGTTGTGACAAAAACTGCAAAGAACTGTGAGTAATTTTTCACAAGTAGTAATGAGTTATCAAAGTTAAAGTCACATCCAAAAAAACGTATAAATGAAACTTAATAATACTGCAATCGTTGATGCATTTACTCCTGATACTATTTACAGCGTTTATGAAGCAAGTATGTATAAGTTCAATATTATACCCAATCAACTGTATTTATTATATTCTGTTACATTATTCTTAATACTTGGCAATTATACATGGACATTTTTTTATAGATAATCATGTCACTTTAGGAATGTTACTGCAGTAATTGGAAGAAGAACAATAATTATTAAATGTAGAATGTTCCTGAGTAGTTTACTAAAATATGATACATCCACAAAGAGGACTTATGGAACTTTCAACAAAAATAAACCACTGTACCTATAAATTTGTTTTTATTAATGAATCCTGAATTTTACAAAATGGTGCTGTAGGCTGTTCATGTCAAAAGGTATGTTACAATGATAATGTAAAATTTTAGAATGCAAAATTGTTTTTATTCTAGATATTTTGTATTACATGCTGAGAATGAAAATGGTTATATTGATGGAGCAGAAAGTATATTTTTATATGAATCTCAGTTGAGTTATTATCATGGGAAAATGAATGAAGAACATGTTTTTAAATGGTTTGAAAACTAATTACTTACTATTGAATCTTTCTGAACCTTCAATAAATTATGGACAATGCTTTTCGATAATATTAGGTTAATGACACAATATAGAATTCAATCAACAAATGTTGAAGCTGAGCTTATTTATATTACAGCCTAGTAAGTAGATACAAACTGTATTTGAACAGTGATATAGCAAATTATATGTTAGAATTCAGAAGACTACACAACTAGTTTAATACATTCAAAATTCTTACTTCAAATTATACCTAATAGACAATCAATGCTGTTTTACTTTCATTTTTACAAAAATAATAATATAGGTATATTTGAAAAGAATTGGTTATTTGAATACTGCCCTTTCAATAAATGTTTTTTTCAGAAACAAACCCCCCAACAAA
Source organism: Lochmaea crataegi (assembly GCA_947563755.1). NCBI lineage: Eukaryota > Metazoa > Arthropoda > Insecta > Coleoptera > Chrysomelidae > Lochmaea > Lochmaea crataegi. The sequence continues at coordinate 43,362,965 of OX387424.1, forward strand.
ATACATTGTGGATATGATAGAACAGTATAGTCACAAAGTATTACCTACCATCTTTTTAAAAATCCTATTGAGTTAATACTGGCTACTGCCAAGCAAGCCGATAGATGCATTCCAGAAGTTGCGGGTTGGAATTGGTTTGTCCGTGAACCTCTCAAATTTGAAAGATTTCTATTTGACAATTATTCTTCTACCTTATTTAAAAAAATAGTATTACAAACTTTTCGGTGTAGTAACTAATTTATAAATTTGCAATGTTTCTTTTTAATAAAACAATTCCATAAAAATTGGGGTGGCATTATTTATTATTTTATTTTAATCATGATATTCAAAATAAGTAATTCAGGCAGCATTTTCTAAAGGTACATGTGCATATCACAAAGTTTTATAAAAACTACAAAGAATTAATTTAATAGTTTTTATTGAATTGAAAGGTCTCATTCGATCAATCATTTATTAGCAATACTTTCAGTTGCGGTAGATGCTGGAGAGCTAAAACAAAATGGTAAATATAAATTTGGATTGATTAGAAGATGAAGGAGTGATAAGTAATTCACCAATATACTGATAATTATAATATGTACTTCACTCGGAGAATAGAATGGATTTGCTCTCCTTTTCTGAGCAGTGGTGGTGCTTGCTGCACAATTTTCTTTTGCTATGATCAATGATCATATATCTCAGGGTAATTTTCCTTGTTGAGAATGACCTACACACTAAAGCTTCACATCCCGGCTTTTCTAAAAAAAATTTAGGATTTATTTCAACAAAATATAAAATAAAATTGCCTACCTTTAAAAAGGAGGTAGATCCAGGTTATCAGAACTTTTTTATATATAATTTGTCTGTAAACCTTACATCAATCTTTCATATTGTAGTGACAACATTTTAGAAGCCAACGTACTTAGGTAATTGTAACCTAAAAATTATATTAGAGAATATTTTTTCCTTGATACTATTTATACATACATGCATTTTAAATACTAGAATAGTTCCATAACTTCTAACTTATTAAGTGTGTGGTATAAACATACAAATAAAAGTGTTAACTATTCCATACATACCTTTTTAGTGCTAAAAATAATTCCATAGTTTTTAAAATAAGAATTTCTTAGTGCTGTACGGTTAACATACAAATTAAAATTTTATATGTAACATCTCTGTATGTAACTGAAATAAGTCGAAGTTTCTTTGCACGCAATAACCATCAATAACTAAACCTAACCTAGAATATTTGATTAACTTCATTTGACATATACTAGATTCTCATATTATTTCAAGGGCTTGGCAACATAGTACAGTTATGACAGATGTGACGTGCAACGGTTTTAATACTGAACGGGCTATAGACTATCTGAAAGAGAAATAGTTAAAAATTACACAGAACAAACAGAACTTAAAGCAACTGATATTTTCAACCCCATGGAAAGCAGAAACGTAGAAGAATTTTGGAATATAACCAAAAATATCAACAATTGTAGAAAAAAATAGGAAACCAACCAACTAGTGGACAAAGGATATACAAAAACAGGTAAAAATAAAAAAATCTTTGGAAAAGTTACTTAAAAACCGAAACAGAACTAAACAAACTAAAATACAAAGAACAAAGGAGAAAAGTAAAACGTATGGTACAAGAAGCAAAAAATCAAACCTGAGAAGATTTTGGTAGAAAAATGGAAGATGACCACCATGGAAACCAAAAGTTGTTCTAAAAAGCATAAGTCAAAAATAAGAATAACCAAATAAGTTCAGAAGATATAGGAATAATGCAGTGCTGGCAACAATACTTTCAAGAACTCTAGAACCAGCAAACCCATCAGAAAGTATCAACAGAGGTGAAAGGAACAGAAATAAAAATAGATAATGGACGAAATGAAAGCATAATAAAGCAGGCAATTAAAAAAACAAAAAGGGGAAAATCTAGAGGACATGATAAAATCACGCCAGAAATGATAATTTACGTAGGAAAACAAGGAAGTCAGCTACTATTAAAAATGCTTAATAAATATTGGAAAACCGCTCAGATGCCCAACGACAATGACAGAATATACTAATTATTACATTAAGTATTACATTATTGAGCGTGGTTTCCAAATTATAAGAGAGCATATTGGAAAATACATAAAGATCGTCAATAGATCTGGATAGTTCACAAAGCGGATTTAGGAAAGGGCACATTACCCAAGATTACATTTTTACGATAAAACACATGATGGAAAAAACACAAACAAAAGAGGTTTATATATCTTACTTGAAAAAGATTTTGACCAGTTTGGAGTATCCCAAAGATCAGTTCCAAAGAGTCTAACCATACGAATAAGGAGCCTGTACAACCACAATTACAGCTACGTCAGGAGACATAACCTTAAATCCGATACATTCAGAGTCAAATATGGACTTGGACAAAATTGAGTAATAAGTTCTCTATTGTTTATAATTGTAATGGACCACATTATTGAGGCATCGAAAACGTACACTAAAAATATACTTATAGGCTGACTGAGTGTGCGCTTGCAGATGATCTAATGATTTGTGCACCCAGCTAGGTGGAGAAAAATCTAAACGTATGGGAAAACGAACTGAAGAAGAAAAACTTGAAAATAAACATGCAGAAAACAAAAGTAATGACTACTGGATCAGATGATAAAGACATTAATGAGGATGCAATACATATCCTATATACTCTGCCATTGAATTCCCGTATAGTAACGACTATTGAAGGTTAATTAGTAATCAAAACCTGAAATTCTATGAAGGACAACTTAAGGGAGTTTGAGTACAGGAATGAATGGAGGAGGAAATAGAGAGAAGGTGGGAGGAGAATGAGGCCGCGCTAAAAGGAGCGATTGGGAATAGGAGAGATTGGATGGACGGGAAAATCGGAGAGGTGAACTACTTCTTGACACAGGTGCAAATTAGACTTGAGTACCTCCACAAGATTGGAAAAGAGAGACTGGAGTGTGCGAGAGGTGTGAAGTGGAGGATGATGTGGGGCATGTGTTTAGATGCCGGAGGAACGAGGAAGTGCTGAAGAAGTTGGAGAGGAAACTAGGGTAGGCGGTGTATTGGGAGAACATGGTGGAGATACTGTTGAGGAGGGAGGAGGAATGTTTAGATGTTGTAACGCTTTTAGTTCGGAGTCAGATTGTAACGACTGCTCAGGTAAAGAGCACCTCAGGCGTAGATTCTAGTTCAGAGCTAATAGTAATTCAAGGAGTATGTCTTACTGGTTCTCGGGTAACCCTAATTGAGTTTATGTTATGTTAAGTGAAGCGAAGATAAGTGGGCGCCACCCTGAATACTACTAGTTTTACGGTTTCACATTAACTTTATCAAACAATAAACCCTGGAATATTGGAAGGTGATAAAACGAACAACGTTATTAAATTTACAATGGTATAATTTAACAAAAATGTAAATAAGATTTGATAAAAAATATATATAAAAAAAATGATATCTGTTTTGATTTATGGACAATTTTTTTTACGATGTTGAGCTGGTAATGGTTGATGGAGAGATACTTTCCCTTTTCTCTTCTAGTTGCTTGGGATCTCCATGGTTGAGAGAATCACCATGTCTTCTTCTCGGAAACTTGTCGCAGGAAACTCTTGGGTTAATTCCCAGATTAACTATAAGGTTATATATAAAATAACCGGTTTCAGACAGAACAAAGTGCTCCACCGTTCCAGACAGAACAAAGTGCTCCACCGTTCCAGACAGAACAAAGTGCATTCACATGAATGCACTTTTTAAAGATGAGATATGATTTTGCTTCAATAGCACATGTTCACAGGAAAGAAGAACGAAACCTCTTTGCTCCTGTTTAAATACACGAAATCATATGAACGATAATAGACTTACGTCTCATATTCATGTCAAGCTCAGACGCTTTGACCAGGAAAAGAATTTAGATTTCAATAGTGAATTCCTTATTCACATTTAATTAAAATACAAAAAAAGAATTTAGAACGATGTCGAAGTGGGGACTAGCAGTGGATATTTTTACCACAGACGGAACTCGTTCAGCCCGTATTAAAACGTTGATTTCGACTCTTATCGACAGTAAATCTATTCAGCCTCGAAACATTTCTCGGTGTTGGGCATGAGAAATAACTGGCTATTCGCCGCCCATACGATACTTATTAATCGTTCCAAATTAACGTAACAAGGTGAAGGAAGTAGTAGAGTGGAGTAGTAGAGAACATTTCCAATGAGAATGTCAACCTGTCAAATTTACTTAAGAACTTATTTCAGTATATATTTTGAACTTTTATTGTATTTTTCTGTTGTCTCATAAATAATTATTTCAGTTCAACTCCTCTGTTTACTTTTTTAAATCTCATTTCACGCATCAAGGTGACATTTCAATTTCAGTTTATAAAAAAATATAGCTTCGTTATATTTTTCAGTAACAAAAACGACTATTTAAAGCCAACATCATTACAACGAAAAATTGCCAAGCGTAAAGGGCGAATCCGCAGCTACCGGCGTAAAAACAAATAGCTCATTCACCCACTATCTAGTCACGATTCTCTATATAGCGTATAATATTTTTTCAAGTAACAAACTGTGCTACTATGAAAACAAATTAAGCCCCTGTTGCATTTAGATTCACATTCCCAGTTTTGAATGAACGATAAATTTCAGTTGTTTCTTGTGTTTGACCAACAGTAATTAGATATATAATAGGGATCAAGTTTGTGGTTGGAAACTAAGCGGAGAATAGTGTAAATGCGAATTAGAGCCACTTCGATTGTTAGTTCACGGTTTGTTTAATAATATCTCGTTTCACAATCATAGGAAACATGAGGCATCAATCCGCTTTAAGTGGTTGATTTCCATATGCAGATATGCGTGGTATATCTGAGAGTATACAGGCTCACAAAGAGTATTCAATAATGGTAATTATTTGGCAATTTTGTAATTAGATGAATAATAATTGAACCAGAATACATTCTACGGTCAGTCTAGATTTTTTATTGGTTATTAAATAGCTTGTATCATGTAGTTATCAAGAATATCGTGCGACTTTAATTTGCGTTGGATATGTTAATGTTGTTCTTTGAAAAAACCGAAAAAAAAATTTCTCTCCAAGTTCTGACTGACTGGTTTATCTCTTTCCATTCTCCTTCCGTTTGTAAAACCAGTATATCAGATAGAAATTATGTTAAAATTACAGGAATTTGAAGGTTATGTAATAAGTCCTGAAATCTATAAGAAAAGGTAATTCAGAAAATATATATTGCTACATATGAAATAATCAAGGAGAGTAACTAACTGACGGAATAAAAATCAGATGGGAAGAATATTTTCAAGACCTATCTACAGAAAAAAACAGCTACAAAGTCACACAACAACAACAACAACAACAACAACAAATAAGAGATAAAGTACATGAAACTATGACAGAGACAATTGGGATTGGACATGGGACAACAAATAAAACTGGATGTACCTGATATTCAATTAATAATTGGAAATATTTCAACTGAGCTCAAAATATGAAGATTTGGCCCAAATCACTCGCTCTTCTAGACAAGCCATCTCGTGAAATGAAGAGCTAACATCGCTAAGGAAAGAAACGAGTCGCTTTTTCAACAATGCGAAAAAAACGGGTAAATGGGAAGTGTATAAAGCTAAACTAGGTACGTATAATACGAAAATAAAAGAATCCAAGGAGAAGTCCTGGAAAGAATTATGTGCGGACATTTAGTACTTATACTTCGAAGCAGCCATGCTCTAGGGTATATACCAATTGCACGGAGAGAATCAAAGGTGGTGTTTATTCCTAAACAAGGAAAAGAAACGCACACCCAGGCTAAATCCTACCGACCAATCAGTCTGACATCATTCATGGTGAAAAAGTCTTACAAATGTACTTACAAGAAGAAGCGCTTAAAAGCATCCCTCTTCATAGACTACAATGGACTTATCAAGCAGGGAAAGCAGGTGAAGCTGCCCTGCATAATTTGGTCTCAGGTCTCGGAAGGAGCCTGAATCATAAGGAAGCCTTTGCAGAATTTCTAGACATCGAAGGTGCAAAGTTAGTGAACCAATGTGCAGAAAATGTGAACTTGATGATGAAAAACCTACTCACATACTCTGCTTCTGCGAGAACTTACAAGTACTTAGACGTAAGCACTTTGGAGAGGAATTAATACAACCATTACAACTACTGAAAATACCTCTAGTTAAATTAGTGGTCTTTATAGAAGACATGAAGCTACTGGAATGGAAGTAGATAACGAGGGAAATGGTACTAGGATTCAGTTCAAGTGCCTGTGCTGATGAGCACATCCCAAATATAGGAATGTTTGAATGACCCAAATCACCTAGATAACATGTGTCTCCTGTCTGAGTTACTGGGTATTTTTTATTAAGAAATGTTTGCCAAGTAATTGATAACTCTTTGAAATATCATTGTCAAACTTGGCGGGAAGTGTGAATATTATATTAAATTATGATTTCAAATGGGTGAAATTTTCGTACAAGTCATAATCAGGGTGCTCCGCTCATTTTGCCCGCCCCTGTTCATGATAATTTGGTACTCAATCAGCTTACGACAATTAAACTATTAAAGATTTTATCTTTCAAAGTTTGTTTCTGTTGCTTACTTACCCACACTAATTTTAATATCAAGTATAGCTGTTTCGACACTTTCTGATTTAAGCATAGTTAATTCTGCAACACATAAAATTACTGATTTTGAGGCGTATACGTGCCAAAAGACACTAATCGGATTGTGAAAGGATCAAAGTGAACGAGCCGTTTCTTGGTTGAGAGTATAAGTAACAGCATTCACTCGACGAGTCATTACATTAGAGAATTACAAAACATTACGGGGATGAATAACAAACGATAATCTACAAGAAGAATGAACAAATAAAGCAATAAAAGCTTGATTTCAAGATTAAAACGGTTATTGTTTGGTATTTACATACATTTTGGGTTAAGAAATAGGCAATTCCACACGGTCTTTTGCGTTGTTGAGTTATTCTTTACTTCTTCTTTTGGCATATTTGGCTTCTTTTGGTTACATTTGGTTTTTCACAAAAGACTTTTGTGACAAATATACATATTTATTAACAGCCTGTTGAAACTATTCATCTTAGCAATTCATTTTGTTCAGTATCATCACCTCCATTTAGTCCCGAAGACTTGCAAGTATAACCATTTTGGTTTTTGGTTGTAACCTCACGAATAGTCCATCACAAATTCATGATTTGAGATTTTGAAAACATCCTAGTATTGAAAATATCGAAATTAACTATGGGATCAAGGGAAGCCCTAACAATTTGGTTAGAATCAATAAATTAAGAAGGCTGCGACCAAATTAGGTCTATTGTGCCTCCTTCTGCTCCTCAATCATATTCCTTATATGTATTTGTCTTGCTTCTACTTGGGGATTGCCCAGGTGGAGAGATCTCTCCATTGAAGAAAGGAAGCATTTTGTTGGTTAGATTTATGCTGCACAGGTTTTGATTGAGTAAACAATGCCCTGTGAAAAAAACCACTGAAGATTCGTTGTTTTTTGTTCTTCCGTTTTAATTCCACCATGAAGATATTAGAACCAATATCGCAGAACGGTTCAGGTCCTACAAGAAGAGTGGCCACTGCCTGCCTGGATTGCTCATGAGTTTTTTGAAAAAATCTCAATATTCTTCGCATGATAGCTGCTATTGAAATTAAATTGAACAACTTTTTTACTTTATTGATAGGCATGTTAGGGAAAACTTTCTCATTGAAAGGCCACTACATTATAACCAACATTCCTATCAATCAGGAAAATCCTGTGAAACAGCCTTACACCAATACACCAACTGGTGTCGAAAATTGAGGCTGCCCTAGGAAATCAAGAAATAGCTCTCGGAGCATTTCTTGAAATTGAAGGAGCGTTCGACCATACCTTCTTCGACTCCATGATAGCTGCTGTTGCAAGGCGTGGAGCAGACGACACCGCATGTCGCTGGATGAAAAACATACTTTTCAACAGGACAGCAACGACAACCTTATTTGGAGATTCCATATAGGTATCGATAATGAGGGGATGCCCACAGGGCACTTTTGCTGTGGGACCTTGTCATCTCCTGGATGGATTGAACAGAAAGGGGATATACACCCAGGGGTATGCAGATGATCTGACAATACTTGTACTGGGGAAATACCCTAACATTATATCGAAGAAGATGCAACAAGCTTTGGAAATGTTGGAGATTTGGTGTAGGAGGGAATGCCTGAGGGTGAACCCTGCAAAAACTGCGCTCATTCCTTTCACTAGAAAAAAGATGCTCGATAGACTAAAACAGCCAAGCCTCTTCAACGTGCAGCTTTGTCTTAGACTGGAGGTCAAGTATCTGGGCATCATTCTGGACGCAAAGCTAACTTGGAACTCACACCTACATAACAAAACCAAAAAAGGGAAGATGGTCCTAATGGCTGCCAAATGGGCGATAGGAAACACAAGGGGACTAACTCCACGGATAGTTCACTGGTTGTATATAACTGTGGCGAGACCCATGGTTACCTATGGAGCCCCAGTTTAGTAGCCAAAAACAGATCAGAGGAAAGCCGAACTGGAGCTATCAAAACCTCAGAGGCTGGCCTGTCTGTGCATAACCCTAGCAAAGTTAGGGTCTGAAACTGCATTCACTGGTCCTGAACCAGTATTTGTAATATCAAAATCTGCTGCATGTAGTTGTTCATCTTGGTGGATTCAAGCTAAACATCAGATGTACTGGAGACACGTGCCAGTACGTCTGGAACAAAGCAAACTCTTGGTCAAAAAACCCTCGGAGTCTCTGACTAACGAAATACTAAAACTCAGCAGGGGCCAGATAAGGAAAGTGACGGGATTACTCACCGGTCACTGTACCCTAAGAAAGCACATGCATACAATTGGCATATATAGGGAGGAACCTATCTGTCGGTTGTGCATGGAAGCCTCTCACATTATCTTCGAATGTGAAGCACTGTCTCATTGGATATATAGACCCCTAGGACTAGAGTATCCAAAGGAGGATTCCTCCAAGGAGGACCTAGTGAAAATACTGTTGAGTCTGATAAGGGCTAATGGTCTCTTCACATGAACGGTATAACCAAGAGCACAAAAAGCCTAAAGGCTGAGGTGCCGAGGTCTCTAAGTCTCTGACTGGTGGTGCCGAACTAATCAATAAATCAATCAACGGCACCTCGCAGATGTCAAAGTCTAGGACCATAAATTTTAGCTTCTGTTCCTTCAGCTATTTTTTATCCATCAATATACCACCTGATAGTATGCTTTTTGAGATCATAATTGGAGGATTCACTTGTCCATTATTCCTAAAAGCTCAGTTTATGCTTGGCAGCTACTACCTATACAATAGTTTGGTCAGTAGCAGAAGTAACATCTTAAAAAAATTCGACATAAATGAATTTTCATTAATATACATTTCCAATTTTTAGCTGCGTTTCAGGAGGAGCTAAGCAGAAAATACTGAAGGAATTACAGCTATAGCGGTTAACCACAAGGAAGTGAACTTTTGTCTCCTATAAAAAAAAGACGTCTCCAATCTAGTTATTTTATGTTTGATTTGCAATTCAATTACTAAACCTTCAGTTAATGAAGACGATCTAGCAAATAAACAGCGTTGTTCTTTGAGATAAATTGACTTTGGACCTTGGTTAAAAGTTTGGTCGAAGGCTTTCATGAAACACCTCACTTTCAATACTCAAGGGTTGTTAGACCGATTATAGCCTACGGATCAGTGGTGTGTACAGATAGTGCAAGTGGGAGCTGAAAGGCTGCTAAGAAGCACACAAACGCTTACTTGCCAACAATTGCGATGTAATGCACTAACTACTTCAAAGTTAACAAAATATAGGTAAAGATTATGGCGGAGCGGATGACTCAATGAGGTAAACTATTGACGCAACGGTCACAACATATAGCTTCAATAATAAGTCTTGAACAACAATACCAGGTAAGGAAGACTGAAAGAAAGGTGTACGAATACAGGCTGTAATATGGATGGCTCTAAAGCAGAGGTGGGTGAAGGCCCGGAATTGTGAGGCACGTGTATTATACAATAAGCCAATACACGTCACACATTCCTAAACGGAAATAGCGGAGATGACGGTGATCCACTACAACGTTGAAGAAATTAAAAGTCGGGGGAAAACATACCGTTCAGTTGCCACCTCAACTACGAGTCGTGAATCACCTCCAAATTCTATAATATTTTCCGGTATTTGTAAATTGGCTTTTCTCCACTTTATATTCGCGTATTTTTCTTTTAATAGTTGAAGGTCGTTTTTGACTTTCATCTTTTTCTTGGGAGGCACAGGTTCCTCTACTAAATTTGTGTCCTTCATTTGGTTTCTGCCTTTCCGTAGTCGTTTCAGTTTAGTTTGTGGAATTATTTTATCAGCCACTGTTTTATCTAGCCCTGCATAATGATTCTCATTTTGAATAGGATCATGTTCTTCAATACTTTTTGTGGCTGGATTTTCTTGAGTAATTTGAAGAAAATTGTTTTCTTGAAATGAAGTCGATGGTACATTAGTTATGTCCATCAAAATTTCGAATCCATTTTGAATTTGGGAGTCAATGTAGAAACGAAAGTATGGAACAAATATTATGCCTCCGATAAGATACTACATGAAAGGTTCATGGAAAGCTTATTGGCTACATAAAAAGAGGCGAGCTGTAGAATGTATTTTATATTCAGTGGGCCAAAATAGATTTTAAAAGGTCGCAGTGGAATACGCCAACTAGCCACCTTATCAAATATAATCTAATTTATCACAGGTAAAAATAATTCTGGTTTTATTTGAGCTGAAATTACTTTATAATAAAATAAGAATTGTCTTTATGTAAATGAATTACTGAGAAAACTATGAGAAGGGCGAATATAAAAGTTTTAACAATGCATCAAGTAACTGAAGGATTTATTAGGAATGGAGGAGAGAATAACTATTTAGTTTTATAGTATCAATTAGAAAGGACTTACAATACGATTTATTGAACTGAAATCCTTAAAAATAAAGATAAAAGCTAAGATTTGCAAAGCTAGCCTGTGAGATTTCCGTAAAATGTATTACAGACAGTAATTGTTTCACTGAAATCAAATAATTCACGATTTGTAACTTACAAAAAGACAGTGAGCTATTTTAGGAAATGATGTTTTTCAATTTCCTTCAACAATTCTAGATAGAATCCTTCGCAATTATTTAACGAGGAAAAGTTCATTGACAAACAAAGAACAAGTTCTTTGTTAACAACAAACTCTATCTCGTGAAAGCAGCTAAATATCTCTCAGTTTGAAGAAAAAATTAACTTGAGCATAACTAATGGGGTTATTCTGTACAACTATCCGTAACAGCTGTAAATCTAACATCGATGTAGTTAAAATCGCAATGTTAAATCAAATTCAACAGCGCGGTTAAAAATCGTATTCTGAACAATCCGATGTAAAAAAGTTATTGACAGCGCAATATTACATCGCAGCTAACTTCACTTATATTATGTTGGGTAGTAGAATTTGCCTAATTTTTAGGTTGTTGGCCGGATGCTGTAAAGCAAGAGGTCACGAAACTAGAAGAAGAATTTTTAGGTTATCGGTATATCTATTATGTGCGTTTATTTATTTATGATTATTGCTAATACACACCACATACATACACACTTACCGTCGGTAATCTGCCTCATGTAAACCGTATGCCAAAAATAGGATGATATTGTTCATTTTTATTTATTTCTTGAAAATTTACAATTCAACTTTCACAAACAGTGTCAAAACACTCCTAACGTCGAATGTTTTGGTCGGCGTTATTTTAACAGCGAAAATGTTATTTATACATCGATGAATAAAAAAATAAGATAAAAATAAAAAATAAAAAAAAATAAAATTAATACCTATTTAGAGGTACCAGCCGTTTTAGTAACTTAACGTATGCGGCTTCTTGAACCATCTGACATTAACATGAAATCAAAATTTGACGTAACTTCAAAAACGTGACATCTAATAAATTAGTTACGACGTTCATTTTTGTTGGTAATTTTTTGTTTCAACCGATTTATTAATAATAAATAAGGATGGTCTTATTCTAAATGGGTATAAAATTTACTATATGTTACATTAAAAGTGTACAGAATAGCATTTTCATAACATCCCTCGACCTTGAAAATTTACAGCGCTATTACCGCTAACATTTTTGTACAGAATAAAGACATAAGCTGTTTGTAAATAAATTTAACGGTTGGAACAATTGGACAATCTTCATGGTATAACTTCTATTTGCATTACATTTTATGTACATAAAAATATCTCAACCCCTAGTGCCGAAACTGCACCCAAGCTATGCTAATGTAAAAAAGTTCTATCTCATCTTTTAATATTTATCTCTTTAGCGATTTACAAAGTCACTGAATTTAATGACTATCTTTTATGTTGAGATTTACATAATGTTTGCTCTTTGATACGCAAAACAAGTTTTCTGTTTCAGTAGAATTTTCATGAAAAACTTCAAACCGAATTTTCGCAGATTAATGAGCCCTTACTTTCAGCGTTTACTTTGAGTATCACTCAAAAGAAGATTCTCTGATCAATAGATACATTAATGAATAAAATAAATGTCCTGTTTTACAAGAAAACTTCTTGTTCCACTTTTATACAAAATTTTTCAACTCTACTGCGTCTATTTTAAACGAACTGGCTGAATTGAATTAGAAGCAAGAATTTTAATTATATACCTACCCCTTAGGGATGTTCATTTCCAAAGAAATTTTTCACTGTTTTATGTTAAAAATACTTCTTCAAATAGATAATTTTGTATTTAGAGCATAAAGTAACAGATTGCCGCTTGAGAAAGAATGTTGCGATCTTTCGAAAGCGGCAATTTTACTTTACTCTCGAAAAACACATAATATTTTCTATAGTCGCCCTTTTAATAATTAAAACAGTTTTTTATATTATCTTAGGTTATAATAGGAGTAGTAGAATAATCGTCATTTTCGCTATTCATCATGATTAACCTTAAAAAGATCTACTGACTAGGGATGATAAAAAATAATCGATTTTTATATAAATTGATCATTATTTTCTTATAATCGATTTTTAGTTATAGCTTTTTATAGTAATATTAATCGATTTTTAGTAAATCGATTTTATAAATTACGTGTTTAAATGGATTTTCGGAAACGGCTCGTATTATTTATTGACTATTTTACAAAATTTTAACAATTATTGACCATTTTTCAAAATTTTTACAATTATTGACCATTTTTGACAATTATTGACCATTTTGACTGTTTTTCAAAATTAGTGACCATTTCTCCAAATTTTTGATAATTTTTGACCATTTTTCAAAATGATTACAATTTTTAACCATTTTTGACAATAATTGTCCATGTTTAACAGTTTTTAACAATAATTGACAATTTTTAACCATTTTTTATAGTTTTTGACAATTTTTCAAAATTTTAGACCATTTTTCAAAATTATTGATAATTATTGACAATTGTTGATAATTATGGACCACTTTTCAAAAATTTTGACCATTTTTGACCATATTTCAAAATTTTTGACAATTTTCATATAATTTTATTTTATTTTTAATCTGATAAATTGTTAAATATTCACCAATTGAGTTAATTCGGAGGGCGTGGTTTGATTAAATAAGCGAGCGAAAAAGATTCCTTTTTTGCGCTAGAGCGTAAAGCAACAATCATCAGCATGTGTCGACTTTACGATTTCATTTAAACATAGTAATTAGGGGGCGTCCATTAATTACGTGGGGTGTTCAGGGGGGGAGGGGATCGAGCCGAATCTTACCAAATCTCACTTGAGGGAGAGGGGAGGTCTTGGCAAATATCACGTAATTTTTTTCTAGGAGAAAACGATGTAAAATTGGGGGGAAGGGGGTCATAAAATCCTCAATAATGCCTCACGTAATTAATGGACGCCCCCTTAGTCATTTTACGCGCTACTGTAGAAAAATATTGTTTTTATACATAAAATGACCAAAAATATACCTTAATTATAAACTGCTCGAGGCAATTACATAATTTTGTTCACACAGAAAGTAACGTTACAAGGTAATGTCTATTCATACTTATAGTGGAGTGACAAACTAGAGACCTGTCAATTAATACCAATATGACAGCTGTGAGTTTTAAATATGATCGAACGCGTGGCATGGTATCCATCACAATTTTATTACAGGTACCGGTCAAGATCGCAGGTAAATTTCAAGGGTGACACACAGGGCTTTCTTCAGTATAAACAAAGGATAGGTGGTTGTTGATGATTCCGATTGAATATTTATTGAGCCTAGACAGTGACTTGATCCCAAACGTATTTATATGTTTGTATACAACGTTGCTCAAAAGTCTCGCACCAAGGGATTATCTTTGAAACGGATAAAGGGAAAGTTATGAAAATCTAGAACTTCATTCTGCATATTTGAGAGCAAATGTCAAATGTTTTTGACATCAGCATTTAACGTACGGCCGCCATCTTGAATTTTTTTAAATGGCAACCTAGGTCGATTCACGTGTAGTTTGGCAAACATAACTGAAGCTATGAAAGGAATGCGGTCGAAAACATTCGATATTGCCACGTTTAACTATGAAAAAGCTAAAGTGCTAAGTTTGTAGTGATAATAATTAGAAAATGCACTTTTTATTATTAACAATATGTCAATAATGATTAAACGTTCGTTCTTTAATGTGCTTGTTTCATTGGATTTTGTCTATTAACATTATTTTTTCAATTTCTGAATATTAAAAGATGAACAATTTTCCAAATATGTTATGGGTTTCCTTCAAGCCGGCAACGTCGTGCGAAAATCATAATTACCACGCCCTCCTACTAACTCAATTGGTGAATATTTATCGAACCCCCGTTGCTAGGTGACCACCTGACTTCCTATTGGCAAGCGCGTGCGTGTGTTCTTCCCTCTCACTTCGACAATTGATTGAGATTGATTATCCAGTGGCGTTTATAATGTCAATATTTACCTTCGTATTTTCAGTTTTACTTGGTATCTTATTATTTCGTATCCATATTGAATTCAAGTACGATTTTTAATATTATTTGTTTTTAACAAATACCTACTGTGTTTGGAAAATACCTTACCTTTAAAGCAAAGCATAAATCAGTTTCTATATATGATTATTATATAATAATTATTATTATTTTTAATACTTTTATAAAATAGGTACCGTACGCCATTGGTACGTTTATGACAGATATCGGCCTTCACCGATGCCGCGTAGCTTCAGATAGACTTGCCAAACTATAGAAGAAGAAGCTCATTTTTTGTCTTTCCAAAAATAATAGCAAGGTATCACTTTACTCGGAAATTATAATAGAAATTCTTTTCAAAATGTAAAATGTCGTTTGTAGAAGAAATTATTAGTGAACGGGAAAACACCCACATAGTGTACGAAAATTATAAGTTTTCTAAACATCGATCTTCAACTAATAAAACTATTTGGAGGTGCATGAAATAACCAAAATGTACCCAAGTTTTATGTCGTGTGTACCATTGGAGAATCAACAAATCAACATAATAACGAATCCAAAGAAAAATTGTTAGGCAAGTGTTTCCTGCAAAATAGAAGCGAAAGATAAAGCAACAGAGAGACCAACTGAAATATTGCATGAAGATTCAGGTCCAAATCTTTATTCTTCTTCAGAAACATTGACTCCTTGTGACAAACAATGTTCAATAGACGTCGCAAAACATTGCCAACTTTGTCTCGCTCTGCCAACAAACTTTATCTTTATCTGCAAAAACATTCGTACAAACCGTCAAGAGAGGAAAATTTTGTTCTGTATTATGATTTTCATATGGAATTGTAATTTTAAGCTGCCAAACAAATTTGAAATTTTAATGTTGGTCGAATTTTATATGCATGGACATTCCAATACTGCACACATTTTTTAAATTTTTCATACATTGTTATAATGTATATATTCCTCTAATGTTTAGTTAACTGAAAAACAGAAGAAACTTGTAGACTCTGTTTTGGAAAAATAAATTTATTATTATTTGTTATTACTACATGATAAGGGCAGAGAATCAAGTCCTATTTTGCCTATAATAATTTACAGAATATAAATAAAACAATAACTGACACTATGCCTAAAAAACTAAAGATCGAATATTTAGGAGTCTATTTGATTTTTGAAACTATTAACATAATCTGAATTAATTATTTTCTGAGGAAGACCATTCCAGATATCAAAGATTCTGTTACTCATAAAGTTTTGCCTATAACGAGTTCTAAAAGGCTCTTTCTCCAGCTTTAGGGAGTGCCAACGGAGACGGTCGTCTAAATGAAGGGGGAAAGCTGCTTGAAGGTCGCCGAAGTTGAATTTCAAAATTCGAAAGGAAAGAATAAGATCACCTGGGAGACGACTTTCTTCGAATGTTGTAAGATTTGCCATGGTTAATCTCTCTTCGTACGTAGGCCTAACAAGGCCAAAAGACAATCTCGTTGCGCGACTTTGCACTTTTTCCAGCATTTCGCGATATCGAACTAAATCTGGATACCACGAAGGCCCGGCGTATTCAAGTATGGGTAGGACATAGCACTTGTAAAGTTTGCAATATGTTTCGAAAAAAGCTTTAGAAAAAGTTTTTTGTATTAGGAACAGTTTAGAGTTCGCGCGTTTACAAATATGACAAATATGATCACTCCACGTAAGTTTCGAGTTTAATAAACCAAGGTCGGTATGTGATGAGACCGTGCTTAATGTCTGTCCACTGCTGGAATACGGATTTAGCGGGTTATTGTTTCCGACGTGTAACACGACACTTATCAATGTTCAGAGGCATGAACCAATTGGAACACCATTCTTGTAGTTCATCGAGATCATTCTGCAAACTTAGATAACTGATGTTGGGATTTCCGTAAAGTTTCATGTCGGCAGCATAAGCCGAAATTGAGCTTAACAGACAGTATCGAAGATCACTGTAAGTAAGGGTCCAAAAACGGAATCTTGTGGGATACCGCTAGTTACGGATCTTTCCTCGGAGAATTCCTGTCCAACTCTGACTTTGAATAACCGGTTTGTTAGGGGGGCTGAAAACTATTTGTTAAAAGTACCTCTTATGCCAAGATGATCGAGCCTTAGTAGAATACTACGTTTTGGCACTCTGTCAAAGGCTTTAGAAAAGTCAAGGTAAATTGTGTCTAAAGGATGTGTGTCATCGAGTTCTTTGAGCCAATCGTTGGTACAGTGTAGTAAATTGGTTAAAGTTGATCGACCCTTCATGAAACCATGTTGGAAGTTTGGGATTACATTTTCCCGCAACAAAAAGCCGGCAATGGATTCCATTATTTTGGAGATAATGGGTGAGAGGCTTATAGGACGGTAATTGTTAGGATCAAAGTTATTGCCTTTTTTAAATATTGGGCTGACTGATGCTAATTTCCAGGTTGGCGGAATACCGCCTTCCGAAAAAGAGGAGTTAATGATTTTGGAGAGCGGATATGATAGTGTGTGAGCACATTTTTTAAGGAATAATGCACGTAATCCATCAAGACCCGGGGAGCAATCGGTTTTAAGATGTAACACGCGATCTAGAATTTCGTTTTGATGAAAGGTGATTTTGTGAAGTGATGCTTCGATACGAGGTCCTAAAAATACTGGTAGTGCATCATCAGGTGGTTCGTTTGCAAAAACGTTAGCGAAAGACAAAGCAAGTATTTCAGCTGTTTCGTAATCAGAGCATAGGCTTCCAACTTCTTGTTGTAAAGATGGGGTGGCAACTTTTGAGCTAGATAGTTGCTGTTTCAGTCGGTTAGAGAATCTTCTATGTGTTAGGAAGTCAGAGATTGGAGGATTGTTTATATTTCTTCCACAAGTTCCGTTTGTGTTTCATCATCTGTAGAAGCTCCCAGTTAATCCATGGTCTTAGTTTGTTACGATATGCTTCTCTTTTGGTAGTATTCTCCTCGAAACATTGAGTTGTGATAGAGTTAAAATTGTTCCATATTGAAGCACAATTGTTTGAGTCACATAATACTTCATTCCACTCGATTTGAGACAGAGAATGATTGACTTTGGCATAATCTCTTGACTTAAATATCGAATAGTTAAGTTATTTTCCGGGACTTCATTTGTTCTCTTAACAACTCAAGTTTCATTCAACATCCCTTAAGAAAGTGAAACTCAAACAGACAATTTCAGTCAGAAAAACCAAGAGTATCGTGTTTTGGGACAGATAGGTTTTCTTACTGTGAGACGTTGAGAAAACTGCGTCGAGCAATCCAGAACAAAAAGCGCGGAATGCTGGGAACAGCTGGATCATCCTTCATAAACCCCAGATCTATCAGCCAGTGACCACCACCTGATTTTAAACTTGAAAAAGCATCTCGGAGGATGACAATAGCGACAAAATGACCGTGAATCAGTGGCTGTCCAATCAGGCGGCAGATTTATATGACGACGCGTTACAAAAGCTTGTTGTTTGATATGATAAATGCCTCACTAATGGCGGCAATTATGAAGAGAGGAAATTAAACTACATGCTTTCATATGAAAATAAAATTGTTGTAAAAAGATCGATAGTGTTTTTCATATTTTCAAACGGTACTTATTCTAAAAAACATGCGTTTGTTTGCTATATATCTGTTATTTATTGAGTTCATTTGATAATTATGGAATGATTCCACGTAGTAGAAGTTGAAACCATTAATTAGTTTTTTATAATTCTGCTGGCATCAGCAGATGAGTGTTTTTTGCCTTTCGACAGGGTTATTCGCTGAGATATACTCGACTCGCACATATTTTCCATGACAAACACACACGAAGTAAGAGAAATAATAATTACTAAGCTTAAAACTGAGTTCCTATATACATTGTTTGCAGTCGATTTAAGAGCAATATAAGAGACTGGGATTGATAGGAGCCCTTGCGTAATCAGTTTTCACCTTATTGTGGGCTCCAAGATAAGCTGGAATATCAGGAAATGAAATAGCAGATAAACTGGCAAAGAGAGGGGCTGAAACACCCTTTTGGTTGAATCAAAGATACTCCTGGGGATACTTCAATTAGGTAAGAACAAATAAATGCTTCCATGTTCACACTAGCTACGTATTTCTCTTCAATGGCAAACCTCTATAGCCGCACTTTACTCACCTTCAAAGTTATTTGGTGCTACTTTTCATATTTCATGTTTGAAAATTCAAATCTAAATTGAAAAAGTTTGCATACGTGTACACTACTGGTCACTAATAACTACAAACGAACGTAACTTTTTGAACAATCAAGTAGCAGGTTGAAATAGTTAAGTAAATGTTTTAACAATAATTATCGAATCTAATCTTACATTATCTCGGGCTTTAAAAGAAGTTTTATTTTGTTACAAAAAGTATACTTTAATATTTGTTAGAAATAGGCAAAGCCAGTGAAATTTCCGCTGTAATTTTTGAATTTCCATTTAATAATTTAGCATTCGTTGTATTGATACAACATGTATGAGTGAAATGTTAATTTTAATTTTGTTCAATTGAAAACAGAAACTGTAATTGTAGTTGGTTATGTTATATCACATCTGAATTGTCTATCGAGTTGTATTCGAAACAAATAAAACAAAACTTATAGGTAGTATAATATAAGAAGGAAATGTTTCGTAATTTATAACAAATTGTCAAAATTGCTAATTCCATGAATAGTTATGACGAGTTAGATCGAATAAGTTTCTCTAGTATACCGTTTTTACCTAGTTAATTATTCAAATTAAGTGAAAAGAGGCTTATAGACTTGTCGGATGGTTTGAAATGTGCCATAACTCTTTACTCACGGGAGAAGAGATTCAAATCTAATTAATATTTAACCCTCCCTTTGTTCAAGTCTTTGATAAGTTGACTAAGTTTTCACGTCAAAAACCCTAAAGTGAATATCCGCGGTAATAAATTATGATAATATAGACTGAAGTATAAGCTGATTTGTTGTTAATATAATTAAAGTTTAAAGGTAATTGTTTGAATTATCATCCACGTTTCTAACGAGATATTCCAGCATCACTTTTTCTTCAGAACCAGTCTTGATTGTATATACCGAAGAAATTGATGTAGGAAATGGAGCCTAACTAAGGGTTTTGTTAACATCGCTTATGAGATAACTCCAATCAAGTTTAATGTCTATGATTATACTTCAAAATTCTTCTTGATCCACTGTCGCGTTTAAAAGATATCATAGAGTCATTGCTGTAACCATCAATGACTTTATTTGTATCATCAGCAAAAAGTGGAAATGTGATATTAGGGACACTGGACACCAAGTCATTGATGTATTTACTGTAAATGCCCGAACTGCAGTAAAACCTAAGATTTACAAACGGTAAAAGTTCGAACTATTCTAGGATTATCGTTTATTTCGAACTTTTACCACCATTCACTTGGTAAATCTTAAGATTTGCCCGAAAGACACGGTAAATTTTGAAATAAACATGTCAGAAGGTGTTCGACGTATGGTCTCGTACTCGTGGCAGTCTGCAGCCCCCCGCTACCCGCTCTCTACCATCACCGCTCGCCTTAGTCATAGGGATGTGAGATGGAAATGGAAAAGAATCGATTAAATAGAAATCGATTTTTCTTTATTCAAAACTAATCGATACTGCGAAAAAATTGATTTTTTTTTGTATTATTTCAGAAAGTACATGCTTTTCATACTCCGATAATAAACCTAAGAGATTTAATCATTAACAATTTATCAGATTAAAATTCAAAAAAAATTTTATGAAAATTGTCAAAATTTTTGAAATATGGTCAAAAATTGTCAATTATTGTCAAAAACTGTTAAAAATGGAAATTTTTGTAAAAAACTGTCAAAAATGGTCAATAATTGTCCAAAATTGTCCAAAATTTTAAAAAATTGTCAATAATTGTAAATGGTGGATAATTGTCAAAAATTTTTCAAAATTTGTGGAAAATTTTCGAAAAATTGTCAAAAACTGTCAAAAATGGACAATTATTGTCAAAATTGGTCAATAATTGTCAAAAATTATTAAAATTTTGAAAAATGGTCGATAATTGTCAAAAACTATCAAAAATGGTTAAGAATTTAAAAAAATCGACCAAAATAGCCAATCATTGTCAAAAACTATCAAAAATGGTCAAAAATGGACAATTATTGTTAAAAATTGTCAAAATTTTGCAAAATAGTTGATAATTGTCAAAAATGGTTAAAGTTTTTGAAAAATTGTCAAAAATTTCGAAATATGGTCAAAAATGGTCAATAATTGTCAAAAATGGTCAAAAATTTGGAAAATGGTCCATAATTGTCAACAATTGTCAATTATTATCAAAAATGGTCTAAAATTTTGAAAAATTGTCAAAAACTCTCAAAAATGGTTAAAAATTGTCATCATTTTGAAAATGGTCAAACATTATCAAAAATTTGGAAAAATGGTCACTAATTTTCAAAAACAGTCAAAATGGTCAATAATTGTCAAAAATGGTCAATAATTGTTAAAATTTTGAAAAACGGTCAATAATTGTTAAAATTTTTAAAAATGGTCAATAATTGTCAAAATTTTGAGAAATGGTCAATAAATAATACGAGCCGTTTCCAAAAATCGATTTAAATATGTAATTTATAAAATCGATTTACTTACTAAAAATCGATTAATATTACTATTAATATCGATAACTAAAAATCGATAATAAGAAAATAATAAAAGATGTATATAAAAATCGATTATTTTTCAACATCCCTACTCAGTGATACGTTTGACACGTTGGAACGCGCACGTTAATTCGATTTCTGTTTTGTGTTTTCGATGTCTAAAAGTAATTTATGAATTGAAAGTTTGTGTTTTTAATGCCTGGAAGTAACTTATGAATGAAAATGAGTGTAAAGCATAAATTTTATGAAAAAATGGACGAGATCGTGGCAAGGAGGAAAGATAATAACTTTTATCTTGATAATGACAAATACGCAAAGTGTTTGGAGGAGGTGAAAACTGCAAAGAACGTAAAAAAAAAGAAATCTGTTTATTACAGGCGTATTAAGCGCTATGATAGTTTGACTATAGGGGGCGAAGTAAAGCTAATTGCGCCGATGAATGAAGAGAATGGAGAAATTGAGAATTACGTTATTCAACATTCTCGAAGAAACTCATGTTGCTGTTGGACACGGTGGAAGGACAAGGATGCTTAAGGAATGTAACCGCAAGTATAAAAACATAACAGTTGAAGCTATCATGACATTTTTGAAGCTATGGGAACCTTGTCAAAAGAAACAAAATACTTTGAAAAAGGGCATTGTCATCAAGCATATACTTCATAATGAAGTAGATCTCATAAACCTACAAACCAACCCTGCTGGAAAAAACAAATTCATATTAGTTTACCAAGACCATCTTACTAAATTGGTGATCCTTCGTGCACGTCAAACTAAACGTGCAGCAGAAGTTGCATACCATCTCTTAGATATTTTCACTACTTTTGGAGCGCCAAACATCCTTCATTCCGATATTGTTCATGAGTTTTGTAACGAAATAATCGAAAGTTTATGCTCTATGTGGCCGGATGTGAAAATCGTACATGGAAAACCAAGACATAGCCAGAGTCAAGGATCAGTGGAGCGTGCCAATCAAGACATCGAGAATATGCTTAGCACGTGGTTGGAAACCAATCAGTTGTCGAGGTGGTCAGAAGGTTTGAAATTCATTCAGGCCATGAAAAATAGAGCATATAACGAGGGTAGTCCAATGAAAATGGGCATCGCGACGTTAGCAATCCCTAAAGATATGGTTGGGCTGTAAAGGAATGAAGAGGATTTCGAGAATTTGTTGCATTTTCAAAAAAATACGGAACAAAATATTGACTTCGAAAATGCAATTGAACAGGACAAGGAAAACAACGTTGTTGAAAATGAGCCAGAAGAGGACATAAACAGTGAAAATGTGGGGAACAAAACACAAGAAAACGAAACCGAAAAGATGATGGAGACAGAAAAGGCAACTCAAGCTCAAGATGATCCAATACCGAAAAAGATAGAATCTGTTAAGACAATAAGAAAAAAAGCAAAAATTAATTTGGTACCGTGTAGAACCGACAATGGGAAAAAACAAACAGCATGGTGGACTAAGGATATAAAAGAAGAAGTTAAAAACAAGAAGAGAGAGTGGAAAAAGTACCTAACAAAAAGATCGACAGAACAATACGACATATACAAAAAGCAAAGAAAAATAGTTGAAGAATTAGTATCAGCTGCAAAAGAAAAGTCATGGACTGACTTTGGAAACAAATAGCTCACATAATCAGAAACTATTTTACAAATTATTAAAATTATTCAGGACAAATAAAACAGAAAAAGAATTATAGATCAAAAACAAGAACCAAGAAATATTAACAGATGAGAATGATATAACGGCTAGATGGAAAGGATATTTCCAAGATTTACTAGGACAACAAACGCAAAGTACTGAAGGAAATATAGCAGAACCTGACCACTAAAATAACTACCAAGAAATTGAAATTGATGAAATTAAAATTGAAGAACTAAAGAATGTAATAAGACTACTAAAAAATGGAAAAGCACCAGGAAATGATAAGATCACGGCTGAAATGATCAAAAACTTGGGGGAAATAGGAATTGAAAGTATACTCACCATACTAAATAAATCTTGGAAAAATGAACAAATACCGGACGAATGGGGAATAGCATTAATAACTCCGATACACAAGAAATGAGACCAAAAAAATTGTAATAACTACAGAGGAATAACGTTGCTAAACACTATTATGAAAATATTTGGACAGCTAATAAATAATAGACTCAAACCGATACTAGAACCACATTTATCAGAAGCACAAAGCGGTTTAGACCTGGAAGGAGTACTCAGGTTCATATGTTCACGATCAAGCAATCAACAGAAAAACGTCATATGCAAAATAAAAAACTATATCTAGCGTTCATAGATCTTGAAAAAGCTTTCGATACAGTATCCAAAGTAAAAGTATGGACCGCCCTGAAAGAAAGAGGAATACACAACAAAATGATAAGAATTATCTAAAACTTATATAGAACAAATAATAATTATGTAATAAGAAATAACACAAAATCAGAGGGATTCAAAACAGAGATGGGATTAAGACAAGGTGGAGCACTTATCCCAACCCTTTTCAACGTACACATAGACAATATAATCAAGAAATGCGAAAGTAAAGTAAAAAATATGTTCGTAGGATATAAAAATTTAGAAAGAGTCGAAATATCGTATGGAGTTTTTGCAGACGACGTCGTAATAATAGCAGGTAATGAGGAACAGCTTCAAGACAATCTTAATATATGGAATAAAACAATGGAAGAAGAAGGAATGGAAATAGATACTAATAAAAATAAAATATTGATAATAGGAGACCATAATACAAAAACTGATATTAAAATAGACAATGTAAAAATTGAACAAGGGGAAGAATTCAAATACCTTGGAGTAGCACTAGAACAATCTGGAAAACAAGAAGCTGAAATCAACCAAAGAATAAGTAAAATAAGAAAACTTTATTATGCCATAAAAGAGAAGTAGAAAAGAGATTTCAAACCAAACCAAAATCAAAGTATTCAAAACCATTTATAGACCAGTATTAAAATATGGATGCGAATCGTGTAATCTTTCAAATGCACAGAAAAGTAAGATACAAGCTGCTGAAATGAAATATTTGAGACGCATAATAGGAGTTACTAGGAAAGACAGAATTAGAAACACACGTATAAGAGAAGATTTAGGGATAGAACCTATATAGTACAATTTATAGAGCAGCGACAATTAAGTTGGTGGGGATATATGCAACGAATGAATAACAACAGACAAATGATACATGTATACGAAGCGAAATCTCAGATTAGAAGGAAGAGAGGCAGACCAAGACTGACATGGAATACAGGGATGGGTAACATATTACAGCTTAGAGGCAAGACATGGAGAGAAGCATCAACTTTAGCAAAAGATAGAAAAGCATGGAAAAAATTTGTTTATGTAATCTAAAATGTAAATCCGACACCTATACGGTATAAGGATATAATGATTATATATATAATTTCGAAAAACCAAGCTGAAAAAATGAAAGCCATATCGGCTGATAAATATCCAAATGTGAAAGTTGGCCAAGAATGTAAGACTGAAAGTACCTGACGTTGATAGAGCTAAAACTGACCCAAAAAGCATTTTTGCTGTTGTGGTACCAAATCATTTTGCTGCGAACCAAAATTGGAGTACTAAAGCAGCTTTACACACAGAATCATTTTACGTCATACTCTGAAGATTCTATTAAGATAAAAGAAGTTGTTAAAGATAAAGAAGTGATTCTTCTAGAAGTTGTAGGAAAATTGTCATTGACTGGAGGACAAGGCTTCAAGAAAATGCCTCAAAAAATGTTTGTCGAAGAAATGCGCTTGCAAGTCATCAGGAGTACTTTGTAATTCCAGATGCCATAACAGCGCTCCGTGTTATAACAAGTAATTTTTTACTACCTATTAATAGATGACAACTGATTCTTCGATTTGTTTATAAATAGATAAATATCAAATAAAAAAAATACTGATTTAGTTAGATTAGCCAAAGTAAGCGTTATGTTTGTGAGGAGATACTTTTTTTAAATAGGTGAGAATTTGACTGATTCGTAATATAAATGCTTTAAAATTAATCTCTTATGATACATAAAAATATGTAAGGTTTTGACTGACAGTTAAATGAAATAAATGATTAAGAAGTACTCATTGTTTTATTCCCAATAAAAACCAACAGTTACCAACCGTCACTGGTAAAACCTAGTATGTACTAAATACTAATGGTATAAGCCCGAAAAAATCGTTCCTTTTTTAAAAATTCTTACATTTACCAATTCGTGTTGGTAACTCCTAAAATTTACTGGTAATACCTAAGATTAACCAATGTTCGGGCTTTCACAGTAACATATATAAGGAATAGCGTTGGCCCCAGCACAGACCCTTGTGGAACCCCACATTCAACGTAATCCAAATTCGAGTAAAATTGTCCAGTGTCCTAATAATTTATGCTCACCCACATTTTCCTATGTTATAAGTGTGACAAACCATTTATGTGGCGTACCTCCAATGCCGGGATAGTTAATTTTGTCCATAGCTATCTGCTATCTAGATATCAATTTTACTATACATACATTAGCAGCATCTAGCACCAGCAGCAGTAACATGCTGTTTGTTGATAAGTTTAAATTGAATTAGTGGATGAATATCCATATTTCTCATTATTAAAAAGATAATAAATGATAATATTCCCGAATAATGAAGAATATACTCCATTCGAGAATTATATTGTTTATTTTTTGTAATAAAAATAGTTTAAAATGCTTAAACTTGGAAAAATGTCATATAAAAGGTTTATTACTTTTACCAAGAACGGAATAAAACTTTGAGGAAATCAACTCTCAAAAATGTAACAATTGCTTTCACCCCATAACATATAAGCTTAACGAGCAGAGCGTTTTCAGTTCCAGTCGACGGGAAAAGTTTTAGTAGGGAACTTACTCTATATCAGGAATAAAATCTTGATATGAGGAAAGAGTAATCAGTGAATATTTTTTTTTATCAAGCTACAAACAATTCGATGACTTATATGTAAATAATTCGAAGCGTCTACTACTACTTCTACTTTGATTTTCGTTTATCAGCTTATGCCATCTCTCTTTTGTATTTCCAATTCATAATTCGGATGTACTTGGAGAATTGTGGATTACATATACTTACATATTATCCTTAATTATATCCCAGTTATGTTCTTAACTCCATCAAAGCAAAATTCTCTTACTAATTCCTCATAAATATTCGATGTTCTCATTAAGGCATTTTAAATTATGTATCTCCGAATTATCAGATTTCTTGCTACGATTATTTCCAAACATTTTTCCAACAATCAGTATCAAGTAGGTCTCATACAATTGAAAACTGGGAAATTTAGGAAAGAAGCACACGAAGTTGAGGAAATAGTTGCAGACGTAAATTCAGTATAAAGTCATCTGTATCCACTGATCCACTTAAAGAAGTAATTTCATTAGTACAATGGATACGATGACAGTGTTCACCACAAGAGCATTGATGATTTGCTAAGATAGTTTAGGTTTTCCTTAAGCGTCATTCAACTAGGAAATAGCGTACAATGGAATAATTTGGAATTTTTTCCTCACATATAATAGGGTCATTCACTAATAATTCAATATTAAAGTTATAGACCGGTAGCCCATGACTCATGTAGGCTCCGCATTCACCATCGAGTATTATGTGAAAAACAATAAGGCTATTTATTCCTCAAGACCCAAGCTATAGTGAATATTGAAAATCTTATTATATATATCATTAAGGCTATTCGTTCCACAAATGGCCTTGAAATTTCAGATTTCGAGCTTAGCTGTCAAGACAGGCAACAAGTACAATAAAATGCGGTTGCATTTGACCCGAAACATCTTTGAATTTTAACTGTTTTAAATAGAGTAGGTAGATAGCTATTTGTTTTCATGGTAATACCATTTTTCACTGGAAAAGCAATTGTTTATTGATTCAAAGTGAAGTTTTCTGTAATTTTATAACAATTTTTTCGAAAAATCTAGCATAGCGTAAGGCAGGCTTAAAATTTAAAAAAAATACATTTTTCATAAGTAAATTTTTTAATTTTCAACATTATATATTTTTGACTAATATTTTAGTATCTTCAAAGATTTTTTCCTGTTGTTTAGCAGAACAGATACGAAAATACCTGATTATTTCTAATGTATATTTTAATAGACCAGACAATATTGCTGATTTAGAAGTTAGGATAACGGAAGAAATTAACAAAATAACCCCTGAGGTCATACAAAATGTTGTACGAGAATTCCAAAAACGCCTCGGTTATTGTCAAGAAGTAAATGGTGGTCATTTTGAACATTTAATTCAATTGTCAAGTACATTGAAAAATACATTCTAAATATTATGCTACATTATTATCTTCATTCTACGCAAAGTTTTGTAATAGAGACATTATCAAAATTTTACATCTTAGAAATTAATTTTCTCAGTTATGATTGCACCAAATTTGAGAAAACTTTATATTGCTGAACAGAGGACTAAAATCCCTTTCCAACAAGGTGCCACACGACCCCCTTTCTTATTTAAAAATTTCGAGGGGGTGCTTATAATTCAGAGGTGGTGCTGGAGGGGGATAATATTTTCATACTGTAAATTGTCAATTTAAGAATAAAAATCGACCTGTTTCAGGTTTTTTTCACATTGTACATAATAACGCTAAAATTGAATTTATTCCATAGATATGGACCGCATAACGAAACAAAACTTCAACAAATCGCACAACTAATCAGTTCAAGTAAAAATGAAAGAATGTTTCACTAAAACAAACCGAAGGTCTACTTCATAAAATATCCTAGAAAACGTGATATATTGGAAAACCCGGTAAGAAACCATTTTCGATTTTCCCGAATTTTGCGGTCACTTCTGTCTTGTCCCCTACTGTCTTCACAAATTGTCACTTGTGAGGTATAAATTATTTTCAATATTATGACTACCCACACATAATAAGTGACCTTAGTTTGACACCGTTGGCCATTTTACTTCAAATAATTTTCTTACCTGAAGATAGGTCACCTATTTGTAAACGCAATGTGTTTCGGAGGCATTAAAAGAATAGCTTTTTTGTAAGTACATTCTTGATTTTTAGTACCTAAGAATAATCCGAACAGTAAAATAAAGTGTGTGCACCTATTATATCAAAAAGTTTGAAAGTAAAAATAAATAATTCACAACAGTAGAATGCTCTGTTAGTTTTCTTTTGAAGCAGGTACCTGGACAAAAGGACAATAAAATAGACCCTTCTTTATCACTCTGTAATCATGGTCATAAATCTAAGCTTGCGGTTACTTATTTCAAGAGGTTGTAAATTATAAACTGCAGAAACATTTTTAATTCAGAATTAATGCGATCACATAACTCCGTCATTTTTATTCGAATCGAGTTCTGATTTCGCCCATTATTATTTATTTTACTTTATCTTTAAATCGTTTGTTACAAAAGTACATATTTATCTATAGATCCCGGTAAACTGAAAAGACCCGTCTCTTCGAAACCTTTTATGATTAAATTCCAATTAAATAAAAAAAATTCCCAAAATATGATACGTACAATACATTAAGTAGACTCTTAAGATTTTAAATAATCAACAACTTTGTTGATATCTCTACTCAAGTTCCTGATATTTGAACGCACATTTGTATTGAATTCTCCATAAGAGAATTCTGTAACGAATACCCTCAACGAATGGATTTCGTGTACTTGGATGCATTCCGTGAGTACTACTTTATCATCCGAAAACAACATGGCATAGAAATCCAAGAGATACTAAGGGTTGATAAGCGTCCACCATTTGATGATTTAAACGACAGTGGCCTGTTTTGTGCATTTGGAAATATGCGCTTTTCTATGTGTTCACCAGAAATATATGGAGAAGGGGTTCAGAGGGATTTCCATGGCTGCTGACGGTGTGTAGTGGTGCTGATGGCACCAGTGAGTTCTAGACAAGCCTGTCTCCTATAGCAGAGATCTTTGTTTAAGCCGTCTGCTGTAAACCTTTTGACCACCAAGCTGGTCTAATAATAATCACATATATCCAATAGATTTGTTTAATAAGTTTTGCCTGGTTGATATTTTTTCTCAAGTTTCTTTATCTGGGATAATCCCCAAATATTTAACTTCCACTGCACATGGAATAACTTTGTGGTGAAGGCAACTATTACAGTTTTCCTGAGGCTTACAGATATTTCTTTCCTTTGGCACCAACTGTGAACATCTTCCAACGTATTTTGGAGTATATTATATGCTGCCTTTCCTGACTCAATCCTTGCCATCATGACAAGGTCGTCTGCATAATCTTGTAGTTCTACTCGTCTTTTTTCGAGAGTACTGACCAAATTTTGCATCAAGAGGGACCACAGTAGGGGAGATAGTACCCCACCCTGTGAGTAGCAGATGGACTTATCACTATGTTAGTACCTAATAATTCAATGAATTGTGGACAAACATAATTGATTGAGAAATCGATTATTGAAAAGATCACTAGTGCATTCGTGTCTGTAAATGATGCATATCCGATTCTTTATACATTAATTGAATCGTCAGTGAAACATTGCGATTAAAAATGTACTATATAAGAAGAACCAAATTAAAATGAATAAAGGGATAATTTCTTGGTTTCGATTACATTTAGCTCTTCCAGAGTGTATGTGAGTTGGTATTGGGGAGAAATTATCAAAAGCAAAACAAAGCTTTATCTAAACACAAATAAAGGGATCGTAAATATCCTTTAAATACAGTGTAAAGCTCTGAAATATGTGCCGAACAATGTTTTTTCTAATTTGATTATGATACGTGACATGAATTTTAATAAACGCTTACAAATTGCATTTTCGGACCAAAACAAATGTAATTTTTTTTAGTGACAGCCTAAGCATAAATTTGCAAGTTTATCACTAGCTCATCAAAGTTTTAAATGGCCATGATATATCAAATATCATAATTTTTTTATTGTATTCATGCTGAAGTTTATTTATCAGTTTACAGCTAATAAACAATTCATCACTGAATCTAGAATATACTAAGAAAGTTGGATCTACCTACGTTGTCGTGAATAAAATTTAGACTTGCCAAGAAAATGTTCTCCAAATGCGATTTTACAAGTACTTCGTAAACATTATAAAATTCGAACTAGAAGTAGTTTTCTTGAATATCCGAAATAAGTTTTGGCCGTAGATATGCCCATATATTTTCCCGAAAGGTTATGGAGTTTCCTCATTCAAATACGAATTTAATGAATTTTATTATTGACATAGCGCATTTTATTTACATAGGTACACTCCATTCCAAGATATTCGTTTTAACTTTACACTAACATGATCGATTCAAGAGGAAAAACCCAGAGCAGGTAGTCGTTAATCCGATAAAAATAGCACAGTATCGTATCGTACTCAATTCTGCGAAAAGTTAATGCTTAATAGTATGATTATTACTGAAATATTTGCCTGGTAAAATGATAGTTAGCTTTAGTATCTAAATTCTACCGACTACGGATCTGTTACTGTTTACTATACAATGAGGGATTTATAAAAGTTTAATTATCCAATTCTTAAGATCAGATACCGAGTCAACGGAATATTGTGAAATTTACCTTACTCATAGATTTTATCATCCAATTTTATCAAGTTGGGTGTTTTTATTTGTAATTTGATTATTCCTTTTGTATCCTTTATTATCATGATTTTATTGGCCTCACCTGTTTGTATATTAAGACTTTCCACACTCATCAGGGACCGATGGAAATACACTAATTTAATAAATTTATTCCAATATCCTGATTGTCAGGATTGGCAATTATTTGTAAATATTCTAGTCTCCGTCCCATACCTCATACTTGCATTCTAATTTACTGAGAAATCAGGAAAAGAATACTTCAGGGAAAAAATACATACAATATAATTGGGAATTGTTTTATTTAACCTATGACTTGACAAATGAATCTGAAGAATGCAATTTCAGTAAATTTTCATTTTATCCGTCTTCAAATTATGGTTTCCTTCAATTTGGGTCGGTTTCTGATTTAATAAATGAAACTGAAATACCATCATAATATTTGTTTATTCTGTCGATACATTTACCTACTGCTCGCAAAAAGTAACATGAAAATAAAAGTTACAATAAACGTCATATTGGAATTTATTAGAAAATCCAGGAAAAAGGGACAACATTTTATTTATATCTCTTTTCACCTTTCCTTTACACAAAAATAGTGAAAAATCTAATGGAGAAAGAAAGAAAAAACCCGTTCTTTGGAATAACGAATCTTAGTAGATATTAAATGACAGTGCAAAAGTGCTTAGTAGAAAGTTGACAAAACAAAGATGTAAAGTACGAATGACCGCAGTTGACCTTTATATAATAGGAGGATAATAATATACAGAGAGCAGCGGAAGTTAGTATGCTAATCACAACACGGAAAAATATTAGTATATAAATAAAAATTTAATTATACAGGGTGTATCAAAATTTAGGTTAAATAAATTATATTATTGGAAATATCAGTATATGAATGATTCATTGAAGTTCAATACAGAGTGCAGCGAAAGTATGTATGTGCTCCGACGTATCATTGAAAATATATTATACGGGTCAGAATGAAAAGTCAATTTCATTAGAGAGAATACACAGCGATAAATGTTATTAAATTACTATGAATGTTCTTTGATGACAGTTCAAAATGAGCAAGGGTAATGAGTGCAGTTGAACTTTTACATAATTGGAGTGGGGTAAGATGGTATATTAATTTGAAGAGAAAAAGTGTTTATATCAAAATGGAAGAATTGAAAGCAGTGCAAACTTTAGTATATGACTTTAACAAATGTTTGATGGTAGGGGAAGAATATACACAGCAGAAGATTGTATGCAGCAGGCCAAGATGTATAGAAAAGGAGCTGACGCTTGCAAAAATTTTGTAAAAGTGACCTGCATTGTATGTTTATTGCAGTTATTAAACCACTTATATTTGGATATATATCACTAATAGGACGGCCAGAATATATCAATATCTCTGATAACTTGTTAGACAGGGTGACTTAAATAGTATATTACGGACCAAGGCCAGAAAAGTAAGAAATGTCTCAGATCACATGTAATTGTCGGTGGAAGCGGAGCTGAGGTCGACAAACATGCGATCTGACTGATAAACACTATAAACAATCTCAGGTACGCCGATGATACGGTTATAATATAGCCAACGATGTACAAGAACTACAAAGCATCATAGATTCCGCAGTTCACTAGAGTGAGATGTTTGGATTGCATCTCAATATCTCCAAGACCAAACTATTGGTCTTTTCTAAGACTCCAATAAAAGCACACCCGCGTGTCAAGGGACAAACAATCGAACAAGTGACCTCAATAAAATATCTGGGAGCTAACATCAATAGCCAGTGCGACCAGAAAAGGGAAATACTTTCAAGGATTGAGCAAGCGAGAAAAATCTTCATGAGTATGAAATGATTTTTTACAAGACTGAACCTTAGTTTGGAACTCAGAACTCGAAAGATTAGATGCTACGTCTTCTCTGTCCTACTATATGGATGTGAAAGCTGGACACTAAATTCACAGATTGAAAAGAGAATGGAAGCCTTCGAAATGTATGTGTATAGATGGATGCTGCGAATTTCATGGGTACAAAGGATCACCATCGATGAAGTGCTTCAACGCATGCATAAACAAAAATAACTACTGAACACCATCAAGGAAAGAAAAATGCAATACCTGGGTCATACGATAAGAGGTGATAAATACGAAATATTACGCCTCATAATAGAGGGGAAAAGATCAATAGGAAGACGCCAGATCTCATGGCTAAAAGATTTAAGGAGATGGTTCGAGCGCTCATCTACAGAAATCCTCCGTGCTGCAGTTTCCAGAGCTACAATTGCCATTTGTATCGTCAACCTTCGGCAGGAGAGGGCGCGATAAGAGGAAGAATTCAATTCTAGTAATCGTTGAATCTAAAAAGCTTTTTGAATTATTTTCTTCTAGATATAATGTGAATTTGGGTGCAAGCTATCGATAAACTGAAAAAACATGTCTAATATTCTAGAAGTATCTACAATCATCAACAAATATCTCTACCAAAGTAAACATTCTTGGATTCATTACAAAATTATAATCTCCAAATTATCCATAAAAATGCATGTTAAAATATAGGACTTCCCATGGGTAATCCCTCATTCTGTAAATAATAATAATTGTTATAAAATAAATAGTATGTTATATTTTTGTTGCAGAATCTGTTTTGTTTGTCGATTGTCAATACCTATCCATTACTTACACATACTTCAAATTCTTCAAATTTCTTCGGGTTCAATAAATAATTCGCTTCATTAAAAGTAAAATATTTTAGGGTTACATCATACTTCATGGATATTTCAAATACAATATAACGGTCTCATAAAAATCTTGGGAAAATATTTGCAATAACTTGTCATTCCGCTCCATATTAAAATCCGAAAGATGTTCCTTTGTTTTCTTTGTCAACAAAATGTTCAATATAAATCGTAAGCGAGTGGGTTGTGAAATTGTATTTAAACGGGTTCGGCTTATACAGTTGCTCTTGTTGTTTTTTATGTTTTTGAACACTCTAAAATACTGAGTGTTTTCCATTTAATGTTTTGAAACATGATAATTTTTCCAAAGCCAGTCCTGGAATTTTTAAGTTAAGCTAATACCAGTCGAATGCTTGATTGCATAGTGTACTGTATCATGAAAAAATTGGAAAAATCAAATGTGCCGTCGTGTAAACACTATAGCCAGTTAAACTTTCAAAAATCACCCTGTACATTAATAAACAAGAGGAGTTGACACTTTTTAGTAGCCACATGATATCCTCCCTGAGGGGCTCTACATATGGTAGAAGTATGTAAAGCTGTTCATGTCTCACCCTGTATAATAATCGGTAAAAAGGTTCAAACTGTTGTTAATCTAGTCGATAAAGAAATAGAACAAACAGATAACTTCAAATATCTAGGTATCTTAATAAACAAATGCGGGGAAAACGAAGCGAAAATTAACAACAGGATAGAAAGCGCAACCAAAGTGACACGCTTGTAAGGAAAAAAGAAATGTCGGCGAGGACAAAGCTATTCGTTTACAAAACAATATTTAAGCCGATTTTAATCTATGGTTGTGAAAGTTGGGTACTAACAAAACAACAAAATACAAGCCATCGAAATGAAATTTCGAGAGGGCATAAGGGGCATCAGAAAAAAATATAGAGTGAGAAATGATGATTAGAAGGGAATTAGAGCTCAAGCCGATCATAGATGGTATGAAACGTCAAGAATTAGAGTGGTTTGGACATAAGATAAGAATAGTCATGTCAAATGGATGTAGCAAGCCAAATCAATACATAGAAGATCTAAGGGCAGGCTTAGAAGGTAATGGGATGACGTAATAGCTGTTATCCTGAAAATAGAGAACAAGAGCTTGAGTTTTAGAAATATATATACTTAGAGTAGCATTGAATAAGTTGGAATAAACTCGATACTTTCTGAACAAAGAGCCATTTCAAAAAAATCTGAAACAAGCCGATTTTTTATTTCAATCTTCAATAAGGGGTGGTCGACAAATACTGGTCAAAATATGACAAGCAGTGTCGTATTAGGAATTCAATCTAAGCTATACTCTATCTGGTGGTAGAAAACGGAACTATTTCTTTGTACATGATTTTCTAACCTTGCTTCTCTTTGCCATAAGATTTCCATTGTTTGATTTCAGTGTAAAGTTTTGTTTGGAGTTTTTTCGTTTTTTTCTTGTTTTATTGATTGTTTTATTAGTATTATTTATTGGATTTATCAAGGACATTATTCAAGGCTTGTTTGTGTATATGTATTTTCATTGGAGACTATTAGTGCGATTCAGAATTGAAATTTGTTTTGGAGTTTTCTGCAAAAGTAAGTTGTCAATATAAAGTTTAAAAAAAATTGTACCTATGGTATTTACTTTTCAGGACAAAAATAGCTCAGTTAAAATTGGGTATTTCGGAATTTTTAAGATATGTTGGTGGAACCGAAAATTCTAGTTGTGTGGTAGAAGGTGAAGAAGTACTGAATGCAGAACACATTATATTACATGGAAAAACCTTGTGGAGCTCTTCTAATATTAACGTGTGTGCACTTTGTCTACAAACAAGTACACTACAATCAGTTAGGTTAGGTTAGGTTAGGTTAGGTTTTTGATGAGTGGGTCTATAAGGCCCTCCACTGCGACTCGCAAGAGTCTATTGTCAGATTCTGTATTCAGATTTCACCAAACAAATTCAGCTTCTTAACAAAGCCAATTAGTTTATTTGGTGAATGATATTTCAGGTCCGAGGGCGAGAGAGAATCCCTGCCAAACATCAGATACCTGATTCGAGCCGCGGCGGGGCAGGCACAAATTATATGCTCTGCTGATTCATCATCTTCCAGACAAAGACGGCAGGCCGGATCTTCCGACAGTCCAAGTTTTAGCATATGATGATTCAGATGACAGTGGCCTGTTAAAAGACCTGTTAGACAACGTAGGTCATGCACATTTTTTTGGAGACATTCTTCGAAGGGTGTATGAAAGCCTTTGAATGAACCAATCCTGGTAAATTATGCCAGAAGTCTAAAGCTCTTCTTGCCGTCCAGGTATTCAGTGTTTGTTTGGCAAAACTTATTGCGATGCCAATAATTTGTTCTGATCCGATAGAAACACGTACCTCCCTTGCAAGAGAGTCTGCCTTCTCGTTTCCTTCCATGCCAGAATGGCCAGGGATCCAGACCAGCAATACTTTATTGAGTTCTCCGATTAAGGAGAGTCTTCTTTGGCAGTCTAAAACCAATTTCGACGTTACATGGTGAGAGCTAAGTGCTTTCAAAGCCGCTTGGCTGTCCGAGAAAATTTTTATTGTTCTATGTATGAGATTGGCTTGCTCCAATCTCTCCACACATGAAAGAATGGCGTAAATTTCCGCCTGGAATACGGTTGCATAGGATCCTAGAGAGGTTGAGATTTCTGTCATATGTCTGCGCCCGTATACACTTGCACCAGAGCCTGAGGGTGTTTTTGAACCGTCTGTGTACCAACAGCTGTCTGCTCTTAATAATTCATCCTTACGGAGGACCCATTCGTCTCTATTTGGAATTAGGACGGTATAAGGCAGGTCGTAGTTTACTGTTGGAGGCATCATGTCAGAGGTCATTCCCAGAATACTGTGACTTTCAGTGTCCACTAGCATTCTGCTTCGTTCTGTTTAAGCCTGATTTGTGCATTTAGAAATATGCACAATTCTGTAAGTTGTCCATCTAGCCTCTCTTTCCAAAAATATATGGAGAGGAGGTAGGTCCAGAAGGATTTCCATGGCTGCTGACGGTGTGGAGCTCATAGCACCAGTAATTGCCAGGCAAGCCTGTCTCTGTAAACCAGAGAGCTTTGCTTGGGCCGTTAGCTGTAAAGCTTTTGGCCACCAGGCAATAGCTCCATATGTGATCATTGGTCTAACGATCATCACATATATCCAATAGATTTGTTTGGGTCCCAAGCCCCAAGATTTTCCACAGATCCTACGACATGTCCACAAGGATAGTCTGGCCTTATGGATAACTTTTTCCAAGTGAGCGTTCCAAGTAAGTTTCATATCTAGGATAATCCCCAAATATTTTACTTCCGCTGCAAATGGAATAACCTCACCATTGTAGGAAAGTGGTGGAATATCCTCCAACTTTCTTTTCCTAGTGAAGGGAACTATTACAGTTTTACCAGGGTTAACAGACATCTATTCCCTCTGACACCAACTGTGGACATCGTCCAACGTCTTTTGGAGGGTATTTTATGCTACCCTTCCTGACTTGGTCCTTGCCAAGATGACAAGGTCGTCTGCATACGCTTGCAGTTCTACCCCTCTTACAATCAGTTAACTGGGGAGCTAAAAATTGTTGATGGCTTGGCCAAAGTAGAACAGATTGTATGTTCATGCAAAGCAAACATATTTCAGCCTTTCTTATTCTCTTAACCAGGTAGGTAATAAAGTGATGAATAATATAATAGTAAATTATTACTAGGCCTTTTTGTACTTACCTCTTTTTTTTATTAGAAAAAATTTGATGGAACTAGAACATATTTCTGCTACTGATTTGAAATGTGCCTAGTCAACCAAAAAAAGCACAGTAAGGGAAAGGGCTATATCAACAAGAAGAATGCCTTGTATTAAAAATACCGAATCCCATATATTAAATCCAGGTTTATCCAATGAGTCAATTTTGGAATATTTTACCCAAAATTTGCCATGGTCAACAGTAGTATTATTTAAATGTAGTCAAATTCAGTTGATTTTAATAAATTTTATTTTAGCAAAGGACGCAAACCATTGGTTTGTATTGATGTACAGGGAGACTGAAATGGACTTAAATAAAATAATTTTAAACAATGCCTCTCAGTCCATTTTAATGATGGAATTATCAACAAATGAGTGCTCTTTCCATTCAATTTGTTGTGAGCAAATGTATCATAGCATCTGCAATGAGGAAGTAGATGAATTAATTTGCTTGCGCCAACATTCTCTCGAATGGCACAACGCAAGAAAATTTCGCATTACCGGTTCAAGATGCTATGAAATATTTACTTACTCTGGAACAAATTGGGCAATGAAAAGTAGAAAATATTTCTGGCCAAAAAGCTTCACCAACAAATTTGTCAGACATGGTCTAAAATTTGAAAATATGGCAAGAACATCCTTCGTAGAAAAAACTGGTAAAACAGTGGTGGAATGTGGAATTATTTCATCTGCTGAAAACAAATGGTTGGGGTTTTCACCAGATGGTGTGGTATTGGAAAATGGGGAGCCAATATCATTATTAGAAATAAAATGTTTGTATGCTGGTAAGTATTTGAAAATACATAATATATAAAAATAATCTAATGAAAATAATTGTTGCAGGTATTTCTTCAAGTATTGAAGAAGCTTTGTCAGCATGCACATATATTTTAAAAGAAAATAATGTGTATACCCTCAAGAAACGCCACAAATATTATGGGCAAGTACAGCTTTGGATGAGTATGCTCAATGTAAAGAATTGTTTCTTACTATTATATGCATCCTATGACAATAGTTCAGAAATAATTGAGATAGGATTTGACTACAACTTTACAAAAAATATGTTAAATAAAATAAAAAATTAATATTTTTCAAAAATGTTTTATGTGAGGAAGAAAATGTAATGTAAATAATACACAATAAATACTTTTTAATAACAAAAAACTATTTAATTTCTAAAACCTAGAAATGGCTAAAACTAGGGATTCAATATAAACATCTTACTACAGTCCTTTTATTATACAATATAAGCAGTAACCAATAATAACATAAAAGAACAATAAATAATATATTTCTGATTAGATATGATATAGGAGGCTAACTTACTTATCAATTGTGTTAAGAGATATAATAATAGTATGTTATGATATTAGGAGAATAGGTGATACCTACTTTATGTGCCGAGTGTGGAAAGTTTGTCTGACAAACGTAGTGAGTCAGACAATCCATGCGAAAAACATAAATAATCTTATTCTTCGAATATCATATACTATTTTTTCTTCAAACGTGCATAATTTTATTCGAGATAAAACAATAAAAGGAAACGAATTTTTTAATAAAGATAACAAGATTGAAATTTCAACTTATTTCACTGAATATGGATTTTTAAAAGCAGTTCACTCTGGAAAAGTTGTTATGAGTAGTACTGATATTGCAAGAAGTGGAGGATTCTTAAATGATGCAAATCTTCATAATTGATGTACTTTTACTATATTACAAATAAATAATAAATACCAATAATCATTGTGTATTGTGTAAATGTTCGTCTATTAAATGACCAAATGAGCATTGCTCAAAGCCAATGAATAAAACGAAAAAAAAAAATAAATCCATAGTACTATAATGTGTTTATACGCTTAGGAGTATAAGTACTTATACTCCTAGTCATAAATGACACTTAATGACGTTTGAAGAAAAATAAATTTAAAACTACCTATTCGTTTAAGTGATTGTCCACTTATCATATTTTCTAATAATAGGTATATAAAGCATCACAGTAGATCACTACTAATAAATTAAATAAATTTTTCATCAGAAAGAATTGGTGCTGAAAGATTTGTTATGCCACAAATTATGATAAAAATTCCATTAATCTTTGGTACAAGTGACCATTGAAGTTTCCCACTAATTATTTTAAAAATTTTGAGTCTTTGATTGGATCTTTCAATATGTACTCTTGCTGCAGCAATTTGTTGATTAAGCAGAGTTTCTTCCACAGAAAGTTGTTTTTTATTTCTTAAAAATGGGGGACGGATTAATGTAATTTTGTGTAAAACACATATATCATCAAATAAAAAGCCTGTATCAACCATAATAGAGTCCTTATTTGAACACAATTTATTAATTAAATCACTTTCCTCAAAAATTAATTTGTCAGATGCTCGCCCACCATAAGATTCACTAACAAATGTTATCATGCCGGCTGGTGAAACACCAGTCATAAATTTTATTGTTGTATTTCCTTTATATTGTGAATAAAATCTTATACGACAGCAAAGGCAACTTGGTTTTTGAACAAATATTTCAGTACAGTCTAAAACAACTCTACATGTTGAAAAATGTTGAAAGCACCTAGGTATATTTCGAGAAATTTCTTCTTGTGATGGGAAATAAATGGTAGGACTAAGAACTACGCTAAGTACATCTAAGATTTCAAAAAAATAATTTTTACATAACTGACCATAGATACTGAATAAAGCAGCAAGTGTTACATAGCTCAGATCCAATTTTAACTTAGTCATGGTTAAAATAATTCTTTCCCTAATACCAAGCCTATGTGATCTTGTGTCATGAAGTACTTTTCTGGTCATTTCTTCTAAACAGTTAAGAATCTGTAAGCTCGATATACCTGTAAAACTTCTTAAAGCTTTATCTGTATTCAATAGATTACACAAACTTGTGATCTGGTGTGTATTAACTTGAACTTCAAAGTCACGAACATGAACGTTAATGTTATCTTCATCTAAATTTTCAAGAATATCATCTACAACACTTTCACTAATATCTTCATTAGAATTTAGTGTTAACCTAACACTTTCTGCTGTTTGCTCCTTAACTTGTGTGGCAGCCTCAGAACAATTCAATTGATCACAAGTATCACTATATTTTTCATTTCGTTTGGTCAGTCTTTTAGCACGTGTAGAATCTAATTTCTTTGGGGTCACTGTAGAAGTGGGTAAATATTGGGATGGTACAGCTATTTTTTTCAAATAACGACTTCTTCCTCCCCTATCACCTGTAAATAATGGAAAACATTAAGTACCAATATATTTTTGAACATAGATAGGTACACACCTAATTAAAGAGCATATGTCACAAAAGTAACATGCATATTATATCTAAGCCAAAAACTAACCTTTGAAATAATCTTCTTGCTTGAAATGCAAAGAGCACACTTTCATGAATTTAGTCACTGGTTTGCCAATTCGTAGTTTTAAAATCCATGCTTTTCTTCTTGGAAGTAACTCACTTCCCATCTCCGTTTCAAAACAAACACGTTGGCCCTTTTCAGGAGGAAATGAATCAAAACTCAACTCTTTCTTGACATCCTTTTTAGCCCAAGAATGACACTGAGGAACACAACAGTAGTGATTGGAGCTCATTATTTTAATGTGCATATCTACTTAATCTACAAAGTTTTGCAACGAACGACTTCAAAACTAATTTCAATTATGAATGATAAATGTAAACACAAACAATCCTTAAATGTTGGGTCTTATAAAAAATTAGGTGGAAGGCGGACTTGTACTCGCTGGTGCAGACATAAATTTGTATAATAAATACAATTAACAATACTTATAGAACAATTAATATGATAAAAAACGTAAAAAAGCCAAATGCAACGTCTAAACTACAATCAATCAATGGAAATCTTATGTAAAAGTTAATTGAGGTTATACAACAATGTACAAAGAAGTAGTTCAGTTATCGCCGCTACGGCGCTACGATCTTAATTTGAATCCCCAATACATAACTTGTTAACGACGTGTCGCTTCAATTTGAAAAGACACGTCGTGATGTATTTTAGGTGGACGACCTACCTTAGGTCTTCGTTGTTTCATTTCGACGTATAGAACTTTGAAGAGAGAATAAAATGATTTTATAGTCGTTATAAAACACAGTTTCAAGCCTATTGAATGTATCAAATAAAGAAAATCATACATTGAAACTTTCTATGATATGTCGTTATTTAAAAAGCTCTTCATTAAAATTTCAAACTAATTTATTTTCTAACAAAAAGCAGTTACTATTTAACAAATACAAATAAAACATTGTGTTTTGCTTGAAGATTCATTAAAATTTCAACTGCATTAACAATTAGCGCATATGCTTGTGTAGTTTGCCAGTAACAAGAGAATTACTGTAAAAAGCGTATTTCGTTTGTCAGTCAACCAACCTTAAAACTGACATAAAATTCTAAGTTTAAACCACAAACTTTTAATCAGCGGCGGTACTTTTTTCAATATCATTGGAAATTCCACTCAGCTTATAAAGTTTGCCGATCTACAGGTTTTTTTTTAAGCTTTTTGTTAATAATTAGGTATATTTTGAGTGGTACGAAGAACAATAATAAACATGCGCTGCAAATACATGAATAAAATAC
Organism: Lochmaea crataegi; assembly: GCA_947563755.1. NCBI lineage: Eukaryota > Metazoa > Arthropoda > Insecta > Coleoptera > Chrysomelidae > Lochmaea > Lochmaea crataegi. Next base: position 43,405,230 of record OX387424.1, read on the forward strand.
CAGAACCAGGGCAGAACGAGCTGGACTTAGGATAGCCGAAATATTTCAAAAATATGAATGTAACGCTTATAAGTCGAAAAAAAAATAATGCAATTTTCAAGTGAACGACGAGCCTTCATTTTACAGACTTTTTTATTTTCGATACAGTAGGAAAGGATTTAAAGGACACAGATTTATGAACTAATATATTTCTGAGAATAAAGAAAAATGTATCAAATAGAAAATCTGGCTTGAGATGGATAATACTTGTCTACTTTATCCCATTATTCATATCTCGAGGAAGACTTCCGTTGAGACCAATTTGTTCTAAGCTTCTACATATACAGATAATTAGTTAAAAACAACTCGCTCCATTATTTTAGCACGAGTATATAGATAAATGAAGACAGTTATTATTGTAAACTATTATTACAGTTTCCTGTAAAATTGTCGTATTTAGTAAAGCTTGTTACCAATAGGTATCGAAGAATAAATATATTACTCTAACGCTTTACAACAAAGTTATGAAAAATATTTTTCAAAAAGTGACCGTTCAACTAAGCAGAAACAACTACTTCCCGGGCTATATGCCCCGACAGACATTGAATCACACTTCTAAGTTAAACGGGGTCGGTATGATCTACAAGAAGTAACCAACCATTCTGGTTTGCAATTAGAAGGGACCAAATAACCCGAGAGCATTTGGGTGCAAAACTCAGTCAACTCCTGGAGATGGCTGTTTCTTTCTCCTAGTAAGTGTGGCAGTACCGGAGCACTTGTCTGCACTAGTCTGGTAGTGGGATGATTGTTGGTTATTTATTAACATTGAGCTTGTGAGTACGGTGCGAGTGCTTGGTGTATGAACAGAAATCGTTTAGTAAATTCGTTAAGTTATGAATACTTCGTCAAGTGGGGAAGATCCCTACGTGGATTCCGGAAGTGAATATATACCATCTAATCCTGATATTCCAGGACCAACTGGAAACGAAACGTTATGAAAATAAAGAAGGCTGGAGGTGTAGAATAATAAATTCAAGAAGAACGAAAATTTTAAAGAAAACAACTGGAGCTTTCCCACACACAAGTGAAAGGCAGAAAAATATTGAAATCGTTTATCCAGCACAGAAAAAAACTTTTCAAGTGACCCAGAATTTTGATCCAGGGCCACCGAACATGGAATTTAGTGTGAAGTTCAAGAGAAGAAAGGAAATGAATACTTTAATTACGAAAGTCAATCAGGTATCATTAATCAAAATAGTAGTTTACCTAACATGTGCGGAAAGTGATACTTTTCCGCACGCAATTGCAGATGGCCGAACGACGCGTTAGCGGAGTTCGGCCAGAAATCGCGTGCGGAAAAGTCACTCTACGCAAGTGTTAGGTACACTATTTTTTCTACTAGCGTACGGAAAAAAGCCCAAAAGTTAACATAAAGAAACATTTATTATTAAATGCATATCACCAAATTGATTATTATTAATATTAACATTGACGTGCAATTTGTAGCATTCTGCAAATTAATTGAAGAGACTAAAATGTTTCCCACTGAAGTCAGATTCCGGTTTTCCATTGCTTTGTCAGCACTAATTGCTGCAACCGTGGCGATGGGAACTTGGCTGAAAGAGGTCCTTTTGGAAGGATTTACTTAATTTTTCAGTCATTTTGTATGTATGTACAACCATACAGAATTATATTTTGAATTTTCAAATGTCAGAATACTCCCCAAAAACTTAACAAATTTACTTTTCCGCACTGTGATTAGTGCGGAAAATGTATTAACCATCATTGACTCCATTTTATCATAGAACGTTGTCGAATGTCATTTCTTCACATATAAAATTAATCATCTTTTCTGTAGTTTCAAAACTATAGAAATATGAAACCATAGACCCTAATAAGTATAATCTTAATTTTGTTGTGAATGAGAAAGTGAATGAATTTTAGATAAGAAAATAAATAGTGTTAATGATTTTTGAAGTTAATTGAGCCGTTAAGCAGAGATAAACAATGAACTAAACGTTTCATTTGATGAACATTTATTTAAAATTAAATGTTGTTTTTGTATATATGATAAATTTTACAATAATCACAGGCTATCAACGTTGGAACTTTTTGAAGGTCAAAGGACAGAGTTGGCCTCACAAAAATTTGAACTGACAACCAAAAATACAATTTCCCTGAGATAGTTTAAATAAATTTACAAAATAATATTAAAATAATATAATAAAGAGTCTCATAACAATCATAATAAAAAAATATAATGAAGTAATAAAATAAATATTTTGATAATTTCCGACTGAGCTAGATTGATATAAACAAAGATAAGTATTAAAACTAAAATAATAAATAAATAAAATTTAATTTATAAAAGGTATGGAATTGATATAGCTCTACAATTTAATTCAAAACCATATCAATATTAATATTGCTAAAGAAGACGAATCAATGGAAGTTTTATGCTTCGATTATCAACAAAACTTACCATTGCCGCACATTCCATCGAGCGATGTGTTCTATAAGCGCCAATTATGTGTACACAACTTTTGTTTATATTCGGCCAAGACAAAACAAGACACATTTTATATGTATGATGAGCTAACCGGGAAAAAAATATGCAACGAAGTTGTAAGTCTTTGCATCATTATTTGATTAACTTTCTTCCGAGAACAGTTAAAAGCCTCTATCTATTTTCCGATAACTCAAATTAAATCCAAACATCAGTTCAGTTCTTTCAACTCATTGTACACCAGTTTCCTGAACCTGATCACAGCTTTTTGCCGTGCGACCGTTGTTTTGGGCTTATCGAAAAAGAAAAAAAGAAAAAAGAGATAATATATGTACCTCGTGAATGGATAAACTTAGTTAAAAAAAATGTGTGAGCCGTCTCGGGACGCCTGGCAGATGTGAAACATCGAAATTGTTTTGTATAAGTTATATGCATAAAAGAACAGATTAAAAAAGTGAGATATGGAAGAGAGAGGGAAATGGGAGAGAGAGAAAGAAAGTGTATTGCGTGTGATTACAATCATTATTTAAAAAAGTCAGAATCTAAGACGGATTTGGTAAGGTTCGCAACCCTCGGAATATTGTAAGAGTTTTTTTTATTATTAGACCATTTTTGACAATTTTTCAAAAATTTTGACCATTTTTCAAAAATTTTGACAATTTTCAACAATTATTGACCATTCTTGACAGTTTTTTATAATTATTCACCATTTTTTCAAAAATATATATTATAGAAAATTTAGTACATAATTCGAAAAAAATCTATCCTTGTAATTTTATTTATTTTTTTATTTTCTTATAATGGTGCACTTATTCACCATTTTACATCAGTCTATGTTCAGTTACCGTTAAAATACAAAAGTTGCATAAATGCTACATGATACCGTTTATCCATTATCTTTAGAATAATACATATATTGATGAAATTCTTTGAGACAATTCTTTTTTTTTTCATTGAAACATAGAGATGCATTACATTCCTGGCACGTAACATAAGTATAGCCTCTACATTTTGGCAGTTTACACCGTAGACGTTTGGAATTCCAAATTGGCCAATGTCCAAACTGGTCTTGGCGTACACCTTGAGGAGAAATATAGGAAGCTGGATTTCGTTGTTTTCTATTTTGTCCTGTTCAAGATTTTACCTTTGTCCTCGTTTCTTGGTAACTGCTAAGCCTGCCAACCCTAGGTCCATAGCAACTTCTTCACGGAAATTTGCTAAAGCTAGCAACTTTGATGTCCTTTTTTGTTGAGCATGTACGCGCTTCTACAGTAACCAAGCATTTACTACTGACACATCTATAGGGTGGTAAAACATTCGAAAATACCACTTCTTTGATTTTATAGTAATTTTATGTCTGACGATCAGACTGACAGTGAGGTCTACTCCACCCCTCTGACGATTGTATTCCTTTACCAATTTCGGGTAATCTACTGTGATCTTTTTCTGTTGCGTTTTATCAAAACATCGGGCCTGTTGTACTGGTAATACTCTACAGTAGTTTGACCGTAGGGTGACGACTTTGTTATCTTTCCAGACGACAGATGTTGAATCAATAGTGTCGATTGTAGTTATCATCATTTGCTTGATATAGTTCATATAACAGCCTTTTTGGTGTGCGTCATCGTTTGTGACGTATATCCGGGTTTTGGGTATGTCGATATTTAATTTGTTATTTTGACATATAGTTAACCATCAATTTGATAAATACAATCATCTGGATCGTATTCAGCCAAATTCGAAAAGGCTATGAAATTAATAATACTTGGGATATGAAAACACTGCAAAATAAAACAAATTGTATATTTAATTTACATATTAAAATAATTTAATATTGGTAAATATAGTCCTGCATTTGAATAAATAAAATGCTAACAATAAGATCAATATTCACTTTTCATAAATAATAATTTACCGTAAACAACAAAGTACAGACCTGACGAGAACTGTCAGTTGGACATTGGAAAAATACGTAAGACACGAAAGGAACGTTTGCATCGTATTTTGAACGATGTAATTTCGCCCGATTGATAGGTCGCGTTTGCGCGTAATCTAAACATCAACCAATCAAATTTTTGTAAGTCAAATATTAGGGTTAACGTTTGTACTACGTTTAAACGGTTCATTATTGTGATATTTTGATTAGGATTAATCACAGACCTGCCTATTTTACCATTTCTTCCAACGTAATGTGTTAGAAAGACATTAACAATCAATGACGCACACCAAGAAGGGTATTATATGAACTTTACTTTCTACAACAAATGACTTCGACCAATAGCTCTGAATACTCGGAAGATGTATGAAGTTGACAGTTTTTGACAATTATTGACCATTTTTGAAAATTTTTCCAAGGACTTTTACAATTTTTGTCCATTTTTCAAAATATTTAACAATTTTTGACCATTTTCCAAAATTTTAACAATTATTGATTATTTTTGATCATTTTTTGAAATATTCAACAATTTTTGACCATTTTTGACAGTTTTTGGGCATTTTTGACAGGTTCTGACAGTTAATGACCATTTTTGACAATTTTTCAAAAACTTTGACAATTTTTCTGACAGTTAATGACCATTTTTGACAATTTTTCAAAAACTTTGACAATTTTTAACAATTATTGACCATTTATGGCAGTTTTTTATAATTATCGACCATTTTCTCAAAATTTTGACAATTTTTCAAAATTTTAACAATTATTGACCATTTCTAACACTTTTTCAAAAATTGTGACAATCATTGACCATTTTTTAACCATTTTTGACAATTTTTAACGATTTTTGATTGGTTTTGACAATTATCGACCGTCTTTGACAATTATTGACCATTTTTGACAATTTTTCAAAAATTTTAAGCATTTTTCAAAAATTTTGACAATTATTGACCATTTTCTCAAAATTTCTACAAATATTGACCATTTTTGACAGTTTTTTGACAATTATTGACCATTTTCTCAAAATTTCTATAAATATTGACCATTTTTGATAGTTTTTTGACAGTTTTTGACAATTATTGACCATTTTTCCAAATGTTTGACAATATTTGACCATATTTCAAAGTATTTGACAATTTTTCAAAAATTTTAACATAATTGGCAAATATTTAACCATTTTTTCAAAATTTGTTAGGCCAATGCATTGTTAGGCCTTACGGTTTATGCATCCTTTAATATTAGAGAACCAAATGTTGTTTTGGCACTGCCCAATACAAAACTGTATCGTACTTTTCCGCTTAGTATAAATCAAAAAAAAATAGAAAATGTCATGTCTTTAGCAGACAAATATGTACCACCAATACATATGTGGTACTTCGAGCAAGTGCGTGTCGCTGATAATAACGAACAGCAAGAGGAAGCCAATGACAGTGACAGAGATGAAGTTGAGACTGATAATTATTATTGGTATATAGGTATTATATTTATTTGTCGGAACACATTTTTTTGTAATGTTTTTTTTTTGTGAGTGGGTTAATGGGGTATTACAGTATTTTTATTTTTTGTGTCAATGCATTAAATTCTCTGGTGTTCAGAAGAGATGGTTTTCGTTGTTTTGATAATAATTAAATATATTGAACAAAATATTCTGGTTTAGTTTTAATTTTTGAAAAGTTCGGTGCAAGAAACGGTCAAATTCAAGCGTTTCTAAATTTTTTTTTGGTTTGTAAAAAATACATATCATTTTTTTTAATTTTGAACTATTCCTTAATACCTCTTCTAAATTACCAACGTTTTTTTAATTTCCCATAAATTTAGAAAAATGGAGTTGACCGTTTTTTGCACCGGACCCTTCAATTGCAAACCATAATGGTTGGTTAAATCTTGTAGATAATACCGACCCCGTTTGACTTGAAAGTGTAATTCAATGTCTGTCGGAAAGTAGTTGTGTCTTCTTAGTTGAACGGTCACTGTTTTTGAAAAATATTTTTCGAAACTTTTTGGTGTAAAGCGTTAGAATAATATATTCATTCTTCGATATCTAATAGTAATTATTGTTAATAATACAGTTCTTTTACAGAGTGATGCAAGGTCAGAAAAAAATCGTTCGTTTCCAAGACATTTAGATGAAATATTCAGGTTTGTACATATTACGAATTCTGCAGTTTTCTGTTTAATCAACTGAGTACTAGATAACTTAATAATAAGGTTGAAAATTGAGTTTGGAGAAAGGCAAAATAAAACTACGAATACCTATTGTGGTGAAATCCAGCGTGATATAGTGAGTATCGGGATCTACGGAGTAAAAAGAAATCAACTGGGAAAATAGTTAAATTTTTTCCATCCAGTACAAGGTGATTGAAATAAATTGAATGCAATGAGTTTAAGGAATCGACTCTGCTTCGGGATTCTATTTTACGATACGATCGTAACGGCTGACTAAAATTGACAATCAGCGATTCTATGTTTCGATTAATCGTAAAAATCGATTCACTCGATATATGTATGAACGTGTCGTATTCGTTTAATTATTTCCTGACTTACTTATGCCCATTTATCGGCGAACTGTTCTCCAAATACCAATGAATTCGATTTAACGGCAAATTCAACACCTGATTTTTTCTGTTTATCCCTTCCTGAGGCCTCAATGAACCTGCCATTGGAAAAATCTCTATGTTTGTCCATAAATTGGAGAAGCATTTCCCAATGACAATATCTCGTATCTCGACTCGTATTAAAATTTCTGTCCAAATCCGAGAACACCTGATTTAAATTCGATCGTAAAATAGAATACCATCTTCCGATACGATCGAATTAAATATCGTATTCGACATCTTACGACTCGATAAAACCGTTTCGTGGAATAAAATCGCGCTTTTTTTAATTTTTTAAACAATAAAAACCCATTCGAACATTTTAATTTGATACAATTGCTAGAAGTGTTGATGTAGAAATTAGACAGTACTAACAGTCCCGACAGCTCGATGAATAGCAACACGTCACCAGATACAAATGATTCGAGTATTTGGATCCAGAGCAACTCTTAAAAATGACGGCTATTATCTCGTAGACAGATAGCTAGCGAGCAATCTGACTAATGTAAAATGGTCTCCGTGAACCGGCGCATTTCGTTATATGTCCCAGCTAGTGAATATATTTTTCTAAAATATGTTTATAAGATTTTGATTTATTTTCGCATTATGTTTCCGCATCCACAGCGTAATGGTTTCAGTTGTAGATGAATCACCGCGATCTTCGCTCGCTTTTTAGGGTGGAATATGGGGAGAGAGAGAAAGAAGTCTTGGAGGAATTATTTTAGATGAGGACATGATTTATTTTGTAGTCGCATTGGTGAAAACCATCGGATAAAAGGAAGTTGCTTTAAGGTAGATCATTTTTTTCTGCTCTCTTGCATACGTACGCTCTCACACTGCATTAACGGTAAAAGGTTTCACAATGGGCACATGCTATTTTTTAATATAGCATATATTTGTCGTGCTTCATTTTGAAATTGATTATTTCAGTCACTTTTTCGTAGATATCAGATTACGGAAACTCGCATTCAAGTTATCGAATATCGTATACCATTTTCGCTTGATATTCGATAATACAGGGAGTTATCCTCCATTGAACGTAGCGCTAACGGGTAAAATTTATACACCGTGTCCATTTGAAACGGACCCGCCCTTAATATTTCAAAAATGGGACATATTAGAAAGAAATGCCGATACACATCAACTTTTAACTTGAGGGGGACACTTTCTGGCGCTAATGTCATAATCGTCAGATTCACCCCCTCACTAGAGATACCCCTTCCATTTTTTTAAATGGCATTAGGTATCAAGTCATACCTCATTTAAAAGGTCTGGTGAATCTATATTCAATCATTTTGTTTTGCCTTCGATACCAGCCTTCCATTGTTATTTAATCGTTGTTTAAAATTGGCTCTTTCAACTTTTATTGCCTGAATGTTAACGGTGGTCACTTTGTCCACATGATTAAATAGCAGTATTTTCTTGTTAACAGTTGTCTTTTTACTATTTGTAAATTTTTCATTTTTTAAAGAGTCTTTCTGTCATAACATAATACGGTGGTATACGAACGGCTAGACAAACGAAAACAAGCAATTAGAGCTTTTTTATATTTACACAATCAGATTAAAATATTTGTAGGTGAGTTGGTCAACCATTTCACCTGCCAACATTTCAGTTGTAAAATAATCATACTATAGTCATTATCTTTTCGCTTTAACGACTACCTGCTGTAGGTTTTGGTCATGAATCAATCATGTTGGCATAATTCCAAACGAAATTGCTTGGAATAAGGTATATCTGTTTTTTATTTCCAATTATACGATGTCTCCCAAGAATCTGCAGAAACAATTATTCCATCCCCAGATGTATATTTCACTCTCATTTTTAATTGTATAGTGTGTGTATTTATTATTCTTAGTTTGTCATGTAAGAGAGTAGATGAATAGACAATGGTATGTGAAATCAATCCAAATTAAATAACAGTGATTATATAACTCATTATAAAATTAGCCAATAAAAATTACAAATTGATCATAGTTACGGCGTATAGATAATCGAAATTTGTCCTTCCACGTTATCTGCCGATGATAATCAAACTGAAGCAGAAAATAATTCAGTAAACGATTATCAGATCGAAAATATTAGTTTTGCTCGATCAACGTCAAATAACGAAGATATCAATCACCGTTCATTGAGGTTGGAATAAAAAAGTCTTAGACCAAATGTTGACGAAACCGAAATGGATACATGTACGAATAATACGAGTAAGGCCAAAAATAGAGGTAAAAGTGGAAAACAATCAAGTTAACAAGACTTACGAAAATGGAAAAAAGAGCACAGGGAGGAAGTCATGCCAGAATATAACTTATCATGTGGTCCAGTAGAAGATGAGTTTAATGATTGTTCTAGTCCTACTGACGTTCATTTGCGTATACTGGGAGATGTAATCGACAATATAGTTTTCCAGAGCAACCTTTATGCTACGCAAAATAACAAAAATTTAGGGCTGACCAAAGATGAACTGGTTTCTTTCATCGGAATGAATTTTTTGATGGCGTATCATCGTTTGCCAGCATGGAAACAATATTGGAACGGAAGTCCTGATCTAGGTTTATCAATAATAACCAAGTGTATGCCACGAAATAGATTTGAAGATATCTTGAGATTTCTTCATTGTAACGACAATAGGGCTCTTCCACGTGGCAGTACAGATAAAATATATATAAACTAAGACAAATGGTAACAACCTTGAATCAAAATTTTCGAAAATGCTACCGAACAACACGTAGAGTTAGTACCGATGAAAGTATGATTCTGTTCAAAGGACGTAGTACTTTGAAGCAGCAATACAATGTAAAAAAAAGACAATAAAAGGAGGTTACAAAATTTGGTGCCAGGCAGATTAAAATGCATACGTTTCAGACTTTGGAGTGTAACTAGGTAAAAATGAAGAGGTGAAACAAGAGTCTCAAGATTTTGGCCTTGGTGAACGTGTTGTATTATCTCTTACAAAACCTGATTGGGATAAGAATAAAATTGTTTATGCCGATAATTATTTTATGTCCCTGTTAGAGCAACTTCGTCTCAAGAAAGTTTAAGCGTGTGGTACAATTCAACAAAAGAGATTAGGGTTCCCAAAGACTATGGTCGACGACAAGGATTTGAAGAGAGGGGATTCAGATTTTCGAGTGTCCACAACATATGTCAGGGTCTTCAAATGAATGGACAATCGTGTGGTGTATTTTGCATCTAATTTTCACGATACAAAGGAAGTCACAGTGAAAAGAACACAATAATATGGTTCACGGGCAGATGTAAAATGTCCGTCTATAGTAGCCGATTATAAAAAGCATATGGGAGGAGTGGACAGAGCAGATAAACTGAGAGGTACGTATGGGATGAACCGAAGATCGAGAAAATCTTGGCACCATCTATTCTGGGGCTTCTTTGATATGGATTTAATCAATGCCAACATTATTTATAATATGCTTCATGAAAACATGTCCACATTTGAATTTAGAAGAGCAATTGCATTGGGGTTTATTGCACATTCCTCTAGAAAACGAGAGAGTTCTATATTACCTTCAATAACCAAACGCCGAAAATATAACTATAGTGTTCATGAAGATATTCGGCTTGGAAATCTTGGATCACATTGGGTTGTTTTCGAAAAAACCAAAGGGCGATGTGAAATGTGCAGCAGCAAGTGTATACAGTCAAGACCGCATTCCAAATGTTCCACTTGTGGAGTGTTTTTGTGTTGTAATTAAAAAAAAATTGCTTCTCTGAATACCATGATATATAATTTTTGTCACTTTTCTGTATATAATGAATGATTCTCTTCTTATCTGTAATAAAATGATTGGTTTGCTGTTTTGACTTTTTAACAATAAATTAATATTTTGTTGTTGTTTCCTGACGGTATTTTTGGGTCTACTTTTTTCGAAATTTAAGAAAAACACTAGGAAAAATTTCAAAAAAATTTAGTAATTATTTTATATCCCCTTAACCGGTTTTGGAGAAAAGATTTCTATCTTTGGGCACTAAAGGGTTAAATTGTCTTCGAGAAAGTTATAGTGTAGCTTTTGTTCAATTCAAATATCTGGCGGGATTAGTGTGTGACACTCTGTATATCTAGAATATCTGACTGAAATAGCGTTTTAGTTTTTCTTTTGCTTTTTATTGAACAGTAATGGCGTTCAATATTTGAACCCCATAAACCAAGTTTGATCATTAAAATTTTTCCAAACGTCAACAACGAGTTACGGATGAAACCCTAGATTTCATCCACTCTCGTCTCGTTATTATATACAGTGCTATTCAAAAGTCCCCTCCACCCTTCTTATCTTTGGAACGATTATACATAAACTAGTGAAACTGAATATTAAGGGTTGTAAAGTTCCCTACTTTTGATGATAGATGACGTATTCGTCATAAGGTCATTGTGACCAATAATTTCAAATGGAATCCTATAATATTCTTGTTTTGTGTTAAGGGCACTTCTGACAGCTGGCTCTAAAAAAAGCAAATTATTTTAATACTAAAACTCAAGCTCGTCCTCTGGATAGTTGTCAAATAATAAACGTTTTCGTAAGTCTCTCTAATAGACCATTCCAGAATGACGTCACTGAAAGGGCGGCCATATTAGACAATTCAGCAACCTGTCGAATAAAATTCAATATGGCGTCCCAGGGTAAACAAAAAGATGGTTTCGAGCGTGGAGCAGACGACACCACATGTCGGTGGATGAAAAACATGCTTTTCAACAGGACAGCAACGACAACCTTATTTGGAGATTCCATGGAGGTATCGATAATGAAGTGACGCCCTCAGGGAGGAGTCCTATTACCTTTGCTGTGGGATCTTGTAATAGACGAACTCCTGGAGGAATTAAACAGGAAGGGGATATACATCCAGGGGTATTTAGATAATCTGACAATACTTCTACTGGGGAAATACCCTAACGTTATATCGGAGCTGATGCAACAATCTCTGGAAATGGTAGATATTTGGTGTAGAGGGGATACCTAAGGATGAACCCTGCAAAAACTGCGCTCGTTTCCTTCACTAGAAAAAGGAAGCTTGAGAGACTGAAACTGCCAAGCCTCTTCACCGTGCATCTGTGTTTTAGCAAGGAGGTCAATTATCTGGGCATAATTCTGAACACAAATCTAACCTGGAACTCTCACCTACATGACAAAACCAATAAAGGGAAGTTGGCCCCCGATGGCTGCCAAACGGGCGATAGGAGAACACATGGGGACTAAATCCACGGATAGTTCACTGGTTGTACACGACTGTGGTGAGACCCATGGTTACCTAGGAAACCTTAGTTTGGTGGTCAAAAACAGATCAGAGGGAAGCCGAACTGGAGCTATCAAAATTTCAAAGGCTCACCTGTCTGAGCATAACCGGTGCGATGAGACAATAGAAGCCATTCTCAATCTTCCGCCTCTTTCTGTATGTTGAGCCGGAAGCTAGAAAGGCTGCATACAGGCTGGAATACAATGTGAGTTGGCACGAAAGAACCAACTCCCATAGTCATTCCAGAATCACAGATGTTATCACAAACGCGCTTCTTGGAATGAGAAGTGATAACATGTTGGCCACAATTTACGACAACCAACAATACCATATCTAGCTAAACTGGAATGGGTTGGAAGCATGCAGTCAGGAAGGAACGTTGGTGTAGTACACAGACGGATCTAAAACTGACATAGGAACAGGAGCTGGAGTCCATGGTGCCAGACCCAAGTGCAATGTCCACGCATCGTTGGGGAAGTTTGCATCTGTATTCCAGGCAGAAATCTACGCTATCGACGCGTGTTTGGAAATGAACATCGAAAGGGGGTATAGAGGCCAAAAGATCCTTATACTCTCGGATAGTAAGGCAGCACTGAAATCTTTAGCATGTCTTCAGATCAGATCTAGACTGGTCTGGGACTGTCTTCAAATACTTTTAAGCCTGGCAAACCACAATAGAGTAACTTATAAGTGGGTCCCGGGTCACAAGGGTATTGTAGGCAATGAAAAGGCAGACACCCTAGCAAAGCTAGGGTCAGAAGCTGCATTGACTGGTCCTGAACTAGTATTTGGAATATGAAAATCTGCCGAACGTGGTTGTACATCTCGGTGGATTCAAACTAAACATCAGACGTACTGGAGACACGTGCCAAAACAGGAACACAGCAAACTCTTGGTCAAAAAAACCTCGGTGTCGCAGACTAACGAAATATTAAACCTCAACAAGGGCCAGATGAGGAAAGTGAAGGCAACAGTTTTCAATTTCACGCAATCAAAATGAAATCATTTCATCATTTACTTGATAACACAACATTATTGATCCACCATCATTACAAAAAAGAGCTTCTCTAGCTTGTTAAACTTCTGCATGGGAAGAGGGTATGCTTGCAATAAAATTTTCTACTATCCCTTGACCTAGCTATTCTTATTCATCTATGGAAACTTCCTCTACATGTTATAGGGCTTCTCAGGTACTTTTTTTCATATATAGGATATCGCTAATGTATGATTCAAAATAATAAACTCAAGTATTACCTTGCTTACCAAAACATAAACTCCATTGACTAAAGTAGATCCTACTTCCAGCACAAAGCCAAATTCAAAATATGTGAAGACATGTAAAAATTTCAAAGCTCCATCTGCTCTTTGGTGCAAAAACTGTGAGAAAATACCAAATAGCTTTTCATATCCATAGGTATCCAGGAGTTCATCCATTTCTCAAATGTGGTTAAAATAGACTTAGGATTCTTAGGAGTCAAACCACAGCGTATATAAAACACACTAATAAAAGCGACAAAAAAATTCTTGAACACTGTTTACCATTGAATAGACAATACAAAACTGACCAGATGTCCAAATTGTTTGCCCTGGACGGCCATATTAGGTCACGTGATCTATATCTGGATTTCTGTTGCCGGAAAACCTTCACACTAAATTCTCATATTTCCTCAAATCGATTAATACACCACGATAAAACTCATAATAAATGCTTTTTTACACTTTTAAATTATTATAGTATCCAACTAAACACACACTAGTACACAAATTTACCAAATGCAATTAACTTTTGTTCTCGATCTATTTTTAAATCAGTGAAAAATGCTATTTCCATCCATCTTTCTGAAGGTTGTCCGTGATCAGCTGACAACATGGCGCGGGATGACGTCACTTGGAACCGCTCTATTGTACTGGAGAGCATAGTTTCCATTGTTTACTGGTAAACAACGGATACTAGTAAGACTTTAATTTATAATTAGATCTTAAAGGTATCTAGAATGCCATCGTTTTGTAGTGTTGTTAAATGCAGAAGGCGGGGAGCAAGAGGTAAGGTGTGATTTTTTCGATTTCCGGCTGTTTTAATGAAGCGAGGTGACTATTTAATTGATCTCTCTGACCAACGCCGCGAAGCCTCTCTCAGTGATTCACAAACTTGGCGATTGTGGTCTCGACATTTTATAGAAGGTTAGTTAGTGTGACTATTTCAGTCAACTTTCGTTCATAAAACACAAACACACAAGGTTTAGCTCCAACTAATCGATTCGGTTGCCCCCCAGCACAATATGGCCGACCTGTCAAAGTTATCTGTTCCAGAATTGTCTATTGTTGATCGAATGTTCAACTGTTTTAGTGGCTTTTTCGTACATTTATTAATTTGTTAAACAGTTGTGAGCCGAGCGTTTAAGTGCTTCAAGAAGTGAAATGGTACGTGCTTCAGGTGATAAAGTAGCAGCAATCCTAATACTTGGTGGAACTAGACAAAATATTTATGCAGCAGAACGCTTTTTTTATTTGAGGGAGCTTCTTCGTAAGTTGGAAACAACGGGCGGTATTAATTATGCAAAACACTCTGACAGACCACAACTTTATGATGAGAAAAATATTGATATACTGGCAGAAGCAATAGTAAATCCTACTCCTTCAACAACTCAAGTAATTGGGTATTATTTAGTTGTTTGCATTATCGTTCACCGACAACGTCAGTTCATAACTTATTCTGACGTTGGAACTTCGAAGACGATCGGGCCAATGACTACTGGACGTCAGCAAATCGAAGTTAGTTAGACAGACAACGTTCGCTCAACGTTTATTTTTACCTTTTTAGTGTTTCTGGACTAATCTGGAACAAGACGAAGTTCTAAGAATGTTTAGATCCGCATGTTACAATTTTGGTCATAAAAACATGCCGAAATCTTTTTGTTCCCATTATTTGACCTACGGGCGGACGTTTAAAAGTAGTTACAATATACGCACAATCCATCGACATAAGATATAATCTTTATATGGCACAATCTCCAACCTAACCTCATTTTTTATTTTTTTATTTGTAATATTTGTATATTTTCGTTCTACCCTCCATAATTTTTGTCTTATAAATTATAAAGATGTCCGATTCACGAAAAATCAAAAAACAGAAGCCGTTTAGACATTCGTCGACTTTTTACAGAAATAGATCTAAATACAACTTAATCGACCTTATGGATTTACCAAATATTTACCATTTTTATGTTAGAAGTGGTGAGGATCATGTGAGGATGTTGTTATTGTTGTTGAGAGGCTAGGATTTTAAAAATGACAGGTCGTCTTTTCGTCGCATTAGCCACGGTCCGCAAGGTTGGCCTTGCGGTAGTTGGACTATTTAGCCATTGGGTCGTCGAGCCAACCTTCAACAGACGTTGGATTCACATACCGTCATTTGAACGTTTACCAATCGTGTAACGAAAAGAAAAGTTGGGAAAGGTCGCAAGTAGGTGTGGAAGAAAGGTGTTCTTGTCCAAATAGGTAGTATTTGGGTATAGATTAGGTCGCCTAACAAAGTCCACCATGTTGGCTTGTAACTCATTTGGCCGCCATTGTTTGATTCACGAATTTATTTAGAAAAACATATTCTAATGCACTTTTGAAAGTTTTGTGACCAGCATTTGTGTAAAATATAAATGCAGCCATTAAGAAAAATAATAAATGGCATAATTTATTTATTTCTTCGCTTTTTACTTAAAATTATTGAGGCGCGTTTGTTTTTTGCCACAATATTGGCCGTGGTTTATCAGAAAACTGAACTTCGTTGAAGATTTTTGTTTTGCTAGTGATAAAAATGTGTATATTTTACTGAACATAATTTGGATGACTCAAACTAAGACATCGGATTGTTAGTTAGAAATACTTTATCCATCTTTGGTCGAGTTCCAAAGACTTCCACATTTCTTCCAAAATAAATGACTTAAGTTATACTATTAGTTGTGGTGGGCAAAGTCATAATTTCAATACTTAAAACGAAGTTGGTTGGCTCAACGTTTATCAACGTTTGATTTGGTCGAATACATAAGACATACAATGTCAGTGCCGAGGTCGTAACGACTCAATTCCCCATTTAGGTGCAAATTTTGGTCGTGACGTGGTCACTACAACTTTGGGTGCTAGCGTTGGTTTGTCTAGCCCAACGTTATATAACTATCTCGCAACGTCCAAATGCTGCTTGGAAGTACACAACAAATTTCACCCATACAAATTAAAAATGATTCATCAACTCTCATACGACGACCATTTTGTGAAAATATGGACACTAAAATTAACCAACAGCCGGACTATTTCAAAACAATTTAGATAGAAAGTACTTTTATCTAAATGTGAATGTAAATACACGGAATGTAAAGTATTGGAGTAACGCAAATCCTCACATGTTTCATGAAACACATACTCAGTTTCCTCAGAAGGTCAATTTTTGGGCAGGTATCCTGGACCTATGTTTTAAATACCAATTTAACTGGTGAGGTTTATCTAGAGATGTTCCAAATGCGACAGAACCGTTAATCTTTGAAATTTTGGAAGATAATGCAGATGAATTCGGCAATTTGGAAATAACATTCCAATAGGATGGTGCTCCTCTACATTATTACGGTGCAGTAAGACGGTATTTGGATGAGGAACATCGTGGTGGATGGATTGGTTCACGAGGTGTTATTAAATGGCCGGCTCGATTACAGGAACTCACACTTTTGGAATTTTTTCTGTGGGGGTGTCTTAAATCGAAGGTTTCCTACACTGAACCTGACAATATAACCTTTTCAAAACAAAGTATTATTGCAGAAAGTAGGGTTATTTCCACGACATATTTGAAAAAGTACGACAAAAGTTTTAAAATAGTATACTTTATATTATAGGAGGCAAATGGAGCTCTCAAGCAATTATTGAAGTAGATTCTCCAATCTGTGATTATTATCATGCTGAATGGAATTTAAATTTTGATGTTTAGAGGAGATGGTCCGAATATGGGCCACCATTTAATTTTTTTGAAATAACTTTTTTATTTTTTCATTAGGATTGTATGTAAAAAGATTTATGGACGTTGTAAAGACCTAGTGAATAAATGCCAAAGTTAACTTTTCTCAAAAAAAAATATAATATAATTTTGATAAAGAATGACACAAAACAGTGCACATTTCTGATATTTGGTCAGAGGGTGTGATATATGGGCTCCTCAATAACAAAACTAAAAATGGATAGATATCTACAAAAAAAAAATGTAAAACAATCCTTATAGGTAAAAAATAAATTTCACGAACTACTGACCAAATTCGCAGACGTAGGCATCCTTCTCAGTCCCAGAGCACATTCCATGTGCCCATAAACGACACATAAGACACTGCACCCAAAGTTCTCCCCTAGTGTCTTGAGAAAAGCGCTCATCACAAAATAAACATGTTTCGTCGTTGTTTTCTGGGACAAAATGTCCAATTTGGTCCATGTCAAGATCATCATTTGCAGGTGCAAACTTCTGCTCTCCATCCTCTTCCAAGCTTGATTCTTCTCTTGATCTTTTTGTGGCCTTCTTTCGACTTTCGCTGGATTCTACTGCAACTAATTTCCTCTTCCCCTTTCCATTTTTTGTTTTGTTTAATTTTTCGATTGATATTTCTAGTTCTGTTTTATAAGGGTATGACGTTATAACTTGTGATTTGGAAGGCTTTCGTCCCCTTGCAGTCACTCGCTTCTTAACCAGTGGAACAGGTGAAATATCGAATGGACTGACTATGGTTTTTGAACACCCTGGGTGGAGATATTTGAAACGGTCTGGTTGGGATTCTAGATCTTTTAAAAACCCTGGTTGGATCCAGATATTTGGAATGGTTTGGTTGGGAATCTAGGTCTTTTGAACCATCAACATCAGTAATGGTTTATCGTAGTTCTTGCAGTTTTTGAGCCTGAACTACATGATTTTTCGGATTCAATTCTTTCGGCAATAAAGTCAGCCTCAGTAAAAACATGTTTATTTAGTGGACAGATTACCGTGACTCTGAAGCCATTTGCAGCTAACTCCGTTGTCTGGCACTTCAACAGAGCATTGCCAATTCAGCCAGATCGAATTGTGTTACTGCTCTGTTATTTATCCTTAACCAAGCCCTAATTCCTTCACTGTAGTAGGATTCAAGGGGCCCCATAAAAGTCTTGTCAAGAGGCTGAAGTTAATGAGTCGAGTGTGGAGGAAGGGATATGAAGTAAACATGGTTTTCCCTTGCTATATTTATTACATTCCAAATTTCTTGTATGACTGTAATGTCCATCCAATACAAGCAGCACTGGAAACTCTTCAGTTGGCTTAACAAACTGAATGAAGTGGTTGAACCACATGGTAAATAGATTTTGCTGAATCCAGCCACTGGGGTGAACTGCATAGATAGATCCAGGCGGTGCACCACGCATAAGCTGGTCGTTTCTGTTTTTTCTCGGAAATACAAGCATTGGAGGAACAAATTGTCCTCCTGCACTCATTGCTGCAACTACAGTTACCAACGAACCCCGGTCAGCCGATGTTATCGAAGCCACCTGTCTATTTCCTTTCCTTGCAATAATTTTGGGCAATCTACTTTGAACAACAGAAAGACCAGTTTCGTTCACGTTAAATACTCGATGTGGTCCAAAGTTGTGTTTTTCATACAGCGCCTCAAGGTGGTTAAAAAAATCGGTGACATTTTCCTTGTTAAGTCCTAGCGCACGTGCGAATGAAGTGCCAGTTGGTCTACGCATAGACAATTGCTCCTTATGCCGGTTTAAAAAAGCATCTAACCAACTGCGACCAACAATACCATTTTTAAAGGGATGCTTTATATTATTTCTAATTGCCATTGTGTAAGCCATTCTGCATAGGTCTTTTTTTGTCAAACCATAAAATTGTACTTCCATTTTGTGAATATTTTCGACTAACTCGTTTTCTGCGTCACTTCCAAGAACTGTGTTTCGGCCTAGTTTAGTATTCTCAATAATGGTACTACTAGGAAGGTTACTAGCTTTTGCTTTCCTTGCCAGCCTTTGCAATGTGCTTCTTGGCACATTAAGCGTTTTTGATGCAGTTTTTCAGCCCATTTGTCCATTATTGACAGAATATATAGCCTGCTCCATATGTTTATTGTTCCATTTTTTCCTTAAGTTTCTATTAACAAATTTTTGATCTCTTCCTGGAGAGGACATGATTACTACCTGCAAAAAAGTTCGTATAATACCTTGGCCGAATATGGGCCCATATTTAACACACTTAGGGGGCCCATATTACACTAACTACAACTCGCTATAAAATTAGAGGTTAGGAAAAACCTGTTATTATCAGAATGAAATTAAATGCTGAAATGCAATGTTAAACTCACCCTCTATGACAAACAGGAAAAGCAAACACGAAAAGGTTTTGAAAAATGTAAAAAATACGCGATTTGAACTTAGATCAAAAAGTTATTGGAACGATCAAAACACATCAATCACAATATTTTAATAGAAACCTGTAAAATGGATCCGGGAGACGGTAAAATAGGCATTGACAATATGTAAATGTAAACTTAAGCCAGATCTGGCAAATTTGGCGACACTTAGTTTCGAGATGGATTAAGTGCCTGGCCCATATTTGGACCATCTCCTCTACTAATAAGCCATTAAAACTGCCATGAACACAAACTAGTTAGTATAATTGAATAGATTTCTTCGATACCTTTGGAAAGAGGTCTCGCTTGCTATAGGGTTCCATTTAAAATGACTTGTAACGTCATCTCTGACGAAGTCGTCATCTATCATCACTAGTAGGGAACTTAATATACAGTTTCCAAATTTCACTAGTCTATGTATAATCGTTCCAAAGATAAGAGGAGGGAGGGGACTTTTGAATAGCACTGTACAAATCTCTAGCTACACTCCAACATTGATTCACCAAAAACTAAACCGCTGTTAATAATTAAATCAGAAAAAAGCAGCAGCGACTACTCATCAATCGTTACACCGAGAATACTCTCTGCGTTTCAGATATCTCAGATTAACCCAATTGCCACGCTTTTTCTCTAATCTCTACTTACGCTTTTCACCCCTAAAACGTGACGTATAAATAGTAGCGAGATACCGCGTTATTTACTCACAGAATGTGTGTGTAGTGTTACATAACATTTAATCAGGTCGACACAACCATGAGCAGGTGCTAATCTCCAGGGATTAAGTCACTGGCAGGATGTATTATTCCTACTATTTCTACCATTCCTGATGTCGCCTTATTCACAGTTTGGTTGTTCATCTTAACACAATCCCCAACCCTTAATTCTACCTCTCTTCATCTCTCTGAATGTGTCCCGAGACAGAAGCATCAACACACATCCCTCTTGTGAGCAATTATCCAGGAGTTTAGGAGCTCAGTTATTACAAAATTAGCTTAATGAATTTCAAACTAATGTCGGTCAAATGAGATTGGTTTGATTTGGAAATATCTTAAAGGACGATAACTTTATAAGAAAATCTTAAAATGGAAATACAGAAAGATATAGTTTAGTTCAAAATATTTCTTCGGCTTCTACGGTCATAAAAACCTGTCCACGTCATCCTGATTGTGTAGGTCTAATAATTTTTAAGAAGCAATATTTAAAAACAATATTTTCATTTATTAACAAATGTAAGATAGATTTGTTAAATTTGTACAGCGTGAGCTTAACAGAAACGCCCTGCAATACATAATTACTTTTTTTGAACTCTTACTACTCTAAATTTAGTTCTGTGTCACTCCATCTAAATTTATTATAAAGTAGTCAGCATTAGTGCTACTTACAAGAATTTATCATCTAATGACATGTTTCATACAGTTTCAACTCTGTGCAGAAATGTCCGTTCGGAACAAAGTCATTTTCTGAACCTGCATGTATTTTTTCTTAGACCTTCGCCTTTTTTGGAAAAACGGTATTCTGTTGAAAAACCATTCCATCCTTTCCATGCAGTGTCGAGTGTATCGAACCATGTTTCGTCGAGGTAGGTAGTTGGTCGATGTTGTTCTCTATATTGTTCAATAGCTGTTGAATAAATATGAGGCCATTCCCTCAAACGTTGACACTCCATTCTCATTTGCCGTTAGATTAGATTAGATTTGATGAGGTGGCTAATCGGCCTATTCCACTGCGACCTTTTCAGATCTATTATGGTCCTTTGAATCTAGATTACATTCTCCAGTCCGACTCTTTTTAAGTAGCCAATCAGCCCTGAGACTGAATCTTTCATGTAGTCTGCTTATCCAAGCCAGTATAAATCTGCTGTGGACAGTTCTGTAAGGAGGTCGCCTACTAAAGTTGCCCATAGTAGAGGTCATAGCACTCCTCCTTGTGGACATCCTCCACCTGTCCTTGCCTTGATGGTGACTTGCCCCAGAGTGGAGCTCATTATTCTATCCTCCAGAGTTGCCTTTATCCATCGGCGTATTGTTGTGGATGTCCCCCGTCTCTTCATTGCATTAACCAATGAATTCGTGGAAAGAAAGTAGCCATCGCTATCTCTTTATCTTCTATTGACGTTGAGATAAACATCCAGCACTAGATCAGTAGATTTGCCTGGTTGATAGGCGTATTGACGATTGCTTTACGTTTAACACTTTGTCTCTTATGTACCTGTCCAGTAACTATACTCAAATGAAATCGTAATGTCGACAAATGCCGAGGATTGTAACTTTACGCTCTAGCGCAAAAAAGGAATCTTTTTCTCTCGCTTATTTAATCAAACCACGCCCTCCGAATTAACTCAATTGGTAAATATTTGACAATTTATCAGTTTGAAAATCAAATAATTTTATATGAAAATTGTCAAAAATTTTTAAATATGGTCAAAAATGGTCAATAATTGTCAATTATTTTCAAAAACTGTCAATAATTGTTAAAATTTTGAAAAATGGTCGATAATTGTAAAAAATTGAAAAAAAAATTTGAAAAATGGTCAAAATTTTTGAAAAATCGTTATTATTTTTGAAAAATTGTCAAAAACTGTCAAAAATTGACAATTATTGTTAAAAATTGTCAAAATTTTGAAAAATAGTTGATAATTGTCAAAAATTGTCAGAGTTTTAGAAAAACTGTCAAAAATTTTGAAATATGGTCAATTATTGTCAAAAACTGTTAAAATTTTTAAAAATAGTCGATAATTGTCAAAAACGTAAAAAAAAATTGAAAAATGGTCAAAAATTTTCAAAAATTGTGAAAAATGGTCAAATATTGTCAAAAACTTTTAAAAAAATTTGAAAAATGGTCAAACATTTTCAAAAATGGTCAATTGTCAAAAATTTTTCAAAAAAATTTGAAAAATGGTCAAAAACTATCAAAAATGGTCAAAATTGGTCAATAATTGTCAAAAATTGTTAAAATTTTGAAAAATGGTCGATAATTGTAACAAAATATCAAAATTGGTCAATAATTTTGAAAAATGGTAAATAATTTTGAAAAATGGTCAAAAATTTTGAAAAAGTGTCAAAAATTTCGAAATATGGTCAAAAATGGTCAATAACTGTCAAAAATGGTCAAAAATTTGAAAAAATGGTCCAGAGTTGTCAACAATTGTCAATAATTATCAAAAATGGTCAATTATCGTTAAAAACTGTTGAAAATGGACAATTATTGTCAAAAATGGTTAAAAATTGTCATTATTTTGAAAAATGGTCAAAAATTATCCAAAATTTGGAGAAATGGTCACTAATTTTTAAAAACAGTCATAATGGTCAATAATTGTCAAAAATGGTCAATAATTGTTAAAATTTTGAAAAGTGGTCAATAATTGTGAAAATTTTGAGAAATGGTCAATAATCGTCAAAACTTTAAAAATAGTCAATAAATAATACGAGCCGTTTCCGAAAATCAATTTAAACACGTAAGTTATAAAATCGATTAATATTACTATTAAAATCGATAACTAAAAATCGATTATAAGAAAATAATAATCGATTTGTATAAAAATCGATTATCTTTTAACATCCCTAGTCAGTAGATCTTTTTAAGGTTAATCATGATGAACAGCGAAAATGACGATTATTGTAGCACCTAAGATAATATAAGATAATAATAAAAAATTATGTGTGTTTTTCGAGCGTAAACTGAAATTGCCGCTTTCGAATGATCGCCATGCTCCGCTCCGCGTCGCGCGGCAACATTCTTTCTCAAGCGGCAATCTCTTACTTTACGCTCTAAATACACAAATTACTATTTCGTCATCGGTTAGTTTATTTTGAGGGAAACCAGGATAGGTACTGATTACTCTTGTGACATTTGATAAATTTTTCTTATCAATAAATCCAAGTTTCATCATGAGTTCGTAATGTACCAGAATCACATAGCTTTATTCCGCAAACGATAGGTTTTGTATCGTATTGTTTGAGCAACGTTTGAATTAAATTTTTTCATTACTTCTTCAACAACAAAATAAAATTATTGTTTTCTAGTGAAGGTGTTACTACAATATTCCTCATCAATATCACAAGCCAATGAACACCACAGTGTTTTGTTTTGTAAACTAAATGAAACTGAAACAAACTAGTGTCACGAAAGTTATTCCTCCTTAACAGGTATAAAATTTATAGGTATTTAAAAGGATCAATAGCGACCGTGTCTTGAATCGAGAATCAAATAAACACCTAAACTAGATTATAACTGAAAATTGTTACGTGCACATCATTAATTATACGAGGATTATCTAAGTGTTGCATACAACAACATAGTTGGCGCCTGTCAATAAAAGATGTCAAAATTAACTGTCATGTTTAGTTAACTCAACGCCAAAGTTTCAGGCCGCTTCGTTTAAAAGCTGTACCTGATCTGAGTTTTTAAAGTTGAGTCAGTCGAAAAATGGAATTAACCAGAGAAAATTTGCGCGCAATATTTTTTTAGAATTTTCAAATACAGTTGTCTCAACAAGAATGCCTTGTCGAATTTGTTTCTATTTTCGGCAATGAAGCACCACATCAGTCTAGAATTTCTCGCTGGTATAGATAATTTAAAAGTGGAAGGCTTAATCTTAGCGATAGTCCAAGAACAGGTCCACCAACAAGGGCAGTCACCCAGGAAAACGTCGATGCTGTACGTAAGCTGATCCAAGAATATCAAACATGTTACATATCGTGAAATCGGAGCATCGCTGAGCATTTCCAAAAACACAATTCGAAATATTGTACATGAAGAATTATCTTTAGTACCTCCTTGGATACCGCATCTGTCGACGGAAGAACAGAAAGCAATTATTATAGTCAATTAGAGTTAAAAAATCTGAACCGGTTCAACGCAGGAAACTCAAAAAAAAGAAATATATATCTACTATAGTTATAGGAGATATCTGCCGAATAATAATGTACAAGGACAGGAATATTGGGGAAGCGAATATCTTTATTTTACATGATTACTTTGAAAAACAATAGTAATTACTGTTTTTTTGTAGCTCTATATACAACATATGAAAGACAACCCTCATAAGTAATGAATAAATAATTTCACATTATTTTTCCCTCATAAAATAAATCCATTTACTATCAACGTGAAAAGTTAAATTCAATTGGTTGGTGCATCATACATCTACGTTCAATTTACATTGCTGTAAAATCTACAATTTTAATTATACGTGAAAGAATCCTTTCAGCGTCATTCCAGTTTCAAACGAATGCCTTCTCGTTATTCGCTTAAGAACAAATAAATTCGTAAAATAACGTAGCACTTGTTCCTCGTTAAAAATTCTAGGCAAATGAGCCAATTTATCTCTAAAACGTATTGGAAGGACGTTGCACAAAATTTTATTCTACCAAAAAAGCAACTATCTAATAATTTGAATTTGCCGAAAGATATAATTGATGAAACTATATATGCTGGAGAATCCTGTATATTATATACAATGCTATTAAGTGAAACTTCCTTCAAACAAACGAATAAATCATTTAATTTAATTTTCTGTAAAAAACGATATTTTAATTGCCTTTAATAAAAGAAATCTCAACGGAGAAGATCATTTTGTATGAGCACAGATGGTGAATTTTTTTTCCTAGCAGAACGACGCTAAGTTAATTACCCCTTGAGAAATGGATTTTGGCTGGTATTAATCTCCAAAGCGTGGCTTAACAAGAACATCGAAAGCTACAAAGAGTGTTACTAAGAGATAGAGCAATACGATTATGAACATGTGTTTAACAGATGTACTGGAAAGTTTTGATCACAAATATTAGTGGTTTGGATTTAAAATACATTACCCTTGAATTTAAGAAAATTAGTATGAACATATTAAAAAAAAAATCGAATTTTATCTCGAATAAACGGTGAAAAAAGTCGGGCGCGTATAGATTGAGCCCAAATAACATTATTACTTCATAAATATTTTTGACGTGAAAACTATTTTAACCGCGTTGAGTGATTCTTGGTGGGCTCCTGGCATGAACAGCACTTGTCACAATAAAACCATCACCTGTCAATGCTTAATCGTCACATGTCACCGTTATCACGTTACCTGTTAACGTTACCCAAAGAACTGAAGATTTTTAATTATGTGCCATCACCAACAAAACCAGAGATTTTCAGTTCTGAGCCGACACCCACACAGGTAAATATTTTCAGTCACCTCCATGATGTATTTATGTATGGTATTTATGTATGTATATTGGGGTGACAAAGATCTATTATGCCCCCTTTCTTCTATCCTGAGGAAAGTCTCAGTGACTAGTTTTAGGATATCTGCAGGCTTTAGTTCAGGTAAGTGTCCCTCTTCTATCCAGTAGTCTCCTAGGTCTTGTGCCCCAGGATTCTGAATTGAGATGGCTATTTCTTCTTCTATTCCACAAAATCTACATTCTTCTTGCTTCACTATTTTGAGTTTTTTAAGGTGCCCGTTCAGGCGACAGTGTCCTGCTAAAACTCTTAGTGCAGTTTAACTCTGGCTTAACCAATAATTTATTCTGACCCGGTTGTAGTTTCCAAGAGCATATTTGATTGTCTAAGATATTTCCAATAGTCAGATCTTTCTATTTATTCAATTTTCATGCTGATACCGCAAAAGGGTTCCAGCCCCTCTCTTTGCTAGTTCATCTGTTATTTCATTTCCTTCTATTCCAGTGTGTTCTGAACCCACAGTAAGGTTACGATGCTACTCTAGCCCAGTTCATTAAGTTTCCATTTTAGAATTGATTACGCAAGAACTCATTGCTTTAGTGGCTGTTTGACTATTCGACATATTGATAACCCTTTGCCATTCACATCTTTCATCAACATTGAACTGGGTACTATTTCCTATGGCGTTAATTTCCGCTTGAAAGATACTTGGGGTTTTTCCTAAGCTTTCGGAGTGTTTGGTTCCTGCCCCGTACACTCCTAACCAAGTCTCTTCTGTTGCTTTTGATCCGTCTGTATACTATTGAATGGCATTCTTTCCAAGTCTGGTGATGGTGTTTGCATCCCATTCCTTCTTGTTACTGAATTCCGCATCGAATTTCTTCAAAAAGATATACTTTACTTGTGTTTTTTTTTAATCACATCAGATCTAAGACGATACTTCATCACTTTTTGCCATCATAAATTATTTAACAATGTTAACCCTAAATGTATAGAAGAAAAAAGAGACAAGGCCGGCTATAAATTAGAACGAATAGTGGTGAATATATGCAACGAGGACACAACATCCATCCTTCGATGATAAATGGACTGCAGGCTAACAGCCATCTTCAAAAATAATTGTTAGATAAGCTCAGCTAGTCGTTCAATGAAAAAATGGATTGCCTTCATGTGTCGGAGTGTATAAGAATTGATGAAATGCTTATTGATTATAGTCGGAAGCTTGATTGACGGTGATCGATATTTTAAACAGATTGTGAAGGAAATAATTTTTGAGTTGTTGCATACAAAATTAGAATTCCCCAGTTCTCAATTCGATCTTTCAATGTGTGGGTATGAAAAAAGATTGTTTCCATTGTACACCTGTCTAAGTGACGTATCAAGAATCAATCAGAAATCATTTTCGTTTATAAAAGTCAGAATCTATCAAAAATTGTCAAAAAGAGTCAAAAATTGTTAAAATTTTGAAAAAATTATCAAAAATTGTTAAATATTTTGAAAAATTTACAATAATTGTAAAAAATTTTGTTGTCAAAAATGGTCAATAATTGTCAGAAACTGTCAAAAAAGGGTCAATAATTGTTAAAATTTAGAAAAATGGTGAAAAATTGTTAAAATTTTTAAAAAGTTGTCAAAAATTGTTAAAATTTTGAAAATGTTGTCAATAATTATGAAAAAATGTCGAAAATGATCAATAATTGTTGAAAAATGTGAAAATTTTTGAAAAATGGTCAAAATTCTTGAAAAATTGTCAAAAATGGTCAATAATTGTCAGAAACTGTCAAAAATGGTCAATAATTGTTAAAATTTTGAAAAATGATCAATAATTGTTAAAATTTGGAAAAATGGTCAATAATTGTTAAAATTTGAAAAAATGTTCTAAAATGGTCAAAATTTTTGGAAAATTGCTAAAAATGATCAATAATTGTCAAAACTGTCAAAATTGGTCAATAATTGTCAAAATTGTCAATAATTGTCAAAATGGTCAATAATTGTTGAAATTTGAAAAAATGGTCAATAATTGTCAAAATATTAAAAAAATGGTCAATTTAATTATGAAAAACTGTCAAAAATGTTCAATAATTGTTAAAAATTGTCAAAAATTTTGAAAAATGGTCGAAATTTTTGAAAAATTGTCAAAAATTGGCAATAATTGTCAGAACCTGTCAAAAATGCTCAAACATGGTCAATAATTGTGAAAATTTGGAAAAAGGGTCTAAAGTGGTGGAAATTTTTGAAAAATTGTCAAATTGATCAATAATTGTCAAAATTGGTCAATAATTGTCAAAAATTTTTGGAAAATGGTCACAATATCCATCCTTCGATGATAAATGGACTGTAGGCTAACAGCCATCTTCAAAAATAATTGTTAGATAAGCTCAGCTAGTCGTTCAATGAAAAAATTGATTGCCTTCATGTGTCGGAGTGTATAAGAATCAATGAAATGCTTATTGATTATAGTCGGAAGCTTGATTGACGGTGATCGATATTTTAAACAGATTGTGAAGGAAATAATTTTTGAGTTGCTGCATACAAAATTAGAATTCCCCAGTTCTCAATTCGATCTTTCAATGTGTGGATATGAAAAAAGATTGTTTCCATTGTACACCTGTCTAAGTGACGTATCAAGGATCAATCAGAAATCGTTTATAAAAGTGAGTGTAACATTTAATGGTAATTTTGACCATTTTGAAAAATGGACAAAATTTTTGAAAAATTGTCAAAAATGGTCGATAATTGTTAAAATTTTGAAAAATGATCAAAAATTGTCAGAACCTATTAAAAATTGTCGAAAAGGATAAAAAATTATTAAATATTTTAAAAAATGGTCAAAAATAGTCAATAATTGTTAAAATTTTGAAAAATGATCAAAAATTGTTAAATATTTTGAAAAGTTTACAATAATTGTGAAAATTTTTGTAGTCAAAAATGGTCAATAATTGTCAGAAACTGTCAAAAAGGGCCAATAATTGTTAAAATTTTGAAAAATGGTGAAAAATTGTTGAAATTTTGAAAAAGTTGACAAAAATTGTTAAAATTTTGAAAATGTTGTCAATAATTATGAAAAAATGTCAAAAATGGTCAATAATTGTTGAAAATCGTCAAAATTTTTGAAAAATGGTCAAAATTCTTGAAAAATTGTCAAAAATGGTCAATAATTGTCAGAAACTGTCAAAAATGGTCAATAATTGTTAAAATTTTGAAAAATGATCAAAAATTGTCAAAATTTTGAAAAAATGGTCAATAATTATAAAAAACTGTCAAAAATGGTCAATAATTGTTAAAGATTGTCAATAATTGTCAGAATCTGTCAAAAATGCTCAAAAATTGTCAAAAATGGTCAAAATTTTGAAAAAATGGTCAATAATTATAAAAAAATGTTAAAAATGGTCAATAACTGTTGAAAATTGTCAAAATTTTTGAAAAATTTTCAAAAATGGTCAATAATCGTCAGAACCTGTCAAAAATGGTCTAAAATGGTCACATTTTTTAAAAAATGATCAATAATTGTCAAAACTGTCAAAATTGGTCAATAATTGTCAAAATGGTCAATAATTGTTGAAATTTGAAAAAATGGTCAATAATTGTCAAAATATTAAAAAAATGGTCAATTTAATTATAAAAAACTGCCAAAAATGTTCAATAATTGTTAAAAATTGTCAAAAATTTTGAAAAATGGTCGAAATTTTTGAAAAATTGTCAAAAATTGGCAATAATTGTCAGAACCTGTCAAAAATGCTCAAACATGGTCAATAATTGTGAAAATTTGGAAAAAAGGTCTAAAATGGTCGAAATTTTTGAAAAATTGTCAAATTGATCAATAATTGTCAAAATTGGTCAATAATTGTCAAAAATTTTTGGAAAATGGTCACAATATCCATCCTTCGATGATAAATGGACTGTAGGCTAACAGCCATCTTCAAAAATAATTGTTAGATAAGCTCAGCTAGTCGTTCAATGAAAAAATGGATTGCCTTCATGTGTCGGAGTATATAAGAATCAATTGAATGCTTATTGATTATAGTCGGAAGCTTGATTGACTGAAACAGATTGTGAAGGAAATAATTTTTGAGTTGTTGCATACAAAATTAGAATTCCCCAGTTCTCAATTCAATCTTTCAATGTGTGGGTATGAAAAAAGATTTTTTCCGTTGAACACGAGTCTAAGTGACGTATCAAGCAATCAGAAATCATTTTCGTTTATAAGAAGTGAGTGTAACATTTAATGGTAATTCGATAAACCCATTATATATAACGAACAATATCTATAGTTCCCAAATTCAAATTTATGTTATTCACATTGTAGATTTAATCAGATAAAACGGAAATAAATCATATTAACAACACATGAAGTAGATATTTCAGCCACTCGGGTATTATCAATAATTCAATATTAGTCGAATATAGAATTTCCTTCACCTGCTTGCTTGTCTCTAAATAATATATTATGCTTGGAAACGTAAAGTTTCACGCCCGGCTTCGTATTTGAACTTCTACTTGTACGGATTCTCCAAATTGTTTGCTCGGATGTTTTTGTTATTTTGCTATCACAATATAAAAAGACGTATAAAAGAAATCAAGGTATTGTATGAAAAATGAACGTAATATGTACAACGAGAAGGCTACATTTTTATTTTTATGGTCGAACGTCACAGATTCGGCATTATTATTTTATACTTGACCTTTTTTCTGTCTCAATTAAAAACCTCAACCAAACTTTCACCATTTTTGGCTACCTCAAAGCTCCAACTTTCCTACATAAATTATTATCTTGTGTCACACCCATCGGGCCATTTTTTGTCAGACTCACAGAACTAAACATTAATTATGTAGGTAGAAACTAAGGCTCACCGCGAATTGAGTCCGACACACGAATGGGCTGCGCATGTGGTTGTTTGTAAAACATGACTTGAAACTTCGGATAGGCGAGCTTGATTCAGCATGGATTGAGATGTGCTTGCAACACAGTTTCGTGAATCGTGGGTACATACTTTTGTTTGAAGATTTTTTTTAATTGATCTTATTGCACGACATGGGGAAGGCTAGTCAACTCGTGAAACGTGTAATGTTTCGAAAAACGTTCGTCACGCAATAAGATTTTAACCAGGGTCGCTGGTCCGTTAACGTATGGTGTGGGATTTTAGATGGTAAAATTATAGGTTTGTTTTTTTGAAGCTTGCTTCTTATTGCCCGACATAGAAAAACATTTGGAAAAATGGTCAATAATTGTCAAAAACTGACAAAATTTTGAGAAAATGGTCAATAATTATAAAAGACTGTCAAAAATGGTCAATAATTGTTGAAAATTGTCAAAATTTTTGAAAAATGGTCAAAAGTATGAAAAATTGACAAAAATGGTCAATAATTATCAGAATCTCTCAAAAATTTTCAAAAAGGGTGAAAAATTGTTAAATCTTTTAAAAAATGGTCAAAAATAGTCAATAATTGTTAAAATTTTGAAAAATGATCAAAAATTGTTAAATATTTTGAAAAATGTTCAAAAATTGTTAGATATTTTGAAAAATTTACAATAATTGTCAACATTTTTGAGAGTTGTCAGAAATGGTCAATACTTGTCAGAAACTGTCAATAATTGTTATTTTTTGAAAAATAGTCAAAAATTGTTAAAATTTTGGAAAAGTTGTCAATAATTATGAAAAAATGTCAAAGATGATCAATAATTGTTAAAAATTGTCAAAATTTTTGAAAAATGGCCAAAATTCTTGAAAAATTGTCAAAAATTGTCAAAAATGGTCAATAATTGTTAAAATTTTGAAAAATGATCACAATTTTGAAAAAATGGTCAATAATTATAAAAAACTGTCAAAAATGGTCAATAATTGTTAAAAGTTGTCAAAATTTTTAAAAAATTGTCGAAAATGGTCAATAATTGTCAGAACATGTCAAAAATTATCAAAAATGGTCAATAATTGTTAAAATTTGGAAAAATGGTCTTAAATGGTCAAAATTTTTGGAAAATTGTCAAAAATGATCAATAATTGTCAAAACTGTCAAAATTGGTCAATAATTGTCAAAAATGATGAAAAATTGTCAAAAATGGTCAATAATTGTTGAAAATTGCCAAGATTTTTGAAAAATGGCCAAAATTCTTGAAAAATTGTCAAAAATGGTCAATAGATGTCAGAAACTCTCAAAAATGGTCAATCATTGTCAGAAACTCTCAAAAATGGTCAATAATTGTTTAAATTTTGAAAAATAATCACAATTTTGAAAAAATGGTCAATAATTTTGAAAAACTTTAAAAAGTGGTCAATGATTGTTAAAAATTGTCAAAATTTTTGAAAAATTGTCGAAAATGGTCAATAATTGTCAGAACCTGTCAAAAATTGTCAAAAATGGTCAATAAATGTTAAAATTTGGAAAAATGGTTTAAAATGGTCAAAATTTTTGGAAAATGGTCAAAAATGATCAATAATTGTCAAAACTGTCAAAATTGGTCAATAATTGTCAAAAATGATCAAAAATTCTTAATTATTTCGAAAAATGATCGAAAATTGTTAAATATTTTGAAAAATTTACAATAATTGTCAACATTTTTCAGAGTTGTCAAAAATGGTCAATACTTGTCAGAATCTGTCAAAAAAGGATCAATAATTGTTAAAATTTTGAAAAATGGTCAAAAATTGTTAAAATTTTGGAAAAGTTGTCAATAATTATGAAAAAATGTCAAAGATAGTCAATAATTGTTGAAAATTGTCAAAATTTTTGAAAAAAATGGCCAAAATTCTTGAAAAATTGTCAAAAATGGTCAATAATTGTCAGAAACGGTCAATAATTGTTAAAATTTTGGAAAATGATCACAATTTTGAAAAAATGGTCAATAATTATAAAAAACTGTCAAAAATGGTCAATAATTGTTAAAAATTGTCGAAAATGGTCAATAATTGTCAGAACCTATCAAACATTGTTAAAAATGGTCAATAATTGTTAAAATTTGGAAAAATGGTCTGAAATGGTCAAAATTTTTGGAAAATTGTCAAAACTGTAAAAATTGGTCAATAATTGTCAAAAATGATGGAAAATTGTCAAAAATGATCAAAAATTGTTAAATATTTTGAAAAATTTAAAATAATTGTCAACATTTTTGAAAGTTGTCAAAAATGGTCAATACTTGTCAGAAACTGTCAAAAAAGGGGTCAACAATTCCTAAAATTTTGAAAAATGATCAATTATTGTCAAAACTGTCAAAATTGGTCAATAATTGTCAAAAATGGTCAATATTAATTAGAATTTGAAAAAATTGTCCAAATTTTTGAAAAATGGTCAAAATTTTCGAAAAATTGTCAAAAATTGTGAAAATTTTGAAAAAATTTTCAATAATTATTAAAAAACTGTCAGAAATGGTCAATAATTGTTAAAAATTGCCAAAATTTTTGGAAAATGGTCGAAATTTTTAAAAATTTGTCAAAGATGGTCAATAATTGTCAGAACCTGTCAAAAATGCACAAACATGGTCAATAATTGTTAAAATTTGGAAAAATGGTCTAAAATGGTCGAAATTTTCAAAAAATTGTCAAAAATGGTCAAAAATTTGGAAAAAATGGTCAATAATTGCCAAAAATTTTGAAAAAATGGTCAATAATTGTCAAAATTTTTTGGAAAATGGTCAATAATTGTCGAAAATGGTCAAAAAGTGTCAAACATTTTGAAAAAATGGTCAATAATTATAAAAAACTGACAAAAATGGTCAATAATTGTTAATAATTGTCAAAATTTTTGAAAAATCGTCAAAAATGGTAAATAATTGTCAGAACCTGTCAAAAATGCTCAAAAATGGTCTAAAATGGTCAAAATTTTTAAAAAATTGTCAAAAATGGTCAATAATTGTTAAAATTTGAAAAAATAGTCAAAAATAGTCAAAAACTTTGAAAAAATGCTCAAAAATGGTGGTCATTCTATTGTGCATAGGAAGCAAGCTTCTGTCGGCGGTCCGACGACCGCTTCCTTTTTTTTCCTTGAATATAGAAACAGAAGATGCAACCTGTTTGCATCAACACATTTTTTGACATCTCAAAAAAATAGCGACATTACTTGGTTTGCAAAATCCTGTATTTAGTATCAGATGTTGATGGAAATCCAGCACTGTTGCTGAAAATTATATTGAGGAATCTATCAATAATAAAAGAGAAACAGCTGTGAAGATACTTGGACAAAATACATCGGCAAATATCGCCAAAATCGCAGTCGTAAGGAGATCGAACTCTTACGGAAAAATTTACAAAACCAGTCCTCAAATTCGCCTATCTAAGCAGTTTGTTTTTTCACCGCGGCGTTGCACTGCAAATTCAATACCATCTAACTATAGTTTTTATAAATGAGAGTAGTCAAATTGTAAACATTAATTATTATTATGAATGATAAAAACTCAAAGTAAGAACTAGAAAGATTAACATTGTTTAAAATTAAAAATGTTAGGATGTGCGTTGTTAAAAATTATTGAAATATTGGTTGCTAGTGCAGCTGATTCGAAACGAAGACGTTAATTGAATTTAAGAAAACTGAAACGTTATCTTTGTCGATAACATTTCGGATACAAAAATAAAATTTCTCATAAATGTAATCTTTTGTTGGAATAGACAACAAGTGTATTCGGTCCAAAAATCAATAATTATACTTCCGTATGTTAGCTTCAGCGCGAAATTTAAAATAAGTTGAACGTATATAAATATGAATGGAGAGGTTTCCGGCCTGCTTTCTATCAATTGCCTTGAAAGAGAGTGCATCAAAATTTGGAACTGTGCAGTAGTTCCTAATATTAAACTTTTCAGAAAAACATGATTTGGGAGCACGATACTAGAACTACAAGATAAGCTCACGCGCACTATATCGTCTGTATGTGATTTTTAAAATTATTACAAAGTTGGAGAATATTGGCTACTCTGTATATGCTCTTATTTGTAACCTGGGAGGAAGTAACAGGGGATTTTGGAATTCTCTAGATATTTTTGAAGAAAATACTAGTTTTGAGAACCCAGTCAGCCACAAAGCAGTTCACGTATTTGCTCTGTGAAAGGTGAAAATTATATGTTTGTGTATATTTATTATTATTATTAACTCTCAAAACATTTCTATTTTTAGGTGCTCAACGCCAAAAAGTAAAATATTATTTCCCCATAAAATTTAAGAGGCAATTGGGTATGCTTGGCCTTTATGTAACAGAGAGCAACTGGTCCGAGTGTTCAGAGTTTGTGAAAATTGGAAATGACTGGTTTGATGTTTTCAACACTCAAATTCCACAACCAGATTCTAGGAATCGAGTGAAAGGTTCGAGATTCAAATTTAACTTACATTATTTTAAAATAATATTGAAATAAATTTCCTAGGTTATGGTTTGGCTTTAACAGAACAAAATGAAATTTTGGAAAAAATGAAGAATATGGTGAAAAATATGAGAAAAATTACTACCATTTCAAAAGGGGATTATTATTAGCATCAAGTCTGTACAAAAATTTTTTTGAGACTCAAAAGAAGATTTCAACATAAAATATTTATTAACATACAACCTAAATCAGGCTCCTCTAGAAGGTTTATTTTCAATTATAAGAGCAATCGGAGGTTTGCATGACCATCCAAGTGCACTTTAATTTAAATATCGGCTACGCAATTATTTAGTGGGTCGATATTATGAGATTATATCGAAATCTGCTAACATACAAGAACAAGATAATATCGTACTAACCAACCAAGTACTTCTTCAACTGTTGTATATGAGCCCAAAAATTTACAATTACAGGTAGAATTATGGTAAATATTCATTCAATTTATATGTAGGTAGCTAATTTAAATTTTTATGTTCTTACTGGAGAAATATTCAGGGCATTAGATTTGCCAAAGGACGATCAAGAACATTTTGAAAAAGAGAAAATTGTCGACACAAGTTTGGAATAGTTACGATGGGATTGTTTGGAAAATTTGGCAGACTTTATTGCATATAAACTGAGAAATAAGGAGAGGCTTGGTGTTCCATTCCTGACTGTAATGAGCCTTCTTTTTATAGGGTTAATCATTTGACCGAAGGTGGTTTACAAAAACCTACTGATGATTTTTTAGTGAAATGCAATGAGCTTGACCATATATATTTACCAATTATAATGGAGATTCACTAAAAATTGAAAGAAACTACCTTAAAAATTTAAATAAATTAGCTGAAATCGTAGATTTAAGTGACGAAGTGAAAAATCTATTTTTTAGATGCAAGATGTATTTTCGAATAAGAATTCTTAATAGGAGTATGAAACCTCTAATATTAGAAAATGAAAAATAACAAAAATTGTAAAATAAATATGAAACTCTAAAACTGTTCATTGTCTTCATGTGTTATTTTATGTTGAAAAAATCTATGTTCTATATATACATTTTATTTTTCCAAAACTGTATGCTCTGTATCTTTGAAATATCTATTTGAAGTGTTCTGAAGAAGAAAATAAATTTGTAGAAATGTTGGTAGTTTTTATTACTATCTGCCCCATGATATCCAAAAGTAAAAATCATCAGCCTAGGATAAAACGCATCAATTAAAAAGTTCACTTTTGAATTAATGTCTTCTATTTACTGCAAATGTAAAAAACTTACAATAAAATATGTGCATAAATCATACTATGTGTACCTACTTATACTGTTTTTTCATTTCATATACTTTATAAATAATCTAATAAATTCCAAAAACATTTATAATACCAGGAGAAAAGTCAAATTACATGGAAAGCCATGCTTTGCTATTGCCTACGTGTACATTTTTGTCACGCGGTGACGTCATGCGCGTTTCTGTTCGAAATTCGTTCGGCAAGTGATCATATCTTGTAGTTGTAGTATCATGATTTGGGAGAGTATCTAATCTTACTAGGAATGCTGATATATTATGAATTTTCAATATAATTGGTAGATGTTTGAAAATTAAAATATATGTACTGCCTTAATTTTAATATGAAAAATGGCTACTAAATTTTCATCTTTTTTATATAAATTAAATTCACTTGCTTGATATACTTGATATTCCTTCCATTATCTAGTATTTTTTTTTTAAATTAAATAGACGTTTGTCCAGAACGAATCATTAAGCTAAGTAATAAATAATTTCAGAATTATTGTATTTATCTGGACAAATATCTCTTTATGTTTAACTTTGTAGATTTTATTTGTAAATGTAAAAATTGTAATTATAGCACAGTTCCTGGGGTATGCAAATATACCGTTCCTGGGCTACACAATTATACCGGTCCGCTAGAAAGATCCCAAGGTTTACAATCCACAACATACAGTTCCTAGGATTTATCTACCTACCTTATCTATGAGATAGTTCCTGAAGTAGCTTTACGTTATCAGCTACAAGTTTCGTCACATCACTAGTTCCTGGAGAAACTTTCCGGATGACATAGTTCCCGGATGTACTGACAAATGACAAATCTTCAGAAAAGGAAAGTAATTTGTAAAATTTTGTATGGCTTCACCAATGTTTGTAATTTTTTAATCTCATAATTTCAATTTACTAACCCACTTTTGCAAAATTGTGATTTATAAAGTAATTGTTTCATTATATATATATATTTTTTTTTTCATCTAAATAGTTTTATTTAACACACAGATACTACTTTTTCACTAGTGTACCTTGGTATTCTTTATAGGCAGATAATCAACAGTTATAAGTTAGCTGATTTTTAATTTGAATTTTTTCTAATTTTTTCAGAAATAAAATTAGTGGCGCCCTTTGTTTTCGTATACTATCTATATTCAACTTAATTTCTCGGGTAACAAAGACCTGTGAATTGGCTTTGTTATCTCCAAATTTTAAGATCAGTTTGGCAAGAACCTTCAATATTAAATATTCATTTTTTTCATTAACGCCCAGCGCCGATAGGTAATTTTGTTCCAAAACCAGAAAACCAGAGTGTTTTCAGTTACCAGAGGTGTTAAAAATATTCGAAGATAAATAAGAAGGAAAAAATATTTTTATATGATAAGTTTCAAATTATATCGATACCAATAAAATTCTAGAATTCCATGCCGAAGGGGCATTTTTTTACCACCAAACGATCACAATTTTCGATATTTTTGAAGGCAAGGACAAAAACGGATTTCCTACTCACAAAATTTTTCATTTCTGTTTCCTAACCTTACTTACCTGACATACTCTCAAAAGAGCTAGCAACCAATGAAACACCATGAACTCAAAGTGTACGCAAGTCTTATGATTGGCTGTCATTGTTCTGCAATCAGATGTTTTTGATATTGGATTCAAACTGGCGCCCTCTGCGATCTCCTTATACAGGCTGTTTCACGACGAGCTTACACTATCTATATATTGGAGACTACAACTACAATTTAACACGATTTCTATAAAAATTGGCATATATGGAGAACGAACTATGGCGAATTTATGGAAAATATTTGAACATACAAATACCCAAAGTGAACGAAAACTTTGTTATTTTAAATGTAACACCATGTATATTATAAAATGTTCGGATTCTGAATCAAATTTCTATGTCAGTTTGTGTAGAATTCGTTATAACTGAAATTCATATCATACTTATCGAGATATTAATTTTTTTAATTAAAAATTGACAGGTGCAGACCTTCATATTGAAAATTCTGTGTGAACATCCCCAATACTAAACAAAAAACATCTTGTCAGGTTGAATAGTAAAGTGATAAAAGTAATTGGTGACATGTGAAAAACTTCTTTTTTGTATACAGGGTTCGTAAAAAAGTGATGAAAAGTTCAACTTCACAAATGTCAAATATCTCAATTTTCTTAAATGAAACAACCTTATTTTTATTCTTTTACTTAATTCCGAATAGATAGGCAGGTTATGTTCACTTCCCTATACCCAAGCCCTTAAGCGTTTTTGAGATATTTACTTCCATCGCTTTTGAAAACCATGTACTCTTGTTAAGTGTTTTTCTTCGCTCCAGTAATGCGAATTGTGTTTTGATTCATCGCACCTTATGATATTCTTCAAATATTCATTATCTTCTGTCAATGCCGAAGTAGAACAGGGCACGGTAAGATTAACAGGCACGCAAAGCTAATGGGGTTGACAGACGCAGCCATGTGCAGGTTCTGTAACGTAGAAAAGGAAACTACAGAACACATCCTATGCCT
Source organism: Lochmaea crataegi (assembly GCA_947563755.1). Taxonomy (NCBI): domain Eukaryota; kingdom Metazoa; phylum Arthropoda; class Insecta; order Coleoptera; family Chrysomelidae; genus Lochmaea; species Lochmaea crataegi. Next base: position 43,444,174 of record OX387424.1, read on the forward strand.
GAGCGACTGCATGGCGAATGTGCGGTTTCTTGTATCAGGCGAAGAAATTAAATGATAGATTTTGTCTCGAGGCTGATTGGCTACTTGAAAAGAGTCATACTAAAGAATGTTATCTAGATTCAGAGGTCCACAATAGATCTCAAAACGTCGCAGTGGAATTAATAGGCCGATTATCCACCGCATCTAATCTCATTTAAATATCTTCAATACCTTACTATGATGCTTGTTGTATTGTTTCGAATCAGTAAAATTATTTTTTATTAAAACCAAAAAATAAACATTTGTTTTGTGGTTAGAGCCGACGAAATGAACAAATATAAGCGTAAAGAATGAGATAAAGCAAAATGCATCCAAGACTTTGGAAAAACTGTGTTACCAATACATTTTCAACCTTACATGGCGTTATTTTAGCTCAAAAAAGTCCTAAAATTCAGATGTTAAAGTTTGGTTATGAAGTTTGTGTGGCCAAAGTTCGCAGCACAAAGGCTTGCTTGTTATCTCTATTCTATGGAGAGTCCAAATATTTTGATTGCATTTGCATTCTTTTTTTGTTTGTTTATTGTGCAATACTGTTGAATATCAATTAAAACAGTTTAAGTTGGTACAACTGTATTAACATTCTTGTCAATGTCAATTTATTTTTCATTTTGTATTTGACGTTATGTTATAGGATTTTTCACTTTGTGTTTTATTTAAAATAAAATATAATCACTCGACATCTGTGCCTTTTTCCAAAATAACAACAGGTTATGGACCGAGGAATTGTTAAAAAAGTGTATTTGTTATTAAAACCAGTAAAAGTGAATATAACCTAAAAATGTCTTCCAAAGAAGCATTCGAAAAATTTGAAGTGATTCAATTTGATGGAAAATAAGTCTAGACCAACAAAAAGTAATAGAGTGTATTAAAAAAGAAAATCTAGTACCTGATGGAGAGTTCCTAAAAAAAGACAAAAAATGTAAGTAAGTCTTTAATAATTCAATGCATTGCAAATTCACAACTGCAGTATGTGAAAGACAAAACTACCGCATTTCAAATGTGGAATGCTCTACAAAAAGTATTTCAAAGAAAATAGCATGCCAATTGTATTTAAGAAATAAGTCATTCGGCTATTTTCATATTTTGTTAAAACATGAAAATAGACTCATGCAGTTTTTAGACAACATGCTTTCATGAAAAATTATCGGTAATTTTGATGCACTTGTGTAATTACTTCCAAAAATTTTTTGCTGTGTGCTGTGTGATGTCTCAGCTGTCTTTCCCAGGTTTGTGTTGTTTTATATTTTGACAGTTTTCAGTGTTATCATTTTGAACAATAATGGTAAAGTCGTCTGAAGGCATTTTTGTTGAAAATGTTTTGCTCTAGTAGATATCCAATGAAATCAGTTAATTTGAGGTCATTTGATTGAACACAATCAATCAGAACAACATTACACTGATATCAGCCCATGCTCTCAAATTAACTGATTTCATTGGATATCTACTAGAATCTACTTTGCCATGGATAGATTTTGATTTATTTCGATTTTGACGTTTCAAAATATTTAATATTTCAAAATGCCACGATTCTGTCATAATACTGACGAGAATATCAATGAAATTATAGAAGCAAATATACTCTGTTTTTTTTCTATAATTAGCAAAAAAATTTCTATTTCGAACATTGATAAATGCCAGCGGCGTCGGTCTGTTTCCAAGCAACAAGCTTTCGAAATCTGTTTTAAAATTTTTTCGAACAATTATCAATGTCCTTGGGTTATTACTACTGAAAATTGAATAGTAGAAAGCGAAAGAGCCCTGCGATAATAGACCTTTTCCAAGAACGTCATCGTGACGAATTTGTGTCACCTTACAACCTTCACACTAAATTCTAATATAACCTCAAACCGAATACTACAACACGATAAAACTTGCTTTTTTACACTTTTAAACTATTTTAGTATCCAACTTATACACACTAGTACAGAAATTTACCAAAGGCAATCAACGTTTGTTCTCGATTTATATTTAAATCAGTGAAAAATGCTATTTCCATCCATCTTTCTGAAGGTTGTCCGTGATCAGCTCACAACATGGCGCGGGATGACGTCACTTGGAAATACTCTATTGCACTGTAGACCGATAATACCACAGTTCAAAAATGTCTCCTTTCGGTCGGGCTATAAGCTATTTTGTTGGAAAATGTTTAGGAAAACTGCAACGGCTACTCAGTTTAGAGAGCACCTCAGGTGTAGATTCTGAGACCAAACTAGTAAAAATTCAGAGAGTAGTCTTACCGGTTCTCGGGTAATCCTACTTGAAATATATTTTAATTAAGGTACTGAAGGAAGTTAATTATTAATCAAGTTAATGAAATGAATAAAAGAAACATTATGAAAGTTAAGAAAGGTAAGTGGGCGCCACCCTGAATAATACTAGCTTATTTGTTACTCACATCAGCATTATAGCGACAAATCCTGGAATATTGGAAGGGAAAATAAACTCTATGAACAACGTTATAAAATTTACAAGTTGTATATTGACTTTTTTAATAAAAAAATTAAACAGGGAAAAATGACTAGTTTTTTTATTGAGTTGTTCTATGTTGAAGAAGCGATCTCGGTGAAATATATATGTTACTTTCCTGGAGTGGTGTATTCAGTCATGGTTCCAGATAGAGTCCTGGTTCCAGATAAAGGTAAAGATATCCTGGATCCGGTCCTGGTTTCAGATGGAGTCCCTGTTCCAGGTAAAGTTCTTCTCCCAGGTAAAGTTCTTGATACAGGTAAAGTTCCAGGTAAAGTTCTTGATCCAGGTAAAGTTCTTGATCCAGGTAAAGTTCTTGATCCAGGTAAAGTTCCAGGTGAAGTGCATTCACATGAATGCACTTTTTAAAGATAAGATACGTTTGGCTTTAATAGCACATGTTCACAAGGAAGAAAACAATGAAACCTCTTTGCCACCGTTTAAATACACGAAATCATATGAGAGATAATAGACTTACGTCTCATGTTCATGTCAAGCTCAGACGCTTTGGAGGAGGAGAGGAATTTACATTTCAATAGTGAATTCTTAATTCACATGTGATTAATAATTGATAGAAGAAGAGTTAAGAACGATATCGGAGTGGGACTAACAAATAGCAGTGGCTATTTTCACCACAGACGACACTCGTTCGGTCCGTATTAAAACGTTGATTTCGACTCTTGTCGACAATAAATATATTCAGCCTCGAAACATTTCTCGGTGTTGGGCATTAGAAAGGACTGGCTATTCGCCGCCCATAAGATAATTTATTATTAATTAACTGGAGGAAAGTAAAGTGAACGAAATTAACGTTACAAAACGAACCAAATAACACAAAACAGAACATAAAATACGTGTGGCGTCACTTTATGTGCTTCTGTGCTGAGAAAAACAATACTTTGGATGGAACCCTAATTATTGTTATGGCAAAAATATTAACGTACTGGCCATTCAATATGCGTAAGCAGAATGGCGATAAGTACCTACGAAGAATTTACTGTTAAAACGACTTGGAAGGTAACCGCTAAATTACTGATAGGAAAATATTTCACTAAATACAACATCAATTTGAACCCTTTCACTAATATTGAGTTCAAAGTAGCCAAAGATGCGAGAAATCCTAACCTTCGGCGTCGGGCTCTTTCTCCAAAAATGAAAATTAAATCATGCTCGCTTCATGCAAAATTATCGGTAATTTTGATGCCCTTGTGCAATACTACTTACAACACATTCTCATTTAACTATGTTTTAGCTGTATTTTCGAAATTATCATCAGGCTGTAGTATTTTGATTAACAAAATCTCTTGATCTGTGTCACAAACCTTGTGTTTCAATAACGTTTAAATACCGTATTTCGTTTTTTATATTAATAGTGCGTGCTACTTGTGAGAGTCGTCTATTAAAAACACATTAATTATTTGACTTGCGTCAAGTAGTTAGCACGTAACAGAAACAAGTGTCACCAGAAATAATTATCGACGTTGAGTTTGGGAAAGGGAGAAGTCGTTTGTCAGTAACCTCTGGGTGTCAACGCTACATTTGAAAGGGAAGGGAGCTAAGCGACCGGTGGGCTGTTTAATGAATGAAATCTGATATTACTTCTAAATCGATCCGATTTGATTGATAATTAATAAATATTTATACAAAGTGTCCCATGAGTAATGAGAAAAACGTCGGAGGCGCAGAGGTTATTGATACTTTCATACAAAGGCTGTCATCCTTGGTAAATTTTTGGATGATTAACCAATACAATTGGTATCTACGACCATGGCCACAAACGTTCTTGGCATACTGATGATTCCATATAGATGAAATGAGAAGTAATAACATTTAAGTAAGCGTTGTTGGTTTCATAATTTTGACTTCTTCAAATACTTCTAAGTACAAGTTGTCTGAATACTTTTTCTGTTCTGAGAGAAGCAGCTTTTCTCTACTGTTGATATCGATCCAACGAGCAAAATGTTCAACGAACAGAATATGCAGTCAACAGAATCCATATCCCATTTGGGTTACATTCGAATGGTTCTGTCAATAGAACGTGCAGCGATCACAAAATGGGGGTGCAGCAAAAACTATGATATACTGTCACTTTTTGATATAATGGCTATGTGGTTGGAATAAAAAATTATTCCGAAAGTGAATCTATTTACATTAGATCTATTTAAACAAAAAAACAACAAATAAATTGATTGTGTTTCACCATGGCAGGTTGATTAACGTATTCCATATAGAATCACTACTCTGGGGAGGTTCACCATCTCCGGGGGATGTTTTCATTGCTCAAAAAAAGATCATTGAAGGGAGGGATTTCTCGCTTTACTTGCGCAGAACAAAACGGCCAGGATGTAGAGATCTCACAGCCTGGGACGGTGGCGTCGGGTGGAGCGGTCTGGAAGGTGAGGTCCTCTTCTTCGGGACGTCGATATGATCTGGAGCAGCGTCCGGCTACTTCCAGAGCAGGTCCCGATCGTTCAGTGTCGATGCTGCACTGGACGGCGGCATCCTGCATTCGTTGGGGCGGGTTGACACTGGCGGCCAGATGCACTTGGACTGTCATCTATCTGGTACGGGGACTGTGTCGGTCACACGGGCATTCCCGGGACATCCGACCAGCTTGTTCACAGCGGGAGCAAAACAAAATAGACCGTCGGCTGCAGCTCTCCCGACGATGACCTGAGGTTGCACACCTCCAGCAGGGTGATGAACTTTCTGGATTTCATCCTTTTGCGCGGCAGGTCGGTCTCTGGCGGCTTTTGCTTTGACGGTCTGTACTGTTGACATCGCAGACACATATTTACGTACTTGGTGATGTCTTGCTATACGGGTGATGGTTTTAGCAATTCTCAGGTGACCAGCGCTCGGAGCATCATTGTTTTCTTGTAGGACTCGGGTTCGGTCGGGCTTTGCTATGCACAGTTTCCAGGGATCGAACATTTCTGGCTCTTTGAATTCATTGATATCCCAGAAATGACGATATAGACGGTCCTCTTCAATGCAGTAGTCCGGAAACTTCTCTGGGTCCTTCAGGACCTCTTCCTTCTTGTTTCGGTACTACGACATAGGACAAACATTTGGAAAAATCGTCAAAACTTGTCAAAAACTGTCAAATATTTGAAAAAACGGTTAATAATTGCCAGATATTTTCAAAAATTTGGAAAAATGGTCAAATTTTTCGAAAAATTGTCAAAAATGGTCAATAATTGTTAAAATTTGGAAAAATGGTCTAAAATGGTCAACATTTTTGAAAAATTGTTAAAAATGATCAATAATTGTCAAAACTGTCAAAATTGGTCAATAATTGTCAAAAATTGTTAAAATTTTGATAAAATGGTCAATAATTGCCAAATATGTTAAAATTTTTGAAAAATTGTCAAAAATGGTCAATAATTGTCAAAGACGGTCAATAATTGTCAAAATTCGTCAAAAACTGTCAAAAATTGTCAAAATTTTTGAAAAATGGTGAAAAATTCACGAAAAATGTTCATTCTATTGTGCATAAGAAGCAAGCTTCTGTCGGCGGTCCGACGACCGCTCACCTTTTTTTTTCAAAAAACAATGACCGTTCAACTAAGAAGGAAAAACTACTTCTCTGGCATTGAATTACACTTCTTAGCTAAACGGGGCTGGTATATCTGCAAAGATATAACCAACCATTCTGGTTTGTAATTAGAAGGGAGAACATCTCTTATAGACCAGTTTTGGCGTATTTGCGCCTCATCAGTACAAAGTAGATAGATAGAGCTCTGAGAGCATGATCCTGGACTGAAGACAACGATAAAATAACATCGGAGCTCTTGGACTGATGATGCGCAAATACGCCGAAACCGTTCTACAAGTGATGTTGTCCCCTCTCATTAGAAACCAGAATAGTTGGTTATATCTTGTAGATGTACCAGCCCTGATTAGCTTTAAAGTATAATTCAATGTCTATCGGGGTACATAGCCCGAGAAGTAGTTATTCCTTCTTGGTTGACAATTTTATAGAAAACTGTAATTGATTAAATAGTTAAAGAATTGTCCTTCAGTAGATTATTTCAAACAGAAACTGAAATCAAGGTTGATTGAAACCCCTGTTAATATTTTAGATAATTTTCAAAATTATTGTTTATTCTATATTAAAAACTTAGGCAAGTTTGCACCGTTTACTTTAAGACATTCTAAAAATAAAATAATCTTAAGAAGACTAGTTTGCATTGCACCCGATTGGGTCGACTTAGTTTGAAATCGCGGTTGACAGCTGATTTTTCCAGAAAACTTTTCTTTATGAATGACATTTTCGAAGTTGATTTTGAATCCTCGAGACATGAGTATACTTTCAGAGATAGTCTAGCTGGTATGAGCGCAAGTATTTCAGAAATTATATGAATGGAAATTTTTTCCATAATCATGTCCAGAATAAAATGCTGATTACAACGATTTACCAGGCTGCACCTTGGTCAGCTTTTCTCATTAATGTCCACCACTTCTTGAACATTCTATATGTGTTTTCGAACTGTTATTTGGATTTTTCTGGTATATAATAATAATATCGAATACTATTAATCAAAATGCAAACAATGTGACAAATCAATATTTAAAGTGACAGCAAGGCTATTTGTTTACTAAACGTTGCCTGACAACAATCACCTTAGCAACAATGCATGTGCTACTCGAAAAATGATGGATCGAGAATTTGAATGAAAAAGTAGTGTTCCTGTTATTAATTATTATTGATCCCGATCGTGCAAAACACGTTATAAGCAAATCGAAAGTCAAGAGGTACCGATCTCAGTCGTTGCTTCGCTCCTCCTCCAAACAATTGTCTTCGGTCAGTAAACCATCCTTATCGTTCTCCATACTTAATATGCTATTTTGGAACTCCGAATTGGCGCCTTTTAACCGTTAAGAATATTATTTTGTTTTGCCCTATACGTTGTACAAACAATGAAGATTTCTGCTTTGTATGAATTTTATTGATCGACATTAACAAATAACATTTCGTTAACAATTTATAACATTAATCAGAATTTCTTGTAGAATACATTTTTTATTATTTTGAGTGACATCAAAAATGATAGTAGATGTCTTGATAATATCTACTGCCAGGTGATTTCGTCGGATAATTATTAAGGTTGTTTGTCGGAACAATCTACATCCTCCTCATTAGAAGTTGCTCTCACCCCAAAGGCGTTCGGTTATTCTGATCGCTGCACATTCTGCTCTCTGTGGAGATCCCTTCACTGTTAGTCGTTAGTACCGAGTGGCAGACAAAACAACATAACCGATTTTTTTGCGAGTGAAAATTAACTAATATCGATTGTCTAATAAGTTTTTATTGACTTATGAATGTTTATATCGGTTATAGACGATGCTCGCAGAATACTCACAAACCCGTTACGATATCAACCGATAATTTATAGTAGCTAAAAATAATTAAGCCAACGACTTTGTTACAAGTTTGTTTTCAGGTTCATTCATTTTTCCCTTGTTGCACGTAGGACTAGTTAGTATTAGATATGTTTTATTATGATAAAAGTGGCACTAGCGGTAAGTTTCAGCACGCTAACTCATCTAAATGCCGTGTCATAAATAATACGGTTGAGGTTCTTTGGATACATATTCGTGACTGAAATGATTGACCTCGACGTTAATTAGCTATAAATCAAAGTGTTGTGGGCAGTACGGGGGATGAACGGCAAATTTGCAGGGTTTGATATTTTTTTCTGTCAATAAAACTTGAGGAGGGGATCAATTTAACTTATAAATAAAAAGATAAATGAATTCTTCATTCATCTATCAAATAAGGCAACTTCGCGTAAATTACACACAAAAGAGCCCATTTATGAGACTTGTCAAAAAAAGTAGTAGAAGTGCCCATAAATATTTCAGTTACACTCCACACTCAAATTTAAAAATAAAATCAATGTAACAAAATAAAAATTGAGAAGAAATCTGCAGGAATTCTTCTTCAGAATAAAAAACTCTGCTACTGCTCTGCTACTTGCAGTAGATCAAAACCAATAAAACTGTTAGAAAACTGCAGATAGCAACCAATGCAGTGGTAGACTGGACCAAACAATGGAAGATTAAGCTTAATGAGCTTAAATCTATTCAAGTAAACTTTACTAATAAAAGAGTACCAGAACCATATCCTCTAAATATTAACGGAACAATTGTACCATATTAGATGAGTGCCAAATACCTCTTGATGCCAAACTCAGGTGGAAAGAACATGTCAAAAAGCAAACAACCGAGTTAGACAAAAAATACAGACAACACTACTGGCTGATTGAAAGAAACTCCAAGCTTTCAATCTACAACAAGTTATTGATTTATAATCAGATTTTGAAACCGGTGTGGTTTTATGGTATCCAGCTTTGGGGCTGCGCTAGCGATTTCCATATAAAGTGCATCCAAACATTCCAGAACAAAGTGCTACGAAACATAGTGAATGCACCCTGGTATGTTCGTAACTCTGATATTCACGGAGATCTTCGAATACCAACCGTCGAGGAAGAGATTAAAAGGTTAACCGGCAAGCATGAAGCCAGGGTCCATCAACATGTCAATGCAGAAGCTCTTTAGCTGCTAGACGACCAACATCATGTCCGAAGACTGAAAATAACCAAGCCAATCGATCTTGTGTAGTATGGTTTGTGTAAAGCAGAGTACAGTGCATGAGTGTAGTGTATACTAAAGATTAGAAATATATGGAAGACATCATTGGATTGACTCTAGATGATAAGTACCTAGTTTTGAGAATGGTTAGATGCAAATTAATGGTAAGTCTCATAAGACAAGTTTTAATTACAGGAAGAAACCCCAAGGGGTATTTTTTAAATGGACAAAGAAAAGCATTTTTGAAGGCAAGTATTTTTCGTCCGCATACTCTTTTCGTTCGCTGTGCAAAAGATAAGTTTCAAGGTAGACGAAAAAATGTTTTTTAGAGAAAATTACGTTTTTTTTTATATGACGTGGTATAATACGGCACAGGTACCAGCTGGAATTCTACCAATAAAACTTCTCGTGAGAAAAAATCCTAGATAGGATGAGCATAAGGGAGAAAATCTTTGGAAAAACATGATCAGTCATAAGGAATACCATCAGTATTGAAACTCCAATTAAATAAATTTCTCATGAAAATATTATTGTATTTCCACAATATAGTATATTATGCAACAAGGTGCGCTTATGTCGCGAGCCGCAGATGAGTATCATAAACACCTAAGTGAATATTAGCCATTATAAGCGAGTAGAATACTATATTTTCTCCACCACTCTTAATTACTTGTTCATAAATGAATTTATTTTTTTCCCTCTTCTCCAATTTGGGAAGGAATTACAGGCTTTCACATACCTATAACTTTTTCGACTTTTCTGGTAATAAATTCAAGGATACTATTTATTCGGCTTCTCTTATTTTTGGCGGGGTAACATTCATTTCAGTGTCTGATTTGTTTTCCAGCCAAGGTATTGAATCTTCTTTTCTACCATGTGAAACATATAATTTTTCTCCAAATTCGTTCAAATTTCACGCAAAATCACCATAAATATTTCTAATAAGTGAACGTTTCCTGTGTAGTTTGTAGTTGTAATGTAATAAAACCAATTTTGTGTAATTTTTTTCATTCACAACTCCATCATTTTGTCTTAACCCAATGTCATTGTCAATTTTGATCACCAATTCGATTAACATTATTACTTGGAACTTTTTCTGACTAGGTAGTTAAAATACATCTTTTATAAAACGATGAAATAAAACAATTTAATTTGTTTGAATCTTCATTATAATTTGAACTAACTTTCAAATTTTTTTTTCATTATACCTTCACTCGTTTGGTAAAGATACTGTGTTCGGGAAATTTTTTACATCTTTTATGCCTGTCATGTGTCATTAAAAAGCCACTACTAATGTCATTTGAAGAAAATAGTATTTTACACTACAAGGCCAGAAAGTTGAGATTCCTGCATTGCGCGCCATGTAAGAAATAGTATATTACGTACCTAGGCCAGTAAAGTCCAGGCAGAACTTCTGTTATTCTGACGATGATATGTCAATATCGAAATAATTATCAATATCTTAGAGGTTTAATAATTTTTTTCATTAAATAGTGGAATTAATTAGAAACACTTAGAAAAGTAATAATCCTCGAGCATTTTCATTTCTCAATATCTTTAAATTCATCTGCCCTATTTCTCTGATTTTTTTTAAGCTTTTTAAGTCGGATACAGCGATGGTGATTTTTCAAAAATAAACGTGTTACAGCCAATAATAACATTTTCCGTTTTCCTCGTATAACTCTGAAAATAGGATACATTTCAGACATGTTTTGGTACCATTACCTTGTTTTGCTGAGAAGGTAACTTTACTCTACTTTACTTCTACGGTACCGTTTAAATAGATCAGCCTGTAGGTATACCAAATTTATTTGTTGATATTTAAACGTTAAACTTATTTTTGAATTTCCTGCGTATCCAATTAATTATATAATAATAGCTGATAAACTAGCCGTAAAATTCAAATGAAACAAGCTTCGCTAATTGAAAAATTATTATTCGTAAAAGCAGCGACCATAAAACCCTGTATAAAGGGAACACGCATTAAGAAAACCTCTCATACACGCAGAAGTCTAATTAAAAAATATGTTCAAATTAAAAAGTTTTTGTCACACATTTATTTCGTTTGATGTTATCACGAGAAAAGCTTTTCTACAACCGTCGTACTTTTAGTATCATTTTAACTAGAAGTTTTTGCCTATGTCATGTCCACGTCTTATAAATCTACTCTGATGGTACCATTTCATCAACTCAACGAATTTTATTTCCAATCAACTAATTGGTTAAATCTTCAAGGATGGATGACTGTTTTTCACACAATTAAATAATTGTCCATTTTTACTTTCATTTTTCTACTACTTCTATCTAAACTCGCCTGATAGTCCGGGGAAGTAAGAATATTAAATGGAAAAGTTTGGGTAACTAGATTTGATTTTTTAAAACGAAAGTATATATAGTATAGACTACTTTCCTGAATTCTTTAGATGATCCCGCTGAAGCTTGCGACGCAGCTTGCACGTACAGTTTTCCGTATATGACTTTTTTAGATTTTATCGCACAAAAAAAATTGTGAACATCAAAATTGTAGCGAATTTTATACCCTATAAGATGACATAATGCAATATTTTGGAAACAAATTTTTTTAACTCTTAATTTTCGAAAAATTCAAAAAATTTTGAAAAATTATTTTTTAAACGACAAACATAATTTAAATAATAATAACGACTTCATAATATAGAAAAATATATTAGTACGGCTCCTGAAAACGTTGGTGTCTTGAGATTTCAAAAATTCCAAAAGGCGGCCACACAAAAATTTCAATATATACAGGGTGGCCCATTAGTGTGTGGAGGTGCAATAACTTACTTAGGATAAAAAATACAAAGAAATGTATCAAATAAAAGTTGTTGTATTTGCGCCGATACATATTTCTAGATTATTTTGAGATATACTGGGTGTTCTGCCTAAGCGAGACAGCATGACGTTTATTTTTTTTATAGGACACCCTATATTTTTGTTCACCATCGAATTCAGCGTAAAAGTCTGCATTTAGTTTTTCTTTTCCCATAAATTGCGACGTTGCCAAGTTGGAGCGAAATATATAAAGATTTTACGAAAATTTGGATCATCTTAAAAATTCAGGAAAGTAGTCTATACTATGTATATATATATATATATATATATATATATATATATTGTTACGGTATGAAAATAGGTAATCAATAATAAATTTGAATATTGAATAATCATATAATTTAATTGATACTTGTTCAACCAACTCTATCATTTGATATTCAGAATCATTTATTTTCCTTAGTGGAAGAATATAAAATATATATTGAATAGGTCCGTTATAAGCCTAAAATAAACATACAAAAGTTAAAAACATTTGGAAAGAAAAAGAATAATATGTAAAATTAGTTTTGATACACCCTGTATACTGAATAATTAAAGTCATATTCTACAATGAAAAACAGTAGAACAGGAACACAAACTTTGAAATAAAAAATTAACAGAGTACCAACTAAAAAAGTGATGATTGTAAAATTGAAATAGAAATAAAATGACCACCACAATATAGAAAATGATAACCAAAAATTATTGAACTATAGATAAAATAAAAATAATCATATAACTTACCATAAATAAACTATCAATATAATCAAAAATAGAAATAATAATTTAGTTACTAAAATCTTTCAAAGACAGTCAGTCATTGGTGGAAATAATTTTAAAATAAAATCTAAGAGAGTTTGTTAAAAAAACAAAGGAAAAAAAATCAACAGCCGCTTGAAAATTTGAGAAAGAGGGGTGAGATTTTTCTAAGAAAGAAACTAAAGTTGAAATTCATGCAAAAATATTCAAGAAGAAATAAAAAGTTGTAAATACAAAGTTAACTAAATTGATATAAAGTGATTATAACAATAAATAAGCAAGTGAAAGGTAATATACCAGTAGTGAACACTGGTGAAAAGTTGATACCCATATCCGAGGCATATCCTTAATAAATCATAAGTGAGAAGCAGAAAAATATTGGAATCGTTTATCCAGCACAGACAAATCATTACAAGTGGCCCAGAGTTTTGGTCCAGGGCCACCGAACATTGAAATTTAGTGTGAAGAAAAGAAAGAAGAAAAGAAATGAATACTTTAATTACGAAAGACAATCAGGTATCATTTATCTGTATAATTTAATGTTGAATTCATTGATGTCTAAAATTCAAATTATTCATTTTTTAAAAGTATTACATAAGATTATACTTACTTACAAAAATTTTCAAAAGAATCAAACAGGCATTGACCATTATCAATTCCATTTATTATTCTAGAACGTGTCAAATGTCACTTCCTCGCGTATAAAATCAATCATCTTTTTGGACGTTTTAAAACCATCGAAATATAAAACCATAGATGAAAAAAATTTCATCCATTTATTAAAACTCTGATAAGTATAATCTTAATTTTGTTGTGAATGAGAGAGTGAATGAATTGTAGATAAGAAAATAGTGAACAATAAACCAAACGTTTTATTTGTTGAGCATTTATTTGAAATTGAATGTATTTTTTTCCTATGATATATTTCACAATCAACACAGTTTGACTCTAGACAGTAAAGTCCTGTAGAACAAACACGAAAAGGAGATTATATACAAAGCAAAAATGACTCTAATGGTGTGCAGGAATCTGGCATGGAGAAATTGGGGGTGCAACCCAAAAATCCTGAACTGGATGTACACTGCCATAGTGAGACCAATTATCAATTGCGTGGAGTAGTAGAACTAGCCTAATGACAACGAGAGAAAATCTCTCCAAAATTCAAAGACTAGCCTGTATGTACATTACAGGAGCAATGAGAACATGACCAACGGCAGCGATGGAAGTTATTCTCAACCTCACACCACTACAAATGGTGGTGGAAAGTGTTGCAGAAAGAACAAGATACAGACTAAGTAGAGAGGAAATCAATAAAAAAAAACCCCTCCTTACTTCTTAGAAATCAGAGAACCTGGGACATGCCACAAGGTGGTATGATGAAAAAGTATAACTTTTCAAAGAAATTCGGAATTGAGCAACAAGAAGCAATGGGATCCAAATACCATTACAGGACTTGGAAAGAATGTCATTCAATGGTACAAAGACGGCTCAAAAGCAATAGAAGGAACTGGGATAGGAGTGTACGGGCCAGGAACCAAACACTCTGAAAGCTTGGGAAAAACCACGAGTATCTTTCAAGCGGAAATTAACGCCATAAGGAAGTGTGCCCAGTTCAATATTGATTAGGGATATAGAAGGCAAAGGATTATTATAATGTCGGATAGTCAAGCAGCCATTAAAGCACTGAGCTCTTTTGTTATCAGTTCCAAAATGGTGTGGGAATGCCTAGGCAAACTAAATGAACTAGGCGAGAACAATATAGTCACCTTACTGTGGATTCCAGGACAAACAGGGATAGAAGGAAATGAAATAGCAGATGAACTAGCAAAGAGGGGGACTGGAACACCCTTTTGGAGGCCGGAATCCTTTTCCGGTATCAGCTCCAATGTAATATTGGAAGGAAAGGCAGAGCCGAAGAAAAGAGAAGATCTGACCATTGGAAAGATCTAGTAATACTTAGGCAATCAAATATTCTTTTGGGTGACTACAGCCTGTTGAGATCAAATGAATGCATAAGCCAAAGTAAAACTCCACTAAGAGTTTTAACAGACATCCTTACGGGACATCGTCGCCTGAATGGGCACCTGAAAAAGCTCAAAATAGTGGAGGAAGAAGAATGTAAATTCTGTGGCATGGAAGAAGAAACCTCCATCCACATACTTGCGAACTGCACAGCAATTCAGAATCCTAGTGCACAACACCCTGGAGACTACTGGATAGAAGAGGGACATTTACCTAAGTTAAAGCCTTCAGATATCCTAAAATTCCTCTGGGAAATAGGGCTAAAGGAGCTACCAGTCTCTGAGACTTTCCTCAGGAATTAAGTAGAAGTAAGGGGGCACAATAGATCTTTTAGGTCTCAGTGAATGTCACCCCAATTTACATACATACATACATACATACAATCAACACAGGCTGTCAACGTTGGAACTCTTTAAAGGACAAAGGACAGAGTTGGCCTCACAAAATTTGAACTCACAAACAAAAATATAATTCACTGAGATAGCTTAAATAAAATTACAAAATAATATTCGAATAATATGATAAAGAGTCTCATAATAATTATAATAGAAAAATAAATAAAATTAGATAACCATTGTCCTATAAAGGTAGGATATCAAGTTAATTTATAATAAGGTATGGAATTGATATAGATCAACAATTCAAAACCATATCAATATATACTTCCGTTCAAAAAAATCAAATCCAGATACCCAAATTTTTCAACACAGTGGTGAACACAGCTTTCGGCCGAACTTCTCCGGACTATCAGATTAATATCCATAAAAAGTTTTCCAGATAAGGCTGGATTCATAAGTTTAAAAGATCCTCTGGTGAAATAAACTCTGCAGGTATGCAATGCGAGCTTAGTTTATTTCCTACACATTGGGCCGTATTACTAAGAATGAGCAAAACCTTTTACTCACAAAACCTGAAGCATATGCTAGATACTTTATGAATAAAAGTGTGAGTGAATGGTATTGCTTAAAACTGCAATCAAAGCATCTACTTATATTTGATTATTGCCCTAACTTATTATGAATAAAATGAGGATTTTGCTTATTTTCTTGATAACTTTCTCTAAAATTCTCGCATCTCGTTAGTATTATATGCACCTTGTCAGTAGTTGGTCAGAAGTGCGTGAATTAACGTGCAAAGAAACAATACAAACAACGAAAAGAAGTTGACAGGCGAGATTGTGAATGTCTTTACTGATTTGAAGGATTGGATATCAATCTACCTTTCAGGAAAAAGTCCTGGAAGAAGGGAAGACGCCCTTTCTTCATAAACTGAAGGGTTTCTTGCGGTATATCACCAATCTTGCAGAAAAATTTGGGAATCGATTTATCAATTGTTTCAAAAACAATTTCGTTTGTTATGAACATAATATACGTGGAAATGCGCATTTGTGGATTAAATTTATGTCCAGGACGCCCAAAGTGAACGAAGAAAAGCAGTCGTGACAAGAATCGTCTTCATTTTAATTCTAATTGCACAGACGTTCAGATTTTGAAGCCGAATCAACATGGTGATGAAGAAATCAACAGAAAAGGATTGGAAACTTCAAATGCAACACTTTTTAATGAACGTCTCAAATCCGCGGCGCGCGCAAATGCTCATGTTGCTCAAGCAAATCCTCTTAAGAACAAGCAAATCCTTATGTATATAAATTTGAGTGGATGCTTATGCTCTGATCTTGTACTCTTAGCTTTTACTTGTGGAATTTGCTCTGGCTGATGAGTACTTGCTATATTTTTATTCACGTGCACCATTGTTGGTCTGTTTCTTTGTCTGAGTGTGATGACAAAACTACTCCACTGACTTCGTAAGGTTTCCACCAATGGACTAAGTGATTCATTTTAGATGTATAACTTATTCTCAAAAAAATCAGAAGTCCCTACGAAAATTACAACAATATAAGCCAAGGTATCAAAATTTGGACAATAAAAGTAAGTAATTGGTGTACTCGGTGAAAACTATCGATGCTATATAGAACATTGTACCACATGTTTATAGTACATACCCATCATTACCAACAAAATGGTCCGCGAGATTATATGTCTCACTATTATAGTTAAGTCACAGCTCCCGTTTTTTCATTTGTATCATCTCAACATGTTAATTTCTTTCTAAATTATTCGGACCGGATCTTTCGTTTAGAAGTCACGACGGATATGAAAATTTAAAAAGTGGAAAAATGGGGCGATACTGAGCGAAGCCTTGGCGGAGCGGGTCGCTATTAGTGAGCAGGCTTCTGAAGCGAGTGGTTAAAATTGATGCTAGCATAAGCTTTTTCAATTTGGTGGTGGCAAAGAATTTTTTTCTTTCTTAGATTTGCTTGTGCAAAGCAAGAGCGGTTCGCTAGTAGAAGTCTTTGACAAAAACTCTCGTATCGATAGGAAATAACTGATAATTGACTGAATTTACCTACTAATACTCCAGGAAAGTTTTATAATGAGTACGTTGCATATATTCACGAAGTTTTTGGTATTATAATCTACGTAAACATTTTTACGAAGTTTGAAAACTCTTATTATTATTTAAGATTCGTGGGATAAACTTCGACACTCAAAATCTATTACACGAAAATATATACTCTATTTTCTCAATATGGGATTACCTGCTGAGTCGAATCTCCTCATTTTTCAACTTTTTTCACACTGCTATTTCGTTGGACTTGTCGCAAAGTTAGTACATACATTTTTCATTTCCTATTCGGTGCCTCGGATTCCTCTTTTCAAATAAAAATTCGAAATTAAATAATAAATATTTATAAAAAATTATGACTACAGTAATTGAACGGATGATTGAAAAGCATTCCAGCTTTGAGCACTAGGCTTTTTTATGTGATTGGATAGACTCGATTATCAATTCAATCGATTTTATGACCAGTTGAGGTTTGAAATCCTCGGCACCTCAGTCTTTTGGGTTTTTGTGTTCTTTGTTGCAAGTCACTAGAAATAACAACGGAAAAAGATTAATAGAATTCTGTATAACAAACAATCTAATAATCACAAACACCTTTTTTGAACATAAAGATATCCACAGTTACACCAGAGAACTGAAGAGTAGATGCGAAAAATCCATAATAGACTATGTAATAATAAATAAAAAATTTCCGAAAGGAGATAAAAGACACAAGAGTAGAAGGAGGAGCAGAAATTTATTCTGACCATTATTTGGTAGTCTCAAAATTAGTAATTAATTCAGAAAATGGAATAGAAAATAAAAAAGGAAATAAGAAATATAGTACGATGGATAAAATTAGATCATATAAACTAAAAGAAAGTAACACTGCAAAATTATATAAAGAGGCAGTTGAAACCGAGATGGATACTATTTTTAAAGACATAAACAGCAATAATATTGATGACCTATGGGAAGCATTTGAGGATACAATAATTAATGCTGCAGAAGAAACATGCGGATCAGCAAGAGTAACAAAAAATAAAAAACAAACAAAGTGGTGGAGCCAAGAAATTAAAAATGAGGTAAAAATTAAGAAACTGAAATGGAAAAACTATATAGGAAATAAAACTACAGCAAATTATGAAGAATATAAAAGACAATGAACAAAAGTGAAAGATATGGTGAAACAAGCAAAAGAAAAATCTTGGACATAATTCGGAGAAAAATTGGAAGAAGACAGTTTAGGAAATCAAAAATTGTTTTATAGAGTTCTCAAAACACTCAGAAAAGGAAAACAATATA
This sequence comes from Lochmaea crataegi, assembly GCA_947563755.1. NCBI lineage: Eukaryota > Metazoa > Arthropoda > Insecta > Coleoptera > Chrysomelidae > Lochmaea > Lochmaea crataegi. The sequence continues at coordinate 43,462,582 of OX387424.1, forward strand.
GCGTTAAACATATAAAAACAAAAGATGGAATAATAATAGCGGAAGAAGAAAATATTATGAAAAGATGGAAAGAATATTTTGAGGAGATTCTGAACCCAGAAATAACGACCCAACAGCCGGGGGAAATATATGTGATGAAGACATTCAATATAAAATAAATGAAATCGAAGAAATCACTAACCTAGAAGTTGAAGTAGCAATAAACTTACTGTAGGGTCACGATGGAATTACATCGGAAATGCTAAAAAACCTAGGAAGAAAAGGAATAGAGAAATTAACTCTTTTACTGAATGAAATCTATACTGAAAGAAGAATACCGAATAAATGGGAATTGGGAATATTATTACCTCTATATAAGAAAAGACATAATAGACACTGTTCAAACTAAAGAGGCATTACGATATTAAGTACAGTGTTGAAAGTTTATGAAAGGATTCTTGAAAGAAGACTAAATAACACAATAGAACATCAACTAGAAGAATCGCAGAGTGCTTTTCGTGAGGGCAGAGGTGTTCAGGATCACATCTTTACAGTGAGACAGTTAATTGAAAAAAATGGTAGAAACAATGTATATGTTGCTTTTTCGGATATAGAGAAAGCGTTTGACAGTGTCCCCAGACCACAATTATGGGCTAGTCTAAATAAGAGAGGAGTAAACCAGAGTTTAATCGAGGGTATGAAAAGTATATACAAAAATACGAGGAATTATGTAAGAACCGGAAGTTAAATAATTTGGAACAAACTTACAGATTGATTTGTTACTGTTTCCCTATTTGTTTGCAATATTCTCTGTAAGCCGGTCGCTTGCTAATTGTAGATGGATCGCTCACATGATTGATTGGTATTGACCGCTTCTGGTTTGCTACCTTTGATACGAATATGCTGCATTTATAAAGTCAATGCGCCGGTGGGTTTCTGGCTTCTGATTTCGTACATCCGGCTCGGAGGACCAAATTATGTCTTAAAATTGACTCACTGCTAGTTAAAATAACTTGCACATCTACATTAACTTTCATATTTGCAATAAACTTATAACATTGAATTTTATTGAAACAACGTTAATCAATATATCAAACTGATCCACTATCTTGATTTCAGGTGATGAGCTATGAAGTATCAATTGCGCCATAGTCTCATTATGTCAACTATAGATACAAATAATAACACAAATGCTTTTATCCCCATGATTTATTTCGCGTTTCAACTCCTCAAAATACTGCGCAGGAGACCTTCAACTAATATATTACACTTATTACTATAAAAATTTCAGTACCGGTTTACTTTTCGAACTGAACGTAGCTAAATTAACGGTCACTGGTTCACACCGTTGTATGCTACGGTCTGAAAAATTGGCCAGGCCTTGAACAAAGTGAACCAAATCCGCGAAAAAACAGCGCCTGGCGTCGGTTTTCTCTTCAGAAAAAGTACACACGCCGGTGCTAAACAGTGAAAAAGTGCTAGTGATCCCAATTCCTTTTAAATTCCCTTGCAACCATGCCTAAATCCAGGTCCAAACACAAACACGACCACACTTTTGAGCAATCTCCCCAACTTCCCTCTACTTCAAAAACTTCAAAAAACTCCAAACCAGGCCTTCTAGTGGAAATTCCTGAAATTCCCGAATTTAAACCTGCCAAAAAAGCTTCCGAGACACCCTCCAGCAGCTCCAAAAAATCCAAAATAACCCCACTTATGGAATCTGCTGTTCCACGACCCACTCCAAAACACTCTAATAAACACTCTGATATACCTCTCACTCTAGTGCAAATGGTTAAAATGCTCGAAAAACTAACCTACCTCGAATCATTAATGCCCGAGTGATTAATGCCAAAACACATATCTCCGTCTTGCTCCCAGGTTGCAAAGTCTACTACCCCCTCTCAAACACATTCTTCACGCTCCTCCCAAGCCTCTTCAATCCATGGAGAATCCATACTCTCTCAAATCAACGGAGAAGCCTCAGTTCAGACTTCTACACCTACTTCTAAACCTACTTCTAAACCTCCCTCCCATACATCATCATCATCTACAATTCCATTACAAACTCTGAACCTCCGAAACCTCCCACCCAAACTCTGCTCTCAGAAAGAACTTTTCATCCTTCTGAACGGAAACGAAATTCTCAGAGGTAAAATCTCCTATTTAAAAGCCAATCCTAACTGCACTGCCCTCCTCAAAGTTCCGAAGGACATCTCCCCTGAAGAACAACTCAGAATTCACAATGCAGTCGGAGACAACAAAGTGTTATGCTTACCGCTCCATCCACAAACTCCTGCCTCCATAAACAAGACTTCAGTCAACACCTACACTCCAAACTTCTCCTTCGTCATCAAGAATGTTGACAAAAATATTTCCAACGAAGAAATCTTTCATCCTCTCAAACATCTTCAAATAAACTTCCTAAAATGCTGGAGGATCGTCTCCAACGCCACCAACCCTCCAACCTCCCTAATCAGAGTTATCACTAACCCTGAAACCCAGCTTCACCAGGCTCTCAAAAAAAATATTCCTTTACGGCCTAAACCATCGCTGCGAAATTTCAAACGCAAACCCTCTTTCACCCGTCCCAAAATATTGTACTCGTTGTACAAACATAGGCCACTTCGTATCCGAATATAATGCCAAGCTTTACATCTGCCCAACTTGTGTTAGTCACGATTACAGATCCGAAAAATGTGACAAGGTAAAAAAGCCTTGTTGCAGGAACTGTGGTGGCGACCCAAAATGCCCGAAAAGGCAAACCACAACCACCAAACCCGAGGAAACAGCCCACATTACTCTCCCAAAACCTCCCATGCCATTCGACTTCCCTTCGGAAGTCCAGAAAATTCTTGAGATAACTTTCGTTATCTTAATTAATGCAATCCCTTCGGCCCGTAGGACGGTAATCGAGACACTTCGTCAACTCATACCGGCCTACTACAATCACAATTGCTCTGTTCAAGGACAGGGCAACAAGGCATATTCCAACTTCTCGCCAATCTCATAATCTCTGCCAATACAAAACACTTCCCTTACCTTACCTTACCTTCCTTAACCAAATGCCCATCCTTGGGTGCACAGCCACAGCTGTCCCTACCGCGACCGTAAATTCACTTGCCTTAAAAATTTTCAATTCAAACCCTGAAGAGGACAGGGTAGATTTCAATTTGCAATCCAATGAAGGATAATTCAAAATTTTTCAATAGTAAAATCATTTGCGAACAAAAAAAACTATAGAAATTTCATCCACTGCTTGTATGAAATTAATTTTGCCTTACTCTGAACAAACATTAATAGGGCCAAAAGTTTCTTCACATCCACCCTATTTTCACTCTGAACCTAGCGACAACATTTCTTCTTACCGCATTTGCTACGTTGACATAAATTGCTTAAAAACGTTCAAAATTAATTCAAACAAAAACCCTAAACAAGCAGAGGGTCAAACCATGACACAATATCTACATATTTTGGTTCAAAATTTATTATTTAATTCAATATTTGTTTAAAACTTCTGATATGTTGTTTTGTGAACACAAATCATACTTGGAGCTTGAAACATTAACCATTTGATAAACCTGGGTATATTTCCAGATTGAATGAAAATACTGATGTTTATTACATTGTTAGAGAATTATTGGAACTTTTTAATACTGCAGTAATTGGAAATAACCTTATTTCAGCTTTATATCTTTAAATATTCACAGTTATTGGAAGTCTGTAGTTTTTAAGTCCCTTATTTGTATCTTGTAATACCAGCTTAAGATGACAGTTATTTATTAATGACAGATCTCATATAAGTGATGAAGAAGATATCCAGGATATCCCCATAGGGCTAATAATACCTAAGCTTTATTATTTGTAAAATCATATCTTCTTCTTTTTTGTATTCATATATATTAAGTCAATCACAATATAGATCACTCATTATTTGGTCTAGCCAAAATATTAAACATCAAGTAGGCATCACATGAAATGTAACTTCTGTCATTCTGACGATGATATGTCAATATCAAAATAATTATCAATATCTTAGAGTTTTCATAATTTTTTCATTAAATAGTGGAATTAATAATAAACACTAAGTTTCATTTAAAGAAGAAATATGAGTAGATTCCACATAGTAAGGGTCCAAACAGTAAATCCAAGCAATTTACCGTTTAAGACTTATGTTAGTGGTTTTCCATCAATGGGATCCTTAAAGGTAAACCTAGATGTATAAATTCCTGAATCCACTATAGTGAAATATCTTGTAATTATTATAGATAGACAAATGAGGTGGGATTCACATACCAAGCAGCTTGTAAGAAAAATAGAGGATTATTACCAAAATTTTGGTGATTAAAATTTTTCGTTATTGCTCCCGCTATTATTCTATGGAATTATAGGCTGAGGAGGAGTTCACGACAACTTTTTAAATGATGTTTAAGTATGTGTTGCAAAACTGGGCTTTGCCAATTATTTATAAGAAAAATATTCTCTTTCCCAGTAATTCCTTATATGAAGAATTATAAGTTTTTGACTTAAGATAATTATTTTTCTTTAAAACAATTCAATTTATAAAAACATCCAAAATTGTTAAGATATCACATGAACCTCAATACAATACACGACGCGTAGGGCATATTTTTTTTCCTCGGAGTGGAAAATCCATATAGTACACGGAAGTTAAGCACAAAAACATCGAATAGAAGAAAAAAATCATAAAGTTCTCATTTCACATGGATATGTGCACATATAGGAGTGGGAACAAAACCCCAAAAAGTTCCCTTCCGAATATTGTCCGCAACATCCCTTATTTCGCTAAAAACCACCCCCAAATCGTACTTTGCGCTGGTTTTTCTCAATTTTCTCGAAACCTGTTGTTCAAATCTGAAAAATGCCTATGATCAAAGTTGTTGCAAATTAAATTTTAAATGAAAACTTCTCTCTAAGTAATTTAGCTAATCCACATGGAATTTCCGTAAATTCCGGTCAAAGTTAAGGGTAGTTTTTAGTATGCTATTTAAAATATGTAATTAGTCCAGAAATCGTACGAAATTAATGATTTAGGCTGGTGGTGTGTTGTAAGAGGGTTTTGGAATACCGTCCCACTATCTTTTTTATAAATAAAAAAATAACAATTTTATTATTACATCAATAGCATATCCACAATTTCATGACATTTATTCAGTTTATGTTAACTTTATACATAAGCATTACAGTCATCATGTAACTGTAGTGTTTGATGGATACGCTGAAAATGCAAGTGGTACAAAGAGTCTTGAACGACAAAAACGACTTCTGAAACGAACCTCGGCAACAATTAGATTCAATGAAAATTTAGCTAACAAGGATCGATTAATTTCTCAACTTGTCAAGAGATTTAATGCTGAGAATATCAATACGTTTACTGCTTTAGACGATGCTGATTTGCAAATCATCACAACCGCTAACGATCTATCCAGTCACCATGACACTGTGGTTGTAGTTGGTCAGGATGTAGATCTTCTCGCCCTTATTATTGCTCTTGCTCCTCCTGCTAAAGAGATTATGTTTTTAAAACCAGCCCAAGCAAATATAAAGAGCAGGATTTACAGATCTTATTAAGAATATTAAAGAATCTCTACTTTTCGCACATGCTTTTAGTGGTTGTGATACCACTTCTGCTTTTTTCGGAAAAGGAAAATTTCAAATAATAGGCTTATTGAACAAGATAAAGGATTTGGAAGAGGTTGTTAATATTTTTAACAATTCTCAATCTACAAAAAATGAAATTGAAAGCGCTGGTGAGAAAATTACTCTAGCCTTATATAAAGCTAAGCCATCGGAAACTTCATTGAATAGCTACAGATTCACATATTTTAATAGGTTAGTTGGCAACTCCAATCATGCTATAATTTTACCTAGATATACACCAACCTCTGCAGCATTGAAACAACATTCTTACCGGGTATTTCACCAAATTCAATCCTGGCGAGGAAATAATATTCAGCCAAACAGTGGGATTGGAAAAAACTAGGCAACATTTTATCACCAGTTTTTACTACCGAGGAGCCGGCACCAATTTCAATTCTGAAACTCATATCGAGCAGATGTAAAATGGGTTGCGGTAAGCGATGTGGCTGTCGACAAGTTGATGGGTTACGTTGTTCAAATATGTGCTCTAACTGCCATGGACAGGGTTGCCTAAATGCACCACAGGAAGATATAATAAATGAAGAGGATCAACCGAACGAGTAAAAATCGAGCTGTTAGTGGACTAGGCCTACTGGGGACACTACTTAAAAAAACGCGCCTAGTGATCTACATCATGGGTGGTGTGGAAAAGGGCTTAAATTAGACAATAAATTAGCCGCTGTTGTAGCAAGATTTAAATATTAGATTTAAATTATTTAATTTTCATAGGTAATATTTCTAGACTATGGAATTATGTAAAATCACTACAATTAAAATCATATTTTAAGAAGCTGCTAAAAACTTCCCCTAACTTTCAACGATATTTGCGAGAAAACAGTAAGGAACAGGTAAAATGTTTAGAGAAAAGTTTTTATGCAAAATTTCATTGCCAACAATATTTATCACTATGATCTTTTACGTTTAAGCAACGGGTTACGAGAAAATTGAGAAAAACCGGCGGAAAGTACGATTTGGGGGTGGTTTTTAGCGAAATAGGGGATGTTGCGGACAATATTCGGAAGGGAACTTTTCGGGGTTTTGTTACTACTCCTATATGTAAACAGATCCACGTAAAATGAAAACTTTATAATTTTTTTCTTCTAAAAAGTATGTACTATTTACGTGTACTGTAATTATCTTGCGCCAAGAATGTACATTTCAGTACCTAAAGAAATAAGAAATACACCATCTCATAATCCATTTGAGAAACATCTTTCAGAAATAATTTTATTATGAATAATAACGTATTGTCAACCCGGATGTTATTTTGATTGTTTTGCGAATTTATCCACGACTATCACCTCTCCCGATTACGACTTTTTCCAACTATGACACACAATATAAATAAAGCATTTTCAATTATAGAACAAATATGGTTACTCGAAATACTAGAAGAAAAAAAAAACGGATGCACTGTTCTTGTTTTTATCCATTGTTCTTGTTTTAAATCATATGGTCCTTTTGATTTATTTTTTGATTTTATTACCTATTTATATTTATATTTCAAAATTATTGTAATTAATTCGTTATATATGTAAATAATTTTATTTAAAGTTTAATTATATGTATTTTACCATGTACAAGCTGTTTATAACAGCTTCTGTGTAATTTATGTTTATTTTCTTTTAAATTACGTATTGCGATTCTACTTTCTCATGAATAAAAATCATTATTATTATTATTAATGAATGACACCACTAGTCAGAGGCTTCGAGTTCTCGGCACCTCAGCCTTTAGGCTTTTTGTGCTCTTGGTTGCAACGTTTATGTGAAGAGACCAATGTAATCCTTATCAGGCTCAACAGTCTATTCACTAGGTCCTTCTTAGGAAAATTCTCCCTTGTGTGTTCTAGTCCCTGGATTCTAAATCTCCAATGAGACTCTCTTTTGCTCAGCCCCCACTGAGGTTCTGACCAGGAGTTTGCTATATATCTGCTTTGAAACGTGGCTCCAGTACGTATGACATTCGGCTGTGGAAAAACCAAATGGAATAAATTCATGATTTCTGTTCATGAACATATTCATCCAAAATCCCGGAAAATCTCAAAAATAAATTATAAATTGACATTCTTCAACGTGAAAGAGAGTTCATTCAATCAAAGTTTTATTTATAATACTGTTTATTTAGTTAATGATTAATGTATGCGTTACTTTATATTCGCACTGTATATTATACTAATACAAATACACAATAAATTGAGTAAATATAAATAAAAATGATAAACGACTTACCCTTAAACAGCACCTTATTGAAGACACTCGTGATGATTCGCAGCTCGGGATTTGGCATGTCACCAATCTGTAACCGTGACAAGAATACATTTAGCATATTATTCAAGAATATAAATATAGATGGGCCTCCCGACCCTTACTTAGCCCATCCCTTTCGCGTGACGGAAAATCACTCCTATTTTTTTGCCTTCTCACACATGCCACACACGCACACTTGGACATTCCGACAAAAAGTTTTCATTTGCATTCTACAACCAGGCTACAGATTACGGATTTTCATTACAGGAAAGGGTTTTCCGCTGTAATAATTTTTAGAGTTTTATTTTTCAATCACTGCAAATTTTATTTAGTCCTTGAAACAGCCAGGACATATTTTTTATTTTTTATTAAAAAAATATTCCGCATGAATGTTTCAATTTTACAATAATTTAATTAGGTTCGCTTTGATCTAACTATTTATTTGGTGATGTGAAAAGTAGGTTTGTAATTTTACACAATTGGGTCTATATATTAGTGAATTTTTGATGCGTATGCGTACTTCGACAGTTCCGTACGTTTTTATATTCTCTACTCGTGAACAGTAAGGCGTATACGTTTTCAAAGCGAGCGCTCTGTATTACTCGTTTCATTGTTTTGTAGACGTGTGGGTGGGAGTTTTTGATGTGTAACATTTTTCCGAATTTGTGGCAGCGCGCGCTTTTTGATTTGACCAATGAACGTGAGTGGTAAATTTCGCCGTCAGATACCTCCTTTGAGAGTTCGCGATTCACGTGTGAGGTTAGGAAATAGAAATGGAACATTTTGGAGGTAAGAAATCCGTTTTTTTGTCCTCGTTTTCAAAAATATCGAAAATTGTGATCGTTTGGATATAAAATAATTAGCTGAATGTATTTATGTTTTTACGTGAATAAAAAAATACGAATATCTACTATCGGGTCTTATCTTCGGTATATAATTTCATTCAAAGGTCCAGCACATTTATAATGACTATAATATTAGCTACAGAATTTGCTACAGAAGAATATGAAATAACGGAGAAAAAAAAAGGAGAAATCAATTGAAATGCTTTGATGAAATGTGCCACTTTAAATGTACTACATTAAGTAATTTAGAATTGAATTATCATATTTTGCAAGTAGTAGAAATACAGTTTGAAAACATGGAAGTTATGTATATATAAATAGCCAATAGCCATAAGATATAATAACAGCGTCAATTAAACACAAATTTGGTCCTGTTAATAAGAAGTAATAGAACAATTACAGAATTAATAATATCTAATATTTTAGGTTATTTTCCATGAAATGAACAAAAAGCCGACTGCTCCCGAACTGGTCAAGTCTTTACAAGAAGGTATCACATACCAGATTGGTTTTGGAAAAAATTCTCGACTAGACATTCACTATAAAACCTGACATCAAATATACAAACTTCTAGACTATGAAGAAAACATAGTGCTGCTATTTTGCTAAGCATTACTAAAGCATTTGATGGTGTTTAGAACTGTGGTATGATATGCAAACTATTTATATTAGATTTGATAATGTGTCCTGAATACTTGCTAATAATCTTGAAAACTACATTAGAGATAGAACGCCAGAAGTACAGTATAGCCTGAAATAAACAGTACTGAACTTGTAATTATTTTATTGTTTTAAGGAATACATATTATTGGCACTTTATTACATGTTCTAAATGTGCTCCTCTGTTGCGGGGGTTTTGTGATAAAGTAAAGTAGCACTCAATTATAACTAAACTTTAATTCTGAAGGACTTGTACATTTTTTTTGACACTGAAGGTTAAAGGTACTGTTATACACGTAGTTATGTCAAGTTGACGAGTAACGTTAATATGTCAGACTTGATGGTAATGGTGGTTGCATAAATTATAGAGAATAATGCTTAACATAGCCGGCCACCTTAAAAGTTCTTAACTTTTAAATAATAAGAAGCAAATAATTTAACAAAATTATAAAATTGTAAGTTCAATCACTGTTATTGTCTATGGCAAGGGGGCACACATTGGAAATAGCACTTTTAAGAATAGTTCCGGATGGTACTTTCACCGACACGACACGAGTAACATTGTCCTTTCCGGGAAACAGTTGAACGATGCGGCCTAAGCACCATGTCGTGGGAGGTTAGTTGTCTTACTTGAGAATTACTAAATCACCCTCTCGAAGCTTGTTGGACTAAAGAATCTGCCATTTGGAGCGTGTTTGGAGCTGAGACAAATAACCCTTAGACCACCTGGTCCAGAAATGTTGTTGGATTTGGTGCAGCCTTCGGAACTTGTTAAGACGGTTCTGAGGAATCTCCAGTAAATTTTCCTCTGGTAGTGCAGCTAGTGATTCGCCGATGAGAAAGTGAGAGGGAGTCAGAGGGGTATAATCAGGAGGGTCAGAGGAAATAGAAGTTAAAGGGCGGGAATTTAAACAAGCCACCACCTGCGCCAACACTGTGCACATTTCCTCAAAGGTTAAACGATCATTGGCAATCACCCGTGTTAGATGGTACTTAGCAGATATAACTGCAGCCTTCCAAAGTCCTCCCATGTGAGGGGAATTTGCGGGAATAAAATGCCATATAATATTATTGTTAGATAGAAAATGGTGAATATCGGTCTTGTTAAATTCTTGCTTAATGAAATCATATAACCTTGATAATTCGTTGTTACAACCAACGAAATTAGTCCCATTGTCTGAATAAATGTCGTACGGATTTCCGCGACGTTAAATGAATCTTTTGAGACAATAATTGATGAATGATTGGGTTGTTAAATCGTGAACTAATTCGAGATGTGCAGCCTTTGTGGAAAGGCACACAAAAATACAAACATATGATTTAAAGAATTTTGAGCTTCTCAATGGGGAACTCTTTAAAGTAAAGGGTCCTGCGTAGTCCACGGAACATTTGAAGTATGCTCGGGATGGCGAAACTCTATTAGCAGGTAAATTGCTCATGAGTTGGGTCAACGGAACAGGCTTAGCTCGAAACACATTTTTGTAAGACACGTTTAACAGCGGTTTTGCCTGCCAAAGGCCAAAATTGTAATCTTATGATTGAAAGTAACAGTTGTACGCCTGCATGTAAAAGAGTCAAATGTTCTTGTCTGATTAGCAACTCTCTTAGCGAATGTTTTTGAGGTAAAATAATAGGATGCTTTTGAGCATAACTAGCGTTTGAGTGTTCGATTCTGCCTCCAACTCTTAGCACATTATTGTCATCTAAATAAGGATGTGAGTTTAATAATCTGCTTGATCTGGGTAAGGATTTTTGTTTGGATAGCAAATCAATTTCAGTAGCGAATTCTTGATATTGTGCCAGCCTGCAGAGATACGTTAAAGGGGATCGTAGCTCTTGTACTGAAAGTGGACCCATCAATAATTTATCAGGGGAGCGACAATCATTCTTGAAACGCAGTATGTATGCAGTAACTCGTTGGAGTTTCGAAAGAGAAGAAAATAACTGAAATATTGAAAAATCAGTAAAAGATTGACTAACAAGTGAGGTTGAGCTGATTTTCATATCGGGGATGTTGAGTTGACTCAAATCGGCGTTATAAGGTACAGGACGGGAAAGACCATTCTGCAAAAATGAAGGACCGTTCCACCAGATGGTGGTCGTAGATAATTGTTCGGGAGTGGCTCCTCTGGAAATAACGTCTGCCGGGATCTCGGCAGATTCCAATTGGAATCTGGAGTTAATTCCATGATTTCTGCAACACGATTGGCTACAAAGGTTTGGAAGTAACAGGGTTGAGTGGATATCCAAGCTAGAACGATCTTGGAATCTGTATACAAGTGTACTTGATCTACCTGTTAAGAGAATGCAGTCTGAACGACGTTTAATAAACGAGAAAGAAGTAGGGCACCACAAAGCTCTAAACGAGGTAATGTAATTTTTTTGAGGTGGGTCACTCTGCTTTTTGCGCAAAGAAGCCTAGTTGAATGTTGGGTAGAGTTGTGCCTTGGAATTTCTAGCCGATCAATTAGATAAACATTATCCAGAAACGATTTCCAGGCGTCAAGTAAATGCGAGAGTACTGGATCATCCCAGTTGACTTGACACTGCCAAAGAGCTTGCATAAATAGTTTGGCCTCATTGATGACGGGACCGACAAGACCTAAGGGATCAAAAATCTTTGAAATTATGGAAAGAATCTGACGTTTAGTAACATGGATAGACGTTGAAGGTTGAAAGTTTGTGGAGTATTTCAATACATCACGATTTGGTTCCCAAATAAGACCTAAAGTCTTGAATTCGGATTTTTGTGAAATATTTGATCTGTAGATTGTTATGAAATGATTGGTCGATGATTAGAAGACCATTTTCTCAGTTTGAATCCACCAGACTGAAGAATGGAAGTGATTTATTGTTTTAACTGAATGTCTTCTTCTACAGAATCGGTTCCAGTTATTAAGTCGTCGACAAAAAAATCGTGAAGAATAATTTCACAAGCTCGCGGGTTATGCGGTTCATTTTGAATGGATAATTCATGTAGACTACGAGTGGCTAAATAAGAAGCAGATGCCAATCCGTAGGCTGGTCTGGACATCTCGAAAACTTCAATGGGACTTTCCTTTGCTTCCCGCCAGAAAATTCGCTGGAAGCGGCGATGTTCAGGATGGATTACTACCATTCTATACATCTTCTCGATGTCAGCCGTTGAAATGAATGCACCAAGTCCGAAAGCGAATGATGATATCAAAAAGATTGTCTTGGATTTGTGGTCCAACATCTAGACAATGGTTCAAGGAGATTCCAGAATCAGTGACTGCGCTGCCATCATATACAACTCGCAGTTTGGTTGTGGAGGAGCTATCCTTCTTAACCCCGTGATGTGGTAAGTAAAAGAAAAATGTGTCTTCCTGACATTTGGAATCTACTAAATAAAGTTCCAAGTATTCATTAATGAAATTGACATATATAATGTCTTGTACTCAGGACCACGTTCAAATCGTTTTTCAATGCTTCTTAAACGAAATAGAGTTGCTGATTTAGAATCACCTAGCTGGTTTATGGAATCGTTCAATGGAAATTTTACAACAAACCTACCAGTAGAATCACGACTAGTGGTTTCCTTGGAGACGTTTTCACAAAAGTTTTCTTCCAATGATAAAAGTTTATTAGTTGAAGTCTCTGCAAGCTCCCCAAACCTGCTTAATTGATTATTCAAGCTTAAAGCACAAAATTATTTTTGAGAACGATGTGTTACAGGAATTTGAATGACACCTGTCAATATCTAGCCTAGTTTTGTGTTCTGAAGTCGGGGTTTTCCATCACCCAAAGATCGGGTGTGATGGATGAGCAGATCATAAAATATTGACGCTCCAAGTAAGACATTGATTTCCCCTGGTTTATTCAAAGTAGGGTCTGCTAAGGAAATGTGAAAAACTACCTACTGGAAGGACTGATGAAGTTAATGTGTCCATCCCTAATTCGAGTTTGCACACTATACAGTACTTGATACGATTCCAGAACGGTTCCTAATGCCCAGTTGTAACAAACCTATTGTTTCTGAAAATTAGATAAAATGAGTATTATAATATAAATAAATACTTTATAATAGATGTCAGATGTTATACATCATATGCTACTACTGTAAGGCTCGCTCGCTTTTTTATAGTGTACATTTGCGTATACCCTACATATATGTTTTAGTATAAAAGATTTAGACTACTCAATAAGCATATCATCTGTTTTGGAGCTAGGTCTGTAACCCTTATTTATTACAGTGATCCTGGATGTTACGTTGGTACTTTAAAAAAGTACTTCCACATAAACTATTAGTTTTGATAAATCAAAAAACTCACTCGTCGAGAATACGGCTCCTGGAATAAAATGGAAATATGCAGTCTGAATGAAAGACTACTATGGTTTACTAACGATTCCAAAATAGTAACAGAGAAACAGGAGATGAAAACCAAGTTGCTATACCATAGTGCAACATTTTAGACAAAAGTCCATGCTATCGACACGTGTCTGCAAATGAACATTAGAAAATGGTATAGAGTATATCAGGTTTATTTTGATTCAACTTCTTATTTGGTGATGTGAAATAATATATTCCACTGCAAGTCCAGAAAGTACGCTTTTCCCGTTCTGCGTGACAATTCACCGGGGAATCAAGCAAGCACGGACAAAGCATTTTTGAAGGTGTGATGAACGATACCTTTCGATATTTATTTCGTTATTCACATACAAATGACCCATATCAGGCAAACAATAAACCACTATTCGAACGTATTAGTAATAAAATTAAAGTACACATATTAATGTGCTGCTAGAATGAAATTCAGTGTTTTCAGATATTTTACTCACATACAAAGGGTGACTGAGGAAGGAAAATATTATAATAATACTGGGTGTCCCAGAAGTTTCTGACCCATTTTAACTGAAAAAATCTCGGAGCTCAGAAACGATAGGGAAATGCGGTTATCGTTGAACGATTTCTTTTTATATAAAGTTTTTTTCAGTATAAATGTTATATCAGTGAAATCTTATATAGGGTGTTAAAAATGGTATTTTTTTAATTGCAAATATCGTCTATTTTTTTAATGAAACACCCTATATATTTTTATTCTATCTGAAATCTGAACTCTTTACCGTTCCGAAAATGTATAATTTGTTGAAGTTTAGATGAAAAATGAGTAAGTTATTATTTGGTTTTTAATGATTAGGTATTGTTTATTAGATAAAGGTGTCCGACACATACGTTTTAAATAAAAAACAATAACAAAATTTGCCTGCTAACTAATACCAAAGATTAGAAAAAATTTATTATAAATTATCTAATTTAATGAAAATATTTAAGATGTTCCAAGTGTTGTCCATTTTGATCCATACATTTTTGCAACCTGAACAAAAAGCGATCAAAAGAATTGCGTAACATTTCCGAGGTAATTTCTGGAAATGTTCGGACAATGTTGCCTCCAGAGTCTCTGGAATAGGATGATCACATCTACCTTCGATAAAAAACCATATAAAAAAGTCTAGAATCGTCAAGTCATAGCGTACGCCTCTAGATGCCTACATAACAGCCTATCATTAAAAATCAAATAACTTATTCATTTTTCATCTAAACTTCAACAAACTATACATTTTCAGAAAGGGGAATAGTTCAGCTTTCAGATAGAATTAAAATTTATAGGGTGTTTTATCAAAAAAATAGACGATATTTGCATTTAAAAACACCCTATATAATATTTCACTAATTAAACATGTATACTGAAAAATCTTTATATAAAAAGAAATTGTTCAACGAAAACCGCACCTGCCTATGGTTTCTGAGTTCCGAGATTTTTGCAGTTAAAATGGGTCAGAAACTTCTGGGACACCCAGTATTATAAAAATTAAATTTACCATTTTTTTGCTCTTAGCTGATTACTTTTACCCTGTGTATAAGAATTTTCTAGTATAAACAGTCTATATTAATCATAAAAATTATTTTTGTGGTACAAAGTGTTGCCTAGAGCAATTCTGTTGCAAAATGAAGCTACTCAATAATATTTTTGAAGTTCTCTGAGAATATCGCAATTCCACATTTCATGTAAACAAGGCTTTCGAGTAAATATTGGCTTGTGATGATATTTACATAATGTGAAAAATTAAACGTTTTTGCCAGAAATATTTTGAGTAATCGTTTGGGGGTATTTTACTTCAATATGCAAGAGATACACATTATATTTTTTTCGTGTCGTGTTACTTGCTATCTCTTTCCTTTTTATGTTTTTTTCATAACAGAAATACGTGTTTGTAGTCTCAACTTTTCCTATCAACAATAAGAATTGGGCAACCCAGTATGTGAAGTGAGAATAAGATGTCGTTACATAAATCTTATATATGTTCATCGCTTCTTATTGTAAACTACTTCAAATGAACTCTTTAAACGTTGAGTCTAGTCAAATTTGAGTGAAAACTGCTCAATTACTATAGGCAAATGTTCAGTGAATTTGTGAATAAACACTGAGAGATGAGCTAAAATATTACTCGTTTTTGTTTAAAGATAGTCTACTAAAAAGTACCACTAATATGTTACCAAATGTGTCTTATTCATAGTCCGTACTATACTAGCTACTAGTTAATATTATGTTAGTAGAAAAATATGCAAGGCAACGGCGTAAATTTCAATTTTGACGTGTTCTCACTAACTCCATTTTTATTATCATAACCTAGCAAATGTCATGTTTATTTGGAACTTGTGTATTTTGTGCAGTCAGGTGCAGTTTGTTAATTGGTAACATGAGAGATCTAGACTAGATTAACATAAACCAAGAATTAGTTGAGGTGCAAGCAGCTGAAATGGTGATATATCCGAATCCAAAAGTGTATTTGAAATGACAAAATCGTTAGGAGAATTTATTATCCAATTCATTCAAGAACATATAGCAAATATTGTAAATATTTGGAGGATGGAGGTGACAAAAATATATCGAGTAGTCAGTTTACTGAGAAAAGTATAAATACCCTAATCTCATTATAAGCAGTAATATTTCCTTTAAAATATTTTCTGAAGTTATTGAATATAATAAGGATAGTTTGCTATTATTAATGTTTTTCAGATGAAAATAAGAGCAGTTAGGAAGAAAGAATAGCAAATACATTCACATGTTGTAATCTTGCATATATCTACGTTATACCTCGTGCTCATTGGCATAATGCCTGCGAGCTGTGATATGCTACTCACCCTAGTAATCTAAGGTGTTTTGCTGCAGGCTGTACGGGCTCTACGACGGTGTTTACTTAGCGGTCACCCATCCAAGTACTAACCGCGCTCGACACTGCTTCACCGTAATTATCGCATCAGAGGCTGGATCGACGACCCAAAATAATTTTAGTACACGAAAAAAAAAATTTTTCCGATAATTTTGGTCTTTTTTCAGGTTGAAGATGGTACTGTTGTTTCTTAATTCGGTAGCTTCGGGGTTAATAATTTTTTTCTCTTGTAGGAAATCTCAAGTATCAGAGCAATTTGTTGATGTTGATGCATTGAAATATTGATAATAAGTAAAAACATAAGGAATCAGTCTTTTTTTGTCGTAAATCTACCAGGACAACTTGTAGATTAAGAGAGAGAGAGAGACATACAAAATATACCTAACGTAGAATTAAACATCATTTGTAAATATAAATATACTCCCATTACATCGATGGAAGTTTTTCAACCTTTAAACACATGTTTTCTGACAAGAGACGAAGTTTCCTCCTAGAAAACTTCGAAAAACACTGAATCATCAATAGTTTTCATAATAATTGTAAGACGTGACTTGTAACGTCAATTTCGTTCATTTTACTTTCTTTTAATTAATAATAAATTATCGTATGGGAGGCGAATAGCCAGTCCTTTCTCATACCCAACACCGAGAAATGTTTCAAGGCTGAATATATTTACTGTCGACGAGAGTCGAAATCAACGTTTCTATACGGGCCGATCGAGTTCCGTCTGACGTGAAAATAGTCACTACTATTTTGATATTCCCACTTCGACCTCGTATCTCTTCTTCGACCACTTATTAATTAAATATGAATTAAGAATTCACTATTGAAATGTAAATTCCTTTCCTGGTCAAAGCGTCTGAGCTTGACATGAACATGAGACGTAAGTCTGTTATCTTTCACATGATTTCGTGTATTTAAATAGTGGCAAAGAGGTTTTCCTTCTTCTTTCCTGTGAACATGTGCCATTGAAGCAGAATTTTATTTTTACCTTATCTTATCTTGAAAAAGTGCATTCATATGAATGGTAAGTTATTTCGCTAAATGTATGTTAACTATTCTCTCTTAACAGTTTTCTTTCCTATTTTTATTATGTAGCAATGTCGTTCCAGTGCCAGGAATATATATATCGATATGATTTTGTGTTCTTTTCCTTTTATATTTCTTTCATATTATCTTTGAATATATTTCAAAACTTTTTAAAAATATATACATATTTAAAATATGTATGTATATACCGGTGTAGAATCGGTCATTCGATTTTATTGTTTTTTATTTGCTTTCTCTGAGTATTTCTTTTAGCTAAAAATACAGGATGTATGAACCACGTTGTTAAATAATTTTCTTCAATAATGTAATATCAAATCGATCAAATTCATACTTCAGACATCCTGGATTTTGTAGAATGGGGTAAATTTGTTCCTGATACTATATTTGTTCCCTAGCACTTTACCTGGGACAGGAACTTTGCCTCAGACACTACCTGGGTCAGGAATTTTTACCTGGAACACTCTACCTGGGAATCTTACCTGGAACAAGAACGTTAACTGAAACCAGAACTTAACCTGGGACTTAAAAAGGACACCATCTCCTCACCATTACTCCAGGAAAGTACCCTCTACATATATTCAGCTCATCAACATAGAACAACAACCTAATAAACATAGTCAATTTTTTTTCCTATTTAAATTTTTTTTTGTAACAAAGTCAATATACAACTTGTAAATTTGATAACGTTGTTCATAAAGTTTATTTTCCCTTCCAATAATCCAGGATTTGTCGCTATAATGCTGATGTGAGTAATAAATAAGCTAGTATTATTCAGGGTGG
The DNA here is from genome assembly GCA_947563755.1 of Lochmaea crataegi. Taxonomy (NCBI): domain Eukaryota; kingdom Metazoa; phylum Arthropoda; class Insecta; order Coleoptera; family Chrysomelidae; genus Lochmaea; species Lochmaea crataegi. The sequence continues at coordinate 43,480,997 of OX387424.1, forward strand.
CGCCCACTTACCTTTCTTAACTTTCATAATTTTTATTAATTATTAACTTCCTTCAGTACATTAATTAAAATAAATTTCAAGTAGGAGAACCCGAGAACCGGTAAGACTACTCTCTGAATTTGTACTAGTTTGGTCTCAGAATCTACTCCTGAGGTGATCTCTAAACTGAGTAGCAGTTGCAGACTTATGTCTGTTTAAATACCTATATTGTTACTTTGTATTATTAAATTTATTAATAATAAAATCTGATACTTAATATAAATTTTCGTTGTATAATTATTAAATCCCGCCCCCACTGCCTATCATAGTAAAATAATGAAATAATAGTATTATTCAACATTATAATATATAGTAAATTTTATACCCATTTAGAATAAGACCATCCTTATTTATTATTAATAAATCGGTTGAAACAAAAAATTACCAACAAAAATGAACGTCGTAACTAATTTATTAGATTTCACGTTTTTGAAGTTACGTCAAATTTTGATTTCATGTTAATGTCAGATGGTTCAAGAAGCCGCATACGTTAAGTTACTAAAACGGCTGGTACCTCTAAATAGGTATTAATTTTACTATACATCGTTTCTTGCATTTTTTCTAAAATTCTTGCATTTTTTTCTAAAATCCTTGCATTTTTTGTCAATATTTGATGCATTCAAAAACGCAAATTTTTTGCACTTTCGGTTGCATTTTTGGAGTACTTTATTAATCATTAATTTCAACAGAACACAAAATTCAACTTTTGTAAAAAAATGCAGTTTGTGTCTCTTCATACGCACCTAAATATACCCAAGCAGGCTGCTAAATATTTAAAACGTTTCTAGCATAATGTTATAATCACGGAAATTTTCTCGATAGTGGGCGCTGCAGTATATGTCAAAGCTGGAATGGAATGGAAAACAATAAACACATCCATTCTGTGTCTCGAATTTTGAGCGATAAAGATGTTTTGTGAAAGATGGTGCTGGTTAAAATTAGTTTGGTGAGTTTGGTGGACATTTTTAAGGACATTGGCGACAAAAGTCGGCCGAAGGGGGAAGGGCGAACAGGTATTCAAAGCATTAAATAACACTAAACATCAAAATAATATATTGAAATGAGTGAAATTACCTTTATAATCTGTTTCTAAGAAGTGTCTGCTACACTCTGACATGTATTTGGAAATAGGTTACTCAATTTTTAAAATGTTTTGCCACACTTTGCATAATTTTGCAACTCTTGGGAAGCTATGTAGGTATTGATACGTTTACATCTTCATACTGATTACATTGCGGCACAGAGCAATATACCTCTAGCACTTGCTGGTGATTATTAGAGTCTAAATAAGTTTTCTGATACAACAAACTTCACCAAACTCTTCTAGAAAACGATATCAATACTTTGCTCACTTTACACGTACTCTAATGGCGATTTGGTTTGTGATTAGTGTGTTAGTGGCTAGGGAAAATCTCCTTTCAAATTATACTATGGACAAAAACCCTCTATCAACGATTTTCAAGTTTTTGGAAGTGAAGTTTTTGTTCATGTACCCAAGGAAATGCGACACAAATTTGATGCCAAAAGTTTAAAAGGAATTTTTGTTGGATATTCAGATAATACAAAAATATATCGAGTTCATTTGCCCCAAAAACGCAAAATAAAAGTTTTTCGTGATAGCATCTTCAAGAAACAAGAATATCCAGTTGTAGTTATATCACCAGTTATGGATAAAGATGATGAAGAAATTGAACATGAAAGAAACATAGATGAAGAGGAATGCGTCAGCAGTCGAGAACAACAAGGAAGAATGATCACCGAAAGCGAAGGGGAAAATAATGATAATGGAAATTCATCGAGACAACTGAGAGATCGAACAAAAATTCAATAACCCGATAGATTTAATGACTTTGTTTGCAGAAAATATGGACTACAGCCAAGCTGTTGGGGACGAAAATTGGAGAAGAGCTATGGAAGAAGAGATCGATGCCTTGAAAAAAAATGGAACATGGGAGTTGGTTGAAATACCGCTCCACAGGACTGCAATAACCAATAAGTGGGTTTACAGAAAGAAAGTAGGGGATATTTACAAGGCAAGATTAGTAGCAAAAGGGTATAGCCAGAAATATGGACGCGCCTATAGTGAAACGTTCAGTCCGGTATGTCAATACAAGTCAATTACAATGATTCTGGGGATTGCAGCAAAAGAGAATATGAATATTGCACAGTCCGATGTGAAGACCGCATTTCTCAATGGAGATTTGGAAGAAGAAATTTTTATGCGACAACCAAATGGATTTGATGACAATGAGGGAGAAATTTCTTTGCTCAAGCGAAGTATCTTTGGCCTGAAACAATCGCCACGATGTTGGAATAAAAAGTTTGTTGAAATTTTGGAATCTTTTAAATTAAAGCAAACTGAAGCAGATCCTTGTGTTATCATCAACTCTAGTGATAAAAAGTTGATTCTGGTGATTTTTGTTAACGATGGGCTCATTGTATCTAAAAATTCCAGCAAAATTGAAAATTTATTGAGACATCTAGAATCCAAAGTTGAAATAAAAAGAGAAAAATTGGAGAGATTTTTAGGAATGGAAATAAAGAAACAAGAAGATGGTTCGATTTTCATAAGTCAAAATGATTACATCAAAAAGATTTTAAGGAAATTCAATATGGAAACGTGTAAGCAAGTTTCGACTCCAGGACCAGCACTTGATTTGGAAAAAGGAGACTGTGAAACAATTACAGTTCCATATAGAGAAGCAATTGGAAATTTATTATTTTTGGCTTCGATGACAAGACTTAATACTGCTTTTACAATCAACCAGTTGAGTAGACATATGGAGAATCCTAAACTTATTCATTGGGAGGGAGTAAAGCGAGTATTTCGATATCTAGAGCGAACCAAACATTTTGGATTGATATTTGATCGAGTCTTGGAGGGAGATACTTTGAGAACATATAGTGACGCGGATTTTGCAGGAGATCTGCAGACAAGAAAATCTACATCAGGATTTGTCATGACATTTGGCAATACTGCAATAGATTGGTTTTCAAGGAGACAGTCTGTAGTAGCGCTATCTACAGCTGAAGCCGAATATATTGCAGCAGCAGATGTAGTGAAAGAAATCATGATATTGGATGAAACTGCACATAAGAGAACTAAACACATAGATGTTCGATACCACTTCATAAGAGATGCCGTTGGTAAACAAATTCATCTGGAGTATGTATGCAGCGAACGTCAACTTGTCGATGTATTTACAAAATCGTTGTCGAAGGATAAATTCAATTTTATGATTGATTCCCTGAATGTTAAAGGAGGGAGTATTGAAAATATTAGTTAATTGATTTAACATTCAGTATATGTTTGATAAAAATAATGTTTGAAGTTGTCAAATAAATAATTAAAATCGAATGTCAAGTGATTAATTTTATTTCACCGAAATAAGTTATTCATTACATTAATAACACGATATAGAGAGTAAAATTCAATAATAAGGCTGTAAATGTGTTGGGTCTCTTAAATTGAAGAGCAGCACATAAAAATGTATTTTTGTTGTAACATAATTATGAGTTACCATTTATTCTGGGCTGAATGAAATTTTGCGAAAAAAATGAGTTAAAAAGCCACTCAATATTGAGCGGTCGCGTTTCGACTTGAGCTGAATTTAACTCAAAATTTTTAAGTATGTATCACCAATTCTCTTTTAAAATTCTGGAATAAACGAGAAAAGCCGACACCAAAAACTTGGGTTCCTAGAGAAGTTAAAAGAAGTCAGATAAAAAATGGCATTAACCACAGTTATTGCTCAACTTAAACTTTTCATAACTTACTCAAACCCTATTATACATTCAAAATTTATTTTTTCCAATTTTGCTGCTTATTACATACTACCTAGATTTCAAAAACAAGCCAAAACAAAAAGTTTAGAAGTCGCGGAGAAGCAACATTTCTTATAGTTGTGTACGATAGTGCTTACAGGTTTGAAAAAGCCAAAAAAAACATTTTTTTATACTTATGGGCATTTGAAGTAATATCTTTCCAAATGCAAGTACTTTAACCACTTTTGTGGAACCTAGTTGTGGATGACTTGATCTGTAGGTTGAATAATCAAGGCATATGGACGCAGGGCTTTGCGGACGACGTAGTGATTGTGAACGTCCTACAGGAAGCACTGCGAATTGTGGAGGAATGGTGCCATAAAGAGGACCTTTCAGTTAATCCAAAAAAACCAAACTATAGTTGTATCGCCAACAGGAGAGAGTATTAAAATTATCGGAAACCAGTAAACCATGGGCGTACATTTATAGAATTATATTTATAATGATAGTCTATAAATATTTACTTTAGACTCCATGTCGCCACCGCTGCTGTAGTTTGCATACATAATTAGGTTTTATCACTCTCTTCTGATGGCGAAAGAACGATATTTGCTTTTACCAATAGAAGAGTTCTCCCGCAGGGTAGAGTACTGTTGTTCGGAGAAGAGCTAGAAATATCCAAAGAAGTCAAATATCTGGGAGTGACTCTTGATTCCAAACTGAAGGCATACCTGGAAAAAATTACTACCAGGGCGTCTAGGATTTTCTGGCAATGCAGAAGAGTTATGGGCAAAACCTGGGGAATACGACCTGAGGTGGTTCACTGGCTCTACACAACTGTGATAAGACCAACGATCACCTATGGAACAATAGTCTGGTGGAGGAGGACAGAAGTGTTCTCTGCAGTTAATAAATTAACTGCAATCCAAAGACAAGCCCTTCTTGGTATTACCGGGGCAATGAACAGCACGGGGACGGCATCAATGGAAGCCCTTATTGGACTTCCTCATCTAGAACTTTTCATAAGGGCGGAGGCAATGATGGCAATTCCTAGGCTGAAATCGGGAGACTTATGTTCGAAAAGGACACACTGATATAACTGGGACATTACTTGACGAACCCATATTTCACATGCGTTTTGATAGTATGACACCAGAGAATATATTTACTAAGCGAGTGAATATCATCATCCCATCTATGGAACAGGTGATGCAAACAGAGATGATTGCCTGATTGAAAACATCAGAAGAGGATATACAGGACAAAAAATTGAAATATTCATTGACAGCCAGGATCTGCTTAGGGCTATCAGTAATCCAACAACTAGGTCTAGACTGCAAATAATCCCTCAACAGGCTGGCAAGAGACAACAAAGTGTCTCTAATATGGGTGCCGGCACATGAGGGGATTGCAGGTAATGAAATGGCGGACCAGTTAGCTGAAGAAGGCTCTAAAGGAGACTTCATAGGTCCGGAACTGTTTTGTGAAATCACAAAATATTGCATAAGAGGGGAAATCGGGAACTGGCTAGATAGGGAATACCAATTCAAATGGAGGGTGACACAAGGGCACCTTCATACAAAGAGTTTACTGAACAAGGTAGACAAGGAACTCTCAACCAGGCTACTGAAACTGAGTAAGAGACATTTGAAGACAGTTACCGACCTGGTGACTGGACACTGCACCTTGAGGAAACATCTGTACAATATGGGCAAAGCTAGTGAACCTATGTGCAGAAAATGTGAACTTGATGATGAAACACGTACTCACATACTCTGCTTCTACAAGAACTTACAAGAACTTAGACGGAAGCACTTTGGAGAGGAATTAATACAACCATCACAACTACTGAAAATCCCTCCAGTCAAACTAGTGGCCTTTATAGAAGACACGAAGCTTCTGGAATGAAAGTAGATAACAACCCAAATATATGAATAAATGAATAGACATTATAATGAACATAGAGAAATGATATTTTCAACTTAGATAGGACAAAACCGTCTGTTTTTGTTTTGCTTATATATTAAACAATAGAAAGAAAACAATTGAGAGAAAAGCCTAATAGAATATAATAGTGGCTAAAATCAAATTCCTGTATTTCTGAAGTTGAGCAAGTTGACAAATGGATTATCCGACGTTTTACTTTCATCTCCCGAACGTTATGTTTAACCCCACACAAAGTATTTCCAATTCTACACTCTAAAAAGTAGAATTTAATCTATGAAATTCAAACGAATAATCGAATGAAATCGTTTTCTGTATATTAAATGGACTTTTATATCACTTACAGAAATGAGTGAATCAAATATTCATTAAACACTAAACATGAACACTGTCCTTTGACTACTTTTCTCAAATTATTGCTGCAAAAGAATAGCATTTAGCTTCTGAATTGCTTCCCTAAAATCTCCTATTTTTCCTTCACCTCTCGACAAAGTCGGTTAGTCTAACCAACTTGCAATTACGTTGCGTTAAAAATTATCGATACCTGCAGCTTATATCAACACTCACGATCTTACCCATTTGACGGTAATCCCCATTACCCCTATTGATCATCTGGGATAGTTTGGAAACCCATAAGCAGTCAAAACAGACTATCCTGAGCTTGGGTAACAGGCCACCCATATAACAAGGACAATACAGAGGCAGATTCACTAGCCCGAGAAGGAGCACGATTTACCCCTATTGGTCCAAAACCTTTCTGAGGTATAGCGAAGGTGCTGCAAGAAAAATAATAGTTCTTTGATGGTGGAATAAGGCAGGCTGAAGAACCATAACCAAAATTCACGGAGTACCTACGAAGCCAGAATAGGCGAAGAACCACCAACACAACCATAAGCAGGTTCTGCCAAAAAGATGAGGAAACCTCAACCTACATACTGTGCTTGTTAGAACTGCTATTTCTTCAGTTTCGTAGAGTCCAAAATAATACAAGGGATCTTCCAACACAAACCCACCTTGTGTCATTATTTCTTCAAAATGTTGACACAGCTAATGTCCAAATATGTCAGAATTTCTTTGTCAGCGCATCTCCTTCATTTTCTGTATAGATATTTTTTGCGCTTCGCGGTAATGAGCTTTGGGTGAATCTTTAAAATTCTTCATTTCCAGAAAAGTAACTCGTATGTTAGGTGAGCAATTCAGCGGTAGCAGTTTTCAGTTTGATCTCACGGCACAGGTCAATCGACTCTCTTTTTATTAAAATCTGATATGAAAACAATATCTTTCACTCTACACAAATTAATAGTTTCAACCCTCATCTTCCCAAAATTATTAAATAACAAATTTCACAACAGAACTATAACATATAGCAATCGACCGGTTTCAAAAATAGCATTTGCATCGTCAAAATTCACTCCTGATTCCACTTGGATTGTTTGATCGGGTGTTTTCTTTGAGAAGAGAGTGAGTTGACCTAAGTGTCTTCTCAAATCAAAATAATCCAAGGGGTCTTCCAACAGTATTACTGCGAAGGTCTCACTAGACTTAGGGGAAACGATGGGGGAAGAAATAACCTGAGAAAGTAGTGGTACAGAAATATCTAGAATGTTGAAAAATCTCACCAGACCAAAGCTATGTGTAGATTTTGTCACTTAGAGAAGGAATCTGCAGAATACATTCTATGTCAGTGCGACTGCCAGGAGAATGTGCGGTTTCTTGTACTAGGGCGATGAGAAGCCACCAGCAATAAACTACATCAAGATTAAAATATCTACAAACGATATGAGAAGATCTCAGTGAAATATGCCAATTATCCACCACATCAAATCTAATCTAGTGTAATCTAATGGAGAACCCGATATCTGGCCTATGGAGTCTAATTATAAGGACGGGTGTAGACAAGGAACTCTAACATAACATGAGTGCACCCAAAATAGATCTACAAAAGTTATAGTGAAGTTCAGAAGATCATCTTAACTCTAGTGACATTTTGGCGAATTGTGCTTCAGCAATAAAGCAAGCGAGTGAAGTTCCTTTTTCTATGGCGGTGTTGTGATTTCTCCTTCGTTGAAAGTTGATACCTTTTCACATAATAATTTTGATGGGGTTAATAAGACATTTGACACTCCTAAGAAGTTTTTAAAGTGTAGGCATATTATTTTCCCTCCTACAGTTACTCGTATTCCATCAAAAACATTTGCATTCATCTCTTCCGTCCTGAAATTTCTCATATCACATATCCATGGGGAACCAACGTTTTTCGTTGAACAGTTTAAAATGTATACCCTCCAAAATACTGATAATAATAAATTCCATTAAATTTATTCTGAATGAACTAGGTTGGCATTTCAATTAAATAAGTCATCAATGGCGACACGACATTTTCTTCTTGCGTGATGAGCTCTAATTCCTATTTATCACAATTCTTTCCATACAAAATGCATAATGAGTCGAGAAGGAATAGACTTGAATTTTTTAAATATATTTAACATCATCCCAAGAAATAAACACCACATTCTAGAAAGCAATAAATTTTGATATCTAAAATGGTACAATGTTAGGTTAGGCATTATCCAAAGAGATAGTTTGGGCTCCAGCTAATTTGTTATTTTTTCCTTAAATAAGAGGATTAACATCAGTTATGGTGACAAAAGGCCATAAGTCACATGCATATTGGTGACCAATCTTCGTTATTACTTTTTTATTTTCGATGGACACTGACAACGCCTCTCTAGGCATAAGAAGTAAGCTTCTAGTGAGAAGTAAACGTATAACTGGAAATCACAAAAATTAATAATTTGTTAAGGAGAAATTAATATTTTTGACATTACTAGAAAACGTTCCAAACATGGAAAAAACTTGGAGAAACTTACCAGGGTTTCCGTATTCGAGCAGTGTAAAGCATCTGCACCTACTAGAGAGCCTGAGCTACCACTCTGATAGATATTGGGGATTTCACAATGTGCTGAGAGTGAGTAGGATTAGAAAAAAAAATATTTGAGGTGTGTGGATGTAGACCCAAATTTCCGTTAACGGTTTCGGTGCCTCTGCTGGGTGAAAGTGTGCAAAGTCGGCCTAAAACAAAGGAATCGCCGCAACGGAAAAAGTTTGTTCATCATTCTTGCAAATGAGAGAATAAGCAACGATTTGAAAAAACTCACAAACTAGGTTTTAAACTTCTTGGAAAATTTGATAATGACATGAAAGAAAAATATCTCATGCAGGATTATTGTTTATGTTAAAGTCAGACAGAAACACAAAATGGAAAAATTATAATACTTGGATATCTAAACGCGTGAGAACAAGAAGTACCATACCAATAAAATATGAACATAATTGTACAATATAAAATCGGTTTCTACTAAGTTTTTTACACTTCTCATAATTTTGATCAGTTTCAAATACTCCGATTCCTCTACTAATACTAATCTCTTCAATAAAAGTCTATTCATATTCACAAAGTCGAAAATTGAAATATTCACGACACATCTACCTCTACATCCCTCTTTATCCTGGACACCTAATGTGCTTTGACTGATGTTTCCCTTACACATAATTTGTAATCAACTGAGAGTACCTTTATAACTAATTTACTGAAATTACTACCTGGCATATTATAATCTCTAAAAGGGGACTGACCACTATTTTACATTTAGAATTAATCTGGGATAAACTTGTTAAACGATCTTGTCATTAGGTATTATTACAGAAAGAGGTACAAATTGTAGCTTCAACACATTTAGACAAAATATTTTCTATAATAACTAGGTTTTTCATGAATAATAATATCAGTGGGAATAGTTACAGTTACTCTTTAAATTTAATCTGCTATCTTGCAATGTTCCTGAGAAATCAACATGACAAAAAGAAAAAGATTATGAACTTGCCAGTAAAAACTCATCAATTCCAGGACCCACACTTATGGCTACTAAATCTGACATACGAGGATGCATAGGGGAGTGGGTCGAACGAAAACGAAGAGAATATGGGATGAAGCCCCTCTCATGCACCACGGGAAAACATTAATTCAAGAACCGTCGAAGCACAAAACTGAGAGCCACTCTGTAGTGACTAGTCATAAGTTGTTTAGTATTAGTAGTAAGTAAGAAATATAGTTCTGTCAGTCAATGTAGTGTAGATATCCGTGTGAATTCTTCTGTAAAATATAAACCAGCTTACGCCCATAAATATCATTTATACTACCTGCCTCGGTCACAATAGTTTTGGCGAAAATTTGCGAGGTAAAATGTAAATTATTAAGCGCCAAAGAGGTGCCTCACCAGGAAAAATTCTTTAATATTCGATGCATTTCAATCGTACTCCGGACGTTTTTATCAACAATCTCTGTTCAAATTGAAGACTGAATTGGTAAAATCAAGTAATTACTTATCAACCTTTGTTCAATACTCAAATAATCGATAACAGCAGATCGATATTTAAATCGATAATCAAATAGGACGACTTATCTAGCTTGTCTCAACAACATTCTCTTCGATCTTTAATCGTCTTTAGTTTTTTACTTGCTAATTCGCACCTGTCATCAATATGGATCCTTATCAATTCCAACGTTTCATGGAGCTTCAACAAAGCATGATTACACAGCTTGTTTCCCAGATTCACTCTCAGCAGCCTAGATTACCTTTCACTTCACTACGAAGGGTAAGTGATGGATCAAATGAATTTATACCAGTTGTAAACACAGCTCTGCTTCCTAATTTCGACTCTTATGATTCAAAGAGAGAATATTTTCGCAATTACAAAAAACTATTTGAAAATTATCTTGAGATGAGAAATGTCCTGAACAATAAACCCTACTTTGCACAACTTCTTCTGAATTCATTAGGAGCCAACATCCTCACAATGGTCTCTGCTCTTGCTGCACCCCGAAAAGCAACAGAATTGAGTTATGATGAACTCATTGGGTTGTTAGATATCCATCTTTCACCTAAGAAAAATGTTCTTGTTGCCATCAATTTCTATCAATTTATCAAGGCGACCAGCAGTCTGTTCCTGACTTTGTAGCAGTGCTTCGAGGTGAGTTGACAGATTGTGACTCCGTTTCACCATGCGAGTGAAAGACGTCCATCGCTGATATTTTCCTTAGGGCTCAATTCATTAGAGGGTTGACGGACAACAGCATCCGAGAACAACTTCTACAGTCCAGTTCCTTGAACTTCAACCGCCTTGTTGAGAAACCCATTGCCCTGGAAACACCTAAAATTGATTCAAAAGTTCTTGCTCAGAAACCATCAGCTACGGTGGACATCAACAAAATTGAATCAAGCCAAAGAAACCGTTCAAAATTTCGCAGCCGCTCACAATCCCATATCAAATCAAGACATCATAGCCAACATCGATCTCAATCCCGATCAAGTAACAGACAATCAAGGGAACTTAAAATCAATTTCAAAGAATTGGGTATTGATAGCTTGTGCCTTCGATGTGGCAAAGATAATCACTTATCAAGGGAATGCTATGCTTCCAGCCTCAAATGTTCTTAATGCAAGAAAAATGGCCACATTTCTAAAGTGTGCATCCAAACAATCCTCCAAAATGAGTCATCCAAGTGTTCAGCCAATCAAATAAACTATGACCACACTTTACATGACCATGGTATTCTAAAAGTAGAGGGAAGGTTATCTCAAACAATCAACCACGTCAAAGATAAATACAAAGTAACCATCAAAATTGAAGATCATCCAACTGAATTTAAGGTAGACTCTGGTTCACCGATAACCTGCCTTCAAAGAGATGAGTTTCACCAGATGAATCTAAGTGTACTGATGTTGCCAGCGCCTGAACTTCAATCTTACACCAAACACCCATTTGTTTCAGACGAAATAGTAATAGTTCGTGCTTCTTACAATGGAAGGACAATAGAGGATGAACTCTTCATTGTACCAATACGATGCCATCGTAGGGAGATGATGGATACGACAGATGAAAATTGAACTGCATAAAATAGATCAAAATACCGGAAATTCTGCAGTAAATTCTCTGCACATCATCCCTGATAATATCCTGATAATACATTCTCATTCTCAGACCTGAAACCGACCAGAGTAGTGCAACCAGCAGCACCATTCAGACCAGCACGTCATTTAAGTGTGGGAGATCGAGTGTTAGCACGCTACTACGGAAACAACAAAAACTCGTGGTAACCAGGAACAGAGGTAAAGAATTTACTGTTTGGACCCTTACTTTGTGGAATCTACTCATATTAATAGAGGTAAAGAAATTTGGTCAGCTGCACTACTAAGTAAAATTGAACGATGGGTTCATATTCAAGCGTCACATCGACCAATTGATCAAGTCACGCATCAACAAAAAAAAATGGCATTCGCTAATGAAGTTGACTCTCCAGCTGAAGAGCATCAACAGATACAAGGCCAACGCCCAGAGCAATCGACGCCTGCCCGTCATCCAGCCTCTCCACCCAATGAAGACCAACAGCCACGCCGTCCTGCTAGGTCTCATCGCTTGCCTCAATATCTAAGAGACCACATCCTAGACTGAAATAATTCAAGTGTGGGAGAATTGTAGTGACTAGTCATAACTTGTTTAGTTTTAGTAGTAAGTAAGAAATATAGTTCTGTCAGTCTGTCAGTCAATGTTAGTGTATGTAGATATCCGTGTGAATATAAACCAGTTTACGCCCATCAATATCATATATACTACCTCGGTCACAATACACTCAAGATAAAAATGAATCAAATCAATAACGTGCCTTCTTACTGGTCACAATCCAATCAGGGCTGTACAAAATGGGGCTGTAGAACGGAAAACTTTCCGGCGGACAATGTGACAAAAGATCGGAAACTACCAAACATATCATTTACCGTCAGAATGTGAGACTACAAAAGCTAGGTTGGTTCCGGAGAAGACAGCAGCTAGCTGGTGAAGAACCTGTACAGACTAATTTAGGGTAGAGTTTTTTTTTCATTTATTCGTTTGGGTTGTGCTTAACAGCTCAGACACTTGAACTAAATCTTTGTACCATTTCCCATATTATCTAATTCCCTTTGGATGGGGTAATTTGAGTAGTTGTATTGGTTGTAATATTTTCTATTCAAAGATTCCGTCTGTGTCCTTGTGAGTTCTCACAGAAGCAGAGTATGTGAGTGGGTGTCAGTCACTTAATTCTCCCATTTTGTGTAGAGGTTTCTACAGAGTACTTTCCAGTGACCAGGTCATCTACTGTCTTCAAATATCTTTCGCTCAGCTTTAATAGCCTGGTTGGAAATTCCTTGTCTACCTTGTTCAGTGAACTCTTTGTATGGAGGTGACCTTGTGTCAACCTGCATTTCAATTGGTGTTCTTTATCTAGCCAGCCATTTCGAATTGGGTGTTCATAAACTGGTACAGGATACTACATTTACGGGAGGGTCATGTGGTTGGTTTATTATTCATCCTTCATAGACGATTATACAGGGTATTTTTAAACTCATGCGAAAAAATTCAGGTGATTGCCTTTATAAAGTTATGATGGGTCTTTTCTATGACACAATTTCATCAGTTCGCCCCTTAAGGGTGGAGAGTTAAATTGAGTTTTTTTTGCTCAAATTGTAGTGAAAATGTGAACTAGACGTAGATCGACCGTTATTTTCTCAACATGCCTGTTACATCATGAGGAGGTGAAATTTATCACCATTACTTTATTTAATATCAAATCTTTTTTTCGATATTGAGTTCTGAGAAATAGAGAAATTATTTAAAATATCTGGTGTCCTGATAAACTTTTTTTACTCCTGAAGTTTTTTCATAGAACCAATAGATTAGAAGAGAACCACTTAATTGGGCCACATTTTGTGTCTCAGCCATTAAACGGAATTGCTGGCACCAGTTTTTTTCAATAATCTCTCTGAAGCAGGACAGCCCAATCATTATTGGATAAAACATGTGGTTCAGGCACGATATACATTTTATTCAGATTTCTAGGTCTTAGCTGCAACTTATCCCAATCGTTGGATTGGTCGTGGAGGGCCGCTACACTGGCCTCCTCGATCTCCAGAATTGATTCATGTGATTTCTAGCTATGGGGTCACCTTAAGCTATTAGTTCACATCACACCGATAATTGTTAAGAAATAGGTCTTCCTCTTTTCTTGTTTTCACGTATTTTTGCCTCCCAAACTTTCTTAACTGGTCTTGAATCTTCCATCATTTTTAAATGACCCCACCAACTCAAGTATCTTTGCTCAATGAACACCATAAGTGACATTATTTCAAGATCTTGTAGTATTTCATTATTGGTCATCTTATCCATCTTCGTCACACACGCCTCAGTTATTTCATCTCTAACTTGCACTGCACTTTTTTGTTTATTTGTAAGTGTTCATGTTTTACAGCCGTACGTCAATATTGGTCTATAAATTGCTTTGTAAACATTTAGTTTTGTCCTCTTTGATACTTCTTTTTCATTGATAAAACTGCGATTCATACTGTAATATGTTTCAAAGCATTATTAATTCTTCTGTTGATTTCTACATCTTCATTACCTGTGTTTTCGATTTCTGTTCCAATGTATTTGAATGTATTTACTATTTTAATTTTATGATCTTTAATTTGTATGTTCACTGTTTGCTGTTTTACTGCCATAACGGCAGACTTTTCCAAACTCATTTTCGTGCCGTATTCCTTAAAAGTATTGTTCCAGATATCGAAATTTTTCTGTAGATCTTGAGGGTGCTCTGCCATGAGGACTACATCATCTGCATATACTCCCTCAGATATTCTAACTGCTTGCAAGTTTTTATATGTCACACATGCTTTTTTTAGATTTGTTTGTGCAAATATTTATTATATCGTCCATGAATATATTGAACAGCAAAGATCTCAATCCACCTCCTTGTCTTACTCCATCTGTAGTTATAAAAGCCTCCGACCAAAAGATTTTACTAATTACATAGTTGACTTATGCTTATACATCATAATTGCATTTCTCAATTTCAAATCTATTGCCCTTTTTTCCAAACTTTCCAACATTTTCGCCCTTGGATCTTTGTCAAACGCTTTTTCGATGCCGATAAATCCAAATAGAACTTTTGAGTCCTGACGAATAGTTTCATCTATTAGTTGTTTAATGGTGAAAATATGATCTTGCACACATCTGCCCTTACGAAGTACACTTTGAGCTTCGTTTAGTGTGTTTTCTACTTTGGGTCGTAGTCTGTTATACAGGATTTTTTCATATACTTTCATCGATGCACACACTTATTCTTCTATAGTTGTTACATTTCTTGCTATTTCCTAATTTAAAAATGAGTAGCGGCATCGCTACTTCCCAATCTGTGAGTATTTTAGCCGAATTCTTGCCCTCGCTCCTCTATCGCCCATCGTTTTCAACATTTCAGATGTTATTCTGCCACATCCCGGAGCTTTCCCATTTTTAGCCAATTAATTGCTTTTGTTACCTCTTCTTTTGTTATATTTTCTTCATATCCCACTTCAAATACTATGCTACTGATTTCTTCATTATTTTCATCTATACCCATGAGTAGTTGCTTAAAATGCGACTTCCATCTATCCATTATTTTCGCCTCTTCTGTTAAAATGGTTCCATTTTCAACCTTTAGTATATCTCATCGTGTTTTTTGTCTTGTCTTGAATATTTGAGTATTTTTTTAAATCGTTTCTGATTTCCCTTGCTGGCACTCTAATTTGTTACCACAATCTGTTTAACTTTTTCTTTTGGCTTCTGCTACCATGTCTTTTGCGATTTTTCTCTGATCATTGTACTTTTCATAATTTTGCATTATCCTGTTTGCTGAATACTTATTGTTTTCATTTCAATTTCTAATTTTACTTGGTCAGGTCATATAATTTCCCCCTGAGCACCAACCAATACGCTTATCAAACTGGCAAATCAACAGATTTAACGTTACACAACCTTTTTGATAAAATCACACAATCCATTAATAACAAGAGGATTGCGGTGGCCATATTTCTTGACATCGAAGGAGCATTCGACAATGCACTACCAACCTCCATTGGTTCAGCTTTGGATGAAAAGGGCATTAAACCAACCATTACCGGCTGGATATATGCCATGCTCTCTAATAGAACAGCCACTATTTCTCGTCAGGATGAGACCATTAGCTTTAAGGTTTCCACAAGGCGGAGTACTATCTCCCCAACTGTGATCACTCTTGATGGAAGACTTGCTTAGCGCTCTCGAAAGAAGGGTCAGGAAGGGTAGCATATAATATCCTCCAAAAGACGTTGGAAGATGCCCATAGTTGGTGCCAGAGGGAACAGATGTCTGTTAACCCTCGTAAAATTATCATAGTCCACTTCACTAGGAAAAGGAAATTGCAGGATCTTCCACCACTTTCCTACAATGGGAAGGGAAGGCCAGAATATCTTTGTGGACATGTAGCAGGATCTGTGGAAAATCCTGGGGCTTGGGACCCAAACAAATCCATTGGATATATCTGATGATTGCTAGACCAATGATCACATATGGAGCAATTGCTTGGTGATCAAAAGATTTACAGCGATCGGCCCAAGCAAAGCTCTCTGGCATACACAGACAGGCTTGTCTGGCAATTACTGGTGTAATCAGCTCCACACCGTCAGCAGCCGTGGAAATTCTTCTAGACCTACCTCCTCTCCATATATTTCTGGAAAGGGAGGCTAGATGGACAACATATAGAGTTGCGCATATTTCTTAATGCACAAAACAGGCTTATACAGAGCAAAGCAGAATGCTAGTGGACACTGAAAGTCACAGTATTCTGGGAATGACCTCTGACATAATGCCTCCAACAGTAAACTACGACCTGCCTTATACCGTCCTAATTCCAAATAGAGACGAATGGGTCCTCCGTAAGGATGAATAATTAAGAGCAGACAGCTGTTGGTACACAGATGGATCAAAAATAGCCTCAGGTGTATACGGGCGCAGACCCAGAACAGAAATTTCAATCTCTTTAGGATCCCATGCAACCGTATTTCAGGTGGAAATTTACGCCATTGCTTCATGTGTGGAGAGATTGGAGCAAACCAATCTCACACTAAATCAAGCGGCTTTGAAAGCACTTAGCTTTTACCGTGTAACGTCGAACCTGGTTTTAGACTGCCAAAAAAGACTCTCCCCAATAGAGTATCGCTGGTCTGGATCCCGGGTAATTCTGGCATGGATGGCAATGAGAAGGCGGACTCTCTTGCAAGGGAGGGTGCCGCACGCGTTTTTATCCTACCAGAAACTTCAATTGGCATCGCAATAAGCTTTGCCAAACAAACACTAAATACCTAGACAACAAGAAGAGCTTTAGACTTCTGGCATAATATACGAGGATTGGTTCATTCAAAGGCTTTTATACATCCTTCGAAGAATGTCTCCAAACAAATGCCAGACGATAGCAGACATGACCTACGTTGTCTAATAGGCCTTTTAGCAGGCCACTGTCATCTGAATCATCATATGCTGTCGGAAGATCCAACTTGTCGTCTTTGTCTGGAAGATGATGAAACAGCAGAGCATATAATTTGTGCCTTCCCCGCAGCGGCTCGAATCAATATCTGATGTTTGGCAGGGTCTCTCTCTCGCCCTCGGACCTGAAATATCATTCACCAAACAAACGAATCGGCTTTGTTAAGAAGCTGAATTTGTTTGGTGAAATCTGAATAGGTATGAACCACAATAGACTCTTGCGAGTCGCAGTGGAGGGCCTTATAGACCCACTCACCACAAACCTAACCTAACCTACCACCACGATGTTAATTTTTTGCTGTTAGTTATTTTACGTAAACCACATACTTGTTTTGCTGCCTCACTTACTGCTTTTATGAATAAATTCCATGCTTCTTATAAATGTCCATTGAAGTTTTCTTGATATGTTGATTGAATATTCTCTGCGACCAATTGTGCATATCGTTCACGTGTTTCTTTCTTTCTTTATTTATAGGTTCTTATAGTTCCAAAATTGATTTTTCTTCTTAATTTTGTCAACATTTTCTTTCTCTCACTGTTGACAAAAGTAAAAAATGATCGCTACCAATCTCATGTCCGCGTTTAACACTAGTGTCAGTAATTGCTTTACTGTTTGCTCTGTCCAAGGTTGTGTGAAAGGCAAGAGTCAACCAACCGTTTTCTATTGTTATTCCTTATTTCCCCACCTTGTTTACCAATTATTTCTTCATATAATTCATTTTGTTCTCCGACTCTTCCATTGAAATCTCCTACAAGGTATGTTTTTCCTCTAACATTTTCCTTTGTATTCGTCATATCAAGCCAAAATGTATCTTTAATACTTTTATTGTTAACTTCATTTGGTCCATATGCCACGACAATGGTGTTCATATCTGTATGTTCTTTACGCAGTTCTACTGTCATTATTCTTTCCGATTGTGGCTCCCATTTATTAATATATTGTACTAAAGTATATCCATCGAACAAACAGAGCGACCCAAACAACGATAGATGCGTGATCAAAGTATGATCACCATGCACCTTTGCATCTATTGGCTAAAATAAATATGCCTCCATGCGCTGGCCAATCGGATCTAACTGCAATCGGCCGCCAGAATTCATTGTCTTTGGTACGTCCATTTAAGTAGGAGAGATCACATGCACTATGCATGATATTGTTTTGGAACACTCCGTTGCTTGGATGGACAGAGTATAGATCTTTGTGTATTAAACAGCCCACGCCTGCAGCCACCTTTTCTTTCAAATTCACACCACTATAAAGTATTACGTGTCCGTGGATTATTATTCATTGATATCTATTATTTCACTTAGGTTTTCGTTATCAGAAGTCAACACAATCTGCTAACTCATTTAAATTTCAAAATAATCACACGTTTGTAGTATAATCAAAACAAAATCCCAATAAAATTATTACAACATTCTAATTCCCAAATAACAACTCAATTTTTGACAAATATTTGGAAATTCATACCGAGTAGAAATTCAGCGATGAGGGAGCAGAAAAGTAAAAGAGAATTAGCAATTTTAACGGAGTGGCACATTCAGGAAAAGATGAAGTTATGTCGGGGCAGATTAGCATATTGTGAACGTTGTGCTTTGCTCGATGTGAATATTCGACGAATAGATTTTATGTGGAGACGTAAATTTTCAAGACTGGAATTATGATGACCTGTGTCCTGTTTACGAGCTACTGGAGATCTATTATTAATTTTAAGTATGCTCTAATGCCTTGTTATGAACTAGATGTTATTTA
This sequence comes from Lochmaea crataegi, assembly GCA_947563755.1. Lineage (NCBI taxonomy): Eukaryota > Metazoa > Arthropoda > Insecta > Coleoptera > Chrysomelidae > Lochmaea > Lochmaea crataegi. The sequence goes on from OX387424.1 coordinate 43,499,928, forward strand.
TAGATAGTTTTTCAGTTGCCATTCGATTAATCAAGATCACATTATGCAATAAAACATCTATTTATGAAATCATTTTTAATACTATATAGTTAATGAGCTAAACTGCACTTGCTATGAGAGAGTTTTAAATAGAAGCTTGAAAAAACTTGAAAACACGTTTCCGTGGAAGAAATAGAAAAGTAGGAAAGAACATGCCGTTCAATTGCCATTTTTATAGACATCAAACTTGTCCTAAATTACTCGATTCTATGGAGGTCAATTCTAAGCTAGTATGGGATTGTGTACACAATGGACGAGTTCTATACAAGGGAAATGCTGCCAGCATAACGAACAAAAAAATACTGAAAAAGGTTAGTCGCATAAGGAAGCTGTTTTTCCGATCAATTTTTGGATTTTCTTATATATTTTGGGTCCCTTCACTACCAATGTTGTACCCGAAAACATTGGAGGTCTTTTTAGTTTGGGGTATTTTACATCTTACAGTTGACGAAAAACTAATGTCAGCTGTCAACACATATACGTATCGTTGAGGTATTAAGGCATTCTTTGTTTGACTTTGTTTTTTTATTCTACCTGTCTGTTTGTGATTTGTGTGACTATGATCTGCTTTTATCATTGCAAATACCATCGAGAAGAGTTGTTCTATCCTGATTTGTATCTTCTTGTGATTATACAAATTGCGATATGTATTGTACATACTTATCAAAGTTGTAAAAATAATACAAGAGTTTTAGTTTAAGGAGGAAGATGGAATGCCATTAAGTTTATTCAATTTCCCAAACCTAGGAGATGTCCCAGCAGATGCCTCAAATGGATTGAGTTATGTGGCAACCAAAATCTGAATTTTGCCACAATCAACAAAACCACTTATATTCGTAGTGAACATTTTGATAATAATTGTGTAGATCCAAAACCCTATTGTAATGAAGCTGAGGTAAATGCTGAATTGACTCAATCGAATGTACAAGAACTTGCTAGTGTCTCAGACAATCAAATAGATGTTGTTGATGATCCATTTTCTGAGAGTTTTCCATCTCCAATTACACCCACTACGAATATTGTGGAACACAGTTATAGCTCTACCAATTTTGGACATAAATTCTCATACTGGGAAAATTATTTTTCATACAAAAACCTAAAAAGGAAAACTACCATGTTTAAATACTTTACTGAACTAACAACATATTCGTTCCCCTCCCACTCCTTAAGACGCAGCTATCTGCTGTTGTGCTCTCGTTTATTCTCCCATCAATAAGTTGTGCTTAAGACGTTAGTGCGTGACGGTTAATAATTTTGTTTTTGAAATATTCGAGTTGTCGGGCCTCACGGACCCAGTTGTAGCGTTAACGTATCTTTTCTGGTGTAAAACAGTGTCAGGTAAGTAGGCAATTTCATGTTTTTTTCACGATAATAATTTATTTATTTAATTTATATAATTCATAACTTTCAGTTATTTAGTTATTCTTTTTATTTTCAGTTGAAATGGCAAAAGAAGTGCTAACCGATGAAGATATTCATGCAATATTTGAGAGCGAAGTCTTTTGGAATTACGAAAACGATTACGAAATTCCCAATACTTCAGCAAGTACTGATAATAGTTTATATAATGAAAATATTCCTAGTATTTCTTCAAATATTGATTGTACTACACTTGATATCGAAAAAGTTGAGGTTGGAAAAAAATTATTGAAAATGCCGACGAAAGTGATCAGGATGAGAGCGATGTCGAAATGTTCAGCGATCACAATTCCTGTAGCGAGTAGCAATGGCAACCATCTGCAGAAGAGGATTTGTAATCAGAGGACTAGGAGGTATATGAAGAAGAGGAAAGAAAAGAGAATAAAAAAGAAAAGTGGCAGATGAAAAAGACGATTAAAGCAGCTCCTCCAACTATTTTTATGGGGAAGATAAAATGAAGTGGTCCAAGATCCGCCCCAAGAGGAGTAGAACAACAAGGAAAAATATTGTAACTGCTTTGCCAGAACTAGAAGGGCCTGCTCGTTTGACTCCTCCTAAGACTCCCTTGGATGCGTGGAAGCTTTTAATAATTCGGAAATCATTGAAAACATTGTATAATACATACTAATGAGAGAATAGAGCTGACGAGAGTTAAATATTCGAAATTCAAAAGGTCGAGTAACTCTCGACAAACTTTTGGACCGTCTTTTGTAAATCCAGTGGACAAAATAGAGATTGGAGCTTTTATAGGTCTCTTATTCATGCAAGGAGTTTTCAAGTCTGGCCATGAGGATATTAGGTCCATATGGGCCACGGATGGAACAGGTCGAGATCTTGTCAGAAGTACGATGTCAATGGCTGGATTTTCTTTCATCCAGTCTTGCCTAAGATTTGATGACTTTAAAACTAGGGTTGAAAGAAGAAAAACCGATAAGCTTGCCGCCATTTCTAGTGTAATTTCGCAATTTGTACAGATTTGTGAATCAAACTACTCTCCAGGTCTACTTCTCACAGTTTATGAAATGTTGGTACTCTTTAGAGGCCGTTGTGGATTCCGTATGTGTATACCTAATAAGCGTGCGAGATCAGATTTTAACAGGCAAAAATGAAGCACAGTTTAAAACATCGGACCTTTCACAGCCTACCCAAGTAGTTTTGCGCAGGACAGAGCCCATAATCGGCTTAAAGCGTAATGTGACAGGCGACAATTGGTATACCTCTATTGAATTAGTACGTGAGTTAAGAGGAAGGGATATCACTTATGTCGGAACGATGAAAAAAATAAAAGGCCAATTCCACCAGAATTTCTCCCAAATAGAAAAAGACCAGTAGATTCGAGTATCTTTGGATTTACATCTGATGTTACAATTGTCTTGCATGTACCAAAGGAAGCTAAAAGTGTAATTCTAGTTTCTTTGATGCACCACGACAGTCAAGTTGATATTGACACCCAAAAACCAATATAAATTTATTTTATAACTCGACAAAATCTGGTGTAGATTCATTGGACCAGAAATGTGAACTATTCCACATCGCGATGATCCCAAAGATGGACAATGAGCTTATTTTTTGCTATTTCAAATATATCAGGTGTTAATAGTGAAGTTTTTTACCAGTTTGCCAAAAATGGAAATCTAATTCGCCGGAGTATTTTTTTGAAACAGCTGGGTAGAGATTTGTATTCACCACATATGAAGAGACGGATCTATAATAACTTTGTCCCTCGACAGGTTCGACAAATGGCTGCCCATATTTTAAAAATTGAAATGACAGATACTATTGAACCTCAACAAGACACAGGAGATAAGAAGAGAGGAAGATGTGCTTTTTGTGTTCTTAAAAAAGACAGAAAAACAAGTTATGTTTGCGCATTATGTAAAATACCGATTTGTTTAGAACATACCGTAAAAATTTGTCCAAATTGTACTTGAATAACCTACATTTTGTTTTTGTTTTTGTTTTTAATTTTCAGTTTTCTGGGGGCTTCAAGTATTTAAAATTCTTCAGTACGCCAATGATCACCCTCAAGCGTGTTGACCGGTCAGTAAAATACGATGAAAGGCCAATAAACGCTAAACTGTCTCCACTTCTATCCATAAAAAGTAACTGTCCTGAAATGAACACTTTGCCGTCACTCTGCAGAAATTATTAGTTAATACTTTTGTCGTTTCGCATAGCGTGGAAACTGTTGTGACGACCGCGAAAATTGTCGTTGTACGTTTTAGATACGTCCAATAAACACCAATCCTTGTATTTGTGGTAGTGAAAACTGTAATAGCGCAGCCGGTTGATATACCATGTTTATTATGCGTGTTCATTCTGGATTAAACTGAATAGCTCGAACATATAAAATGTTCAGTAAATTATAAAATTAAAATGTAATGGACTTATTATAAGCGACGGGCGATCCTCAGAGAAAAGCTCATTATTTTTTAAAACGAACTATTAAATAATTTAAAACTGTTCCGGATATCAGGAGATTGAAATCGCAAAACAGTTTCGTTTTTACATCAATTTATGATTGGGTTTGTAGTGTATGACAGGATTCTTGGAAAAATAAAGAAAAATATCGAGTTGAGAAATTATTTAAATATTTTTACAGAAAACAGATTGAAAGAAGAAATTTTCAAAACAGATGGAACTAAAAAGTGAAAAGTGATATTAGTCTAAATTATATAGACCGGTAGCCCATGACACATGTAGGCTTCATTATATCGATTGGATGCCGTGTTCACCATCGAGTTTCATGTGAGAAACAAGTAGGATAAGGCTATTCCCCAAGACCCAGATGAATTATCGACGCTATATAGTGAACATTGAAAATCTTAGAATTTTCACGAAACTAGAACAATTAACATATGGATGCCGTGTACTTGGATGCATTCCTTGGGTACTACTTTATCATCCAAAAACAACATGGCATACAAATCCAAGTGATACTAAGGGTTGGTAAGCAAAAGTCAAAAATCGATAAAAAGGAGAAAAAAAAACATGCCGAAGAGACTTTGGATTTTGTTATCTCAGTAGATGTTAAAAACATTAGTGGCATTCATTTTGCGGCGATACTTCCATTTTTTAATAATCTTCCAAATAACTACGATGTAATTATTATTATTATTGTTCTAGTTTCGTGAAAATTCTAAGATTTCCAATTTTCACTATAAAGTCGATTATCCAGCTTGGCTCTTGTGGGATAGCCTTATTCTACTTGTTTTTCACATGAAACTCGATGGAAAACGGCATCCATTCTCAATAATGGAGCCTACAATATGTGACTACCGGTCTAATATTCCACTTACATTAATAACTTGTTTATTACAAAAAAGTCAACACTTTGTATTTCATTTCATCTTCTCTTTTCGCATTAAAATTGAATGACCAACATTTCAGATAACTGAAAACCCCCTGTAGAGAAAAACATGTTTGTGGTTTCCCCCATACCGTTGGGCAAATATTGAACACTTATTTATCGAGAATCACATCACCAAATAAAAAAAATCAATTAATCAAGTCCACCATAACGTTAAGCACAAAAATTTCAAATGTTTGCAATTTGTTCCAAATTCAACAAAAATCTCTCAAAGCCAAATCCTTCCAATTTTCGTACTTCATTTATCACTAACTCTCTAATTGCCCTTTCATCTCGTATTTTGAATCACTCACCTGTACCATTAGTGAAATGCCAACAATACCCTGTGATTTGTGTTGCGCTTCTGACATATTGTGGTACAGCTCTTTATTAAAACCATACAATTGAATCTGCAACAAAAAATAATGTTGAATATACAGAGTAAAAAAAGCATAGGTTTGCTATTCATCGGTATGCAAAATAGTTAAAAAATTCACAAAGTTCGCATATAATAATATGTATACATAAATAAGTTTTTAAGCATTAAAAGTCCATGACTTCAACCTGCCTCGAATCTACTATTCTCATCTATCGTTATTCATCCTACTCACATGGCCTAACCATTGAATTTCACTTGTGGTGCCTTATACATGTCTTGGATTTCTTTCTTTTTCTCCCACATTTGCAGTTTACTTTCATTTCATTCAGTATCCAAGCTTCACTTCTGTTTACCAGGGTAAGTTGTATGATTGTTTTGTATTGTTACGCGAGCTACTGCATCAATATGCTCACTTAGTGCCCCCAGTGAAATCCCCGTAAGAGACAACTATGGCTCCTCCGCCCAATTTTCGAGAAGTATCCAGAATACGAAACATCGAGAATATCCAGTGAACCCGCCAGAACGTCGAAAGATTTCTAGAATTACGGCGCGCGAGTATAAATAGGCCACAAGCATCGCTGCAGGCAATTAGTCAATCAGTCAGTGTTGATACCGAAGGAAAGTGATCGCGCCTCGATAAAGTGTTTATTAAGTGATTCTCATATAAATTATAATTAGTGTGTTTAGTGTATTACATAAATTATTAAATAAGGACTGAATTACATATAAATCTGTAAATATAAATTAATTGTAAATATAAATTAGAATAAACGTTACATTGGTGTCAGGTGTAGGATTAAAAAAATAAATAAATAAATATACTGGAAGATGGCGAAGAAACTTTGTGAATTAAAAGTTTCAGAGCTTCGAAGAGAGTTGGAGGATTACGAACTGGACACAAGTGGGGTCAAGTCAGTGTTAGTGGAACGACTAAAAATAGCTATGATTAACAATGGATTGGACCCGGAAACGTTTGAATTCACCGACGAAGCGTCCGCCTCTATAACCTCTTCCATAAAAAACGAATTGTCTTCGATGGAAAACAAAATGACGGATATAAAAAACGAAATTTCATCCATGGAAAACAAAATGTCGGACGTGGAAAATAAAATTTCAGCCATGGAAAGTAAACTCTCGGCGGACATGGAAAACAAATTGTCGGACGTGGAAAATAAAATTTCATCCATGGAAAATAAAATTTCGACGGATATAAAAAACGAAATTTCAGCCATGGAAAGTAAACTCTCGGCGGACATGGAAAACAAATTGTCGGACGTGAAAAATAAAATTTCATCCATGGAAAGTAAACTTTCGGCGGACATGGAAAACAAAATGTCGGACATGGAAAACAAAATGTCGGACATGGAGAATAAAATTTCGACGGACATGAAAAATGAAATGACATCCATGAAGACTGATATTTCTGCCGAGGAAGAAAAGATTAAAAGAATGGAGCAAGAAATGAAACAAAAAATCAAAGAAATCGAAAGGAAGACTAGTAATAAACCGGATATTACAACTAGGCAAGCCCCGAATAACGACGAACTGGCAGAGAAAGTAGAGTTGAAACCGAAAATGGAAAACGATATCAACAGCCGAGTGAAACTGCCAACATTCGATGGTAAAACGTCATGGTCGAACTATCTTAAGCAATTCGAGGCGGCATCAAAGGCAAACAACTGGAGTGAGAAGGAAAAAGCGTTAAATTTAACTCTTGCCCTTAGAGGAGACGCTATGGATATCCTCCAGACCATTCCAGTGGAACAGGCCGAAGATTTTGAACAACTCAAAAAGCGATTGAATATGAGATATGGCCTGGAACACCTGGAGCATCTGTACCAGTCGCAGCTGAAAAACCGCAAACAAAAACGCGACGAAACTCTGCAAGAATTCGAAGCAGACATTGCGAGGTTGGTGCGGTTTGCCTATCCATCGGCACCGGAGAATGTCATGGAATGTTTAGGGGTACAGACATTCATCGACGGAGTTCGTGACCATGAAATGCAGAGAACTCTACGCTTGGCTCGGCATAAGACACTGGTCGACGTACTCTCTGCAGCCTTGGAGTACGAAGCAGCTACACAGGCTTCCGGAGTATACGGCAAGGTGAGGGCTGTAGCAGACGAAGAAGTTGAGAGCAAGCTCGACCAGATTGTCAACATGATGAAAAGCATCTCAAATGGAAAACCGAAAGCTGTAAGGTGCTGCAATTGTGGAGAAATGGGACATGTACGCAGTTCGTGCAAGCGACCGAGAACTGCTACAAACGAAGCAGCCCAGCAGGAAAACTAAGAAGGGTCGACCTTCAGAGGGCAGCTTCGACCCGAAGACCTTCCAAAGACCCTCTCATCCTAATAGCCTCTCTGAAATGTCGCGATGATAGTGTATACGTGGATGGTGAAGTTAATGAAAGGAAGTATACACTATTGGTGGACACTGGAGCAACGAGGACTATTATTCGCCCCGAGACTGTCAACAACCGGAAAATACTTTCACCGACGAGACTGCGACTCAGGACTGCCACAGGTGAAAGCGCCAATGTCCATGGAGAACTACCGGTGCAATTGGGAATTGGCGCAGAGAAGTTCACCCACACTGTCGTTGTCGCTGATATCGAAGAGGACATAATACTCGGAATGGATGTTATGAACCTACATGGCTTCCAGCTAGATTTCAAGAGCCGAGTGATTAGAGTAGGTTCTGAGGAGGTATTCCTTCACCCACACGAGGATAAGACTGTTCAGGTAGCCGTACAGGAGGATACAGTTGTACCCGCAAGAAGTGAATTTTTCACCGTGGCAAGGCTACAAGGGACCATCGAAGAAGGAACACCGGTCATGGTGGAACCATGGAATCACGATGAAGAGGTTGGTCGAGGAATCCTGGTTGGAAAGGGGTTAGTCATGGCTGCCGAAGAAATACCTGTACGCATTATAAATGTAAGTGACCATCCAATAACTATGAAGAAGGATACCAAAATTGGAACTTGCGTACCAGTGGCATCAATAATTCATCAAACAACAACCCCCAATGATGCCAACAATAAATTTGAACAAATGATAGCAGTGGCTGGACAATCCCTTAGCCTGCAAGAGAAGAAAAAAATCAGAGAACTCTTGCTACAATACCGATCTCTTTTTGTACCAAAAGGAGGAAAGACAGGAAGAACATCTGCTGTCAAACACAAAATTGACACCGGCGACGCCAAACCGATAAGACAATCGGCTCGACGGCTACCACAGGCCAAAAGAGAGGAGGCGGAGAGAATTGTTCGCGAGATGGAAAAGGACAAGGTAATAGAACCTTCTACCAGCCCTTGGGTCTCTCCGGTAGTTCTGGTAAAGAAGAAGGATGGAACCACGAGGTTTTGCGTGGACTACCGGCAGTTGAACAATGTTACAAAGAAAGAATGCCGAGAATCGACGACACTCTGGATACGCTGGCCGGTAGCAAATTGTTTTCTACCTTGGACCTGAAGTCTGGATATTGGCAGGTAGAAATGGATCCAGCCGATAAAGAAAAGACAGCGTTTACCACCGGATCTGGACTATGGCATTTTACCGTTATGCCATTTGGGCTGTGCAATGCCCCCGCAACGTTCGAAAGACTGATGGAAAACGTATTGCGAGGGTTGTCCTGGAAGACATGCCTAGTGTACCTTGATGACATCATAGTCTTGGGAAGGACATTCGAAGAACATCAAAAAAATTTGGAAGGTGTCTTCAAAAGGTTGCAAGCTGCCCAACTGATGCTCAACCCCAAGAAATGTCAACTATTTCAAAACAAAGTTAATTACTTAGGCCATGTAGTCAGCAAGGATGGTGTAGCTGTAGACGAAGAAAAAGCTGCTGCCGTACGAAAGTGGCCAAGACCCACCGACAAGCACCAAGTTAGAAGCTTCCTTGGACTCTGTACATACTACAGGCGATTTATAAAGAAGTTTGCAGATATCGCTAAGCCCTTGACACGACTTACAGAGGAAGCAAGGGAGTTTCGCTGGCACGAAGATTGCCAAACTTCGTTCGAAACCTTGAAGAAGCACTTGACTACTGCACCTATACTCGGCTATCCACTACCAGAGGGAGAATTCATACTAGATACTGATGCTAGCAATGTTGGAATTGGAGGAGTGCTATCACAGGTTCAAGGAGGACAAGAGAAAGTTCTGGGATATTTTAGTAAAGTCCTTTCCAAACCAGAACAAAACTACTGCGTCACAAGAAGAGAGCTCCTAGCAGTAGTGAAGTCCGTGGAGCACTTCTATCAGTATCTGTATGGGAAGAAATTTGTGATCAGAACCGATCATGCAGCACTTAAGTGGCTTATGCAATTCAAGAACCCTGAAGGTCAAATCGCTAGATGGATCGAGCGGCTCCAAGAATATAATTTCACTATTGAGCATATAGCCGGAATAAGCCACAGAAATGCAGACTCCCTCTCTAGAAGACCATGCCCTGCAGAGTGCTCTCACTGCAGCAGAACAGAAGCTAAGGAAGCTGCGATTCGAAGAACCACGGTGACCACCGACGAATGGAGACCAGAAAAGTTGGAAGAGGAACAAGAGAACGATCCCGACTTGAAGAAAATCCGACATTGGAAAAAGGAGAACTGTCGACCTACTTGGCAGGAGATTTCAAGGTACTCGCCAACGATGAAATCGTATTGGGCCCAGTGGGACTCGCTGGTTTTGGAAAACGGTTTGCTACAGCGAGTAATCGAGAACGATGAGGGTTCCGAAAGTAGAAGACAGTTGGTGATTCCAAGAACAAGGATAGCAGCAGTACTGCGGAAATTACACGACAGTCCGTCAGGAGGACATCTAGGTGTGAAGAAGACCCTCCAGAAAGTGCGAGAACGGTTTTATTGGATGCACAGTTCCGAGGATGTGAAGGACTGGTGTAAGAAGTGCACTACCTGTGCTACGACCAATGGACCGCACGGGAGAAGAAAGGCTCCTATGAAGCAGTACAATGTCGGAAGCCCTTTTGAACGCATTGCCCTGGACATTGCCGGACCGTTTTCACCGACAGCAAATGGCAGCAGGTACATTTTGGTGGTGATGGACTACTTCACAAAATGGGTAGAAGCGTATGCCATTCCAAACCAAGAAGCCGGAACGGTTGCCGACGTGCTTGTGAATGAGTTCATTTGCCGATATGGAGTGCCCCTGTAAATACACAGCGACCAGGACAGAAACTTCGAAAGCCAGCTGTTCCAGGAAGTTTGTGAAAAGCTCGGCATGAAGAAAACGAGAACTACGGCTTTGCACCCACAGTCGGACGGGATGGTAGAGCGAATGAACAGAACTCTTGGCAAATACCTGTCTAAAGCAGTATCTAACCATCAGCGAGATTGGGACCAATATCTCTCGCTATTCGCGATGGCCTACAGATCCGCCATCAATGAGTCCACCGGCCAAACACCAGCAAGAGTTCTGTTCGGACGTGAAATGAGATTACCCTGCGACCTTGAATTTGGATGCCGACCCGGAGAAGACATAGCTGGTGAAGATTACGTGACCCAGCTGAGAAAAAGAATGGACGACGTACACGAGCTGGTTCGATCGAATCTTCAGATCGCTAGCGATAGGATGAAGAAAAGGTACGATACGCAAGCTACGGAAGGAGGTTTCCACGAAGGAGACAAAGTGTGGCTGCATAACCCAAGAAGAAAAAAGGGTTTTTCTCCAAAGTTGCAGAAAGCTTGGGACGGCCCGTACCTCGTAAAGAAAAGAATCAACGATGTCATCTATCGTATCAGCAAGATCCCAAATGGAAATCCAAAGGTGGTACACCGTAACCGATTAGCGCCATTCGAGGGTGACCACGATGAGGAAGTAAACCAACATCAGCAAGTAGCCGATCCTGCGTTTGTAGAGTTCATGGGTGCTTATGGTGGTACCGGAAAATCCAGATTCGGCGTCACCACTGAGACACGACAAGACCTGCTTACCGTTCCGGAGGAATACTCACTGGCAAACATCCCTGCCAGCGTAACCGATGCGCGTGGACTGGCATCTCTGTTTATAAAGAAGAGTGGCGCACGACTTTTGGTAAACCAGTTACCATTACCAGGTAAAGCTTTGAAGCTGCAAAATGGCTCCCGCTACAATTTCCACCTAGTGACGAGGAACACCTTCGACGAAAGACCAACGTACGAGGATGTCTGGGAAGCATTACGAAGCCTGAGGGAGCATGTGCTTGAATTGAACGTGTATAGGCTAGCCATGCCCAAGATTGAATGTAGGCATTTAGATTGGCGAATAATCCGTAACATGGTAGAAGTAATCTTCCGAGACACTGAAGTGCAGGTACTGGTATGCGGCCATGCTCGGGAGACACAGCCAACAGAGAAGACGGTCGCATGTTACTTCCATACAACTAGAAAATGCAACAAGGGGACCAGTTGCCGATACAGTCATCTCGTTCCAGTTTCCTAGCTAGTTCCAGGAGGAACTGTCTCTTAAGGAGGGGGCAATGCTACGCGAGCTACTGCATCAATATGCTCACTTAGTGCCCCCAGTGAAATCCCCGTATGAGACGACTATGGCTCCTCCGCCCAATTTTCGAGAAGCATCCAGAATACGAAACATCGAGAATATCCAGTGAACCCGCCAGAACGTCGAAAGATTTCTAGAATTACGGCGCGCGAGTATAAATAGGCCACAAGCATCGCTGCAGGCAATTAGTCAATCAGTCAGTGTTGATACCGAAGGAAAGTAATCGCGCCTCGATAAAGTGTTTATTAAGTGACTCTCATATAAATTATAATTAGTGTGTTTAGTGTATTACATAAATTATTAAATAAGGACTGAATTACATATAAATCTGTAAATATAAATTAATTGTAAATATAAATTAGAATAAACGTTTCAGTATAGTCTAATCTTTGTTTTCCTTGATATTAATTTCGATTTTATCTCAACCATGGCGCGGTATATGCAAATTATAATTATTTAAAAATTTTGGGCTCAACATCCGTACTACAAAACTATTCTAATTGCATTTCAAGTGAAATCGATTGACTGTAACAACTTGCTGTTCGACAGTCAAGAGCACACGTGAAATTATATTATGTAATGGGTTCAACTATTATAATAATAAGGTACATAATAAATTGATGTTAATATACTCATAATTTTATTTAATTTTATGTTTCAAACGCCCCAGCCAAAACTCCTCTCAGCTTGTGGTTCAGTAGTATCCCTTATATTTTAATGAAATTGTCAATAAATGTTTTAAATTAAACTATATTATACAATAAAAAAGTTACATTACATCATCTTTATATGAAAAATATTTACTCAAATTTCGTATGAAGAATTATTTTGTTTATGATTATCAATATTTTTATTTATTTCATACCCCCCAATCGTTATTATATCAATTTAAATTTTCAAAATGTACGAAATATTATTATTAAGTTTCTGTTAATCTATAATTTCGCAATATCGTAATATAAATTTTCTCTTGAGTTAAATAATTTTGAAATTTTCTTCAATTTCAATAAATTGAAAGTTACTTTAATTAAAATTTTTCAATTATTGGTTCATTAAAAAATTGACATGAATTAATATTAAGTGAATTTGACTTTGACTTTGACTTCTTTTTTTAAATAATTGACATCACTTCATCACTAGTCTTATCTAATAGACCAATAACATATAGATAGGTATATTTATTTTTTTATAGTGATAAATTTATTTAAAAAAAAAGGTGAGCCTTCGTCGGACCGCCGACAGAAACTTGCTTCTTATGCACAATAGAATGACCATTTTTCGTGAATTTTTTACCATTTTTGACCAAAACTGTCAAAATTTTGAAAAAATGATTAATAATTGCCAAATATTTTCAAAAATGGTCAAAAATTTGGAAAAATGGTCAATAATTGTCAAATTTTTCGAAAAATGGTAAAATTTTTCGAAAAATTGTCAAAAATGGTCAAAAATTGTCAAAATTTCGAAAAAATGGTCAATAATTATAAAAAACTGTCAAAAATTGTCAATAATTGTCAGAACCTGTCAAAAATGGTCGATAATTGTTAAAATTTGGAAAAATGGTCAATAATTGTCAAAAACTATCCAAAATGGACAAAATTTTTGAAAAATTGTCAAAAATGATCAATAATTGTCAAAACTGTCAAAATTGGTCAAAAATGGTCAATAATTGTTAAAATTTGAAAAAACTGTCAAAAATTGTCAAAATTTTGAAAAAATGGTCAATAATTGCCAAATATGTTGGAATTTTTGAAAAATTGTCAATAAGTATCAAAAATAAATAATTATAAATTATAAAAATAATTTTGAAAAATGGTCTAAAATTTCTAAAAATGGTCAAAAATTGTTCAAAATTGGCAATTATTGTCAAAAACTATCAAAAATGGTTGAAAATGGTCAAAAATTGTCAAAAACTGTCAAAAATGGACAATTATTGTTAAAAATTGTCAAAATTTTGAAAAATAGTTGATATTTGTCAAAAATAGTTGATAATTGTCAAAAATTGTTAAAGTTTTTGGAAAAATGTCTAGAATTTTGGAATATGGTCAAAAGTGGTCAAAAATTCGGGAAAATGGTCCATAATAATTGTCAATAATTATCAAAAATGGTCAATAATTTTGAAAAATGGTCTAAAATTTTGAAAAGTTGTCAAAAATGGTCAAAAACCATCAAAAATTGTTAAAAATTGTCAATTATTGTTAAAAATGGACAATTATTGTCAAAAATTGTCAAAATTTTGAAAAATGGAAAATCGTTAAAAATTGTCAAAATTTTGAAAAATAGTTGATAATTGTAAAAAATTGTTAAAGTTTTTGAAAAATTGTCAAAAATTTTGAAATATGATCAAAAATGGTCAAAAAAGGACAATTATTGTTAAAAACTGTCAAAATTTTGGAAAATAGTTTTGATAATTGTCAAATTGTCAAGTTTTTGAAAAATTGTCAAATATTTTGAAATATGGCCAATAATTGTCAAAAATGGTCAAAAATTTGGAAAATGGACCATAATTGTCAATAATTATCAAAAATGGTCAATAATTTTGAAAAATGGCCTAAAATTTTGAAAAATGATCTAAAATTTTGAAAAATGATCTAAAATTCTGAAAAATTGTCAAAAATGGTCAAAAACTATCAAAAATGGTTAAAAATTGACAATTATTGGTAAAAACTGTTAAAAATGGACAATTATTGTAAAAACTGTAAAAAATGGTTGAAAATTGTCATCATTTTGAAAAATAGTCAAAAATTATCAGAAATTTTGAGAAATGGTCACTAATTTTGAAAAACAGTCAAAATGGTCAACAACTGTAAAAATTTTGAAATATGGTCAATATTCGTTAAAATTTTGAAAAATGGTCAATAATTGTCAAAAGTTGTCAAAATTTTGAAAAATAGTCAATAGCATATCAATACCAGCCGTTCCCGAAAATCGATTCAAATACGTAATTTATAAAATCGATTTACTAAAAATCGATTAATATTGCTATAAAAATCGATAACTAAAAATCGACTATAAAAAATAATAATCGATTTATATAAAAATCGATTATTTTCTAACATACCTGTATCTTATTGCCAGTGCCAAATATCAAGTTAGTAGGTACACATCTGTGTGATTAATTATTGCGGAGTGAGAGTCCGCAGCGACCACCGGCGTTTGTAATATAGTCTTATTTTAAAGTTGATTTGAATATAATCATAGGTAAGGTTACAATAAGTTTTTTAGAAATTTTAACATACTAAATGATTTTCAAAATTTTCAGTTTTAATGGCAGAGTATGAGAAAGGGTAGGAACGCCTTCGGCGGTTAATGGAAGAGTGTTTAGAATCTGACCAAAACGATAAACCTGTTGTTTTGGATGATGAGCCAGAAGAAAATGAAGATGATGAAGAAACTAAAGAAGATCTGGATACAGATTCGGAGCAAGAGATTTCTGGCGACGAGTATCAAACAGATGGGCCATCATTATATTAACTCCACTGGCAAAGTAGTAGAAAGGCTGTCAGGACCAATTCGGGTAACTGGTAGAAATATTACCATTGATAACTGGTTTACAAGTATAGACCTGATTAATAATTTAAAAACCAACTTTAGGCTTACCATATTGGGAACAACCAGGAAAAATAAGAGGGAGCTTCCTCTCCAATTCAGTAACCCTATCAAAACGTCCAGAAAAGACATCAATGTTTGCTTTCCGTCAAAATTGTTCATTGGTTTCATACATTCCAAAGTCAAGAAAAAAATGTTTTACTGGTCTCAAGTATGCACTATGATGATGATTTGGATAAAGAAACGGGTAAACCAGAAATGATTATGATGTAAAAAGCAACAAAAGGTGGAGTGGACATGGTAGACAAACTTTGTTCTGTTTATAACTGTGCCAGAAATACACAATGATGTCCCATGGTAATTTTCTACACGTTGCTGAATGTAGGTGGTATAAACTCATATGCTATTCTCAATTCAAATAACTTCCAAAATGAAATCCCCAGAAGAGAATTTATAGTAAAAAAAGCCTTTTCACTGGTCTCCCAACAAATGAGAACTCGCGAGAACTTAGCAACATTCCGAATACCATAAAAGTTTGTATTCGGGAAATTTTGAAAATTCAAGTTTTTGATCATGCAGAACCGATTCCGGAACGACGAGGAAGATGTGCCAAGTGCGACAGAAAGAAAAATTTCAAAATACTAAGTTCAAAAATGTTAATATTCTAAAGTTTCTTTTTAATAAATGAATATTTCATTGGTTTGAAATAATTAATAAATAAACTCTTATATCTTTGTTTGAAGTCCCTAAATTTTCTCTCATTCGCCATGCGGAGTGTGAGTCCGCAGCGACCATTCGTGTTTCAATATAAAGCGCGACTACTGTAGGGTTAAATACCTTTGTAAGTCCTGAGATAGATTCTTATAACTAATCAATTTGAAAAAAAATCATGTACTGCTCAATGTCCGAAAGGAAGAAATATTGACCTTCTTGCTTATTGCTTTATCATAATTTTAGAGGTTATATGGAAAACTTTAAATATCCGGTAAACGATGAAT
Source organism: Lochmaea crataegi (assembly GCA_947563755.1). Taxonomy (NCBI): domain Eukaryota; kingdom Metazoa; phylum Arthropoda; class Insecta; order Coleoptera; family Chrysomelidae; genus Lochmaea; species Lochmaea crataegi. The sequence continues at coordinate 43,516,157 of OX387424.1, forward strand.
AATAGCTTGGTATTATCGTGAAAATTAATGTGAGAATAATTTACATTCTCAATTCATGTAAATTGAAGGCTGGAAATCGCCTTTCCATTTATTCAGTCTCTGGTTCTCTGCGGCAAGTCCTGGGTCATGATCTCCAGCGAAATGTTAATAAAGTTGTGAAACTATAACCACCACCTTTGCCTTATGTATGAAAAGGTTTCATACAGGTTTGTTTTATTAATTGCTTTTTATGTTTGTTAAAATAATTCAGCATCTTTCTGCCTTTCTCGTTCCAAAATTCCAATTTTCCATTGTTCTTTTTATTTTTTTTCCATAAGCTCCTACCTTTTTGTTAAAATCTGTCACCCAGACTGTTTAATTTTTTCATGTCAAAATTTATCACGTATCAAGGCCCATACTATACTAAATCCGTATTATCTACTCACGTTCACCATTCCCAAATTTCCCGAAATATTCCCCTCAAGTTGCATCCCTCATCTAGTGAAATAAGTAATATATTTGAGATAGAACTTTCAAGTTTGGGTCAATTTTGGAAAATCGCCCCTTATCTCGAAAATGACTCTCCTCCAATTTTTCAAAAGTTGATTTCTCTTCAGCATTTGTTAAATATATTTGTGAATGTAATGTAATATTATTCTTTGGATTATTGTGTGATCTATTTTTGAAATTTTCCAAGTATTCATATTGCTCCTCCTCATTTTGTTCTGGGAAAATTAAATTGATGGCCATTTTATATCATCCCATTATTTTGTCAATCATATTGTGCATAATATATCCATTTGAAATCGCAATTTTTCTGTGTGTGTTTCCTTTAGGATTTGAGTTTGTTTACAATTCTGGTTATCGTTATTTTTGAAAAGTTTACTCTTCTATTTCTCATGTGAATTTAATATTTGGGAGTAAGTTATTGATAAACTGGAAAAATGTGTCTCTAATATTCTAAAGTACCTACAGTACATGCTAGAGTGGCATTAATATATTTGTACCAAATGAAATACTCTTGGCTAAATGAAATTTAAAAATAGTGGTCTACAAAAAAATCCGTAAAAATATTTCAAAGTAAATTCCTTTTCCGGTAAATTGAAGAATCCTTCTGATGTTAAGATCAGTACAGTTTTGATAAAAAATTGTCGTACATGAGATACTCCGTACTTACTTCGTATAATCGAGTAAAATAAAAAGAACACATTATTTAACTTCCAGCTTTTACATCATCATTCATGTGAATCCTTTTAGAGTTGAAGTTCACATTCATGCCATCGCGAACCTTTTCATTTTCTGCTACTTTGTACACATATGAGTGTATATATATACATATATGTGTGTGCGGAGCAGTAAGTAGGAAACATTCTCTAAATCGATAGGAGAAAAGTAATAATATCGAATAAAAATACATATGGTAGACTTTCGAGTTGACTTTCATAGTGATTCAGTGAATATTCCTGAAATATAAAGAGCTAGAGAGAAGTCGACCTTCTAAGAAAAGTAGCAAACAAATGACTGATATAAGGAGAAATCTGAGATTTAATTAACATTTTACTTAAATTGGTTTTTCAAGTAATTTTCATTTGCCATTTCTTAACACACATTTTGTTCATATTACTTTATATAGTAAAACACTTAATTTTAACACTTCTTTTATCAATGAAAAACACACGAAACAACATGCAATAAGTATTGCCATTCGCACAAAAATAACTACGAGGCATACGTCTCTTTAAATTTAATTCCAGTTTTCGGGAAAAGAGACAATAGTGTAATTGTAATATATAATATCACAAGAGAAAAAAATTTGTCGGCAAAATTTTCGAAAGATGTGACAAAAAACAATAAAATGAGAGAACTTTTATTCAACAATGGAGAATAAACAATACAAATAAGTTATTTATTTATATGAAACTTATATAAAAGATGTACTTGCGGTATTTTTGATTTCGTACTAGGAAAATTCACTTGATCTGATCCTTTTCTCTTAAGTCTTCAATTAATTTTAAATGATATTCAGAGTCCAGCTGCAAATAAGGTTTCAAAGAGTTGACATGGGAATTTCCTGTTAATTTGATCATTTCTTGCTCACCAACACCTTTTTAGCAAGGGCAGAAGTGTAGTGGAAGAGCGATGTGAATGGTTTTGTTACTTTTTGGTATTTAAGCCAATTTTTTCTGCCAAGAATTTGGTCCATTTTGACATGATATTGACAATAGAAATTTGGCAGTTGCGAAATCCATTAATGTTATCACAAATCATGCTTATAGAAAGGATAGTCATCCATCAAATATATTTCTACAGAAAAGTCAACAAGTATGTTGACAAGTATGACAGAAATAAATAAAATACCGGATCTTTTAGATTTTGGTGTAAATAAAGGCTTCCACTGAATTCAAATGCAAGCAAAATCCTGTTTTGATCACTCATCTAATCACTCCCCAGTGCTAATCACAATATATAGTGAAATTATCTATAATAAACAATCATCCAGATTAAGTAACAAACACTCTAACTGGGATATGGTCAGAACAATACCATTAAATATTCTCGACATAAAAACCCGGATACGAACTAATTACTGTAAAAGTTATGAGAGAACTCCCAAAAGAAGGTTTACAATACCTCACTCAAATATATAATGCCGTACTATCAAGTGGCTACTTCCCACTCCTATGGAAGGTAGCTCAGATTATATTATTCCAAAAACCAGGCAAACCAGCAGAGGATATAAAGTCTTATAGACCAATCAGCTTGTTACCGATAATGTCCAAAATCCTAGAAAAACTCATGATCTCAAGAATTGAACCACTACCAAAAAAGTATCGCATAATACCAAACCATCAGTTTGGCTTCAGACCGCAACATGCAACAAAACGAACAAATTCACCGTGTCTGTAACTATGTTCTGAAATCCTTGGAAGAAAAAAATATTGTGCATCTGCCTTTTTGGACGTTACGTCGGCTTTCGACAAAGTCTGGCATAAAGCACTACTTTATAAAATTAGAAAATCCTTACCTCTTAACTATTACATTATCGTCAAATCCTACTTACATGACCGACATTACCTTGTTAAATACCAAGATGAAACGACCTCACTCTATTCGATTAACGCCGGTGTCCCTCAGGGTAGCGTAATTGGTCCAGTCCTTTATCTCATTTACACTTACAGATCTACCAACTTCCTGTAATAGTGAAACAGCAGCTTATGCTGACGACACAGGGGTCATGTCAGCACACAAAAATCCAGCAACTGTATCTCTACAGCTACAAATGCATCTTATGTCTTTATTCTGTACAAAAATGTTAGCGGTAATAGCGCTGTAAATTTTCAAGGTCGAGGGATGTTATGATAATGCTATTCTGTACACTTTTAATGTAACATACATCGATGTATAAATAACATTTTCGCTGTTAAAATAACGCCGACCAAAACATTCGACGTTAGGAGGGTTTTGACACTGTTTGTGAAAGTTGAATTTAAATTTTCAAGAAATAAATAAAAATGAACAATATCATCCTATTTTTGGCATACGGTTTACATGAGGCAGATTACCGACGGTAAGTGTGTATTTATGTGGTGTGTATTAGCAATAATGATAAATAAATAAACGCACATAATACATATAACGATAACCTAAAAATTCTTCTTCTAGTTTCTTGACCTCTTGCTTTACAGCATCCGGCCAACAACCTAAAAATTAGGCAAATTCTACTACCCAACATAATATAAGTGAAGTTAGCTGCGATGTAATATTGCGCTGTCAATAACTTTTTTACATCGGATTGTTCAGAATACGATTTTTAACCGCGCTGTTGAATTTGATTTAACATTGCGATTTTAACTACTTCGATGTTAGATTTACAGCTGTTACGGATAGTTGTACAGAATAACCCCATTAATATTATAGAAACATGGTTGACCAAATGGCGGATGCAAATAAACGGAAACAAATCAGTCCAAGTAACATTTACCAACCGAAGAGGAAACTGTCCACCAGTTACTCTAAATGGTCATCAACTTCTACATCAAGAGGACGTCAAATACTCAGGAATGCATCTTGACAGAAGATTGACTTGGAGGAAACATATTTTCACAAAACGCAAACAGTTAGGGTTAAAGTTAAATAAACTATTCTGGATTGTTGGACGTAAATCTAAACTGTACCTAGAACACAAGCTCTTAATTTACAAAACCATTATAAAAGCCGTCTGAACCTATGGGGAACTGCGTCGTTATTAAACATAGAAGTACTAGAAAGGTTCCAGTCAAAGATTCTTCGAATAATAACGGATGCCGCCCACTGGTATGTGCCTAATCACATTATAGCACGCGATCTACAATTGACAACCGTCAAGGAAGAAATTAACAAATTTGCTCACAAATATGACTTAAGATTGCAAAAACACCCTAATGATCTAGCAAGAAGCCTCATGTTGCAGCCAGTACAACGATGACTAAAAAAACATATTCCAACTGACCTGCTAAACAGATTTTTAGTGTAGATTCTTTATTTCCCACGTCAAAAACTTATTCCAAGTGAGGTTTGTGTCTCAATAGGACAATGTTATTTAATGTTGATCCTTCGTGTTAAATAAATAAATAGGGGTAGTCAAAAAAATCTATATTTCAAAACGTGTTGTTAGAAAGAATTTTCTTAAAGAACATCCTAATTTAATTATTACTGAATCAGATAAGGAGAATGTAACGGTAGTTATGTTAAAAGAGGATTATTGAAAGTTATCCCAAGTTATAATTGATAACGACTCTTCCTATGTTTCTCTTCCAAAAGATCCAAGTAGGGGGATTTAAACTAAATCAAATGCTCTAGTTAAGAGATTATATTATAAGAGACAAATTGATGAAGTCACGAGAAAAAATTCGACATCTTATAATTCTGTTATAGCAAAATTCTACACTCTCCCAAAAATTCATAAACCTACCCTAACGATGAGACCCATAGTTGCATCAATAAACTCTACAACTGAGTTTCTTACTACTTTTCTCACTGATGTTTTGACAAAGGCATACGATAATGAATATTTGATTAAGGACTCCTTTCAAGTTTTTGAAGTCTGGATGTGGTTTCACTTTTTAGTAATGTTTATTTGCAAGCTATCATACGGTCAATACACAAACATTTGTCCTCAATCAGTGTTCAGTGTAATATTGACAAACATACTTTCATTGAGTTGATTGACTTCCTTTTCAGTTCTACGTGCTTTTCTTTCAATAATAAATTTTATAAACAAACTTTTGGTACTCCTATGGGAGCTATATTGGCTTGCTACGAAATGGATGATCTGTTGGATATAGTCCTCCAGGTACTTCCTTTCAATATCCCTTTCATCAGGAAATATGTTGATGATATTATCCTGGCTTGTCCTAAGGATTCTAAAGATGATCTCCTTTTTATTTTTAATAGTTATGATCCCTATATCCAGTTCACCCTTGAAGTGGAAAACCCAAATATGGCAGTGCCTTTTCTTGATACTCTTTTCACCAGGACACCTGAAAATGTGATTATAATTGATTGGTATCGAAAATCAAGTAGCTCCGGGAGATATCTCGACTACAATTCTCACCATAAATTTAGCATAAAGGTAAACTTGGTTAAGCAAATGACAGCTAGGGTTATGAGTCTTTCCGACCCCATTTTTGAGAATAAGAACCGTGATATTCTTTTCAATTTGTTCCTTGATAATTCCTATCCCAAATCGTTACTAAGAAAGATTATTTTCAATACATCATCTGTTTTGACTCAAATCCCGACACATTCAGTAGTTGAAGCAGGTGTAAATTCCGACTTCAGAAAGGGCTCCTACCACTTCAATTGTTTCTTTGCTATATATAAGGGAAGCTACTCCCAGGCTTACTAAGATTTTTTCCTAATTCTTACAGAATGTTAAATTTGCTTGTAAGAGTAGTTAAATCTATTCATAATCCTTTAAAAGACAAAATTCCTACATTAGATAATAGTAATGTGTAATAAACTTGATGGTACTAGCTGTGATCTTTCATATATTGGTCAAACCTCTCAAAAGCTTTCTAGTCGTGTATCTCTCCACAAGAGTGATACAAGATTACATCCGCAAAGATCTTCTCTTGCTAATCATGTTTCCTCTTCAGATCACAGAATAGATTTTGAAGGGATTAAGATCCTATCTCGTGAAAGCAACTACAGTAAAAGATTATTTTTGGAAATGGCTTTCATTTTTCAGGAGGATGACCATATTAATAAGAAAACGATCATTCAAGATTTACGAAAGCTTGGAAATCTAAAGAGAGTACACTTTTCCTTTTTTGCTGCTAACCTCAATAGTATTTGTCTTTTTGTATTCTAATTGATCAGCAACAATCACATGCGTTTGTCGCGTTTTATCTTATATATATTATTATTATTATTATTTACTATTCAATTTTTAGGGATTTGTTTTTGGATTTGAGCCACTTAGTCGCTTTTTATAAATCAGAGATCCTGGGAGATGCCATGGATGCCAAGAAATTCTATATGGAATATAGTAGGTATAGGATCCCAGCACAATTACCAGACTTGGGAATAATGTCATTCAATGGTATACAGATGGCTAAGAAGCAATAGAAGGAACTGGGATAAGAGTGTACGGGCCAGGAACCAAACACTCCAAAAGATTGGGAAAAACCTAGAGTATCTTTCAAGCGGAAATTCACGCCATAGGAAAATGCCCAGGAAAACTCAATAAACCAGGCGAGAATAACATCGTCACTTCACTGTGGATTCCAGAACAAACTGAAATAGAAGGAAACTAAGTAGCAGATGAACTAGCAAAGAGAGGAGCTGAAGCGTCCTTTTGGGGTATCTGCGGTATCAGCTCCAATGTAATATTGGAAGAAATAGGCAAATCCGAAAAAAAGGGATGTTCTGCCCGCTTGGAAGATCTAGTAGAGCTCAGACAATCAAAGATTCTGCTGGAAGACTACAACCTTAAGAAGAGTCCAAGGAATGGAAGACCTTCATTCACATACTTGCGGATTGCATAGCAATACAGAATCATAGGGCACAGCACCTAGTAGACTACTGGATAGTGGAGGGACACTAACCTAAACTATAGCCAGCGGATATCCATCCTAAGATTACTCCGGGAAATAGGTCTAAAGGAATCACTAGTCTCTGAGACTTTCCTCAGGAACTAAGTCGAAGGGACACAATAGAGCGTTTTCAAGTGACGTCATACCGCGCCATGTTATCAGCTGTTCACGGACAACCTTCAGAAAGATGAATGGAAATAGCATTTTTTACTGATTTAAATATAAATCGAGAACAAAAGTTTGTGTACTAGTGTTTATGAGTTGGATACTATAATAATTTAAAAGTGTAAAAAAGCAATTGTTATGAGTTTTATCGTGTTGTATTATTCGGTTTGAGGTTATATTAGAATTTAGTGTGAAGGTTGTCCGGTGACAGAAATTCGTCACGATGACGTACTTGAAAAAGGTCAATAGATCTCTTAGGTCCCACTGAATGTTACCCCAATATTCATACATACAAACATTGGATTGAAGTATAGTATTTAATTGTTAAAATCGAGAGCTTTATTGTCATGTTTATTTATTTCAACATTGGTAAGTAGAAATTTCATATATTATCAATCTCTAAGCTTTCAACATTTGAAAATCATCTATGATGCTGGACTCGAACAGACAATATCTAATTTTTGAGTGCTCAATCTCTTATAATACTTCTGGAAAATTCCCAAAACAAAATTCAAAAAATGGTATTTCACATTTCATTTCTTTAATTCCCGATCAACAAAAGACGGACCTTTGGTAATATAAAGATAAATAAGAGCCTCTCCACTATGACTTTTGTCAATTTATTGAGTGTCCTCTACTGTTATGAGAGAGAGAGAGTTTCTTGTCTAGACCAGTCCTTACTTGGGGAGGTTTCACCTCCTTTATCGTCAAAAACCTTAGCTCAATAGCACAGTATGTCTGATGAGGATTCCTCGTATTTTTGGCAAAACCTTGCTATCCGCCTATTCTGGGCTTGTAAGATGATGGCCTAGCCCACAAAATGGTTGGTTAGGCCGTAATGGTTCCAAATTGAAACATTCAATAACTTTTTCCAATCCAAGGTTAATATATCTTCTCAGCATTTCTCAGCATTTTTTCCATCAAAAGGGTCTGTTTCTGGTTAACGCATCGGCGGACGTTTCTCAAGATTGCCAGAGCCACCGTACATCAACTAACGACAAGTAAATTCACTTCGTCGATTCAGTGGTTACCGAAAATTTCCTTACCCCTTCTATCGTCTGCTGAGTTCTGGCGAGTTTAAATCGAGAAAGTGTTGAATACAGGGGTAGCGCGCAGTGTTAATGTGATGCTGATCGGAACTTCGGAAATATGATTAAAGCTTTTTGTTTTCGTTTTTGTGAGCAGATCATTGTTTTTGCGAGAATATTAAAATATTTATACATATTTTTATTATAATTTTGTATTTAGTATAAATATTATAGTGACTTATTTCATTACAAAATGCCTGGAGTGGTGTATTGTTCTGTTGATGGTTGTCGCAGTAAAGTGAAAGAGAGATCGTTTTTTAGATGCCCAAAAGACAAAATTAGGTAAGAGTAGAGGTAATTTAATAGTATACAAGTAAACTTTTTTTATTTTCTATATTATATTGCAGATGTGAAGCTTGGAAAAATGTTTTGGGTTTTAAAGGAAACCACCGATATGCCAATATAACGGTGGAACAATGTTATAATAGGATAAAAATTTGTAATTTGCATTTTACTGACAATAGTTTCACAAGTGAATTGAAGAATCGAATGAACTGTTTCGCAATTCCTTCCTCATTATTACAAGGAACTGAAGGTGAGAAATTTGCTCTATGTGTTTATTGCTTCAATCTTAGTTAGAGGTTGAACTAATTAATTATTGATTGAATTGTTTCTATTAAAATCTGAACATAAGCGATGAAAGTGAAACTTTTGTTTTAGATAACGACGAATATATTGATGTTCCTATTAAAGCCTGCAGTCACGTTCCTATTAAAGTCTGCAGTGACGTTTCTATTCAAACAACTAGTGCTCAAATAGGTATGGTTAAATACATTTTCAAAAGACCTTAACAAAATGAATAAACTTACTTTATAGATATTGGAGTTCAGACGTGCCCAATGCTTTCAGCTTCTACACCAAGGAAAAAGTTATATAGAAAAAAAATTAGGAATCTCAAGAGAACCTCTGCCAGATTATCTAATTCCAAAAGGTCTCTAGAAACGAACATTAATTTTGAAGACGTTTTGCAATTCCTAAAAGAAACTATTCCAAAAAATCATACAACTTTCTAGAATGTCAGTTTAAACTACTGAATAAAGCTCCAAAAGGAGCAAGATATACTGACGAATTCAAGCAATTTGTTTTGAGTGTTTACTTCTTAGGTCCGAAAGCTTACAGAAAAATGTCAACAGTTTGTACAATGCCTTCAATATCAACACTTCATCGTTTTCTTGGACGCTGGATTTTAAAACCGGGATATAATGATTCAATTTTTAATTTAATAAAATCAAGATCCGAGCTGTTACGTGAAAAGGAAAGAGATTGTGTTTTGTGTCTAGATGAAATATCAATCAAATCCAATTTATGTTATAATATTTCTATTGACAAAATTGTTGGGTTTAAAGAAACTAACCAAAATAGTATGGACATCGCATCTAGTGTACTGGTAGTGATGGCTAGAGGTATAGCAACTAGCTGGAAACAGCCTGTTGCTTATTTTTTTTATAAAAATTCGGCATCCGCCGATGATCTAAGAGACATATTATTTGAAAGTGTCAGAAAAATATCCAATGCAGGATTAAATGTTTTGGGAGTAATATCTGATCAAGGATCTAATTTTCAAAAACTGGTGAAAAGTTCGTTAAAGTTAACTGAGGACAATCCGGTATTTTTTGTGGATAGTATAAAAATTGTTTATTTATTTGACGTACCCCATCTTTTGAAATCGACAAGGAACAATTTCTTTAAATACAATTTCATAGTTAAAGATGGTGAAACCAACAAAGCCTATTTAGATACGATGTATAATTACGAGAAACAAAAAGAATTCAGTTTGGCACCCAGACTTACTAATGAACATATCTACCCCAGCAGTTTTAAAAAGATGAAGGTAAAACTTGCTTCCCAAGTTTTTAGTCACTCTGTAGCCGTGGCATTGAGTACTTATATTGACTTTAAAATTCTACCAGCATCAGCCAGAACTACAGTTACTTTCATACAAAATATGAACGATCTCTTTGACATTCTAAACTCGTGTCATTTAAATGATTTCAATGCCTTTATGGACACTGAAAAGCAAAACACTTTTCTTAGAAATATGCTCACAATGTTTAACAACCTTCAAGTTTTCAGTTCTAACGGAAAAAACGTTACTAAACAACTTAAATTTATATTTGGGTGGAAGTTGACAATTAAAGCTATTTTTATTTTGTGGGAAATGTTACTCCAAACAAAAAATTACACTTTCTTATTAACGAGAAACCTTAACCAGGATTGTCTGGAAAATGTTTTTGGGCAAATCAGAAATTGTTGTGGTAATGCAACAAACCCTACGCCAATCCAATTCTGCAGAGCGTTTAAAAAAATAACTTCTCTTGAATATTTAGATTACTCCGAAGGAGCAAACTGCATGCAAGATTTAAATGAAATTTTGCTTAATACATAATCTGAATAGCTTAAAAGTACAGTTAGTTCTACGACTACAAATAATATCTATACTCCTCTAAAAGTGTTTACGACCGATTATAGAAATATAGAAAGTGCTTAGAATTTATTAAGATAGATAATCTAGAAGGAGACGCTACCGTTTTTATGAAATATAAAGATTATAGTGTTTCATTCAACATTTGTAATTTGGTTGTGCCTCCCAAAAATTTTGTGGAACTCGTTATAGAATTGGAAAACATATTTATAAATCAATTTAATGAAATAGCCTCTGAATATGATGTCGGTATGAAGCTTAAAAATAGCTTTGAGAATGTTAAATTGTGGCATCCTTGTACAAATTTCCCAGTTGATTATTTTTATTCATTGTATACAAGATTACGTATTTATTATACATTAAAATTTGCTAATCGTAACATTACAACAGAAAAATTACAGAAACAACACCCCAAACTAAGTATACTTAAACATTTGTAATAATTACTATGCTAAACATAACAATTTAATCAATAATATTCATTAGAAGCTTGTTCGATTACACCGTAGTTTGATTTAAAAGTTTTTAAATTTTATTTTAATATTCCTGTATTATAATGGTCACTGCAAATCAGTACATACACGTATTTAACCACACGTATGTCCCTCGTAATTGTTGTATTATGATAACGGGCGAGTATGGCGCCAGAAAGACGATGTGCCAAAAATTTCAAACGTTCCGACGCAAGTGAATCTAGTTGTCGTTAGTTGATGTACGGTGCCAGAGCTTTACGATTTCTACTACTACTATTCCATTCTTGCAATGTACCATATCTTTAGCTATTTTCTCAACCAATAGGTAGTATATGAATATTCTTAAATTCCTTTGTATTTTTAAAATTATGGTCATGCATATTTGAACATATTCCAATAATTGAAAGCATTAAACATCTCTATTTATCGTAATTCTGTGAATCCAAAATGTAAAATCATCAAAATTTTACATATACTGAATAAATACGTAGGTAGTATAGTATAAAAGGTTCAAACAATCAGATCAATTTAAATAATTGTTATACCATTAAACTCTTTGGATAATTCAAATACCGATACCTAGTTGATGTCTGATTAGCAAACCAGTCTAGACTATCAGTAACCGCAATTCAATTAGCCTGATTCAAAAATAATCCACTGGAGGCCGTACTATAGGGGGGTAGATATGTTTTGATATTCCATTTGACAATAACGGTAAACGTACCTAATAAAAATGGAATTAACGGAAGATGATGTACCTGGAGCGGAATTAAAATTTGCACAAGTGTTGTTCGGGATTTAAAACGATTTAAAACTTGCATGCCGTGATTCACCTATTTCAGGTAATAAAAATATACTTGTTAAGTGTTGAATATACTGTCAGTCAGTTTTATAAGCATATCTCGAAAAACCCTTCCCTTGATCCAAAGTTCAGTTTTTTCTTAAACATATTTACTATATTAATGATTTTTATTTCTGGGGTAAAAAATTATAAATTTTGGCAGCTAGGAATTCAATGCTGCGCTGTTTAATAGTTCTCTCGCATTTTGGAATTCTTACGTTACTCAATTTTTATCTAGTGCTATAATTATGACTGAAAGGTTTCAGTTTATCATTATTAAAGTGTTGCTTTTATTACATCGCCTTAAAATTTTTCGTCCATCTATCGCATGTCGCGTTACATCGTTACAGCCGAGTAGGGGTGAAGTGAAAGGCGCAAGACCACCGTACATAGACAATAACTAGTAGGTTGCTGCTTGTTCACATATTTTGCCTTGTTTGTAATGTAGCATTTTTTCGAGTGATTTCATAACGCTCCTTAGATGTTTGATACTATTTAGTTATAATTGAAACCGGTGCCTACCATTGTTATAGTTATTTTTTGTTTTTTATTTAATTCTGCATTAATCATAAATGTTCAATCATCCTTGTTGATAAAATTCTTGTCAACTATTCCGTAAATTTGAATCTTGTAAAAACGGTATACTTAAAAATAATTCATTTTTATGAATGAAATTAACATTTTGCAGTAGGAGATGTAGCTTCAATTTTGACGTGAATTGTCTCATCCAAATCGGGTTGCTACAGTCGATGACTAGCAATTGTTAGTTAAATGTGTCTCAAGAGACGGTTTTGCGGAGGATTACATCCCCAGTATAAAACGATCCACTAACATAAAGACGTGAAGGTAATCCTCTTGTAAGATTTTGTTTTCGGAGGTAGATTTAGTATTCTACAAGAGTACTCCGACGCAACTCTACAAGGAATTAAAAGCATTCACTCGCTTTATGGGATTACAGGATTTTATTTCCGCAAAAAAATGTTATTAACCACTGTGACATAAAAATAAGTTTTTTGCAGAGTTTAAATGGTCTGTTTGTTCAATTTTACATTAGTAAGTAGTAACTAGAACAGTGGTTAATCGAAGTAAGCTGGAACGGGCCCTAGACCCATTTGAATGTACTATCCTTGGAGTGAGCATGAGACTAGTAAGGTCTGGAAGAAAGTGCGGATAGTCTTTATACCTGAACCTGGGAAGACAAGTGACCATAAAGGAAATGTCTTTTTTACTGAAGACATTGGAAACATAGGAAGTCATGCACACTAGAGGAGGGTTGTTGGTTGAAATACCGGTCGACTAGGATCAATAGGCATACAGACTGGAAGTATCTACGAAGACAATACTACATCACTTAGTACAAGAAATAGAGTATGCTCTGGAAAACAAGGAAGTATGGTAGGGTGCAAGAGAAGCACGCCAATAGCACTATTATTTGGCGCTGTCCTACTTCATCTCGTGATAATGGGAAAAGCAAGGAAGAGGTTATTCAGGCTGCATAACAACCTGAGCTACAGAACAGTTAGAGTAGTTGGTAACAGATTAAGTAGAGCTTAAACGGTTTGTTTGTTCAATAGATTAAGTAGAGTTTAAATGGTCTGTTTGTTCAATTTTACATTGGTAAGTAGTAACTAGAACATTGGTTAATCGAAGTAAGATGGAACGGGCCCTAGACCCAATTGAATGTACGATCCTTGGAGTGAGCACGAGACTAGTAAGATCTGGAAGAAAGTGCGGATAGTCTTTATTCCTGAACCTGGGAAGACAAGTGACCATAAAGGAAATGTCTTTTTTACTGAAGACATTGGAAACATAGGAAGTCATGCACACTAGAGGAGGGTTGTTGGTTGAAATACCGGTCGACTGGGATCAATAGGCATACAGACTGGAAGTATCTACGAAGACGGTACTGCATCACTTAGTACAAGAAATAGAGTATGCTCTGGAAAACAAGGAAGTATGGTAGGGTGCAAGAGAAGCACGCCAATAACACTCTTATTTGGCGCTGCCCTACTTCATCTCGTGATAATGGGAAAAGCAAGGAAGAGGTTATTCAGGCTGCATAACAGCCTGAGCTACAAAACAGTTAGAGTAGTTGGTAACAGATTAAGTCGAGTTTAAACGGTTTGTTTGTCCAATTTTACATTGGTAAGTAGTAACTAGAACATTGGTCAATCGAAGTAAGATGGAACGGGCCCTAGACCCATTTGAATGTACTATCCTTGGAGTGAGCATGAGACTAGTAAGGTCTGGAAGAAAGTGCGGATAGTCTTTATTCCTGAACCTGGGAAGACAAGTGACCATAAAGGAAATGTCTTTTTTACTGAAGACATTGGAAACATAGGAAGTCATGCACACTAGAGGAGGGTTGTTGGTTGAAATACCGGTCGACTAGGATCAATAGGCATACAGACTGGAAGTATCTACGAAGACAATACTACATCACTTAGTACAAGAAATAGAGTATGCTCTGGAAAACAAGGAAGTATGGTAGGGTGAAAGAGAAGCACGCCAATAGCACTATTATTTGGCGCTATCCTACTTCATCTCGTGATAATGGGAAAAGCAAGGATGATGTTGCATAACAACTTGAGCTACAAAACAGTTAGAGTAGTTGGTAACAGATTAAGCAGACTTAATTAAAGTGTTTCATTTGCCTGAAGTGATTTAAAGGCAGGGCTTCACATAAATAGGCTATACCGGGGGCGCAGACGGCCTAATAGAACCAAATATTATAGTGTCAAATACTCCTCTACTTGAAATAACAATATAATTTGAATAAAAGTGTGTCAGTGTGTCTGCTATCCGCGGAGATTATTTTGATATTTATCGCCATTTGGCCACTGGCAAAAACTACGTCTCTCTGTATATAAAATGGTTGCAGCTTTATTCCGTTATGTCGACTCAACCTTTTTAACAGTTTATTTACAGGTTTTCACTGAAATTTTCGAAGAGAAAACGAGATATCTTACTTAATATTCAATCTTCATACAAAAATAAACTTTCGGTTCTACATTTCAGGCACTAATATATGAATTCTCAGAGAAGTTTTGAACAAGCTACCACCGAATAAGGCCATTTAATCCGTATGGTTTATGGGT
Source organism: Lochmaea crataegi (assembly GCA_947563755.1). NCBI lineage: Eukaryota > Metazoa > Arthropoda > Insecta > Coleoptera > Chrysomelidae > Lochmaea > Lochmaea crataegi. The sequence continues at coordinate 43,531,299 of OX387424.1, forward strand.
ATATCCGGTAGAGGCTTTTCAATTTCCTTAAAACATTTAGAAGAGGTTTTTGGGCCGAACAGGCGTATGATGTGTTGCGGAAAAGTAATCATTTACTTTTTGTGCTTATTTTTCATCCTAGTTTTTATTGGTTCTAAAAGTTTATTCGTAAAAAGTATCAGAAAAAATGAAGTATCCCTATACCCCCAAGAGAGGAAAGGGGGAAATTTCATTGATATTCGAATACACCATTTCAGCAATTACTTTGTAATAATTCAAAAAAATTAAGTACAAAAAAGGTCTGTCTATACTAACAGTTATCCTGCAAAGAAAAATGTAAAATAATAACAGGAATCATAAAAATGTGGAATTTTTCTCTTATATGACTTCTTTACTCTTTCAACAGCACTTTTAACAACTACGGCGACAAGTAAAACTTCTGTTGATACTTTGTAAAACTTTATAACAAAAAATTGTCATGAACTATTAGCGATAAAAATGAGATTCCAGATATCCATTTCTCGACATAATGGAGAACAGTTTTTTTATTTTTTATAAACTTTTCTGGGCAATTCTAAAGTAATTTATGTCGTAAACTGTATAGTCGACTTGACTTTAAACTTTATAATTTGGCTGTAAAGTTACCAGTTGATGTTAGAGATATACAGAGTATTTACAGAATATAATAGGGACTTTTTAAGGATTTGTGGTTAGTAAGGAATCAGGAGCTCAACACACTTAAATCTCTTTTATAGTTGCTGTTGCGAAAAAGATTACTTTTATTAAAGAAATTCGCTATTTTTGAGATTACTTTTCATTGCCATAAGCGACTCGCTTAGAGAGAGATGTTTGACGTGAGTGTGGAAATTTAACCAAAAAAAATTTGCATGAAACAATCTGAATATTCCAGTAATATTTACATCAAAATAACAGACATTCTTGAATAATAAATGGTAAGCTTAGATAATATTTACAATAAAAAATATCAAGATTGCAAAAAAGAGACAATCGGAAACTAATTTATTTCCTTGACACGAAAACAATTCCACATATTTTACGTCCACAAAAATAAGCTAGTAGCGATGTACATAATATAAAATATTCAAAATATAATGGAAATGATTTTCTCCGTTTCGTTTTCGTTTATGACAGTTGGTTGTGTTTTGATTGATACATTTTCCAACTAACGTTAGCAGATTTTTGTAACTAAACAAATAAGACAGGTATCAGCCTGCTACACCTTCCGTGTCAGAAAACGTAAACATTTAGAACGTACTTTTATTGAAAAATGTGTATTTTAACTCCACATTGTATCCACTGATGTAGATATAAATATTTCAAATAGATACGAAATAAATTACTTGTTTATAAATATACAGGGTGATTGATTAGTGCGATGAAGCTCAATATATTTATAGATATCGAAGAATAAAAATATATTATTCTAACGCTTACAACAATGTTTTGAAAAATATTTTTCAAAAACAGTGACTGTTCAACGAAGAAGAAACAACTACTTCCCGGGCTACATGCCCCGGCAGACATTGAATTATACTTCTAAGTCAAGCGGGGTTAGTAAATCTACAAGATTTAAACCAACCATTCTGGTTTGCAACTAGAAGGGACAACATAACTTGTAGACCGGTTTCGGCGTATTGCGCCTCATCAGTAGAGAGTTGATCCCGAACTGAATTTATCTCTACAATCGCCAACTATACATACCTTCCACTGACGGAAATGTGTTAGTTGCGAAAGTAGCGACACCTTCACCTCCAAGTCACAAACCAAACCAAAAAAAATTTTTCAAAACATTGTTGTAAGCGTTAGAATAATATATTTTTATTCTTCGATATCTATTGGTATAACGCTTTACTAAATACGACAATTTTACAGGAAACTGTAATAATTCATTTTTGTTTCAAGCTCACGGGCTTGTTGTCACTTTCGAATTTTGGTTTGTGACTTGGAGGTGAAGGTGTCGCTACTTTCGCAACTAACTAGAGATAGGAAAGCTGTCAAAGCCGTGGCAAGTATGTTAACAGGGCACTGTGAGCTTAGGTAAGAATGGGGGAATGGCGATCACCTAACTTGGAATGTCCATAGTTCGAAAACAAATTAGAAAAATTAGGTGTTATATATTTGAGTCGAAAGCTGTACATGTATATTTCGGAACATACCAACTGCAGCTCCTTCATTCAGAGATCGTGAGAATTTTGAGGATGAATCCAAAAAAATCTCTCTGATCGGAATTTCCTCATGCTGCGGCTAATACCGATAACCTTTCGGGGGAACGGCGATCACGATGTAATGATATGATGTTTCAAAGGTATTCATTATGACAAGCAGTAAATGAATGCCTTTATTTACGAACAAATTATGAAACAATATGAAAACTTAAAAAAAACACTGAAAAACATTAAGGATATTAAAATAAATAAGTATCTTCTTCTCTGAAATGATTGAAGAGTTGAAAACTTTTCATTGGTTATTTTTTCAGGCAAATATCACACAAATAGCCTTCAGGTGAATCCCACCCACTACATAATTGATGGACCCAACGAGCACAATCGGTGCATCTATACCACATTTTTCCACTCCTTCCGAATTCTTCGCAAACCAAACATCATTTTCCATTCCACCATCTTCGATGTCGTCCAATTCGTCGTCATCGCATAAGGTTTTATCATCGATGTAATCATTATCTGAGTCACTATCAAACACCTTTTTCTTCACCGTACTTTTTTTTGTTTCTACCATTCAAGCTGATTTGCCTTCTCTTTTCTGCTCTCTCTTCTAAAACTAGCTTCAAAGGGGTCTTTGTGAGTATTTCTGAGTGCAGTTTAGTTCTACCGCCAGTTTTCTGCTTGACAGAAATACGTGGAACTGTAATAAGTTCATCTAATGTTTTTCCTTTGGTTGAATTTCTCGAACCTGCTGAAGAAGTTGAGCTACAAGGTAGCGGACTTTCAGATGATTCAGAGTCGGGATGAAAATTCAGAACTTTTGTGTCAATCTTAGAACAAGAAGGTCCTGGCTGGTTCAATAATATTTCAGCTCGACTGAAATAAGAATTATTGTCAGTAATTGGCTGCGAAACATTAGTCGATTTGAGCTGAACAGCATTAGGAGCATGTTTCGGTGTTGACATATTTTCTTCAATGGGCATAACAATATTACTGTTTTCATTGAAAGTATCTGGAGCTAAGAAATCCTCATAAGTGAATGCATTCGGGAATATAGGATATATCCCAGTTGATTGGAATCAAGAAACACTAATAGACATTGTCGCAACTCTGGAATAAGCCTTATTAAACAGACATGCCAGGTAATATGGAGTGATTCTCAGTAAAGCACGACTCTCCATAAAGAGATCACATTCTCGGCGGAATGCAGCTTTCAAAGGTCCGTAAAGTGTGATATATAATGGTTGCATCCTGTGGGATCCGTTTCTCTGCATGAGTTATTAGTTTCCAAAGTTATGTGATTCCCATGGTTGTCTAATATCAACAACACACGATTTTCTGAGCTAGCTCTCGAATGTTTGATGAAATGTCTGAGCCACTCCACAAACAGAAATTCATTTGACCATCCATTGTGGGAGCAGTGATATATTGCACGAGGGGGACCATCTTTTGAAAGAAGAGGTGTCATCCTCTTCCTTGGGAAAATGAATAAATTCGTCAAAATATTACATCGGATCGAAATGGCGGACAGAAATGACCATAACTAACCAACGACACAAGGCAGACTGCCGCAATAATATATACAGATACATTCAAATAAAAACGGAACATAGGGATTTAGTGTATTCGCCGATCTAAATAGTCCACCAACAAAACATTTCTATAAGTTCACTTCAATGAATATCAAGTATCGATCTGGACAGCTGAATTCAGAATCACTGTAAAAAAGCCCGCCCTTCTCCTTCCAAAATTTGTTAGTAATGTGCGAGGTGAGTGCGAAGTACGAACTGCGATTTAGTATTGAATAATTATTTGATGGGGGTAGTAAACGTCGCTACATATTGAAACAATATTCTTACGTTTTATGTTGTTAAAATCGAAAATTAATAATTGTTAAATTCTCTTTAACAATTAATGTTTCGAGTTGAGATAATATGTTTTGATTTCTCTTGGCAATAACGGCTTTCAAACTAAAAATAAATTCGTAAATAAAACAAAATAGGATTCTTTAAATTGAAACAAAGTTATGAGCTTGAACACTCTCACCGATCGACTGACTGTCTGACGCTAATTAAGGACCGCCCACCGTTGATAATACGGAGTGGTGGGAATTGTACTATATGTTATAGGTGACCAAATAAACGATTGTAATAATCGTGTTTTTAATCTGTTAAAGCTGGATGTTGGTCGAATGATTCAAAAGCAGTTCTGATACAATGTTCAAAATCCCTATGTTCCGTTTGTGTTTGAATGTATCTGTATAAGCTTTCAACAACCTCCGCCAGGCGCTCAGTAGATCATTCTTTACATGAATACAATAGTTCGTCTGGATTCGCCTTGATCGGTATTACCCGCTGATCGGTATTACCCCATTCTCCCCTAACAGGCACGCAAAGCTAATGAGATTTACAGACGAAGAAATAAGCAGGTTCTGCCACCTAGAGGAGGAAACTGCAGAGCACATCCTATGACAGTGCGACTGCCTGGCGAATGTGCGATTTCTTGAGAAGCTACCGGCAAGAAATTACATCAAATTCAATCTAATCCATAACCAGCTTCTATTAAACATTCTCTATACCTGAAATAATTAGTTATCGGAATATTTCCGCTCTCGATACATCATTTCGAATTCAATGGGCTATCACACATATTTTCAGGAGCAGTAGGCCAAGCAATCGGTAAATATCTTCGACAAAAATCCTAGTAGAAAACGGATGGTGCCATCATATAAAAGACATTACGTAGTTTAATCTTGATATTGTTGCGAGGTCACCAACTCAAAGCCGGCCCTGTCCCTCGACTGTAAATTTTGGAGGCTACGCCGGGATTCTCCCTGCGCCAGCATGTTTTCGAGAACATTCGAGTACAACGGTTTTGTTCGTGCATAGCACGAGCGCCGAAAGCACTAGAGTTTTACAGAACCGATAAGGACTATATATACGCGGGTTTTGGAGTGCGTAAACAGTTAGTTAGTTCGAGAGAATTAGTGAAACGGACAGTAAAGAGTTAGTTCACAGAAGTTCTTAGTAATCGGACAGTGAATTAAATAGTGCAGATAAATAGTGTAATATTCAAGCAGTGAAAATAAATTAGAACTAATATACCGAGTGTAAATAAATTAGTAGACATTAAGTATAGTGTGTATATAAATTGAGTTTAATACAGTGTGTGTTTGTTTAAATGAATAGATAGTAATTAGCCATAGTAGTGTGTATAATTTTATCCCACAAAGTAAAAACTGCTTAAATAAATAACAAAAACATTACAATATGTTTTGAACATGCAAATGTTTTTCAGTGATTTGTTATAAACATTTACAACGAAAAAAACGTGCTTTTTTAGTTTCCTTCATATAACGTAAAAATTACTGGAGCAATCTCAATAGTAAGTATAAATAAATCGTGGGTAATTGAAATACGAACAAAATGAGGTGTCGAGCGAGTTAATCGGATAATTGGGAACCGAGAAAATTTGGAAAAACCAGAGAATTAGTCATTTTTTTGAAAATTCATATTTTTGTCATGTTTCAATTGTAAGAGCTGAAACTTGGTACAAAGGAAGTTCTCCATATGCACCTCATGTGCGCAAAGAGCAGGTACCATGGGACTTTTATTTTTATTGCAATTGCAACTTTTTAATGCAATATTTTTCAGTAGGTTGAGATGCGTTATAGATAGTCCGATTTTTAATTTGAAGACAGTTTTGATAGAGCAAAAAAAACTTATATCTTTTGTGATGAAATTCTGCGAAATAGGTCAAAAACGCTAGGGAATGCGGGCGAAAATGACCGAGAGTCGGAAAGTAACGGTGTTGGAGGCTAGCAGGGATCGAAGAGAGACATACTATATACATATATAACCAGTCATTTTTGGCCGTGTTCTTGGGTGTTTTTGACCAATTTTGCATACTTTTATTACAAATCAATATATCTAGATCTACACTTTTCAAAACCGTTTTAAAATTTAAAATCGGACAATCGACAACGCATCCAGACACGTTGCAAATTATCGACTCAAAAAATTACAATTGCAATTGCGATAAAAGTAATCGTCTCCTGGCGCCTGCTTTTCGCACATATAAAGTGCATATGAAGAACTTCCTTCGTACCAAGTTTGAGCGCTCACAATTGAAAAATGACGAAAATATGAATTTTCAAAAAAAATGACGAATTTCCCGGTTTTTCCAAATTTTCTCGGTTTCTAATTATCCGATTAACTCGCTCGACCCCTCATTTTGTTCGTATTCTAATTAGCTACGATTTATCCATTTATACCATTGAGGTTGCTTCATTACTTTTTACGTTATATGGAAACAACTAAAAAAGGTTTTGCTTGCATGCTCTATTGCTTGGTCTACAGTATCTCTATTTTTCACCATTTTCAACTTGTTGACTAGTCTACAAGTAGATACCTATATTCTGAATTTGAATATTTTGTAAATGAAATTGTTTTTGTTTTTCTCGGTAATTTGTTTCATTCACTGCGTTTTAGTAAATTATTTTCCCCTCAAAAATAACTTTGCTATTGGATACCTAATAAATTACTTTATTTTCAGAAACGTTAAACTTGAGAAAAGAGGGTTCTTTTAAAAAGATCCCAACAAAAGAGGAACGTATAGAATTTGCCATTAGTGGAGTAAAATGAACGTCTAACAATCTTAAACTTCTAGAAAACTATAGAAATTCCAACTTCATTGTAAAATATAAAGTTATTCATCCACAATAATCTTACTGAATAAGAAAATTTCACAAAGTTGTCACGACACGAATATAACTTTATGTTAGTGGATACTTTTAATAATAACAAATAATTTTGTTGAAAACATGGACCATTATCACTAGTCATTACACAAGCTATTGAAAACAATTCCTTCACTATGCTGGTACAAAGTGGGATTTGAAATTTTGTGCCGCAAGCTCTAAGTCGTGTCAGTAAGAGGGTTGTCTTTTAAGTGTTGCATATAACAGCATAGTTGGTGCATGAACAAATATCAAATGTAAAAATCAACTGTCATGTTTAGTTAACTTAACGCCAAAGTTTCAGACCGCTTCGCTTAAAGCTGTACCTAAACTTTTTGATGAGTCAGTCAAAAAATTGAATCATTTTTTACAATTCTCGAAGACTTTTGCCTTAACAGGTATGCCTTGCCGAGTTGGTTTCTGTTTTCGGCAATAACGCATCAAACTCAAAAAATATTTACAATATTGTCAGAGCTGATGAATCCTGGAGTTACTCATATGAACCCGAATATAATCGCAGCTGGTTGTTTGGGAATTCAAAGATGAACCAAAACCCACGAAAGTTATCCGTTATCGAAGTGTTTCCAAAAAGATGGTGTTGTCTTTAGGTAGCAACAATTCCTTTTCAAGATCAAAGAACTTTACTACTGATTGGTACATATCGATTTGTTTGCCAGGAAGTAATTGCTGAGTTTCGAAAAACATACCCCTAACGACGAATCTTCCACCAAGACCATGCAAATTCCCACACAAATCAAAAAACAATAGAGTTCCTAAAGTAAGGGAACATCGAATTGTTGGACCATCCACCGTACAGTCCCGACCCTAATGCCTCTTTTACTTTTCCAAAAATTAAGAATGAGAAGTGTGGTCAAAGGTTCGAGTCCTCAGAAGATGCAGTAAACGCCTTCAAATACTCTTATTCTGAATGTACCAACAAACAAGTAGAATAACTGCTTCCAAAATTGGTTGCAAAGGATGCGAAAATGCATTTCTCTCCGAGGAGAATACTTTGAAGAGCAATAGTGCGTATTACTAAATTTTTTACTGTCTTGGTCTAGTTCCAGTTCTAGTTCATTTACAATTGGTAAAGTTAATAACATATCGAGGCTCTTTTTGGGAAACAAACCTGGTAAATAACTACATTTATAATATATTGCTCTCCTTCTACCACGTATACATTGATGGTTCCACACTTTTTTTTTGTTTTTGATGCTTCAGAGTTTATCTCCTAATGTTCTTAGACTAGTGCATTGTTTCACGTTTCGATGCCATAACATCTTCTTCCTGCCGACTTCTCTCCTGTCCTCAATCATATATTCCTTAAATGACCCTCTTATTTTCAGATCATTAATGTGTATAAGTAAATAGTAACTTCACGAAGAATAAAAGCTTCAGATATTCAAATTAGTCAGCAGATTTTTTTTTTCTTCCGTATCGTTCAGTCTGTATAAACAGTATCAATCCCTTATGAATAAAGGTATTCGAACTGCCAGTTGTTTATTTGAAGTAACCGGTACGAAAGATAAAATATCCAATCTGGGAATTTTAAGAATAAAATAAATCGAGTTTTGGAACAGTAAAGAACAGTTTCACTGTTTTATCATGTTCTGTAACTATACATTGCCTTTTCATTGGAAAACATGACGATAGTTTGATATTATTATTATAAAATTTAATGAAACTATAAAAACATCGATTGAATTCAACTCAATCAAAAGTTAATAGCGATTGGTATTTTTGGAAAGGAGGGAAAGTGTACATTAAACTTCATCCTACGAGAGGAAAATTGGCACTTTCCTCCTTAATAATACAAATAGCTATTTTTCAATAGGGTAATTCGAGGATAGAAGGTGAGATGGCGCAATGATTTTACAGCGCAACCGCTAGTGCCACAGACAAGTAGAGACGTCCTGGTAGCATTTAGTTCATATTAACCCATTAGTAGGAATGGAGAACTATCGATGATTTATCGATAAGTATCGATATTTTTGACTATCGAAAAAAATCGATGGTTTTCGGTACTATCGATAGTTGAGATGTTTAGGTGAAGAATATAAATATATTTTGAAAGCTGATATAGAGTAAAAATGCTACAGAGAGAGATGAGAGAGAGATGGGATAAAGAGAGATGTGAGGGAGAGAGTGAGAAAGAGAGAGATAGGAAATAGAGAGGAAGATGGGAGAGAGAGAAAGAACGATGAGATAGAGAGAGAGAGAAAGAACGATGAGATAGAGAGAGAGGGATGGGAGAAGGATGGGAGAGGGATGGGAGAGGAATGGATGGTAGAGAGAGAGAGAAAGATGGGACAGAAAGAGAAATATGAGATTGAGTGAGAGAGAGATAGGAAAGAGAGAGATGGGAAAGAGAGAGACGGGAGAGTGAGAGAAAGAAAGATGGGAGAGAGATATTGAGACGAATAATCAATAAACGAATAGTATTATCAAATAATAGAAATAAATACCACAATCTATGAAAAAGAAAATTAATAATATTCATGATCTATATAAAAGATCTAATAAATATTGTAAAATGTTTGATAAACATAACTATCAGTAAAGAATTGTGTATTTGATAGTAGAAATAATTGGTCGATAATTGAAATGTTATTCATTAGGAATATCAAAATTCAAAGTTACTTCAAATTAGATAAAATTATAAAATCATTTTATTTATTAATATAAGAAAATATAATTTGATGAATGACATTTCAAAGTAGATTGACATGTTTATCATTACTTAATTTTTAAGTGAAGAAAGATGGCAAGGAGATTTTTTTAGGAAGTGACGTTTGGGTGAAAAAAGTTCGTTTAAAAAAGCCTCTGTAAGTGATTATAGAATCGTGTTCGAGGGCTAGTTTTCGGTGAAGTTTGCAAAAGGGTTGATATAATCAGTTGAGGGGTATTTGGGGAGTCCTGCTGATCACCACCAAAAGTAGGTTTTAACTACTAAACCAAGTCATTTGGTAAAATTATCTTCCCGAAATGGACCATTAACTTCGAAGGCTTCACTCACGTACTTGAGATCTGTTCAGAATAACAGGGACTGCTCTTCATCAGAATATGGATCATCGCATTTGCATCTTTCAAGTAGTTCATCCAATAAGCATATGAGCACATCTTGTCATAACATCATCACCGGGACCTCATTAATCCACACAGAGATTAGATTAGATTAGATTAGAATTGGAGCGGCTCTTTGTCCTATCCCACTGCGTCCTTTGCAGATCTATTGTGGTCCTCCCCCACACAGACTCTTCCGTTGCTGGAGACAGGCAGATCGTTTTCCAAATTGAACTTGGACTCTACCAACAAGCGTTGGTCAAGCTTATATTTTGATATTTAATTTAATTTTCAATTATAATTCATGTATATTTATCTAGGTTATAGTCCGGTTAATTCTTGGAATTGATTCTCTAGTAACAGTGACGTCACGGTTATCCATAATTGGAACTGTTATTTTTTTAATTATCTGTTTGAATTTATTATTTTGTGGTATTTGTTGTGATTTATTGAATAATAACTTGTTTCCTGTGGTTCCTTTTGTTCCCTTCAGATCATGCTACCTTATCGTTCTGTCATTGACGAGCGTTACAACCGAATTCACATATACCCTGAGAATAAATAACTTATTAATTAAGAATAAATTGGACAACACAAGTGGTTTCCCCAATGTAAGATATTGAAATTAAAAATATCATCACAATATATATATGGAAGAGAGATATATGAGAGAGAGAGAGAGAGAGAGAGAGAGAGAGAGAGATATGAGAGAGAGAGATAGGAAAGAGAGAGAGAGAGAGAGAGATGGGAGAGAGAGACAAAAAGAGAGAGATAGGAAAGAGGGTTATAGTGATGGGAGAGAGATGGGAGAGAGAGAAAAAGATGAGAGACGGGTAGAGAGATGGCAGACACAGATATGGAAGAAAGAGAGAGAGAGATGGGAGAGCGAGAGAGAAGGAAGAGGAAGAGAGAAAGACGGGAGAGAAAGAGAGTGTATTACGTGTGAGTACTATCATTATTTTAAACTGTCAGAATCTAAGACTGATTCGGTAATGTTCGCGACCCTCGGAATTTTGTAACGCATTTTTTTCTTATTTTAAAATTTTTTTGACCATTTTTGACAAATATTGCCCATTTTTCAAAATTATTAATTATTTTCCAAAGTTTTTGACAATTATTTATCTTTTTTGACAATTTTTGGAAATTATTGATCATTTTTGACAGTTTTTGACAGTTATTGACAATTTTTGACAATTTTTAAAAATTTTTGACCTTTTTTCAAAATTATTACCATTTCTGAGAGTTTTTGACGATTATTAAAAATTTTAGACAATTATTGACTATTTTTGACAATTATTAACCATTTTTCAAAATTTTGACAACGTTTGACCATTTGTGACCATTTTTGACAATTTTTACAATTTTTCAAAATTTCTGACAATTTTTGGTAAAGTTGATAAGTTGTTTTGAAATAAATATATATATTTATGTATATTTTTAAAATTTTAACAAAAATCGTACAATGATGTTACCGATTGTAAAACTATCGAAAATTGTCGATAATAATCGATAGTAAAAATAGCACTTCCGATAAATATCGATAGTCGGGACTATCGATAGTTCTCCATTCCTACCCATTAAGGTCGAATATTAAAGATACCGGCGTGGTTGTTTTTGTACTGAGTAGGCAGTCGGCTTTGAGTTTACGTAGCAGCCAGTGCCTTTAGTGAAGTTCCAGAAGTATTGTGAGAGTTTTCTTGTAAGGAAACTTCGTGTTACACGAAAAAATGGATATTATGGGTGTAAGTATTTTTTCACATATTTCTATATTATTTTGGATGGTATTCAAAAGAATATGAATGATAGAATACCCCTGTCAACAAATAAAATGATTACGACCTAACGTGTTTGCACCAAGTTGGGTCAAAGGTCACTGGTACCAAATGGTAACGGTAGGCGTTCTGGAACCTATTAGTGTCGGTATATTATATTCTACCTTGATATGATTTTTAACGTTTTAGAAGAGGTTTTTCACTTTCCCAAGCTTTGGATATGCTGGAGGAAGGTGACACATTGCTTCAGGACGTAGATGAAATTTTTATAGAACCCCCTGAGCCTAACGTTGATACAGATGAGGATTCTGCTGACGAGGACGAAGGATGGTGAGATAGAAAAATATGACTTTTTATATCCATGTTTTATTATTCCTAATGTTTCAGGTCGTCAATTGCGTGCTCCCGCTGGAATAAAATTGCTGAATAATGAAATAAATGGAGAAACTATTACCTCAACTAGTGCCGGTGTTCAGCTAGAAGGAACGGTAAGAAGGTACTGCCAAAAAGAAAAAAAGCATGTCATGATTCCTCGTCCACACAGCGTAGGTGCTTATAATCAGAACATTGGTGGAACCGATCTTATGGATCAGGGAATTGCTACTTATCGCATTGAAATTCGTGGAAAGAAGTGGTATTGGCAAATTTTTACATGGCTTATTGACGTAGCAGTACACAATGCCTGGTATATAAGTCGTAAAAACGGAAATATAACAGCATTGGATTTTAGAAGACAGATAGTGCAAGTATACCTGACAAAATATAAAACACCTTTCAAAGTTCCTGGCCGGATAAGTCTAACAAGAAATTAACTTCCAGATATTAGATTTGATAGAATGGATCATTTTGTGATTTCTTGCAATAGAGGAAGATGTGCCCAAGTAGGATGTAAATCTTTTGGAAGAACAATGTGTCAGAAGTGTGACGTTGGTCCAAGTATCAATTATTGTTTTGCATCTTATCACACAAAATAAATACTGTTTTCACACATTTTACATAAGAACTAAATTATATTTTGTAATAAAATGTTCCCTAACGCCTACAGATACCATTATGGTATCAGTGTTTTTCTTTAACCCCCATTTGAAAAAATTGGGAAAATTTTCATTTTCTAGCTCAATAGTGTGTACTTTTCCCAAAACAATGAAAAATCTTCAATAAAAACAAAAAAAATTAATAACGGCGCTAATGGGTTAAACAAGCCGCCATATCGTCTGTGTTTACAAGTTACAAGCCTATTTAAAAATCATTTATTTTATGATCCGGTTGGGTCAAAAATATTATTCCGAATTTTTCCTTGGTGCTGGTGAACTTTGAATTAAGCAATAATTCTAGTCAAGTTATCATCTTAGGTAAGTGAAAACATTCTAGTTTTGTTGTATAACCTTGAAATTGCGAATATTTAGAAACGTGTTCAGTTTATTAGGTGCGCCATCTCCCCTCTCATGACGAGGATAGATGGTTGACTTATTTTTGAGGTGAGATTGCCCGATATTATTATTTTTCCAGTATGCCTACCAATTACAGGCGCACTGGAAGTTGTTCCAGGGCTAGTTGGACTGAGCAGCAGTTAACCGAAGACATCCAAGCCGTTAATGAAAACAGAATGGGAGTTAATGAGGCTGCTAGAAATTTTGGAGTGCCGGCCACTACCCTACGAAGAAGGAAATCAACACGAAATACTCTTGGACCCTCCTCCACATTAGGTGCAGCTGCCGAAGAAAAGCTGGTCAAACACATCTTCAAACTTCAAAAAACGGATTTTCTCCTACTCGATTGGACGTGCGAAGAATGGCATTTAAGTTGGCTGAACATATCGGTATTAAACATCTTTTCAGTAAGGAATCAAGAATAGCTGGTTTTCCGTGGCTTCAGTTATTATTGCAGAGAAATCCAAGGCTGTCAGTAAGAAAAGCAGAAGAACTGTCCAGTAATGGATCCTTGGGAATGAATAAAAAAGACGTTCAGGTTTATTTTGAGCTGCTAGAGAATACTTCGACCGAAAACAATCTTATGGGAAAACCTGGACATATCTTTAATATGGACGAGACTGGTCTACAACTAAATAATAAATCATCCTGGTAAAACGCCTAATACAATATAGCTTATTTTGAATCATTCACAGCTAAAAATATCTTGAGTGGATTTAGTAAGCCTGGGATCTGGCCATTCAATAAACTGGCGTTTAGTGATGAGGAATTTGCCCCAGTTCAAGTCTATCTGTCTGCTGAATCTACATCAGATACCAAAAATATTTCTCTTACTGTGGATCAAACCACTGATATTTCCATTCAAGATGTCCCCCAAACACCAATAAATTGCCTAGAAACCTTAAAGGAGCCAACACTTCAATAAATAGAAACTCCACTAGCCCCACAACTAGCCAAAGCCTCTACCTCTAAGTTAATAACTCCAGAAATGGTTCGTCCATATCCTAAAATTGAAAAGAAGATTTGAACAAAGAAGGGAAGGCAGCCGGGAAAGTCTGGCATATACAGAATAGAGGAAATGGAAAAAATTAAAATGATGAAGAAAATGGAAAAAGAAAGGAGGTTAAAAGCTAAAGAAAAAAAAAACGCGCTTTACCTTTTTTAAATGACACATACATTGAAACATCAAAACTGAGTCATAAAAAAAACAAAAACGGTCTCTGAGAGTAGCGATTCCGATGTTAGTATTAGTTTGCGAGAAAGTTCCACATCGAGTGTGGATGAGATGGAAACCGAAGTAAGGATTGAGGTAGTTCCAGAAAATATAAGTGATACAAAATTCATTTTAGTGAAGTTCGAAAAAAAAATGTTTTATATTATGTAGGACAGCTACAAAATCACTTCAGTGAGACAGAATACAAAGTTTCATTCTTAAAAAAAAATCATCACCATGGACATTTGTTTTTCCAACTGTAACGGACGAAGGAATGGTCGACATTGCAGATATTGCTGTGTAATGAAAGGCAAAAATAAAAAACGGGAGTTTGAGGATGGGATGCCCCCCATGTCGGAGAAGTCAGCGTATGTCAATAGTGACATATTTTTTCAATGGCTTAAAGATCAATTTGTTCCCAGAAAACCGGCAGGGACAGTTTTTTTATTTCTTGATAGCCATGCTTCACATTGCAGTAACGTGGAGATGCTAGAATACTGTGCTGAACACAACATCATATTGTTTTGTTTGCCAAGTCATACGACATAATTTTTGCAACCTCTAGATAGGTGTTTTTTCAGATCGTTAAAACTAAACTACTAATCGGCTTGTAATTTATACATTAAAAATAACCCAGGACGGAAGCTCACTAGATTACAGTTTGGAAAGTTACTGCTGAAGGATGGAACAAGTCTGCGACTGTAAATAATGGAACTTCAGCATTAGGGGCTACTGGTATTGTGCCATTTAACCCTTCAGCTATTCCAGATGACGCTTATTTGACTGAAAATAATGAGTTAGCTGATGTACCTGATGCAGTTCAAAATAAACAAAATTCTGCTGGTAGTTCTCAGTAGTTTTCCCAAAGCTTTAGCTGATTATAGTCAACAACCTTGCTGTAGTGGGCAGACTGTAGGTGAAACTATACCAGAAAAACAAAACGGACTACCTGCGCCTGTAGGAACCAAAGAAACTACTCCTGTGAAATGAACCCCTGGAAAAATACTGGATAACATCTCGCCCGTTCCAGTTGTTTCTGCTGACGTCGATTCCGTTCGACGAAGGAGCACGCAGCTGGCAGAAATATTAACCACAGTAACGACAATTGAAGAGAAAAAGAAAAAAGCGGCAAAAAAATCAAAGAAAGGAAAGGACACTAATAAAAAGGAAACAGTTTTGAAGAAATCAAAATGAATTAGAAGAAAACCTAACAAAGCTTCCAACTCATCTTCGGCCGAGGATTCAGAAGCACCGACATTGGATGATATGGACGACGGTGACGAATCTGGCACTGGTTGTGGTAAGGTGTATTCCCAAACCACAAAATCTGACGACTGGGTTAAATGCTTACGTTGTTCCAAATGGTTTCACGATTCCTGCTCCAAGTTTGTTAACTTTTGTCAGGAATGTGGTGTTTTTATGTGCAAAACAAAGTGACTTGTTGGCGAAAATACCTTTTTTTCTAGTTGCGCCATCTCACCTCAGCACTGTGGTGAACTATTTTGATTTTTTCCATAAATTGTAAGTTTTATTTTGGTATTCACTTTTGTTACTCAATACATGTTCCTAACATAATAAAGTTTATTCTTGAAACAAAAAAACGGCAATTCTAATTCGACGCATAAAAATATTAAAATGAAATTTCACAAGCTGGGCCATCTATCCTCGAATTACCCTATATATTGTAATGTAATGTAATTGCTCCACGTTGGTGAGCCAAAATTGTAATGTTATGTTAAATGTATCACGTTGATGCCACTTTGTTATGAATGCGTTAATGTCCCACGTTGGTGAGCTATATTGTTATGTATTGTTTTTAATACACCAAATGTTCCACGTTGTACGCCAATTTGTGATATTAAGTTTAATATTTTTACTTTATGCAGGTTCACTGTTATACATGCGTGAATAATGTGTTGCCTACGTTATTAATATTTTTTATTTCTCTTCGTGGAGTGTTGATATTTTGATTTATTACTATTTGAAAAGTGGGTTGATTTTTTTATAGAATATAAATTGAAATGAAAATAAATTTGTAGATTTTTTTCTATGCCCAGCTAAACTCAATCAAACAAAATTCTCCATCAAAGGACGTGCGGTTTAATTCCTCACAGATGTATGTTTAACAAATCAAACTCCTAAACCTTCTTGTGACAGATAGGAAACAAATTTTTTATCAAACTACAAATCTAAATACAATAATCTTAAATGTTAGTGTTACAACACTGTTCACTCATCGTGGCGTTGACTGATGACAAGCTTCTTGTTCAGTTTTACAAAATGGTCTACAGTTCACGCCACGATGTGCATTCAATGAAATTATTCACAATTGAAAAAATTAATGGTATAAATTATTATTATAAAATATTGTGTCACGACTGAGATGTCGTCAACGAAGTTTGGAAAAATCCTTGGTTTTTTAAGAATGTAAGTATTGTTACTAAGTTCTACTATTAGTCAAACAAACCAAGAATAGCTATTATTATTAGTTAATCACTAACCTTTGGGTCGCATTGAACCATCAATGCGATTCTATTTTCACTTTATTAAACATTAAGAGTTTAATTTTCTCTCAGCAAAGATCAGTATGGAAATGTGTTTCAGAATAGAACACACCTGGAGATAGTATTAAGATTTTTTGAATCTTCAACTTTTTAAATATCAATGTCAAGGTTATGCCTTTTATTACAATTGTGTTCTTTCTGAACCTTATATCATTATTTTAATGATATTGATAACCTTTCTGAACATAATATCAACATTTACTAATAGAATTATTAACTGAAAATCTTATTAGAAGATTTTATTTATTTGGTTTCATATCTGTCAAATTTTCTTATGACTACATATCTTTAATTTCACTCCCTGTGAATTATAAATTGTTATTTGATTGACTTTGTTGTTTATAATTAGAGAGGAAGGATTGCTAGAACTTATTCTTATATCAAATCGTCAATATGAATCTCCAGTGAGATAGTCTGGACCTAAGCTTTTTGAGATAGTTGTTCGAATGACAAAATTCTCATTATTGCATTTGAATTGTTATCAAATCAAATATTCTAGGTTTTTATAACTATGTAAAAGTGATAATAAAATGAGTTTAATTTCAATAATTTAATTATATTTCTCTGTTAACATACAGAGTGTTTGTTTGTTAACATACAGAGCGTTTGTTTGTTAACATACAGAGTATTTGTTCATCTAGTGTCACAATATTTTTGTAACTTCAGTAGTTTCTATCTTTCTTTCTCGTTGAGCTTTACATGTATTAAGTTTATCATTTGTGAGGTTATTTATAACATCACAAAATATTTTCTTGGAAGAGGTGAAATAAAGCGTTTAACTGAATTCGCTGTGTCCATGGAGGACATAAAGGGATATTGTTTAGCTGGGGTGTAAATTAAATTTGAATAGAGTATAGATATGCTGTTATTGCACTTGTTTTTGTTTTTTAGCGGTTTCAGGATCTCCTCATTCTTTTTCATAGCCATCAATGAGATTTTTAGTATTTCGAAGGCATTGAGCCTATTCATGGTATTTACTTCTAGTGACCAGCCTTCCAAATCATTCAGAAGAACTGACCATGCGTAACATTGTATAAATCTAACTTAAGTTAAGTTAAGGACGAAGTTGGTGTTGGTAAGAAATCTGAATTTCATATATGTGTTTTCTCACAAACTTTGTTTCATTGCACTTTATATCCACGTCAATATGTGTGTTTTTATTACAAGAAGATGATTTTGTAAATGAAAAAGTGTTGAAAAATGTCATTCCACCCCAAAAAATACGTTATAAATATACCTAAAAACCAAATTCCCGATGGGCCTTTTCAGAAAATCTCCAGCATTTCGACGAAACGTGTAGTGTTAACAAAAAACGCATTTCCCAAATTTTATTACAGCAAATAAAATGGGTGTATAGAATTCAAACATAACTCAATTTAGATACACACACTTCAATTTCTACGTGTTTTGATTCTGTTATGGCACTTTTTCCTTTTACATACGAGTAACTGCTCTTTAGAAACGTATTCGTAATTCACTGAAAGTGGCTTTATTATATTCTATACTCTCATTCCGAGTAATTCGGTTTTGTCCTTAAAACTCACACTGAATAGTGTAAGCTCTATACATAAACACAGGCTTATACAAAGCATAACATGCTAAAACCCCTGGTATATTCGTCAGGAAATAATTTTAAATTAATCACAAAGTTATCTTTGACTGTAAAATATCTTATTTTTTGCCTTAAAGGTCGAATTTTAATAGAAGAATTTTGTGTTTTCAGTTTTATATAACAAACTATTTATAAGTTGAAGTGATAGTGCGTACAGGTACAAGTGTTAATTTTAGATCTAGGTATTGACAAAATTCAACTTTATTTAATGTCAAGAACGATTAAAGAGAAGAATGGTGTAACTAAAATCGATCTGATCAAGGTTATTCACATAAAGGGCGACAAAAGAGAATCAAAATGAATATTGCTGAAAATAGCTCAATTTCTTTCCAAATAAGGATAATATAATCGAATATACTCCTGGGAAACCATAACCTGGACAGAATAAATGAATGTCCAAGCCAGAGTACGGCGGCAGAGGGGTGAGACAATTAGAGAGGTTGAGGAGAGAGGACGATAGGAAGGAGAGAATGCAAACACGAGGGAAGGGGGGGAAAGAGACTGGGAAGGATGGAAGGAGGTTAGAGATTGGGACTGTATGGTAAAAAGGGGGAGGGAATAGAGGTCAAGGTGGGAAATCCAATGATAGAAGATTAAAAGGTAAAGGTGGTATAGGTGACCAAGGAAAACAGTGGAATGGAGAGGTAGATACAGAGGATGTTTAGGGATAGATACCCGATGCTGGGAGAAAAAGGAGAGGAAATTGAGTGGGTCAAAGAGGTACGCACTTAGGAAAGGAAAGGGGCAATGGTGAATGCGGAGGAGTTGATTTGTCGGATGGAGGGAAATTGAAGGGATGAGAGGAAGGTGTTTGAGCTGACGAGTCGACTGTTTGGGGAAGTGGGGAATGGGGACAGCGTTGGGCTCCACAAGCTTGAGCATGTAGAGGTGGAGGTGATGGCATGGATGAGAGGTGATGAGACGGAGAAGGTGACAAATTATACAGATAGATAAAAGGAATAGGAGGACAGTATTAAAGCGGTAATTCTGTAGGATATCGGGAAAATCAATCAGGAGGGTATTGAGAGGATTGAGAAGGGCTAGGGGGAGATAAAAGGGAATTGGGTGGATAGACTCAGAGTCTCAGGAAATAGGGAGTTAGTTATAGAGGCAAAGAAGAGCATTGAGGCGAGGGGAATTCTGAGCGAGATGGAAAGGGTAACAGGAGCTAGGGTGGTGGAAGCGGGAAGGGGGACCAAAAAGCATGAAGATGGTAGGGATAGATCCGTGGATGGAAGATGAAGGGGTGAGGATGAAAATAGAGAAATTGATTTGGAAAGGGTGGAAGGTGATTAAAGCGGTAAGAGAGAGGAACGGGATGAAAATGGCGCTGGTGAGGGCAGAATGGGGAAAAGCGGAAGCCTTGCTGGAAAAAGGGAGATTAGATTGGGGTGGAAGAGCGTAACTATTATAGAGGATAGAGAGGCGGCCAGATGCTTTGGATGAAGAGTAAAGGGACACAAAGTAGCACGGTGTAAGGTGAAGGAAGTTAAGGAGAAGAGTATGCTAGGGTAGTGATTCCGAGGCGTGGGTTAAGGCGAGTTTGAGATGGGTTTGGTTGGTAGGCATCCCCTTGGGGGACTGTTTGAGTCTTGGATAGGACCCATTCGAACATAAGTTTCCCATCTTGACCCCCGAATAAAATCCAGAGTAAGGCGGAACTGAGAGTTTTGGCAGGTGTCCTGAAAGAACACTGTGGCCTGAATATTTAACTATCAACAAGTGGTGGAGTGAAAAAGATGTAAATTCAGTTGAATGGAAGAAGAAACCTCCATTCACATACTAGCCAAATGCATTGCAAAACAGTAAAAAAGTGGGAGAAATGAGGAAGAATATAAAAAATGTAGAAATGAGAAAAAAATTAGGTAGAGTGAAAAAAAGGAAAAGATTGTGATGGAACATTGGAAAAAACGTAAAAAGGAGAGTGAAGAAAGTGAAAAGAAAGGAGATGTGAAAGGGGGAAGACAAAAGTGGAATGAAGTGGAGAAACATGAAAAAAAAGGAAGAGAGGGAAAAAAGTGGTATAAAGAGGAGGAAAAAAATTTTGATCGATACATTATGATAAAAATGTAATTAAAACGATAGGGAGCCATTTCCTAGCCCAATATAGAAGGAATGTCGAACTTAATCGGACCTGGCTAGTGCCAAGTACTGACTTTAAGTCTTCTTTCATTACATTCGAAGATCAATGCTGACCGTTGCACTTAACAAGTAACCTGAAATATCTCGTCAATATAGTTTCAGCTAAAAATGAATTAAAATCTCACGCCATTTCGCATTTTTGGATTTACCGTATACTAAAGCAAAAAGTACTAGTTACCTAAACTTACCTCTGCAGGAAAAGAATACCCATGGATGTAGTGCTCAGAGCCTTGCTGGTTTTCGGTACCATAGTGAATGTAAATTTCTTCAAATTGATATCGATACGCTAACGGTCCTCCCGTTATATTAACAAGAGTCTTACTATCTTTGTCTATTCGAAAAACTAGCGATTGGCCAGTGTTGTGTAGCATTCCGCTCACCTGAAAACAAAATAAATCTAGAGGTGAAAAGGTCAATGTTGAATGATTTGATTAGTGATAAGATATCTGTTTTACGGCTAGGTCTGTAACCAGATATGTTCCACTGTCCACTTCGTCCATCTCACAGAGATGGTATCTGAGTTGGCATTGTCCAGCGATAATTCCTGTGATTACTCTGAGATCGGATTCTTGAAGATACAAGAACAATTTAGCAAGCGAAAAATTGTCTTAGCCTTTTTGTTTGTTTTTCTCGAATTTTATTAAAGTATGTTCGAAATGGTATAGAGTACCTTTTTTCATTCAAATATAAATCTCTATTCGCTTATAAGGAGAAGAAGACAATACTTGGAGAACGTTCAAGACATTTTCTATATCTAGTCGTAGGACATCTGGCTGTTTCCATTCTGATCGTGATTGAAGGAATTCTTGCCTGACAGTGAAATAATTTTTTATATTGCTTGCAGTATTTATCACACTGCTGACGCACGCCGCCACACCAGATAGTTAAAATACGACTTTTAGCAGAGCAGTACCGCGCCAACCTACATATTGACCCCGATTAGTCGATTCTGACTAAGTAGGTACTTCGTGAGTTTAGGCGAGGGTTCTTTGATGAACTCTTTGGCCTGCCTCATTTTTGGCGCCTTGTTCAACTATTCTCGAGACTGCTCTTTTATCCAAGTACTGCCATTTGTTTTTTGTAGCGCTGTCGCTATGTGAGCACATGGTGCTGAATGGTGATACTGAAGCTTTAAGTTAATACTCAATTTATCGGGCCACAAAACAACTCATCACTGGATTATTGCTACTTTGACTGTTACTAATGTCAGTTCCTTCTGTCAATAACAGCGCAACGGATATATTTAAGGAGGAAAGCTCTAATTTTATATTTTTCTAACACCATTTTGAGCGGAAATTGGCTATCCTCAGCGGTGGACGGTGTGTCCGCTTTCCACGACCGAGTGTTCAAAGGAACCAGGACACGAAGCTACTGGGACAGATTACCAATAGGACTAGATTATCAATAAGTTACACAAAAGTCAAAAAAATAACGTCTCCGATAGACTTCAGGGTTAAGGGTATTGTGAAAGTTTTGTTGGCACGTGCCATTTGACAAAATTTTGCCAACTGGCATGTCATTCCGAATCCAATGAGTGTCGGTCCGAATGAAAAAAAGGCAAGTGGCAGAGTTAAGTAAGTACGTGCCAGACTGAAAATGTCGTTGGTTCGACTTTGGTCGACTATAATTACAGCTGCGGCAGCAATAAGCAAGTCGTAATCGATATACATAGTGTTTGACTAAAAAGCTAGTCCGAATTTACAAGGTGAACGCATTGAGTGGCATTTGGCATGGGTTTGTGACTTTGTCACTTGAAATTGTCAGATGGTATATTTTGGAATGAAGCTTCCTTTTAAAGTACTTATTTGCGATGTTATCCATTTACAAATAAAATTCACTCCTATAACAATATATTAATACAATCAACAGCAAATTTTTCGACTTCATTTACGTGAAATTTGCCTGTACTAAAGAACTTCTAAACATTCCTAATGGGGAACAGTATATTCAATTTAAAATTTTATAACTCAAATTATACACCGAGACGCTAGGACTGAATATTTTATCCAATACAAATGGTGATTGCTTTCGAAAAAAAATATATCAGAAAAATTACTCTTCGTTTGGAGGCATAATCTATCATTCTATGCACGGTGCGGTTTTGTGGTATGCCACTAATGATTCAGATCATTATACACTGGTTAAACTGACGTGAAATCCAGAGGGAAAGCTCGAAAAAATTCAATCATCCTAAAAACACTTAAATCTGTGACTTGCATTTCGTCGAAATTATTTCGCAAAATTTGCTTCGTTAAGAACAGTCTGGTTTTTCTTCGTTAGGCTCATTTTCTTATTCAGTTTTTTTATTTACTCAGCCCGGGGAAAATAGCTTTGTGATGAATTTACTTTTCATTCTCTTAGTTGATTAACATGTCTGTTTTTGAAACGCTCATTTAAGTACATTAACTAATTTTAATTTGCAAACATTCAAAAATATGTTCTTTAATCTTGAAAAATATTGAAACAGTATCGGTCAAAATAAATAGCGTTTATTAATGGTCATTGGTGCACATATGGGAAGCGGCTGAAGGAAAAGTTTATTTCCATTGAAGCGAAAAAGGATGTGAAGCTGGTCAAAGCGTATGAACGTATATTTGAACATATTGTTGAGATTGTAGGATTAGAAAAAATGCAACTTAAGTCTAACAGTCTCCGATGATCAAAATCTATTCACAACCAAACCAAAACCAAAAGTTTCACAAAGAAGTTAATGCTGCCTTTGGAAGATATCAAAAGCTGGCAAGGGCGCACACAATATATCAATAAGAAGGTAGGAACTTTTAAAGACGATAATTTTACAAAAAGAATTTTATGGAACAGTAATTTTTAGACAATCTGCTGTTACAATGGGAGTCTGTTTTCATAGTTCTTGTATTGCTAAACTCAAGTGCAATCTTCATGCATCTCTGGGGAAGTTCGTATCCGTACTCAGGAATCTACGACATCGACACATGTGTGCAAATGAACACGTGTATATGGAGGCCAGAGGATCCTTATACTCTCTGTTAGTCAGGCAGCATTGAAATCCTCCCAAAGATCAGATCGAATCTGGTCTGGTACTACCTACAAAAACTCTTACCCCAATACTTAAGTTACCCTAGCAAAAAAAGGTTTTAAGCGGCGTTAACTGGCCTGACCCAGCATATGGTGTATCAAAAACTGTAGGATGGGGTCAAACATCAGACCTACTGAAGCCACGCGCCAAAGGAGGAACAAAACAAACTCCTGATGAAAAAACCCGTCGCAAACTTACCATTAACTCTAAGCCGGTGTCAAATGAGGAGAGTGATGAAATGACTCACTGGTCACTGTATTCTAAAGCTGAACGAATGCTGAGTCGGTGACGCAGCTTGAAATGAATCACGTGGATTTTGTGCGAATGATGAAACCTAGTGTCTGAAACTCAGTTCCCTATCCTCTAGATTCCTACCATGATACATACGCATTTTTGTAATTTGACTCTCATTTTGTTGAGAATGCAACTATTTCCAGCCCAATCTTCATAGCAATTTCCTCCAACAACTGCTGCTCTAGTTTGCATTCCATGTATTTATCATTACTGGTGTCCTATTAGACCGAACAACTTCAATTAGAATATCCTTCCGCAGGCTGAAGGCGTACAAAATTGCGACATTTCACGCTGCTAAGGAAGCACATGCATACAATTGGCATAAGAGGGATGAGCGTATTTGTCGGTTGTGCATGGAAGAGGAGGAGAAGAACAGCCTCACACATTATTTTTTAACCCGAAGCTCAATGGAATTATAAACTTCGGGGACTAGAGCGAAAAAGGAACATTTTTTCCAAGAAGGTCCTAGTGAAAAAAGTGTGAAACCTGATAAGGACAACTAGTCTCCTGACAGGAACGGTACAACTAAGAGCACAAAAAACCTCAGGACTGGGGTGCCGAGAACTTGAAGCCTCTAACTCGACGTATTTAATTAATTAATTAATTTAATTAATTGAAGTACAAATGAACATCATACCTTTTGAATATTTTAGTCCCACACAGAAATGAGTGAGTATATTTAGATATTTTTTGCTTCATGTGACGTGTTTGCTATATCACAGTACCATCATAAGTGCTAATGGCACTCATATTATCATGACCTTCTGCTTTTCCAGGTTTTCGTGAATAAACAAGTCAAATAGTACCTCCAGATATAATTTTATTTATTCGAATTTATCGAAAAAACAATTAATTTTATATTTTTCAACTCACTTTGTGTTTGTCTATGTGAATATGCCTGAGATATGGATCGAACAACAGTTTATCAGGCTCCACATTGATCGGTGACTGTCTTCGTCCTTTTGAACACATGTTCCATTGAGGATTCATCAACCCCCAATATCCTGGTCCTGAAACACAAAAAAAACAAGGTTTATTTAATCATATCGGTAATAAAAAGAATAATACCACAATTTAACAGGTGAAAAAAACAGGATACGAACTAGCAAGCTATAAGATAAATTTAAAGTCCTATATTTTAGTTATTATCCCTTATGAACTGGAACACCACTGTTACATATCCATTTTACCAATGTCTCTAGCACATTGATTAATAATCAATTGAAATGGTAAGAGTCTAGTTTAGTGAACCAACGCGGATTTTGATGAAAAATATTTTTTTTAATTAATTCGAGGTCGCTGAACACGAAAATGAAAGAAAAAATTGTCGCACTCTCACCAAAAACGAACTATGAATTTTTGAAGATGTGTTCAGATCAGCACTGCACTGGTTTTATTATCATTTCATAACTGCTTTATAATGTTCCATTATAACTGCTACACAATGTTAGATACACTATAATTGCTTTTTACGATATTCCTCCCACACACACATTAAAAAAACACTGATATTGATATACATTTCTTGTAAATTCCTTTTTTAACTCCACAATTATTATATCTTTTGACGTTTCCATGTAATATGATGACTGACATAGACATATAAGTTTCGTCTGTTTCCTCTTAGTCGTAAAACTTTAACCTACTAGCATATTCAGCCATCATTAGGTAGTTACTTGAAAAAAAAGTTGCTGAATATCTGTAATTGTGGAGACCATACGAGGTGACTGAATTGGAAAATTTGGCTCAACTTTCGTTTAGCTGAAATCAGTTATGGAAAAATTGAATTAACAGCTATCAACATACTGTGAAAAATGCGCGCCGGGTCGACCCGGCGCGCTGGCTTCGCTCGCGATAATCAATCTACTTCATTATTTCAAACGGAAATCCAATCTTATCTAGATCTCTGAATTAGAAAATTTGGATTAGGTTAGAAAAATATAGGAAAAATAAAAGAAGGGGCAAAAGAGGAGATGTATGAAGCTGATAAGAAGCGATTGCAATTTCACTCTGATCTGTGTTAGTTGGTCGGGAAGCGATATTAGTAGAATTTTCAAATTTTCTACCAAGGGAAAACAGTTTCTGATAACCAAGGTCTTATAATATTAGCGGAATGTTCAATATTTTAATTAGAATTACACCTGCGGCAATTATTTTCTATATCAGCAGTGTTTATAGAGGCCGAACAACTGAGGAGGTAATTTTTTTTAAAGAATTAGTTGATGTCTGCTATTCAGAAAAAAAAATTGTTTAACATCCTCAATGATCAAAATGAGTGGTTCATTATCCTCCATGTACCTAAATGATAAATATCAACCAAACTTATATCAAAACTAACCATCTTTCTAAAATCATCTTCTCTCAAAATTTAAAAAAAAAATTCTCAACTGTAATACAGCGCCAGCTATCGGAAAAATAGGTGTATGTTCATGATGTTCATCTTGTTTATATCTTCTATGCCACGATCATAATATCGAAAAAATTCAGCAACTAATTCAAGAGGCTAAATATCTAATGGCTGAATATGCTATTAGGTTTTACGACTAAGACCAAAACTTATATGTCAGTCATATTACATGAAAACGTCAGAAGATTTAATAAATTTACAAGAAATTTATATCAATATAGGTGTTTTTTTAATGTGTGTGTGAGAGCAATATCGTAAAATGCAATTATAATGTATAGTAAATTTTATACCCATTTAGAATAAGACCATCCTTATTTATTATTAATAAATCGGTTGAAACAAAAAATTACCAACAAAAATGAACGTCGTAACTAATTTATTAGATGTCACGTTTTTGAAGTTACGTCAAATTTTGATTTCATGTTAATGTCATAACGCAAAATAAGATATAAAAATGCGATATTCTGATGAATCCAAAAAACTTATGCTTAATGTAGTAAACTATTTTCAAAACGATTTAGGATCTCGATTTAAGGCAATTCAAAAAGCGTCCGAAGCACTAAAAGTTCCAGAAAGCACATTATATAATCTTGAAAAACCAAACAGAGCTACAGATTTCGAATTTAGAAGAAATATGTCTGCAAATATGTTTCCCGGAGCAAAACCCGAATTACAAAAAATACCCTGCATTGTTTGAGGGAAGTAATTTATAAAATGTATGCGCGAAAGGATAAAATCACAGTAGAAACTATTTTACGGCAATTTATCGAAGAGTCTCCAGAAACTGAGATTTCCAAAGGTTAGTTATATTTGGGAATTAAAAAAATGGGTTTTCATTTCAAAAAACAGGATGGAAGAAAACATTTATTGGAAATGCCTGCAGTCAGATTAAAAAGAATATTATTTTTGAACAAATACCATGCTGCTAAAAGCGAAAAGCTCTTTACACCTGTTTTTCTGGATGAGACATGGGTTTTTAGTAAAAGCGGGGACAGAAGAATGTGGCAAGATGGTACTAAACACAGTGATTTAAAAATAACTGGAAGTGGGACACGATATGTAATTGTTCATGCCGGTAATAAAAAAGGTTTTGTGGCAAATGCATCGCTTATTTTTAAATGCAATAAAAAAACAGGCGATTTTACCATGATAACATGAACACCGAAAATTTTGAAAATTGGTTTAAACAGCAACTAATTGTAAACTTGGAAGAACCATCGTTAATTATATATATATGGATAACGCAACGTATCACAGTCGCCTGGATGAAGAAATCCCAAGAAAAAGTTGGAGTAAAACACGCATGTTAGAATGGCTCAAAAAAAAGAATATTCCTTTTCCAGATCACATTTTAAAGGATGCTGTTTGGAATATAATTGAAAAGCAAGTTTTACCAGAAAAAAATTATCATTTAGGCAAATACGCTGCCGAGCATGGTCATTGTGTTCTCAGGCTACCACCCTATCATTGCCATTTTAATGCCATCGAAATGGTATGGTCAGAAACTAAAAGGCATTATGACCAAGCTATTACGAAAACTGCAAGGTCACCTACTGAAGTCTTAAAAGTATGGAATGACGTTGTAAAAAATGTACCGGAGCAACACTGGCAGAATTACATAAATCATACAGAGAAAATTATTTCTGAAGCATGGGAAGTAGAAAACAAACTGGACCTACTAAACATCGAACCTATGCTGATCTCTGTATCCAATGAATCCGATGATGAACTATCACTTTCCGAAAGTTATTCTGATTTAGAAACTAATTAAACTTTGCCTTGAAGATCACGTTGTCATTTTTTTAAAATCTAGAATTTGTACTTAATCGAACACTGAATTGCCATATTTTTTTAATTAAACTATGTATCTAGTTAATAAAACAATGTTTTTAAAATTAGTGCGCTTCTTTTATATTCTTTTATTATGTCAACATCTTTAGAATTTTATGAATTTCATAAAATTAATTTGTATTATTACAAACCGCCACTGATAATATGAAATTTCAAGTCACTACGCCAATGCAATAAGAAATATGTCAAGCATTTGACATGACAAAGGTCATAACCTAATTTTTTTCATGCGGGTTCAGATGGTTCAAGAAGCCGCATACGTTAAGTTACTAAAACGGCTGGTACCTCTAAATAGGTATTAATTTTACTATATCTAACATTGTGTAGCAGTTATAATGGATGTTTATGAAGCAGTTATAATATGACAATAAAACCAGTGTAGTACTGACCTGCACACATCTTTAAAAATTCATAACTCGTTTTTGGTAAGAGAGCGCCAATTTTTTCTTTCATTTTCGTGTTCAGAGACCTCGAATTAATTAAAAAATATATTTCATCAAAATCCGCGTTGGTTCACTAAACTAGATTTTTTTCTTGAAATTAATTCGGCATAGACATTAAACTTTTTATGTGAACTAGCTATTTATGATATTAGTGTTAAAAGTAACATTTTATTTTGTGAGTGAAAAAGTTTGCGAAACGAACGAGGCGAGTGGAGCAATTTCACGAACAAAAGAGAATTACTTTTAACAAAAATATGAAATAGTTTTTTACTTTTAACACGCTTCTTTGTAAACGTTTGACAGGCATTAAAAATGTCACTTTTAATGGCAGTTGTACAAAAACTTATTTCGCCACGTTAAGCAATTTTTGGTAGGGGTAAAACTCAGTGGTTGATGGCGTAACGGACACCGCTTAACCAACATCGCTTAATTGACACCTGTCAACTCCATGCTGTAGTGAGGTTAGGCTGGCTTCTTCTTACCAGCCTTACGGGATTTGCCAGTGGAAAAAGATACCGAGAGGATGAACCAGTCTCAGGATTGTCATCCGTATGTGCGAAATGGGGCAGATTCGCAGCATGTAACTCTCGCAGTATATTTTGATTGTTTATAGTGTAGGCATATTACAACAATGGCAAAATATGCGGTATCCAAAGAACGTGGATTACGTGGATATGAAATCGCGTGAGACTGCTCAGATTATCGAATGTATCATGAGGTCATGGTAGAGATGAATAAATTCACTGTATTTATAAAGCAACTCGTTTAGAGGGTGAACACCATTATCCGTTCTGTTTTTTTTTCATTAATATATCGTTCGTCTTCTTCATTTAGCACGAGAAGCTCACGACGCGTTTTAAACGAAATTATGGAAAAGACTAATCAATCTGCGAACTCGAAATTAAGCCGCATTATTGTGTCGTTACTATAGCTACATAGCTGTAGACCAGTTGCAATTATGTGTGCACATGCCAAATATCAGATGTTACTGGGGCAGCAATTTAGGTTTCACCCAAATTAGGAAGGCCATGAGCGAAAAGAAATTTGAAAAGATAAGACAGTTTCTTCACTTCAATAATAATGTTGATATGCTACCAAAGGAAAATCCTCTGCACAATAAGCTACATAAGTTGAGACCCATAATTGAGCATATGACATCCCGATTCAAAATAGTTCCTTTACAATGTCACTTATCGATTAACGAGCAAATATGTTCTAGTAAAGGTAAACATCAATTAAAACAGTATATGCCTAAACAGCCTCATAAATGGGGAATGAAATTGTTTGTTCTTGCTGGGGTATCAGGATTTCTATATAACTTTGAAGTTTATTCCGGTAAAAATAATAGTACGCAGAGTAATGAAACAGACATTGGGGTCACGGGTAATTTGGTTTTACGATGATGTAAAATAGTTTCAAATAATAAAAATTACATTATCTATACCGACAATTACTACACAAGTTTACCTTTAGAAGCACATCTAGCAAATAAAGGAATTCTTGCTTTAGGCACAGTCAGAAGGAACAGATTATCAAACTGTAAATTTCTTCCAGAGACACAACTTAGAAAGTTGAAACGAGGTACAAGTTTTGAAAATGTTTGCACATACGACGGTGTCGAGATATCGTCTGTATGCTGGAAGGACAACAAAACTGTATGTTTATTGTCAACGTATATTGGAGAACTTCCAAAAACCTCCCTTGTCAGGTATGATGAAGATCAAAAAAAGAATATTGATATTGACTGTCCCAAGCTCATAAAAGAGTATAATCGGCATGTGGGCGGAGTAGATTTGATGAACAGCCTCATAGGAAGGTACAAAATAAAAATTTGATCAAAAAAATTGTATATACGATAATTTTATCATTTATTGGACCAATCTATTCTGAACTCTTGGTTGTTATATCAAAGAGTTGAAAATGAGCGAGGAAATAACAAAAAATAACTAAAAATCCGTTCTAAAGGTAAACATAATTTTAATGAATTAAGTGCTCAAATAAACCACCTCGCTGTGCCAGGCAATAACCAAATCTGTCATAAAGATTTGATCTTATATCTCTAAGATTATTTGGCGTAATGCTGGCACAAACGTGCTGTATTTTCACCTTAAATTCATTTAAATTATTAGCTCTTTCAAATTCATGTTGATAAATGCTACTTTTCTAAAATCCCCAAAGAAAAAAATCATTTGGAGCTAGTTCAGTTGATCTTGGAGGCCATTTAATTGTACCATTAGTACTAATAATTCTGTCGGGGAATGTAAACCTTGAAAATTCCATTACTATCCTTGAATTATGGACTGGACAACCATCTTGTTGAAACCAAATTCTGTTGGGAGCAGCATCGGGTATAAGGAGAACTGCAGGAATTACATGATTTTGTAACAACTCTAAATATTTGGCGGAATTTAAGTTCCCCTCAATAAAAAGAGGACCTATAATGTGGTCACCTAAAATACCCGTCCAAACATTTAGCTTCTGCGGATACTGTGTTCGGATTGGAATGCTTAGATGTTCATTTTCCCTTAACCATGTTGACCTCTTCAGCAATTTGTCTTGAAGAACATGGTTGTCCTGTTTCAACCGCTAAACAAACATTCAATTCTCCAGTTTGTCTTTTGTCGTTCATCGGACGTTCGATTGGATCTTCCGGCGCTTGGCATTTTCTACAGTATGATTTTCAAATGCCACAATAAACAAATTAACTATTGCATCAGCCGAATGACCTCCAAGATACCATTTTATAATTTGCACTATTTCGCAGGTTTCGTATTTTGATGTGGGCATTGTAAAATGTTTTATTTTCAAATACAACGGAGTGCGCTACCAGCGTGTGAAAGATTTGTAGCGAAAAGATCACATAAGTTTAAATTGTGAGTTCTCTATATAAAGGACACTGTTGCCGGATGAAAGTGTTTAATTTTACCTAATAGTGCATGAGCTCGAAAAAAAGTTAACGATAACGAGACAAAAATATCATTTGTACAAATTAATCTGAGCTTCTGGCAACAGCGGTTAAAAAAGTGGGGCGATGAACACACGCTCAACTGTTTTGGTAGAGGGGACTGATCGCTGGGCTAACAAGTCTTCTCTCTCTTTCACGTAGTTTTGCTCATATTTTCCTTGTCGTACTTGTATAAGTCGCATTGTAAGAAAGGGATTTTCGAAATCTGTATGTGTTTATTATGCAACGCCAGTGAAGCAGTGCCTAAAATGTCTAGCATTGGAAGATACTTCAATACTCTGCATGCGTTGCATAACAGTAGTTTTCCCCCAAATGCTGCAATCCGTAGGAAGGGTGTCGGCGAATCAAAAACAAATCCAACAAAACAACGAAGTGTTTTCATCAGACCAGTTTATCTTTCGAAAATTGCTACTGCTGCGCCAGCAATGATGCGTAGTTTTTCCTCAATTCGCTCATTACTACTGCATCATCCACCAAGAGGCGTTGTGTGCCAAAATTCTTCGTTTTGAACACGTCATGGAGACTGTCGCTAGGATAATTAACTCTATCAGGACTGCAGCAATGCAACTCCATTTATTTCGACAGATTCTGCAAGATGAAGATGCTGAGTATGCGGACTTAATATAGCATACTGAAATTCGACGGCTGAGCAGATATAAACTGTTTGTACGCCTCAACAGTTTGATGGACTGGACGGAATTAAACAGTTCTTGTCAACGAGAAAGGAAGATTATCTACAGTTGACCGATCACTTATGGGTTGCAGATTTGGGGGTTCTCACTTATATAACAATAAAACTTCATTAAATGAACCTGGAATTGCGAGGAAAAAATGAAAAAACCATGAAAATTGTTGGATCGGTGAAAACTTTCGAAACCAAACTGACTAGTTCATCGTTAAACTTCATAGCTAACCCATTTGCAGAAGGTGAGGTTTCTGAATAGATCAGAAACTATTTTGGTGTAGAATTGGAGCTGGAAATAATAACCATGAACAACGACATCTGACGTCTGAAATCGTGAGGGACCAAAACTTTTGGAATGTTATTGATGGAAAAAAATACTCTATCTTGAGAGCATGCGAATCCATATTATGTTCAACAAGGGAGCAATTGAAATAAAAATATAGAAGCTGAATGACAAATGTGAATTTGGACTATATGAGGACAGCTATACTTTGGCAAGTCTATCTGAAGCTACGGCATCGCTAAAGGACGGGGTAACATGGCCGATACCTGTCATAAACGTACCAATAGCGTACGGTACCTATTTTATAACATTATTGAAAATAATAATAATTATTATATAATAATTATATATTGAAACTGATTTATGCTTTGCTTCAAAGGTAAGATATTTTTCAAAACACGGTACCTATTAGTTAAAAATAATGATAAAAATCGTACTTGAATTTAATATGGATACGAAATAATAAGATACCAAGTAAAACTGAAAATACGAAGGTAAATATTGACATTATAAACGCCACTGGATAATCAATCTCAATCAATTGTCGAAGTGAGAGGGAAGAACACACGCACGCGCTTGCCAATAGGAAGTCAGGTGGTTACCTAGCAACGGAGGTTCGATAAATATTCACCAATTGAGTTAGTAGGAGGGCGTGGTAATTATGATTTTCGCACGACGTTGCCGGCTTGAGAGAAACCCATAACATATTTGGAAAATTGTTCATCTTTTAATATTCAGAAATTGAAAAAATAATGTTAATAGACAAAATCCAATGAAACAAGCACATTAAAGAACGAACGTTTAATCATTATTGACATATTGTTAATAATAAAAAGTCCATTTTCTAATTATTATCACTACAAACTTAGCACTTTAGCTTTTTCATAGTTAAACGTGGCAATATCGAATGTTTTCGTCCGCATTCCTTTCACAGCTCCAGTTATGTTTGCCAAACTATACTTTACATTATGAGCCAGATTTCATTAAGCTGTCAGATGGAATGCAAGGCAAAATATCACATTAATAAAATCAGTGACTGATTGTTGTAATCACTAGTGACTTCTAACTTTTACTGTTTATATGCCTCGTCCAATTAACATCTTGTTTTATATTTGTGTACCATTTTATTTGCGTCAACCATTCATCTGCTCTTCAGGAATAAATTTTTTCAGGGCTGGATAAGGTTGCCAATCCCTGCCCTGTCGCCTAGGAAGTATAATTGCGGGCTCATACTCGTATATGCGGTAAGTTGATATCGCGCAATTATCGAAGTAAATTTAATTTAATTGAATTCAGATTTTCGGTATTTTATATACTATCTATCTACTTTCTATCACTTGTACGACGCTGCACGAGCACTTTTTTATTTATTTTAGACTCGTTTTAAAATCAATTCTTCAGTATAAGAAATTCGTTGTTCAGTACATGTACGTCTGCAAGTAAATAATGTTTAATAACAATTTATGCTTTTTATAATCTAAAAACGCGGAGACAAACTTGATTGGCAAGAAATTTTCATGTTTTACGATGTGCCATAACGAACCGCGATAAAACTGTAATGCCTGTAATTTTCGTCCCAATTCGCGATAAAAATAAAGTAAATGCGTTTATTCAGCATGTAAACGATCCAGAAAACATAAATTAGAACGTTAAAATAGTTGTTAAAAAGGGTTATTGAATAATTTAGTACATTATTAATCGCTTGTCAAATCTAAACGATGCAATTGATCAGAGTTAATTGATAGATGAAATTTGTACAGCATGTTTTCTATGTAGAACCGTAATCCAACAATCTAGACCTGATCTTTAAAATAATTTTTTTCCATACATTAGTACTTATGTTTGTCCTCAAAAACTCACTCTATTCAATTGGATAAACCTATAGATTCCGAGTTTACGTGTTCTTTACACAAATTCACCCCAAGTGTCACCAAATATAATCAAAATAAACCGAAATCCGAATGGGATCTTTAACAGAATCCCATTTTAAAATATTCTCAGTTTCTTCGTGGAGAACTTTACGATAAAAATCAGAGCCCCTTTTTACAGTTTCTGCGACTATATCGTCGTCCATTTTGCATCCCGCACATTTATCTAAACGAGTGTTTCTCTAGCGTGAAGAAAAACATTCCTAAGGGGATGTGCAAGCAAAAGTCTAAGTAAATCGACCTTATCTTGGTGCGAATTTACAAATAAACACCCCCGTAGAGTGTTATGGATACGGTGAAGACGGATTCCGGAAGAATGGAGTGAAGGAGGCTAATGGTAGGCTCAGCGGAATTGAAGTGGAAGAGTAGATATCTGGCTTTAATATAATTAGTTGCCACGGGTGGAGAAACTGCATTAATACGGCAGTTTTAACTTTCTTAATTTTGGTTAGGGGATGCAGATTTGGTTTCTCGACAGGGTTAACGTACTTGAGATGTTTTTATTAATTACTAGATGAAAATGAATTGTGGTTATACAGGGAGAGTCATAATATATCAAAAAGTGAAAATAGCCTTAGGAATTTTACTCAAATTAAAATGAAGAACACTTTCTCACCACGTTCGGGGAGCACATGGAAACACTCTATTGCATTTATAGATAATTATATCTAATTCTTCCGAAGCTGGACTATGGAAGGGAAGTTTTTCAAGTTTCTACAACGAATAGTTTCCGAGGTACAGCACTTTATATTCTAATTTGGCCATCCGGTACATAACACCACGCAACACAAAATTTGTCTTTAACTTTCAAGTATAAAATTTCGATAGTTTAGATCATAATTAGACGAAAAAAGTATATGACCTGAAAAGGTTTCCTTTTGTATCTAGGAGACCGTTTATTGAAATCTGTGATTTTAATTTTTATTTGGAGATGAAACCACACAAATAATTGTTATTTATTGTATAAGTGTTTTAGATAGTGTTTTATCCACGCAAGAAAGTTTAAAGCCGAGAGCGGAGCTCGGAGGTTTAATTTTATCAAGTGGCCGCAGGCGAGTGACATAAACACCTAAGTGAATATTAGCCATTATATGCGAGTAGAATACTATATTTTGTCCACCACTCATAATTACCTGTTTATAAGTAATTTTTTTTTTCTCCAATTTAGGAAAGGATTATAGGCTTCCATATACCTTTAATTTTTTCGACTTTCCAGGAAATAAATTTAAGGATTCTATTCATTCTGGTTTTCTTATTTTTGGCGGGGTAACATTCATTTCAGTGCCTGATGCGCTTTCCATATTAAATTTGATAGTAATTTCAATTTAAAATTAATATAATAATTAAAATTCTTGCAATCAGCTTTAATAGTTATTTGTGTATTTAGAGCGTAAAGTAACAGATTGCTGCTTGAGAAAGAATGTTGCCGCGCGACGCAGAGCGGAGCGCGGCGATCTTTAGAAAGCGGCAATCTGTTCTTTTGCGCTCGAAAAACACACATAATTTTTTCTACAGTCGCCCTTTTAATAATTAAAACAGTTTTTTATATTATCTTAGGTTATAATAGGAGTACTAGAATAATCGTCAATTTCGCTATTCATCATGATTAACCTTAAAAAGATCTACTCACTAGGGATTTTAAAAAATAATCGATTTTTATTTAAATCGATTAGCATTTTCTTATAATCGATTTTTAGTTATAGATTTTTATAGTAATAATCGATTTTTATTTATAGATTTTAATCGATTTTTAGTGTTTAAATCGATTTTCGGAAACAGCTCGTATTATTTATTGACCATTTCTCAAAATTTTGACAAATATTGACCATTTTACAAAATTTCAACTATTATTGACCATTTTACAAAATTTAAACAATTATTGACCATTTTTCAAAATTTTGACAATTATTGACCATTTTTGACAATTATTGACCATTTTTGACAGTTTTTGAAAATAATTGTCAATTTTTAACAATAATTGTCCATTTTTGACAGTTTTTGACAATTTTTGACAATTTCTTACCATTTTTGACAGTTTTTAAAAATAATTGTCAATTTTTAACAATAATTGTCCATTTTTGACAGTTTTTGACAATTTTTGACAATTTCTTACCATTTTTGATAGTTTTTAAAAATAATTGACAATTTTTAACCATTTCTGATAGTTTTTGACTATTTTTGAGTTTTTCAAAATTTTAGACCATTTTTCCAAATTTTAGACCATTTTTCCAAATTTTCGACCATTTTTGACAATTATTGACCATTTTTGACCATATTTCAAAAACTTTAACAATTTTTGACAATTATAAACTATTTTCCAAAATTTTGACAATTTTTAACCATAATTGTCGATTTTGGACAATTTTTCAAAGTTTTTGACACTTTTTCAAAAATTTTAACAATTTTTCAAAATTTTTGAACATTTTTCAAAATTTTTACCATTTTTAATAGATTTTGAAAATTATCGACCATTTTTCAAAATTTTAACCATTTTTGACTGTTATTGACTAATTTTGACAATAATTGTCCGTTTTTAACAATTTTTCATAGATTTTGACAATTATTGACCATTTTTAACACTTTTTGGAAATTTTTCCAAAATTTTTGACAATTGACCATTTTTGACAATTTTTGAAAATGGTTTGCCATTTTTCAAAAAAAATTTGATAATTTTTGAAAATTTGTGACCATTTTTGTCAATTTTTGTCAATTTTTTACAATTTTTGACAGTTTTTGACAATTTTTGACAATTTTTGACAATTTTTGACAATTTTTGACAATTTTTGACAATTTTTGACAATTTTTGACAATTTTTGACAATTTTTGACAATTTTTGACACTTTTTGACAATTTTTGACAATAATTGACAATTTTTGACAATTATCAACCATTTTTGACAATTTTTGACAATTTTTGACAATTTTTGACAATTTTTGACAATTTTTGACAATTTTTGACAATTTTTGACAATTTTTGACAATTTTTGACAATTTTTGACAATTTTTGACAATTTTTGACAATTTTTGACAATTTTTGACAATTTTTGACAATTTTTGACAATTTTTGACAATTTTTGACAATTATCAACCATTTTTGACCATATTTC
Organism: Lochmaea crataegi; assembly: GCA_947563755.1. Lineage (NCBI taxonomy): Eukaryota > Metazoa > Arthropoda > Insecta > Coleoptera > Chrysomelidae > Lochmaea > Lochmaea crataegi. Next base: position 43,569,012 of record OX387424.1, read on the forward strand.
ATAATTTTTGACCATTTTCATATATTTTATTTTTAATCTGATAAATTGTTAAATATTCACCAATTGAGTTAATTCGGAGGGCGTGGTTTGATTAAATATGCGAGCGAAAAACATTCCTTTTTTGCGCTAGAGCGTAAAGTAACAATCCTCGGCATTTGTCGACTTTGCGATTTCATTCGAATATAGTAATTAGTCATTTTACGCGCGACTGTAGAAAAATTATTTTTTCTACACCCGTACTATAATAACACTTATATGCCGATAATCCGTTTCATAATCAGATCCATTATGATAGAGATTTTTCATAACGATACAGATTTTTAATCAATATAAACCCATAATTTTTCAATAAGCATGCTGTGCATTTGACGTTTGTTCTAGATTCCTATCTAATTGTTTTATTTGCCATAATCAGTAGGTATTGAATTTTTGTAGAATATAGCTAAACTGTCTGATATCAGCGATATAGAAGAATTACCATCGCCTCCTCCACACATAACGGAGAGAGCAGAAAATGCAGTACTAAATATTTTGCCCCAAAAATCTAAGAGAGTGTACGAAAAACTATATCAACGGTTTATGGACTCCGAAAATATGTTGATTGCTTATTTTCAAGAATGAAATAAATGTAAATATTCCTTCGACTTCCAGATCAGTGGGACCTGAAATAAACTTTTTAAACTCTTAATATTTTTAAAAAATACCCGAGGTAATACCATTAATTACAATTTTTTAGAATTTTTTATAGAAATACGAGTAATTACTGTTATTGTATTCAATACAAATATAAATATAATATTCATGGTTTTTCATTGTTTATCGGGTGTAGAAGAAATATCGTATGCAATTCTCATGTAATGTTTATTAATACACTCGCAGAAACCATACGAAACTCGCTTTCTGCTCGTTTCCCGGTTAATACTCGTGTATTAATAACCATCATTACATGATCGTTGCATAATATACTATAAAACGTCACTTTCTTATTTTGACATCATATTATGCTCTATATACAAAAGCTTGATAAATTATATTATATATGGCATAAAGTTCCTGATCCTGGTCGAGGTGATAATGTTTATTTATTATATTGTGACATTTGTATATAAGTAAACTTAAAGATAGGTCCTATTTATCCATGTCATGTGACGTGTTCATTATCCACATCCATTATTCACTGGTGAATAATCTACGTCATTACACTTGAAGAAGCACAAATATGTTTATTGAGTTTTACTATCAAAATAGCTCACAATAAAGTGGAAAACAATTTATAAGTGGAAGGTTTTACTTTTTCATTGATGATGATGATGATTGATACTTTCTCTCAATAAACCCCAAATATAGTCTCCCATCATACTATCATTGTATTGGCCTTGATAACGTAGAAATTCATAATGCCCTTATGAGAACGTTCTTCCTACTATTCTGAATAGGCAGCTCCGGATCTAGGGGGGGCAAGCCGGGGCCTATGCCCCGGGCGGCAAGTTCAGAGGGCAGCCAAATTCACAGTTTACAGACGAATGGACAGCTTATCATTTACTCAACTTTGACCACAGAATTAATAATAGTACAATTACAGAAATTTCACTATTGTTTTACTGTGTCCATATCAACTCGACCGATACTCAGAGGTACAGCACACGGACCACGTGACCGGGCGCGGAATGAGATGGGCTGCACGAACAATATTATCCGCGAGGCGCGTAGGCATAGTTCAAAATACGCGCCCGCTCGCCCGCAGGATAAACTTATTGTTTAAAAAAAAATAGAAAAAATATTTTCAAATATTGTTCCCCACACGACAGTGTAGTTATCCGATTCATGAAATTCTCTCATTTTGAATAAGCACACTTAAAAAAGGAGGCAAGTGACAATTGAAGAAAGTTTTATTGATTTCATAGAAGTTTCTGGAAAGACAGGAGAGGTCATTTGTCAACAGATTGTAAAATTGGCAGTTGATGAATTAGATATTGGACAATGTCGTGGCCAATCTTATGATAATGGGTCCAATATGGCCGGCATCCATAAAGGAGTAAAAGCCAGGATTGCAGAAAGGAGTCAGCTTACCGAGTTCGTACCGTGCTTGGCTCACTCCTTAAATTTTGTAGGTGTTCATTCTGCCTCATTATGCCTCTAAGCTATTAACCTATTTGGACTGATTCAAAAAGTATATTCCTTTTTTTTTTGGCTCCACTACTAGGTGGGACATTATGAAAAAATTCGAAAAAGCAAATTTAAAAGGAAGTAGTCAGACGAGATGGCCGGCGAAACATGTTGCTGTGAATGCCCTATTAAATAAATTGCCAGAAATAGTGAGAGCATCAGAAGAAGTTAAGCAAACTTCTCATGCTCCAGAAGCTAAGTACGAGGCAGGTCTCAGCTCCTAACTGCTATAAAGAATTTTAAATTTATCCTCAATTTGACTATTTGGACGAATATTATCCGCGAAATCAATCGAGTAAATATGGTAATTCAGAAAGAAGATTATTAACCTTGCCCGTTCCGTCGCACTAATGGATGGTCTGCTCAAAACGGTGCAAAAGATGAGACAAAATCCAATGGAGTATTGGATAAAAGAGGCTGGAGAAGTTTCTGAAAAAGTGGTGTTGACCCTATTTTGCAAAACAAACGAATTCCGAAACATAACAAACATCCCGATGAGATGTGTGAAGACGAATTACAAACACTAACCTGTTCAACTATTGTCTAAAGAAATAATGATGGTATTTGTTCGAATCATATCAGAAATTAAAAAAAGTTTGATTGTGCTTTTCTTAATGTTACTAATATTTTGAAAATGTCAAATGTTGAATTCTGCCAGGAACTCTACGTTTTCAAAGAGGGCTCCGCTTTTATTTGGTGATATAGAAAAGGCTAACTATCTGCAACAGATCTATGCGCATGATTTGCAGGATGCTTTCCTAATATTTGTATTGCCCTGCGAATTTACTTTACGCTTCCTACTACATCCGCAAGCTGTGAGCGAAGTTTTAGCAAACTTAAACCGGTTAAAAATTATTTGCGATCTTCTATGAGCCAGGAACGCTTATCGAGTCTTGCAATCTTAGCTATAGAAAATCGAATTGCAACGAGTTAAATTATTACGAGGCCATAGATTTATTTGCTGAAAAAAAGCTCGAAGAGTAGAATTGTAATTGTAATTCACAAATACAATAATATATTTGATTTTTATTTATATTGTACATATTTTTATTTTAAATCCTATCATGTGCTGTGTATGAAATATACAGATACATTCAAATACAAACGGAACATAGGGATTTAGTGTATTCGCCGATCTAAATAGTCCACCAACAAAACATTTCTATAAGCTCACTTCAATGAATATCAAGTATTGATCTGGACTGCTGGATTCAGAATCCCTGTAAAAAAGCCCGCCCCTTCTCCTTCCAAAATGTGTTAGTTATGCGCGAGGTGTGTGCGAAGTGCGAACTGCGATTTAGTATTGGATAATTATTTGATGGGGGTAGTAAGCGTCGCTACATATTGAAACAATATCTTACGTTTTATGTTGTTAAAATCGAAAATTAATTGTTAAATTCTCTTTAACAATTAATGTTTCGAGTTAAGATAATATGTTTTGATTTCTTTTGGCCATAACGGCTTTCAAAATAAAAATAAATTCGTAAATAAAACAAAATAAATTGAAACAAAATTATGGGCTCGAACACTTTCACCAATCGACTGACTGACTGTCTAACGCTAATTGAGGTCCGCCCACAGTTGAGCATACGGAGTGGAGGGAATTGCACGATATGTTATAGGTGTCCAAATAAACGATTGTAATAATCGTGTTTTTAATCTGTTGAAGCTGGATGTTGGTCGACTAGTTCAAAAGCAGTACTGATACAATGCTTAAAATCCCTATGTTCCGTTTGTGTTTGAATGTATCTGTATATCCTACACGTTTATGCCTATATATCTATAAATAAATAGGCTTAACACAGAAAGAACAGCGATGGATACATTATTTCCGGAAGGCCTATGTTCAAATGTCAATCAATTAGTGGTCATCTGATTGCTGAATTTATAAAGATGATAAAGGTGAAAATGAATATACGTGGGCGGGGGCGGCATTTTCAGTTTTTGCCCCGCCTAAAAATTGAAGATCCGGGGATGTGAATAGGCGATAGGCTCCCATGTTGTTTTCAAATTTATCTAAATGAGCATGCAGAAAATGTACTTTTAATGACATCCTGCAGCCTATACATAACAAAATGCATCAGCATCATATTTACACTTTCGCGATGACAGACTTGTACAAAACACCCAATCGTTGTTTATCACTCGATGCACTGGAGTGGAAACACCACTTGAAATTTATAAAAAAAATCCGTATTAATACTATAACTATTATAAAACCAAACTTTTCATAAAAAAGGTGTTTTATTTTCGTCTTTGTGCATAATTAACCGAAAAATCATAAAATAATCTTTAAGACAATAAACGAAAAAAATTTCGTACAGTCGTGAATCAACCTTAATTTGTAAACTATCCAGTTGGATTAATGTAATTTTCGTAGGGTAATGGCAATGCAGAAAAGTTATGGACAAAACCTGGGGAATACGACCCGAGGCTTTACACTACTGTGATAAGGCCAACAATCATCTATGGAGCAATATTTTGGTAGAAGAGGGCAGAAGTGCCCTCTGCAGTGAATATATCAACTGAAATCCAAATACAAGCCCTCCTTGGTATTACCGGGGCAATGAACAGCGCGGGGACGGCATCAATGAAGCCCTTATCGGCCTTTTTCCTTTGGAACTATTTGTAATGGCGGAGGCGATGATGGCAATTCTCAGGCTGAAATCGGAAGAGTTATGGTCCCCGTACAATGTTCAAGAACACACTGGGACAATACTAGGTGAACCCATATTTCTCATAAGTTTTGATAGCATGACACCGGAGAACATATTATTCACTGAGCGAGTGAACATCATCATCCCATCTAGAGAACAGGTGATTCTAATTAAATCATCTGGTTCACTGTTAGTTCCAAAACAAACCATAGCACTGAGGCTGGCATAAATGGACCTAGAAAGAGAATGTTCTTTAGCCTTGGTCGATATACGACTGTGTTTGAAGCAGAGACAATTGCCGATGAAAACATCAGAAGAGGACATGCCGGACAAAAAATTGAAATATTCACTGACAGCCAGGCTCTGCTTAAAGCTATCAGTAATCTAACAACTAGGTCTAGACTGGTGAAAAACTATAAAGAATCCCTTAACAGGCTGGCAAGAGACAACACAGTCTCTAATATGGGTGCCGGCAAATGAGGGGATTGCAGGTAATGAAATGGCGGACCAGTTAGCTAAAGATTTCATAGGTCCGGAACCGTTTCGTGGGGTCACAAAAGATTGAATGAGAGGGAAAATAAGTCGGTTACTGGTTAGATAACAAACACCAACTCAAATGGAGGTCACCTCCATACACAGAGTTTACTGAACAAAGTAATCAGGGAACTCTCAACCAGGCAGTTGGAACAGGGTGAGAGACACCTACTCACATACTTTGCTTCGGTGAGAACTTACAAGGACTCAGACGGAAGCACTTTGGAGAGGTAATAGTACACAAATACTGAAAATCTCCCCAGTCAAACTAGTGACCTATATAGAAGACACGGAGCTGCTGGAAAGGAAGTAGACAACATGGGAAATGGTAAAAAGATGTTGTTAGCACAACCCAAACGAAGGAATGAATGTAGGGTATAACTAATTTTCTTAGAAAATTAAATATAGCCTATGCTACCGACTGATAATGCAGCTTTCTGAAGGTGAGAGAATTTTCAAAGCAAAGCATTACAAACAAACAAACAATATATACATAAATACATACATTTCTATTTTATGTAAAATATGAATAGATAATACTTCTTCAGTATGTGAATTTCCACAAGCTCTCAAGATATATACTGAAGTTATCACTATGGGGACTCATAATTTAGGTTTGGGACCGAATTGTTATAAATCATGTTCAAAATAATAGATGATTTATAGGACGGACAATATGCCATCAGACAGTGAGTAGGATTACGACAAATTGCTACGCCAGAAAATCAACATAAACAGTTTTACTGGAATTGATACACAAATAAAACTAAATATTGAATAAAATCAGCAACAGTTATTGTATGAATTTGATGTTTTTGAAAGTTAATATAGCATGCGATTGTAATTAAGCAGCTTTTTCATTGAAATCGATTGAATTCATCTCTGAATAAAAAATATTTGCTTTTATTTCGGAAACCCGAAACTCTTCAACGCAGAAGCAAAAGGGAAGCCAGAAACAATAGTCTCAAAGTTGAATTAGTTACGTTCGAGCGAGGAATTTTGAGCAATAACCCAAGCAAAGAAGTTAGAAGAGAAGATAGACAAACTAGGGTTAGGAAATGTGTGGGATGAATACTAAACACTCGTCGATGTCGAGTTCACCTGAACTTTTCTAATAAAACGTTCCTACAACAACTGAATAAGCTATTTTGCTTATTTATTACTTCGATAAAGTCCATATCTATTTACAAAGTTTGGATTCAATATAGGTGAATAGATTTGAATTCAAAAAAGGTTGGCACGTTTTTTTTTTAATTATGAAAATCCTTTAGTCATGAATGAATATGTAGCACATAATAGATAATCTCTCGTTCTTCCTTCGGTTGAATATATATATAATATTTAATCATGTGTCAATAAAAGTTGAAAAAGAGCCAATTTTAAACAACGATTAAATAACAATGGAAGGCTGGAATCAAATGCAAAACAAAATGATTTAATAGAGATTTACCAGACCTTTTAAATTAGGTGTGACTTGATACCTAATGCCATTTTAAAAAATGTAAGGGGTGTCTCCAGTAGGGAGGGGGTGAATCTGACGTTTATGACATTAGCGCCAAAAAGTGTCCCTCTCAAGTTAAAAGTTAACGTGTTTCGGCATTTCCTTCTAATATGTCCCATTTTTGAAATATTATGGGTGGGTCCTTTTCAAATGATCACAGTGTATACATAAATTTTACAACCAAAAAAAATTCTTAATTACGAACTAGATTGGTAATTCATTATAATGATCGAAGCATTTAAAAAATAAGGAATTCATAGACATACGTTTATTTGTTTTAACTATATGTAGGTTATTGTTATTTCTGGTAAAGTAGGTATGAATATTATTGTTAAAAGTAATGTTTTCTTGAAAGTAAGGTGGTGCTAAGTTATTCAATATTTTATATACAAATACTCTGGTAAACTGAAATGCATTGCAGCGAATTGAGCATAATAGATACAGAAGTATATTTGCCACATTCTAAGATGATCCTCATACCACGATTTTGCAGTTTTTGTAACTGAGCAGTTTGGTTTTGTTAAAAAGGAATATAACTGATGAACAATAGTCGAAATGTGGTTGAATAATTGAACGATAAACTGTGATTTTAGTTTCAGCTGATAGGTTTCTTGATATTCTTGCAAAAAGTAAAGTTTTTTTGATATCTTTTTTTAAAACATAATTAAAATTATCACCAAATAATAAGAAATTATCAAGTTGAAAACCAAGGTATTTAGTTAATGTTACAATATCAATTTTCTCATCATCAATTGTAATAATAATTTCATTTAAATCTGTGTTGTTATATTTATATTTAATAGTTATTATCATAGCTTTTGTTTTTAATACGTTACGTTTAAGTTTATTATACATTAAGTAATTATTGACAGAGTTAAAAGCCAGATTCATTCTTTGTACGGCATTTTCCAAATTATTATCAACACTGGCCATTAGGGAGTCATCTGCAAATACATTAACAAAATCACAATCAACAAATAGGTTTAAATCATTTATATATAAAATGAATAAAAGTGGTCCTAGGACGCTGCCTTAGGGTACACCAATGTTAATACCATTTTCAGCGAATATATTATTATGAATTTTTACTCTTTGTTTTCTTCCAAATAAATAATTAGTGAACCAATTCAAGACGCAACCATTAATGCCATAAGTTTCGTGAAAAATATGTTACGATCAATTGTTTAAAAAGCTCTCTTTAAATCTATAACAACTGCTACTGTTTTAAATTTACATAAAGAAAGTTGCAAAGCTGCTTCACAAGAGTACTTTTTGCGGAATCCAGATTGGTTACTGAATAAAATATAATTTTTTTCAATGTGTTCAAGAGTTTGTTCATATACAACTAATTCAAGCACTTTTTCGATATGTGGTAAAGTATTTATAGGTCGGAATTCAAAAGCAGTTATTGTATTATTGATTTTAGAAATGGGAACTATTGTAATTACTTTTAATGAATCTGGCACCATTGCAGTTTGAAGAGAAGTATTAATTAGATTTAATATAACATGTCCACACGTTTTAAAAACTTCTTTCAACATTTTGGCATTAACTATTTCATAAACACTGCATTTATTGTCCAACAACTCAAAAATGACGCCCAATTCACTTAACGACAACAGCCGAAAATTTGGAAAGCTTGGATATAGATTATAGTTACAGAAATTTCCTGTTATTTCAGTTGAGATGCTATCAAGTATTTGAGTAACACTAGTTATGAAGAAGGTACTAAATTATCAATTTTCCGTTCATTATTTAAATTAAATTCAATGAAATTTGGAAAATTTTTACAGTTAGTATTGATCAACTTTTTAAGAGTCTTCCACATTAAACGAGAATTGTTTTTATACATATCAATTTTATTAAAATAATATTGTTCTTTTTTTGTTTTTAGTAGATTTACAACCTCACTTCTCAATTTTTTAAATGCTTCCCATTTTACATCTTTATCAGCACCAACAGCGGTCTGAAATACTTTATACATTTTATCCCTATCCTTTATTATATGATGAATGTCATTATCAAACCATGGTACATTACTTTTATACTGACAAACTTGTTTAGGCGCTACATTATTTATTACCGTTTGGCAATTCTGATGAATTTCTTCATATATTATAATATTTACATCAACAGAATTCAAGTTCCAATTACATGATAATAAGTCGAGTTTTATTTTATCTAAGTTAGTTTCACTAAAGTATCTATACATTTTAGTGGTTGTATTTATGTTATTATTACTAAGATTAACAGATATTATAGAGTGGTCACTAATTTTGGGAGTATGATGAACGGTAGCATTAACAAAATTATTATTAACCAATACATAGTCTATCAGTGTTTCACTATTATTTGTAATTCGTATAGGCACAGTGATTAATTGGTCGATTCCATATTGTAAAAACATTACTTTAATTTTACGAGTATAAAAACTGTCATTTTTATAGTCAAAGTTAAAATCACCAATCAATAAACAGCGCTGATTATTAGCAAAAATATTATCACATGTATTTTCCAAACTATCCAAAAATACAGCATCTGAACTTGATGGCGAATGATAGAGACAGCCCATTAACCACTGATAACTACCAAGATCGATTTTTATTATTTTGCACCAATATTTTGGCTCAAGCACAAAAGTCTTAGCAAAAGAATACTTTAAATTATCTTTCACATAAATTATGAGACCTCCTGTGCTTCGATTTGAGGAGTTACATGTGATCAGATTATAACCATCGATTTTAATTTAAAATTCTTCAATTTCTCTTGTAATTCTAGCTTCACTTATAAAAATTATCTTAGGACAGTACCACAGTAAACTTATCTGAATTTCATCTATTTTGTTAAGTAAACTTTGAGCATTTAAGTAGAGTACATCAATATTAAACGGAATATATTCTAGTTTAGTAGAGATCGGTATTAGTTCTTTGAATTATTTTGTACATTCTGCTTATTGACAATTTTAGGAATACCATTAACATATTTTATACATTTTGTATCATCACCTGCATTAATAAAGGAGTTCAATTTTAATTTTAATTGTTTATAGTAATACCTCTGTTCAATTGTTTGATCAGAATATATTTCAACTGAGGGAACTTTATCAGTAATTTTATTACGCTTTTTAATACTTGTTTAACAGCTTCGGTTGAATCTAGTTCAATTTTCAAAGAACGGTTTTTTCCTCCCTCATACTTTCCAACTCTCATAACTTTGAAATTCAAAAAATTGCCATCTACGTGTGATAATAGCTTCTTAATTGTAATCTTTTCATCTTCAATTCTTTCATTTCTGTTAGTAATAGAAGATTCATTCACATTAAATATAATAACGTTATTGGCTCGCCTTCTTTTTTCTTCCATTCCATTCATAAATTCTTCCATTTCAACCTTCTCTCCACTATTTTTAATACTACTTCCATTGATTTATTTTTGTTGCTTTAAAGTATCAACTTCTTGCTTCAAATTTTTAACATCATTTTTAATATCCTCCATTTGTCTAATCAGCATTGGAACTCTCTTGAATCCCTAACGACATTCAGGACAAAAGAAAATCAGGGATCTATTATGTAGCACAATTGCACGCACTTCAGAAGCTGCTAAATTTGTGCAGTTTTCAGTTACATGCAAAACTACATGACAGCTATCACAAATTATCATTTTTTCTTTCTCATTATTTGCATTTTTGCATGTTACACATTTATTTGACATTTTTACTTTATATAGATAAAATTAGCACAGATAAAATAGGTACGCCACTGGATATGTATTACTGAATCAGTTTCATAACTTACAAGATTTGTTTCATCAGGAGTATGAATAATTTATAAAAATTGATATAAATCAACAAATAACTGATATACCTCATTTTTATACGTAGCCTAGGATATGTCATATTAAGATACTCCATGATGGTTTAATGGTTCTAAGAAATCTGTGTTAATTTTGACAAGTATATGAAATTTAAATTTTATTATTCAATGTGGGGTGGTGTTCGAATTTAATTAAGTATTTTTCATAATTCGACTTAGTATCTAGTTTCTAGGGAAAATAAAATGTCACTATATCTCATTTCAAGTTTTTTTTTGTGACAAAATTTATAATTGTCCCTTTATTTATTGATAGATATTTCTTCGAACCGTTTTCAAACATAACCTAGTGTTGTCCAGCATAACGAAAACATCAAAATATTCATCTCTTCAATAACCACAAAAAAAGTGTACATAAACTTTTTGTTTTTGATAAAACAAGGCTTTCTTTAATACAATTTCATATATGCTACCTATGTATGACTTTGATTTATGCGGCATTTGATGAACAAGGTGTTTTTAAGTGATGAAACAATTACCAAAGTGAACAAAATGATAGTTTAAGAGGAAACAGTGTATTTATCTCGAATTCTTACTATAGGTCCATAATATTCACTTTCCAATAAACATTTTTTATTCTGTTCATATTTTTGCAGAAAATTGAAGCAAAAGCAAAGGGGGAAAGAAAAGACACCAGACGAGAAAAAAACAGTTTGGAGAAATGATTGCAATATGACAAAGACCATCGAAATCAACATAGAAATGAAGTGAAGAAGAGAGTTTGAGTAGGGTGTAAATCATGGCTATATTCTCGCCTCATTGGTAATTTACCGTGTGCTTCCCACTTTAAGGAATGGAAGCACGTCGTTGCCTTTACACTTCAACGACACTGTATTTTATTACTTTCCGACTCCAAGAAAACCGCACTGAGCTCTCAATCAGGGACGGAGACGCAAATGGAACGTAGCGTCTTTAATTACACACCTATTAGATACTAAAACACCTCGTTAGTTTTTAAAATTAGTTTTTAAGCTCAAAAAGACTTACTTACATCAATGTCTAGAGTGGAGAAATAATAGGTATTTACCCAACACAACTTTTGTTACAGTTACTAGGACCGATAGAATCGTTATAATAAAATTTGATACAAAATATTATACATTGTTTTTTCTTTGTAGTGACGTGCATGGTTGGTGACGCCGGTCTGATAGACCGAAACTAATTTTCTGAAGAATTCTCACTTTTTACTATGAATATCATGTTTCAATGAAACAGAAGATAATTACAAATATTTTAAGCGAAAAGGAACATTATTACTCTTTAAGTTTATAAAAAACTAAATCTATTATATATACATTTAATGTAGAAATCAATCAACCCTTTAAAAAATGTAATAATACAATTTATTAATCTTTGACGAATAAATTAGTACAAGTTGCGAATAAATTAGCGTTTATCTGAATGAAATAAAGTAAAAACAAAATAATTGACTATATTTACTATTTAATTAACCGTACAAAAAATGGCTAAATTTTTAGAACATAAGTAGTGACTTAAGATCTGAGGAGCCGTATACTCAGTATTATGAAAGTTGTGAGGCACACTGACGCACTACTCCGTACCAACACTGCTAACACACTAACGAAAACATAAATGGAGTGGCGCGCGCCATCTCCACCCAGTACAAATAATACAGAACCAATTAAATCGTTGCGGTCCGTTAGACAGGGGAGTCATCACTGAAGTGTTGAAGTCGGTCTATTTTTGCGACTGAGGCTAATCACCGACGCCAGGAGCACACTACCCCTAACCGGAAATTTCGCCGAGCCCACTGGTGTTCCATCCAGTTGTAGGGATCTTTATCGAGCCCAACACTCATGAACTCGGGATCTCGGTTTTACGTTCCATCCGAAATACGGCATATCTACATTATACCTCGTGCTCATTGGTATAATGCGAGCTATAACACGCTACACACCCTAGTAGTCTAAGGTGCACCCTAGTAGTTTCAGGTGCTTCTCTGCAGCCTGTACGTGCTCTACGACGGTGTTTCCCTAGTCACCCATCCAAGTAAACTACCAATATTCTCTTGTTATACTAAATACTCACACTTAATTAAATTAACCGTTCTCCACCTCTTCTTCTCTTCAGAAACAGGTCGGAACTTGCGTTTTTTCAGCTCCATCCTGTGCACGTTTCTTCTTTTCTGTCCATTTAAAACAAGCCAATTTTGATCCTACATTTGGCTCGTGAAGTAAGTATACGAGAGAGTGACAAGTTTTTTTGACTGAACAGGCACAAGTGAAGTTGGTCCAAAATCAAGGGACGAACATCAGGTGTTTCTTAGGGTATGGACACAACGGGGATCAACGATCCTCGACCACAGCAAAGCACCCTCGACCCCCGCTCCTACCCACGCGCATCAGTGGTCACATCGAGGCTCGGAGCATCGCATTTTTGCACCATTTTGGCGTGAACGAGCGTCGCATAAACATGGATTTCTTGACATCCTCTTCATCAGGTGAAGAAGATATTATTCTGAGTTCTAGTGTATAAAAGGTATCAAAATACGAAAATACATCCCCTAAACAAAAAACGCATGTCGTATGGAGAATTTCACCATCTATATAAAGATTTACGAAAAGACCCTGTTCGTTTTTTTGACTACATGAGAATGAAAATAGAAACTTTTGATTATATTTTAAACGAATTTGGAGATAAACTAAACAAAAATTACCAGAATTGCCATCGTCAACCAATTGGATCTGAAGGAAAACTCATGGTCGAGGGTCTAAAAAAAACTAAGCTCGATTTTTACCCTGGCACGATGTACCAGGCCTTAACTCCGTCCTATGCGCGGAGCGATGGTCGGCGCTCCGTTATGTCCGCCCACTTATGCTTATGCTTATGCTTATGCAAAGGAAAAGGTCGACATTACTACAACACGTATTCGTTGCTTCTACAATTATTGATTTTGGATAAACTTCATCTGATCCTCAGTGGATGACAGTGACAAGCGTGAGTACTCTATGAATGTTGCTCTGATCACTGAGAACGCCCTCTGTTGCGATACTTAGCGAAACATTGGAAGACAATGTTTCAAGCTTTCAAGTTTTATTCTGACATGAAGGAAATGTGGAGCTTGTATTGCTGGGCAGCAAACTGTTGCAGCCAGTGCGTTTCAGGCTTTACGGTGGAGCACTATTTATGTAGGATCATCACAAATACTGCGAGGCTGTAAATTCATATTCCCAATAACTCTCTAATAACATAAAAATGATACTGTATAAAATATTAAACACAGCGCTAGCAGACCTAACTTGTACAAAAACGTTATCTTGGATAAAATATATTATTTCCACTTCGGAGTTAAATTCATTTATATATCTCGTACGCCACTGTTCTTAATAATACTGATCTTTTAAAGATCAGGCATGTGTTGGTTACGAGTGTAAAGAACTTCGAACAAAGAAAATGATAATCTCTACCGTCGATCAAAAGGATTAATTCACCAGAAACAGATTATTTCTTTGTTTTCAACTCCTCGATTTATCTGAACCGCTTAACATTCTCTGCTGCTACTTTTAAGTGTACCAAAGTTTTGAATTAAACTGCTATGCAAATAAGCTTTCCGTAATTATTCTAAAAACGTTTCTACAAATCGTTGCCATAAATTATTTATAAAATATGTACTGTTTTTTAAATTCTCTGTTTGTTTGTTTTTCAACTTCTCCATATTTGTGAAGATTCGATGTCTTTGGATGGTTTATCCAAATGTTTCTGTAAAAAACGACGAACTTCGGAATTTTTTTCAAATGATACTGCAGGTAACGCAAGAGTTGAATGATTAAAAATATGGGAGGAAGTATGGATTGGATTTTAACACGTTGACTGTCCCCATAAAAACTTTTCTAGTTGCTCATGCGCCCAAACGTTTTTTTAAGTAGTCGATTGCTCACTTTCGTAAACAACTCTTTTGACATAACAGATTACTTTTATAATAATTATGTGGTCTAATAAAAGTGATTTTAGGAGTCATGGCTGGAAAGTATTTATCAGACAAAGAAATGCAGGAAGAAATGGAAAAGTTTTTTGCGTGAGAAGACAACTCGGAAGATATCAATTATTCTGATTAAGATATTGAAGTCCAAGAAGATAATCCTGAGGGAGGATCTGAAAACGAAGAAATTATTGACCACACCACGTTTCCCGTTGAACCATCTTCCTTAAATTGGTCGAATAATCTTCAACCATCTACAAAGTTGTAATTTATAGGAAACGAAGGCATTCAAGGTATTATTTCGCAAAACCCTGATGCTACCTCTACGGAAATATTCTTTTCAATTATTGACGATGACATAATCGAGCTAATGGTTACAGAAACGAACGAATAAGCCAGTCAAATTATGCAGTCCCAAGCAATATCTCGAGGACATCGCATGAATCGATGGAAAAACACGGACAAAGACCATCACCGATAACTGGTATACCAGTATACCTTTGGCCTTGTATTTAAAAGAACGCAAAACAGAACTTTGTGGCACTTTAAGGAAAAATAGGAAATATTTGCCTAAAGATACTATTCAAGCCAAATTAAACAGAGGAGAGCTATCTGCTATGAAATCCAATGAAATTGCAATTACGATAAAAGAAATGTGTTAATGTGTGAAGAAAATGGCATGAGCGAATATGGAACAGGACGTAATTAAAAGAAGAAACCAATTATGATTATTCAATACAACAAGGCTAAACAAGGTATTGACATATTCGACCAAAAAAAAGTAGCTACTACAGTTGCTTACGAAAATTTTTAATTTGTTATAAGAAAGTGGCAATTTAATTGGTTTGCGGATCAGTTATTGTTAACAGCAGTATTATATACAACGAACTCCATCCAAATAAACCCATGAGACAGCTTCAATTCTCTCTTGGATTCTCTAGCATGACTTTGTTTTGTAGCCATTCTGACACGAAACTGAACCTTTCTTGTGGTTTCTTGCCAGCGGCAAGGTAGTACCAGAGAGTGGATATTTGCCAGGCAGTCGTACTGGCATAGAAACTGATTTGCAGTTTCCTGCTCTAGGAGGTGACAGAATCCTCACAGCATACCTACTATGACACTTTTTTAAATGAAACTAAGTGTTTCTAATTGATTCCACTATTTAGTGAAAAAATTATGAAAACTCTAAGATATTGATAATTACATAAAGTATCGAAACCAATTAGACCTGTAGTTTCTTACGTTAATACTCCTAATAATAAGTTAGATAAAAAGCTAAACAATATACATAATAGCTATGGAGGTATATCTAAATACTCAATTGAAAATTCAATAGAACTAATCAAAAAATTAAAAACATACAAGTTACAAGATAACTCTAAACTTATTTCATTTGATGTTACCAATATGTTCTTTAAAATTCCTCCAAAAGAGTGCATAACACTTATTAAAAAATTACTAGAGAATAAAAATATCAATCCAGGAATAATATCAGATATACTTAATTTGTTTGATCTATGTATTAATCAGAATTATTTTACTTTTCATAATAAGGTGTATATACAAAATGAAGGTTTACCAATGGGAAGCCCTATATCACCAATTTTAGCAAACATTTTTATGGACAGTTTAGAAAGAAAAATCTTTGAATGTAACATTTCAAAAAATATATTATTTCGGTATAGGTATGTAGATGACGTATTAGCTTGTTTTGTAGGTAGTGAACGACAATAAGATATACTCATAGATATACTCATATTAATAATTTACATCCAAAAATTAAATTTACATTAGAAGTTGAAGAAAATAACTCAATCAATTTTCTTGATATTAAAATTCAAAGACTCAATAATATACTTGATTTTTAAATTTACAGAAAACCAACACATACTGATGTGACTATACCATATAATTGTTATCATCCCAAGTCACATAAATAAGCAGCATATAATTCAATGATACATAGAGCATTTTCAGTTCCTATGAACAAATATAATTTTGATAGAGAAATTAATATAATTAAACAAATAGCCATATCCAACGGTTATCCATTACATATAATAAATAAATTAATTAATAAAAGAGAGGAAAAAGTGGCATTACAATTAATATATCCTGAAAAACCTAGGGAAATACAAAATTACAAAACCATCACATGTGCTGGTAATATTTCTAATAATATTTCAAAGATAATATCTTGTTCAACAAATACAGCAATTTCTTTTGAAACAGAAAACAATGTGAGTAAAAAATTGTTAAATGTAAAAACAAAAATACCCCCATTGAAAAAGTCTGGAATATATAAACCTAAATGTCCAGAATGTAATGCTGTCTATATTGGTCAAACAATTCGAAATTTTGAAATTAGATACAATGAACACTCACCAGCATACAGATTAAAACAGCCAGATAAATCACATTACGCAAAACATCTTCTTGACACAAAACACATAACTAGAAGTACTGCTTATTTGTGATAAGAAACAAGAACTAGATTCCCTTGATGAACTAGAAATAAGAAGACACTTAAGAGACCCACAATATGAAGTTGTCAATGAACAGATAAATCTAGGGAGCTCTCCACTATTAAATTGTCTTCTTAAGTAACAATTGTAAAGATTAGCAGATATAGTTTTCCTTGGTTTCCTATATCATTGCACAGTTACACTGATCTTAAATGGGAAAAAGATATCTAGGATATCCCCATAGGGCTAATAATACCTAAGCTTTAATATTTGTAATATCATATCTTCTTCTTTTATCTATTCATATATATTAAGTCAATCACAAGATCACACTTACTATTTGGTCTAGCCAAAATATTAAACATCAAGTAGGTATCACATAAAATGTAACTTCTGTCATTCTGACGATGATATGTCAATATCGAAATAATTATCAATATCCTAGAGTTTTCATAATTTTTTCGCTAAATAGTGGAATTAATTAGAAACACTTAGTTTCATTTAAAAAAGTAATATGAGTGGATTCCACAAAGTAAGGGTCCAAACAGTAAATTCAATACCTACTATGGTTTCCACAGTTTTCCTATCTTCATACTTAAGGTCTGCTCAGAAATCTGGCGTATGTTATCTAATGATATGTTTCGCCTGGTGATATTTCCCACCATTCTAGATAAGTCTGGGCCATCCACAATCTTGTGGCCAAGTTCATTGTCGATATTGCGACACCTTAGAAAGGTTCCGGTGCTGTGAATCGCATTAATGAGCCTTAACTGGTCATTTCATCCGCCCTTAATCCTTATTTCTTTTGTGTCCTGAACTATCTACCTCTATCAAGCATCGGCCTCCCTCATAGTATTAAGTATAGCCGACTGTCTGTGAAGATAGCAACTGGATGGTATGCTCTTTCCTGCCTTTCAGTTTCTTCAATGCAGTATTGAATCCACTACCGCTTGGGAAGTCGTGATAGATCGTAGGTACACCAATACTTAAACGATATCCAGAAGAAATAGGTCTGTGGGGTTGCCATGGAACTACTACAGCAACCTGGTAAATTGACCGAAGCTGCGGTCTGAAGGTAACTATCAAGTTAGAAAGAAAATTATGGAATGCGAATAATATACCTACTTAACACACTTTTTTGAAGAGGAAGTGAAAAGAAGAATGAAGCAACGTAATCTTGGTCAATTGCAACCTTTTCCCCCTGAATTTTGATAAAAAAATATTCGTTTACTGCATAATACTTTTTAATGTATTTACGTATGTATTTTCCTTTGTGTTGCAGCCAGTAGATTTGTCTTTAAAGTTATTTCTCCAAAAACTAGTAATATCGTCGTTTACATTCGCAAGTTAGTTTATTATTCCGTAACACGTAACCCCCGTTAGCACGGAAAATTCATGTAGTGCGGCCGTTTAGCAAAACTAACCTTTACCATTACGTCATCATATTATATTCCATTCTCTTTGAGCAAATATGTAAACAGGTATAATTTAGGTGTTTATTAGAATGTTCTTTGATGGCACTTTAGTTCATTCGAATAATTTAAATTTTGTCGATACTGAATATTTTATTATTTATTTGTTTTTTATAGTAAAATCTAAGAATTAAAAAATCTACAATAGATAATGATTTAAGTTCCATAATTTGTTCCAATATGGAAGACTCTAATGAAGGTGGTCACTAAACATTCGCAGATTCATTCAACTACTTTCTATTTAATAGCTCTCTTCATCCTCAGATGTCGAGTCGTTTATTACGGCGATTTGGCTTCGACTAGTCCAACTTCTTAAAACCCTACTATATTCCGAAACCTACAAAACCAAGACAGATGAAGATTTGCAAATATTACTCAAGAACCACTTAGCTCCTCAGCCATTGATAATTTTATCAAGAAACACCTTCATCAACCGTAAGCAGCGTGAAGGAGAAGCCATTGCTGAGTATATGAAGGAACTCCGAAAATTAGCGGCACCATGCAAATACCCAGCTAATGTGCTTTCCGCGACGTGTTCGTGGAGGGTCTAAGAGACAGATCCATACTAGACAGGCTTTTTGAACATGATGATATCACTCTTGATCAAAACCATAAAATCGTCCCTAGAGGCATCCTCACCGATCCTTGGAATGTAAACAAGCTGATCACACAGGGCCAAAACCCAGTAAATCAGAACGCAAAATTCGAACCTTTAAAACCAGCAAAATCAAATTACAAACCCAAGTTACAATGCTTCAGGTGTTCCCATTCTGCTAGGTCTTTCACAGCTACCGATTTATTTTGTAATTATTGCAAAAAAAATAGAGATTAACGGAAAATATACGTCTCTAGAGCTAGATACTGGTAGTGCAGTCACAGTGATAGATGAAAATACTCTGAAGATCATACCTAATGTTGGAATACTTAAGCCATCAAACGCGGTGATCCGTGCTTATAATCACGGCGTGATCAAGCCATTGGGTGAAGTTTTCGTTAACGCCAAATACAAAGAATTTTCAAAACTGCTGAAACTGTTCGTGGTTCCGGGCTATCACACACCTCTACTCGGTAGAGATTGGATTTATGCCCTTATTATTCTACCAACCAGCATTAACCAATTATCAATAAAACAAGACACCCCGCCGGGTGTAGAGCCCTTTCTCTCAAGATTTCAAAAGATTTTGGATGAATGTATCAAACCAGGAAGAGGCTACACTTACGACTTAATTCTTCTAGAAAATGCACATACACGATTTAGAAGGGCTAGAACTGTCCTATTCGCCCTACAATCTCGAGTAGACCAAGAATTATCACGATTGGAAAACGAAGGAATAATTCAAAAAACAACCCACTTCAATTGGGCTACTCCTGTTGTACCTATTGTAAAACGAAATGATACTATAAGGTTGTGTGCTGACTACTCACGTACAGTTAATGACCAGATGATCGTTTCCAACATCCTTTCATGGGATTCTAGAATTTTAACCATAAATACCAATCTAGGCCTCTACAATGTGAACCGTTTAATGTTTGGGATCAGTAGAGCCCCAGCTGTTTGGCAAGCTTACATAGAAGGTGTAACAGCGGGGTTTCGAGGAGTGACAGTGACAGCTGATATTATTGTCACGGGTAAAAACGATGTTAAACACTCACAGAATCTGGTGTCTCTGTTTGAAAAACTAGAACACAATGGCATTCATTTAAATAATGATGTCGGGTAATGTAGACAAGTAGTATTGTTAGTGGACTGTATTGTTGTAGGAAGGTGGTTGTTGACATCTGACCATAACTACCTTGTCTCCACTGACCACCAAAGGGTAAACTAACTACGAAGATGTCAATAATAGCCAGTTTATTTTCAATAGATCTTTACTGAATCAAATTCTAAAGATCTTTACAGCAAAACAAAAAAAAAAGAAGAAAAAACATGTGAAATTGTAGAGCTATAATTGTTGAAGCCACTACTTGGCAACACTGCCAGATATGTAGTTTCGCGCTTAAAATGCACTAGTTGATATGCGAACAAATAGGTAATATAACGTAAATAACACTGTACTTTACAAGAGTAGGTAGTACACAAACAAATGTTATACACTCGAGCACCTGAGAATTTGAGAATTAATAACAGAACCACAATTAACGTTAGTTGAAGAGAGATAGACGTACCGGCTTTTCACCTAAAGAACACGGCACCAACAAACGTGTTGGGTGGTAATTAGATTGGAATACTAAGTACCAATTACATACTTGATACCACTTCACACACACTATAAATACTTTGAAATCCCATAGATTCCAACGTGGGGTTGTTTGTCATAAAGGACTGTGAGCAGTCATTTTCAGACACCGCAGTCGTGCTTTACACAAAGGTCTGAATGCTACTGAGCTGGAAACAGGGTTCGCGCGCGCAGAGAGTCGCTGTTGGTAGGAATGCGTCATCGACTGTGTAGGTTTCAGGGTGAATGTACAGGGTGTCCCTAAATTTGTATTCGACACAGTTGGGATTGCACAGCAAATTCCAACAAATGACAAGTGCAAGTTTCTTTAAAATCGAGTTAAATACCTCGGATACATTTTAGACAAAGAAGGGATTCGTGAAACACCTGAGAAAATTCAATCAATTTTAGCCTGCTAAACCCCTACAGACGTACACGAAGTAAAATCATTCTATTTGCTACCTTCAAACAAGCGCTTCGATGTCTATAATCTTATCCGGGCACAACACAGCGCCCGAATACATTTCTATACACTCACCGTCGGGCTCCCAACATCACCACAGGATACAGCCCAGCCCTGCTGGTCTTAGGCAGAGAAATAAGATCAAAACTGGACATACTGAGACCTGACCCTATCAAAGCCGATACCAAAAAAGGAAAGGAAAGGAAAGGAAAGGAAAGGAAAGGAAAGGAAAGGAAAGGAAAGGAAAGGAAAGGAAAGGAAAGGAAAGGAAAGGAAAGGAAAGGAAAGGAAAGGAAAGGAAAGGAAAGGAAAGGAAAGGAAAGGAAAGGAAAAAAGGTGAAACGTCATTCTATACTAAAGAGTTTTCACCAGGAGAAATTGTTGCTCTTCGAAACTACCAAGGCCCGAACAAAAAATGAGCCATTGGTCGGATTTTGGCCAAGGATGGATACTTGAACTACACAGTTAAAGTCAAGGGAGAAATGTGGAGACGACATGTCGACCAAATGTAGAAGGTAGAAGACCAAATCGTCCCGGAGCCCAACATTCCTCAAGTTATTCATCCACTTGGTGACATGAAATACTCGAATCCTACACCACTACATTCTCAAAGAATTGTGGGGAAGAGATGTTATGTATCTACCGTTATGACCAATTGATAGGCAACGACGTTTTTGTCAATGAACGATTATTATCATGTTTTGACACATGTCTGTGTAACTTTAATTCAATAAAAATGCATTTCGTTCATTTGGTATTTCGATCATTTGAATACCAAAGCTACGACAGTGGCTTCTGCATTTAAATATATATAGGGTAGGAACACCATATGTGGCCATGTTAAGGCATTTCTCCGAATTAATAAATTATCAAAATATAACATCTATCCCTACGATTTTGTCAGTAGTCACATGTATAAAATTACATTTTCATTAATCAGTAGCTTCTTGGCTTGGAACCTGAACTGAAAGGTTTCTTTCCTTGTAATTTTCCAAATTTTTAGTGAATGAACAGATATTTTGTTCCATTTATGGCCACATTGTTCCTAATGTGGTTTTTGAAGAGCCCATTTTTGGTCATAAAGTGAACTCAGTTTGTTTTCAATTAGTTTTCATAAAATTTCAATGAGGAGAAGTAGAGGAAGCTATTATAAGCTGATAATTTATAAGTAAACATGTTTTTTATTTTTGAATATAGCAAAAAAAATCAAAATAATGATACATTCTAAGAAAAAATAATTCATTTCAGTCCATTCTGGTAGACAAAAAATCATTGAAAATTGCGATATTTATTGATTTTAGAAAAGTAACCTCTTGAATTTTTCTTCACTGGTGGTTGAATTTTTTCCATTACCTCTATCTTATCGTACCAAATCTCATCCTTTTTTTCTGGCCATTTTCAATCATTGCCCTAGCTTTCCATTGTGCTGATAAGAACTTGGTTATTATTCTCATCAGTAATTATTCCTGGAAAAAATTCACTTTCGTATTGCACAATTACGTATCTTAAACTTTTGGGCTCATAGATGTCACGAGGAGTTTCCTTGGATATTTGTTTTTCAGTTTCAGATTCTATTTCCAAGATACTTGTAGGTGAATTCCTGTCCTGCTCTTCCACGGGTTTTTTTTCTAGATCAAAACTGACCTCTTTAATGATACATTCATCCTCCACCAGTAGTTTTTCTTTTTCGGGTGGTTTCTCAGAACTCGTCATAACGTTTCCATTAGGAATTTTTGTTTTCTTAGTTTCTTTCGACCTTGTGTTAGTTGTTTTTGCTTTACAACTTTTTTTGCCTCTCTAACTTGCCTCTTTCTTGCCTTATTTTCTTTTTCCAGTTCTTTTGCCTTGGCAAGTTCCAACCATTCATTAGATGTTAGCACAGACGGTAAGATTTCACGTTTCCTTTTATTTTTTGAAATGTTCTCTTCGCTAGGATAGATCAGAATATTACTCAAAATGTCTATGGGTTTTCTCTTTGGCGTATAAAGAATGGTAGTTTCCATAGGTGAAGTCGTGGAGTTAGGTTTCAGAGTTGAAGGAGAATGTTATTTATTCACTTTGACCCCTACTTAGGTTTAGTATTTCGTTGGTCAGCGACTCCGAGGGTTTTTTGACCAGGATCTTACTTAGGCACGCTGCTCTAGTACGCCTGATGTTTTGTTTTAATTCATCGAGATATACATTCCCGTACTGCAGTTTTTGATATTTTGAATTCGGGACCGCTTATTCCGTTACAAAGACTTTTTTTTTCAAGTGTATTCGATATTTCATTACCTACCTTTGTGCCCGGAAACCACTTGAGCATTACCTTATTATGGTTGATCAGGGTTGAGAGTTTCCGTCAGATCGTAGTATTTTGAGGCCGAGCATCTCATATCTCCGACCACCCTGTATATTGATTTTCTCTAATAACGAGTAACTTGTGGCATACTTGTCAGTAACAGTTCTTATAATACTAATACTCGTATAAACTCCAAACTTCCAATAATAATCCCAAAGTTCAACCTGTCACGAAATCCTAATTGAAAATTGCTAGAGGCTTCCGTTATCTACCGTATCCAAGGACAATAATTATTTCAACCTATCAAAACTGTTCCGACAAATCATCTAGATTACGATTTCAGTTGCCAATATATATCCAATATTTTGGTATTCATCCTAAACCCAGAGAGGAAACAGTTCATCAAGCCCAATGAAGTCGCTCGACTGGAACATGAAACACCAACTTGCCTGGATATTAACTTTGTGATTTGTATAGGTAGTTGGAAACATATTAGAAAATTGCAATGCCATACAGGAAACTTCAAAATAATAGTCGCTATTTTCTAAACAGTTAACACCAATTTATATTTATTATAATGAGTTTAAAACAAATGAATCAATTAGGAATATCAATATTTGACGCCGCACTATATCACCGAAAAGGAAGCAGTTCATCAAGCGGAATAGAAGTCGTTCAATTGGAACTTGAGTATTTATTAACTTTATAATTTGTATAGGTAGTTAGGATGTATTGAAGAAGCAGGAAACGGAGAAGAAGAGGCACTAACGCAACGACGACATATAGTAATATGCAGTAAATTTGTGTGCCAGGTAATTTCCTTCATAAAATAAGCGTGAAGATTAGGAAACCATAGCGGAGGATTCACTCCTTGATTAAGCTCTTCGTCTTTACTCAAATGGGATATCTTTTTATTCGCGATGATAAATTTAAATGGGTTTTATGGCATTTTATCTGAGGGATTTAGTAAGGTTATTATTTTATTCATGAGAAGGATTATAATATTTTAACGAACAAGATGCTTCAACAGCTTCATGTTTTTATTGTAATTAAATTTAAAGTGAAAAGTATTTTTCAAAATTGCTATAGTGGAATTCACATTCAGATGGTAGTACAAGGGCAATCCTACTACCATTGGAACGTTGCGGGTGCAGAGAGGGATACTGCTGAGGGTGGTGTAGGGCTACAGGACAGTGGGTGGACTGGCAGCAGCGGTGCTGATAGGACGTGATGGCTAGAGCCAGGAATAAACGCTGGAGGAGTGCGACCAGAAAGAAAGTACAGGAGTGGATGGAGGAGGAAATGGTGATAAGGTGGGAGGAGTATGAGGGCGAGCTAAAAGGAGCGATTGGGAATAGGAGAGATTGGATGGACCGGAAATTCGGGGAGGTGAACTTCTTGACGCAGGTGTTCACTGGACATGGGTCGAGAGTAGGGTACTTCCACAAGATTGGGAAAAGAGAGACTGGAGTGTGCGAGAGGTGTGAAGTGGAGGATGAGGTGGGGTAAGTGTATATATGCTGGGGGAACGAGGAACTGATGAAGAAGTTGGAGAGCGGTTGGAGGCGGTGTATTGGGAGAACATGGTAGAGATATTGTTGAGGAGGGAGGAGGAAGGGATGGAGGTGAGTGGCGTAGTAGAGAGCATGGTTAGAGGGAGAGAAGGACTGAGGTAGGAGTCATAGTAGGGAGAAGATGACGGTGTGAGCGGAGAGTGTGAGAGGGACCGCCGCCCGTCTCGAAGAATGCTAGGATAGTGATTCCGAGGCGGGGGTGACGGCGAGTTTGAGGTGGGTTAGGCTGGTAGGCATCTCCTTGGGTTTGGAGTCCAACACTGTTTGGGTCTTGGACCCATTTGAACATTAGTTTCCCATCTCGACCCGAAAAAAAAAATACATCGAAAATGTATGCCACCTATTTTTCAGTTTTTTCTCCTACTAAAAAATTATTAAAAAAATTAATGGCATTGCCTAGTTTATTGTTCTTAAAATTGATAAATTTCAACCTTCTAACCGTGGCAGCCAATAATTTATACCAAAAAAAAACATCCCCCATTGAATATTTGAAGAGTATTCAATAATGTTTACTTATACAGATACATTCAAATAAAAACGGAACATAGGGGATTAGTGCTAATTGAGGACCGCCCACAGTTGAGAATACGAAGTGGTGGGAATTGTACGATATGTTATAGGTGTCCAAATAAACGATTGTAATAATCGTGTTTTTAATCTGTTGAAGGTGGATGTTGGTCGACTAGTTCAAAAGCAGTTCTGATACAATGCTTACAATCCCTATGTTCCGTTTTTGTTTGAATGTATCTGTATATCAAACGGCATTCAATAGTTAATAGGCATGATGGCTGATTTTGAAAAACTGCTCCACGATGTTTGTACGCATAAGCTTTATACAAAAAAAATGTTGTTTCTTGAAAAAATGAAGGTCTTAAAGGAGAAATTTACGTTTTTAAAATACAATTTAAATTTCGCACCAAAAAGCTAGAATAGTAATGGCGTCTATATGACATTCACACATCTGTAAATACTTCACAGTTTGCAAATTAACAACTTATTTGTATTACTATTTTGAATTATTTTGCGTGATAGTCATGAATTCTATAACGAGTAAATATCATTTAAACGATCCAAAACTAGAAATTCGATAAGATTTCGAAGGATATACAAAAGGAAGACGTCACACGTTTGTGATCGGTGTTTTAGCTAAGATGGCGGATTGTCATATTTTGTATTTATATTTTTACTAAAATAAATATAATCAGAATTGTATTGTAGAAATAAGTAAGCTTTAGAATCTTTGTAATCTATACAATTATTTCAAATGATTATTTCAGTTATTGTTAGTGATTGTCATCATGACTATTGTTCTAAATTATAACTTTCACATCATATTCGGAAAATTATTAACAAATGGAGTAACTCCGCAAAATGTATGCCACGAATGTTTTTAACATCTACTAAGATAACAAAATCTAAGCTCTCTTCGGCATCCATTAGTTAATTGTTCTAGTTCGTGAAAATTCTCCTCTGTAGCGTCGGTTATCAAGTTTGGGTCTTGGTGAAAATGGTTTCCATTTGAAATAATGGAGCGTACATGTGTCATGTGTGGTAATAACTGGTACCTATAAGAAGTCAACAAGTAATTACAAATGAATTGAAATGATCATAATAACAAATAACATGAAAATAAGCGGTTGGTTAGTATGAAATCGCGAATATACCATTACCATTTCTAAACTTGTTACCAAGTTCTCCGATACAAACAGACTGGGTTATGAATATGTATAATTTCCTTTATTACTTACTTCATATGTTCATTAAATTCCTCCGCAAGTGCAATAACTAATTATAGGGTTTATATTGGCTTAATAGCCTTGACTTAGTACAAATAAACTGTTACGATGTGGATCAACACGAAAACTAACTGCTGATATAATTAGTTCTGGTTATAGTTTTACTTATTTGCCACTAAGGAGTTATTTACTCAAAATGTATTCAGAAGAAACGTGAAGGGAGAAGGTGGATCTGGATTTTGATTTGTATTTATGATGAAATAATTTGAAATTGTCAAAAAAAAACAGTTTTTTGAAACTACTACTGAAATTATCACAATTTCCTATATTCACCAATAATGTCGATGTTTATTTTAATAAAGAAGGTTCAGATTTGCTTAAATTTTATAATTTTACGTCCCTTTGAGCTCAAACTACAGATACAAGATGTTATAGTTAGTTTAAAACCTCATGGGCTCTACGTCACAGATGTGCAGATGACCAAAATCGGTACAACACGGCAAAACCGCATGTATATCAGTAAAGTTAAAAACATCGTCATTTGAAGTTTTGTCGTGCTACCGAACACATCGAATTGGTTAGATACATAATCGTATTTAGGAAGTCTTTGGTAACGCGTTTAATTGATATCTTTGTTAGTTGTTGTATGCAGTTGTCAGTGTAGTTTGGTATTATTATTAGGGTTATACATAGTTATTAATTAGGTTGTAAATAGTTATAGCACTTTTGAAGACAGCGGAGTGTCTGTGCAGACTTTCTATAGTAAGTAAATGTTATTATTTATTATTCTTCCTAGTACAGAATATTTTTTGACACCAGAGTAGCTTGGTGCTTGTATATTGTACACAACGGGACCGGTGAGTTGCATCCCATTTGAGCAGGCCAAACTTTTGACCGCTGACTTGCATCCGTCTCACCGCTGAGTTGCATCCCATCAACAAATTTAATATTGTGTGTAAAACAGGTAGATAATTAATGAATAATTTTCAGTAATATTAATAAAGATCATTTTATGATTTAATATTATTAACACTACTATATTTTTTTGATGTCAAATTAACATAAATTAATTTGACATAGAAGGTACGTGATTGCGTCTTATTATGGGATTTATATCTATAGATTCTTGTAATTTTCTTTTTGTTTTATCCATGTCTATATTTATTGGTTTTACTTCATCCTTTTTGATTAACCTGTGAAAATTTAAATTAATGTTCATCAATATAAAAAAAGCAAATATGTTGTCCATTTTCACTCCACCTATTCTCAAAATTTTCATTCCATTTATTAAGTGTATCAAATCTTTCATTTTTTTTCTTTTTTATAGAAATTCATGATGAGTAACACAAAGCGAGTGATTCATAGCCAAGGGCGACAAATAATTTATAATGTTTATAAATTTATGAAAGGTGAGAAGGAAGGTGAACTCAACATGCCATTGCATGCACTCCAAGAAAGAGTAGCCGAATCTACAGGTGTTGGAATAAATACAGTCAAAAGGATTGTAAAAGAAGCGGCGTTAAAAGACGATGGTGCCCTAGGAAGCACATCCACAAACCCTCTTTTTCAAAAGGAGCTGTTTATGAATTTAAAGAAGAAATTATTCGCAGAATAATATATTCTTACGCCGCAATTCATAAAAGAAGAACAACAATGAAAGCCGTTTTTGAAGAAGTCAAAAAGGATCAAGGAATTCATTTTACAGGAAAAATAGGTTCTTTTCGAAAAATTGTTCGAAAAATTGGGTTTCGTTGGAGAAAAAGCGAAGACAACAGGAAAATGCCGATGGAGAAGTTTGACATTAGATTAAAACGAACAGAATATCTAAAGAAATTGAAAAAGTACAAAGAGGAGAATTGGGAGATTATATATTGTGATGAAATATGTATTCACAGTTCTCACACTTCGACGAAGGCATGGACTGACGGAACCGATCAGTGTTTGAAGTCACCAGTTTCAAAAGGAAAACGACTTATAATTTTGCACGCTGAAAGTTCATCAGGATTCGTACCTGATGATTGATATGAACTTCGAAAATTTTTCCAAATGGATAAAAGAAAAGTTTATGAATAATGTAACCAAAAAATCAGTTTTAGTCATAGACAACGCTTCATATCACAATGTTTTAGTAGAACCTAACTCCACTTCGTCATGGAGGAAAGACGCTATGCAAAACTGGTTGAGAAAAAGAGGCGTTTTTTACGAACAAAAGGAAACAAAGGCCGAGCTCTACGCCAAAATTCAAGCCAATAAGCCACCAAAGAAAGAATACGCCATTGACAAAATTTTGGCAGAGCAAGACATTCCTGTATTTCGTTTACCTCCGTACCATCCGGAACTGAACCCCATCGAAAAAATATGGGCATTGGTGAAAAATGAGGTTGCCGCATGCAACACGACGTTCAAATTGGACGACGTGTTGAAGCTAACGGAAGAGAAATTTGCCAACGTGACAAGTGAACATTGGCACAAAATTTGTGACCACGTTGAAAAAACAGAGGAAGATTATATGCAGAAAGAACATGTAATGGACGAAGTAGAAGATTTGATTATCAACCTGCAAGACGACAGTGATACCAACTGAAATGCGTTAATTCTTCAAGGTCTACACTTTTAATATTCTCATATTTTTTTAAAATTGATGGTGATCTTTTTTTAATGGCAATACTTCATGTTTCTTCATTTTGGTGAAGCTTAATACATTTGTTAGAAATAAAGTTGCGCTCACGGGTAGACTTTTTTCATACAATCATATTTTCAATTGTTAAACCTTTTAAAATTAAGCAACAGTTTCCATGCCTTATGCTCACCGATGGAACGCTGCCGTTCGCACTTATGTAGTTTACTTTTTGTTGCTACACAATATCAAACTTAAATTACTATAAAACTGCTACATAATTAAATGGCGCCCAACGTGGGGCGCGAGTAATATAAGAGTCTTTTGGTTGATTAAATAGTAGTCATTAATGAACAGTACCAATCTATGGGAGCATATTCCCAACAACGTTGCACCTTAAATACCTTTAGCATAATCACATTAGCATGATCTACTATTTCAAATAGCCCTAATCAAACGTATCGCTAGCGAGCCAAATTTATATACAGGGTAAGTTTAAAGTATGAAAACATATGAATATCTCACAAACGGAAAATGATAAAAAGAAGATTTTAACGCATGTTGCAAGGTTGCCATGGGAGCATATTTTCACACTTACAGTGTGATCCTGAAAAGCGTAGTGACTGCAATGAATTATTTTCTGTATATTATATCATTTTATGAATCCTTTCTACTTATTAACTTTGTTTTAAGGTACCCTATGCCCAAATTCCATGGTTACGCAGGCAACCTTGCAGCATTCGTTAAAATTTCCTTTTCATCGTTTTTCGTTTGTGAGATATTCAGATGTTTCCATACTTTAAACTAACCCTGTATACATAAACACAGTACTAGTGGTATTAGGTAAATTTCGTTGTAAGTAGATTCCATTGTCTTGTGCGATTGCCAAGTTTATTGAAAAGATAAACATACTTAAAATTGCTACAATCTGTATAAATAGTTGGATAGGTAGTCCCATAGATGGGTACTGAATAAATCAACCAACTTAAGGCAATGGACTCACTGAGGACCGTATTATGGTTTTGAATTAAATTATCACTAGATTTCTTTTCTCTGAAGAGTTGTGATTTCAACCAATTTTTTATCTAACTAATTTTCTGAATAACTTTACCGTATTATCATGACGGTATAATAGAAGTTTTCTAACATTTAACTGTAGCATTGCACTTTCCAAACGTTTACTTGATAACTCTTACTGATTGAAAAAATCGATTTCCTTTGAAAGCAGTGAACTTTTCTTTGAAGTTTAGAACTTCGTAGTCTTTACGTTGTCAGTAGTTTTCAGTTCCTTTTCCAATTCTTAGAAAGTTTATCAAATTTACTCAATATAAAGTGATCAAAAATCAGCCACAGTAATATTTCTGCTACATATCAGCAGCTGATATAATAACGTTTGTCATAAAAAGTTTGTCAAAGAAAAGAGAGTTAGATTATTGAATTTGTAGGTTTGATCTATTCCAAAGTTAACTATTCAATAATGAAATATTCAATATTGAATGTTATTGATGAAATTGAAGTACATTCGAAACTTTAGTGAGGAATACCTTTCATGAAGTATAGGTATAAATAATAATACGAGGGTTGTCTTCTATATTTTGCCTATAGAGCCAGGATTATTTTTCAAAGTATTTTTCCCGAAGAGAAATGCATTTTTACATCCTTTGGAACAAATTCTGGAAACATTTATTTTATTCCACTCGATGTTGGTACATCCAAATTAGAGTTGACTGCATCTTCTGGGGACTGACCACGCAGTTCATTTTTAATTTTTGGACGTAAAAAAGTCGTTAGGACTGTATGTAGGATGGTTCAACAACTCGATGTTTTCTTGTTTTAAAAACTCAATTGTTTTTCGAGCTGTGTGGGAACTTGCATTGTCTTGGTGGAGGATCATTCGTCGTTGGGGGTTGGTTTTTTGAAACTGGGCAACTACTTCCGGCAAACAAATGGATATGTACCAATCAGCAGTAACAGGTCTTTGATCTTGCAGAGGAATTGTTGCTACATGACCCGCTTTTGAGACAAATGTCACCACAATGTTTTTGAAAACACTTTTGGAATGGGTTTATTTTCGGGTTCAAGAGTTAATCCAGGATTCATGTCCACTGACAATACTGATAATGTTTTTATATATACTTATACTTTCAATCTTCACTTGATTTGCTTTCTTGGGTTTGATTAATTATTTGAATTAAAAAAATAAATTAAAACATTTTTTTGACGTTTCGCTTCCCGTTTGGTAGCTTTTTCAAAATATTTATTTTAAAAAATGACATAATCAAGTGACATATTCACAATTGTTGCTATAGAATTTGGTAAGTTATGTATATGTCACGGGCCATGTCCGCAATCGGGCCGGGACGTCATGGCCCGGGCTATGTTGACACAGCCCGGGCCCTGACGTCCTGGCCCGACCTTCTTGGACTATGTCGTCTTGGCCCGGGCCATGACAGCGTAGACCGGGCCGTGACAGCAGCGCCCGGGTATTGTCAAGACGGCCCAATACTATCCGGGCTATGTTGTCAAATAGTTTTTTTTGCAAAATTCAATAAACGTATAAGTACATTACAAGATGAGAACTTTGACCAACCTAACAAAACCTAACCCCAACCCCAGTTAGATTCGACGGCGGACCGAACTGGGGTTGGGGTTAGGTTTTGTTAGGTTGGTCAAATTAAACAAATAGTAGGTACATGGGACCCAATTCCGAAATCGCACTCCGAATTTTTCGTAATTCGGTCCGCCGTCGAATCTAACTGGGGTTGGGGTTAGGTTTTGTTAGGTTGGTAAAATTAAACAAATAGTAGGTACATGGGACCCAATTCCGAAATCGCACTCCGAATTTTTCGTAATTCGGTCCGCCGTCGAATCTAACTGGGGTTGGGGTTAGGTTTTGTTAGGTTGGTCAAATTAAACAAATAGTAGGTACATGGGACCCAATTCCGAAATCGCACTCCGAATTTTTCGTAATTCGGTCCGCCGTCGAATCTAACTGGGGTTGGGGTTAGGTTTTGTTAGGTTGGTCAAAGTTCTCATCTTGTAATGTACTTATACGTTTATTGAATTTTGCAAAAAAAACTATTTGACAACATAGCCCGGATAGTATTGGGCCGTCTTGACAATACCCGGGCGCTGCTGTCACGGCCCGGTCTACGCTGTCATGGCCCGGGCCAAGACGACATAGTCCAAGAAGGTCGGGCCAGGACGTCAGGGCCCGGGCTGTGTCAACATAGCCCGGGCCATGACGTCCCGGCCCGATTGCGGACATGGCCCGTAACATATATATAATTGAACATATGGAAGATAAATTAAAATGATACAAGTACTTACTTCAGATCTAAATTTACGATATTTGATTAAAAGGTGGAAAAATTATTTAGTTATTGAAAATTAATTTGTTATTTTATTAAACTATGATAAATTTGACTCAAGTTTTTGATATCTTGTTTATCGTTCACTGTATTTTTTTCTTTTTTTATATGTATCATTTCGTTATTTGTAAGTTTCTGATAATTGGAGCCTTGTGCAAGTATTTTTGAAATCAAATTCATATATTTCTATTGTTTCATGTTTATGTAGGGATGTAGAAGCATTTTTTGTATATTTTTGGTCGTTGAGACGATTTTCTAGATGTTGAGTTGTCAAACCTATATATTTTTTTGGCAGACATTAGATATTTCATTGGTTTTAGTTGGACTTGTAAGTTTAGTAAATAATGGTGATAAAGTATTTTAAACACGTTAATATAAATATAAATTTTAGTTTTTCTGAGAGTTTGTACAGGGTGTCAATTTTAAAACTTACAATGGGCTGTACCTCGTGAACGAAAAGAGATTTCAAAAAAATTCCAAAACCGTTTCTAGGGTAAAGAGGGGGAACTAAAATGACATGAGAGAGAACGCACCACCATCAACCCCCTATGCCCCACCTACCCCACCTACAAAAATTTAAATGGCAACCCCCTACTTTTTATATGTCGTTAGAAAGCCCGTAGAAAATGCTTTCATAATTATACAGGGTGTAAGGATGAAGTTGAAAATTTTATTTGACAACAAAAATAACAATTAATTGTGGAACGATACTCTGCTTTGAAAGTGCAACTACGGTCCCTATTCAAGTAATAAATGTTCTATTAATTGTATTTCAAAAAAAAAATTGTTTGCTTTGCAGTTTCTGAACAACACATTTTGTTATTCTGTTTTGCCTTTCATTTCTGTACTCAAATTATTGATTTATTTGATACTTACCTTAGTATCATTGTCAGTTGTGATAGCTTAATTATTTGTTCGTTTGGTCCGAAAATATTCTGGTACGTTTTGTACGTTCATTTAACCACAATAATCACGATGGTTTACAGTATACCTGAACATGTGGAGATAATTGATGATGGTGGTGCGTTCTCCCTCATGTCATTTTAGTTCCCCCTCTCTACCATAGAAACGGTTTAGAAATTTTTTTGAAATCTCTTTCCGTTCACGAGGTACAGCCCATTGTAAGTTTTAAAATTGACATCCTGTATATGAAATTGCTGTTTATTTGTATTGATTTAACTCAGTTTGTGTGGTTATTTTGATTGTTATTGTAGAATTTGTAGGTGCCTTGGTTAAAAATTCGTTGTTGTTTTTTAAGGTGTCTTTGACATCTCTAAGGATTTCTGGAAGGTATTCTGGAGAAGTCAGTTTAATAGCTCTGTCGGTTAATTCAATAATCGCACTGTTTTTTCGAGAATTAGGATGATTAGAATTTATTTTATTATTTTTTTCGGGAGTTTTAGATGGAAATTATTAAATGCATTAATCTTGTTTGATGGAATTGCAGTTATACAATACCATCGTCAAGATAGCGTTTAAAAAATAATACATTAAAATTTAAATTCTTCAGTCCGTTCTCTTCAAGATGTTCCATTAACAATTGTGCCAAAGTTGAGGATGTAGAAGATCCCATTGTGCAATTGTCTAATTGTTGAAAAAATTTATTTTGGTATTGAAAATAATTATTCTTTTGAATCAATAAAGTTGTTTATTTGTGGTGTGTTCTTTTAGTGAGTTCCATTTTCATTTTAAAATATCTGTTATCAATTTATTTGGGATATTAGTGATGTACCTGGAAATAACATCTAGTGATATAATTGTATAATCATTAGGTTAGGTATGTTTGTTTTATCTATAAACTGTTTAAAGGAGAATGAATGTTTTATATGATAATTATTATTTCCAGTTATATTTGATAGACAATTGGAGAGGTATTTCGATAAATTATAGAAGGGAGATTGAATATACGAGACTATTGGTCATAAGGGTATATTTGGTTTGTGAAGTTTTGGTAGTCCGTATATTTTTGGAGGTAAATCGTTGTTAATTTGTGGCTTTTCATCTTAAATTTCTTATTGAGTTATTTTTTAATGAATTTATTGTTTTATCTTGAAATTCTTTTGTTTGGTCAGATCTTATCGGTTTGTAAACTTCTTTGTCATTTACCATTATGTTCATTTTTTTGTCATAATCGTAAGTATTCATTACGACTGGTTGTAAGATTGTTGTTTGTAGATTAATTTTGATAAATTGTTAAGTTTTATCCGAATTTGTTGACAGGTGCCAACTATGTTGTTGTATGCAACACTTAAAAGACAACTCTCGTATAATAGAATGGAAGAGGTTAAGTATTATTACAGTTTCCTGTAAAATTGTCGTATTTGGTTAGGCGTGTTATCAATGGATATCGAAGAATAAATATATTATTCTAACGGCATATAGCCCGGGAAGTAGTTGTTTCTTCTTAGCTGAACAGTCACTGATTTGAAAAATATTTTTGAAAACTTTGTTGTAAAGCGTCAGAAAAATATATTTATTCTTCGATATCTATCGAATGAAATGAACTTATTATAATAACTATTATGTTTAAATGATATTAATTCTACTGTTTGATCATTCAAAAATCATTTCAACTGCCGTTTTGTTTACTGGAACAATTTTGTGCCTGGCGTTGCCATAAATTGCTGTCATTAATCTATAAGGTTCAATTAATTGCATAGTGGTAGAAAATTGGATAATTCAGCATTTAACAGTCACTGAAATCGTGTTTAATCAACCCTTGATTTGCGATAGTTGCTTAATTTTATTAACAAATCGTTTAACAAGGAATTATTTGATCAAAAAAGCCACTGATGAAATATCTGAAAGTCGAAACGGGTAACTTTTTTATATAGTATTTTTTGGAAATTTCGAGTTATTTGTTTGATTTTCCGAAAAAAATTAGGATTCCATTGCTGTTGCAAATCTATAAATAAAAAGTTATTATTAGTGCAACACCTCCTAAATAGCAGTAAAGAATACCAGGTAAAGATGAAAACACAAATGAATAAGCCCTTTTCAAAGCTTTTATCGTACGCCTGTGGTGAGCAAAAATTGTAGCTAATTAACTCCCTAAAATTTCTTCGTATGCACATGGATTTTTATAAATAAACTGGGAGACCCAATAGACGTTGTCCTGTCGTTAAATAAGATATTATGCAAGCGGTCGTTTGCTGCCCGCTGAGTGGAGTGTCAGAGTAGCTTTTGTTTATCTCAAACTTCTATAAATGCCATCCTTACAATTAGCTATTTTCCAAGTAACCATTTTTTGTCGGAAGTAGAATTTTTGTAATAATTTTTTTCCCGTGCAATTTTCCCATATTTTAATAGTTATGCAGCTATTCGGGACGGAGACAAATACAACAAATCGAAAACCATCAAAATCGGTCCAGCCGTTCTCGAGTTATAAGTGTTCGAACAAACCTGACTCAATAAGATATTATGAAAGCGGTCGTTTTCTGCCCAATGGGTTGTGTCAGAGTAGCTTTTGTTTATTTCAAACTTCTATAAATTTTAAATTTTAATTTACCGCCATTTTTTGTCCAAAGTAGAATTTTTTTAAATACTTTTTTCCTGTGCACTTTTCCTGATAAAAAGTATCCTATGTCCGTCTCCTGGTTCTAAGTTACCTCTTCAACAATTTTCAGCCAAATCGAGAAAAAAAAATATAATTGAAGTAAATTGAAATTATATACTCTGAATCAGAATTTATCGTACTACAATTATTATATTCGATTGCCATCTTGCAAAAATAAAAATCGCGATGGAAAAATGGGGGTTGATCGTATAAGGGTGAAAATTAAGAGTAATATGAAATTTTTTATTCTAAGTCATGACAAAATTAAAGTTTATAAATAACAAATAAAAAAGAGGGGTGGATCGTAGAAGGGTGAAAATTCAGGGTTGTATATATTTTTGAATGCTGTATCGTAAAAAAATTAAAACCACAAATTTTGTCTAAAAAATAGAAAAAAAATTAAGGTGTGGACCACCCTTAACATTTAGGGGGATGAAAAATAGATGTTGACCGATTCGCAGACCTACCCGATATGCACACAAAATTTCATGAGAATCGGTCGAGCCATTTCGGAGGAGTTTAATTACAAACACCGTGTCACGAGAATTTTATATATTAGATTGATCCTTCATAAAAATTTAATTGTATGCCTTTGGTATATGCAAATTTTTGGCACGTAAATTAACCCATTTCAAAAACTTTCTCGTACGCATATGGTAAATGGAAATGTATACGCATATACGTGTTTGCCGTTACTTCTGTTACTATTTACTTATTTAGTTGTAAACGTGGATGCCGAATGTAAAAAAAGTCAGTATTGCAGTAAATCGCAGGAGGTGCTGTTAATAAAACTCGTAACAAACCAACCTCGCCTGACTAAATATTTCAGGTCTATTTAAAATGTACACTATTTCACCAATGATTCTACTGAAATAACAGGAGATTGACTAGCAGAAACTGCAGTATTGCTCCCTACTAGAACTAGGTAACAACCTGTTACAAAAAAATTTAGTGCCATAAATACCTGGAATACAGAGTAAATTTAAGCTCCATTTTATTCAGTGGAGATTGATTCTACACAAAGCGCAGATGTCCTCTAGTATGTTCTACCATAACTGGACTAAATTTTTGGTTCGTAGATGAATTCCTTTTTATTTTTTGACATCTTTTTTCCTTCTTCCTATTTTATATGTCTTCTTTCCAGTAATTCTGCAACTCCTTGGTTTCAAGTTTTCTTAGGTCTTTCTCTCTTCCTTTTCGTATTAATCGGGCTTCCCACATATACCTAGACTAGACAAGACTAGACAAGACTAGACAATACTAGACAAGACTAGACAAGACTAGACAAGACTAGACAATACTAGACAAGACTAGACAAGACTAGACAAGACTAGACAAGACTAGACAAGACTAGACAAGACTAGACAAGACTAGACAAGACTAGACAAGACTAGACAAGACTAGACAAGACTAGACAAGACTAGACAAGACTAGACAAGACTAGACAAGACTAGACAAGACTAGACAAGACTAGACAAGACTAGACAAGACTAGACAAGACTAGACAAGACTAGACAAGACTAGACAAGACTAGACAAGACTAGACAAGACTAGACAAGACTAGACAAGACTAGACAAGACTAGACAAGACTAGACAAGACTAGACAAGACTAGACAAGACTAGACAAGACTAGACAAGACTAGACTGGAATATTACCCCTGTATAGGCTGAGTAAATGATTGTCTGATTACCCGATAAAGTGAAAAAGAGAATTGATCTTAACCTCACTTCCATAACATGACGGTGACAGATAATACCATAACGGTTACTGGTTAAACTGAGACAGGTGTCCGTTACGCCATCATGACATGAGCCATGAGCCATGAGTTTTACCCCTACCAAAAACTGCTCAATGCGACTAAAGAAATTGTCACGTCCTGATGGATATATACCTGGGAAAGTTTGGAGGTTTACAAAGAAATTTCATTGGATTTATTGAAGTGGCCTTTATTCTTTTCCACTGCGATCTTTTCAAATCTATTGTGGTAATCTGACGGTACATTCACAGTGTACGCCGATTTCTATACAGAATTAGATTGAGGAAATATGCAATCGGAGCAGACAATACTCCGAAATCGGCGTGCCCTGAGGACGTACCTTATGTTTGCATTACATTTCCCAGCCCGTTTTTCATGTATCCAATTGATCTCTAGACTAAACCTTCCATGTAGGTAACCAAATCTGCACATAACACCGTCTGTCAACCCCATTAGCTTTGAGAGTTTTCCTGTTTTTCCTTATTAGGTCTGCGGTAAATTTTGACGAATGTCCTTCAATGTAGCGTTCAGTTAGAAAGTTGGAAATAATGATGGAGGAAGAAAAGAAAGTTTACTATTTGCCTTGAACTAATCAAGCTACAGATCCGACATATTTCATACAAAAAGCATAGAAATTTACTTGAAGTTCTAAGATCCTTGTACGATTTGGCCGTGGGGAATAAGTTTCACTTAAACTATCTACCCAATTTATAGTGGCCATTAGCGTTCCTGTTTACTTAATGCGGACCTGTCAATTCAACTTTGTAGCATACGTAATTAAGCTGAAGAGATACAAATGTAATTGTTTCTCCTCGGAATGGATAATGTGTTAGTTGTCATGGTGTCAGTTACCCTATTAGCGACTTACGTTCACACGACTTCCTTAGCTGGAACTATTTAAATTTTATAGTTTCAATGTATTTGTTGTGGACAACTACACAAGCAGAAGGGACGATAATTCACCATAGCCTGGAAGAAACTAAAGTTAACATCTTCACAGACAGCCAATCTGTACTGAAGGCACTCGACTCCTTGGAGATAAGCTCTAAGCTAGTGTGGGATTGCGTACGTATTCTAAACACAAGAAGGGACAATATCACTCGTAGGTACCAGATTACGAGTGTTTTATGTTAACGAGGATGCGATTGAAATGGCAAGACAGAGCCCATCATTGTCATTCCTTGGACAAGAGCCCTTCTGTAGGGTAGCAAAATCGACAATAAACATGATCACAAGAAAGTGAGTGGCATAGAAATCTCGAGAATGGTGGGAAATTTTACCAGGACAGAGAGAGGCAAAAAAGTTCACAGGACATTCGTCAAAACTTTCGGCAGACCTAATAAGCAAAGAAAGAAAAACTGTCAAACGTATGCAAGCAGGGTACTGTAAGGTTAATAAGCACACAAAGATAATGGGGTTGACAGACGAATCCATGTGCAGGTTTTGCCATCTAAAGGAGGAAACTGCAGAGCACATCCTATGCCAGTGCCACCGCCTAGCGAGTGTATAATATTTTGCACTATGCGAAGAGCAGCCTACGGCAATTAACTGCATAACAAGAGTCGGACTGGAGAATGTAATCTAGACTCAGAGAACCACATTGGATATGAAGAGGTCGCAGTGGAGAAGGCAAATAGCCACTTCATCTATTCAATTTTAATTCATTTTCATGATTATTTTCCAGAAAAAACTGAATTCATATGATATATATGAACTTTTTACATCTTTTTCGAGACAAACTTTTTCAATTTCTTGTAGGTATGCTATATTAATCGATATCAATATAAACGCTTGAAATAACGCGTATCGTCAGTAGGACGTCTTAACGGAGTGCCAGTTTTTGTTCGAGGGATGCTCACACAGCTTTGTCGGGAGGTAATGTACTGCGAAACGCCTGTAAGTCCGAAGATATGACCATAAAGTATCATAAAATATCATTCCGTAACAGACGTAGCCCTTAACGCATAAAAAGGTCCAGACATCTCGTTTTATTTATCGTTGCATTCTACGAATATTCTTAGGCATTGCTGCTTAAGAAAACGATGTGGAATGAAACAATCGAGAGAAAGAGAAACGAGATCAATCTTTTGATCCTCTAAGGATATCCTTGAGGTGTCCGCTCCGTTGGGGTTGATAAGAACGTTTTATTTTTATTTAGGGAGGGTGTTAGAAGTGAGCTTAAGGTTAAATTGTTTACTTTATTAGAAGGGAAATTGTAGATAAGATAAACACGTTTAGTTGGAAATGAAATGTTGCGATCGTTGTAGGCAAAATGTAGTGGATAATTGAGTGAGTTTTCACTACGGCTAGTTTTTAAGAAAATTTTCCAGTTTCCGCTTCATAGTTTTTGTCACATTATTTATGTATAAATGTGTCTAGTACATGATTTTTGAAACTATTTGCTTATTTGCTTTCGACTCGTGCCATCCAATAAAACATTCATAAAGCGAAATACCAAGTGTCCCAGAAGTTTCTGCAAATATCTCTAAACTCACGGGCGATAGAAAAGAGCGTTTTTCAATGGAAAATCTATTCGACCTAACGTATTTTTCACAATCAATCTTTATTAGTAGGTAATGCTTACAATAAAGAGGGTTTGAAAAAAATCGTCTTTTGAAGATACAATTTTTTAAACGGTTCAGTCTATATGAAGAGAGAAGTAGTTGTTGCTTCTTAGTGAACGGTCTCTGTTTTTTGAAAAGTATTTTTCTAAAACTTTATGAGGCGTTATAATAAATAGTATTAAACTATTATCTTTGACATCTATTGATGGAAAAGCTATTGACAATTATATTAGAACGGAAATCCTAGAAATACTACCTCTCCACCCTCATCAGCATGCTCGGGCAGGCAGATCTACGGAGACCGCACTGGTACAACTGACGGTGGATCTCGGATATCCTCTAGATAACCAAGGAACCGTAGTTTGCGCATTTTTTGGTGTATAGAAGGAGCTTTTGACAATACTGCTCATAAGCCTGTCAAAAGAGCATTGAATAGAAGAGGTGTAGGCAGCACAACATCCAAATGGATGTTGGAACTGCTCACCACTAGAGTAGCAGAGACGAGGACGAGCAAAGTCATTGTCTCCATCTGTACAACCAGAGGATCTACTCAGGGAGGAGTAGGATCCCCATTAATGTGGAGCCTGACGGTTGACGAACTCCTATGTGGTTTGACTGTCCTCAGAATATCTTGCAAATGATTTGCCGATGATATTGCCATAACAGCCAGGGGAAAATTCGAAAACACCCTTTGTGACATCGTACAAAAGGTCTGAACTATACAAATAGCTGGTGTAGGCAAGTAGGAAACCTCACCAAAACCATTTTAATAGCCTTCACTGAGGAAAGAAAACTCAACCTCAAAACCATTAAACTTGATGGGAGCGAGGCTGAATGGAAACAAGAAGTCAAGTATCTAGGTTTGACTCTAGACAGTAAACTCCTGTAGAACAAAACACGAAAAGGAGATTATATACAAAGCAAAAATGGCTCTAATGGTGTGCAAGAATTTGGCAGGTAGAAATTGGGGTTGTAACCCAAACATCAAGAGCTGGATGTACATTACCATAGTGAGACCAATTATCGCTTATGTAACAAGAAGAAATGGGATCCAAAAACCATAACCAGAAAAATGCCATTCAATGGTATACAGACGGCTCAAAAGCAGTAGAAGGAACTAGGGTGGGAGTGTACGGGCCAGGAACCCCCCCAAGCGGAAATTCACGCCATAAGAAAGTGTTTTCAGTTCAATATTGATCAAGGATATCGAAGGCAAAGGATTATCATAGTCAAGCAGGCATTAAAGCACTGAGCTTTTGTGTTATCGGCTCCAAAATGATGTGAGAATGCCTAGGCGAACCCATTGAACTGGGCAAGAATAATATAGTCATCTTAGTGTGGATTCCAGGAAGCACTGGGATAAAAGGAAATGAAATAGCAGCAAAGAGGAGGACTGAAACACCCTTTTGGGGGCCAGAACCCTTTTGCGGTATCAGCTCCAATGTAATATTGGAAGAAATAGGCGAAGCCGAAAAAAAGAGAAGATCTGACCATTGGAATGATCTAGTAGGTCTTAGACAATCAAAGATTTTCTGGGTGACTTCAACCTGTAGAGATCAAATGAATGCATAAGTTAAAGTAAAACTGCACTAAGAGTTTTCACATGGATCCTAACGGTACATTGTCCCCTGAATGGACACCTGAAAAAGCTCAAAATAGTGGAGGAAGAAGAATGTAGATATTGTGGCATGGAACAAGAAACATCCATCCACATAATTAGGAGATTACTGGATAGAAGAGGGACATTTACCTTAGTTAAAGTCTGCAGATATCCTTAAATTCCTCCGGAAAATAGGTCTAATGGAGCTACTAGTTTCTGAAATTTTCCTCAGGAACTAAGTAGAAGTGAAAGAGCACAATAGATCTTTTAGGTGTCAATGAATCTCACCCCAATATACATACATACATTCCAAAAATGTATAATTGTTATTTTGAAAAATAGGTAAATTATTTGCTGTTAAATA
The DNA here is from genome assembly GCA_947563755.1 of Lochmaea crataegi. Classification (NCBI taxonomy): domain Eukaryota; kingdom Metazoa; phylum Arthropoda; class Insecta; order Coleoptera; family Chrysomelidae; genus Lochmaea; species Lochmaea crataegi. Next base: position 43,611,715 of record OX387424.1, read on the forward strand.
AGAGGATTTTCATCATTCATGGTACTGCGTTATTGTTTGCTAAGTATGAATAAGCTGTTAATATCCAAAGAAGATTTCATGAGGTATTTAAGGAAAACCACCATAAAAATAGCAGGAAAAAGTGACACGTTTGGAGTGAAACCTGAAACAATAATAAGAATGTAGCTCAAATCAAAAAATGTTTACTAAAGTGCTATTAATGAACCGGGTTCGGAAAATTCTTTCCGTGACACGAAGGCAACATCGAAATCTTCAAATCCCCCAACGTTACATGCAATTTGCGCGTGTGTAACGACGCCAGATAAAAAAATCTCGAGGTGGCTATGAAGTTATTCAGTTATTCCAGTAAGTAAATAAAGCCATTGGAAGGCGAGATCCTGCGATTTTCGCGGAGATATAAAGAGAAGATGAGAGAAGGATACAGTGACGTACGTATAGTAAAGTTTTCTTATTAGAAATTATCAGTTATAGAGTTGAGGAAGTTTAAGAAAGCTTGAAAATTAACAAGTTTCATGATTATCATTATCAATACTTACAACCAATGAATGATTTTAACAGCATCAGAGACAAAATATATATTATATAAATATGTTTTATTATTTTAATGATCATATAAAATGTACATGAAAAGAAAATTTAAAAAAAAGTGTAAAGCACAGGACGTATAGTTTTCTGTAAAATTTTTTGAGGACAAAAAAATTATCACTAGTAATACCACTAGAGGTCAAATTATTTCCGGAAATTTTTTCGAGCTCATGAATATTTTGAAAATTATCCCGAGTCGAAGACGAGACGATTTTCTAAAAATGTTCATGAGCGAGAAAAAATTTCCGGATTTAATTTGACCTCGTGTGGTATTCGGAAAGAAAATTCCACACAATTGTGTTTGAAAATCAAATAATTAAATTCTATTTTTCGATTTCCAACAACGTCAATTTTTAACGTTTGAGGTTTGGACGACTTAATTATTTAGTTACCATGGCAACTAAGTGAAACCCTAACCTAAAAATCATTTCAGTTTTGAAGCTGTCAAGCGGCACGAAGTAAAAAAGACCTTCAAATTGTTGATTGACGAAAACACTATCTCAAGACACAACACAGTATGTTCTTCAATTTTACATAAGTTTTGAGTAATTACAGTGGTATAAAATTGCTTTTTCGCAAATATAAACCAGAGTGTCAAAAAAATATTCTGACATTATAAACGTCAAAAAAAATTTCCAGTATAATTCTCTGGTGGGAACCTACCCACCATAAAAAAATTTCCGATAAAATTCATCCGTTGCCATGATGATCTGTCAAAAAACACGTTTTGATTGGTTAAAAATTACAGGTGTGGATTTTTCCATAGAATAAATAACATCCCCGTTTGTAAGATCTCATATAATTCCATGATGTTCCATTTCTAAAATGCCCTAATATATCCATAATCAATCGCTTAGCGAAATCCATACCCATCACAAATCAATTTAAACCTAAACTTCCACTCCCATTCTAGTAAAATAATAAAGACAATTTTATAAAAAGAGCTGACAAAACAAACAAATTCAACTTTATTGATTTATTGGAAAATAAAAAGATAGTTGATAACTTGATATTTACTGTTTATACTACAATTGTATCAAGTCGTTAAATAAAACGAACGTTAAGGAGATATTTACAGCCAGATTATTAAAATATGAGTAACCTGTTAATAACCTAACAATGTTGAAGCTTTATTGACATCCTGATATACATTTCACTGGATATGTTTGATTCCAGTGACGCCCACATAAGGCGTCAATTTTATGAAGAAATTAAAAAACACGTCAAAAATCATATAAAGGGGGACGTCTTTTTGCTCATATGTAGACGTTATAACTATGACCATTTCCCCCATATGGTCACCACTTCCAATTTTTTTAATGGAATTCTCCTCGACAAAAGGATTACAAAAATGTATACATAAATACATAAGTGGGGAGTTACGGTAAATTCCAATTCACTAATAGTAACATTTTAATTCGTAACAAATCAGCAAAACAATTCTAAATTATTTTATAAGGTGCCCAAATTGACTTCCATTGGTTTCCATACAATGATACAATCGACCCTCAAACGAGTTTCGAACATTATGTAACATTTCTGGGTTATTTATCGACATTCTAGAATAATTCACTGTCATAAATTATCTATAGATACTGGCTGAGTAGCTTAAATTTTGGTTTTCAGATATCCTCATAAAAAAGTCTAGGGGGGTTAAGTCGGGTGACCTAGGTGACCATTTCAACATTGGACCTCGTCTACCTAGCCACCGAGCAGGAAATGATTCGTTAAAAAACAGTCTTACATCGTGAGTGGTTCTCATAACCGAGGAAACATTATTATTTTCGCTCTTACGGAACTGGACATGTAAATGGTCCAAATTTGTAGCAAGTCTTATGAAAATATTGAGAAAAGTTTTACGCAAAATGACACCAAGTGAAATTGTAGTCTTACCGATAGGTCGAGTAACCATTTGGTGTACTATGCAAATATTTTTAGTTTCTCCTAAAAGTGTTTGATAATCTACAAAATCGATATCAGACCTGTTCATGTCACAATTGTGTATATTTTGAGGGTATAGATTAGATAATTCGAACATTCACTGTTTTTTTCATTCACAGTACTGTTTATTTCGGCATATCGCCGCCTCTAAGTCAAAACCTCTTATCTTAAATTTTGCTCGTTTTGAGTTACGGGTATTTTAGGTTTTAGAATGTTGTAAGAATACTTTTTTTTTTCTCCCTATATATATAAAATCTATAAAATTTTAAAATTCGAAACACACACTCAGACACTTGACATGTGCATATTCCTAAATAGTTGCAGTCTATGTTGATGTTGATAACAATAAAGATTCGAAGATATTGAATTATATTGAATTATATTTCATACTCTAGCCAATTATATTTATGAGACAAGACCCATTGACAAACATGTCACCTTATTTTATGAGACAAGACCCATTAACTAATATGTCACCCCATTTTATTAGACAAGGCCCATTAAAAGAAATCACTTTCTTTGAACCAAGTAGTGGTTATAGTTATCAGATATCTCATAACACGTGCAGGCGTTCAGGATTAGAAGGGCAGAGGGGACAGATTAGGGGTTCTGAAAAGTGAAGTGGCCGGTTTGAAAATGGGATGATTGGAAATCAGTCTATATGTAACAGAGAGCATTTTACTAAAAGTCTTTGCTGTGTGAAGTTGAAGTTAGTTCTCATTATTAATTTAAACTTAGTGACTAAGTGCAAGTTCTGTGTGTCTGGCTGTTTGCTGATTAGGGTGAGTTTTTCTCACTGAGTAATTAAGTTTTATCCATTAGCATTTGTTTTATTTCACAACCAAGTTATTTATTTAAATAAATTAAATATTATTATCAATCAATATTTTATAGTCAATTCGAATCACTCTGATTTAGACAATCTTATTTCTAAAATTTACAGGGTAGTATTGTTTGATTAACATGTGTTTGAGTATGTACTTATTGTATATTTTGTTTTTACCTACGTTACGAGGTGTAACGAAAAATAAAGTGATTAGTAATATTATATTGTTTGTTCCGGCGTAGTACATTGCGGTCAGTGTATGCGTTTGTGTTTGGATTACTGTGGTCAGTTTTCCAGGGGTCGTACTGTGGTTTGTACGGGCTAGTGACATTGCGGCCAGTGTGCTAGTTTTGTCACTGCTATAGCACAAGAATGATTGTTTATTATTCCTGTTACTATAGTCAGTGTGATTGCCCTGTTTTTTTATCGATCGATAGTGGACACTGCGGTCAGTGTCGACGGAATGGAGAATCAATATTTGGTCAGTTCTTTACTATGGAAATGAAACCACTAAGTTCTTGACATGAATCAACTTTATTAATGTTGTTTGCTAGTTAAAGATGACTAGGAAAGATAATAATTCCATTTAGTTACCAATGTCAAATTTTGATTACTTTCTTTAATATAGAAATACTTTTGGTAAACTTGATTGCTCATCCGTATCTCTTTTGAATTTCAGGTACGACATCTCATATCTGCCTTTGGCCTATCATTTAAGTATTTAATTTAATTTTATTTTATTACTATTTAATTTACATTTATATTGTCCTATTTTTTTTGGTCTTAATTATACCGAGTAAATTAAAATTAGTAAATGTTTTATTGCAACAACTTTTAAATACTTCCTGACATTAATTAAACTTAATAATAATAATAATAGCATCGCCCATGGTTACAACATTTATTTGTTTACATTTATTTATTTTATTTATTATATATATATATATATTTTTTTATCTCTTACAATGTCATACCGCTTAAGTGGCAAATACTTGTATCTCGATATTTAGCTAGAATACGGCTGCGCAAATTTGTTTGAAATTCTCGTATCTCGCATGAAGCATAGAAACCCCGTATCTCGAATTGAGGAAATTAAAATTGTTAATCAGTTTGAATCACCGTGTCTGATTCGAATAGGTAGTTGGTCAGAAAGGAGCTCTAAATATATGATAAGTAAAATTCTATCTGTTCTATTTATTTTGATGCATGATAAATTTTTATACTAGCAAAGAGTGAGGTTAGAAGCTATATTTTTCAAGTAAAAGGTACATAATGTTGTAACAATTTCAACAAACTTATAACAACTATTGAAGCTAAGTTATTTAAGCATCATGGGTTATTAGTCGCAATTTATTATGACTATGGCACACAGCTCAAGTATCTAAAAATCAAGAAACGAGGTTTTGCGTTTCCACAACTGTAAAAATAAACTTACCAGTCTTTTTTCAAAATGTCATAGTTTATAATAAACCAATATAATGTCTTTTTCTAGGCTAGTATTTACACTACAAAACTCCCAGGATTTTTCTGTCAAAGCCGATCGTTTCCACCAGGTTTAGTGACAGAACAAAGTTGGATGTGGCACGAATTTTTCTTCACACGTTGATCTGTCTTGTAATGTAAATCCGTCTGCAGCTGTAGAGGTTGATCAAATATCACAGAAAATTTCAATATGCGTTGACCAAACTTTAGTCACAAATAATAATAATAATTCCAATGAGGACTCCGATGACGAGCCTTTCCAAGATTCGAGATCCAGCTTTCACCCCAGTAATGGCTCAGAAGAATCCCAATCAGAAACATACTATGATAAAGAACTACTAGGAGATAAAAGTGGGCCCTGTAGATAAACAATTCAAAAAGAAACGTGACAAGGAAATCCAGCCACTTGGAAGAGGAATGGTGCTCAAATACGCAGAATAAAGGGAGAAGAATATGAAGCACAAAAAAACACAGAGATGAAGAAATTAAATATTATAGGACCATACGCCCAGGTGTTAAGATCAACGATCCCTGTGTAACTGACCTAGTAGCCCTCAAATATTCAGCTCACATACGTTAATATTTAGGATACAATTCAAATTGAGGTTTGATGATGAGTGGTCTCTCCTTCCCAAAAGAATGTCAAAATAAACTTTACAAAACTGCATTGCCTTTCAAAGGTGATAAATACGATCATCGTCCTTGAAAAAGGTGATCCATCAAGATTATTATGGATTGTATGATTCCCTACTTTGTAATGGATGCGTCACCAATGGATACGTTGGTAGACTAGAGGTGTGGAAAGGCCTCTGAATCGATGGTGTTGCGGGTCACTTGGAGGATCATCTCAATGGAATGAAACAACTACTTCTAGCACTGGGATATGTTTGATTTATTTACTATAATACATTACCCTACTTACTAAGGCTAATGATATACATAAGTACCTAGCCGTATAGCATACTTATATTTAATGATTAAAGATTACTGATCTCTGACCATTCGACTATATAGAATGTTCTTCATGATCTATTCTAAATAAACTTCTCCTATAGTAAATATTGAATGCATGTTTATATAACCAGTCAAGTACAAATAAAACAAATGAACATATTACTGTTTTGTCTTACTTCACGCTTTAAACTTGACTTTCTATTAAATAACCTTCTTATTTTATATTTATATAATAATGAAATGTTCGAACGTTTTGTTGAAATAAGATCAAGGGAATTTAATTCTTATTTTAAATATTTATTATTATATTATTATATTGGGCCAAAAGGCATCACAACTTCATTAATTATTTTGTAAATTTTTTCATGCGTTCAAGCAAGGTTCAACCTATGTTGAAAAAATATTTTTTTTATTGTATTTTACCAAAATAAAATGTTTATTCTTTTCTCAATTTATTTAATCTTTATTGTTCACTTTGCAGTGAGAAAACCTCGGAAGTCCAAGATTAACAGTGAAAAGCTCACAATCTCACAATCTCACAATTTTTGCAGTTACAAAGAAAAAAAAAAGGAAAAAATTTAAATTTACTTCATTCAGGATTTTACTCTTATCCAGGCCTTCAGTATGACAATATCAAAATCAAAATTATTATAACAGAAAATTATATAAGGTTTTTTGTGTTTCCTGAATTTTGAGATACGAGGTTTTGACTTCGAGGCAATATGCTGTATTACCGGATCCGAAATAGAGTATTATTCAATAAAACGGAATCAGTATTCCCGAATGAATTATTTTAATGTACTCATATTACGTTTTGCTTAGTTTCTTGAAAATACCCTCTGACCTGTTTGTTGTGGCGTCAATGATAAAATAAGAAGGGACTATGCTAGAAATCGCTGCAAAGCCAACTGTGATTGAGCGTTTTAAAGCCGCAAAGTAACATTGGGACAGAAGGCGTTGGAGCAACGCTTCCTAAATTATTAGCCTAGTTAAATTGAATTGTTGTTCGAAAAGCGGGAGGAGTGCTACTATTTTCTTCAGGCGAATAAACATTAAAGACTTTTTATGGCTTTTTCAAACTCAATTTTACAGGAACAATAAACCAAATTGGCAGTTCGCGAATATTTTTTGTTTATGAAAATGGTACTAATAAAATCATAAGACAGAAAATGTACATAAAACATTTTATGATATCAAGCACAGATGGATACTTTCTGTGGTTTTTTTCCTTTTGTTATATAACGTCGGTCTATTTCTGCAACTGAGGCTAATCACCGACGCCGGGAGCACACTACCCCTAACCGGAAATTTTGCCGAACCCACAAGTGTTCCAGCTAGTGGTAGGGATCGTTATCGAGCCTAACATTCATGGACCTGGGACCTCGGTTTTACGTCTCATCTGAAATACGACATATCTACATTATACCTCGTGTTACTCATCCTATACTCGATAGTCGAAATTCTGTAAAGTGAGTCAGAGCTATCTAATCAACACTTTGGTTAAAGCGCAGTTGCCATATGTATTCTAGAGAGAAATGCTGTATTTTATAAATACACTTCAAATCCATTGTGTCAATATTTCAGGTACAAAAGATGCAATGTAATTAAGTCAATACCAATTTAATATATTTATTTCAAATTTCAAGCAGACTAATAATAATTAGTTTACTTGAAATGTGAAATAAAGTGTTTATGTATATTTCTTGAACGCAAAGTTTGTTGTGAAAAACTCGCCGATTTGACAATGTTGGAGAGTCGCTTCAATGTTCCGACTTTGAGAACGAGATAGATAGATCGAGCTACGCGAATGAGACAGTGATAGTAAACAGTTATGTGAGGTGTTTATTCTCTTCATGAACGTAACATCAGTATTTGTGTTGTGGTTTTGTGTGATAAATCGGTTATTATTGGTATTTATTGTAATATTTATATCGGTATATTTAGTGACAATAATGGCGGAGTGTAGCGGTGTTGGCGATAAAAAACGGCGTCGTAACAATTTAATTCGGGAAGAAAAAGTCCTCATATTAAATGTGTACGAAGGACTGCGTGCCATGGGCAAACAGTTGGGTGTTAGTGACGCTGTGATTAAGTGCAGTTATTTAACTAAAGTTTCTGAGAGTACTATATACAATATTCTAAAGAAATCGCGGGACGGATCTTTGACAAGAGAACGAGGTGAAAACTGTAAACCGGAAAGTAGGGGAAGAAAGAAAATTGTTTTGGACGACCAAACACGGAATGCTATACGTAGGGAAATACATTCTTTTTATTTTAGGAATGAAATCCCCTCGGTAGCTAAATTGAGCAAGGTAATAGAAGCTGATGATACTTTACCAAACATCAGTGATAAAGTTTTGAGACGAACTTTAAAATTAATGAATTTTCGTTACCAAACAAGAAGTAGAAACAGTGCCTTAATTGAACGAAATGACATTGTGGAATGGAGGAGAAATTATTTAAAACAGATACGACAGTTTCGTAACGAAGGACGGCACATATATTATCTTGACGAAACATGGTTAAATGAAGGCCACACTGTGTCAAAAGTGTGGCAAGACATGAATATACGAAGCAATCGACAAGCCTTTATGGAGGGTTTCTCTTCCGGTTTAAAAGCTCCCTCTGGGAAAGGACGTCGACTGATTATCACTCACATTGGCAGCGAGGAAGGATTTGTAGAAGGTGGATTACTAAGTTTTCAGTCCAAAAAAACTGTCGATTACCATGAAGAGATGGATGGTAACCGGTTTGAAACATGGTTTAGATCAATTTTAACAAAGGTAACTCCTGGTTCAGTGATAGTTATGGATAATGCTTCATACCACTCTCGTCGACTGGAGCAAATACCTACTTCAGCTAGCCGCAAGAGGGTTATAATTGATTGGTTAGAGAGTAAAAGCATTCCGCACAACGAGGCAATGCTAAAAGTTGAATTATTATCTCTCGTACGGAAACATAAAAGCAGTTATATTAAGTACGTTGTCGATGAAATGGCGAAAGATTTCAACGTCTCAGTTGTTAGACTTCCTCCCTACCACTGTGAGTTAAACCCCATCGAGCTGGTTTGGGCCCAAGTGAAAAATTATGTTGCGAGAAAAAACAGTACATTCAAAATGGCTGACGTTGAGAAACTGTTTGACGAGGCGCTGCATACCGTTACTGCTGAGAGTTGGCGTAAATGTATTCAACACGTATTAAAAGAAGAAATAAAGTTTTGGGATTTAGACATACGTGTAGAAGTAATGACGGAACCACTCATTATCGATATAGGAGGAGAAAGCGATGATTCTGAGGAGTCGTCAGGGAGTGATACCGCTTCCAGTTAGTCAGACATTTTACAAGTGACCTCGCAACATACCTATACTCATCGGTAATTTATTTTGGTCTTGACAAACAACTTTCTTTTACGTAATGATAATGCCGGTTAGCAAATAACGAAAATGTTACCTCAATTTTAGTTTTAGTAGTAGTAAGTTGGAATTGACTTTTAAACATTTTTTTATTTTGTTTTAACTTACTTATGAACAACTTGTGATAAGTTATTATTTCAAATGTTAAAAATTGAAATTCCAGATATTTCAGTATTCGCACCCTTAAACTATGATACGCTCATGGAGTTCACTTTAAATCGGTAGATAACCGATGACGTCACTTTACAGAATTTCGACTATCGACTATAGTAGTCTGAAGTGTTGATTATATTTGGTCTGTACTAAAGTGCACCCTAGTAGTTTAAAGTGTTTCGCTGCAGGTTCTACGACGCTGTTTCCCAGTGGTCACCCATCTAAGTACTAACCGCGTTCGACACTGCTTCACTGTAATTACCGCATCAGAGGCGTATCACTACAATGCTTGGCCGCCGCCCGCCTTTCTGTGGTTGTTACCGCTGATTTTTATAAAGTTTGTTGAGCATTAGATATAATAATAATTATTACCAATTTTTTCAATATTTTTGACAATTTTTTCAAATTTTAACAATAATTGGCCATTTTTGACAATTATTGACCAATTTTGACAATTTGACAATTATTGATCATTTTTGACAATTTTTCAAAAATTTTGACCATTTTAGACCATTTCTCCAAATTTTAACAATTATTGACCACTTTTGGCAATTTTTAAGCATTTTTGACAGGTTCTGACAATTATAGAACATTTTTGACAAATTTCCAAAAATTTTGACCATTTTAGACAGTCTTTTATAAGTATTGACCATTTTTTCAAAATTTTGACAATTTTTGACCATTTCTCAAAATTTTAACAATTATTGACCATTTTTGACAGTTTCTGACAATTATTGACCATTTTTGACAATTTTTCAAAAATTTTGACAATTTGCAACAATTATTGACCATTTTTTTATAATTATTGACAATTTTTTCAAAATTCTAACAATTTTTGACCATTTTCCAAATTTTAACAATTATTGGCCATTTTTGACAGTTTTCAAACAATTATTGATCATTTTTGACAACATTCAAAAATTTTGACAATTATTGTAAATTTTTTAGAATATTTAACAATTTTTGACAATTTTTGAGCATTTTTGACAGGTTCTGACAATTATAGAACATTTTTGACAAATTTTCAAAAATTTTGACCATTTTAGACAGTTTTTTATAATTTTTGACCATTTTTTTTAAATTTTGACAATTTTTGTCTATTTTTCAAAATTTTAACAATTATTGACCATTTTTGACAGTTTCTGACAATTATTGACCATTTTTGACAATTTTTCAAAAATTTTGACAATTTTCAGCAATTATTGACCATTTTTGACATTTTTTAATAATGATTGACAATTTCTGACCATTTTTCAAAACTTCAACAATTATTGGCCATTTATGACAGTTTCTGACAATTATTTACCATTTTTGACAACAATCAAAAATTTTGACAATTATTGTAAATTTTTCAAAATACTTAACAATTTTTGATCATTTTTCAAAATTTTAACAATTATTGACCATTTTTGACATTATTTTATAATTATTGACAATTTTTTCAAAATTTTAACAATTTTTGACCATTTTTCAAAATTTCAACAATTATTGGCCATTTTTGACAGTTTCTGACAATTATTGACCATTTTTGACAACATTCAAAAATTTTGACAATTATTGTAAATTTTTCAAAATATTTAACAATTTTTGATCATTTTTCAAAATTTTAACAATTATTGACCATTTTTGACAGTCTTCCGAAATAATTGTCCATTTTTTCAAAATTTTTACAGTTTTTTACAATTATTGACCATTTTTCCAAATTTTTGACAATTTTTGAAAATATTTGGCAAGTATTAACCATTTTTTTCAAAATTTTGACAGTTTTTGACAATTTTTGACGATTTTCCCAAATTCTTGTCAATTGTTGACCATATTTAAAATTTCTTGACAATTTTTCAAAAATTTTAACAATTATTGACCATTTTTGACAGTTTTTGACAAATTTTGATTATTTTTTACTTTTATTGACTGTCTTTGACAATTATTGACAATTTTTCAAAAATTTAACATATTTCGCAATTATTGACCATTTTTTCAAAATTTTGACAATTTTAGACCATTTTTCAAAATTTTAACAATTATTGATGATTTTTGACCATTTTTCACAATTTTTGACGAATTTTGATTGGTTTTGACAATTATTGACCGCCTTTGACAATTATTGACCATTTTTGATAATTTTCCAAAAATTTTAACCTTTTTTCAAAAATTTTGACAATTAATGACCATTTTTGACAGTTTTTGACAATTTTGGAAAATATTTGGCAATTATCAACCATTTTTTTTAATTCTGACAGTTTTTGACAACTTTTGACCATTTTTCCAAATTTTTGACCATATTTAAAAATGTTTGACAATTTTTCAAAAAATTTTGACCATTTTTCAAAAATTTTAACATACTTGGCAATTATTAACCATTTTTTCAAAATTTTGACAATTTTTGACGATTTTTCATAGCTATAGGTGTGCGAGCTCAGTGCGGCAAGAGAGATTGCGCACAGTCGCTTGAATGAGTTATGAGAAATCTGGCAACACTGTTGCGTGACGAACACTTTTTGTAATATTACACGTTTCACGAGCCTTTTCAAAAAGCGGGCAACACTGTTGCGTGACGAACCCTTATTCGCTTTTTCCTAACATTACACTAGCCTTTTCAGAAATCTGGCAACACTGTCGCGTGACGGACCTTTTTCGTAACGTTACACGTTTCACGAGTTCACTAGCCTTCTCAAAAGTCCTATTTCGTGCAATAAGAAGCAAGCTTCAAAAAATTTAAGGAATATTTAGGTGGTATAAAAACTTGTAGATTTATATAATCCTGATTGATCCTTGTATAAAACCTAAAGAAGATAAGCACAAAATAATTTATTTATTCGCGTATTCCACATTCGTTAAAAAAGCGATAAGGCTGGTCAAAGAAATCCAAATATGGTGGAAAATCCGGAAGAGTGATTGTCAGTGGATTCGAAGCAGTATAAAAATGAAAAGTTGTTTTATCCTTCAAAGGAAGTGATGTTATAGAGAGGCGTCGGGATCCATATACCATTCTCTGTGATTTAAGCCGCTTTCAGGCAGATTACTTCGAAAGCGGCCTTTCGGAAACGATGATCCCTTCATAATTTAAAGAGTGAAAAACAGTGACTGGCTCCTTATGGAAAAACCAGCTACTTACGTTGTCTGAGAAGATCATTGTGAACGAAAAAGAAATATATTTTCCAAGAGATATACATATATTCGCTTCGGGGAAGTTTTTAATAGTATTTTATGCAAGTTTCATGTAGGTAGCTAATTTCAAATTTTATGACAAGTATCAAAATGAAATAAACTAGAGAAGTATTTCAGTGTTAGGGAAAACCTTATTAAATAGTTGGATGGTTCAAGGTGAGAGGTAATATTGCATTTTTGACATTTTTCATAATAAAACAATGGAAGAGGAGCTGTGGTTAGTTATTCATTGAAAAAATTTGTTCGTAGTGAGTTATGGCTGCTTTTTTCTGATAAAAAAATAGCAGAGTGTTTCGATTATAAATACGAAAATTTATACATAAAATATATTACATTAGATGGAGTCAGAAAGCAAAAAAGTCTTAACTCTCAACTACCTTTTTCTCCTGTTTTCAAGACAGAAGAAACCAAGTTAAGTAGCAACAAATCTTATTTATTGCTTGGATGCTTGCCTTTTCAGTTCCCTGTACCAGTATATACAGGTTCTTCACTGGTTGATTGTTGTATTCTTCGGGGGTTAACCAAGGCTGTCCAAGTATTCCTTTTTATTCAGTAAAGCTTGTTACCAATATTTATCGAAGAATATATTCTAACGCTTTACAACAAAGTTTTGAAAAATATTTTCCAAAAACAGTGACCGTTCAGCTAAGAAGAAACAACTACTACGTCGAACAGGGTCGATATGATCTACAAGATTTAACCAACCATTCTGGTTTGCAATTAGAAGGGACAACATAACTTGCAGACCAGTTTAGGCGTATTTGCTTCTCATCAGTACAAGGTATATGTTCTTTGTACGAGAGCTCTAAGAGCCTTATCTCGGACTGAATTTTACACTGAAACTAAAATCATGTCTTCCAATAACGGAAATGTTAAAGTTCAAGTTAAAATATTTTTCAAAACTTTGTTGTAAGGCTAGAATAATATATTCTTCGATTTCTATTAGCAAATATTTGGCTTTTCTATCCCTCCACCACATTGTTTGCAGGAAAGTTCTCCATTCTTGAGTAGCACTTCAGCTTCGTGTAGTAGTTTTTTGAATGAATGTTTCCCCGTGGTACATGAGAGGGGCTTCATTCCACCTCTCTTTTTGTTTTTATTTGACTCTGCCCCGTATGCATCTCCGGATGACAGATTGAGTAACCCCGAGTTCAAATTCAGGATCAACATATATGGAATTAATCTGCACTATTTGGCTAGCTCATCAGTTTTCTCATTACTATTGATGCCAAAGTGTTCTGGAGCCCACATCAAAGTTATTTGGTTGTGTTTTGGGAGAAAACTGATTTGTCGGCATCTCCACATCATTTTTAACATGAGTTTTGGGTTTGTATGAATATATGTATATTTGGGTGACATTCACTGAAACCTAAAAGATCTATTGTGCCCCCTTACTTTTATTTAATTCCTGAGGAAAGTCTCAGAGACTAGTAGCTCTTGTACACCTATTTCCTGGAGGAATTATAGGAAGTATGCAGGCTTTAGTTTGGGTAAGTGTCCCTCTTCTATCCAGAAGTTTTCTAGGATTCTAGCACAGCAAATCCGCAAGTATGTACATGGAGGTTTCTTCTTCCATACCTCAGAATCTACATTTTGCTTCCTCCTCTATTTTGAGCTTTTTCAGGTGTCCATTCAAGTGACAATGTCCCGTTAGGATCCTTGGTAAAACTCTTAGTGCAGTTTTACTCTGACTTGGACATTTATTTGATCTCAACAGGTTGTAGTCACCCAAAAGAATCTTTGATTTCCTAAGTACTACTAGATCTTTCCAATGGTCAGATCTTCTCTTTTTTTCGGCTTTGTCCATTTCTTCCCATATTACATTGGAGCTGATACCGTAAAAGGGCTACTACGCCCAAAAGGGAGTTTCAGTTCTCCTCTTTGCTAGTTCATCTGCTATTTCATTTCCTTCTATTCCAGTGTGTCCTGGAATCCACAGTAAGGTGACTAAATTGTTCTTTCCTAGCCCATTGTTTTTGCCTAGGCATTCCCATACCATTTTCGAACTGATTACACAAGAAATCAGTGCATGACTATCCGACATTATGATGATCCTTTGCTTTCTATATTCTCTATCAATATTGAACTGGGCATACTATGGATTTCGGAGAGTTTGGTTCCTGCCCGTACACTCCTATCCCAGTCCCTTTTATTGCTTTGGAGCCGTCTGTGTATCATTGAATGGCATTCTTTCCAAGCCACATTCCTTCTTGTTGCTTAATTTCGTATCAAATTTCTTTGAAAAGTTATACTTTTTCATCATACCATCTTGTGGCATGTCCCAGGTTTTCTGATTTCTAAAAAGAGAGGACGCTGTTCTTTTTAGTGATTCCCTCTCTACTTAGTCTCTATCTTGTAACGGTAAGAGGTTGTAACCTTACAGGGCGCCAATTTGTAACGGTAACAGGCGCCAGCTTGAAGTGCTCCGGCTAGAGACTCCTCTTGTGGGTGATTCGTCCCCAAGTTTATGTCGCACATGTATTACAGGAAGGTTGTAAAAATTGAGGGCGCCACTACCTTTTTGTCGTCGATTAAAAAATACCAATTAAAAAAACTAAGGCGGAAAAGGTAGAAACGCCTTGTAAAATTTAAATGCAAGTTAATAATAAAAAGAGTGACTTAAAATTACCCCGGGCGATATCTCCCTCAACTTTTATATTTGAGGATTTAGAAAAAATTAAACAATGAGAATTTGAAAAAAAATTTATATTTTTTATACTCCTGCCACAGGAAATGAGCAGAGAGGAGAATTTGTACTTAGGTACTTAGCTTTTGAATATGAAGTGGTTTTCTGAAAAAGGTAGGTAGGTCTTGCGTCTACGAAGTCTTGAGAAGATCTCGAAGAAGATAGGTAGATAGTATTGATTTGAACTATAATTGGAAGTGGCTAACGAGACGATGAGCAGTAATTAAAAGGATTTATTCTGTAAAATCGAAACAGGTCGATAGACGTGTTACAATCTTGTTATTTCTGCAACACACGTTCCACCACCATATGTAGTGGTGTGAAGTTGAGAATCACTTCCATGGCTGCCGTTGGGCATGTTCTCATTGCTTCTGTAATGCATGTACAGGATAGTCTCTAAATTCTGGAAAGGTTTACTCTCGTCGTTAATAGGCTAGTTCTACTACTCCACTCAATGGCTCCATAGGTGATAATTGGTCTCACTATGGCAGTGTACATCCAGCTCAGGATGTTTGGAATTCAACCACAATTTCCCCTTACCAGGTTCCTACCAGGTTCCTCCTTGATTTTTGTGTTGACGAATTGAATTTTCCGAAAAAACAATTTATTAGTCTCAGGCGGACCCGAGTTTTATAAACGTTGTAAGGAGACTTTGCAGCGATATTTTCGTCAGACAATTCTAATTTGTGTCTAGAATTATACAGTGCTTCTCAAAAGTCCCCTCACCCCTCTTTTCTATTGAATGGTGATACTTAGACTGATGAAATTTGGAGGGTGAAAATGAACTATTGTAAGCTTCTCTACTGGTGGTAAAAGGTGACGTAATAGGCATCGGTGACGTCACCAGGCAACTAAAACCAATAATATTAAATGGGACCTTACGGCAAGTGACACATCGTTTAAAGGTATTTAGAATACCTATTCAATCATACGAATTTTTTTTGGATTCACGAAGTTTTTGATGGTTAAAATAAATAAACACTGAAATTTGAGTTTCGCTTTTCACTTTTTGCGTTTTTCCAAACTCAAACCGCGTAAAGACGCATGGCTTCAAATTCACAAACTAACGAAAAACTTAATTTGGGATGAAATGGAATTTAACTAAATACTGTAAATAGGATATGAGCAATAAAAAGAAAATAATAAAGAAGCGTGTTACATTGTCTGGCCGTTACCCTTCGAAGGATATCAATAAAATCGTTCCTCGCCTACCCTTAGGATATACCCTATTAGAAGTTTTCCAAAAATACCTCTAGAATTATATTGTCTAACGAACCAACTTTCAATTATACTTACAATACCAGCAAAACTTTCAACAACGACTGAATGTCATGATAGGAAAACTCTCAAGTATTTCGTTACTTTAAGCGGACGAAACCGAATAAAGTTGTTTGAGATATGGCGTTCACACGCAAATTAATTGACTGAATTCTAACAACGTAATTAAAAAGTTAAGGCTCAGGGATGTATTGGGGTTAACAAGTGAGTAAATTGATACAAGACAAACCTGAAAATGAAAAACGATTATACGTAGGAAATCTAAAATTTCAAAGATTATCGATAATTTTCTATTGGACTTTGTTGGGGGTTTGATATTTTGGATAGTTTAATTTGCATTAAAAACTGTTTCAGTGAAAACAAATTAATATAAGATTGTCAAAGACGTAGTAGGTAAGCTAAAGAGGCACGCAAATACAGACAAAGCCATGTGCAGATTCTGTCACGTAAAGGAGGAAACTGTAGAACACCTTTAATGCCAGTGCGAAAGCCTGGCGAATGTGCGGTTTCTTGTACTAGGCAATAAGAAGCCATCGGTAAAAAACTACATTATTCTGATTAGCTACAGGAGAATCCTAGATTCAGAGAACCACAATGGATCTGAAAAAGTCCCAATTGAATAGACCAATTAGTCTCAGTAAATCTAATTTTGAAATTCCGTGCTTTAATAGGTGGTTTTACATTTAGTGTTGCAATTTAACAGATAATCACAACTGGGACTCAACAAGTAATTAAGAACACAACCTCAGTTTCTTTACTTACTCAATATTTGCTTTCGGCAACTTTAGTCCCGTGCTCAACCGGCATTTATATCTAAATTTTCATAAATGCGCCACTTCATCCTACGATTCGAGCACTTACAAAGATATTGATCGCGTGTATCTGTTCCAACCTTAAAGATACTATTTTACCTTACCGTTTTCAATATGTAGACACCAAATTATTGACTTCTTCAGTAAAACAAAGTGGAATAAAGTAAAGCAACGTTCTTCGTCTTTTTAGACCTGTAAGATGAAGATTTATACATCGCAATGTCATTTTAGCAGTTTATTTTGTATTAAAAGCTGTTATAATAAAACTCAGGAGATACAATTGTTTGGTTTTGTGTTCAAATGCCTTCCTCTTCGTTCCAGATTGTGTTTTAGAGCCTCAAATTTTACATGAAAATTTGATTTTGAACTTGCTGATTAATTGATTAGAAAATAATACACCCGTAGTTTTATATCGAACTTTGTTGTTGTTTATTTCAGAAACCTATAGTTTTAATTGAAACAACTTGTTGTGTATAAAAGAAGTGGATATTAAAACCAAGAATTTGTTGTTATTTTCCTTTTTTTTTGCTATGAGTTAAATAAAGGCATTTCTTGAAAATTTTTTGGACCACATCAAGAAGTTCTTAGACACAAAGATCGAGAACTATCGGTACTACTGAAAGGAGAAAAGGCTGTTATGTCTAGGAAATATTAGACACTGGACCGTAGAGCAGCTTTTCCGAGCAGCAACAGATAGAGAACAGTTTTGGGAAGTCGTCATGGAGATAACCATGCATCGTAAAAACAAGAAAAATGATGTTTCGATTGCTGTGAATGTAAAAATATCAAAACTACTACTAAAGTTTTTCTCTTTATCAAATTATTAGAAATAAACAAAAAAGAAAGTAACAACTCAACTTTTGTCATGCAATTTAATGGTACAAGAAACTTTTCTTTCACGTTATTAATTTTAATAAACAACTCAATTTGATGAAAAAGTTGTACAAAATCAACGTTCAATACAATTTATTGGAAAAAAAAGCAATAAAAAAAGAGAAAGTTGTGATTGAACAAAGTGAAGAAGTGAAAAACAAAGTTTGGGAACATTTGAAATTATATTAAACATTATACATATATCGCAATAAAAAATGCTATTAGTTGGAATTCTGGAAACTTATAGTCTTTTGATACTCACGAGCTGCAAATTAACTTCTTATAAAGTTATTTCCCTGATAATTGCAATAATTTTATGGGTTAGGTAAGGTTTGTGGTGAGTGGGTCCCCACTGCGTCTCGTGAGAGTCTATTGTGGCTCAAACCTATTCAAATTTCGCCAAACAAATTCAGCTTCTTGACAAAACCGATTAGTTTGTTTGGTGAATGATATTTCAGGTCCGAGGACGAGAGAGTAACCCTGCTCAACATCAGATACCTGATTCGAGCCGCGGCGGGACAGGCACAAATTATATGCTCTGCTGTTTCATCATCTTCCAAACAGAGACGACAAATCGGATCTTCCGACAGTCCAAGTCTTAGAATATGATGATTCAGATGACAGTGGCCTGTTAGGCAACGTAGATCATGCCTGCTATAGTCTAACATTTGTTTGGAGACATTCTTCGAAGGATGTATAAAAGCCCAATCCTGGAATATTATGCCAGAAGTCTAAAGCTCTTCTTGCTCTCCAGGTATTTAGTGTTTCTTTGGTAAAACTTATCGGAGGCCAATTGAAGGTTTTAGTCCGATAAAAACGCGTGCGGCACCCTCCTTTGCAAGAGAGTTCGCCTTCTCATTGCCATCCATGTCAGAATGGCCAGGGATCCAGACCAGCGATACTCTATTGAATTCTCCTATTGAGGAGGCAGTCTAAAACCAGTTTCGACGTTACACGAAGAGCTAAGTGCTTCCAAAGCCGCTTGGTTGTTCGTGAAAATTTTTATTGATTTGTGTGAGATTGGTTTGCTCCAATCTCTCCACACATGAAGCAATGGCGTAAATTTCCGCCTGAAATACGGTTGCATCGGATCCTAGAGAGGTTGAAATTTCTGTCCTAGGTCTGCGCCCGTATACACCTTCACCAGAGCCTGAGGGTGATTTTGATCCATCTGTGTACAAACAGCTGTCTGCTCTTAATAAATCATACTTACGGAGGACAATTTTATGGGAATACAATAAGTTAAATGAGATCAGTCTATGCATAAAATCGTTTTACTATTAAGGGAAATATTCTTTACTAATAATCCAAGTTACCAACAAAAAT
Source organism: Lochmaea crataegi (assembly GCA_947563755.1). Lineage (NCBI taxonomy): Eukaryota > Metazoa > Arthropoda > Insecta > Coleoptera > Chrysomelidae > Lochmaea > Lochmaea crataegi. The sequence goes on from OX387424.1 coordinate 43,631,212, forward strand.
TATGGCAGTAAAAGTGTAGATCACGTGAGCAAGAAGAATTCAACTTATCTCACAAAAGTTGTTAACTAGAAAAACAATTTATATATAACCTATGTTGTTTTGAGGTTAGCTGTAAGCATACTTGTAGAAAATAAAAGAGGTTTTAACATTTGTACTACATGAAATAAAACTCGGTTTACCCAACCAAAACATTTATCCAGTTCCATTGACATTAACAACCATACTCACAATGAAACGACTCAAGATAACAAGAATTTCTCATCGCTAATTCCACCCCTGCCGAGGGTGGTGATGCAAGTTCTGAAGGGTTAGTGGCAACCATTGTTTTACGTGTTCTAGATACCGAATCAAGACATCAAAGGGTAACGCTCTAGCGGTTGTGTGTCGGTCTCCGTGAATAATAAGACAGACGCTCCAAACTGTAATTCTAACGTTGAATAGTTATCCTTTAAGGGTCCATTTTATAGTTTGGGGTTATGTCACATCTCGGGAGAATATTAAAGAGGAGCCTGTTTTAGATCCGTCGTAGAAATGAGTATGAGGAGTCAATGATTTTAAGCCATTTGTACATTTCTTAAGGATTCTCTTCACATCAAATCTCTTCACTGTAAGACACCAAACTTGAATTTTTTTCATTTTATTAGCCTGGTAGCGAAATTTCTTGTGAAAGAAGGTAAGAAAAAACAGAGCATGAGTATGGTAAGGCCTCTATCGGAACTTTAGTCGGAAGGGATCAAAGGCACAGTTAAGCAAAAACCAACTGAGGCCATTATAAACTCAACCAATCAACAACTGTGCAGCATAGACATTTATGCGTCGAATGAGGAAAAGGGGGAGACATCCCTGTACTCACTCGCAGAACTCTTTTACCAGAGCTCAACTAAAAAAGATCCTGAAATACATAGAAATGATAAATATAAAGAGAAAGGAGAGGAAAACTTCCAATAAACAATAATCCTGAAGATAAAGAAATGACTCAAACCTCATCTTAGGTATAAGAAATAGGCAAAGCCGAAAAAAGAGAAGATGGATACATGAATACCTAAGTCAGAGTAAAACCATACTAAGAGTTTGAACAGGGATCTTAACGGGACATTGTCGCCTGAATGAGAATCTGAAAAATCTCAAAATAGTGGAGGAAGAAGACTGAAGATTCTGTAGCATGAAGAAGAAACCTCCGTCCATTCATCTGCAAGTATGGATTGCACAGCAATTCAGAATCCTGAGGCACAACACCTAGAGGAGACTACTGGATAGAATAGGGATTCTTACCTAAACTAAAGCCTGCAGATATCCTAAAATTCCTCCGGGCAATAGGTCTAAAGGAGCTACCAGTCTTTGAGACTCTCCTCAGGAACTTAGTAGAAGAAAGGGGGCACAGTAGATCTTTTAGGTCACATTGAATATCACCATAATATACATACATACATAGGTATATCAAGCTTCATTTTGTGTCAATTGAATTAATTTTCAAGTTAAGTTAAGGGAGATAGTCGCCTGAATGGGAATCTGAAAAAGCTCAAAATAGTGGAGGAAGAAGAATGTAGATTTTGTAGTATGGAAGAAGAAACCTCCGTCCATCCATCTGCAAGTACGGATTGCACAACAATTCAGAATTTTAAGGCACAACACCTAGAGGAGACTACTGGATAGAATAGGGACTCTTACCTAAACTAAAGCCTGCAGATGTCCTAAAATTCCTCCGGGCAATAGGTCTAAAGGAGCTACCAGTCTTTGAGACTCTCCTCAGAAACTAAGTAGAAGAAAGGGGGCACAATAGATCTTTTAGTTCACAGTGAATGTCACCATAATATACATACATACATAGGTAATCAAGCTTCATTTTGTGTCAATTAAATCAATAGTTAAGTTACAGACTTTCAACAGCTGGATAGGTATTTCCACTTCAATTGATGAATGAAAAAAAATTGGGTACTCAAAACTTGAGGTAACAATAACATGTTCAATGTTTTTTAGTGGTCAATTTACTCATTTATTCAACAAATTGTTCACAATTTTACGTCTAGACCTCCATAATGTAAAGCCGTCTGACGTAAACAGCTATTAAAATGGTTAATAAAAACGTCCCCTTTATAATGTAATAATAATCTGAACACTTTGAAATACTATAGATACTCTGAAGCAGGGCTAAAGTGACGTAAATGAAGGGTTATGAAAAAGAAGTAGTAGTGTACTCAAGAACTCAAGGAGATAGCGAATTCCCTTGCGTATCTTAACAGCTATTTAGCCGCCCCGCTGTCAACTGCCGGCTATAAATTTACTAGCTACTCTTGATACACAGAAGTGTACTTAGGGGTATATATCGCGGCTTAAAACGTATTCTGGGTGAATCTTTTATCTTCCCAAGTGCCAATTTCATAAGCCGATCAACGAAAGTTGTAAGATTTGCAAAAGGGCAATAGACACAAATTAAATAGTGAACAGTTGTCGTGCTACAATATTGTCGAAAAGTTTTGGTTCATATTCATGGTAATAGTAAAATGGTTCGTACCATAATAATGCGCCATTGTTTTCTTCACAAACTGTATCCGTGGAGATACTACACATAACATTCTTATACAGTGTGACCACGTATCACGGCAATTTTACATTGAATTAAAAACTCCAAAAATATTTTCCACCTAGTTTTCTTAACAGGAATTAATATTTTACGTCAAATTGCTTTGAATTTAAGGGGTTATTGTTGTTGAGTAAAAGAGGTAAAATAATTCTATTTTTTTTAATGGATAATTATTATTATGAAGAATATGCTGATATGTATTATTGTGAGCTGTAATGTACGCTCATGTAGCCACACATATCTGAAGGTTACTTTTCAGTTGCTGCAGGTTTTCTGCGCGATGATTTGGTAAACTTTTTACTATACCAGTTTGCTTAAATTATTTTTCCAATCAGCTGACAGTAGACCTTGTTAAGGGACCTCTGTTAGGATATAAATTATTTGAAATAAAACAATACACAGGTTGATATATTTGGAATAACAAAGCTCCTCATATTTTCAGAAAAACGGAAAATGCGACAACGATGTAAATACAACCATAAGACAGAATTAAAAAAAAATCGTTCAAGCTATTTCCGAGATAATTGATGTGCTCCATACCTAAAACTCACTCTGTATATACAAATACTATTGTAACGGTTTCAATCCAACATTGGGTATTAAAGAGATATTTTAACGTTGAGAATACAAATTTATTAAGATAAATAGTTTTTCTGTATGTTGAGGAAATCCACTACTCACCTTGTATATATTGCTCTTATACCATTTACTACCTCAGAAATAATTAATAATACTTAAACATCATTGCCCAAACTTTATTCGGTTATATTTACATTTCCTGACAATGTACTAGCCTCTCATAAATTCTCAAGAGGCCTTTGACCTATTAAGTCAAGTTCAATGAACTATACAGCTACTCATTAGATTAACCTTTAACCTTCTCACCTGATGCTAAGGATTAATAAGTAGAAGAAGACCGACCTTGACTTTGTGAGGCTTGGACAGGTCCATAATCCTCTATTCTTGAGCTGGTGCTTTCAAAAGGTCACTTGCTTTGTGCTCTTTCGAAGTCTTTTTGGATTTAGCCCAGCTACAATCGTAACCTGTTGGGAATAATTAAGTGACACCTTGAGTGGTTATTTAAGCGCATCTAGCGGATTTCCTCCAAACAGGAGAAAGTAACACTTGATCCATGTACCCACTCTTATCTCTTGACCTAGGCATCATAGGAGTTTCGTATTTCAGATCTCTTATTCACCGTCTTACTAACAGTCTTCGACATCATCTTCTTCACGGTCTTTTTCGCAAACTTCATATACCTCTTCCTAGTCTTCAACATAGCCGTATTAGTTACCGAATAGAACTACGAATGGCAGAAATCTCACCAGTAGAGCCAGCCCTCTTCGTCCAGCTCCTACGACATATCGGATACACACCTCCTGATACCTTACAAGTAAGATTGTACATATCACTGTGCTATGCCTGATGCTTGTAGGATCAGTATAGTACCTGTAGGTGTCTCAGATAGTTTTTAGACAACACTCTCGGGGTTTATAGTTATACTCCATCACACAATTCGGTAGAAAGTTGAAACTTCCGATACATACCTACAATTGAATAAATATAACCTTTTGTGACTACAGCTCATATATATTTCATAGTGAATATTTTCAATACTAACCCCTCTGTGTAATCCAAAAGTATACTCTTGGAATCCATTCTACCATCTGGTATTAGTACAGAAGAAGAGAATATGGAAGATATAAAAATGGAAGAGATAACGGAACTACTGAAAGAGCTAAAATCCCAAATGAAACAAGATATAGAAGGAACGAAAAACGAAATAAAAGCTTATACTGAAAAAATCAAGAGAGATCAAAAAGAAATAAAAGATGAAATATTTCAGATAAGAACGGAATAAAAGAATGTCTCAGAAGAAATACGCAAACTAATGCAAGAAAATGAAAACCTAAAGAAAGAAAATAAGCAAATGAGAATTGAAAATATGAGAATCAAGGATGAAATAAAAGAAATTAGAACAACCATGGACTGGATAGAAAGAAGTAAAAAAGAAAACAATATAGTAATGACTGGCCTCACAGTCAGCACTGATGATCAAAAGCTGTTAAAGGAAGGAATACAGAATTTCATGGAGCAAAACCTGAAAATTGAAGTAAATATCACATCTGTCAAAAAATAGGCTTTAAAACTCACGCAATATAACTTGATAGGAAAGAAAACAAAGTTATGAAATCGTTATTTGTGTATTTAGAGCGTAAAGTAACAGATTGCCGCTTGAGAAAGAATGTTGCCGCGCGACGCGTAGCGGAGCGCGGCGATCTTTCGAAAGCGGCAATTTCACTTTACGCTCGAAAAACACACATAATTTTTTTTACAGTCGCCCTTTTAATAATTAAAACAGTTTTTTATATTATCTTAGGCTAGAATAATCGTCAATTTCGCTATTCATCATGATTAAACCTTAAAGAGATCCACTGACTAGGGATGTTGAAAAATAATCGATTTTAATATAAATCGATTTTTATTTTCTTATAATCGATTTTTATAGTAATATTAATCGATTTTTAGTAAATCGATTTTATAAATTACGAGTTTAAATCGATTTTCGGAAACGGCTCGTATTATTTATTGACTATTTTTCAAAATTTGGACAACTTTTGACGATTATTGACCATTTCTCAAAATTTTGACAATTATTGACCATTTTTCAAAATTTTAACAATTATTGACCATTTGTCAAAATTTTAACAATTATTGACCATTTTGACTGTTTTTCAAATTAGTGACCATTTTCCCAAATTTTTGATAATTTTTGACCATTTTTCAAAATGATGACAATTTTTAACCATTTTTGACAGTTTTAGACAATAATTGTCCATTTTTAACATTTTTTAACAATTATTGACAATTTTTAACCATTTTTGATAGTTCTTGACCATTTTTGACAATTTTTCAAAGTTTTGAACCATTTTTCAAAATGATTGACCATTTTTGATAATTATTGATAATTGTTGACAAATATGGACCATTTTTGATAATATTTCAAAATTTTTGACAATTTTTCAAAAACTAACAATTTTTGACAATTACCAACTATTTTTCAACAATAATTGTCCATTTTTGACAGTTTTTGACAATTTTTGATAGTTTTTGACAATTTTTCAAAATTTTTGACAATTTTTCAAAAATTTTAAACCATTTTTCAAAATGATTGACCATTTTTGATAATTATTGATAATTGTTGACAAATATGGACCATTTTTGATAATATTTCAAAATTTTTGACAATTTTTCAAAAACTAACAATTTTTGACAATTACCAACTATTTTTCAACAACACATTTTTGACAGTTTTTGACAATTTTTGATATTTTTTGACAATTTTTCAAAATTTTTGACAATTTTTCAAAAATTTTTGTCCATTTTTCAAAATTATTGACCATTTTTGATAGTTTTTGACAATTATCGACCATTTTTCAAGATTTCAACAATTTTTGACATTATTGACCATTTTTGACAATAATTGTCCATTTTTAACAGTTTTTAAGAATAATTGACAAATTTTAACCATTTTTGATAGTTTTTGACCACTTTTGAGAGGTTTTCAAAATTTTAGACCATTTTTCAAAATTATTGACCATTTTTAATAAATATTGACAATAATGGACCATTTTTCCAAATTTTTGACCATTTTTGACCATATTTCAAAAACCTCAACAATTTTTGACAATTATCAACTATTTTTTAAAATTTCGACAATTTTAAGCAATAATTATCAATTTTTGACAATTTTTGACCATTTTCAAAAATTTCAACAATTTTTCAAAAATGTTGACCATTTTTCAAAATAATTGACCATTTTTGATAGTTTTTGACAATTATCGACCATTTTTCAAAAGTTTAACAATTTTTGACAATTATTGTCAATAATTGTCCATTTTCATCAGTTTTTGACAACGATTGACAATTTTCATATAACTTTATTCAATTTTTAATCTGATAAATTGTTAATTACTCACCAATTTAGTTAATTCGGAGGACGTGGTTTGATTAAATAAGCGAGCGAAAAAGATTCCTTTTTGCGCTAGAGCGTAAAGCAACAATCATCGGCATTTGTCGACTTTGCGATTTCATTTAAACATAGTAATTAGGGGGCGTCCATTAATTACGTGAGGTGTTCAGGGGGGGTGAGGATCACATTATTACACGTTGCATATAAAATACTATCAACATTAATTAACAGAAGACTTGTAACAAGTACAAAGGAGGTGATAGGGCAGTACGAATGCGGCTTCACAAAGGGCAGATCAACAACTGATGCTATACACACATTAAAACAAATATTGGAAAAGGCCCATGAATACAGATTAAATATAGAAATGCTCTTCGTCGATTTTCAACAAGCCTTCGACTCAATCAAAAGAAGTGAACTCATGTCAGCATTAAAAGAACAAGGAGTAGACGTAAAACCTAAGAAGGTTAATCAAAATGACAATGAATCATACAAGGGTTAGTATAATAACACAAAAAGGAGAAACAAATGAATTTATGATTAATAAAGGGGTAAAAAAAGGTGACTTATAGTCCACAACGCTATTTATTCTATCATTAGAATAAACAATGAGAAAACTACACAAGGGTAGCTTAACATCAAGTGGCAGCAAAATAATAGCCTAAGTCAAAAAGAAAAGAGAAAAATCAACGCTTATGAATTTCAAGAAGTTAAAAAGTCTAAATATTTGGGGGTCATGATTAGCAATACAGGAGATAGAAGCACTGAAATTGAAGAAAAAATAATCGCTACAAATAGAGCCTACCACACTAATAAGAAACTACTTAAAAGCAAAATGTTAACAAAACAAACAAAATTAAATATATATAAAACGATAATAAGGCCAATAATGATGTACACAGCAGAAACAATGACGTTAACGAAGAAGGAAGAGGAAAAATTAAGAATAACTGAGAGGAAGATCATGAGAACAATATTGGGGTCTGTAAAAATAAATGAGAATGAATATAGAAGTAGAAGGAATCGTGAAATTTTAGACGAACAGAAAGGAGAAGTGGCAAAATGAGGTAGAGGCGGACCTCAATAGAGCAGGAGTAGCAAACTGGAAAGAAGAAGCAAAAAATAGGAAATTATGGAGGGACATAAGTAAAAGAATTTAAACGTACAACGTACACCCCAATTAAGCGGATCTAGAAAGCATACTCGGCGTAACCCCATATGGGGTGCCAAGCCATTATATATATTAGTACATTTTTATTTTTACTGTTCATTTCAACAATCAGTTGAGATCACTTGTACATTTTAGTTTTATACATATTCATGTCATATTTTATTAGGTTAGTTTAATATTTAACAGCGAGCTCTCGATTGTCATTTGATAGTGACAGCTAAAAATAGGTCAACTGCGTGAGCCAACTACGATCAGGCCTATTCTTCACCCAGAAAAGTGTAAGTCGTGAAACTGGATAACTATCTATTATTTAGTGAACGTAAATAATTTATTGAAATTGTTAAATAATAGTCTTTTTATTTCATATCGACTTCTCTCCGTTGAGAAACCGGTACGTTCCACAAAATATAATTGTTATTTTTCAAACTGTGCGTTATGATATTTTAACAATGGATCAATTGAAAAAACTGTTTGAAACAGCATTACTCTTCATGATATTGATTCCAACTTTAATTACGTTTTTCTCGAGGTGAAAACGAACAATCAATTCAAAATTTTTATGGTAATTGTTTCATAATATTCTTGAAAAGTATACAAAAATTCAAAATTTTCACCCATCGCACGACAACTTGACTCAGATGGGTCCTCAAACGAGACTACATACTTATTTGCAACTTCTCTGTGTTTATTCTTGTTTGGCACCTCTAAAAAGTCGTCTAGGGTTTGTGTTAAAAAGGCAGCGAGGCGGATTTACGACCACATCTACCGTGTACATTAAACTCGAATAAAGGCTTTCCAAATTACTTCTCCGGCTTCGATATATACGCACGTGAAACTTATCTACTGAAATAATAAAACAACTTTGGTGGTATGGGTAGGTCGAAGTTTTCCTTTTCTAACTCAGATTAAATGCGAAAACTTTTGCGGTTGCGGCGCATTTTCATCACAGCAAAACCAAACGGCAAAAATGTCTTTATGATCCGTATGAATATATCATGCTTTTTTAATTCAAAAACTTGACGAGGAACTTCTTTCCAGCATCAGAAAGTTTTATGGTGATTTCCTTTTTTTCCAAGCTACTTATATCTTTGAAATTGGAAAGTATATTGATATATAAATTTTAATAAAGACAAAAATAAATGTATCGAGACATACACTATTTTTCACAACTCAAACCAACCCTAAATTTAAAAACAAAATTGGTTTCAGTAAAGAGTTAAGTCCAATCAATAGGTTTGAATGGAAGTCTTTATTTTAAAATGTTTTTTTTTATTGAAATCAAAAGGATTTCAATAAAAAAAACATCATCCTGCTTATACTAAAAGACAGCAAATTTATAAAGTAGCTTTCAAGTTAAAATCTTTTTCGGTGAAAAAAATTATTTATTCTCTTTGTAAGCAAAAAATAAAAAAAAAGACCATTGCCGTATCTGCTTCAATAACCATCTCGGTTGTCATTAGGCATCCCACAAAGACCAAAAGTTGTTCAACATCACGACATTTCATCCCTATTCACCTTGTAAATATCATTAGTAGTTTGTAGGAATTGAAAGCGAGCAGCAAGTGAACCGAGCTGAATGGCACTGAATAACCCGCCCCTTTTTTCTTTGTCTCTTTAAAGATGATTTTTTCGACCGAATTGAACAAAAGCAAGAACACAGAAGAGATTCACGGCTTCATTATAACATGGAACAGAGTTTGCAAACTAAACCATTTAAGTGATTGACTTTTTGTCCTGGTCTGACATCGATTTCTTACGGGGTGAAAAAATTTCCAAAGAATATTTTTTTACTTAAAAAAAAACAACGCAGTGAGAAAATCGTATTGATTACTATTTATACTTTTTCTTCAAGGGGATCTTATTTTTATGTTGTGAAAAGTTTGGAAATATGGATATTGAATAAAGGGGAAGAAATCTAATATGAGCAAGGAAAATACTCAGAAGTTTACTAGGAGCGGAAGAGAATGGAGGTATGAATAAGGAGAAACTGTACCAGGTACGAAAGACTGGAAGAAAGGCTGAGGCATTGCTTTGAAGAAATTGAGAGATAGAAAATAACTGACCGTTCAGTTTCCATCTTCATAAACAGCAAAGCCATTGAGATCAATTCTAACCTAATATGGGATTGCGTACGTACCTTAAACGCACTTGGAGAAGGTCACAGTAGCCTCAGTACCAGGCCAAAAGGGTCATAAAGGCAATGAAAAGGCGGATTAAATCGACAAAAAGCATGGCCGACAAAGTGGGTGACACAGAATTTTCTAGAGTGGAGGGAAATTTCAGCAGGACAGAAAGAAACAGGCAAAACGGTTCATTAGAGGTCATACGCCAAAATTTACGGCAGATTTGAGACTAAGCTGGAACCGTTGGCGATACTCGACAATGAACACTTACACTACCACTACACCAACACTTTACGCTATCTTACGCGCGTTTCGATAACCAAGTTATCTTCTTCAGAGACTGGAGGTAAACTGTACCGGTTAGTCTTGGTGTAGTGGTGGTGTAAACAGTGTTGAGATTTGATAAGCAAATATATTAAAACCACTGAAACCGTAGTTTGTATGATAACGATGCGCTGACAGAGAGAAATTTGTAGAACACATCCTGTGCCAGTGCGACTGCCTGGCGAATGAGTAGATTCTTGTACTAGATGATGGGAAGCTACAGGAAAGGTTCAGTTCGAGGCTGATTGGATACATGAAAAGAGTAGGGATGGACAATGCAATCTATATTTGGAGGACCACAATGGATTTGACTAGGTCGCAATGAAATAAGTTAAATGATCACCTCACGAAATCTAAATGTATAAGAGCTATACAGGACAAGAGATAAATTTGGAGAAGAAAAAATGAGCAGAGTTATGGCTTGGATGCATAGGGCATATAGAGCGAATTCTAGTTTTCATAATGACAAAAAAAGATGAAAATAGATAAAGCAGGGATGAGGAAACGGGGAAGATCAATAAAAGGTGGTATAATGAAGCAACTGAAGACCCAGAAGAGGACCTATGGGCCTAAATTGATTAATTAATTGATTATTTTTATATTATATTTAAAAATACTCAATCGAGAACTTCATCATATTGTAACATAACCTAAGATTCAAAATCATTATTTTTTTTTTTGAAAGCATATAGTTAAAAAACGGAAAGTCCAGTCATGGGTCTGCCGACATAAACCACCAATAAATTAATCCCTTTCAAAAACTTTATCGTAAGCCTATCGAATGGAATTTTTGACAAAAAAAAGTTATACACAGTATACATATAGCTCAAGGAAAGCGTGACGATGATTTATGCAACACTATATACGCTTCATTGTTAATTGTGCTGCATAACCAAAAGTATTGTGTGTTGCATAAAAGCGAGGCGAATGGCCAAAGTATTGTGTGTCGCATAAAAGCGTGACGATGACGGAAAATCCATGTTTTTTCTCCACCCAAAAAAAGTGCGCCTAAAAAAGTTTTCACTTCAAAAATCTATTTTGGCACTACTTTTTCAATTTGGTACTCGTAACTAATATTCACCTGACATTTTATTCACTAAAAAAGTATTTCAGTAGTTTGCTACAATGTCGAGATAAAGCATGTAAATTATGTCAGTCGTTCGTGTAGGTCCCAGGCATGTTACCTTTATAAAATAGGATTTTATCCGTCACGTCGAAAGAATGCAAAGTGACACTACCATTTTGAAATATGAGAAGTGCACTTAAATAATACTCAGCAAACATGTTAGTGATTCTGGCATTTAAATGAGAACTTGTAGAGATGGGCTTACTTTTAAATCTCTCAAAAACTGTACATTATCAAATTTTAATTGATAAAATTTTTCTAGAACAAAGACCGTATACATATAGAGCCAAAAAAAAAGGAAAAAAGGGATGTTTATAATAATAGTTTCTTGGTCTCCATAATGATGATGACCTCAAATTGTCCTCAAAAAATAATAGTTCAATACTATTAAACGCTTTACAAAATTAGAAAAATTAATTTCCAAAGAGCAGACCGTCCACTAAGAAGCAACAACTACTTCTCGGGCTATATGCCCCGACAGACATTGAATTACACTTCTAAAGTAAACGGGGTTGGTATATCTGTTAAGATAGTAAAGGAAATGTTAAGAGTGCGATATCGGCGACATCTCTACATCTAATCACAAACCAAAATTCTATATCGACAAAAAACCATCTCGGTTTTGTAGGTATTTACTTAATTACAGTTACAGTTACAGTTACCTGTAATTAAGTAAATACCCACAAAACCGAGATGGTTTTTTGTCGATATAGAATTTTGGTTTGTGATTAGATGTAGAGATGTCGCCGATATCGCACTCTTAACATTTCCTTCACTAAGGCTAATGTATTGGTGTGGTATCAACGTAGTCTCTAGTCCAGGATTATGCTCTCAGAGCTTCTGGACGAATGGCATCTACCTTGTGCTGATGAGGCGCAAAAACGCCGAAACCGGTCCACAAGTGATGTTATTCCTTCTAATCGCAAACCAGAATGGTTGGTTCTATCTTAACAGATATACCAACCCCGTTTAGTTTAGAAGTGTAATTCAATGTCTGTCGGGGTATATAGCCCGAGAAGTAGTTGTTGCTTCTTAGTGGACGGTCTGCTCTTTGGAAATTTATTTTTCTAATTTTTTAAAGCGTTTAATAGTATTGAACTATTATTTTTTGACGTCTATAGATCACGCTTTACTTATATGACAATTATTTACAGGTAACTGTAATTAAGTAAATCAAATTGTCCTAATTACAGTTTCCTGTAAAAAATTGTCATATATTGAAAAGCTAGCTGGCAAGCTAGCAAATAGCAGTGGAAGTGAACGCTTATCGTAAAATTGTAGTATATCGGGAAAAACGAAAATATAAATTTGGAAAACTGCACTGATAAATAACAATACCAGCAGGGTATGTGTAAATAGTGAATAAAAACAAAATTCATCACATTAATCGAAAAACGGTGAGTGGAAAGCTTGAAGATCATAGTATCAATTAAGTCAATTAAAAGAAATCCACAAAGACAATAGCAATAAACCAGAAAAAGATAAATATACAACAAATCTGAAATAAAAATAACAGGGTCGGCTTAAGAACAAGCGCTGTAACCGAGAAGTAAGCCAGCTCGAATAATTAGTCTGAGGGTGAATATAGTAACTTTTAGGTGCTCGAGACGCCAAAACTCAGTTATGGAGCAGAACATGATAGAAATTAAAGGAATGTTTAGGCAGATAAATGAACAACTGAAGGAAATTAGAAGAAAAGCTTGATATAAACACAGATGCAATTAGAGAATTAAAAGAAGAAAACGGAAAATTGAAGGAATTAATTACACAACAAGAGGAAAGAATTGAGTCAATTGAATATGAAATTATAAGAAATAACTTGGTAATCCAGGGAATTGATGACAAAGAAGGGGAAAGGGCAAATGAAGGGGCAGCTAAAGTTGAAGGAATCCTGGAAAAAATGGGAATGCATCTTAATGGTAACAATGATCTAGTAGAGATCAAAAGACTGGGAGCGTTTAAAGAAGGAAAGAAGAGACCAATACTCATCAAACTAAGATTATGGGACACAAAGATGGAAATATTTCAACACACGAAGAATTTAAAAGGATCAAATATTTGGATAAATGATGATTAGAGGGTTCGGGATGAACAGCAGCTAAGAGGTCACCAAAAAGAGTAAATGAGCAGATTGAGAAAATTACCAGAACATACCGAAAGAGCTAATAGAAAAAGATGAACAGACGGATAATTCGACAGTGAACATGGCAATGGAAAGGATAATAGCAGGCAATGAAAAAAATACAAAAAGCAAAAGAAGCGGAATATTATAAGAATTGGGACGTGGAACGTTAAAACTTTCTTTGCTACAGAAAAAATGGAGGAAGCTTTTAGACAAAAGGAGAAATATGTTTTACGGAGCGAAAGAAAAGCAGGGATACAGAGGAACAGGATTCTTAATAAGTGAAAAGTTCAAAATAAATGTGATAATGTACAAAAATGTACACGGACGAATGTCATATCTAAGAATAAAAAACAGAGCAGCCAATATAACATCAATAAAAGAAAGATTAAAGCAGACTTGCTAAAAATGCAGGTACCCAAGAAAATTATAAGGTTAGTGGAAATGACGATGATAAATTCCAAAGTAGAGGTTCTAACGAATGGAGGTATATCGAAAGAGTTCCAAATTAACTCAGGAGTTAGGCAAGGAGATGGGCTTTCAACAGCAATTTTTAATGTAGTAAGGGACAGAATAATCAGTAAATGTAATTTACCTGGAACCTGGAACAGTCATCAATAATCGGTACAAATAGTGGCATATGCAGACGATGTAGCCATAATTGCGAGAGACCTGAGAAGTTTACAAGAAACGCTGCAAACGATTGTAACAGAATCCAGAAGAAGGGAACTGAAAATCAATGAGGAAAAAAGAAAATACATGGAAGTACAAAGAAACAGAGACAACAAAGACAATCAATCAATAAAAATTGGGGAATATGAATTTGAAGTAGTTAAAAGCTTTAAATATCTCGGCAAAAACATTAACAATCGGAATGACAAAAGAGATGAAATAGCACAACGTATACAGGCAGGATACCGAGCATACTATAAATACAATCCCCTAATGCAGAACAAAACAATCAAGAGAACCACAAAAATGAGAATATACAAGACAGCAATAAAAACAGCAGTCACTCATGCAACCGAAACTGCAGCAATTACAAGTGCAGATGAAGAAAAGTTAAAAATATTCGGAAGGAAAATTATTAGGAAAATTTATGGACCAAAGAAATTAAATGAGGGACAGTATGAAAGATTGACAAACTTGGAAATAGAAAAAATACTGGAAACTGAGAACATAGGAAGAATAATAAAGGCCTCCAGAATGAGATGGCTTGGACATATCAAAAGGATGAAAGAAGGTAGTAATGTAAAGAGAATAACAGAGTGGACACCCGTTAGAAACAGACCAAAAACTGGATGGATGGACCAAATAGAGAGAGACGTAGAAAAAATGGAAATTAAAAACTGGAGGCAAAAGAAGCAGGATAGGAAGGAATGGATGAAAATCAATGAAATGGCAAAGAAACATGACAAACTTTGAATGCAAGCAGTGAATCAATGTGGATTGATTCTCCACTGAAACAAAAGGATCTAAGAGCCAAATATTGGCGGTTACTGTTCCCGAAGGAATGTATAACCTTACACACACTATTATAACGCCTTACAAAGTTTTTGAAAAATATTTTTCAAATAACAGAGACTGTTCAAAAATAAGCAACAACTACTTCTCGGACTATATGCCCCGACATACATATTGAATTACACTTCTAAGTTAAACGGGGTTGGTATATCTGCAAAATATAACCAACCATTCTGGTTTGTGATTAGAAGGAACAGCATCACTTGTAAACCGGTTTCGGCGTATTTGCGCCTCATCAGTACAAGGTAGATATAATCCGTCCAGAAGCGAGAGCATAATCGTGGACTGGAGACAACGCTGAAACCACATCAATACATTAACCCCAGTAAAGGACATGCTAAGAGTGCGATAACAGCGAAATCCCCACATCTAACCACAAACCAACATATATGTCAATATAGAACAATAATTAAAATAAGAGAATAACTGATATATCGATCATTTGCGCATGAGCAGTGGAACTGAACTTACCAAAATCAGAGAACCGCTAGAACTGATTCCGAATCGATAACGAACCAATCCGTTATGCTCCGCGAACAACGAACTATTATTGAGAATTCATAATTATTTGACCGCGAACGCCACTCATTGGAATGCGCAGGCGAAATGTGTCAGAACTGTTTTTGAATTGCACCCGCGAGCAAACCTAAATAGATGCTAATTTCTAATATTTAACCAATATTGAGGAGGATTGTTAAGCTACTAAATTATTGAAATGAATTGAACTGAAGTAACATTTTTAACTAAAAAAAAAGGTATTGTTGGTATTTTCACTCTTTTATAGCAGCTTTTTTCATGATTTTCATTTTAAATTGGATTTTCTATTAGTTTTTTTCAATAGTCTAGCACAGGCGAAATTCAAAAAGAAAACAAATACCTATGTTGTCTGAACACAAATAGGGCCCTCCCCACCAAGGCTTCGCTCGGTGACGGCCACACGTCCACATCGCATTTTTTTACTTCTAACATTTTCTTCTAAACCATGAAATCGGTTAAAATAATTTGAAAAGGAATTTACATGTATACAATCAACCTTGTTTATTTAATTAGTTGGGTAAATTAATATCATGGTATGAATGTCGATTCGATTCTACCCGAGTTTTGATTAAGGAATGGGTTAAGTTCATCCAAAATCTATTGCAAAAGCTCAAGTAAGTGTTTGACTCACCTGACGGATATGCAGATCAAAGGTAAAAATCGGGAAAGGGACATGAACAGATGCTTTAACTTCTACAATTGATTTTGGACAAACCAACAAACCGCTACGCGTGTATTTGTCAGGTTAAGTAGAGCTGGAAATAACGTTTCGCTATGGTCGATAGAAAAATGTGGGTAATAATCAACAGTTTCCGCAGCGCACGTCAAATAATGAATTTATGAGCAAATTTTTGATACCTTGGTAGCATATTTGTAATTTTCGTAGATATATCTAATTTTAAACCTTCCTCATGAATCATTCCATCCATTGGTGAAGCCGTACGAAAATCAGTTATGTAGTTTATCTTACTCAGGCAAACGCAGTGTGTGTTCGTGAAGTAGGGAATGAATTCAATATTTCTCAAGCCAATAACTTTTTAAAGAAACTAATTTTTGTTTTGTGCTCTGCATGGTATAACAACATTCCATTATACACGGTGATCCAAATTAATATAATGACATCGTCGGCAGTTTTTTTAAATTCAACACCCTGCATTTAGTGGGATTTCAAGATTACCCTTAAAGTACGACACTTTTGGTCTAACATGCTAAATTTGAAATATAAATAACATAATAAATATTTCTTGGCTATTGCAGAAAAATTAAATAGCCATTTTTCTCCAGAAAACTTAGTTGCTCAGTTCTTTTGTCATTGTTATGTATTAATTTCTGAATAAATTTAACCTATTATTGCCTTGCAATATGAATTTAAATATGTGAAGAATTGAAATACTAATGATGATTGGCTATTTTTGGCAGATCACTAGCTCAGATCAATAATAAATATCTAGAAAGGACCGTATCGCCACTAAACAGTCAGTAAGATTGAAATAAAATTTCTGGTTGTAACCCAGAAAATGAATAAATAAATAACGCTTCTCATGAAATCATAAACAACAGGAAATGATTCGACAGGTGAGGTACTGTCAAATAAAACAAGGGTTACATTTCAGACTTTTGAAATAAAGTTAACTATTACTGGCTGACTTACAAATTATTAAAATTATTTCCCTTAGATCTGAAGTGTCGTACTTTATCGGAATCGGTTATTGAGAGTAATCGTCACGATATGAAAAATTTAGAAAAATTAGATTATGACATTTTATTAGTTTGGCCTACCCTGTACAATGAAATTTTGTCTTGCAGAAACTAATGAATAAAAATCATCTTTTTACTTAAGTTTTCGGCTTTTTGGTTTAGGAGATAATTAATTTATTCAATACCAGCATAAATATATCAATCTTCCCAAAATTTCATTAATGTGACTTCCAGCTCCAACGATTTCGAAGTGCTGGTGGGAATCGATGGATAGTTATCAACTTTCTGCTTCGATTAAAAATTATTCAATGTGACAACTGTAACTGAATATGTTCAATCTTCTACAAAAATACTTAGCAATATAATAGATTAGTTATTTTTTAAGAATACCCACCTCTAGCGTTTTTGTTTCACCTTCGAAATTGAAGAGATAGCAAGTCGGAAGGAAAGAAAAGTTTTTCGTTTAATAAAAACGTGCTTGAGAATAAATTCAAATTGTGCAAATTAAGACATATTTCATTGCGATAATGAGGTATTCAGAAGTTATCAACCAAACGCCAAGTAATCAGTTAAATAGCAACACAAAACTCTGGAAATATGGGGCCATGAAGATTGTTCGTTTTCGTACGGCCGAATATTTGTAACTCCTTTGATTTTTAACGAATTTTACATTTCTTTTTTTTTTTTTTCATATTAAAGCTCTTTTCTCCCACTATCAAAGTATGAAATTATATGTCGAGAAAAGTTGTTTAATATGTGACTTGTTCTATTTTACAACTGAGGCCCTTTCAAATAATCGCTGCCATTGTGTAACGTAGATTTTAGTAGAAAGGGGGGGCGATTAATGGAAGAGAGAATAAGATATAAAAACCAAATGATATAATAATATTATTTAAAACAAAATACTAATTAAGAACAAAACTTTTACTTAATTGAAAACGTCATAGTGGATTGGTCGAGGCTCTACCATGTGCGCATAGTCGGGCTTACCTATAACAAAGAAAATATACGTGAGTGTCCGTCTTCATTTACTCTACTGATTAGTTAAATAATTATTAGATCAATCACCGAACACAAAGGGATTAAAACTCGCATTGTGTTTTATCACTAATTTATCTACCAACGAGGCCTAGTACCTAGAAGTACATGGGGGGATTAAACGCGACACCATGACCCCTTCTAGGACTACCCTCTAGTGTAAAGGGATTAAACTCGCATTACGCTACACATTCTACTAGTACTGAGTTGTGCAATGAACATGAAGGGCTGACTCGCGATATGCTCGCTCCAGCTACTAGAGCTTGACCTATGGTCGAATCTGAGTGGTGCAATGGACAAAAGGGATTAAACATGCATTTGCCCGCTCCAGATACATTTGTCATGTGAGAACGAATTATTATTCAATCACTATCAAAGCTCAGATATTTTTTATTAAGTAAATTCAACAGGTAAATAACAATCAATAATTACGGCATTAATATCGAGACATAAAACAATAAAGAAAGAACACTCAGTGAAAAAGCTCACCTGAATAATCACCCACAAATTCAAAATCTCTAACAATAACAATAATTTCTCGGAACACTAAACAGAACCACAATTTTGAAACACAGACCATAACAGAGTGCGTCGAATAATTTTTACTCATCTTGAGACCTTTTATAAAAGCCCAAAATTCATAAGTAGATAGTAATCGTAAATCAACTCGTTTCCTTGGTGAGAAATATGAAAACGTCTGGGGTTCGTGACAATTAAGATAAACAGTCGGACACGTGAGCTTAAGAATTTCTTGGTTCGGCTTTCATAAGAGTATCGATAAATACATTTCAAAACAACAATTTTTGTCAACTGCTTACAATTGTTACAAAATAACGTTTTTGTACAACTGCCATTAAAAGTAACATTTTTAATGCGTGTCAAACGTGTTAAAAGAGGACGTTTACAAAGTAGCGTGTTAAAAGTAAAATACTTTTAACAGTAGTGTTAAAAGAGAAATAATCATTACCAGGAAATGAGAATTATTGTTAAAACGTCAAAAAAATAATTAACTGACAATAGACGTCAAAATGTGATTTTCTTGAAATACTTTTATTTTTTTATCAAAAAAGGAGTTGTAGAAAAAACTATGTATGATATTTGTGTTAAAAGTAAATTTTATTTTGTTCGTGAAATGTTACTTTTAACACTAATATCTGTAAGAGATAAAAAAATATATATATAATAAATAAATAAATAAATGCTGTAACTATGGGCAATGCTATTATTATTATTATTATTATTATTTCCAACTCAAGTGTACTCTTGCTCAGCTCTTGCTGGTAATGTTCACCTATCCCGAGCGTGTGTAAACGCAAATGGGATTAGGCACAGCAGTTACATATTTAGAAATTTACGGACAGTGTGAGAAGTATTCAAAATTGCAGCCTTCTGCAGATCGATGTATGTGTTTTTGTGAAGACCTAGTTTGGTGAGGTTGTAGAGTTTTGGGGATTAGTCCCGTAGATGAAACGATGACCGGCACCACCTCTACTTTCTCTGCATGCCACATCTGTCCTACCTCAATTGCAAGATCGGTGTATTTTGCAATTTTCTCGTTGTATTTGTCTAGCATATTGTTGTGATTGGGTACAGCAGCATCCACTAGAAGAACCGAGTAAGCTTTTTTATCCACAACTATACAATATCAGGCCGGTTATTCGTCACCCGTCTATCGGTGATAATTGACCTATCGTAGTATAGTATAAAATCAACATTCTCTAGAACTGCATGGTACTTGTAATAAGGCGTATAGGTGTTAACTAATCCAAATTTGTTGGCCAACTTCTGATGGATGATGTTGCAAAGTTGATTGTGCCTGCGTAGGTAATCAATGTTAGCTATGGCTGAACATCCCGACGTAATGTGTTGTATCGTCTCTGTTGTTTGTTGACACCGACACGATGTTTGGATCTCTTATAACAAATTTCTTGTAATTATTGGTATTAATTACTTGGTCTTGGATCGCCATCATAAATCCTTCTGTTTCTGGAAACAATGTTCCATCAGAGAGCCACTTATTTGGTACTTCCTTGTCGATATATGGTTGATTGAGGTCGTGATGATGTCGACCATGGAGCACTTTCTGGGCCCACTCTGCCTGTTTGTCAGAGTCTGTAACGATTTCATGTTTATTATCAGGGTTTACAAGATCTAAGGGGGAATAGTTTTTATCTGCTTTCGCGACCAGCTCATGCAATTTAGATGTTTGAGCCTTGCCAATGAAAAATTTTTGGAGTTGGGATATTTGTTTGTAATGTAAATTAACTATGTCCGTTAGAGCTCTCCCTCCCTCTTTTTTTGGTAGTGTGGTCCTAAATAACTGATGATGTCGGGTGGTGACATTTGTGTTTGGTCATCATGGTTCGCGTTGTTCTTTAAATATCTTCCAGTTTTGTTTTTGTTCACTTCAGAATTCCAAATGAGTATGTCAGGACTGGTATGGCGTAGGTGTTAATTGCTTTGGCGAGATTTCCTGCGTTCAACTGGGATTTCAATAAAGCAGTTATCCTTTGAGTGAACTGTCCTCGTATTTTGGTTTTGCTTGCTTCTGGTCTAGTAGCTTAGCTTGCTGAAATCCTAGATATTTGTAGGTTTCACCATTTTGCATGGCATTTATAATGTTCCCATTAGGTAGTAACACATCTCCGTTAACGATTTTACCCTTCTCGATATTCAAGGTTTTGCACTTGTCTAATTCAAATCCCATTCGTATATCACTGGAAAAATTTTCAGTGATATTAAGTAAATGTTAAATTTGACGCTGGTTTGATGCGTATATTTTGATGTCATCCATGTATAAGAGGTGGAAAACAGTGTAGCTAGTGTTCCTGTTGGCTTTTATTTTGAAGCCGTAATCCGTATCGTTAAGTAGATTGGAGAGAGGATTCATTGCCAAGCAAAACCAAAGTGGACTCAGGGAGTCACCCTGGAAGATCCCCCTACGAATAGAAATTTCATCAGTTTCGAGGTATTGACCATCTATATGTAAATGAAGGTTCGTTCGCCAGTGCTTCATAGATGATTCAAGAAAAGTAACAAGAGTGGGGTGTACTTTGTAAATTTGCAAAACCTCAACAAGCCAGGAATGTGGAACGCTTTCAAATGCTTTCATATAATCTACGAATGCCGTGTAGATGTTGCGCTGTTCCTTCTGCGCCTGTTTTAGCATTACTGAATCAATGATGAGTTGTTCTTTGCAGCCTTGGTGAACTCATCTGCACCCTTTCTGTTCTTCTGACAAGATGTTGTTTTGATCCGCATGTCTGTAAATACGGTTAGTAATGTTAATATTTTATATATAGTTGCAAGGCATGTTATAGGTCTATACTGCGTAGGATCGTAAGTTTGATGCGTTTTGGGAAGCATGTGGGTCGAACCCAGTGTCAGAAATAGTGGTGTATCTTCTGGATGTTGCAGAATATGTGAAAATGATCTTGCCACTGCTTCATGTAGACTGGCAAACTTCTTATACCAGAAGTTTTGGACATGGTCAACTCCTGGTGTCTTCCGATTACTGGTGCTCTTTATAGCTTCGGTTACCTCGCTTGTTTTCAAGTTAACGAAAGGCGTTGGTTCAATGTTAATTTTTTCCTCCTCAATTCTTATCCAGTGAGCGTTGGATTTATTGCCTGAGTGAATATATATATATATATATATATATATATATATATATTTATTCACATACATGTTGTTTATGTTGTGGGTGACCTGTAAAAGTTTTGATTTTTCGATAGATCTTTCTCACTCTGTTTGTTAAGCACCTAGACGGTTTCAAGTTGTTTTTAAACTCTGTGGGCTGCCCCAATTCCCTTCTGAGCTGTTTATAGTCCTTACCCCGATTGTACTTGGGGAAATGGATTTGTTGATTGTGACTTCGAAGCACTGCCACTGCTCCACAGTAGATGAGAGTGTGAAACTGTTCCAGTGCTTCGCAGTCTTTAACATGGTCCCGCAGTAGTAAGTTCACAGCTGCTAGTATGCTGTTTGTGCTCTTATTGGTTCGCAGCTTTGGTAATTTTGGCCGGTGTATTGGGTTGGTGCCATTAAATTCCGCTAGTGCTTTACAAAGTTTTGTCGCAATCACTGTTTGTTTCCTCAACGCCATTGTGGTCTCCTTGTGCATTATCCGATTCATGTGTATCGTGATCGGTTATTATGTCATTCTATCCATCTTGAAGGTCAAGAAAGACTTCTCCCTGAATTTGTTGCAACGTCGTACTGGGTAGTAGATTGTTTTTCACAATACTTCGACATTGGTCAGCAATACGTTGTTCCGTAAGATGCTGAAATTCTGGAAAATGTTCAACGAATGCACGGTGGAGGGCGTATCTGTAAGTTGTCTTATCAGTTTCCATCTTGGTGATTTTAAAGTAGGAGCGCATAATGAATGAGTTTAGCTCGATAGTCCACTTCATGCGCTTCCTGGGCTTTCCAGCTTTTGGGGTCGTAGATGTGCCGACTTGCGTCACTCCAGAAACATCAGAGGCCCGTGGTGGAGGATCGATGTTGTTTTCCCCTTGAGTGTGGTTCGCAGTAGCCTTACTCGGTGTCACGCTGCGCCTACCGCTAACCGAGGAAGAATTTAAATCATTTTTCGGACAAGTCCTTCTAGCACCAACTTGAACGAAGAGTTTAAGGTGTTGCAATGTCGATTCACCTGACGATTCCTGAGATTTACAATCGAATTTTTGCTCCCTCCAGAACCCGTGGAGCAGACAACCGATGTACTAGGTACACTAGCAGTGTGGGATTCTGATGTTTGCATTCAACAGTCTAGTCTCTTACATTTCCAAGCCGAAGAAGAATGTACTATTGGTATCGAGTTTGCACAAATCGGATGAAATAGATTCTGAAACGGGACACTTAACAAAGCCCTGTATAATTACCTAATACAATTCAACCAAAGGGGGTGTTGATACATGTGATCGGTTATGTGCAAATTATGACTGTTCCAGAAATACTAGAAGGTAGCCAATGATCATCTTCTATTTTATTTTAAACGTATCGGGCATAAATTCACAAATTGTTTATAGTAGTAGTAACCAAAAAACGAAAATATTGCGAGGAGCTTTTTTGAAACGCTGGCAAATGAGCTCATTGCCCCTCATTTAAAGGTGCGTTCCACTATTCAACCGTTGACGACTAATATCCGTTTTAGATTGCAGGATTTGTGCCAAACTGAAACTAATGAGGGAGAGCCTTCGCAAAAGAGACCTCCTGGCCGTTGTGCCTATTGTGACTGGAAAAAAAACAGGAAATCTAGATATTATTGCTTCCCGTGCAATACATATGTGCTTGGAGCATATTATTGGCATTTGCAGATTATGTCAGGAAAAGGTTTCACATGCCCAGATTTAATTATTGGGGCCCATATATGTTTAAAATACACATTAGTTATAGTGTTTCTATGTATGTTTACAGTTATTTTTAGTTATAGTTTATTTCAGAAAGGTATAGTGTAATAAAACCTCATTAGGTATGCAAAGGGAGCACAGAGTGACCCAACGAATATTTAAGCCACTTTCATAGTTTGGCATTGATTTCATTGTAAAATTCTTTCTTTTTATCAAGTGCAGGTAGTACCACCCGGGTTGGGGTCAATATATGGGTTTAGCCTATTGTTATCCATTCACAAACACTGAAAATAGTGTGCCAAAGGCGTGCCGGTAGGATACTCGTAAAAAGGAAAGAATTTTATTTTAACAGAATAAAAATTAGGCATTATGTACATTGTATTAGGTACACTTATTTTTTATTGAACATTATACAAAAAATACATTATACAGAAATTGAATTATAAAAAATCAAAATATTCTTCGTCATCTGAGGAACTGTCATCTCCTCTTGACGTTAGAATTAACGGGTCGATGGTCCGATCGATCAAGTAGTCAAGATCCCACATTTTGTCCTCTTCTTTAATGACATGCTGGACTGCTTTTCGCCAGTTCTCTGGTGTCACCTCCTTAATGGCTTGATCAAACAGAATCTTAACGTTATTCATTTTGAATGTCGTGTTGTGTCTTGCTACACATCCTTTCACTTGCGCCCATATAAGTTCTATTGGATTTAGTTCGCAATGATATGGCGGTGTGCGCAGCACAGTTACACTATGTTTTTCTGCTATATCTTCCACGGCGTATTTCATAAAACGATGTTTGTGTAAATTTGCTATAGCTAATAGTTCTTCTGTTATCAAATTATCTTCAAATTCAATACTTTTGGTGGTTAACCAGTCAATAATTTCTTGTTTTCTCCAAGATGAAGTTGGAGTCTTCTCTATGCGTCGAGAATGATAACTCGCGTTATCCATAACTACTACTGAATCAGCCGGAAGATATTTTATCATTTCACCAAAATAGTCTTCAAAAACATCCGAATCCATGTCCTCGTGGTAATCTCCCGTATGGCACGAATGAAAGGTTAGCAAACCTTCTTTTAAAAATCCCTCTTCGCTTCCAATATGGACGATTATTAGTCTTTCCCCTTTACCTGAAGGCACCTTAATACCCGTTGACAGGCCTTCCATGAAAGCTTGGCGAGCACTGGTTATATTTTTGTCTTGCCACATTTTTGGTACTGTATAACCTTTATTGATCCACGTCTCATCAAGATAGAAAATTTTCTTCTGCTCTGTTCTGTACTGCTTTATACTTCTTAAGTATTTTCGTCGCCAGCAAACAATTTCATCGCTTTCCAGTAAAAGTGCTTCACGGTTATGCTTTTCCCAGGCAAAATTCATATTTCTCAAAGTGGTCCATAAAAGTTTTTTAGTTATCAACGGAATACTGTTATCCTGGCCAAGCTCCATTAAAATCTTATCTAAGGTGGGTATTTCTTTTTTAAAATGAAAAGAGTGAACTTTTCTTCGAATTACATTTTTGGTGTCTTCATCAAGGACTTTTACTGGTCTGCCTGGACTTTTCTTGGGAGGCTCCACTTGGCCTGCTATCTTTCTCCCCCGCAATAATTTAAAAACGATGGACTTTCCAACTCAAGTCATTCGGGAACATCGGTCAGTTTCTTGTACAGTAAATTTTGGGTAATCGTATTTCATGCAATCGTGTACATTTAAAATAATGAGTTTTTCATTCACTGATAGTGGAGAATTATTGGAATATCTTTTCGTTGGTGTAAATGTCGCCATTTTATTACTAATCTTATAATACTGTGAACACTATTTACGGCTTAACAGCAAATACTGATGCGTTAAACTAAACAAATATACTTATAAAGGTCTAAACATTTTGGGTAATGCACCTTGCGGCGCATGGTTGAGCCGAATCTGAAACAGGGTTGGAATTAGGCAGAGGCACTAATAGAATGTTAAACGGTACCTGTTAAACGCAAAACGTAACTGTATAATCTACTACCTAAGTAATCCCTACACAATATTTCGATATTGACACTTCAGGCCAGAAAACATACTTTTCCTAATTCTCTTACGCAATTACTTGAAATTTTAATATTACAAACAATACTATTTCAAGACCTACGCCCATGGCCGACACCGAAATTGAGCCGAACTGGACGGAATTCCCCATTTTATTACCCTATACTTTTCTGAAATAGACTATAGTTTTTCTTTATAAGAGTTTTGATTTTGTGTTTATTAGAATAACTACTTTATGTTTTAAACTGATTTTACTCTGTTTTACATGTCTTTTGTTATTAAATATTATTTTTCATAAATGTACCCACTTTTTTCCCTTGTTCACAACATTTTGAGCGTTTAAAATTGTTTGTCTTGTCAAAATGGCTACCCGGTCTAGGAGCCCAGCGTGACCAACCGAGGTAAGACGCGATCACTCTAGGGTTATTGATGAAAGCTACCGATAAAAATGATTTTCGTGTCGTTGAACGTCACTCAAGTTAGTGTAGATCGATAGTTAGTTAATTTGTTAATAACACTGTTACTAGCAAACTATTCCACTTACAGATTCCAGCTTTCGTACATATTGAGAACGAATGATGCAATGATGCACGAAACGCGTCATATCAGTGATAATAGCTCGTTTCAAAATTGTTTATTTGACATTGGTTAGATAATGGTTTTTCAGTCATAACTTTTAACCTAATCAACATTTTTTTTTCGTACAAAGCTTATAGTCTTTTGAAGACGAATAAAAAAGTATCAAACTGTTTTTTGTAAAATCCAAGGGAAACAAATATAAGCGAAAAACGTAAAATAACAGTTTTATAACTCGATTTCCTATTGCATAGGAGCACAGGAAAGGGTCGACACCCATAAAACGGCAATAAAACATTGGCGTTACATTTTTCGGTGAAGACCTGGATGGTTTCATTTGTCGGGTTTATTTGCAGAATTTGGGCAAGTATCATATCATTAGTAAGTAATTATTACAGTATTAAGAGCCGATTTTTCGAAGACCATTCAATTGGTCCAAAATACCTGCTATAACCCGTTACTGAAAATGGATATTCTAGGTACTATGCGGTCACAAAGTATTCCAGGTAGCTATAAATGTAGATAGGTACTTGAATTGTGCAATCTCTTATATAATTAAGCAGTTATCTTTTGTTATATAATATATATCCTAAAAATAAGATATATTTTTCAGTACTTGTTGCACTTTTGTAGTCAGTATGTCGTCAAAACGCCCCGTAGTGTGTAGAGGTGTTTTAGATTTTAAAGCAAGGACTATAGTACTAAACGTACATGACGCGCTTGTGCATCAAGCACCTTAAAGTATTGCTAGAAGTATAGTATCTACGTGGGCCAATATGACAGGAATTAGCGAATCTACAATTTACAGACTTCTTAGTGAAAGAAAATGTGGAAACAGAGTGGAGTTGCCTGATAGTGTAAAAAAGACCCCTGGTAGAAAGCCGTTAGAAGTTGACGAAACGGCGAAAAATATAATCCAGAAGGTCAGTACATTCATTTTATTTTAAGAATGAGATTCCAACAATAAATAAAATTTTGAAAGTAGGTAATGAAAGAAAATGAAAATGTACCAGAAATGGGAAGGAAAAAGTTGTGGAAAATTTTACACGAACTGAATTTTTCTTGGCAAAAGCAAAATAGAAAATCTATTTTAATAGATACGGAAGAAATAATCTGTTGGAGAAGGAAATATTTAAGGCAAATTAAAGAGTACCGAAGGGAAGCGAGAAACATTTTTTATTTAGACGAAACCTCGGTTAACGAAGGACACACACAAATATTGGCAGGACAAAAATGTCGATAGCTCTCACCAGTCGTTTTTAGAAGGCTTATCGACTGGCTTGAAAGTTCCTTCCGGTAAGGGTCTCAGATCAATAATTACTCATATTGGTAGCGATAAAGGATTTTTAGATGGTGGTTTATTTGAATTCGAATCTAAGTCAACTAAAGATTACCGTGAGGAAATGAACGCTGATGTTTTTGAAGATTATTTTTCCGAAATGATTAAAGCAATTCCTGAAAATTCCGTCATTGTTATGGACAATGCCAGCTATCATTCCAGACTAGTAGAAAAATTGCCCTCATCTAGCTGGAGAAAGGGGGAAATAAAAAATTGGCTTACTGAAAAACAATACCTTTTGATAATGATGCCGTAAAAGTAGAGCTTCTAACAGTAGTGAGAGATAAAATTTAAATGGCATGTTGTTGATAGAATGGCCAAAGAACATAATATAATTGTTTTTCGTTTGCCACCTCATCATTGCGAATTAAATCCCTTAGAATTGATGTGGGCTCAAGTAAAAGGATTTATTGCTAGACATAATAGTACCTTTAAAATCAAAGATGTTAGAGAACTTTTGAAAGCGGCGGTGGGCAACGTTACCAAAAAAACTGGAGCAACGCTGTAAACCACGTTATTAAAGAAAGGCAAAAGATGAGGGACCTTGATAATCTTGTTGAAGAAACCATATAACCTTTAGTAATAACAGTGACAATGTCTGATTCGGATGAGAGTGATGAAATTTTTTAATAATAAAATTGTTTGTTTTGTGTATATGTATTTTTATTATATTGTGTATATATATTTGTATTATATATATTTTCTATTGTAATGGTAATGTGATGAAATAATTAAGAAGTCAATGAATTTTTTTTAAATGTATGGTTTTATTTCCTGCTTTTAACCAACTACTTTGATGGATATTCAACCAACGTTAAACTTGAGGGGCGCTATTTTATCATTATGTAAATCAAAAAGTGTTTTTTATTAACACTGAATGAAAATACGTTGGGATAGTTTGATTACATTTACTAAGGAAGGTATGCAAAAATGAATGTCATAACAATTTTTAAAATATTACAATGAGTCAGTCATATTATTATTAAAATCTACATCTATTGTAAATATATAAAAACAAATTTTATCCATAATTTTAATCATTGCACTTCTTAATTTCTCACAATTTTGTATGTTGCTTCTTTTTAATAAAGCAAAATATAGAATATTTGTTTGTGCTTTTTTTAAAATAATTATTATCTTTGTCTTTGGCTTTTTATATAACTTTTTGATCTTTAGGATTCTTTTTTTGTAATTTATTAAATACCCACCAACCATACTTCATACTTTTATCTAATAGAAAAAATCCAAATATATAAATTTATCCTAATACAAAATTATTTAACATAATAACAAAAACTGTAAGACCCATCCCTACTCGGCAAAACCCTTAAACTGACTGCACGACACTGGCCACCGGTTTATCATTTTGATGAATCCCCATCCATTGTTGTGAATTTTACGACCCTATTGTATTTGAGGCGATACAGGACGTGTCGATTTAATTTTGGTAAAACCAACCTGTTTCATCATTTTATTCCACATATAAAAAAAAAAGACTCACCCTATATTTATAGTACTTTTGAATAAATAATGAGGCACTTTGCTCCCACGGGAAAGGAAATACAGCATAATTGACTTTTAAGCAATGTGAGAATAAATTTGACACTTTGTAAACATCATATCGCCTTGTACATCGTTTATACCACCTGTTCACCAAAAATCAGCCATACAAAGTAGTAAAACGTGAAATGGTCATTTTCGGTCTATATTTCCTGACCTATTTAAATGTGACTTGTGTTACATTAGTGAGACAATTATTATTGTATTCGTTGTATTTCATTAATTTCCTTTTTGTGGCGACATTTCCTAACTAATTCTGTTGCTTAAAACAAAGAACAATATTTACAAATTCAATTTCAAACATAGCTCTAAACACACCGGTTGAAAACAAATCAAAAGTTATTTTCTCCGTATTTAGTTTCTAATTCTTGGTTTCGTCAATAAATTCTTAATCAAGTAGCTCACAAACAATAATAAAATAGTTAATTTGTTGGCATTTTTGGTTGAGGGTAATAAATTATTTTCAAACTTTGAACTTACAAACCATGAAAGTTTTGTTCACTTTGTGAATAGTTTGATTAGTCGTAAGCTAGGCTTAGAAGCGTAATTCAATGTATGTCGCGGCATATAGCTCGAGAAGTAGTTGTTTTTTCTAAGTGAACGGTGTTTGTGAAAACATTTTCAAAACTTTGTAAGGCATTAATTGTATGAATCTATTATTCGATATCTATGTATTTCTGACGCTTGGAAAGACATAGAAGCTGATTCGATCTTATAAACAGTGTACTTGGACCATATTTGCTCGATGAGTATCCATTGCAGAATGATCTGGTCTTCTATCATGTTCGGGCTCGTCGTGAAGAAAATGCAAGCTGAGTCGCGAAGCACGTGCCGAGTGAAACGTGCACAACTTATTTTGGTATCTTATGTGATAACAGACCTTCAGAGCTTTATCACACTAATCAATCACCCTGTACATTAAAGGCACAGGTTAAAAATAAAGATAACATAATTAAATTAATATTATTTTATTCAAACAAAATATTTAGTTGTAGATATAAAGTTCAAATTCAAGAAATAAACGTTCTTATTGAACGAAATTCATTTTTTTTTTGTTATAAAATACTGTCTTTAAAACATGTTTCTAAGAAACTCTCAAAAATTCGAGATAATCTTAATTCCAGTCAACAACCTCTTTTATCAAGTTGTCGTTCGTAGCTCACTTCATTTTTCACAATCTACGTCATTTGTCAGTAAGTTGGGGAAACACCGTAATGAGTTTGAAAACAATGGAAGGCGTGACAAAAGAAGAGAGAAGTACATTAGTTCACTTTTTGGCATATACGAGACGACCGCGATCACATCTTTCCGTCGATTATTCTTCTTCTTCATGAAAAACGCGTGATGGCAGATAGACATTGAGTGAAGTAAGTTGTCAGTCGTATTTTGTATTCAGTACACAAGGAATTGTTTTGAAAATGTATAAAAGAAATTAGTGAAAAGAATCATTTGAAGTTGCCTTCGAACTGATAATTAATTATTCCGGTTAGAATTTTCTTAAACTATACTTCAGATTATAAAGTAATTTATAAACTAAATAATCATATCCAACTATTTTTCTTATTTAATAATTGCCCACGACAACCCTATTTCTGCGCTAATTGTTTATAAATGCACCGCTACACCCCACAAAATTCTCTAAAACATTCTGAAAGTAGCGTGATTCAAACTGACCAATCACAAACTTCATTTCTGGGAGCGACAAGCTCCTCTTCTCGAATTCTCTAGCCAGTTCTCTTTTACTGATATAGTCAAGGTAAGTCACCGGAAAAATTATTCAAGGTTCAATCCCTGTTCTATACATTACAGCCTCAGGGTAAATTTCTCCCGTGACTTTCTAACATCTCTAGCACATAGATACCCTCTATCTTCCCTTCATCTCTCCGTTCGTTTAGCAACAGTCGATTTAGTGTAGCCACATAAATGGTTGGCATTTGAACATTGTTTTATTTTGTCAGCTAACCATTATTGTA
Organism: Lochmaea crataegi; assembly: GCA_947563755.1. Taxonomy (NCBI): domain Eukaryota; kingdom Metazoa; phylum Arthropoda; class Insecta; order Coleoptera; family Chrysomelidae; genus Lochmaea; species Lochmaea crataegi. The sequence continues at coordinate 43,662,267 of OX387424.1, forward strand.
TCAATATACTACAATTTTCAGACCTTACTGGGACCCTGGGAAGCTGGAGCCGAAGAAATATTTGGCGATGACCAGAAAAAACCTACGCTTAACGGTAGGATTTCAGACTGGCCAATGTCAACTAAGGAAACACCTCCATACTATGGGGCTAGTGGACACACCCCGCTATGCAGAATGTGTGAACAAAAAGATGAAACTGTCAGACATGTCTTATGTGAGTGCTCGGAGTTATCGTCAATAAGAGAGTGTGTGTTCGGTGAGTCTTGGCCTACACCTGCCAAAATAAAGGAGATGTCTCCTAGTGACCCTTCCACCTTCCTGAAAAGGACAGGATGGACGATGACCTAGGAGGACAACTCCTCGGGAGGATGTACAATGGGTCACATGTGGCCTAAGTGCTGTGGGCCTAAACTCACCCTCCCCACTCTACAGATACAGATATACTAAAATTTATATAGTGAGTGAGTTTTATCAGCATTCCTGTTCCTCTTCACACTAAATGCGATATGTACATAGTTAGCGAGTAAGAAATAAAATTCTCCAAACAAAACCTGTTTTTTCCTGTTACTGACGCAGGCTGTACAGTAATAAGCTTTCCGAAACCACAGTGTGAAGAATATTTCCTTTCGTCATAATACTTCTCCTTTCCTTCTTCAGAGCTTATTGCATTTCGCCACCGACAAAGACGTTTGAATTCTGCAATGTTAGCGACACAATTTTATTGGATATGTAGATTTGCTGGGTTTGTTCATCTAAGTACGATAATCGCACAAACAACTGAGCTGATTTTCGTACAGTTTTCACCATTAATAACAAAGGAGTTCTGAACTTCCTTAACGCTTTACGCAATTCCCTTTTCAAGCGTTCAGCTGCAAACCAGGCTTCGGTCTGCTTGTATATTAAATATGTTTTGGCAATATGGAAGTACTGGTTCCATGTTCAAAATGATGTTTTATATCGTAATCTTTCCAACAATTCAAAAATATCTAAACTTTTCTTTAGCTAAGGAATATGCTCCAGTGCATAATTTACCTGCTAAAGTCAGATGCTATCTACTTCATTGATACTGCATTTGATTGCTTAATTTAACTTTTCAAATCTAGATGCTCAATACCGTGCCCTAAAGATGTTTAATTCGTATAAAGTATGTTTAGAGGCGTTATCAGTAACCATCAAAATTAAAAATATGTTTTTTATTCAACTGACAACAAAGAATGATTTTTCTTAGCGTGTGTCTGATTTGTCGCTTTTCATCACTAAAACAACCTGGAACTTATGTAATATGCATAAGTCAAATTACACAGTTTATTAGTGTTAATATCTTCAATACCTCAGTTATACGAGTAATAAAACTGTAAGCCCTCACAAGCGACGAACGTGATGTTTTTAATGTGTGAACTTAATCCCGGATATTTTTCAATTGATTTACTAAACTGAAAAAAAGTAGAGAGAAGAGAATGTTGAATGTCCGAAAATAATAATTTTTCAAGTTCCAATAAAAGTATAAAATATACTAACTATAAAATTTCATTTATTTACACACAAAATGGCTTTGACAGAAACCTGATTTCCGAAACTTTAACTTTATGTTTCGTTTTATGAAAACAAAAAGTTTCATCATGTCATGTAGAGCGGTATACAAACAACGCAAATAAAAAGAAAAATGCATATATTACGTATGTTTGCCGCCTGCAGCATGGCGTCAAAATTAATTTTCTCAAAATGTCTCCTTTCAGTTTACTTATCTCATTAATAAATAACAAAGAAGGTACATGTGCAACAAATTGTTAAATTAGAATTTTGAAGTCAACGACATAAACGATAAACTAACCACTATTTTCAGAAAAAAAAAGTATTAAACAATTCGACGGCACTACTGGATGAGTTTCAAGGTGTGTTCCGTTTAGTGATTATTCATTAAATTCAAGGATGCGGGTATTGAACAGAAAGTACCTAGTATAAATGGAATTGAATAATTAAATCACCAAATTACCCTAAATCCGGTCAAATATCAGGAAAATTTTGTTTGGTGCTAAGATTATCTCCAATTCCGGATATTGATGCACGATCTATCGCAGTCCATTTATTTTAATCACAAAAATCTGTTTGGGACTGTCAAGGCTTATATAACTGCTCATGGGAAGAAAAGAGAACGAGTAAATAAGCGGATTTATATCCATCTGCCTACTGAGTATGGTGGAAAAGTTATTCTAGAAACTAATGAAGCTTAGAGAATGAAGTGGCAAAAGAACTCTCCCTATTTCAATAGGTTTTCAGACAATCCAGGCAAACTAGTGGATATAGCGAGAAGCAGCGGGGAGAAGTGGGTCGCTGCAGTAGCAATAGACGTCAAAAACACCTTCAACGTCGCTTCACGAGGAGCAATGAGAAATCTAATAGACTTGTATTTGTCTCATAGAATTACGTTCATAGTTGCTAGGGTTGAGATCCAGCATCAGAAGAAAACTGAAAACCTAAGAGGATGGCAACATGCTGGTATGCATCAAAGAAGGCAGAAGAGAAACAGAAGAGAGAATAATGGCAAACACAGAAATAATGGGGTTTATATTAGATTAGATTTGAAGAGGTGTCTAATCGGCCTATTCCACTGCGACCTTTTCAGATCTATTGTGGTCCTCTGAATCCACTGTTGAGCTTACAGTGCCCCGTCAACACACCCACTACGGCTTTCAGTTTTCCTATCTTTGCTCATTAGGTCTGCCGTAAAAAGAGGCAAATGTCCTCTAATGAACTGTTTCGCCTGTCTCTGTGCTGGTGAGGTTACCTACTATTCTAGAGATTTCTGTGCCACCTTGTGGCCATATTTATTGTCGACTTTGCGAGGCCGCAGAAGGGTTCCGGTCAAATGAATGGCATTGATGAGCCTTGTATGGCCGTTTCATCCACCAATTCGTTGCCCTTATGACCCTCGTGCCCTGGTACCCAGGCTACCATGACCTTGCAATGGTCTCCAAGTGCGTTTAAGGCACCTATACAATCCCATACTAGCTTAGAATTGACCTCTATGGAATCGAGTGCATTCAGTGCAGCTTGACTGTCGGTGAAGATGGCAACTGAACCGTATATCCTTTCCTGCCTTTTAATTTCTTCAACGAAGTGGTGAATCGCCGTCACTTCCGCTTGGAAAGTTGTGACATTCTTAGATTGGCTTATTGGAATAGCTGTCCTTTGTTTTAGCCCTAGAATTCCGGCTCCTACAACTACTTTTGTGTTTGAGCCGTTCATATACCAGGTCGCCTCAGCCTGTATGGGTACACCTTTCTTCCAGTCTTCCCTACCTGGTATAGTTATTTGGAACTTATTATTGAAGCTATATCTAGTGGCCGTTTCGTCCATTAAGACATCCGCTTTTAGCTCCTCGATAAGCTTTCGATAGTCAGCACCGTGCGTTTGGCTTATGTGTTGTTGACTTTTAAGTAATCTGTGCGCTACAGATCTGGCCTCGCCTTGTATAAAAATGCGTAGTGAAGGCAGATTCAGCAAGACTTCCATCGCACTTGTGGGAGTAGTTTTTATGGTTCCCGTAATACACAGGCAAGCAAGCCTTTGTTTGATACTCAATAGCCTTATAGCTCCCACTTGCAGTGTCTTCGTCCTCCACACTACTGATCTATAGGCTATCATTGGTATAACAACCCTTGTGTATAGCCTTTGGGTCATTTTTGGGGTAAGTCCCCAGTTTTTCCCACACATTCTTCTGCATCTGCCAATGGCAATGGTAGCTTTCTGTGTGGTTTTCTGAAGGTGAGTGTTCCATGAAAGCCTTTGATCAAAATGTACTCCTAGGTACTTTGTTTCTTTGGCAAATGGAATCACCTCTCCTCCTAACACTATTGGCTTTAGGCCTTGTAGTGCCGTCTTTTTCGTGAAATTGAAAATTTGTGTTTTCTGGGCATTGACTGCCAGACTCTCATGTATGCACCAATTATCAACTATATTTATAGCTGTTTGCATTCTTTTCGATATCATCCCAGCAAACTTGCCTCTGACTACAATAGCGATGTCGTCTGCGTATCCAAGACAGTAGAAATCTCCTGTGGACACTTCTGTAAGGAGGTCGTCTACTAAGGTTGCCGATTGTAGAGGTGATAGCACTCCTCCTTGTGGACATCCTCCACCCGTCCTTGCCTTGTTAGTGACTTGCCCCAGAGTGGAGCTTATTATCCTATTCTCCAGAGTTGCCTTTATCCATCGGCATATTGTTGTGGATGTCCCCCATCTATTCATTGCATTAACCAATGAATTCGTGGTAACATTATTAAATGCTCCCTCGATTTCTAAGAAAGTGCCCATTGCTATCTCTTTGTCTTCTATTGACTTTGAGAATGGGGTTAAAAAAGATATCATTGCTATATGATATGAAGTACTCAAAATGGAGAAGTGGTAATAGTATATTTCACAATCGCTCAATTACAAGCTTTTACACTAAATGTTTCACGTTGTACGCCAATTTGTAATATTAAGTTTTATACTTATAACGTGTTGCCTACGTCATTAATATTTTTTATTTGTCTTCGAGGAGTGTTGATATTTTGATTTATTACTATTTGAAATGTGGGTTGATTTTTTTTATAGAATATAAATTGAAATGAAAATAAATTTGTAGATTTTGTTCTATGCTCAGCTAAACTCAATCAAAACAAAATTCTCCATCAAAGGACGTGCGGTTTAATTCCTCACAGATGTATGTTTAACAAATCAAACTCCTAAACCTTCTTGTTGAATTGATAAGATTTTATTAAACAATGACAAATAGAAAACAAAATTTTTATAAAACTACAAATCTAAATACAATAATTTTAAATGTTAGTGTGACAACACTGTTCACTGATCGTGACGTTGACTGATGACAAGCTTCTTGTTCAGTTTTACAAAATGGCCTACAGTTCACGCCACGATATGTTTTTAATAAAATTATTCACAATTGAAAAAATTAATGGTATAAATTATTATTATAAATTATTATGTCACGACTGAGATGTCGTCAACGAAGTTCGGAAAAATCCTTGAAGTTTATTAAGAATGTAAGTATTGTTACTAAGTTCTACTATTAGTCAAACAAATCAAGTATGGTTATTAATATTAGTTAATCACTAACCTTTGGGTCGCATTGAACCATCAATGCGATTCTATTTTCGCCTTATTAAACATTGAGAGCTTAATTTTAATTTCCTTCAGCAATCATCAGCATGGAAATGTGTCTCAAAATAAAACACACCTGGAGATAGTATTGAGATTTTTGAAATCTCTAGCAAGTTATTTCAAATTGGAAATGTTCTTCGTTTCTTCAATATTTTGTAAAATCGGTGAGTATTACTCTTTTCTTTATGATTTGAAATGTTAAATTTGATTTATAATATTTTAGTGAACATCAAGCTGTCACTTCTTGTTTGTTTTTCTTGACTGTCAAAGTTAGGTTATGTTCCTACTTGATTATAAAATTAATCTTTTTTCTAGGTTAATAAAATTTGAAACAATTTAATGTCAGAGAGAAGCCAAATACCTACATCCTCCCTGAACGACGACTTTTATGACACTAAACTGATAAATTTGGGTTCTCTAACCTTACTTTTCTGGTCAAAATTTTCCCAAATTTCTCAATATGACTTCAGGATATGCAAAAACTATACTATATTAAGGCTAATAACATCCTATAACTAAAATAAACCCTCACTCGCGATCCTTTTTCGTTTTATTGCTTATTTAGAAGATTTCAATATTTGTCAATTGAATGTTGTAAAAAGCACTATATTCTGTTAAACACACGCGAACTGATTCTAAAGACACTGTATTCTTTCGTAGAATGTTTTTCACATACTTTCCTTCACCTGTCTTATGCTAATTTACAATCTTTTTCTATTTTTAAATATCAATGTCAAGGTTATGCCTTTGCTTACAATTGTGTTCTTTCTGAACCCTATATCATTACTTTAATGATATTGATAACCTTTTTAAACGTAATATCAACATTTACTAATAGAATTATTAACTTAAAATCTTTATTTACTTGGTTTCATATATGTCAAATTTTCTTGTGACTAGGTACATATCTTTAATTTCACTCCCTGTGAATTATAAATTGTTATTTGATTGACTTTGTTGCTTATAATTAAAGAGGAAGGATTGTTAGAACTTATTCTTACATCAAATCGTCAATATTAATGTCCAGTGAGATAGTCTGGACCTAACCTTTTGAGATAGTTGTTGAATGACAAATTCTCATTATTGCATTTGAATTGTTACCAAATCAAATATTCTAGGTTTTTGTAACTGTGTAAAAGTGATAATAAGATAAGTTTAATTTCATTAATTCAATTATATTTCTCTGTTAACATACAGAGTGTTTGTTTGTTACCATACAGAGTATTCGTTCATCTAGTGTCACAATATTTTTGTAACTTCAGTAGTTTCTACCTTTCTTTCTCGTCGAGTTTTACATGTATTAAGTTTATCCTTTGTGAGGTTATTTATAACATCACAATATGTTTATATCTTCGTGATTAAACGTATATTATTCGAAAAAAAAAATTGTTCTCGCCATTTTGGAAAAAAATGCTGTTACCATATGGTAACGCTAGGTTTTCATGTATACTTTTTATTTAAAATATTAACTATACAAAAATATTACAATTCTAACTAAAATGCATAAAGATTTTTGAAAACATTTACTTGGTAAATGATTCATTCCATCATACCTTACCTCGTCTGAATCTTTTTCAGCGACGGACTGGTTTTTGAGGTTTTAGGTCGTCCACCTCGCTTAGGGATGGTCCCATAACTTTGTAAGTAACACGTTATAATTTCCCTTCGAAATTTGAGTTTCGTCAGTTTTCCTCCAGACTTTCTGAGTAGTTGCCAGGCGTTGGTTACTGTGACATCAACAAACCAGGTGAAAATAGGCCACCACCATTTCTTGCTGCGAATACCTATCCTGCATCTTGATACATTCTCGCCCATTAGATCTGTACCGCCCATGTGCGCATTATATTCACCTATCAAAAATGGACGAGGTACCATAATAATTCTTTTTTTGTGCAGTACTATAGCGTTTCACGTGAGATATAGGTAAAATACCGTGACAGGTTGATGCAACACTAACAACGTTGTTGTCTACCCAACGAACTACCATAATACCTGTACCTCTTTCTTTTTTTGTGAGAGTTTTTTTGTCCGACATGGGGCAATTTCTGGGAATGCGGTTTTCGCGAACAGTACCAGTGCCCTGATATCCCCATTCTTTTAAATGTTCCAAAAGATTTAACCTAGTAAAAAGGTTATCAGCGTAAAGTTCATAAGATCTGTTTTTGTGCCTTTTAATTCATCCAACAGTGTCACAACTGGTGCCGCAGCTTTTCCAAAATCTGTTTCATAGATATCTTGCCGTCTACTATTTTTTCCTTGATATAACTAACAATTTACTGAATATCCAGATGTTGTATTTAGTGCCCACATCTTGTACCCGAATCGAATGGGTTTACCACGTATAAATTGCTTACATGGATGTCTACCGTAGTATTTGATCATACTCTCATCATAACTCATGTGTTTTTCTGGCTGATAGTGTTCCAAATATTTAGCCTTTAGTTTATTTATAAAAGACCTTAGTTTCCACACTTTGTCGTCCAAGTTCGGCTTCGAATTATCAATTTATTTGGACTAAACGGTCCCGTTTCATGGCTACGCTCACCATTGCATTGTTTACATCACCTTGTGATTCCCAATATGATTTTTTTCCTGGTAATACTACATAGCCACTCACTATCAGTATTGCTGTAAAGCATTTCATTTTTGGAAACCTTAGGATCGGGTGAGTTTTTAAACAGAGCAAAGCAAGAAGTCTCTTCGATTAGAAAAATTATCATTTCGTCTTCGAAAAATAGTTCAAAAAATTTAACCGGTGAAAGATCCATAAATTGTTTAAAATCTGGTTCGGGAAAATCTCTTGTCTGTGCTTGAATGTCACCGCTAATCCATCTGTAGTTTTTTTAGACCTTGGGAGGTTCGATGAGGTCGAAGCTGAAACGCTGGAAGTGTGAATATCTGGTTCTTCTGGCTCTGCAGTGACGTTCTGGGGAATATCTGACCCTTCTGCATCTGCATTGACGTTTTCTTTGTTGAAAAATTCGACTTCGGCTCGAGCTCGCAATTGTTGGCCCGTAAGATTGTCAATTGTACCCCCAGAATCCTCATCTGCCGAGTCTTCATCAGTCAAAACACTAGCTTTGGGTGCTTCAACGTAAATAGCATCAATATCTTCAGAATATACAATATCTAATGCCTCCTGCAAGGATTAACCGCGCCTGAAAAAAAAAGCTATAAGGTGTATGGCAAAATAGAAAACAACATACAAAAAAGTACATAGTTATAATGTAAACTACAATAACTAACACTTAGCAAATGTTTTAAAAACAGTAAAAAATACTTACTCTAAGTTTATGTCCACCATTATTCAAAGTCAAACTGTATTGTCCAAATAAATTGGCAACTTACGGGCAGTTCACGACTAATGCTACACAATGTTATATATTTGTAATCAGGAAATGCAGGGAAACTTAAAACTATAAAAAAATACAGGGTGTCCCATTTAAAATATTGAAGATGCATTTTATTGGGCACTCCCTTTAAACAAAATTCAATTTGTTGCTAAATTTTTGGCCGGTAGATAAAATAATACAACTTTTATTTGAAACTTTTTTTTATTCCCGAAATTAATAAAAAATAAGTGGGGGTCAAAATATAATGAGAAACCCTGTACATAATGTTTGATTTTGAATTAACCTGTAGTCCTCCGGAAGTCCGAGAAGCTGCGGATACTGCGTTGGAAAAGTGACTCATGCTTCTAGCTGGAGATAGTTATTTGTGTATTTAGAGCGTAAAGTAACAGATTACCGCTTGAGAATGAATATTGCCGCGTGACGCGGAGCGGAGCGCGGCGATCTTTTGAAAGCGGCAATTTTACTTTACGCTCGAAAAACACACATAATTTTTTCTACAGTCGCCCTTTTGATAATTAAAACAGTTTTTTTATAATATCTTAGGTTATAATATGAGTGCTAGAATAATCGTCATTTTCGCTATTCATCATGATTAACCTTAAAAAGATCTACTGACTAGGGATGTTAAAAAATAATCGATTTTTATATAAATCGAATCTTATTTTCTTATAATCGATATTCTGTTATCAATTTTTATAGTCATATTAATCAATTTTTAGTAAATCGATTTTATAAATTACGTGTTTAAATCGATTTTCGCAAACGGCTCGTATTATTTATTGACCATTTTTCAAAATTTTGACAACTTTTGACGATTATTGACCATTTCTCAAAATTTTGACAATTATTGACCATTTTTCAAAATTTTAACAATTATTGACCATTTTTCAAAATTTTCACAATTATTGACCATTTTTGACCATTATTGACCATTTTCACTGTTTTTCCAAAATGAGTGACCTTTTTCCAAATTTTTGATAATTATTGACCATTTTTCAAAATGATGACAATTTTTGACCATTTTTGACAGTTTTTGACAATAATTGTCCATTTTTAACAGTTTTTAACAATAATTGAAAATTTTTAACCATTGTTGATAGTTTTTGACCATTTTTGACAATTTTTCAAATTTTTTTTAATTTTTGACAATTGTCGACCATTTTCCAAAATTTTAACAGTTATTGACCATTTTTAAAAATTATTGACCATTTTTGACAATTATTGACCATTTTTGACAAAAATTGTTCATTTTTGACAGTTTTTGACAATTTTTAACAATAATTGTTAATTTTTGTTAGTTTTTGACAATTATAGGCCATTTTTGACAATTTTCCAAAATTTTTGAGTTTTTCAAAAAAAATTTACAATTTTTCAAAAATGTTGACCATTTTTAAAATTATTGACCATTTTTGATAGTTTTTGACAATTATCAACCATTTTCCAAAATTTTAACAATTATTGACCAATTTTGACAATAATTGTCCATTTTTGACAGTTTTTAGAAATAATTGACAATTTTCAACCATTTTTGATAGTTTTTGACTATTTTTGACAATTTTTCAAAATGTATGACCATTTTTGATAGTTATTGACAATTGTTGACAATTATGGACCATTTTTCCAAATTTTTGACCATTTTTGACCACATTCCAAAATTTTTGACAATTCTTCAAAAACGTCAACAATTTTTGATCGACCATTTTACAAAATTTTAACAATAATTGACCATTTTTGACAATTTTTCAAAATTTTAGACCATTTTTCAAAATTTTAGACCATTTTTAAAAATGTATAACCATTTTTGATAATGTATGACCATTTTTGACAATTATGGACCATTTTTCCAAATTTTTGACCATTTTTGACAATTATTATTTCAAAATTTTGACAATTTTTAACAATAATTTCCATTTTTGACAATTTTTCGAAGTTTTTGACCATTTTTCAAAATTATTGACAATTTTTGATAGTTTTTGACAATTATCGACCATTTTTGACAATTATTGACCATTTTTCAATTTTTTTCTTAATTTTTGACAATTGTCGACCATTTTTCAAGATTTTAACAATTATTGACAATTATTGACCATTTTTGACAAAAATTGTCCATTTTTAACAGTTTTTGACAATTTTTGACAATTTTTGACAATTTTTGACAATTTTTGACAATTTTTGACAATTTTTGACAATTTTTGACAATTTTTGACAATTTTTGACAATTTTTGACAATTTTTGACAATTTTTGACAATTTTTGACAATTTTTGACAATTTTTGACAATTTTTGACAATTTTTGACAATTTTTGACAATTTTTGACAATTTTTGACAATTTTTGACAATTTTTGACAATTTTTGACAATTTTTGACAATTTTTGACAATTATTCACCATTTTTGACCGTATTTCAAAATTTTTGACCATTTTCATATAATTTTATTTGATTTTTAATCTGATAAATTGTTAAATATTCACCAATTGAGTTAATTCGGGGGGCGTGGTTTGATTAAATAAGGGAGCGAAAATGATTCCTTTTTTGCGGTACAGCGTAAAGTAACGATCCTCGGAATTTGTCGACTTTACGATTTCATTTGAATATAGTAATCAGTCATTTTACGCGCGACTGTAGAAAATAGTATATTACGTAACAAGAGTTGTAAGTAACCCATTAAGCAAGAAGTGAAAAAGTTTACGCACAAAGCCGCATAGCGGCGAGTGCGTAAATTTCACGAGTGCGCAATGGGATTACAACTCGTGTAACGTACTATACTTTTTCTACGCCCATATATTTTCTTCTATGAAATAAAGAAAATCGCAATTATTTAAACTTTATAATAATAGTTGTTTATAACAATTGAACAATTGTAAGTCGTTGGTACCTCATTATTTAACGACGATGAACGGTTATCTATAACTGTAGTACTGCAGGATACATCAGAAGATGAAGATTTATAATTTGCAATAACTTCCGATATTCGTAAAGCGTTGTCATTTATATTTTTATGAGAGTGATTCACATAGCCTCCCGCCACAGTAGAAGATACTATATTTTGTTACAAAAACTGACAGCATAAATGACATGACGTTTATTTCCTTATCATGCTAAAAAAACGCGACTTATTTTTTGAGAAATTGTATAATGTGTTGCCGACATTTAGGGGCATTACTCTTTTAATCTAAAATGTATTTCACTAACGCCCAAAGCTTTTATGTTTTCCAATTGACTAAATTTATTTAAATAGACCAAATAAAGTAGTACGTAGATAAAAATTTGATTGCAATTTGATTAAACAAAGAAATTTAAGTTTTCTTATCCAAACGCTCGTGTGTGTTATGAGATCTCATTACGTGCATGTTATTGTTAAATGTCACTTACAAGGAATGTTAACAATGCGATTTTTGACGTTTACGGACATGGGCGTAGAAAAAGTACTTTTCGAGCATGCGCTTCCCTACTGTTTTAAAGGTGAGAAATGTATATATTACTAACCGATTGTGAATAAAATATAATAAAAAGCAAATAGAGGAAGACGCAACTAGGATTAACGAGTGGCTTCCCAAGCGATGCTGGCGTACCTCCTATACACCTGCTAGTGGTGGAAAACTCTATGAGAGAATAGATTATTTTGCATATTTCAGATAACAAATAACTATTAAATCGTTCCCAGACACAAAAACCTTTCTAAATGGCCGTAGATGATGGTAATCATGACTCAATACTATGCACAAAACTATTATGGAAGGAGAAAAACTGTTTTTTATTGATAATAGTAAGAAACTACGTTAGTCCGGGAGGGAAAAACATTTTAAATTGGATTTTGAATTGATTTCAAGTTAGGGTATTAAAGCAAAATCTGTACGCATAAACATAATATCGATTAAGACTTTGAGTTTAATTAAAACGTGTTGTTCCTTTTTAATGTTTTCAGAAACCTCAGTTATGCATTCCTTGTTCCACTCACATGTTTGCATTTTAATTTCCATTAATTAAAAATGCTCAGTCCTCTGCAACCTTCATTCAATACCATTGGCATTGTTTTGAAAAATTCTTTAAAAACGTGTTCACTCCGAATTTAATCACAATTTCATTCAAAGGGAACGAAACATCAAAACAGTATCAAATATTATCGAGCGTCTTTATAAGAAAAATATTTAAATATAACCGAAATACAAAATAATTTAATAGAAATCTTTTATAGGGAATCGAACTAAGGAGTGAAAATTAATTTTTAATCTTCTACTTCCGCTTTGTTATATATTTTTGTACTAATTATCAGTGGCGGATTTAACTCCTGCTGGGCCCGGGACTAAATCGAGCGGGGGCCCACTTAAGGGCGGAGAAAAACCTCAAATAATAATAAGTAATACAAAAACTTTAACAACGAGCTTTATTAACAATAGAAAATATGTTATTCTAATGAACACTTATTTATTTTTTCTCTAGTTTTTTTTCCCATCACATTTTTTCTGCATCACGGGGCCCCCCGGCCTTACGTTATTCCGCCACTGCTAAGTATAGTCTTAGAAAGACGTAGCTAATAATAAAATATTTATAATAATTGATATTTAGAACCTCATTTCAATATATTGAAAATTATTTATTACTTTCCAGTCCCATGTGCTATAGAAACGTGGTTTTTTGTTTTTAAAACTAATATTTGTTTTGGCCTTTTCAGTCTTTAAACAATTTTAAATTCAGACTCAACTCAAAAAATATATCGATGTGCAATGGGAATTGAACCCGTCATTATCTTTGATAAGTGTGCAATTTAATTTGACGTTTTGAAGTCAATAAAAAATAAAATAAATTGAGAAATAGTTTTTTTGACATATTCTTCTGATTTTATTATGTTTCGAAAGGGTTTTTAATACTTTTGAATAATTTACTTACTAATATTCCATACCCCTTCTTTCATGGTAAGAAATCGTACTTGAATTCAATATGGATACGAAACAATAAGATACAAAGTAAAACTGAAAATACGAAGGTAAATATTGACATTATAAACGCCACTGGATAATCAATGTCAATCAATTGTCGAAGTGAGAGGGAAAAACACACGCACGCGCTTGCCAATAGGAAGTCAGGTGGTTACCTAGCAACGGAGGTTCGATAGATATTCACCAATTGAGTTAGTAGGAGGGCGTGGTAATTATGATATTCGCACGACGTTGCCAGCTTGGAGGAAACCCATAACATATTTGGAAAAGTGTTCATCTTTTAATCTTCAGAAATTGAAAAAATAATATTAATAGACAAAATCCATTGAGACAAGCACATTAAAGAACTAAAGTTTAATCATTATTGACATATTGTTAATAATAAAAAGTCCATTTTCTGATTATTATCACTACATACTTAGCACTTTGGCTTTTTCATAGTTAAACGTGGCATTATCGAATGTTTTCGACCGCATTCCTTCCACAGCTTCAGTTATGTTTGCCAAACTATACGTGTAGGTGGAATGGTAAACAAGCGAACAACAGTTAAGTCCGTTTCAGCGGTATAATAGACACTGCTGCCCTCTTTTCAAAGTGAACTCTTCTGGCTTCACTGCACGTTTTAATACCAGACGGAAGATGTTGTTGGCCCCGTTTGCATCACCATATCTATTGCTCGAACTGTAGGTACATAATATATATTTATATATTTTTCATAGGTGCATACAGGTGAAGCTAATAAGTACCTATAATAAAATGAAGAAAGTTTTCAGTTTCGTATGAAAAAATTAAATCTTACTTTATTAACGATGATAATACAGCGTTGCTGAAAAGTTTCGCACCAAGGGATTATCTTTGTAACGGATGAAAAGAAAGTTATGAAATTCTAGGACGACGAATGAGACGATATTCTGCATATTCTTCAATTTCAATTTATTTAATTTTAAAGTATGAACATAGTAATATTATAAAAAAAATTTGTATCAAAAAGAGTGATGAAACAGCAAAAACGAGCAACTCACCTAAGCAAAATTGCCTGTTTTGTTTATTGCTCCTTCTGCTAGTTTCGGTACATTTGATTACAACAATTATTGCAAGTGATATGCTGACATGGGTCGATCGAAACAATGAGAGAAGAAAAAAAAAGAAAGAGAAAAAAAGAAAATAAACTAACTGACTTTTTATTGTTTAACGTTAATGTAGGATTGAGTAACAAGAGGTAACTAGAGAAAAAAAATCTTTATTCATTTACACATGGAATGGATCATCTGAATTACATTATTATTTCTAAAAATTTAAGTTGATTTGTTACTATGTAATTTTTAACATTGATTTCAAATGACTTTAATTTTGGAATTTGCTTTAGACGTAATGGAATTAAATTAAAGAACCTGGGTCCAAGGAATAGGAAAGATCTCTGCGTTAAAGTATTTCTACATAACTCAGTAAAGATATCATTGTTGGCTGCAGATGCGAGTATTTTTATATATATTAAATGCTTACAAGTTATGTACATTATCAAAACACATTGATAAATAAAAAGCAATTGAAAATTTAAGATGTTTGCTGCTTCACTATACATATAATTGTTGAGTAGAGAAAAGTTTAGGTTTTTTAAATATAATTTTCAGTAAAGTATTTTGAACAGTTTGTAGATGGCTTAGAATACTTTGAAAAGCACCCCTCCCCCCAAGCAACAACACAACATCTTAATATGGATTCGACTAAAGCGTTCTAAAGAATTATTAGGTATTTTCTGGAAAGGATATCTCTTAGTATGTAGAATTTATGACACAAAGCTCTTAATCGTTTACTAACATGAATTATATGCTCAGACCAACGTGTATGTTGATCTAATATAACTCCCAAGTATTTTAACGAAGTTACTTTTTCAATAGAAGGGCAATGACAGTTATTATTTTGACAGTTATGGTAATGAAGTTTTATGATAATACTATCGGGATGCTTTATAATAGTTGGGCTGAATGTTATGAATTTGTTTTTTTTAACATTTAATGTTAGTTTATTATGATTTAACCACAAACTTGATTTCCTTAAATCTGATTCCGCGAAAATTTTGGATTCTCCCCAATCATTACCAGTAATAATTAAAGCCGTATCATCGGCATAACATTTGAGGTCTCCAGACAAGTTCTTGATTTTTGCAATATTATTTATGTATACAAGGAATAGTATTGGTCCCTGTGGTACTCCCATTTTCACAATGGATTCAGTACTGAGTATATTACCAATTTTTACTTGTTAAGTTCTGTTGGTTGGATAGTTAGACACTAGATCTAATGCAAGGCCCCGAATGCCATATGTACTTAATTTAGACAATAAGATTTCATGGGAGGCAGGGTCAAACGCCTTAGTCAAGTCAAGAAAAACCGCCAGGCATGACAATGACTTGTCCAAGGCACGGACAGTTTTCTTTAAAAAATCGACAACTGCATTCTCCGTATTAGAGTTTTTTATAAATCTATACTGTCTATCAGTAATGATATTATGAGTATAAAAGAAATCAATTAGTCTTTTTTTTAAACCATTTCAAAAAATTTTGCAAATTTATTAATCACTGATATGGGCCTATAATTAGTAAATTTACTTGGATCCTCTGCCTTAAAAATAGGAGTGACTATTGAGTCCTTCCATTGTTGAGGAGTCTTTCCATGCTGAAAACATAGATTTATAATGTGTTTTAGTGGTAACGCAATGTATTCATGGATATTTTTTATTGTAGATGTATCAATTTTATCAGGGCCTGGTTAGCAGTTATTTTTCAGATTTGAGATATGTTCAATTACTTCGTTAATTGTTATTGGCTTTAGAAATATACAGTGATTGTTTTTTTCACCTTCAAGAAAATGTTCAGGTAGGTTTACATTAGAAATTTTATTTGCCATGTCGTTACCTGAGTTTGAGAAAAAATTATTCAGCTTTTCTGCCTTGATGTTATTAGTCATTGGGATGTTATTATTATTTAGAATTATCAAATTTTCTATTTGATTGGTTCTTTTTGAATTGGAATATCCTTTACACTACCAGTTTAATTAAATTTGTTTATTAGTCTCCTCACTGTAGATCTACTTATAGGAGGGCTTTCAGGTTTTAAATCGTAAAAAATATGAGCTGCTCCGCCATAGGAACGTTTGTGATCACCATATCCATTATTATCCATTAAGATTTCGATTCGTTGTTTTTCCAATAAATATGGCATTATTCTCAAACTACTTTGACACTTCGTGCTAATTTGAAATTAGTTTCAGTTTTGACAATTTCTACATAAATGATGATGTGGTTGACGTTTTTAATGTTTTAATGTTTTTGTTCAATTTTAAAAACCTACAAGGTCATATCACTAGTACAGTACAATTTAATTTAGAAAAATAAAACTGATATTTTATAAAACATTTTGTATTAAGGCTGTACTAGTCGACCGCTAATCGGGCGAATAATTTTTTTTTATTCGACCACTAATCGGACGACTTATTCATTTTATTCGTCCAGTAATCGGTGTCATTCTTCTTACTTGAGGAAGATGCTCGTAGAGTTCTTTACTTGTTTGGTGATTGTGTATTAAATTAATTGTTGAAATAAATAAACTGTTACCATCTTCTGTAACGTTAATTTTGAAGGAGGCCTGGTATTGCTCCTGGAATGTGCTTGAATATCTTGCTCCAGTTCCTTTGGTTTTAAATTTGTTTCCTCCATTCATACACCAACATTTTATTGTATAGTAGCGTAAGTTTGGGTTTATATGTCTTTTTACGCCTTGTTTCCGGCATTTTTCTATTGCTATTAAAGTGATACATTGCTATTATTTTTGGAAAAAAATAAGCTTCACTCGCTCTAAGCTGCCATTTCAAAAAATTGATTGCGGTCGTACGCTAAACGCTGACGACATCAAAAACATTTGACATTTGCTCTTACATTTGCAGAATAGTGTCTCATTCATCGTCCTAGAATTTCATAAGTTTCCCTTAATTCGTTTCAAAGATAATCCCTTTGTGCCAGACTTCTCAGCAACGCTGTATAGCTGTGTAGCCATAATTTGGAGAATTTTGACAATATTTTAACAAAATTTACAGAAAAATAATTAAGCCTGTTTTAGAGGGGTCAATTTGGATAGAAAGATTTTCACCTCAAAAATATCACAGTTTTTGTAATAAAGTATCCCATATAATTTGTGATGATTTTTTTCCTCTTGTTATAAAAGTATATTATTTGCCTACTTATTTTGTCGTTTTTTGTTGTGAGCATTGCAATTAAAATAAAAACAATACCAATTGTCACTACATTTTTTAACTACATCTGCAATATTATGAAGTTGAGGTATAGAATTGTGGCAATTTTATTTCATGTCAATTTAAAGGGCGAGCGCCGGAATCCAAGACAATAGAATGCGCAACTATGCTTTTTGATTAATTGCGGAAATTAAAAAGGGCGAAATTGTCGCTTTTTCGCAGCATGTATTTTTAATTAAATACTTTTACTTCAAATATGTAGGGTAGTTGTCGAGATCGTGTTGAAAATTAACGTTGGTGGACTATTGTTACGCCACAAAAATTATACAAAACGAATGTAATTTTATTCTTTATCTTAAACTGTAAATTTGAAATGGTAAGAATTGCATTTCCTTTTTAAATTGCACAAAAAACTAATGTTCAGTCTCAGAAAACGTTGTTATATTTTCAATAGAATGTTAAAATTTGCGTCGCGAAAACTGACCAAATATATTTTCCAAATTTATATGTACAAGCCAATCAAAAATCAACTCAAGACTCAAAAAATTATTACAGGGTTTTACGACACCACGATGCAAGTGAAACTTTTTTTCGGATTGTGGGAAATTACTTAGAACAATATTTATTTAAATCACTTAATCATTTTGAACTTCCATTATTCTATCTATCTTCGCCTTGAGTCTCAGAGACTTTGAATGTAACAAATATTTTATGGTGATTAAAATAAGTCTTATCCTGGTAAAAATGTTCCATCAAGTTATCCCTTATCTAGTCACGCGGTAGTGTGTCAAGCCAAGTTCAAGCTAACAGAATGGCGAGCAGTACCGTGTGTAATATTAAACGAACCATTTGAAGCCACTTTTGACCCTCTCATAACTCAAAAACTATTTCACATAAACTTGTCAAATTTGGCTCATATATTAAGACTTGCGAGATACATATGTGCTCCCAATTTCATAAACACACCCCAAACAGTTATTTAAATATTAACGTCCAAAAATCGTCATTTTTAGCACTGACTGACCTATAGACCAAAACTCTAACTCAGTTCCAGATTACCTAGAAAGTTCAAATTTCGCATCCAGATAGGTAGTTGGGTGAATACGAAGGAATAAATCAGAAACTAAACTAGTAAATTTTTATCATTTTATTATAATTTTTCAATTAATTGATTCTATTAGGAACACTGCCTGTAATGTAAGAATCAGCAATCAAAATTGATGACAGTTTTTAAGGTCTTCACGTGAATATATAACAAGTGTAATACCACCCTCAATTTTATTTTAATTCAAACATATCAGTTTTAGTACTTATAACTACTTATAACTGATAAGAGGATACGCGTAATATTGTACAATATTTGCAAGTAAATGATTTTGCACTCTAATATTTGTTTTTCAGTCGTTTAAGCCAAGTCTTGAAAGACTAAATAATAATATTATTATGCTAAATCATTCAGCTGCAAATATTGTATTAGGTATTATAATAATATTATTGGAAATGATAGTAGGAGAATAAAAAAACCCTTTGCAAGCTAGAAACTATTATTAATTTAACATGTTTCATAAAATAAAATATCCAAAATATCATACAAAAACAGTCAACAGAAAATAAATAAATCAAATACATAACAAACCTTCAGTAAATAATCAACTAAATAACAGTTTTAGTCTCAGGTTCAAACAAACTAGGTTTCAATGAAAATACAACACTTATTTCTATAAAAAACAGCCTTAAATATTTAAGAATAAATAAAACAATAACAAAAATGTGAAGCAATTTATAATAAACATAGTAGACATGAAGAAAAATATGTGAAAGTAGTTTTATCTTGACAATATTTATTAAAGGTCTATGAATTTCATAGCACGCAATGGTTTTCAAAATAAGTACTGAATTTTTTCAAATTCTCATACTTTTTTTTGTTATTTGTTTTGAAAATTTCTATACCTAATGATGTACCTAATCATCGTAATATTTTCTGATTATTAAATGAATGGACATATCAAGTTTTTGACTTTTAATTTGATCTAAATGTTCAGCACAAGTAGACCAACCAAAACAACATGTTTTAATAAAAAAATGTCAACTTTCTGTGTTATATTAGGAATATAGCCAAATGTAGGTAAAATAAAATCAATCATATCATGTATTACTGTTAAAACATACAAGGTAACCTCTTTAGTAATTGGTATCACTATACAGCCTTTCTAAGTGCAAGTAATGGAATCCTTACAATTTAATGGTACATAACAATAGTTTGTTGTGTATTGAAAAGACATGAATTTTTTTACAAATAATAGTCAATAATTAAATAAATAATAGAGCTAGAACTTGAATGAAAGGCTGAAATTGTTAATTAATTAATAATAAACAAAAAAGACTTGAAGCATTATTGTCATATCTGCAATAGTTTAAAAGTTATTATAATTTTGAAAACAAAAGACCGGATGAAAAAAACAACAACATCGCATAATAATATTAAAAGATATATAAAAAATAGAAAATTTTTTTTTCAAAAAAAACCACACATGGCTACTTTTATTACAGAATTAATTATTTAGAAAAAAATAAACGGAAAAAATTAATTTTCTTAAATAAACAAATAAAAAACGGAAAAAAAAGTTCTTTTTTCAAAATCTCAAAGAACAATAGAATTTATTATTTTTAGAGAAAAAACGGTTCCTTAATTTTAATATTTAGTCGCAAAAAACGATTGTTAATTAATAAACGCATTTTTAGCAGCAAATACATTTTTTAAGGAACCATTTTTCTCTAAGAATCCTGATTTTCATACAAAAAAAAATTTAGATTTACTTATAAACAATGGATTTGTTTATTCCGATTTTTTAAACAATAACAGTAAAAAATAAAAAAAAAATTTATCTAGATTTTATCCGTTAGACATCGAAACAATCAAGATTTAGGAAAAAAGAATTTTTTTTATTTACTTTTTTTCAATTGTTAATAAAAAAATGGAAAATTAAAATTTTGTAATTTTTGCAACGGTGATCTATTCATTGGCCTATTAAGAATAACTTCACTAAGTGAATAAAATTCTACATGGCTACTTTTATTACAGAATTAATTATTTAGAAAAAAATAAACGGAAAAAATTAATTTTCTTAAATAAACAAATAAAAAACGGAAAAAAAAATTCTTTTTTCAAAATCTCAAAGAACAATAGAATTTATTATTTTTAGAGAAAAAACGGTTCCTTAATTTTAATATTTAGTCGCAAAAAACGATTGTTAATTAATAAACGCATTTTTAGCAGCAAATACATTTTTTAAGGAACCATTTTTCTCTAAGAATCCTGATTTTCATACAAAAAAAATTTTTGATTTACTTATAAACAATGGATTTGTTTATTCCGATTTTTTAAACAATAACAGTAAAAAATAAAAAAAAAAATTTATCTAGATTTTATCCGTTAGACATCGAAACAATCAAGATTTAGGAAAAAAGAATTTTTTTTATTTACTTTTTTTCAATTGTTAATAAAAAAATGGAAAATTAAAATTTTGTAATTTTTGCAACGGTGATCTATTCATTGGCCTATTAAGAATAACTTTACTAAGTGAATAAAATTCTAGGGTTTTAGTTCGATAATTATTGGGGTTTTTATATAAACTTTCAGTTTCGAAAAAGTTATTAATTAAGAAATGCATAATTAATGTAAAAATTTAGATAAAAATTCTTTAACCGCGGATTATTGTTCATTGATGTATTCCAACACTACATGAAACTTTTTATTCCTTAATTCTGAAAATACAAAGGTAAATACTGACATTATAAACGCCACTGGATAATCAATGTCAATTAATTGTCGAAGTGAGAGGGAAGAAATCACGCACGCGCTTGCGAATAGGAAGTCAGGTGGTTACCTACCAACGGAGGTTCGATAAGAATTCACCAATTGAGTTAGTAGGAGGGCGAGGTAATTATGATTTTCGCACGACGTTGCCGGCTTGAAGGAAACCCATAACATATTTGGAAAAGTGTTCATCTTTTAATATTCAGAAACTGAAAACATAATGTTAATAGACATAATCCAATGAAACGAGCACATTAAAGAACTAACGTTTAATCACTATTGACATATTGTTAATAATAAAAAGTCCATTATATATATATATAGTCCATTTTCTAATTATTATCACTACATACTTAGCACTTTTTCTTTTTCATAGTTAAACGTGGCAATATCGAATGTTTTCGACCGCATTCTTTTCACAGCTTCAGTTATGTTTGCCAAACTATATATGTATTTCAACTGAAGCAATAATAAAGTTCATACAGAAAGTCTCTTGAGTGATTTAATCACACTAAATATCTATCCTCCTTTGAATATTTCATTTTTATCAGGGCAAAAAAATGAGTTTATTAATGACCTGATTAATTACCTATTAGTACACTTTCTCAAAAAGTCTTGCTATATTGATTTGTATCAATTAGAAGCAATAAAGATATTATTATTATTATTATTATTCTCAAAAAACCTGAAATTCATCTATAAGTATACAATATGCCACTATTTGCAAATATCTCATCACTAGCATTTGTATGTATGTATATTGGGGTGATATTCACTGATGCCAGATTTCACCACATTGGATTAATAAGCAAGGCTTAAAAAAGTAAGCTCGCAGCACGGTCATCTAAGTGAAGCTTATATGCACGAAATTTGAAGCAGAGCTTGTCCATTCAAGTGAAGACATACAGTATTGTAAGCGTGGCTGTACTGTGCAAAACATGGTGTAATGATAGATTGGAATTATCAGTAAGCTGCTTGCTGTTAAGCATCACATGGTGTTAAGCCTAACTGGTGCAATTGAGCATGAGATCTAAAAGATCTATTGTGCCCCCTATTTTCTAGTTAGTTCCTGAGGAAAGTTTTGGAGACTAGTAACTCCTTTAGACCTATTCCCCGGAGGAATTTTAGGATATCTACAGGATTTGGTTCAGGTAAGTGTCCCTCTTCTATCTAGTAGTCTCCTACGTGTTGTGCTCTAGGATTCTGAATTGCTATGCAGACCGAAAGTATGTGGATGGAGGTTAAAACTCTTAGTGCAGTTTTGCTCTGACTTAGGCACTCATTTATTCTCAACTTCTTGTAGTCACCCAGAAGTGTCTTTGATTGTCTAAGCCCTATTAGATCTTTCCCACGGTCAGATCTTCTCTTTTTTCGGCTTTGTCTTTTTTACTAGCATCTAGAAAACTGTTAAAACAATTAGTGGCTAATGGATATATTTCCAAGCCATCTTCTCACACATTTGTAGGTTTGATCAGCAAGATGAACTATAATTATTAAAACCAACTAAAGTGAATTTAGAAAAAGTTCCATCGAACACAAGTGTCTAATTTTTTGTTGAAACAATATTTTTATTCCGGATTTACAATACGAAAACGCGAATTATTGCGTTGCTGGAATTACAAAAGCTCATTTGTTGCCTTTTTATTGCCAGGTAAAATTTTATGGAGGTTCAGGTTAATCACGTATTCTCAGAAAACAAATAAAATATCTTCCGACAAACACGAATAAAAAGTTAATTTCGATATTTTTACGAGACCATTCATGAGTTAAAATCGATCCAGAAATGTTGGGTAATAAATTCGTAAGGTTTTGAGCCGTAGATCAAAACCGTAGTAGGTATGCTAACAAGGCACTGTAAGCGTGAAAAATGTAAAAACATGTCGATTTCCATTCCAAGGGGGGCGTATTTCCATCATATCCTCAACCTTCATATGATCCTCTCCTTCCCTCCATCCTTATTAGGCTTGTTCATAGAGCGATCACAAATGGTTGGAAACTGGACAACTCATGCGCAGAGCCTCTTTATGAACGGTTTTTATTCACAGCGCGTGAGTCGTCCAGTTCCCAACCGTTTATTTTACATCCCTGTACAATGTGATACAGGGCTGTAAAAGAGAGGGAAAGAGGGGCAGTATGCGTGAACGGAGGGCTAATTACTGGTGGAATGAGGAAATAGAGGAGCTGTGGAGGGAGTGTAAGAAAGAACGAAGACGGATGCCGAGGGAAAGAGGAAGGATAGAGGGAAAAGGGGGATACAAAGAGAAGAAGAAAGAACTGGAACGTAGAGTGAAGAGGGAAAAAGAAGGAAGTGGGAAGAGTTACTTGGGGAATTGGAAAACAATCCAAGGGGAAAGGCGTATGAGATAGCGGTAAAGACGATGGGTGGAAATAGGAACGAGGTGCTAGAGGAAAATTGGGATAAGGAGATTATGGGGAAATTGTTCACAGGGGAAGAAGGAGGAGTGGAGGCAGGATTCAAGAAGTCCAGGATACTAGGAGAGTAGGGAAAATGAGGGGGATAATGACGGTAGAGAAGTGGGAAGTAGAGGAGGGGGAAGGAACATTAAAGTAAGGAGAGCCACAGGGATAGATGGTCTGAGGGGTGATATGATGAAGAGGCTGTTGGATGAAAGTGGGGAGTACTTCTGGGAGATATTCAACAGGGTGCTGAGGGAGGAAGAGTTTCCGGAAGGATAGAAGGTGTCCAGGGTGATACTGCTGACTGCAGGACCATCAGCCTACTGTATGGTATGGGTAAATTGATGGGGAGGATAATAAAGGATTGAGGAGGAAGTTGGTAGGAATAGGGGCTTTAGGGTAAACCAGCACGGATCTGCGAAGGGGAAATCATGTATCTCAGCGCTGGGCAGAGTAATGGGCTTGGTGGAAAGGGCTAGGGGAGGCAGCTGGAGGAACAAGAAACTGGCCCTACTCGTGTTCTCCGACGTCGGGAACGCGTTCAACAGTGTTAGCAAACGGGCAGTGTTAAGCGTGTTGCTGAGGCTTGGAGTGGGGGAGTGTTTGGTTAACCTGTTGGAGGACTACCTGACGGGACGTGTGGTATTAGACACTAGAGGGAGGAGGTATGAGACGGAGGCTGGAGTACCCCAAGGCTCGGTTCTTGGACCGACGCTATGGAAGTGTGTGTTTGATAAGGTTTGTGGGATAGTATGTGAAGAGGGATATGAGATTACGGTGTATGCGGACGATGTGTATGTACGACAAAGGGAGAGGTGGAGATAGGAAGAAAGGCGTGGAGAATGTGTAAGAAGATTGTGGAGAAGATAGAGCGGTGCGGACTAGAAGTGTTGGAAGATAAGACGGTGGGGTTGCTAGTGAAGGGACGGAGCAAGACGAGGGAAGTGGGGGTGATGGTGAAGGGAAGGAGAATTCGTATGGAGGAGCCTGTGAAATACCTAAGGATGTGGTTGGATAGTCAATTATCCTTCAGAACAGACATGTTAAAGGCGGCAGAGAGGGGGATAGTGAGGGCAGCATGGCTGGGGAGATTGATGTGCATTGTGAAAATGCCGGGAGAGTTGAAGAGGAGGGTAATTGGTAGGATGGTAGAGCATAGTATGCTGTACGGTGCAGAGGTGTGGGGTGAAAGAGCGGGAGTAAATGCGAGGGCTAGGCCACTACTGCGGGTGCAGAGAGGGTGGTGCAGGGGTACAGTACAGTGGGTGGACTGGCAGCAGCGGTGCTGGCAAGGACCTACCCACTGGACGTGATGGCTAGAGCCATGAATAAACGTTGGAGTGGTGCAACCAGAGGAGGAGGAGGAGGAGGAATGGATGGAGGTGAGTAGCGTAGTAGAAAGCATGGTTAGGGGGAGAAAAGGAATCGATATGGCATGAGAGGTAGGAGTGATAGTTAAGGAGAAGACGACGGTGTAAGCGGAGGGTGAGCGAGGGACCGCCGTCGAAGTATGCAAGGGTAGTGATTCCGAGGCGGGGGTAACGGCGAATTTTAGGTGGGTTTGGTTGGTATGTATCCCCTTGGGGATGAGTCCAACACTGTTTGGGTCGTGGACCCATTCGAACATGAGTTTCCCATCTCGACCAGAAAAAAAAACCGTTTGTGATCGCTCTACGAACAAACCTAATAAGTACATAAACGGGAATCAAAAATTTTCTGACACAAGGCTCTACGCACGATAAGTACCCCAATGTTTCATAAAAAAATAACAAACAGTGGAAAAGTGGACATTCTATGAACCAAACAATTGAAAAGTTGGTTCAATAGTGTAATTATAAAGTTAAATGTGCATTGAATAGTTGGGATTACTTTTCAAATCAGGTATTATAATTTGGAATGCGGTTTATGTTCCCGCAAGATGCGCCAAAATGAAAAGTTACAGAAGTCACATGGCTGAATTCCTCGTAGAATTACCTTTCAATGATATGTCCTACTTAATACTTTCCCTATTCAAATTGTATTGGTGGCATTGATTTGACGTCTGAATGAGATATAAGCCCACTTCGTAATGTATTATTTTTTTATTTTTATATCCCATGGATTTTCTGTTCTAAAAATAAAAAATGGGGAAAAATTCAATTCAATATATGTAGTTCAATTTCAGAGAAAATTATCAGACTTAAAGCTGATGAGAAGATTTAATAGGGTTAGTATTCAGTGAAAAGGTGAAAGATTCTGTTTTCTTTAACAGGTTCTTGAATGTTGGAGACAGCTTTCAAGAACAATACGCGCTTCATTAAATCTGTGAAATAACCGACATGCCAAAATCAAATAAAAGAAATTCACTGTTCAATATTGCCAAAAAAGCAATACACAAAAATAGACCAGGATATGTCATTTTATTGGCAATCAAATTGCTTTTTAATAACAGATAAGATAACAATATTAGACACCCTTCTGTATACATTAATTTTAGAAAGTCGTAGTTTTAGTTCGGAAAAGTTACACTAACAAGATGGAACAAGTTGGATTTTAATAAAAAGTGAAAGCCGCCAGAGCCTGGGCTATAAAACGATGACGAGTTATAAAGGATAACAGCGTTGACATAGCAGGTGGCGATGTGAGAAAGGACGAAGAAAAGCCACGCTCTCGAAAAGCTGCCAATAATGGAGATTTACTTTCAGTAATTGATTTTTTGCTGCATCCTAGTGGTTTGTAGAAATTCTTTTATTGCAACCGGACAATTTATGTGTGTTTTACAGCTTTTAGTAAATATATGAGTAGTCTCAAAAGGAGAAAAAAAAACGACATGTTTTTGATTATATAATACATTACAATACGAAGCATATTTTTTGAAGTAAGTATGTACCGTTTCGAAGTTCCCTTGCTGCAGTGGTGTCATTGACATTCCTCTCATACGCATTGCGTTTATTTATCTGTTGAAAAACCATTTCAGCGACAATCAACCGTATTTACACTATTTTTTGCGTATTTAAAATGCCTCCGCTAATTGAGAATCCCACCAAATGTCCAAAGTGAAGTACGCGCTTTTATCCGCTTTATTAGTGCATGAGAGCAGCAGGAATTCATAGGCAGATTTGTAAAGTTTATCGAGGAAACATTTTGAATGATGGAATGATAAGGAAGTGAGCAAGAACTTTTTGGGATGGTCGCAAGAATGTAATGACGACAAGCGGAACTAGGTAACCTGGATTTGATGCAAAAAGTTGACGAAAAGGTGAAAGAGAACAGGCGCTTCACGAACGCTTACATTATCGGAGACTGTGGTCAAGATGGGTACCAAAAATGTTGACGGAGGAGCACAAAACAAAATGTTTAGGCAGCGCTTTGACATTTCTTGATCTCGAATTCCATGGTCGCGTTCATCCTAACCCCTGATTTATAGATTCCGTAACGTGACGTAAGGTAATAGTTTACATTCTTCAAGCATTACCGTAAAACGAGAAGAATATAACTTGTGTTTATAGATTTCCAAATTACAACTTGGTTTTTTAGGATATTTTTCTCAAAATATTCTTATGAGTATATCAAGAATCATTTTATTGAATGATGATAACCTTACCCATACTAGAAAATCAGGGAAAAATCCAAAATTATAAGAAAACATTAGAAACCAACCTCAAAATCACCTTACTTCTGTCATCGTACCACAAGGCAACTTCAAAAAGATGAAATTGGGTATCTCTCGCGATACAACTGCGATGAGCGTCATGCGTGAGAGCAATCTATGAATGGTAGTGGGGCCGTCATATGATCTATGTTATATCGTCTCACGGAAATCCCTGCGTTACGTTACGGAATCTATTTTTGGATTATTGTGATTATATGAAAATGAAAAACTGGTACTGGAATGATCTTTTAATGTAAAAATGACAACTATATAACTGTCTTATTTGACAACATGAAAATACAAGTGAATGTTACAAACTTAAACAAAACAATACCTGCAGACAACGCTTTACTAAATTCAATATCTATAAATCATGGGTTACGTAGCGCCACCTGAACGATCATTAATTTCCGTGTTTTGTCAACAATCAGATGTGAGTGCTGTGGTGGCAGTCGCCATTTTGAAGTATACTACTCTCAATGATGCAACAACTATCAATAGAGAAGTTCAGTTTAAGGTCAATATGACCAACAAAAAGTGGTTTTTATGACAAGAATGACAGTCAATGTCTACCATTCAAAACATAAGACTTTTGCAGGTTTTTTATCATTACGAAAATCTATATTGTTTTATTAAAACAATGAATACACCCCGAAGCATGAAATTTAAAATGTCGTTCTAGCTGAATTCTCAATGCATCAGCGGCCAGTAATTCTAGGAACTTTCGGCAAATCACCAATTCTCTTCAGTATTATGTCGTCTTTTCGTCTTTTCGTCTTTTCGTCTTTTCGTCTTTTCGTCTTTTCGTCTTTTCGTCTTTTCGTCTTTTCGTCTTTTCGTCTTTTCGTCTTTTCGTCTTTTCGTCTTTTCGTCTTTTCGTCTTTTCGTCTTTTCGTCTTTTCGTCTTTTCGTCTTTTCGTCTTTTCGTCTTTTCGTCTTTTCGTCTTTTCGTCTTTTCGTCTTTTCGTCTTTTCGTCTTTTCGTCTTTTCGTCTTTTCGTCTTTTCGTCTTTTCGTCTTTTCGTCTTTTCGTCTTTTCGTCTTTTCGTCTTTTCGTCTTTTCGTCTTTTCGTCTTTTCGTCTTTTCGTCTTTTCGTCTTTTCGTCTTTTCGTCTTTTCGTCTTTTCGTCTTTTCGTCTTTTCGTCTTTTCGTCTTTTCGTCTTTTCGTCTTTTCGTCTTTTCGTCTTTTCGTCTTTTCGTCTTTTCGTCTTTTCGTCTTTTCGTCTTTTCGTCTTTTCGTCTTTTCGTCTTTTCGTCTTTTCGTCTTTTCGTCTTTTCGTCTTTTCGTCTTTTCGTCTTTTCGTCTTTTCGTCTTTTCGTCTTTTCGTCTTTTCGTCTTTTCGTCTTTTCGTCTTTTCGTCTTTTCGTCTCTTCGTCTTTTCGTCTTTTCGTCTTTTCGTCTTTTCGTCTTTTCGTCTTTTCGTCTTTTCGTCTTTTCGTCTTTTCGTCTTTTCGTCTTTTCGTCTTTTCGTCTTTTCGTCTTTTCGTCTTTTCGTCTTTTCGTCTTTTTGTCTTTTTGTCTTTTTGTCTTTTTGTCTTTTTGTCTTTTTGTCTTTTTGTCTTTTTGTTAATACCCAAGTTTCACACCCGAATGTTTATATTGGACGGTAAATTGTTTCCAATACATGTATGTTTGTTTTCTTGGAAATTTCTTTTTTATTTATAAATGTCGAATTCATCGTGTGGTTAGACGAACATCATTTGCAATTATCAACCATCAAATCGAAAACCGTATTATTCTAAAAAAAGAAATCGCCCATTACACTGCCGCATATTATATACAAAGTAGAAAAAATTCAGTATGTAAATAAATTTAAATACTTAGGTGTCATTTTTTATGAAAAAATAAAATTTACGGAACATATATCAAATATTACCGCAAAAGGGCATTAATGTCATGAGATCTATATCCAGAGTTAGTTGGGGAGCAGATCCTAAAACGCTGATGATGATATATAAGGGGATAGTAAGATCGCATCTAGATTTTCGGTCAATTGTTTTAATAAGGCTACTATTCAAAACTTGAACAAGTTAGATAAGGTTCAATATAAAGCATTAAGGGTAGTTATGGGTGCCATGACATCAACTCCAACTAATTCACTCCTAGAAGAGACATGTGAAATCCCTCTGAAATGGAGAAGGATATGGCTTGCTGAGAAATTTATAATTAAACATTTAGCTATAGCTAATAGTTCGGTAGCTAGTTGTCTATTGAGCCTGTATCTAGATCAAGATTTCATAGTAAAATGTACAAACGCTCCATTATTAGAGGGTTTGGACAGAGTTTTACATCTATATACACATATCAAAAAATCTCGATTATTACCTTGTTTCTCTCACACTTTCGAATCACAAATTCAACAAATTAATATACATAAATTTAACATCACAAAAAACCATCCCCACTGTCAATCTATCCTATCCCACAACCTCAAGGAGAATTGGAATGATTACCGAATAGTTTATACAGATGGATCAAAAAATAAAGAGGGTAAATCTGGATTTGGAATCTATATGGAGAATATTAAGGATAAATCAATCTATAAAGCATCCACAATAATTCCAGACAAAGCCACTATATGTACAGCAGAAACATTAGCCATTGCAACAGCGGTGAAAAAAGCAATAGAAATGGGGACACATAAGGTGCTGATATTATCAGACTCAAGCAGTGCACTGGAAAAAGTAGCTAAATTTGGCCTAGAGGCATCAACAGACTCTGCCCAACTACTAGCAAGGCAATTATTGTGGGAAGCAAAACAACCAAACATTACCGTAGCACTCGGATGGATTCTCAGGTATCATAGGCAACAATAAAGCTGATGAAATCGCCAAATAAAGTCTAAAATCATTTCAGACAAGCTTTAACGAGGTGGATTACCGAGACCTGTCCATTTCTATCAAAGAAAATATAATGGAACTATGGGAAGAAGAATGGAGAGAAATTTGTAGAAAAAAAGGGAAACATCTATATAAATTGAAAGGTAAAATCACACGAAAAACCTGGTTTGATCAAGTAAATCTGGACAGATATAGAATAACCTTAATGTGTAGATTAAGATTAGGACATTGTGGATCCCTGGAACACTTGCATAGAATTGGAGTCAGAGAGTCCCCCGAATGTGATTGTGGTGAAATAGGAAATATTAAACATTTTTTTTAGTGCAATAACATTAGTAGTGCAATACTTCAATATGCTCAAATGTGTAACAAAAAATAGTAGTTCCTCTTTGAGCTTAGAATGCATGCTTAGTGACCCAACAGCTAGTAGTGTTTCTCTAATTTATGCATATCTTAAACAAATTAATTGTAAACTTTGATATTTACAGTAAACAAAAAAATCAGTGAATCCAGAGAGAGTGATGACAACAAGTCAGACGCGGCAAGCACGCAACTCTGGTCTGGAAAAACATTGGGACAAAAACAAAAAAATCTGGGTGGATAATCTAGCGGTTGAGCCCATTATCTCAAGAAAGAAGATCGTGTGGTAAAAGTTTCATCGCTTTTTGTACTCTATTGTTAATTTCAACTTCCTGCATTCCATTTTCTTCTATTTCTACTCCCAAGAAGCTTATATATAATAAGTGGAATAAATTTTTTGTGAAGCTTGCTTCTTATTGCACGTCATAGGACTTTTGAGACTGATAGTGAACTCGTAAAACGTGTAACCGTTACGAAAAGTCCGTCACGCAACAGTGTCGCCGTATTTCTGAAAAGGCTAGTGAGCTGGTGAAACGTGTAATGTTAGGAAAAAGCGAATAAGGGTTCGTCACGCAACACTGTTGCCAGATTTCTGAAAAGGCTCGTGAAACGTGTAATGTTACAAAAAGCGTTCGTCACGCAACAGTGTTGCCAGATTTCTGAATATTCCACTAGTCCAATGAAATTTAAATTGAATCTTGCTTCTTATCGCACGTCATAGGACTTTTGGGAAGGCTAGTGAACTCGTGAAACGAGTGATGTTACGAAAAAGCGTTCGTCACGCGATAACTAAATTCAAGCGACTGTGCGCAATCTCTCTTGCCGCACTGAGCTCGCACACCTATAGGTGTGAAAAATTGTCAAAAATGGCCAAAAATTGTCAAAAACTGTCAATATTTTGAAAAAATGGATAATAATTGCCAAATATTTTCAAAAATGGTCAAAAATGGTCAAAAATGGTCAAAAATGGTCAAAAATGGTCAAAAACGGTCAAAAACGGTCAAAAACGGTCAAAAACGGTCAAAAATGGTCAAAAATGGTCAATTATTGTCAAAAATTTTGAAAAATGGTTAAAATTTTTGATAAATTGTCAAAAATGGTCAATAATCGTCAAAGACGGTCAGTAATTGTCAAAACCAATCAAAATTCGTCAAAAATGATCAATTATTGTTAAAATTTTTTGACGGTCAAAAATTGTCAAAATTTTGAAAAATGGTCAATAATTGCCAAATATGTTAAAATTTTTGAAAAATTGTCAAAAATGGTCAATAGTTGTCAAAGACGGTGAATAATTGTCAAAATTCGTCAAAAACTGTCAAAAATGGTCAAGAATTGTTAAAATTTTGAAAAATGGTCAAAATTTTTCGAATATCTTCAAAAATTGTCAGGAATTTGGAAAAATCGTCAAAAATTGTCAAAAACTGTCAAAATCTTGAAAAAATGGTTAATAATTGCCAAATATTTTCAAAAATTTGAAAAAATTGTCAAAATTTTTGAAAATGGTCTAATTTTTCGAAAAATTGTCAGAGTTTTGAAAAAATGGTCAGTAATTATAAAAAACTGTCAAAAATGGTCAATAATTATTAAAAATTGCTAAAATTTTTGAAAAATGGTCAAACATTTTGAAAAATTGTCAAAAATGGTCAACAATTGTCAGAACCTGTCAAAAATGCTCAAAAATTGTCAAAAATGGTCAATAATTGTTAAAATTTGGAAAAATGGTCTAAAATGGTCAAAATTTTTGAAAAATTGTCAAAAATGATCAATAATTGTTAAAACTGTCAAAATTGGTCAATAATTGTCAAAAATGGTCAATAATTGTTAAAATTTGAAAAAATTGTCAACATTTTGAAAAAATGGTCAATAATTGCCAAATATTTTAAAATTTTCGGAAAATTGTCAAAAATGGTCAATAATTGTCAAAGACGGTCAATAATTGTCAAAACTCGTCAAAAACTGTCAAAAATGGTCAAAAATTGTCAAAATTTTTGAAAAATAATGAAAAATTCACGAAAAATGGTCATTCTATTGTGGATAAGAAGCAAGCTTCTGTCGGCGGTCTGACGATCGCTCATTTTTTTTTAATATACCACGTTTTTAAAACGAACTGAAAAGTAAAAATAATAATAATTATAAACGAGGGGCGCATGCGACGCAGCTACATTTTTATAGAACTTATTATTTTTTACTTCTCAGCTTAGCTCCGCTTCTTAGCTTTTATTTAATTTATTTCTTACTTTTTAGTTCGATTTACTATAAGGTGTGTTTACGGATTGATAAGAATTATATTGAAAGTTATTCATATTCGAAACCTACGCTTACTATTCATAATTTTAGCAGCCAAACATCTCCATTTTTTTGTAATTCTTCTCATATTTTCTTTTATTGTCATCCAATTCTATATCATGTTGAAAATCTAAGCCATCGGAAAACAAGTTTAAAATAATGTACACAGTTCCACCCGGACAGACATACAAGCGAGTTGTATAAAAACGTGATAAAAATAAAATTGTTATAAAAAATTCCATTTTTTTTAAATATTTTGAAACGATACTTACTTCAAAAACATGCGTCTTACTAATTGAATTAAATTGTCGGAAAGCTAGGTGCACTAGAACCAATTCTTGGTACAAGAAATCGGTAATGTCAATGAAATCGTAAAGAGATGAAGGGGTAAAAATAAGATGCACACTATTGAAGATAGTTACATATTCTTTGTATTCTGAACTTAACTCACATAAGTAGAAAACATGCTTGTGTTGATTTGGTGAGATTGTACAAGCGGTTAACCGACAGCCGTCGAGGCCATCTGGTGCACGAAATTTCCTTCAACCGTAATGGACGCGCCAGACTAACAATTGATTGTGTGTTATATGTGAGTATGTGTGGATGCAAGAACAATAGAGAATGTCTATAGAGCCGCCTGTTCGTTTATAATTCGTTGCTAATTATTCATTACTGAAAAGGCTTTTCGACAGATATAAATGATTGAGCATTGATCACGATTCACATATTACTTAGGTACTTATTTATCTATTTATTCATTTAACCAGTAAAAAAATATACATAGGTAGTACAAGTACTTTCCAGTGTATTCCCACAGAGGTGAGCACAGTTACCTGTTCGTGGGACTGGTTGCCTAGAATTAAAACTAGACATAACTAAATCAATAATTCAAATTTGTTTGCGTTTGATTATTTGCATCTTTCAGTGCTCTTCTATTGTTTTCATAGTTATTTTTGTTTAGTTTTTATATTTAAGTCATATTTCATACAGGGTAGCAGTTAAAGATGGAACCAAAGCTAGAGTGCTTAAACGGTTCAACATACAAAACCCAAAATTTCAGTGTTCAATGTATTTGCGCATATTTTAGCCCAAAAATGATTTTTTTTATAATTACAAAATTTTAAGCATGGCCGCCATCTTGATTTTTTTTAAATAGCAACATAGGTCATGTGATATACCATTTGAAAGGGTTAAACACTCTGATTACAAAAATGTATCACACATGGGGTTCAGTAAACACTTTTGTGAAAGTTTCATAACAGTATAGTATAGCCTTAAGGGCAGACTGTTGTTCAATGCTATTCAATGAAATTTTTTCATACATAAAACAATTTTTATTGATGATTTTTAATAATTTATATTGCAATCTTTGTAGTGGTCATTTGTATTTGATAAGCACCCCTTCAAGCTATAATTCCATAACATAGAATACTATTGAACAATGAATAGTATACCATCATTAGTTTTCTGTTGCATTATCTAAGATAACTTGCGAGAAATAAAAATTAATTATTTTGTTCTTCTTAAAATCAAGTCTATATGATCA
This sequence comes from Lochmaea crataegi, assembly GCA_947563755.1. Taxonomy (NCBI): domain Eukaryota; kingdom Metazoa; phylum Arthropoda; class Insecta; order Coleoptera; family Chrysomelidae; genus Lochmaea; species Lochmaea crataegi. The sequence continues at coordinate 43,696,866 of OX387424.1, forward strand.
TTCCATTTTAATCTATAGTCCAATTTTTTCCTATGGAGCCTTAGTCTGGTGGCCAAAAACAGACCAGAGGAAAGCCGAACTAGAGCTATCAAAACTTCAGAGGCTTGCGTGTCTGTGCATAACAGGTGCGATGAGATGCAGCCCAACTGCGGCGTATAGTATAGAGGCTAAAATATCCTTATACTCTCAGATAGTCAGGCAGCACTGAAATCTTTAGCATGTCCCCAGATCAGATTTAGACTGGTCTGGGACGGCCTACAAAAACTTTTAACCCTGGCAAACCATAATAGAGTAACTCTTAAGTGGGTCCCGGGGCGCAAGGGTAAAGTAACAAAGCTAGGGTCTGAAACTGCATTCACTGTTCCTGAACCAGTATTTGGAATATCAAAAACTGATGCACGTGGTTGTACATCTCGGTGGATTCAAACTAAACATCAGACGTACTGGAGACACGTGCCAAAACAGGAACACAGCAGACTCCTGGCCAAAAAACCCTCGGAGTCGCTGACTGACGAAATATTGAACCTCGGCAGGGGTCAGATAAGGAATGTGACGAGATTACTCACCGGTCACTGTATCCTAAGGAAGCACATGCATACAATTGGCATATATCTGTCGGTTGTGCATGGTAGATGAGGAAACAGCCTCACACATTATCTTCGAATGTGAAGTAGTGTCTCATTTGAGATATAGACTCCTATGACTAAAGTATTCAAGGAACGATTTCTCAAAGAAGGTCCGAGTGAAAAGACTGTCGAGACTGATAGATGCTACTAGTCTCTTCGCATAAACGGTATAACCAAGGGCACATAAAGCCTAAAGGTTGAGGTGCCGAGGTCTCTAAGCCTCTGACTGGTGGTGCCGAACCAATCAATCAATCAATCATAGTCTAAATTTAAACCTAGGTATTTACAATGTTCAACCCTTTTTACATCTTTATTTTTAATTTGTATTCGCATGTTATCTGGTACACTGTCACAATAGTTACCAATCGTTATAAACAAAGTTTTTTCAATATTTAGTGATAGCGAGTCAGAGATTTCATGTAGTTGAATATTCATTTTTTCTTCTACTCCAGCCCAATTCAGTCCCTCTGTTATTGATGCAGTATCATCTGCCAAAGATACAATATGTTCATATGGTGAATCTATAAGTGAATCATTTACATGAAGGATGTATAGAAGTGGTCCCAGAACAGTTCCTTGTGTAACACCCATATTCACCCCATCAAACATGCTGGTTACAGCATTTACTCTAACTTTCTGCAGCCTTCCTTTTAGGTAACTCGATATCAATTTGTGAGCATTACCTCTAATCCCTTAGTTATAACAATAAAATTTAACGCATCTTTAGTGCTTTTATTTTTCAAAAACCCATATTGTTTATTTGATATTATGTTAAATTTTTTAAAAACGTTTAATATTTTTTATGTAAGATTTTTTCCAATATTTTTGCAAAATTCGAAATCAATGATATAAGGTCTGTAGTTTGCAGGATCATGTTTATTTTTTTACTTATGGATGGGAACGTTTTCAGCACATTTAAGCTCTTCAGGCCATACACCTTTGATAAAGCAGTTATTTATTATATGAGTTGGATAAAAATTTTATGACTCTAATGTTCACCCCATCAGTTTTGACTGAATTTTACAATTAGAGATTTCATTGTTTGGGTTCTTGTATTTAAAATTCTCACCTAATGCTTTAGAAAAGTGACAAGTTCATCATTCAGTTTAGACTGTCAAAGAAGACTCAACAAAATGTCTCTGGTATGAATCCCTGGAAATTCTGGTCTGGATGGCAATTAAATGGCAAACTCCTTAGCAATGAGGGTGGCAAACAAACATAACGAGCCTTGAGGATTAGTAATTTATCAGGATCGTCTCTCTACAGAGCTGTATAATGCGTTACTAAAAATACATAGATATCCTTATTTACGTGTTCAGATTTCGTAATCGAGACTAGCCACCATTTCTTACGTCATATACATTTTAGCTCTATGGTCTGATCAATTTGCTTAATTAACTCATAAACATCAAGCAAATTCCCTGACAACCTAAGTATTCATAGCTTAGAGAAATAGTGGCTGCTATATTACACGTGTCTTACAACGTAACTCTCACGTTTTTTTTAGAAATTGATTTTATCTATCAATAGCGTACTAAATTGCATGCCACGTTAAAAAATACATGGAAATAATAATTTCATTATCAATACTTAATGGCATACATAAGTTAATTGTTCGAGAATGTCCAATATTTTTATCGATTAACAGTAGGAAGCCAATCTTGAATTTAGCATTAGAATAGAAATTTTTTACTGTAGAAAAAGTTTCAAGCATAAGTTAATTGTTCTTAATTATGACTTTCACATCATATAATAATAATAACAATAAAGACTTTTATTGACTGCACATAATACTACAAAAAAAAACAAACACAGAAATCATATAAGGCAGAGTTCAGATATCTACAGAAGACCCAATGAGTCCTCTGAAGGATCTGCTCGTCCACTCAACCAATTAACATGTGGAAGTTAGGAAAGGTTAATTATTTTTTTTTTCACCTTTTTATCAATTTTTAACCCTCGCTTATCAACCCTCAGTATTACTTGGTTTTGTATGCCATTTTGTTTTCGGATGAAAAGTAGTACCCAAGAAATGCATCCAAGTACACGGCATCCATGAGTTAATTGTTCTAGTTTTGTGGAAATTCTAAGATTTTCAATGTCCACTATAGCCTCGATTATCCAGCTTGGGGAATATCCTTATTCTACTTGTTTTTCACATGAAAACAGCATCCATCCTACATGTTTCATGGGCTACCGGTCTATTCAGTTATTGCATGGGGAATTCAAAAAGTCACTGACATATCTAACTTTCCTCGTATTTACATTACTTACATATTTTAATTCTTCTTTGGATTTGTATTAATTTAAATCCATGCAAAATGATTCTTTGCTTAGTTAAATTGAAAACATAGCTCGACTAGCTCTCAACTATAAATGAACAGAAACTTGATACGATACGACGTTACACTGAAGTAACTTTATACACCGCTGAAAAGTAGAATTTCCAGACAGCGGTCATACTTCAAATTCCTTGCAAAATTCTCGACGATCCTACTATCTGATACATCATATACGACCTACGTGTACCTTCTCTCATCTACATTCTAGAATATCTGCATATTCAGTAATCATGCTCCATGTAACATGCATGCATTTTCTGATATTATATTCGAACGTCTTCCTTTATAGTTCTGATTTTTAGGTTAACTGAGTCGTAACCGTCAGACGACGCGACTGTCCTTTATCGTTCACCTGGCTTATTATCCTTCTCTAATGTCGTCCCCAAATTGGCTTAGATTGCGGAAATAGTCTCATAATAAAATGAAATTAGTTTATCCTTACATTAGGTGGTACAACGTTTTTTTTCTAGTTTTTTTAGATACTCGGAGCTTATCCTAAAATTCGCATTTAGACGACTACTTTCTTGGACTATTGGGATGTTGAAAAATGGTTTAAGAATATTTCTGTCGGCATAAACCGATCAAAGGAAAAAGGAAGACGAACAGGAGCAATTGATCATGAACAAGGCTATCCAATAAATAAGATTAAATGTGGTACCCCTTCAAATGACAAAAAATACTGATCTGTCAAACTATAGTCCAAGAATTAGTAACGCACGTTCCATTAATTGTTTGATGCACCTTGAAATTTTGTCTAACAGTATCTACATATGCCCTTAAACATGTGGTGGGGGAGCAACCTGTTGTTAACAATGAGATGGGTTTAAAAAAGGCATCTCTACAATATGTGGTTACTCGTTCCACACTAAAAAGATATGTCCTAAAGAAAAAAATGGAATAAGAATTTTTTTAAATTGACAAAACCAAAGGAAAATTTCAAAAACTTTTTACTGTAGATCAGGAGCTGGAACTTGTAAATTACTTTAAAACTATGGAGACCAGATTATTTGGATTAACTGACTTTCGACGACTGGCGTTTCAACTAGCCAAGGAAAATAATTGTTATCATAAGTTCAACGTCATCAATCAAATGGCTGGACCGGATTGGATGGAAAAATTTCTAGCCAGACACCCAACATTAAGCTTACGAAAACCAGAAGCTACATCTGGTGCTAGAGCCATGGGGTTTAATCGCGTTTCAGTAGCCCAACTGAAACTGTAGATACATACAAGTTAACAGGGGTTCGTATATACAATTGTGATGAGACTGGAATCCAAGTAAATCCAAAATTCCATACAAAAATTCTTGCTCTAAAAGGGAAGCGTCAGGTCGGGGCTCTTACTTCTGCAGAAAGAGGGGGAACAGTAACAGCAGAAGTGTGCTTTTCTGCGGCAGTGTCATTCATTCCGCCTATGTTAATATTTCCCAGAAAAAGAAGACAGCCCTCATTTGAGATAGGATTACCTCCTGGATCGATGGTGGAAGTAAATAACTCGGGTTGGATCACAACCGAATTATTTTTAATTTGGTTCCAGCAGTTTATACAATTCTCAGATGCAAACAAGGAAAATCACCAGGTTCTTTCCATTTTAGACGGCCATTCGACGCACACAAAGAGTCTTGCTTTGATAAATCTGGCTCGTGAAAATGGTGTAGTACTTTTATGTCTACCTCCCCACTGTTCGCATAAATAACAACCCCTAGACGTCAGTTTCATGAAACCACTAAGCACATACTATGAACACGAAAATGGTTGAGAACTAATCCTTCTAAGGTTATTACGTTACACCAGATTTCAACAACTTTTGGAGCTGCCTACCTAGAAGCAGGAAGTAAGAAATCCGCCATTAATGGTTTTCGCAAAACCGAAATATGACCCGTTGATGAATTTGTGTTTAAGGATTGTGACTATATGCCGTCTGCAACGTCTGATATAACTCCAGTTCACGTTACAGCTGAAAGTGAGAAGACAAATACGTTGCCGGACAATATGGATGATTTATTGAATGATCAACCCCACTATTCAAGTGATCAACCTCATTGTTCAAGTGACCAACCCCATTGTTCAAGTGATCAACCTCATTGTTCAAGTGCTAAAGTCCAATGTCCCGTTGATGCGCCGACTTCTGAAAATGGTCAAATTATTATTGAGATACCCCTTAATAATGTTGAAGATGCCAAAAATAGTAGTTTTAATTGCAAGTCTCCTACAGATATTATGCCTGTTCCAAAGATTGCAGACCACGAAAATACTTCCTAGGAAAAGAGGTAAAACAGCGATTCTCCCATCAACTCCATATAAGGAGGAGTTAGAGACTACCATTACCAAACAAGAGTTAATGAAAAGAAAACAAATTCAAAGAAGAATAGGGAGAATCCCAACAGAAAAAGGATATACACCCCTACCTCAACAAAAAAAAGGTAAAACTCGATGCAACTGGAAAAATGAACAAAGTTGCTCAAAAAAAGAAAAAAAAGTTGACATAGAAGAAAATTCCTCGACATACAGTGAAACTGATGATGATGACACCGAAAGTGTTTACTGCAAAAAATGTTACTCTTAATCAACGGAAGCTTGGATAGCATGCTCCATTTGTAAAAATTGGGCTCACAATTCTTGTGCAAGTGTTGAAAGTGACGACGATGACACTGTCCCTGTCTGCGACTTATGCAAATAAGGCTCACTTTATCAAATATGGCTTATTATGTTTTTATCTTTTTAGTTTTGATATTAAAGTTGTATATTCAAGCTTTAGTTTTATTTAAACGCAATATATGGATTAATATTATTTTTGGATAAACCATTCTGCCCCTCAAGGGTACCATTCTGCTCCAACGTAGGGGCAGAACGGTCATTTTGACATTTTGACTTTTTTTCTATATTTTCAAACTTCTGTAATTTGATAATTAAACATTGAACGATGTATTGTGTTTAATTGGGACTCAAAATTTAAATGTCTCTGGCAAAGAAGGTCTTCTAAACGTTAGGTATGCCATTCTGTCCCGTGTTCCCCTAACTGTCAAAGTCAGTTATAAATTGTATCTTGAATGAAGAGCACATCTTAATTAATAATAATTGTATTTTATAATCCCTCTTGGCATGATCAAATGCTACATAGTGGCAGCGAAAGGTTTTTTATAAGTGATACTTATTGGAAATGAATATACAACATGTCAAATCCACCCTTTCCAAATAATGAATTCAACCACGGGCTAAATATGCAATTTATTGCACCAGTTTATCAGATACCGGCTCCTGAAAAGTTTCCCTTTAAGCCTGATGACTGGGAACAGTGGATTAAGATTTAAGCGGTTTCGAAATGCATCTAGTCTCGACAGCAAACCTGAGGAAGAACAAGTAAATTACTGCATTTACCTCATGGGGTCTCAAGCTGAGGTAATATTTCAATCTTCTAAATTAGAATATATAATTCTAAAATTTTTACTGATGTTCTTAGAGCATTTCAAAACCATTTTGTCCCTAGAAAAATTATTATTTATGAAAGATTCTTATTTCATACACGTTTTCAATTTGAGGGAGAAAGTGTAGAAGATTTTATAACAGCTCTACATTCAAGGGCCCAAGATTTGTTGTTGGCATCAAAAATAGATTATTAGCTGAGAAGCTACAGTTCGATCCTGGACTCACACTAGAAAAGGCAGTGACATCAGCTAGACAATCTGAATGTGTAAAGAAACAACAAGAATCTTTTCGATCCCATCAAAGCTCTGTAGATAGAATAGGAGCTTCAAAACAGAGATACACCAATAAAAATTAGAACACTCAAAAACTTGTCAGTTGCAGATGGTGCGGAAAATCAAGATCAAAGGTCACTATTCACGAGTGTGCCTAAAAAGTACATCAAGGCAGAACTGCCATACTGTTAATACGGTGGAATCGGACACAGAATTATTTGTAGGAGTAGTTAATACTGAAGCAAATATTTTAAAGTGGCAAATTCAAGTTAACATTTCAGGCCATAACACAGCTGTTAAAGTAGACACTGGAGCTGATGTCTTCGTGTTCTTCAAGAAAACATTTACAAGTTACACTATATGAAACATAAGCTTAAGCTTGCACAAATGATAATCACTGGACCAAGTGGTACTAATTTGCAAAGAGTTATGGATTTCGTATAATAACTTCTAGTCCAAAGTAGGTATTCCCATAATGGTTTCATTGAGTCCGAAGTTAAAAATTTCAAGACTTCCTACAAGAAAAGTGAAGATCCTTACAAAATGCTTTTAGCATTGCGTTCTACTCCTTTGAAAAATGGATATAGTCCGTCCGAAGTGTTGATGGGACGTAAACTTCGTGGAAATGTTCCTATATCCACGTCTCAGTTAGAACCAGCAATAGAATTCTCAGTCGTTACAGAAGAGAGAGGAGGTACGTGAAGAAAATCAGAAGAAAAATTTTGACGCTCGTCACAAAGCAAGTCCCCTTCGTGTCCTGGACATTGGAAAAAAAGTATGGGTGTCCGATCTTCGCCAGGAAGCCACCGTAGATAATAAACACTCCTCGCCACATTCTTATGTCATTAGAAGTCCTCAAGGCAGATATAGAAGAAACAAAAAATTTCTACACCGATTATCAACAGAATTTCCCAATTTAAATAATGAATTGAAAGAAGATGTACATAGAGGAATGAAAGAAGAAGACGAATTACCTGACAATTCAAGTGAGACCAAGTCCAACGTCCACAATTTAGAAAATTCTGGTGAAGGTATTCTAAGACGTAGCCAGAGAACAATTCGTTCACCCGAAAGGCTGGAACTCTAATGGAGGGAAGATATAGGAATAGTGTTGCCTTACGTAACTGTCAAAGTCAGTTAAAAATTGTATCTTGAATAAAGACTTAATTAATAATAATTGTATATTATAATCCCTCTTGGCATGATCAAATGCTACATGAACAGAGTTACTTACTATAGCTCTTCGACTAGTATCTATAGTAGATTATACATTTCATTAAACAAATAAAAACACTTTTGCCCTATATAAAAAGCACAAAAACTGCAAAAAATAAAATAAATTCCATTGAAATAATAGCGACACGTTCATGTCGCTAATACACATTTTTCCATATACGCAAGTGATAAATGTAAACGAAATTTCAGCATGAACGAGTGACATTCACCTTTAATTTGTCAACGTTGTGCGACAGACACGTCAGACCGCCCGAAGCGATGCTCTGATTAAAAATCGCACCGAATTGGACACCATCGCCGAAATTAATAACCTGAAATGAGTGGTGGCGAATTATTAACCGGAAATGTCGCATAATTGTCAATGATTCCAATGCAAACACGCCGACATTGTACCAATAACGATAGCCCGGGGTCGACAACGATGTGTAAACATTATAATTAATAGATTAAACGTACCATAAATAAACTTTTAGTTATTTACTTAATTACAGATTCCTGTGAAAATTGTCATATTTTCGTAAAGCGTGTTATCAATAGATGACGAAGATAAAAGTTTAAAACTATTTAACGCCTTACAAAGTTTTAGAAAAATATTTTTCTAAGAACAGAGACCGTTCACCAAGAAACAACAACTACTTCTCGGGCTATAAGCACCGACAGACATTGAATTACACTTCTAAGTTAAACGGGGTTGGTATATCAGCAAGATATAACCAACCATTCTGGTTTGTAATTAGAAGGGACAACATCACTTGTAGACCGGTTTCGAAGTATTTGCGCATCATCAGTACAAGGAAGATGACATCCGTCCAGAAGCACTGAGAGCATAATCCTGGACTGAAGACAACGCTGAAACTACATCAATATATTAACCTCAGTAAAGGAAATGCTGAGAATGCGATAACAGCGACATCTATGTGGTCTCGGTATCGCCCATAATATTTTAAAAAATTTCTCTGCTCGAAAAAGCGAGACGAGAAGAGACAAATCTCGCTCTCGTGTGAAGCCCTAATTCTCAATATCGTTCTTAAAATGTTTCTTCCAAAAACTTGTGGTATTTCTTTGTTATGCACATTGTTCCACTTCCGTATGTAACTATTGGTCTAATGGAGGCTTTGAATATTTTTATCTTGGTATCTTCACTAAGGCTTTTGCTAGTTAGCAGCTTCTTGTAATGGAAGATAGCTCTATTACCGCCTGAAAGCGCTCTGGGATTTCTTCACTCCTTTCGTTTGCTCCGCTGACTATCACTCCAAGGTATTTAAAATGTATAATTTTTTCAAAGTTGTATTTGCCTATTGTCATATACTTGTTTTCTAAGTTTGTTAATTGCAGGTCATGTACTTCGTTTGGCTTCAATTTATTTTCAGACCCCTTTTTATTGCTTCTTTATCAAGTTCAATATCTGCCTCTGTCCTACTTTTTTTGTATCTTGCCACTTTAGCTATATCATCGGCATATGCAATAATCTGTACGGGTTTATTTATGATTGTTCTCTTGTACCCCAGGTCCTGAATTACACCTTCCAGGCATATATTGAAAAGAGTTGTAGATAATGCATATCCTTGCCTCACTCTAGATTCGATGTTAAAGGGATTTGTATAACCTTCAGATGTTGTCAAAACGAGTCTAATTAATTTTGCTGGTATATTCATGGCTTGCATTTCTCCACTAAGTTTGCTTCTAATTAAACTGTCGAAAGCTTGTTTGAAGTCGACAAATAGGTCTATGTTATGTTCGCAGCATTTCTCTATTGACTGGGTTAATATGTGAATAGCATCTATCGTAGACCTGCCTTTCATGAACCCTTGTTAATAGTCACGGATATGTGAGTGTTTTTCTAAGATATCTCTGATCATTGAGGTTAAAATTTTGAAATCAGTATTCAAGAGTATAATACTTCTGTAGTTTTCACATTCAGCTGGATTTCCGTTCTTATGTATTGGGACCAATAACACTGTTTTCCATCCTCTTTGCATAATCTCTTCTCCCTATATTTTTGCCATTAAATTGTATAACCTAAGCATCAATTATTCGTCATATCAAAGTGATTAGATTAGATTTGATGAGGTGGCTAATCGGCCTATTCCACTGCGACATTTTCAGATCTATTGTGGTCCTCTGAATCTAGATCACATTCTTCAGCCCGACTCTTTTTAAGTAGCCAATCAGCCTCGAGACTGAATCTTTCATGTAGTTTCTTGCCAGTGGCTTCTCATCGCTTAGTACAAGAAATCGCACATTCGCCAGGCAATCGCACTGGCATAGGATGTGCTCTACAGTTTCCTCATCTACCGATATGTGAGTGTTTTTCTAATATCCTTCTGATCATCGAGGTTAAAATGTTGTAAGCAGTATAATACCTCTGTCGTTTTCAGATCTTTCTTATGTATTGGGTCCAATAACCCTGTTTTCCATCCTGTTCGCTTTTTACCATATTTTTGCAATTAAATTGTATAACCTAAGCATCAATTCTTCGCCGTATCAAAGTGTTGCTATTATTTTTGGAAAGAGCTTCTTTGTGATAAGTCACTCGACCTGGGCTGCCATTACAAAAAATTCAAGATGGTGGCCGAGCGCTAAACGAGCTCTAACATATGCAGAATAACGTCTCATTCATCTTCCTAGAATTTAATAACTTTCCCTTTATCCGTTTCAAAGATAATCCCTTGGTGCGAGACTTTTCAGCATCGCTGTATAAAGATAACACAAAAAATTATTGAAAATAAAAATAGCTTACGAAACAAATAATTTTCGTTTAAGCTCAATATTTATTTGGTCACTATCCCCATTCCTTCACATATTTTATTATTAAATGAGTGTAATTAATTCATCTAATATTTATATACTTTATAAAACCACTTAGCCCTTTTGTAATATTTAGTGGATTGTGATTCCTTACAAAAGTTCTTCTAAAGATATCAGTTACGTGCTGAAGTTACTTTATTTTTAATGAAATCAACCAACCAAATTTCATACTGCTCCATAAATCTCGTTGATTAACCAACGGAATGGGTTGCCACCATAAATATCTAGGCATATCGGAAACACCAAATGAATCTCTAAAACGATATTATCGAAAGCGATACCTGCTGCAGTAATTAAAAGTAGTACAGTGGTAATTGTTGCGATATCCAGTGCGGTCGTTGGGAAATTTTTACTTCCAAAATATGAAAAGTGATTCGGTTTAATGAAAACTATCGAAATGATACTGACCACAGTTTAAACTAACTCTTTTCGGTATCCTATAACCAAGTATTTTTCACTGTTGCGCGAAATGGAGTTTCATTTTCCGAAGAAGACAAACTTTCATCCTATAAAAGTTAATGCTGTCTGAGGCTGAGTGGAAAGTTTCTTGTGATGAATTTAAAGACAATAATTAAGTTTATATGACAGTGTTTTATAGATATGACTTTTCATCAACAATTTTTCATAAGGGAGTATGAGATGTCTTTTAACCTATAAAACTTCCCCTTAAATGACATTCTGCTAATATTGAGAATAATTTATAAGGAAAAAGGCTTTTGTTCAACAGTTTTGCTAAGAAAATATAAGATGTGGCATCAATTAAGTAGAGAAACAAGAAGTCAATGTTTGTTTCAAATGACCGATATTTAAAATTCCGACGACTATGAGCTAGAAGACAGAAGCAAAGATTCAGAAGGTAAAGAAACAGTCAATCCAAGTAAGATTTGGAAACGATTAGACAATTTGGGAAATATGTTATTAAGCTAAGAAAGAGAAGATGAGCGATATCTGCTGATTTTCGTAAACCTTTGTATTTCCTGATTTATTTACTATCATATTTATGTAGGTATTTTTTATCATAATATAGTACCAGTACCTATAGTTTCTAGTCATATTATCCAGTTGAATTATATAGTCTAACATTTTGTTCAATGATTATAGACCCATGTAGGCTTCATTATTTCGAATGGAAGCCGTTTTCACCATTGAGTTTCATGTGAGAAACAAGAGGTATGAGGCTATTCCCCAAGACCCAAATTGTTCTAGTTTGTTACCTTGATTAAAAGGTCCTGTTATTCTCAGGGTGGGATTCGAAATAAAAACCGATTCAGATGTAATGTTGGTTTAATATAATAAAATAAAATTGGTTATTATATGAATGTACAGAAAACAATGCCTTGTCTACTAATTGTACGCCAAAAACTCCCTGAAGGATTTCCGCAGTACGACACTATCTATGTGAAGTTAGCTTTCCACAATTATTTTAGGTTATCAAAAAGGCATGCACAAAATTATAACTATAATGAAAGAAAAGTTTTACACTATCCAATCTTACCTTAGGGGTGGTTGGATACGGAATTATGTTAATGAACTACCTTTTGTATGCATACGCTGGTTTACAAACTCTAGTGATTGTGCTATTTGTTATTAAATAAACCTACAAGTTGTCCTCAACAGAGGGTAAAGACACCAGGAAACTAAGTTCCTCAGTAGGTATGACAAAATACTCCACTTACAATACTTTTTCATAAAGATATTTGTTATTTCAGTCAAATGTGTTTTCTACTCAAACCCCTGGATTCCTTGATATAAATAAGGTAGGAAGGTTACCTGTTACCGCTCGGGTGCTGTGGTGTGTCCCTCCAAAAGAACTGGTGGTGGCAGACTATATCCTAAAGGTAGAGGTGTATACACAGGTGTATCCGATGTGATGACGGGGTGCAGATGATGTCGAGGCAGGAATGAAATGGAGATAACGATGAATAAAATAAAGCCAAAGAAAGAAATACGAAGCAGAAAGAAGAGAAGAAAGAAAAAAGAGACCTAAAAAGGAGCTTGTGTAAGTATTTGGTAATAATAATTAAATGTTATGAGGGTTGAGTATAGTAAACTGACAAATTAAACTCACCGTAGACGTTGTGTGGCCTCAAAGTGGTTTCGCCTACGGATGTGGAGACAGGAATTTAAGCTGAGCCAAATTAATATCCACTTATACAAAATGGTAGAGCTCCAACAGGATCACTCTAATAAAATCTAAGCTCACTTAAATATATTTTCCAAAAATCAGCAAAATTGCTAAACCATGTGGTCTATCACGAACCTCACATGGAAGAAAAAACGGAAACCCATCTCCTATCTACGTATGGATGGTCTTAGAAAAAAAAGGTATGTTCTTTTCATTTACTTCTTTATTACCAAAGTACTTAACACCAGAGATAAGCTCTGATAGCAGAAATTAAAAGAAGAAACTATTAATTGATAAGGAAGGTCAATGATCTTTAATCAGTAGATCTATGAATAGAAAAGTGACATTATGATGAAAGATTGAAATCACTTTGAGAAGATTTATTTTTAAGATTGACAGATATGACAAGATTGTCATCTACTTTGTACACCATGTAAACAGAACAACCTTTAAGCCTTTGATAGTTTTAAATCAGTAACTTTTATGATCTGGTGATCATCCTATGTTTAAATAAGATTCCGGTAAATTTAGAATATAAATATTTGATTATTATTATTCCTACTTGTTGTAAATAATAAGTGGTAAATACTCATTTATTATTTTTAGGAGCCCTTCAGGGAGACGCTTGAGAAAAGTGAAAGGATTCCTGAGACTTTAATTGTATTAATCCTACTTAAAACAATCAGGATATGTTTTTAATAAACTAGCAGTTGGTAGGTACAGAGTTTTTTTTGGGATGTTTGAAAGAGAGGCACAAATAGTTCCTTGTCCCGTAACAATTTTCGTGAAAATTTTCAATGTCCACAGTAGCGTCGATTAGAATTATTCTACTTGTTATTCATAAGAAACTCGATGATAAAAACGGTATCCATTCGTAATAATGAAGCCTACATGTGTCATTGGCTACCGGTGAGCATATACCTATACATACGACTCCCCAAGTCACCACTCAACAAAAAGTTAACCCCAGGTCTTTTGCGACTTAAAAGGCCTCAAGATAAAATTCTTCATCTGCCGTTATCAATTATTTAAATATCATGTAATTCTGAAAATTATCACAAAATGACAGTATATTTTAGTATTTCTAAAATGTATGATTCCTTTTTAGACGGCGCTGATGGTTGTTGGGGGCATATTACACTGGCTCTGTCGGTAACGACGATATCGCTAGCGTTGATGGAATCACGGGCCGATGATCTACATTATTTCCACAATAACACGTTTTGATTAGCCGCCTCGGCTGTAAACAAACTCACTCTCCTACGTGAAATATATTCACTGCTCATGCAACAACTTTACGCATATTTTTCTTACTAGATTTGATGCAATCGAGATTGGATTCTACAAATCAATCTGATCTAGTTTCGCTGTTGGGATTTAAGAAACAGTAATTTAAAAAGAAAGTATAGCATATAGACAGTTGGGATTTGGAAATAACAAGAAAAAAGTCATTGCTGGTGACAAATAAAAATAGATTCATGAGAAAAGATGGATAGTTTCCCTGCACTCGCAAAAAAATATTATTTAAAATTCCTGTTGTCTTTAAGATGTTTCCTGAATTTTCGCATTCATTATATACCATCAGAAAACTTCTCTCAGCAGTGACAGTAGCTCTGTCAAAGAATTGAAAACAAGCAGATATTAGAGAAAAAAAGGTGAGCGGTCGTCGGACCGCCGACAGAAGCTTGCTTCCTATGCACAATAGAATGACCATTTTTCGTGAATTTTTCACCATTTTTCAAAAATGTTGACAATTTTTGACAGTTTTTGACAATTATTGACCGTCTTTGACAATTATTGACCATTTTTGACAATGTTTCAAAATTTTTAACATATTTGGCAATTATTGACCATTTATTCAAAATTTTGACAATTTTTGACAATTTTTTCAAATTTTAATAATCATTGACCATTTTTGACAATTATTGACCAATTTTGACAGTTTCGACAATTATTGATCATTTTTGACAATTTTTCAAAAATTTTGACCATTTTGGACCATTTTTCCAAATTTTAACAATTATTGACCGTTTTTGGCAATTTTTGAGCATTTTTGTCAGGTTCTGACAATTACTGACCATTTTTGACAGTTTTTTTATAATTATTGACCATTTTTTCAAAATTTTGACAATTTTTCGGAAAATTTGACCATTTTTCATAAATGACAAGTTTTTGACAATTTTTGACGATTTTTCCGAATTCCTGACAATTTTTGACCATATTTAAAAATTTTAGTCAATTTTTCAAAAATTTTAACAATTATTGACCATTTCTAACAGTTTTTGACGAATTTTGACAATTATTGACCTTTTTTGACAATTTTTCAAAAATTTGAACATATTTGGCAATTATTGACCATTTTTTCAAAATTTTAACAATTATTGATCCTTTTGGACCATTTTTGAAAATTTTGGACGAATTTTAATTGGTGTTGACAATTATTGACCATCTTTGACAATAATTGACCATTTTTGACAATTTTTCAAAATTTTTGACCATTTTTGACAGTTTTTGACAATTTCCGATATTTGGCAATTATTAACCATTTTTTCAAAATTTTGACAATTTTTGACCATATTTAAAATTTTTTGACAATTTTTCAAAAATTTCGACATATTTGGCAATTATTAACCATTTTTTCAAAATTTTGACAATTTTTGACCATTTTTGACAATTTTTCACACCTATAGCTCAGTGCGGTAAGATAGATTGCGCACAGTCGCTTGAATGAGTTATCGCGTGACGAACGCTTTTCCGTAACATCACACGTTTCACGAGTTCACTAGCCTTTAGTCTAGTCAACATGTGCTTTTTAGGTCAAAATTTTTAGCTCGCCTCGGAAAATTATGATCGAGGAGTCATTCGATTCGTCATCGCATCTAGAAACTTTTTGAAAAATTTAGAGTTTTGCTTGCAAAAATTACAAAAGTTATAAACAATTTAGTAAAAAAAAGGGGGTTTTGTTTTTTGCTAATATCTCAAAAAGTATTCAAAATTTTCGAAACTTGAAAAAAGATCCAAAAAGAGGAATAAATTTCCTAAAAAAAGTTCCACCTCCCGGAACTCTAGGACCAATATTTATAATTTTTCTAGAGGGTTGGAAATACGGCCGAAAACGGGAACTCTCGCTTGCGTAAGCTCCGCCGTTTTTTTTTAAATCATAATTTTCATGAAAGATTATGTTATCAAATTTTTTTTTTTGATTATCTTATAAACAACGCATTTGTTTATAACAATTTTTAAAACAATATAGGATAAAAATTATTTTTAAGTAGCTTATGATCATAAGAAAACGGACCAATAGCAATATTATAAAAAAAATATTTTTTTCAATGTTTAATCGAGGTTGATAATTTTTAACTTAAGTAAATTGTTAATAACAAAGTGAAAACTAACGATTTTTCAATTTTTCCAACGGGAATCTATTCTATAGCCTCTGTAAAATAGCTCCATAAAAGGAAAAAAATCCCAGATTAATAGGTTATGTGTGTCAAATGTTTATAAGGTTACTTGTTACGTTACTCATTTTGTACGTTACTTTTTTCAACTGGTTCACCTGTATTATTTCTGAAGTTACAAAAGAAACGTTCAGTTGAGCATTGTTTACCGTTTGGTGAAAGGTTGTAGTTCGTTTTCGAATATCGCTAACAAGCCTGTAAGTGTGCTTTTTGCCGAAAACGTATAACAGACCATTTTATTGAAACGGTTTGGCATAGGACGAAAAATCTTTGAGCGTCTTGATCTCCTTGCAGATGTGTCAGACGAAAAACTTGAAGTTGTCCAAACCAAATTGTTACGAGCTAGAGAGCGATGCTTCCATTATCATCACTTGGACTGATGTCATTGCTTATGTCGTACGTTAATTATTATGGGGTAACAAAGGAACCAATGGACAAGG
This sequence comes from Lochmaea crataegi, assembly GCA_947563755.1. Lineage (NCBI taxonomy): Eukaryota > Metazoa > Arthropoda > Insecta > Coleoptera > Chrysomelidae > Lochmaea > Lochmaea crataegi. The sequence goes on from OX387424.1 coordinate 43,713,598, forward strand.
TAGTATTAATCTGAGAAAATAATGCACTAAACTGTATTGACTACGCTTTTAACTGACAGTGAATTGCACATTATAAAACCGACCCCCACAAGGAAAACAATGGACAACCGCGAAAATCATCATAGTTGAGATCATCATATTATGTACCAGGTGTCTAATTAAGAGAGCTAACCCGCTGTATCCCAGAAACTATTTATCGTACAGCTTAGAGACAAACTCGCATACGAAAAACTGCTGGACATTATTTGTTTGCTACTCCACCACTAGAGATTTTTTTCTCTAAGCTGTACGATTCATAGTTTCTGAGATACAGCGGGTTACCTCTCTTAATCAGACACCCTTAAGAAAACTTAAGCTGACATGTCTGCTCCAACATAAAGATAGCAATGTTATAAAACCAAAAATAATGTGCTACATCAAATTATCGTTAAAAAAAATAAAAAAATAGGCAATGGCAAATGATATTTTGATGTATTATTTTTATTGTGTATAACTGAGTTTTTCTCTCTCACAAAACTAAAATCGGAACATACTTATTCCAAAGAATTAGAAGGACAAAGGCTTCGGGTCAAATATTAATCACTTTCCGGAAAGTGTGGCAGATGTTGCACATAACAACCCTTTAAAGGTGGATTTGGGTTTTCTTGTGAAGTCCGAGTTGTGGTAGGTTTTGTCAAAAGGTCTCTTCTACTTCGCATTAAAGAAAATATTCCTTTGGTGTGTGGTGATGAAAATTATTGGGAAACGAATACTTCTAGAGTGTCTTAAGATTTTTCTTCTTTATCACGGACAGTAATCAATTTTAGAATATAAGTAGTTACCGTTTTTGTTCAAGCAATTAAGTCAATCCATCAGCTCAATTTGGAAGTCAATTTGAAAATAGATTAGATCTGTTTGCCTGTGAAGTTTTCCTTAAATTTTTAATATTTACGAATAATTTTTCAACTCGTCTTGTCATTACCGCTGCGAATTATAAATAATGTCGATGCTTATTATATAAATATAGCTTCTGGATGGAAATTTCTTTTACAGAAAACTTATTTAGATTGTATACACGTTTCAATTATCCCCCATATCTTATCTAAACGGCCATTACTCATTCGAAATATAACTCAGGTCTTAATTATGATAAATTGACTAGTTTCTTTTCAGAAAATATAGTGGGAACAATACAAATAAAAAATTCAAAGGCGACTCGGTCTGGAAAACCCAAACATTTTCATCTGGTAATTAATCTTGTTTCAAATATCATCAAAATGATTTATTTCGTTTTAATTGGATTGAATGAAATATAGCTTAGTCAAAGGAAATCGGAAAATTGTATTCTAAGAGTTTAAGAAAAAAATAAGAGATCTTCTTCGATAATAATTAATTTCAAATAAATAGATTTGTTGAATATAGATTACGACGGAAAAAAATATTGAGTCATCCTAAGGAAAGTTGTGAACTTCTTAGACAAATACTGATTCATTTTTGACTCCACTGGTGTTGTAAAGCTCTTTCGGATCTCTTCTCTCAGCCTGGCCATTTCTACAAATCTAAGAAAGCTTTCGCGAAAATAATCTATGGAGAATATATCTTTTGGACAGATACGATATTGCTATAGAGCAGAAACAACCGCATTTGGCAAAAAAATGCCGTTTCATCAAGACAACTTACAGGTGCACACGTGTAGTCACCATAGCAAAAATCCATAAATTGAGTGACAAATAGTCACCACAACTAGCACATTCTCTAGATAAACCCACCTGCAACTGTTTCCAGTGAAAATTTAGAAAGGAAAAATCAAAAACAAAATTAATCTAGTGGAAAAGAAAAAGAGCTGGGGTAGAGCGCTTGTGTTTTGCACACCGTCGATTCTAGCTGAAAAGCGAGCTAGCCCCTGCAACTTTGGAAAATGCCTCGCATCCACTTACGGGGTACTAAACTTTCTTCTGAAATAAAGTAAATAATTATCAATAATGTTTTCAGGTAAGCCATGTTTTTTGCATTAAGAACTTTTCCATAAGCAGGAAACCGATTAAAATTTTTAAAGCTTCATCCTAACTTGATATGCTGAGATTTTTTCAATTTCTAATCGACAATTAAGGCCAAGGCTTCCTCTGAAGAAAGAGGTCGTGCCTCCTTGTTCAACCTTTCAAAGTTTTCAATCTCTTCTGGACTGGAAATCGTAGATTTTTTTATATATATCCAATCTGAGTAGCAAGCGCAAGTTCGGCAGGATCATATTGAGAAACCAATTCTTGTGTACGTCTTCTCTTGATTCTAGTATTAACAGCATTAATTCTCTTGAGTTCCTTCACGAAGGCTTCGTTGCATGCTGTAGAAGGGGCTTTGACGCTTAGATGTATAAATAAAATCGCCAATTTATATATTCGTTCAAAAGGTCTTTCCTAATTCGGTAGCAGCGTTTCCAAAGTCAAGCAATTTTTGAAGAAAACATTATATTTTGTTGGTTAAGTCATCCTCGTTAGCAATAGGGATACGTTGTTTGACAAAGTAGCCTTTGTTTTCTCACAACTGAAGAAGTGGTAATTCCTATCTAACCATTTTCATACAAAAGCTCAAATAATTGTTTTTGAGTTACACCCAAACAGTATCTAAAAAGAAAAAAAAGGAAAATCTTAGAAGACTGCAGCTATCAGTAGCTCAGGATATTGTTTCAATATAGGCAAAACTACTAACTTTAAAATAGATTGAGTCGCGGTGGGGAAAATGGGCGTTTTTTCTGAGTCTTCCAATCTTAAAACTTTAATAAAAGTGTGAATACTTCGTAATAAGTAAGTAACTAAAATTACCTGACAAATTCGATATAAGGGAACAATTTTATTTTTGTTCACGTCGTCCTCAATAGAGTACACTCATATTTCATATTTTGCTTGGATATTAATTTGTAATAGTAAAGTTGATATCAAAAATAACTAATAATAGGAAATAAACCAGTTTCCATTGGAATTTACTTCCAAATTTTAAAATGAAATTCAAATTTTAATGCACTTTCCGACCACCACCCGAGGATTTCCGAACGCTACCGATGATACGTGTGATGTCATACCATTTGTTTACTTTTGTCAATATGGCCGGTATTGCATTAGGTTCTGTGTGATCAGAAAACCTATGCGCCAGAACTAATTCGAGCACTTATTCTTCGAACATCAGAGTTACATCACAATCGGCTCTGCTGACTTTGAAATTTCAACAGAGTAATAGATATTTTACAAACTAGATGCTTTTCCCCATAAAACCGCAGTTTTCCGAACATAAAGCGGCATATTTTAAAAGCATTCAAACGTATGAAGGTCAAGTATGATGTCTCCTGTTACATGTTGAAAATGGGGTCAAAATTCACTCTTTTTTGAAATTATTGTTAAAATTCACGAGGTTGTATGTTTTAATGTCTGTCAAATAAAAACTAAATGATGCAGCTTTGTTAAAATTTAATAATATTCTATTAATAGCTGGCAGTTGACCGGAGCAGCGTTGCATTAAAAAAGTTACTGACGTCAATATATTCATCAATTACATTAAATTTCAAAATGTTCTCAAAGAAATCACACACTGCCACGCGAATCACATTGTCTTAATAACCAAAAAAAAAAAACATCCTTTGTTACTTTCCCACTTAACTACACCCCAGTTTAGCAAACAAAAGGATTTTGTAATTATATACTCAAACAAAACAAAGAACACGATGTTTTATTAGACAAACTCGCAATACAACAAAGGTGCGTGACGGTCCGTAGCCATGGTGTAGATTCTAAAACAGTTCCTTTCGAAAGTTTGGCGAAGCAAATCAAATAAAGACCCGTCAAGTCTGTCAAAAGCACGCGCTCACCTCATATAATATGCATAAACAGACAAGGACCGTTGTCCGCCGTTTTCTCATACATTATTCGAGACGGAACAGAGTCCGTACGCCATCTGGATTCCTATATTCTGTCATGTAAATTAACTGATTGCAGCCTAATACAGTTTCTGTATTTGTACGGTCCTCGCATAATCCAAATATCTACGAGGGACTGGGTCGTTAGACACACACGTAGTAGTTGTTTCAGCCATTTGCGTACCTTTATTCCGTCATCAATGTTACAACACTTTGCTTAATTATTATCAGTATTGTTTCCACCCTTACTCATGGAATGTGTCGATGATAACCAATTTTTCTATATTTACAATACACGTAGAACTAGCTGCAGTTGTTTTTCACGGCTCAATAGACAAATTTTTTCCAATTAACTAACATGCTTGTGTCGGTGTCTGAAAAAATATTTCTGAACTAAATCTTTTTTTTAATTTGACGTAGAGAGAACTACCAGTGATAGAAAAGGATGGAAACCGGGAAAAGTTTGGTTATGTTCTGTAAATAATGAAATAAGGTTCAAGATATTAGTATTTATGGAAAAGTTTCCGAGTTAGCTAGCTGTAATTGTCAGAATGAAAATAAATTGTCAAAAAATATAAACTTATTTAAATAGGAAAACCTTACACCCGTGACCTGGATGCGTCCTTGGCACATATGAAACTATGCTCCTCTTGTGGTATTTTTGTCGTTTCTATCAATTTGTCCGGGTCCTGGTTGTAAGCGTACACAATAATGACAAGCAGTAACCCTAATAATGTTTCCCTTGTTTGAAATATCAATATCAAGTTCCAATAATTATCTATTATGTATTTTATTGCTTATCTTTCCATAGTCTTTATTTATGAAACTTGATATAATGAATAGAAATAAATCCAGAACTTATGCTAATGAGTTTAATGGTTACTGAAAGTCTTATACTTGAGAAAATTCTCTTTGAAATCATCTATATAATGTAATTTCACGTTTGATAATTGTGAAACCCTGGCATGGTGTAGCTGAAATTTATAATGTCTATCTTTGAAAGTATACTCAAGAATTTCGAAATTCCATCGTTTTTAGAATTATTTGATAGATGGGTTTAAACACTCCAGAAGTTTTTGGTCAAAGAACTGGGTGATTTTGATATAACATTAGGTGTATTATTTTTACCACGTTTATCTCTTTTTCTTCATAGTTTTTTGTGTTTTTTTGCCTTGTCTACAATTTCTCTCCACTTCTTCCTGTCCTGGCACAGTTTATTTCAGTTTCTAATGTCAAGAGTTTTAATGTCTTCGATTATTTGATTCCTCCATTTTTCTTTTGGCCTTCCCATTGGACTTGTTGTTTGTGGTGTCCATGCAGTGATTTTTCTTATTAGCTCCTCTGGTTGTCTTCGGTGCATGTGTCCCCACCACCGTAGTCTTTTGGCTTTAACTACATTAACGATATCTTCTCCTTCTAGAATATCTTCAATCTCATCATTGTATAGGATCCTGTACTGATCGTTGCCTATTGCCGTTTCATATACTTTCAGCCTTGTTTGTTTACTCAAATTTCCATCTTTCAGTATTTTTTTGTACTTCCAAAACATCTTATTGCCCATTAGTATTCGCTGGGTTATTTCCTCGCTTCGATTGTTATTGCTGGTAATAATTACCCCTAGGTATTTAAAGAGTGACACTTTTTCGAAACAATTTTCCCCTATTCTTATCTCTTTTATGTTCGATTTCTCTTTTCTTGAGCATATGAGGTATTTAGTCTTCCCTTCGTTAATTTGTAATCCTCTTTTCCCTGCTTCTCTGATGAGAGTTAACAATGCGTTTTCCATGCTTCTCTTGTCTGTTGCCATTAACGCTATATCATCGGCATATGCTACTACCTGCGTTGAAGCTTGCGCAATCGTTCGACTTATTTCAGTCTGCCTTACTGCACCGTCTAAAGCAATGTTGTGGATAGGGCGTCTCCTTGTCTTACTCCTGTTTCAATCGAGATTTCTTCCGTGACCCCTTCTCTTGTTATTACTCTTGCCTTTGATTGTTCCATAGACATTTTTGTTAATCTGATCAGCTCTGATGGTAATGGCAACTCTTTCATATCCTGTAATAGTTTACTTCGGGAGACACTGTCGAATGCATGTTTGAAATCTATAAATATTACATGTAAGTCTGTACCATGTTCGTAGCATTTTTCTATTGTCTGTGTTACAATGTGTATTGCATCTGTGGTCGACCTATTTTCCCGAAATCCATGTGGTATGGTCCAATTGTTCTTTCAGCGTATCTTTTCAACTTTCGTTGTATAAGTGTTGTGAGTAATTTGTAAGTTGTGTTAAGCAGTGTTACACATCTGTAGCTTTGACATTGTGTTGGATCTCCTTTCTTTAGTATTGGTGTTATCCAGCCTTCTCTCCATTCCACAGGCACATCTTCTTCATCCCATATTACGGTTATTAACTTGTAGATAGTTTTTAATAATTTTTCCCCTCCAGTCTTCATTAATTCGTTCACGATCTGATCAAGACCTGGGGCTCTTTCTTGTTTCAGTTGATTAACTATTTCCTTGAACTCTTCATATGTTGGGGATTCTTCCTCTTCTCCCTCACGGCTCTCGTTTGTGTCCTCTATATTTTCTTCCCTGTTTTTAAACATCTCTTTAAAGTAATGTTTCCAGTCTTTTTTCCTATTTTTGCTGGTACTTTGTATCTTTTATTTTGTGATTTTATGTATCCGAATAGTCTTCCACTGTCCCTGCAATTCCTCTCCAGATCTTCCATTTGCATGTCAATCCATTGTCTTTTTTTGTTTATACAGCATTTATTTGCTTCCTTCTTCAATTTCTTATATGTTTGTTAATCTTCTTCTCTTTTTGTTTTAGCCAGTTCAATCTTGCATGATTCTTTGCCCTAACTTCATTATCACATTCCTCATCATACCATTCCTTACTTGCTTTAAATGTAAATGGCCCTAGTGACTGATCTGCGGCACTGATAATACTTTCTTTTATGTTTTCCCATAGTACTTCGATATTATTTCCATTGACAGTTTCTAACTTACCATTTATTGTCTCCACATATTGTGCCTTACTGGTTTGTGACTTCAATTTGTCTATGTTCCATCGTTTTTTGGCGTTGTGTGTATGGTTGGTCTTCATTATTTTCAATTTCAATTTGACTATTACTAAAATATGGTCTGAATCTGCATTGGCTCCCCTGTATGACCTGACATCTTGTATTATTTTATTTCATTTTTTGGATATCAAAACATGGTCTATTTGGTTTCCTTCTGTCGTTCCTGGTCTCATCCAGGTTATTTTATGTTCTCTCTTATGTTTATGTCTCGTGGTTACAATGAAGGTATTAGTTGTTGCTGCCAGTCCACAGAGTCTACCTGCGTTTTTATTAGTGTATTCATGGATAGTTTCTTTTGCAGCTACTTCCTTTATATATTCCTCCTTTCCGAGCTTTGCGTTGAAGTCTCCAATTAGCATCAGTATATCATTTGCTGGTACTTCAAGAGCAATCTCTTCTAACAGTTCGTAGAATTGGTTTTTTTTATTTCTTCTTCATTTTCCGAGGGTGCGTATGTATTGATAATAGCTATGTTAGCTTGTTCATGTTTAATTCTTATAAGTGAGAGTCTTCCATCAATTGCTTTGTATTCTATTATTTTATCTCTAAGGAAAAAGTATATGCTCTTTTAATATGGCAAGTTGAGTACAAAGTGAGACTAACTAAGAAATTTCTTCCCCCCTTACCCCAACTGAGCTAGCTTTTCATAAAACTTAGAAGTGAGTCGTAAGTGAGTTGAAAACTTCTTGCGATCTGTGCCGGATAATGTGTTGATGTCACATGTCACATCTATCTTAAAAGTGCTTTAAGAATTGGATCTAATTCTAAGATTCTGGTAGTTTATCCGCATTTTTAAAAATGGAAAATAAAAATCTAATATCTACACATTCTCATAATATATTATTCGATAATCATAACAATTGCATTAGAAACGAAAAAGATGAAATCTTAGTGCAGAGATTAAGAGGTGATTATTTATTTTGACTCCTTTTGTGTATTTACTATAAATGTTCCATATTTTTTGTTAAATCTTTGTGTTTCCCATATAATGAACTTATGTTCTTTCCTGGTCATGATGTTGAAAAAGTGTTTGAAATTACACATGGTAAGAAAGAATAATTGCAGTAACGATTATAATGAATTAGAATCTCAACAGGATGAAATAGGAAAAAGAGAATTGGACAAAGTAAATTTTAATTTAGAATATATTGGTATAGAACTCATTCCAAAACGATTGTGGACCTATGAAGAAACAGTAGCTTTAATTTCAGCTGTGGAGTCACATAAAGATCATCTGCATCATCCAACTAAGAGAAGACATGTTTGGACAAATATCAGTAATATTTTATTAAGTCAAAACATATCATTTTCAGCAGATAATTGTAAGAAAAAGCGGCTAAATCTAGTCAAAACTTATAAAACTGTGAAAGACAATAAAACCAAAAATGGAAGAGGACTTTCTTTTTTTTTTGATAGTATAGATGAAATTCTGGAAACAGCTCCAAATATTTGTTCCCCTCATTCCTTCAATGTATCTAGTGAACCAAATGAACAAACTCAATCGCAGTTTCCTGAAAACAACACAGAGTTTGAACGACATCATGCAGCTATCATGAATGAAGATAATCCGAAGGAAGATGAAACTATATTTCAAAGTGCAGAAGAAAGTACTGGAAGGGACATAATACCGAACAAAATAGGAACCGATCGACGAACAAAAAGAAAACTAATTTGATGAAATTAAGAGAAGAAATTGCAGATATAAAAAAGAAGTCAAAAGAAAAAAAGGATTAAGAGGAAAAGAAGTTACATTTATTAGAAAGGAAATTGAAACTAGACGAAAGAAAAGTTGCAGCACTGGAAAGAATTGCTGGGATAACTTCAAATGAACTTTAATCCACATATGTTTTATCAAATAACATTTTTTTTTCTCAAAAAGAAGTTTAATAGAAAAATAATCAATGTATTTAAACCTATTTGATACCTACGGTTCTATTTATTTTGTTGTAGATGAATTAATAAAAGTTTTTGTTTTCTCATTTTAATGTACATTTATTTATTTGATGGTAGTAAATACATTTGAGAAAGGTTAATGAAAATGTAAATGTACCAGAAAAGTGTTTATCAAAACTAAATTTCATCTTCCTCCATGTACAGTTCAATATCATCTACAGTTTCACCGTTATCTATGCATATATTATGCAAAACACAAGCAGCAATAACTGCTTTCCCACAAATTTAGTATCTCTATTATCAAAATGCCGAAGTCTACGATGCAGAATGTCTGTAATTGAATCTTTTTTGATCATTCGTTAAATATCCATTGTCTTTGTATGGTGTCATTAGCCAAGGTAAATTGGTTGGATATGCTGAATCACCGAGCAAGAACCTATTATTAAATTCCGAAGTTCCATCCATTGCTTTGCTGTGCAAAGCAGATCTTCTCAAAACACGTGAATCATGTAAGCTACCAGTTTCTCCAACAAAAACATCAATAAATCTTTTGGTACTATCAGCAACCCCTTGCAGTATTATGCTGTGGGTACCTTTTCTGTTACAATATTAATTAGAATATGTGATCCATCAATTGCTCCTACGATCCTCTTCATTCCTTGCCTTGCTTGAAACTGTTTTTCTATTATAGTCGCTTCCCTTTCATTAGGCCATTTTATTGTGCTTGCACTTATAGTGACTAAATAATCAATGACTTTCCGGATAACACTCCAGGCAGTACTTTCCGTAACATTAACACGATCACTCAATTGCCTATATGTTTCTTGATTTGAAAGATACCAAAATGTCATCAAAAACGCTTTTCTTGCTGAGACACCTTTTCTCTTCCAAAAGTTGCTTTAGACAATATATTTGCTGTTTCTAGCTGTACTGAAAAAAAATTCAGTGATTAAACTAATAAACTCACTCACATATTTAGCTACTTTGCATATGTGACACAATAGGAAATTACGGCTGAAATAGATATTAAAGGCATATTAATTACCTATAGAAATGGCTGATTTTGTCCTGTTCAGTCGAAAGTGTTTTCGAAATTCATTTTCACTGTATGCCGATACAGTTTTCATAAAATTTCCCATTCTCACCCTTTTTCACGATTTGGAAGCAATTTTTCAGGTTCTCGTTCATCAGAAGAACTGCTACCCACAACTCAAGATCTGAATCTTCATCACAAACATAATTCTACAATTTAGATCGAAACTACTCGAGAGAAAAAAAGGGTTTATTACGATTTAAGGTTTACTTACTGCAACAACATTTATGGCACTTTCAGGAACCATAGCCTGTTGAAAATAAAAATTTGTGTATAAAAACTAGAGGTTATAATTGTGATCTGAGATCTGTGACTGTCATGCATTCTTTTTAGATATAAATTTACCTCTATTTATCCTTACTTCATCTCAGCTCACTTTGTCTTAATTATTCTTACAAGTGAGACAGTCGGCTGGTAAAAAGGATACAGCTATTATGTTTCAAGGATAAATAGTACTTCTAGGCCTCCTGTACATGGAGCTTAGCGACATAGACGCGTACAAATAGACAGAAACGACTGAATCCGCGAAGGTCAGATGCGCAGTGACAACTGACGAACGTAGTGTGTAGAGCTCAGTTCTCTAAGATTCGTCTAGGTGTTTACTTGGATCTAATAGCATGGTAGACAAAGTAGTGCGTTTTTAGACGTTGCCAAATATTCGCATTTGTTTTGAAATATCAATATTATTGTATTGTGTTAAAATAAGTTTTAGTGTTATTTATTAAGATGATCAATAAAAGTGCTGTGCTGTGCTGTACAAGATTCGTCCTACAGATCATAAGAGATTAGCCATTGCAGCGGAGTACTGCGAAAACCACTGTGAAATACAAACTTGCTGCAATCGTGGGTACAATTATTCGGTGACATCATTACTGGAATAGTCTTGCAAAGTATCTACTATTGTACAAACACTGATGATTTTCAATAAATTTCGCAATTTTCAGGGATTACGTAAAAATGTGCCCCTTCACTCTACACTTGCAGCTAAGCAACAGACACTGTTGAACGGCCAAAGGTAGGATTTTGAAGTATCCGGTAATATGGCACGCGACAGGCAAGAATTCCTGGTGCCGAATTCTTGACTGAGGAAGTAGATCTTCTCGAAGGAACAGGTTCAATGCAATGACAAAGTGAACCAGAGGTTTCCAATCCTCTTCATCTCAGCTTTTAGGTTTCTTGTGCTCTTGGTTATACCGTTTATGTGGAGAGAATAGTTATCCTTGTCAGGCTTAACAGTCTTTTCACTGGATACTTCTTGGAAAAATCATCCATTAGACGCTCTAGACGCAGGAATTAAAATCTCCCATGAGTCAGTACTTCACATTCGAAGATTTTAATAATATGTGAGACTGTTACTACCGGTACATACATACATACATAGGGAGCAGTGACCGATGAGTATGAGTGTCATTCCTTTATTTGATTTAGATTTAGTAATTTGTTGGTCAGCGACTCCGGAAGGTTTTCCGACCAGGAGTGTTCCTGCTTAGGTATGTGGCTCCACTGCATCTGATGTTTTGTTAAATGCCGAATAGTTAAAAATCCTACCTTCACAGCTTGTCTGAATGACGCATTTCCACCGCTGACTTCTCAGTAAGTATAAAAACACAATACGTTTTGTGTGCAGAGTGCCTTACGGATCTTTTTGCAACTGTCACATGGAAATAATTGCTATTCTTCAGATCTGATTCAAAATTATTAGAGTATTTAATATCCACAATCGCTCTAATGATTATATTATCCGTTGATAAATAAATAAATACATGTTTACACGTCAAATATAAAATGATCCCTTGTATAACAGAATATATGGATAAATCGAAATCTAAATTTGAAATTGGATGTTGGGTCGCCTGATGTCGATTCAAAAACAAGTTTTAGGAAGTCCGGAACCAATTTCGATATGCGAAGGAGAGTCCCTGAATAATTTGCTGGAAAGTATAAGTCGAAGTAATTTGATTCCGTGACTAGATATTGTTTTTTTGGTTTGTGTGCGTGTGGCGTGGATTTCTTTCGGGTAGATCGTAAAACCGCCGAAACGGGCTAGTCCTTGTAACGGAAACTACGTGTCGTCGAAGGAATAATTCTTGAATGGGCTTCGCTAACCGTATGTGACTATCTTAATTGAAATAAATAATGACTTTCACGAAGTAATATTTAGTCAACATCATCAAATATCCAGCCCAGTAGAGTTTATTTAGTAATTTTCCTTATTTCTTTCACAATTTCTATTAATACAGCTCCCAAGACTATTGGATAATAATTAATTTCCTCACTTCTCCTTACAATCGGATGGATATATCCTCCCACAATAATTGTCTTATGTTTTATGCTTCGAGATAAAATTTTAAATATGATCTTTACTTCAAGTGTAACATATTCCATGAGTTTTCTATTCGGTATAGAGTCTGCAGATTAAGGAAAATATTTTCACTTTGTCCTTTTTTGAATCGGTGAATAATAATTTATGGGAGAAAAAAAAAATAACCAAAAATGAATGTAAAAACTATTAATGTGGTAAGTACGTATGAAAGTAAAGGGGTAAACATTTAATTTAATAGATACACTGCTCTACGGGAAAACCCAATTACAGAGCAGGGAAAATGAAATATTCAAAACAATGATAAAACTTAATATATTCATTATAAACTACAAAAAATATGATTATTTAAGGAAATGTGACTTAATATATCGCACATAACAAGAAAATAGATCGAATTCACAATTTATCGTGTTGATTAAATTACAAATGGAATAAAGCGGAGAATCTTCTGAATGTTGGTTCGACTTACATTTAAATAAAAATCAATAGGATTTCTAGACTCTATTCGAGGTACACAAAAATTAAACATCCCTAGTGAATTTGGGCAGTCAATTATATTATTTATAATTTTATATAGGTACAAGAATTATACCAAAATAATCGCGTCTCTATCCCAATCTTACTAAACCGTGCCTCTCTAACAAATCTGAGTGCGATACGCCAATTGAAGGTTAAACAGCATCACACTTGAAACTTAGCAGTTTTAAAAAGCGCCTTTGAACGGCTTCTATCCGTTCAATGTGGCATTGATAAAATGAACTCCACACAACACATGCATATTCTAGCTTGGACCTTATAAAAGCATAATGTAGGGTTTTCAATGTGGATACTATTGTAGTTAGCGATCTACTTACTATATGTTTTTATTTTATGTTATCATAGCAACAAGAGTTTTTTGAAAGTAAGTCAGAAAAAGTGACACATATTTTGTAATAAATTATACGGTCGAAAATGAAAATAACATTTCCATTAGTACAGTCTTCATTAACTCTGAAAATACAATAGGTGGGCCCATGATTAGTGAATATAAAGTTAGTACCAAGAATTGTGTAGTTGGTCTGAAGTACTACACCAAAATAATACTTTAGAGTGTGTTATTTTTTCAAAGTATATACGTACAGCCAAAGACAATAGAGAATAATAGAATTTTTCAAACACATAAAACCTCTAGCAGGTCAGTTAGATTGGCCAATATGGAAACGTAAAAAAAAAGAGATTTGTTAGACTATCATGAAGGTGCCCTTGACGTTATTGATGGAAAGTTAGTCAAGCCTGAAGAGTTAGGAGAAGCTCAATCAGAGGCAGCCATAAAAGAGCACAAAGCCAAATCAGATCTGTTTAGGAAGACGAATAGTTGTGCCAAGTCCATGATTGCGAGCTCTGTTACTGATGCCGTATATCAGAAAATATTGGATCAGGAGTGTGAAATACATTGAAGCAACAGTTTAAGACATCGACAAAAGATCAGTTATACGTGATTTGTGCTGATTTTTTTACGTTTAGTCGGAATGGTGCTGAGGATGGTTCCATGCATATCGCAAAATTAAAAGCTCTTTGGAATGAACTGAACCTAGGTCTTAAAGCAAAAAACGAGAATGCTTCACCTGATTTACTGTTGGTTTGTAAGACTTTAGCTATTCTGCCTAATTCTTTCATCACTTTCAAACCAATTTGGATGTTTTTGAATAATGAAGATGAAACTTTTGAAGATTTGACCACTCAACTTTGTTCATTTGAAAGACATTTTATGAAACAACAAAGAGAAAGTTCTGTTTCACAGGAGGCTTTAGCTGCAGATGCAAATCAAAAATTCAAGATTAAAAGTAAAGTTAAAAATAAGAGTAACTTTAAATCTAAACATTCAAGCAGTTCTCGGCAAAGAAAAGTGTAATTATTGCCATTCTGTTGGACATTGGGTTAAAGATTGTGAGAAATGGAAGTCTGATGGTAGACCACAACGAACTCAAAAAGTTTCATCCTTTGATAATACAGGACTTATGGTAGAAGCCCTTTCGGTTGACATTCCTACAGATCAGGCTACTTGGTGGATAGACAATGGTGCTACAAAACATGTGACAAACATCGATTTGTATTATATAGATTTTAAGAAGTTTTAAATTCCTTATGCTATAAAATCAGCAGGAAAAGAAGTTCTACCTGCTGTAGGTAGTGGAACGATAAAAGTGAAAAACTTCACCACTGGAGAATTATTTTTACTTAAAGATGTATGGTATGTTCCTAAACTATGTAGAAATCTGTTCTCTGTGTTAGCAGCACAAGATAAAAATCCAAAAAGTTTATACAAATCTACATCAACAGAGTGTTTGCTTTCAAATCAGGGAGAGCTAATACTATCTGGAAACAGAGAAATCGGTGGCACACTCTTCAAAGCCACAATAAAATCAGTAGAACCTAAAGAAAATCCTGAGGTAAACATTTTTGATGATAAACTGCAGCTGTACCATGAAAGATGGGGCCATCAAGATATAAGACACGTGCAAAAAGAGTTGCATGTAAAAACCGATAAAGCAGAAAAACAGTTATGCGAGCCTTGTATATATGGAAAGGCACACAGACTACCATTCGGTGACAGAGAAAAATTGACAAAACCAGGAGAGATACTATAAGCAGATGTATGTGGACCTTTTGTAGAGTCATTTTCCAAGAAGAAGTATCTGGTTATTTTTAAGGATAGTTATACAAAGTTTCGATATGTCTATCTGATGACTCAAAAATCGGAAGTAAAAGAAACATTGTAAAATGTTCTTCAACATGCAAAAACTGTAGGTCATCCCATTGAAGAACTGATAAGCGATAATGGTGGTGAGATGGATAAAAAAGAAATTGGAGACATTCTAAATGCAGAGGGAGTTACACAGAGACTAACAGCCCCCTACACACCCCAGCAAAATTCAATTTGTGAACGTGATTTTCGCACAACTATTGAAATGGCAAGAGCTTTCAAATATTCAAATAACAATGTAGTTTTTCCAGAGGCAATGTGGGCTGAGTTTGTAACAACATCCCTATATATATTAAAAAGAACATACAAGCCATCTGAGGCTGGTGTAAGTCATTACGAGCTTTGGTTAGGGAAGAAACCAAGGATTAATTAAAGAATTATTGGTTCAGTCTACTACGCCCACGTTCCTGCCCAGAAACGTAAGAAAATGGACAGAAAATCCATAAAAGGGTACTCAATCGGCTATGACGGAGATGAGCGTTATAGAATATGGGTAAAAGAAGAAAATAAAGTCATTCTTAGCAGAGATGTCATATTTGAAGAAAAGCTAAATCCGTGCGAATATGTGAAGTTGCCATTAAAAGACATAGAGGTTCAAACTGAGGGAAAGCAATCCGATCAAGACGTGTCTAATGAGAGGGACAATTCTCAAGAAGATGAATCAGAATCTGAAGAAGTGTCTGGCAGTGATGAGTCTGAACCAGAAGTAGAGGCAAGCAAAACTCAATCTCACAGTTTTCCAGAAGCTTAAGAGACCGTTCAAAGTTGTCCAAACCGGAACACTTAAAAGATTACGAATTGTTTGGTGAAAAAACTGTTTTTCAAGTCACCACACCTGAAACTTATGAAGACGCTCTAGGTGGAGAGAATAAAGAACATTGGCAGAAGGCAATGGACAGTGAAATAAAATATTTAAAAGAAAACCATACTTGGGAACTTACAAGTCTACCTAAAAGATCCAGAGTGAAACCATC
Organism: Lochmaea crataegi; assembly: GCA_947563755.1. Classification (NCBI taxonomy): domain Eukaryota; kingdom Metazoa; phylum Arthropoda; class Insecta; order Coleoptera; family Chrysomelidae; genus Lochmaea; species Lochmaea crataegi. The sequence goes on from OX387424.1 coordinate 43,729,592, forward strand.
TAAATGGGTATTTAGAGTTAAGATAAATCCAGATGGTACAATAGACAAGTATAAAGGCAAGACTCGTTATAAAAGGTTTCAGCCAGAAGTATGGAGTGGATTTTAATGAGACTTTCAGCCCAGTGGCTAAACTAACCACGATACGAGCCATGTTAAGCATTGCAGCCACAGAAAAGATGAACATTATACAGTTTGATGTGTGCACAGCCTTTTTATATGGTGAACTGGATGAAGACATATATATGGAGCAGCCAGAGGGACCAAGAAAGTATGTAAGCTCTTACGGAGTTTATATGGGCTCCGCCAGGCTGCAAGATGTTGGAATAAAAGGTTCAACACTTTTCTCAAAGCAGCAGAATTTAAAGCGAGTGAAGCTGATCCATGTCTGTATATAAGAGTTTGTCAGAATCAAAAACTAATGGTGGCATTGTTTGTGGACGATAGGGTGGTAATGGCTAATGATCCGGAAGAAGCGAAATTCTTCCTGAATGAACTGAAGAATGAATTTGAAATTACTGTTAAACCAGCGTCCTACTTCCTAGGTGTTGAAATTGAACATTTTGTAGACGGTTCAATTAAAATTTCCCAACACGCATATGCAAGAAAGCGACTATATCGTTTTAATTTTAGTCAGTGTAAACCAGTGTCAACTACTATGGTAAAGTTAGGAGCATATGATCAAGAAAGTAGTGATCAAACTCATAACTTTCCATACAGAGAAGCTGTAGGGTCATTGATGTACTTAATGGTTGGCACTAGACCAGATTCAGCCCACACTGTTAGTGTATTGTCAAGAACTCTAGACTGCTCAAGCAGAGAAGATGTAGCAAGACTAAAAAGGGTATTTCGGTACCTAAAAGGTACACTTACTTTTGGAATATGCAACAGATCAGATGGAAGTACCAAGTTCCTACTCTGTTAATAGACAATCATGCAACTATTCGACTTTGTCATAACCCATAGTACCACCATCGTACCAAGCACATAAAAATAAAGTATTTGTTTATCAGAGAAAAGGTATTAAAAGGGTCAACCTCAAGGTTCAACATATCTCAACAGAAGCCCAGGTAGCGGACATTATGAGCAAGCCACTTCCAAGACTAAGCACCGAACTAAAAAACCATACAAGCGATTATCAGATGAAATTATAGTATCCTTATGTTTGTTAAATGAGAGGGCAGAGTAAAATGTGACAACAAAATCAGTAAAGATTTCAGTTCCTTGAGTGGGGAAGTTTTTGTTAAACAATACATAAACTTGAGCAAATCAATTTTAATGCCAAAGGACATGACGTTGCATTTGGCTGGATTAAGTGGAAGATTGTTGCGTTCACACCATTGAAGAGCTGCATTTGAATTCGCAGATATATTTTCACAGTCCTCCATAGATTTCACACAACTGTTATGTTTTAAATCATTTGCATGTGAAAGAATATAATATATAATATATATATAATAATCATTCAGAAATATCATTAATTAAAATATTAAACAACAGGGGTCCCAAGATAGAACCTTGCAGAACGCCTGACGAGGCTTAAATCCTTTAATTTGAACAAACTGCATTCGATATGAAAGGTATGAATGAGAGAGCACTATTAGCGAATCAGATAAACCAAATGCTTTTAGTTACTAAGAAGAATCCCATGATCAAGTCCATCAAAGGCTTTCGAAAAATCCGTATAGATTACATCACTTAGTCATGGTTTCCCAAGAGTTATTTGACTGTTTTAAGGATGGATTTCACAAAAGTGGACTGGGCTGGAGGAACTAAATTTGACTCCATCCAACTAGCCTGTCCAGCTTTTTCCTGATCATTATCGCTGATAACAAATATAAAAAGTACAGGCTATAAGCTCTGCCTAGTTTGACTTGAAACGTTTACAGTGGAAGTGTACGTTTACATACAAAAAGGAATGATTAGTATCTATGGCAAGTCCTAGCTATTCACTGGAACCAAAAAAATCACAAACGTAAAGTGTGCCCTCCAACCACACGCACACATAACAAACTAATCTGAATAATAGGGTGTCAGAGTACCCGCGTAGTGCTCGGTTATTCCTTTGATCATTTGGGCGCTGGCAAAAACAGGCCGAAGGCATGTGCAGATATTTTTATTTTCAAAGTTTGATGAAGATCTAGTCTAAGCACTACTTAGATCATCCCAAGGGTGCCGTAAATTACTATCTTGAATCCCAGGAAATGAATACCACAGAACATGCTTGGGATATGCTTTCTATTATTATTATATATATTCATTGTTGCTAAAGAATAATGGAATAATATTCCACAAGAATACTTAGTGGATTTGGTAAACAGCATGCGCCAACGTCTTCAGGCGTGTATTGAGGCCAGCAGTAGAAATTAGAAGAAAGAAAAAATTACTATTGGGACTGAATGTTTTGAATCTATGTGTGATATAATGCCATAAATAATACTTAAATACCAGCAAAGAACGAGACCGTATTATTTCAGTTGACGTAATCCATCTTCTTTTACAAATTTCACAATATTTACGCATCGTTTTCATTTAAATGAAAATGTAATTTTAACAATAAAACCCAACCTGTCTGTGAAGTTCACCTATCGCATTCCATAACGTTTTCTTTATTTGTAATTCTCATGCATTATATATGTCACGGTGGGCTTGAGGCCACAGGAACATTTTTCGAACTTGTGAACTCACTCAACTTCAAGATTGCCCTTGTAAATATCTTATGGGCAATTCGCGCTAGGACTGCTTGCGGATTCGATCTAGATAGTTACACCGTTTCCTTTTCGTATACGTGCATTTGGAAAGGTGCTTTGGAGACTTATTCACAATTTCCGATGTTTTCCGTAAAACAAATCCGTGAATATGGAGAGTATACGACACTTATCCATTATATCACTATTTGAGTAGGTGCAATTATCTGTTATAGTTTATTTACGATAAAAAGTCGATGACGTTGCAAAAAAAATTTTGGTGACATTGCCAAACTATAGTTTTCTTCTCTTTACTTTAGGAAAACTAGAAATGTCAATCTGGCATTTATTCTTTTTTATTGGCATTTACCCCGTAATGCATGGATCGAAGGTGTTTATTTACAAATAAAAGGCTTGTATTATTCTCTTAGATTTATTAAATAAGTATATATATCGAATGTCAAAACAATTTCAAACTGAACTGAAAAATTTTACCAATTGATCTGACAACGTCTTGAAGTTTTGCCAACCCGTAGACTGTAAATTTCCCTATCCAGTAAGTATACATTGTATTTACGGTTGGTACATTTATATTTATTCTGTTAAGCAGGAAAGTAACTAAAAATGTCGTCATCGTCTTTTTATCGTAAATAAACCATAAACAGAAATATTTGAGGAACTTAGGGGTTACAGGAGCATAGATATTGGTATACATACTAAATCAACAAGGTTTCTTCTTATTTTTGAGTAGGGCAATATTTGAATGAATTTTTCATTAAGTCGTCTTTGTACATTTGCTAATTCCAGTGCATTTCTGAAACAGGGCTTCCTGGAAATTATCAACTATTACAAATTCAACTAAATATTTTACACCGCAGTGAATATTCTTTAGTCAGTTGTCTCCAAGCATTTGCTATCGTATAGCTAATATAGCCATATGCACTGATTCAATGGATTCCATCCTAATTATATGTACAAGAGTAACTTCAGTCTGGATCCCGTCATATAGGAATAAGTATTTAAGGGAATGAAATGACAGATCGAACCACAAAAGAAGCATCAGCATCTTATTTACCAGTAGAATCAGTTCAACTGCAAATGGGCGTTTTTTTTAAAGATAACTGACATTTATTGACAAATGCAGTGTACCAGATTATCTCCCTCCAAATTATGTTCACTACGTACAACCATCGAGCCTGTTTACCTATCCGTTTTAGCCGGGAAAGCCAAAATTGTCATTCTCAGACTTCGGATCGGGTACACATATACCTTGTTTTTAAACTAAGAGGAGGGATTTGGATTTAAGTTGACATTTCTGCTGCCCAGTAATTGGTCAGATTGTCGCCCGTTTTACACAGCTCTTTTGATACAACTGGCAATGGCATTTGTCAGTTTTGTGTCTTTTTTGCGTTTGTTGTTTATTGTTTGATATTTAATAAAGTATTATATTTCAACCAAGTTAATTGCGATTTTTATTATTTATTTAGTTTGATGAACAAAATCTATAGTCCATGCTTGGTTTTTCTTTTTTTTTTGTTCCAAGTAAAATCATATTTTCAAAATAATTTTAAATTGAGTTTTACTTATAGTACAATATTATGGCATTTATCGATATCAAAACTTCTGTTTACTTTTAGTTTGTGCTATACTCAAACCCAAAATGTAAATAAAAAAGAATTTGAACATACAATTGCATTTTCTACATAATATCTTCAAATTATTAACAAATTTAACATAAATTACTTATTATATGACCATACATTTTTTCACAATATTGTGACATTTGGTTATTACTTTCGCCATGGCCTGTGGCCAATGATGATTCGATATTTAGACATGGCTTGATCCCTCATTGGCCACGACAACTGCGAGCAGTACAATACATATTTCAGGAAATTGTCAATTAGTTTAAAAACTTCCTTTCGGAACAAACTCCCAATCTAGTAGCTTTTAGTGGTGTGTGGTGTCTTAAAATGCTCCTAGTTTAAAAACAAGGTATAGTGACATCTGAATCATAAATTAATTGTAACCATCACATACCAAAGAGGAAACAGGTTGAACAAGGACATTGCATCATTAAAAAAATTAGGTTAATGGTCCACAATACAGAAGACATATTTGTTTGTAGCCCACATCTCGGAGTTTAGAGCTTGTTTACCTGTGAAACAATGTATTGTAAACACCCCTTTTGTATTTTCTCTTGACACTTGACAGCCGATCATCATTTTTTGAATACAATTTAAACGAATTATCACATTCAAATTGCTTCAGAAAACTCAATAGTTCAATAGATTCATATTGAAAAGCATCTGTCGACTAACGAAAGTATTCCATATAAGCCGTGATGGCACATCTACTTAGGCCAAGCAATAGGTAAATATTTTTGACAAAAATCCTAGTAGAAAACGGATGGTGCCATCGTATAAAAGACATTACGTAGTAGGATTTTGATATGTTTTGGACACGCAAATGTTTTTCAATAATTTGTTTTAAACATTTAAAACGAAAAAAAAAACACCTTTCTTAGCTTTTTTCATATAACATAAAAAGTACCTAATGGAGCAATCTCAATGGTATGTAAAGATACATCGTAGGTAAGAGGGGACAAGCGAGTCAATCGGATAATTAGTAACCAAGGAAATATGGAAAAACCGGAAAATTAGTCATTTTTTGAAAATCAATATTTTTGTCATTTTTCAATCGTAAGAGCTGAAACTTGGTACAAAGGAAGTTCTTCATATGCACTTTATATATGCGAATTGCAGACGCCAGGCGACGGTTACTTTTATTGCAATTGTAATTTCTTTATGTGATAATTTGCAAATCGAAAATATACGTTTTGTTGCTCTACATCTACACTTTCCAAAAACGTTTTTAAATTTAAAATCGGACAATCAACACCGCATCCAGTCACGTTGCAAATTATCGCATCAGAAAATTACAATAGCAATTGCGATAAGAGTAACCGTCGTCTGGCATCTTCTCTTCGCACATATAAAGTGCATATCGATGGTGGAAAGGAAAAAGTGTCTAAGCGAAATTTGAGCCGTCAAAAAATTCAGCATCGAATGAACAGAGTTTCAAGCTCCTACGGTGAATTTTGCTGTCGCTTAGGAATATTGTATTTTGATGATTATTTCCAGCTTTTGGCGACCAAGCGACCGAAGAATCACCTTTTTTTTCAAAATATGTACCTATTTAGGAAATTATATCCAAACAAATTATCTGCTTAGTAAGTTTTACATTTTTTTTTATTTGAAACATTTTGACTCTTAGTCTTTTTATCCCGATCGTAAGAAAATATATAATATTTTAGTTGGCTCTAATTACCTTCCAGAAAAATTCTTTTAGACTTACTTAAACTATATACTGTTTATAAGTGTCAATAATACAAAAATGTCGTTTGGTAATTTTCTTTCTGCATTTAAAAAAAATGTTACATTTGTCGCTTATGAAAATATGTCCAGCATTTTTTTATAATATTTTGGCACTAAGTTATCTTTTGTTAGAAGAAATTTTATTTGAAACGGAGGTCAAAACCTTTCGCGTTCATCTATCTTTTGACTATGACTGCCTCAATATTATTGACTTGTCATAAGAGGAAAACAGAATCGAAACGTTGTTTAGTAAACACGTGAATCAGACTCTGGTGCACTATTTCGATACATTTGCTTATTACTCAATAATTAATAAATTATGGATCAGACAAACAGACGTTCATCCAAAATAATGGAGCTGTTGATTTTGCCGAATCAATACCTACTCAAATTTTTCACTTTATTACTGAAATGTATGGATTTATCATCCAACACAATTTGATTGGAATACTCTTGCAAAAAGATTTGTCCTGACTAATTTTACCAAATACAATAGCTTTAGTTTTGGAGGCATTAAGTTTGAGATAATGATCCTTAGAAAATATCAGCAGCTTATGGAAATCATAGTTCACTGCTTGTATTCATCAGGATAAAACGATAAGTATAGTTGAGTGTCATCAGCATAATAATGCTGTGTAAACGATATGAAACTAGAAGGAAAATTCGAAGTGTAAATAGAAAATAAAATTGGACCTAAAATAGATCCTTGGGGAACACCAGTTGTTATTTCTAAATATGATAAGATGAGATAAATATGGGGCTTAAGTGCTTCTTAGAGCCTCTCCACTACGACCTTTGCAGATCTATTGTGTATGCCCTCCTGTTATTCTAGAGTTCCGTGTCTAGACCCGTCCTTATTACTAGACGAATGGCATACCTCAGGTCCTCATATATTGGGAGGATTGAGGTTTTTCCTTCCCTATCGTTGAAAACCTCAGCCTAGTCAGGCCTTCGCAGTAGCACAGTGTGTGTACTGGGGTTTCCTCATCTTCTTGGCAAAACCTACATATGGTTGTTTCTGCCAATCCGATGTTGTTCATGTGTTTGTTAAGTCTACAATGCCCTGCCAGGAGCCCAACCAGTATCATGATTGTTTTCCTATTCGGGCTCAGTAGATACTCCGTGAATTTTGGCGAGGGTTCCTTGATGAACTCTTTGGTCTGCCTCATTCTTGGCGCCTTGTTCCACCATTCTCGAGACTGATTTTTTATCCAAGTGCTGCTATTTATTTTTTGCAGTAGCAGCAATAATATATATATATATATATATATATATATATATATATATATATATATGATTTTATTTTCTTTAACCATTTATTATATTATTCGTTTGCTTTTTATTTCTTGGGAATGGTTGATGTGAATACATTGAAAAATTAAAAGATCTTTGACGTTTCGCTTTCGAAAGCCTTAGCCGCCTTAGCATGATGGAGGTTCACCTGCAGAACCCTGATCCCTGTGTTCAGTTCTGTGAATTGAACGGCTCTTTTGCCTTCTCTGAGGCTTCTCCCATATCCATGGGTGTGCCGCTCTCCTGTGCTACGTGCCTTTTGAGAGGGCTCTCTCCTTAAGGATGATCTGCTTCTTCCTCTTGGACCTCTGCGATCTCCGGATTAGAAGCTACACCCTTTTCAGAGCTGTTTTCCTGTTTTGGGCTATGTCTCCCCTTGACCCTGAATTTTATTCTCCCTAGGTTGTAGTAGGGGGACATGTCTATCTTTTTGAGTTTCTCCAGGGACTCGCTGTCCACCAAGAAAGCCCATGTTTGGCCTTTTCGATGGAGTTTTTCCCAACACCGTCCATAGATTGGTGTTGAGCCAGCAACGTTTTTTCCGTTTCTGGCCTTTGTCCCCTGTCATCCGGGATGTAAGTGGTGCAGGATATTGACTCTGGAAGGTCCTCCCCTTCCAATACACTGAGGGTTGCCCCTTCCTAGGGTTTTATGGTTGGGATGGCATCTCTCAGCCAGTCAGCACTAGTGCGATCTGCACACGTCATAACCAGATAACCAGGTTTATGCGTGCATTTTGCAAAACGCACTTCGTAGTCCCTCAGAGGGGATTTCTTCATGGGCCTCGGAGATTGCGCCCCGGACTATGGTTAGCGTTTCAGGACTCAATTCTAAATATGAGGAAGTATTATGTTGACATCTGACAGCTTGAAATCTGTCTGCAAGATATGATTTCAATAAATTTAAAGATTCATCTGTAATACCGCTATATCTTAAGATAGAAAATAATAGTTCATAATTTATAGTATCGAATGCTTTTGAATAGTCTAGAAGAATTAGTGAAGATAGTTTACCTTGATCGTAAGCCTTGAAAATATCATCAGTTATTTTCTTCACCATGGCCGTTGTGCAGCTATATCAAGAGTAGGAACGCTAAGGTTTCTGGGTTGTCTATTGTTACTCTTTCCAGTATACTCAAAAGCTTTAAGGAGATAATGGCTCTTGGAATCACACAAGCACATAATTTTGAGCCCATATTTTGCAGGTTTGCTTTTTATATACATTCTAAAGCTACACCTACCCCTAAATGCCACCAACATCTCATCAACCGTTCAGAGCATGTGTAATTTTTCTGACAATTATTTACTAGCATATTGAAAATTTCTGATACTGCTGCTAATTTGTCACCCTCATCGATTCTGGCTCTTCTACTTGCAACGTCATCAAATCTTATTGCGCTCAAAAGAAATAAAAACCGCTTTTGGGACATAGTAGCCCGAAAAATTGGTCTTCCAGTACCATCAGTTGACAATAATGAGGCTGTATCTTCTCGCCCTGGTTTGAAAAATCCTGCCAAGTAGATTAATCCTAGAAAGGCTTTCAACTCTGCTAGGCTCAAATGGTCAACAAAAGACACGCGGTTTCCTTGGTAGTTGGATGAGAGTTCGGTTATCTTTGCATTTGTATGTTCCAAAATAATGATTAGAATATCCTCTGTAAAAAGTAGTTGCCAAGCTTCGTAAGGCGTAGTCGGGTTTTTTACTCGAGCAGGCCCTTTAAGTCCTGGTAAGTGCATTACTATATTGTGAGCTGGCCTTCGTACATTTTGTTTTGGAGCTTTTTTGGCCCATTTATACCGGTTCTTGCCATAATAATAGTTTCCGGTTCGGCCTAACTCGTCAGAATTTTCCTCATGTACATTTTGCTCATCCTCAATTTCCTCATCATAAATTACCTCATCCACATATTCCTCATTTACAATTTCGTCCTCCACATCTTCCTCCTGACTCTCTATTTCTATTTCCGACTCTGAATCATGTAGACTATGTTCACTTTCATTGTCCGAAAGGTCCTCGGAAGATTCACCAACGTCACTTTCATCATCTCTGGGCTCATCAATATCATTAAGGTTTGCAGCAAGTTCTTCAAGCTCTTTTTGTGATAAAAACTTACTCGCCATCGCAACTAAAAAAAATCGCTAACTGGTATGGTGGGGTCTCTTATGACCCCAAACGTAAATAATTCGATATCGATTAATGTCACACACTAGGGCTTTTAGCGATAACTAACTTAACGTAAGGCATGCGGCTAATGAGATGCTCGCTGCGCGGTTGCCAAGTTTTGTGAAATTACAGCTGACATTCACAGTCTGGGGTCGCGAGAGACCCCACTATACCAGTTAAGGGTTAAGTGACTTAGCATTTTTCTTCTTTGGTTTCAATGTACCAGATGAACACCAATTATTAATAAAATTAAATGTTAATTAGCAGCTTTACCCTGATCATAGGAAAGTGTTTTTATTATTTAAGCAAATTATCCACACCAAGATTATTTACAAATATACAGTGTGGAAATAAAGTGTGGAATAAAATTCTTTATGTCATTATTTTAGAAAATTATGAAAAATGCCGAGACACGTCAACTTTTGAATTGAGTTGTGCGTTATGTAAACATAAATTTAAATGTACAGAGAGATTCACGCAAGTATGCCATAGTCGGTGTTGTTTATTTTTTAATGAAACACCCTGTATATTTGCATATTTTTGAGATCCTCTTAATGAACCGATTCCAACAAACTAATAATGTATGGTCAATTATGAATTATACAGGGTGAAATTTTAAAATTAATAATTTATTACACTTGAAATATTGGTACTTTTTTAAATTAGCTAAATATGGATTTATCAAAAATCTAAACTAACTAATTATTAGACGTATTTGTATATTAAACAAAACCTGCTACGCCCATGAATTTCATCATAAATACCTAAAAATTGCCTAAAAACGCCAATAACTAGACAAAATCGGTAAATAATGTGGATTGTTTTCTATTCTGTCAGTTGTTGATGTGTTAACAGTTTATACTGAAAAAGTAAAATCTTTGTCAAACACCCTTTCCTTGTCGACATAACAATGAAATATTTAACTGAGACTCACCGAATTGAGATTTTAATGATGATCGGGTACGGGGATAACTGCAGAAGTCAAGTTGAAGTGGCAAACTTATTTAATCACAGGTATCCCGAATTGCATAATATTTCACAAAGTACTGTGTCTAAAATTCATGCACAATTCAGAGAACTTGGACATGTCAAACCATTGAAAAGAAAACCACACTTCGTTGGAGATGATGTGAAAGTGGATATTTTGTTAAGTGTCGAAGAGAAACCAACTTCAAGTACACGTCAAATTGCCCGTGAAAATAATGTTAGTCATACAACTGTTCTAAGATGTCTTCATAAAGAAAAACTCCATCCCTACAAATTAACTTTTGTGCAGGAGTTAACAGAAGACGATCCAGATCGTAGAATGGATTTCTGCGAAAGATTGATGAATAAGCTGAACAGAAATGAGATATAGCTCTTGGTACCATTCTTTTTTCTGACGAATCAACATTCACATTGAATGGAGAGGTAAACCGACCGAACTGTAGATATTGGTCAGCAGAGAATCCTAATTGGATGCGTGAGACACATACTCAGTACCCTCAAAAGGTGAACGTTTGGGCCGGTATCATAGGCGACCATATTATTAGTCCTATATTTATAGATGGAAATTTGACAGCTGAAAAATATTTAAATATGCTTAGAAATGAAGTTATTCCTGCGTTGGCAAACTTATATCCCAACGCAATAGATCCTAGCTTACCGAATGAAAATGTTTGGTTCCAGTAAGACGGGGCAACACCCCATTATGCTTTAATGGTAAGAACTTATTTAGATAAAATCTTCCCCAATGAATGGATTGGACGAAGAGGTACTATTGAGTGGCCAGCTAGATCGCCAGACCTCACGCCGTTAGATTTTTTTCTGTGGGGTTATCTCAAGAACAAAGTATATGCAACACAACCAACTAGCATTGTAGACCTCAAAGACAGGATAACTACAGAAATACGGAATATTTCACCTCAAACTTTAAACAAAGTTAAGGAGGAGTTCTATAGGAGATTGTGCTATTGCCAACAACTAGGCGGAGAACATTTTGAGCATTTATTTTAATGTATTAAAATCAAATACATCAGGTATTTTATGTATGTGTTTAATAACTGTAAAAATAAAAATTTCACCCTGTATAATTCATAATTGACCATAAATTATTCAGTTTGTTGAAATCGGTTCATTAAGTGGATTTCAAAAATATGCAAATATACAGGGTGTTTCATTAAAAAAAAACAACACCGACTATGGCATACTTGCGTGAATCACCCTGTACATTTAAATTTATGTTTACATAACGCACAACTTCAATTCAAAAGTTGACGTGTCTCGGCATTTTTTATAATTTTCTAAAATAATGACAAAAGAATTTTATTCCATAAGTGGTTTCCACACTGTATATAAATGGCTTTTTAATTGTCCTAGTAATAAGTGTCGCTTGTCGGTTAGTGAGTTTTTCCAGTCTGTGATTTTTATTAAAATATTACCAAGCGACAAAAACTTCTTAAATAAGAGAATCTATACAAAATTACGAATTTTCCGGTTTTTCCAAACTTTCATGGTTAATAATTATCCGATTAACTTGCTCGACCCCTCATTTTGTTTGTATTTCAATTACCTACGATTTATATACATACCATTGAGATTACTTGGGTACTTTTTACGTTATATGAAAAAAAACTAAAAAAATGAGGTTTTTTTCGTTTTAAATGTTTATAACAAATCACTGAAAACCATTCGCGTGTCCAAAACATACCAAAATTAAACTACGTCATATCTTTTATGATGGCATCATCCGTTTTCTACTAGGATTTTTCTCAAAAATTACTATACTTGCATGCTCTATAGCTTGGCCTAACTGAGAATACCGAAACCTCAGCAGATTTACATGCAGTTTATAAATATTCACTCATCATGCAATAAAATTAGCCTGAAAAGGGTGCCTGAATATATTAAAACGTCAAAATATATTTATTCACAATTTAATTATTTATTATAAATATTAATTCCACAACTTTCTCAAAAAGCTATGACATTTAAAATTTTAATTAACTTTTATTTTCATATTTTAAAGTGGCAGCTAAAAATGTGTACAGTGTACGTGCGATATAGTATATTACATAATGTGTGCGGAAAGTGACATTTTTCACACGAGTGGGAAATATTGTAGCACGAGGCATAGCCGAGTGCGACAATCACACGAGTGTGAAAAATCACTTTCGCACAAGTAATGTACAGTATTTTTCTTACGACCACGTGATAATTTCACCAAATAATGTGTAATCAACATCTGACATATTAATACACAAAATGTTACAATTAAAGTCAACATATTTGATTTCAAGAAATAACAATAACTATCATTAGTAACAAAAATTTAATTAGTTATAGGTAGGTTATTACAATTAATTCTTAATTATTGTATATATGTCATTGTCAGTATCCACGATATTGTTATGCATGTCTGGGATACGTTGTTATTGTAGATAGTTCCAGGTAGGTGGGTATATAAACTGACCTCACAATTAATGCGCTTCACATTCACTAATCAGAATAATTTTTTGACATTTCTCACAATTTGTCAAAGTCTGCTTTTTATATATTAGATAATAAATACCTATAAGATGATTACATTTTCCGTTCATTATTAATGTTGGTTTGGATTAGTTGGTACAGCATCGGACTTATGACGAAGAGTACATGGGTTCGATCCCCGACCGCGTCCTAAATTTTTTTTCAATCAAGAACATGAAAAAAATTTCACTTTTCAAATAGATCGCTTCAAATTTAGATATTACATAGTTAAATCTAATTAAAAATTATATATTTGACAGCTTGACAGTGGTCAATCTTAATAAAAATTATACATTTGACTGATTAAAGTTACTTTCCGCTCATGTGTGGAAAGTAATTCGCACGCTAGTTTGATATAAGCCACTTTCCGAGGTACTGTATAGTGCGATATACGTTACTTTCCTATGTGGTCGTAGGAAAACGCTTTATTAACGTATTTCTACGATTGCTCAGCTTGTACGCTCTCGTTATGCAAATTTTGCATACGTACGTTAATTAAGCCCCACTTATATCAATACTCTGTGAAGTGCCAAAAGAAATTACAAACGTGTTGTTTACAATACACCGTTTTACAGCTTCACCTGTGTCGAATGCCTTTAGTCTAATAATAAGAATAATTCGGTTTCAAGACCCCTGAACTTCTTGACATTTTTTCTTTGTTATTGTCAAGTACAACTCAGTAATAATTCATTTTAATTAACGAATTATTTTCTTGAATAAATAAAATAAAAACTACAATCTTCTAAATTATATCATCTAGTTATAAAAACAGCTACAATATTCTCAAGAAATCGACACTGAGTTGGATATACTGTTGGCCATCTTCAATACACAAAGGACTATTCTGTTCTGATGAACCCAAGATAAACATTTTGCGGATCGTTTGCTAGTTTTTAGGAAATTGATTCTCTTTCAAACGTTAAAAAATGTTTGACACAGAGTGTTATTCTATTGGTCACGATTTCCAAGAATCGTGAACGTGAAGGTGATTAAATATTGCGATGAAATGGAGGTCTACTGATTGAAAGTGGAGAGGAAATTCGGAATTTCACAATCTCAGGTAAGGACAAAATTGACAAGAGAAAAACTGGTGGAAAAAAAGCCAGAATTTTTCTGTTGTTCAGTTGTTCATTTTTAAGCTGGTGTAAAAATTCTTTAACCCTGATCAATGATTTTGCACTTTCTTAGTTATGAGTGACTATATTTGTCTAATTATCAGATAAAACCCGTAATAAACAAATTCAACATTAGAAATACGATGCATCACACGACAGACAACACAAATCACTACCCTCATCAGGATTACAAATTATAACGATTGGTCGTCATCCCAACAAATTTGATCAGGTAGCGATTTTTAGAGTGAACTATCGTTTTATAGTGCTGCTTAACATGCTAATCTTGATGTAACAACATAACCTAACTTTATTTGATATGTGACTTCAATAAATATTATTCATTGTCGATTCCCATTTAGTTTTATAGTTCCTACCGGTGTTCATTCATTTTCGACACATGTCTAAAATATATTATGTCATTTTATATATTTATTAACATGATATTTGTCATAAATGACAGTTAGGGTAAACGTAGTTCGCAAAATATACGCATATGGTCGCTCTTTTTTCGTTCTCGCGGCAGTGTGGGTGATCTGTTGTGCGATATCCATCGTTAGTCAACGCTCGATTACGATTTAGCAAAATATCATTGGAAACAATTAGTAAGGTGAGGTCTTAGTAAATTCTGATCATGCATGACTACTGAAATATTAGTTTTCTGAAGAATAACCACATTCTATCTATCGGATCTTTCGTCTCCAATGTTGATATAAGTTGGGAATTGGTTTTCTAGGTTAGAATTAGTAGAATCGATCAATTATATCAAGGAAATTCGCTATATCCCATACGAAATAACACTCGGAAGATTTATGACCCAATAAAGCAGCCCTTCAATTTGAAACGAATCCCTACTAATGACTCAATTTTTTCAGATGCCAAGAAAATATATTAGAATGCAGAATATCAAACCACGTGTTTTGTGGTCTGAACAGAACTTGAGGGAAGCTATCGAAGATGTGAAATCTGGAAATATGGGCATCAATGAATCTAGTAGGAGATTTAATATACCTTCTAGAACTCTCAGAAGAAGATTGACTTCTGATAACTCCAAAAAAGTTCCTCTAGGAAAGCCTCCTGCTCTTGGAGTATCAAACGGAATTCGTTTAGTAAATCATATTAAAAGATTACAGCAGACAGGATTCGCTCCTACAAGAACAACTGTCAGATCAATTGCTTTCAGTTTTGCTAAGAAACTACGTCTAGGAAACGTATTCTCACAGCGAGGCGAAATGACAGAAACAGCAAGGATGCATTGGTTTTATTCCTTCATGGAAAGGCACCCGGAACTTTCCATAAGAAAAAGTGAAGGATTATCACTTGCCAGAGCAAAAGGAATGAATAGAGCAGAAGTTGATGAGTTTTACGAATTGTTGAAAAGAACTCTGGAGAAGTATGACCTGGTGCAGAAACCATGGACCATCTTCAATATGGATGAGAGTGGCATACAAATAAATAATAAACCAGATAAAGTAGTGGCTATGAAAGGAAGCAAATGTGTTCATGTTCTCACTTCCAAAGAAAGGGGAGAAAACGTGTCTTTGATAGCATGTGTAAGTGCTGAAGGAATTTTTTTACCACCAGTTCTGATTCTAAAAGGGGTTCGAAAAAATCTGATGGCCTGCTGGATCTGATCTCTACATGAATAAGCAGTCTTCTTTCATTAATTCAGAATTATTTTTCAAATGGTTAAAGGAAGTTTTCGCTCCTAGGAAACCAGATGGCCCAGTTATCTTGATACTTGATGGTCATGCATCTCACTACAACAATTTCGACATGCTGGAATTCACCGAAAAAAATAATATTATTTTGTTATGTCTCCCAAGTCATACCACACAAGCCTTACAACCACTCGATAGATCATTTTTCAAACCTCTTAAATCTTTTTTAAGAGGGAATCTGATTCCTACATTTTCCAGAGTAAGGATAAGAATATTAACAGGAACATTATCGGAAAACTAATCGGCCCTGCTTGGAATGCAGCTGCAACTATAACTAATGCTACTTCTGGATTCATGGCTAGTGGAATCTACCTATTCAATGAGAATGCAATACCTGACTATTTCTTCCAAATTTCTGACCATTCTCAGTCTGAAGAACAAGTCAAAGAACCAACTGTAGATCCTGAAAAAGAACCCGATGAAGAATTGGAGAGAAATCAGTTGATACTAGATGAAAATTTCCTTCTAGATGATCATAACTACGTGTTCGAATTCGAGGATTTGCTTGTTCTAGAACCTAGCACAGTAGCAGACATGGAAAATGTTGACAAAAATAATAGTTCTATGCATGATGAATCTCCAATTCCTGACACCAAGGAAGTTGCAAGTTGTTCCAAATCGGACTCACAGTATCAGATGAAGAGACGCAATTCACCAGTGCACAATCAAATATCAGGAGATACGGACGAAACACCATCTAAATATTTGCATGAAATTGCTCCATTGCAAATAATTTGTAACAAAAAGAATGCAAGGAAACAATCAGCAAAAATCATATCATCTGAAGGGACGAAGATGAAGAGAAAAGAAAAAGAAGATGAAGAGAATGTTCCTACATGTTCGACTAGAGCCAAAATGGTAAAAAAAAGAAAATTAATAAAAACTCTGATATTAAACGAATCAAACCCATCAGGTGAAGATCAACGTGATGATGATGCAGATTGCGTAGAATGTTTGGAAAACTACTATAACACAAAATAACCTGTGGACTGGATTCGTTGTATTGACTGCCAAAAATGGTTGCACGAAACCTGTACCATTTATGGCAACAGTTGCAATAACTGTGGTCGATTGAAGAAGAGACAGAATAAAATGAAAAATGTTGAAAAAAACCATCGATTTGTAATAGATTTAATGCTGTTCGAAATATTCAATAATAAATGTTGATTTCTTGACCCTCGATTTTTTATCAACAGTTGATTTAGTATCTATCAACGAAGGAAAAAAATTGTATCCTCTAACTGAACTGTGTCCAGGGCATAATATATCCCTATGAGGGGCATTAATCCTCAACTCATGGGGCATAAATCCCATCAAGAGGGCGTTTATCCCACTTTGTAAAATATTTCAATTATTTTTTTCAGTCGTTTTTCGACTTAACTAACCTGTTTACAATTATATCATTTTGCTGTGAACATCAAACTACTACCACAGCGCTCACATCTGATCCGTTGAAAACTCGCGCTCAGCAGGAATTTGATGATCGCTCCGGTAGCGCTCCGTTGAGATGAGCGCAACAATTATTGATATAAATAAACAATATTAATTGTCGAAATAGAATAAGTATCTTGAAATAGAATGGTGATCTTAGTTGCTTTAGAAATAAATATGCAGATAATTCAAATTGTGATTCAAATCATCATCCCACATTAAATAATACCATTTACTTTTTACATAGTTATATTACCACCGACTTAATTTCTTAGATTCATTAGAGTTTTAAAATTATAAAAAATATGTTTAATATACAAATACGAGTGGATACTCTTCATTATCCATTGTTAGATTGTCTTTTAAATGGCATATAAATATATACGACTGTCTGTGAGTCTGACATTTTAGATCAAGGAATATCTTAATATGACATATCCTAGTTTACGTGTGGAAATGCAGTACTTGTTTATTTATATCAATTACATAATTTACACTTCTGATGATGAAAATTTTGTGATTTGTGAAACCGTGTAGTAAATGTTATATTCGTTTGTGGAAAGTGTCAATTACTGGTTTTATCCGATAATTATGGAAAGATTCTCCATAGTAAGAGGTTGAAGCAATTAATTTTTATTTGTCTAGCTTATGATCCAAATTATAGGTAAATTTCTTGATTCATTTTTGTTAAAAATGACTAGCAGTTCGCTGTTTCATTTCATGTGCCTAAATATCAATGCATCATCTCAGTGGTGGCGATAAGGATTCGGGAACCCCCTGCCAAGTTTTGACAGGATATTCATTATTCATATATATTTACTTACAATCCAATATACAAAAGTACAGTGTGTAGATAAAAAATTTTCATACAATAAATTTGTCTAGCATCCATAGAACCACTTAGATCATAAATAACGTGACTAGGAACAGTCGCATTTTTTCGAAAAATTATTCTCAGTATCCATTTTTGAATAACATTTAATCATTGAGGGTGGCAGTTTTTTCTAGCCCCTAGTGAGTAATACATAATTTTCAAGTTATGAATATCTAAGGATCCATTCAAGTATCTAAATTTGGACAGGAGGCCCGTTATTTTAATACTATATTTTTACTATGCAGCTCCCATTTTGGATAACCATCTATTATAACAACTGAATACTTGATACTTTCTGTTCCAGGAATTTTCACATTCTTATGAAGAGCGGGTGAACCAAAATTTGGAAGTCCAGTGGTGTAGGATGCAAATGGCATATACTTTGCAAAAAAGCTCAGATATATTGATTTCATCCCATTTTTATTGCCTGCAAGGCGCAACTCTAGGGAGAAATCTAGTTTCTTTTGTGTTGCCAACTAACTGTTTCCAATCGAATGCCTATTGCTGATTGTGGTGACTGAAGTTTTATCATTTGTCACATTCTTCTTAATCTGAATATTTTTTGTGTTTATTGATGTGTAACATCTATAAGCTCGGTTCCCTGCAATTTGTGGCAAGGATTTCGTGAAATGGGACGGAAGTGTGTAACAGGAAGCCAGTGAAGCGCGCGCTATTTAATTTGACCAAAGAGCGCTTGCGGTAGTAAATTTCGCCATCAGACGGTAGCAACGAATTTACCGAGAGGTCGGTATTGTCAACCAACAGTGTATGCATCAGCTACAGTGTTGTGTATAAAGTTTGTTGTTATATGAACTAATTTTATATGCGTAAACTATTTTTTCTACACCCACATGTATATTATCCATTTTCTGCACAATTTACAGAATGTAAATGTAGGCCATTCCGGTTAACTGAACGGATAAGATTTCATATACATCCTAGAACGTATATGAAATCCACCAATCAGCATTTGCGTTTAGTACCCGCCAACTAATCTTTTTTCAATTTCATAGAAACGTCAAAATAACTTGTCAAAATATTTCTATAGTTTTTAAGAAAAATATTAGTAAAAATGAGTGATTCCAGTGATGAATCGATAGATAATTTTCCACCAGATATTCGCTTAGCAGCAAAGGAGACGTATAACGTATAGAAACAGAATAAATTGAATATTTAAGGGTACTCCTGACAAACGTCAGTTTTTATTATATTAATACATTTGACGTTATAGATAGATGATTTGTATATTCATCGGTAGTTCAGTGGTAAGTATCCCAGCCTCTCACGCGGTAGATCAGAGTTCGAATCCCCGTTGGAAAATTTTTTTTAAATTTAAATTTTATTTCTAAATAATAATAAAATAATAATATTAGTAAAATTATTAAAAATTTTTAATTTGAAGTTATATTATAGTTTAATAAAATGTTTATTTTCTAGATTTTTTCTTAAGTGGGTCGTAGAAAAAATATACTGTTCGACTCGTGTGGATTGTCCATATCGATCTCGGAAGATTGAGCACTCCGCCTACGGCGTCGTGCTCAAACTTCGTCCTCGTGCGATATGGCTATCATATCCACACTAGTTGCACAAATTACTATTAATAATTCTATTCACAGTGGTTGATAAGTGTTTGAAAAAAGTGCAGTTGATTTACAAAAAAAATGCAAGTGAGTAATAATGAATAATTAATAATTATTAGAATAAATATTTTATTATTTAGCTTTATTAAATTTTGAGGTTAATTTCTGTCACCGTTTATTGGAGAGGATTTTGAATTATTTTAGATGATGAACTCCATGTAGAAATGAACACGGATCGAAATGTTTCAATAACTAACAGTGGTACTGTTATTGACGGAGTTTTTAAAAGTATTTTAAATTCTTTGAAATCACAAGTAAGTATACGTCTCATATTTTAGTTATCATATGTCTATTGTCTCCACTCTCCCCCCAAATTAAACAAAAATTGAAAATTGAATTAAAAAAATGATTCTTCGTCACCAAAAATTATTTCAAATACCTGAATCATTTTTTTCAAGAATCTTAATGTTGCCTATTACCAAGGTGAGATGTCAGATGTTACACAACATATGCGACTACCGTAAGGCTCGCTCTCTTTTTTATATACTTTTTTTTGTTTCTACTCTTGGTTGGGTTTGCAGCAATGTTGCAATGACAAGAGAATTGCATGATGACAAACAGCATGCAAGATTCATCATTTGCAATATACTGACCTTGCAAGAACTTGCCGCAATGTCTTGCCAATTTTATTGCTCCAAGTCAGGCGGCCTTAGAGAATGTTTTTGTTGCAATGAATTTACCGAGTCGGTTTGAAAGTTTTATAAATTATTATACCTCATTTCAAAACCAGAAGTAGTAATCTGAATTTAAGTTGGCAATTCTGTAGATCTCTGATTGGTCAGATTGCATCCAGTTTCAAAAAACACTTTTAAGCATTGACATCTTGAAGGTTTATCCACTGGCCTGTTAACTCCTACAGGAAAGGGAAGACCTCTTATAATTCTACATACTGGTTCTGAAGAAGGTTTTATAGAAAATGTATTGTTAGTTTTTGAAGGCAAAAAAATGGAAGATTACCATGAATAAATGAACTCAGAAGTATTTGAGAATTGGATCATTACTTTTTTGACAAATTTACCTGATAATGCTGTGATTGTGATGGATAATGCATCATATCATAGTCGAAAAATTGAAAAGATTCCTTCCTCATCATCAAGAAAAGCTGAAATGTAGGAATAGTTTACAACTAAAAATATACCATTTGATGTAGAAGAGGTGTGAACTCTTATACCTAATCCGACAACATAAAGATATTCATAATTTGTATGTTGTCGATGAAATGGCCAAAGAATCCAATAAAATTGTATTACGCCTGCCACCATACCATTGTGAGTTAAATCCCATAGAATTGATGTGTGCCCAAATAAAGAAAGAGGTGGCAGCCAAAAACAAAACTTTCAAGTTGGCAGACGTCAAAGGCCTATAATTAAGAGCAATTCAAAATGTAACTCCTACAAATTGGCAGAAATGTATACAGCATGTCATTAAGGAAGTGCAAAAAATGTCCACACTGGATGGAATAATGGATGACATGATAGAGCCTTTGATAATATGTATCCTACCAAACATAGTAGTAGAAATATATACTACTACTTGTACAAAAGAACTATCGAGAAACAAAATTTATAATATACCTTATAATTAAATGTACCTACGTGAATTACCCCAAACTTTATGTTTGTAACATGTCTATCGACCTGTTTCGATTTTATAGAATAAATTCTTTTAATTACCGCTCGCCGCCACATTAGCCACTTCCAATTATAGTTCTGTGATCTCAAACTCTCCTACTCCGAACGCTAAGACAATTGACACTTGTCAACGGCAATTTCCTTCCGCTGAAACGCAGTTTTTTCCCTCCTATTAACGACCGCCTACGGGGAAAGACCATCTTCCTCTCTTTCATATATTTTTAAGTACCTAATGAATTTTGCTGTGGTAAGCACAGCCCCTAGGCTAGGATAAAACCCCTAGGCTAGGATAAAAGCCCTAGCTAGGATACAAGCCCTAGACTAGGATACAAGCCCTAGACCAGGACACAGCTGCTAGGATACCGTTCTAATCAAGACATCTCTATCTACCTATTTTCTTCGAGATCTAGTCTCCATCTCCTCAAGACTTCGTAGAGGCAAGACATACCTACCTTCTTCAACCACCACCTTTTCCGGAAACAACAACTTCATAAGCTAAGTACCTATAAAAGTATAATTATTTTCACATTCGTTCCATTTCCTGTGGAAGAAAAATAAATGTAAATTTGTTTTAAATTCCATTTTTTATTTTTTTCTAAATCCTCAACTATAGAAGTTGAGGGAGATATCGCCCAGGGTGAAATTTTAATGTTCTGTTTTTTTTTAAGTGACTTTTTTTATTTCTGTTTAAACTTTTTTCTAAATTCTACAAGGCGTTTCCACCTTTTCCGCCTTAGTTTGTTAGTACTTTTTATCGACGTCAAAAAGGTAGTGGCACCCTCAATTTTTACAACCTTTCTGTTATCCTTGTGCGACATAAACTTGGGATCGAATCACCCTTGAGAGGAGTCTCTAGCCGAAGCCCTTCAAGCGAGAGCGTTTACAGTTACAAATTGGCGCCCAACGATTACCGTTACTTGTTCTTCCCAGAAACATTTTTGGTGTCTCGATAATTCTTTTGTACAAGTAGTATATACTTCTACTACTATGTTTGGTAGGATACATCTAAACCAATGAATCAGATTTTATACATCACATTTATGTTATGAATTTGTATTGTGTATAACTTTAGAATATACACAAGGAACTTATACTATTATAAAATATTGTTAATATTTGATATTGTAATATAGTTGTTGTGAAGCCAAAAATGTAGAATATTTTTAATGAATGAAGCATTAACAATAAATTGACATTTAATAAGCAATGACTTTACTGGAACCGTTTTATTCATTGGATGAAAAACCTTATCAAAACTAGTCCAGGTCTCATTTAGTATGATGGTGATTTCATGTGGAGGTTGTGAAATTGTAAAAGATCCCATACATAAGTTTTTGATTATTTTCTCATTGAAGTAAGTTTGACATTAAAGTATATGACCAGCTTTAAAAACATTTTCACCTTTAATTTGCCGAATATGTTCACTAATATACCAGAATATGCTAAGGTGATATCTTAACATTTACAAGCATTACTGCAATCATAGAATAATTAGTTACAATACAATATAATTTCAAAAAAAAAACCTTTAATCCAACTGTACAATAAACGATCAACTTCAATATCAAATACAAAACAACCAAAATGCATAAGTTTTACAGGTTATAGAATACCCTGTTTGTTTACATCTCATCTCAACCCGACATCTTAAGAATCATTACATAAGGGTTATCTATGATTGGCTAGTTTCCGCGTCAACAATCAATGCATATATTTCATAGATTTTGATCACGACTATTGCGGAACACGCTCTTTAGTAACTAATCTAATAACTTTTAGTGTTGAGGGTCAGGCTTCTGAAATATTTTACTCCTGGTTTTTAAATGAACTGTAGAATCATTAATAAGAGAATATCGTTACATCAAATAGCCGGTTTTGTTGGTAAAAAAAAATGTATTCAAACTTATTTTCAATGGGCTTAAAGTAACCTTATTTTATACTGACCGGAAAAGGGTTGTTAAAAGGTTATTTCTTGTTTCTATATAACTGAATATAATTCAGATACCCACACACGCAACGAATAACGTTGACATTGATAGATTAATTAAGGTTTTATGAACTAACCGTTTTCACAATATTATTATAGTTTGTGGAGGTATACTCGTTTATTTCCGTAGCTGCTTATTGATCTGTCTTTTGTTTGCTCGAAAGTTACTGCTCTTTTTATCTGTGATATTTGTCTTAACTTCGTTAATTTCTATGGCAAATGTTGACACGGACTACCTATTTTGCTCGAATAAAAGCTTTGAATCCCAGTGGAATTGCCTGAATATATTTGATGCTCCTTCCTATACTGTAGTTGAAAAAAGTTTCAGAACAACGAAGTTATTGATAAAATAACCAATAGGGAACTTTCCAATAATTTTTTTTATTCAATAGATAATATTATTAAGTGGCGTCTAAAAAACCTGATCCACAAGGTTTTTTTAAACAAATATTAACTTGGAAAACATAGTTTAACCCTGGAGTAGTCGCGTTACGTCTGACAGACTCCGTGTTCTGGAATTGATCTGCCATTTACACATCCTCTAGCCGAGAATTTGGCGCGTCCACCCAGCTTCTTGATTTACGGCATAGTTGAATAAATCAGGTGTTTGTGGGAGGTTGTGCAAGTCGTTTTCTGTCAAATGTGATCTGGAATCTCTTAGACTCCTCGCGACCAGTTGTGTTGTATTTTTTTTCTGTGATAACTGTTAAGTCATTTTGATATTTATTGCGACCAGACTTTGAAATCAGTTATTTATAGACAAAATGGACTATGAAAAAGAGCAGCAAAGATTGTTGCGCCTATGGGAGGAAGATGATTCTGACGAGGCGCCAATTGATGATAAATCAGATGTAGAAGATGATGTCGCGGAATGTAGATCTGATAACAGCGATACCGACCAAGAGGATAGCTCTTATTCCGATGACTATGATCTCACTACACCACCAGCAAAAATGCCAAGAGCTGCTTTTTATCTCGGCAAAGACAAAAAACAAAATGGAAAAAACATGTTCCGAATAAGGCAGTGAGAACTCGATCATGAAACATAATAAGCCAACTTCCCGGTACAAGAGGTGAAGCTAAAAAAGCAAAAAGTTGCTGGAATCTTTTTGTGAATGACGAAATCATCGATATTATTGTAGAACATGCAAATATCTACATAGCAATGAAAATGCAGAGCTGCAAAAGAGATCGAGACTACAAATAAACTGAAATCAAAGCCCTGATTGGTTTGCTTTATTTGTCAGGGTTGCTAAAAACCTCCAAGTTGAGTGCTGACGAAATGTGGGTCAGAAAGGGAACCGGAGTGGACCTATTCTGGCTCACAATGAATAAGCAATGGTTTCTTTCTCTTTTGTTGAGTTTCCGTTTTGACGACCGGGCTATGAGGGAAGAGAGAAAGAAAATAGATAAACTGGCGCCAGTCCGAGAAGTTTTCTAAATGCAACTGTAGATGGAATGCTACGCTACGCTGCGTCATCAGATGCGGCTTTCGACAGTACATATGGGCTGAATAATTATACAAAGAGTTGTGTTTTTATTTTGTTTATTATTATTGAATAAAGTTTTGTTTACGTGCCTTAGTGTTTTTTTTAATTAATTATGAAAAAAATCAGAATAATAATTTAAAAAAGGACCTTTTCGGATACGGTCTGACAGACTCCGCGCGACTAATGTTGTTGTAGCATCAGGCGCTACTACTCCAGGGTTAAAGGAGCGTGCCAAACATGCTGACGTCGATGAGTATGATGCCCAGCTGTGTATATCGATCGCCGTCCACAACAGTGATGCCAATTCGAGGAATTTTTGGGGTTTCTCTTAGGGACACATTTTCTAGGGATTTTCTAAACTGCATTATAATATTATTATTGTTGAGGGCATAGGTGGGTCGAGCACTCAAACAACTCGAGATTTTATTACTTTCATTCTCTGGGGCCACACCACGACCCCGTTATTCCCTCGCAAAAAGACACACGACATCCCACAAAACAGTAGGTCCAACCCCCCCGATAAATAAATATACAGATCTATGGTTCAAGTTGACATAACCGAGACCACAGATTATACATCCATATCAAATTAACCTAACATTATGGGCATTTTTATCTAATCACCAATGATTTCATGTGTTATTCGGAATAATTTACATCAAAAATTAAAACATTTCCCAATTATCCTGTGCCAAAAAACTATTGAGATTACACACATATTTTAAATGTTTATGTTTATGAAAAGTTTCTTGGAATATTCGATTCTTTTTTCACTACGGCGTAATAAACATACTATGAAGCTGCAACATTATTTGAAACTGGAGGAATTTTGTGAACAAATATCGGATTTTTCAGACCTGCGCAAAGAGATCGTGTTTGTAATAAATTTCTAGGCCAAGCAATAGAGCATGCAAGTATAGTAATTGTTGACAAAAATCCTAGTAGAAACCGGATGATGCCACAAAAGACAATACATAGTATAAATTTGATATGTTTTGCAGCACGCAAATGTTTTTTGTGATGTAAATTGTTATAAAAATTTAAAACGAAATAAACGTACTTTTTTTAGTTTTTTTCCAAAATCGTGAGAAGTACTCAATGGTATGTGTAGTGAAATCGTAGATAATTGAAATACGAACAAAATGAGGGGTCGAACGACTGGTCCGGATTATCAGGAACTAAGGAAATTGGGAAAAAATAGAAAAATGTAATTTTTTTGAAAATTAATTTTTAGAATTGAAACTTTGTACAGAAGAAGTTCTTCATCTGCACTTTATAGATGCGAAGAGCAGACAGCAGGCGACGGCTTCGTTTATCGCAACTGCAATTTTTTTATGCGATAAGTTGCACCAAAACTTATATTTCCGATTTGTAATGAAATAATGCGAAGTCGGCCAAAAATTCCCGATTTACTTATACAAACCATTGAGAATACTATTTTTACGTTATATGAGAAAAACTAAAAAAGTACGTTTATTTCATTTTAAATTTTCATAACAAATTACTGAAAAACATTTGCGTTTCCAAAATATATCAACATTATACTACGTAATGTCTTTTATATGATGGCACAATCTGTTTTCTACTAGGATTTTTGTCCGCCGAATCTGAAAATACGTTAGAATCGCTGATAATGACTTTAATAATGAGTCACTATTTCCTCTAGGAAACGATGATAAAGATGACGTTTGATTTTTAGAATTTCAGAGAGACGTGGATTGGGCTTATAGGTGAGACCTTGTAAAAAAAAGAAAATCTCAAAGGTGGTGCGGAGACGAATACATCCACCATTGTGAGCTCCATAACTTGAAAACGCAAGGTCCCTCGTGAAAAATTTATTTTTGTAGAGAATTTTATGTTCTACATTTTCGATTGAGCAAAAATTTTGGCGGAACCAATATCAAGCGAAATATAAGTTTGCAAGGAACTATTGTCTATGAGCAATTCGGCTTCAAAAAACTAGTGCAATCTAAACTTTTACTTTTTGGACAAAGCCCCTGAAGATGATGTTTCAACCGGCGAAAGCATTCAGGCGAATATAAAATTAATACACACAGCCGCAAAATCAATATTACCTTATATGGTAAAATTTTCGGCAAATTAATTTTTTTATTGGTTCATTGTAAATAGTATGATATACAATTACTGTTAATAACCCAGTTTAGTAGTTACTCTGTGTAAAAATTACATTATACTATTTTTATTTATGTATAAAAGTGAAATAATAATATTCTGTAATTAAAAAGAATAAAATTCTTGCGTTCAATTTACAAAAAAAAATCAACTTGATTTTAGTAATTCGTATGTCCTCCTCGAGCATTCAGAACAGCACGACATCTGCATGGCATACTAAAAATTAAGTTGTCTATGTCTGCTTGAGGAATAGCATTCCAGGCGTCCGTGAAAGCTAAAAATAGAGTTTGCGGTTTATTCCTAGGTCTTCCCATATGTAGTACTTCTCGCTGGAACATATCTCATACATGTTCTATGGGATTGATATCGGGGACGGCGCCGGCCATTGAAAAAAATCAATACCTTGCTCATCTAAGAAGTCCAATGCGAGTCTGGAAGTATGCGGATGAGCATTATCGTGCATAAACAAAAAGCCAGGACCTACAGCTGCTGCATAGGGAATGACAATTGGTTGTAGGATGGTATCACGGTACGACATACCCGTCATAAAACCGTCCAGTAAAATGGGATCATTTCTTCCGCCAACACTAATACCTCCCCAATCCATGATTGTTCCGATTCTTCCTGGGCAAATGCTATACGGTTTATACGACCTGGTTTTCTCCAAACACGTACTCGTCTCGATAAATTCCAAATCGAGATTCATCACTGAAAAGCACGTTAGCCCAATTGGCGTTTATCCATAAAATGTGTTCTTGTGCCCACACTAAGCGAGATCCTCGATTTCCACGCGTTAGTGGAGGAACTATCAAAGGGCGCCTGGCACGTAGGTTGCTCTTCATGCAATCTACGACGCACTGTATCAGCCGACACTTGGTGAACCTCTTGGAGTCTAATTTGAAGCTCAGGAGCAGTAACATTTCGTTTTCTTCTAGCAGTCAACTGCAAAAAAAGGTCTTGTCTCGGGGTGGTGATTTGTCCACGACCCCTATGTCTTCCTGCTACATCAACTGCTTCGCGATATCAGCGATGTAACCGTGAAATAACGCTTTTGGTTGTACCAATTTGTCTAGCAACGTCTACTTGGCACATCCCAGCTTCAAGCAGACCTATAGCCCGCATCATTTCATCGCCTTCTTTCCATGATTGCTAACACTACATACGACTTCCACAAACTGTAAACTCCACTGACAACAACAATTAATAACTAGAAATCCGTGATCAATATTAACAAAGCAACTGCTCAAAAAAAACACCAATAAATATAGTGATAACGAAAAATATCAGAAAAAAGTGAAAAATAATATACAGTACACAGTGGCGTTCTTTTTCGAGGTACAATAATTGGTTTTTTAAATTTTCTACGACTTTAGCTACAATATCCTTGGATTTTGCGGTGCATGGTGTGTATAAATACACTTTGCCTTTATTCAAGTCTCAAGTTTGTTAAAGCATATTTAGCTGTTAGTTAATGATAAATTTGAATCATGTTTCAAACTAAGTATGATAATATACATCCCTTTGTCTCTTGGTAAATGAATACAGATCACAACAATTTTGATATTTCAATTATTCCTAATTATTCACCTTCGATAACCATTCAGCACATTTTAATTAATTTAATTTGATGATGATTATACCTAATTATTTACTGATAAATACCTACGATATCCATTCAGCACATTCTAATTAATTTAATTTAATGAATAAAAAGCAAAATAGTAAATTTAAAGTAAATGCTGCGAATACCAATATTTTCATTAGCACCTAATTCACAAAGCACAAACACAAACACCGACAATAATAATTAATTTTGTTATTAAAACTCATATATCGAATTTTCTAATTTAGCAAAACATTTATTTTAAATTACTGTTAAATTTTCACCACACAAATATATCGGTGAAATTTAATATAGAGATCATAAATAATATCCTACTATTTAGTTTACTGTCAATATAGAACACTTATTTACATATGTAACACCGAATTCGGCCTGCACAAAACGTGTTATTGATAATAACCGAATATAATTCGTTGTGATAAAGCTCACATGTCTGCCAAATGTACTGCATATTACTTGGTTACTGTATACGATAGAGCCGGTTTGTAGATATTCATTTTCAGGTTTCAAAATGTTAATTGCTAATTCATTTGATATAGTCATGACATTTATTCATTTGGAATTGAATGGTAGAGAACCAAAGCACTTTCTATATAACATTCATTCCATCTTGAATTATCCTACGAGCTCTATTTCTCTATGGACTATGATTGAGTTGACTGCAATTCTTTCGGGTGGTATAATTTATTTTGGCAATAAACCTTTTGACAGCAAATACTACATATTACGTGTTTGTTAAGGTAATAGTTTGTCTATAGTTGATGTGACCAAAGGATTAGACAAAGTATCAAATGAAAGACAAATAACTTTACTAACATTAATCCTATTATTGTTCATAAGTTATCAATATCTTATAAATAAAAAAACCGGACAAATTTATTACTGCAGGATTCTCCTAAACCCTCAACCGGAACTCGAATTGGTAAAATGATCATAAGAAAATTGGAGTACAGCAATAATTTACGATCCATGAATCGAAACTCAGATACAAAATCTTGAAAGGTTCCAAAATTATGGCCTAAGAGTATCTACTGGTGCCTAATGAACAGATCCATGTTGCAGTTTGCAGTAATTCCAAATCTGTGCTAAAAACTGGACCTAATAAGGGTGGGTATTGTAAAACTATTTTGACATATAACTAAAAGTTAACTTGTAGAATGACGTCACATGTTATAGTTAACTTCAAAATGGCGTAGTTAACTTTGTCGGGAGGAAGGGATATCGATTATAGTTAAATTTGTGGAAAAACCTGATTTTCGAGTTTCGTTAGTTGTTCTGTTCTGTCGGTTCTATCAATGATTTGGCATTTATAACAATAAATAATTATATTGTGAATATTTTGATTGTGTTTTTAGTTTGTTTCCTTTGAATTTTAAAAATTAAACTTTTATAAAACTGTCATTTCAAAAATTAACTTGACTATTAAATTCAAAGATAACTTCAAGACATGTTCATAATACCCGCCCTAAGTAGATAAATTATTCTCTCCTATGTATCCAGAACGTGTAAACGTTTTTTTTTTAACTCACCAATAATCTACCTGAACAGAAAATATCTTCCACTTCACCAAAAACTTGAAGATACCGGTTTTGACCTCCAGCAGTTTTACACAACACTTCCTATAACTTATCGTAACCCACCATGGATCATGAAGATTCCTCATATAATCCTTCTATACTCTCTCACAAAGTTTCCCTGAAAACTGTAGCAATCCTGTGACGATCCGATCTCGTTTCTTAGGATTATTGAATAATTATTACCAACAACACCACAGAATCTACACAAATGGATCCAAATTCACGGTAGGTGTGGTAGCAACAATTTTATCTCCAGCAACTTAGAATATAACTTAACCGATACCAGCAGCATATTCACCGAAGTATGCCTGACAATAAGAATATTTCAGTTATCAATGATTCTTTAAGTTCTGTATAAGGTTTGGAAAATCTCTACTCGGAGCACGGAGTAGCTTTCCAAATACAAGTCCGATTGTAAAAATGTGTAGTTTTGTGGGTACTACCACATACCGGTATACATGGCGACGAAGAAGCAGATATATATGAAGCCAAGAATCAGTCAATAACAATTATAGTGCAAAGTTAGAGCTGATATATCGCTAATACCATAACTTGATAATTTTATTCTGTCCAAGTGACAAAGCCTTGGTAAAATGTAAGAGAATCTCCTTCCTCACCTACTTCTAAAGCTGTACAAATAAAAGCCAGTCGATGAAGAATTGGACATACAATTCTAACCCACCAATTCCTTATTAGCAAAGAAGATTCATTTCAATGTGCTCAATGCAATCAAAACATGTCTAACATATCATAATAGAATGTTATCAGTTTGCGCAGACTCCTTGGGAACCCCAACAACCTACATTTAGCTCTCAGAGACGAAATGAGTGATTCCTTGAATTTCTTGAGAGACCTCTGACACTTCAGTAATTCCTTTATAAGCCAAACCGGCTTTCTGGAGATTATGAACTCTTAAATAAACTACTAAACAATATATGCATATGCCTCCAAAACTTCAGCAGGCGTAGGAGCAACAGTTGTCTACAACAATGTAAAGCACGGACTGCTTCTACCAGCAATCTGCAGAAAACTAAATGATGCAGAAAATCAAATCAACTCCATTCCAAAGGAAAAAAAACCACAGAATTTCTCTGGTTGCCATCTCACAGATGTATTGAAAGAAATGAGGAAGCTGACGAAACTGCCAAAAACCTTTCTACTAATTCCGCTGTAGGTACTGTTGATAAATATAGTTCCGAGACAAAACAATGAACACTGAATAAAAAAACACATAACCAACATATGGCAGTTAAGATCAAGTGAAAACAATTAGGCTTAGAATTGGACACAATAGTAGGGATGTGAGATTAATGGAAAAGAATCGATTTTTATTTATTCAAAATTAATCGATTTGTCAAAAATCGATTTTTTTGTATTATTTTAAAAAGTACATGCATTTCATGAATGAATAAAAGAATAAAAAAAAACAAAATTATATGAAAAATTGTAGAAAATTTTTGAAATATTTTCAAAAATGGTCAATAATTGTCAAAATTTCTGAAAAATTGTCAAAAATTTTGAAATATGGTCAAAAATGGTCAATAAATGTCAAAATTTTCGAAAATC
Organism: Lochmaea crataegi; assembly: GCA_947563755.1. Lineage (NCBI taxonomy): Eukaryota > Metazoa > Arthropoda > Insecta > Coleoptera > Chrysomelidae > Lochmaea > Lochmaea crataegi. The sequence continues at coordinate 43,761,404 of OX387424.1, forward strand.
TGTCAATAATTGTCAAAAGTTATCAAAATCTTGAAAAATAGTCAATAATTGTCAAAAATGGTCAATGATTGTTAGAATTTTTGAAAAATTGTCAAAATTTTGAAAAATTGTCAAAATTTTGAAAAATGGTCAATAAATGTCAAAAGTTGTCAAAATTTTTGAAAAATGTTCAATAAATGTCAGAATTTTTGGAATATTGTAGAAAAATCTTGAAATATGGTCAAAAATGGTCTATAATTATTGTCAAAATTTCGAAAAATGGTCTATTATTGTCAAAATTTTGAAAAATGGTCTATAATTGTCAAAATATTGAAAAATAATAGTCAAAAATTGTCAAAAATGATCAATAATTGTCAAAATTTTGGAAAATAATCAGTCATTCTCAGAAATGGCCAATGATTGTCAAAATTTTGGAAGTTGGCCAAAAATTTTGAAAAATTGTCAAAAACTGTCAAAATTTTCGGAAAATTGTCAAATTCGCCAAAAATTTTGAAATATTGTCAAAAATGTTCAATAACTGTCAAAAGTTGTCAAAATTTTGAAAAATAGTCAACAATTGTCAAAAAATTGTGAAAAATTGTAGAAAAATCTTGAGATATGGTCAAAAATGGTCTATAATTATCAAAAATGATTAAAAATTGTCAAAAATTTTGAAATATGATCAAAAATTTGAAAAATAGTCAATAATATGAGCCGTTTCTGAAAATCGACGACTTAAACAGGTAATTTATATAATCGATTTACTAAAAATTGATTGATATCACCATAAAAATCGATAAAAAAAATCGATTATAAGAAAATAATAATCGATTCAAATAAAAATCGATTATTTTTCACCATCCCTACACAATAGCATATAACCCACCAATACCTAATGTCTAAAGAAGCCTTTCCTTTGTGTGATAGTATTACAGACTGTTCACATCTTGATAATTTGCGTAAATTGTATGGTGTTCACAGCATTTACAGATAGATCTTACGAACAACTCAGATAAAACCCTACAATTTCTGAAATTAATCAATATTTATTGGCTCTAGTCACACCAATCTAGTGATTGGTGTGTTTGAAAACGCGATTATTTTACTCACTAAACATATATTTTACTTATTATAACCTATATCAGATACATTAATTATTAGCAAAAATATTTGATTCCTTTCGGTTTCACGCTTAACTACTAGGGATGTTAAAAAATAATCGATTTTTACTTAAATCGATTATTATTTTCTTGTAATGCATTTTTTGTTATCGATTTTTATGGTGCTTTTAATCGATTTTGTAAATTGATTTATAAATTACGTTTTTAAATCGATTTTCAGAAACGGCTCCTATTATTGACTATTTTTCAAGTTTTTTTGACAATTTTTGACCTTTTTGACCATATTTCAAAATTTTTTACAATCATTGACCATTTTTTACAATTATTGACTATTTTTCGAAATTTTGACAACTTTTGACAATTTTTAAAAAATGTTGACAACTTTTGACAATTTTTAAAAAATGTTGACAATTATTTACATTTTTCAAGATTTTGACAATTTTTCAAAATTTCAACAATCAATGATCATTTTTGACAACTTTTGAGCACATTTCGAAATTTTTGACAATTTTTGATAATTATTGACCATTTTAGACAATTTTTAAAAAATTTTGACAGTTTTCAACAATTATTGACCATACTTCAAAATTTTTAATAGTTTTTGACAATTATTGAATAGTTTTCAAAATTTTGACAATTATTGACAACTTTTCGAAATTTTTGATAATTATTGACCCTATTTGACAATTTTCCAAAAATGTTGACAGTTTTTAACAATTTTCAAAAAATTTTGACCTTTTTTCAAAATTTTGACAATTATTGACCATTTTTAACAATTTTGACAATTATTGACCATTTTTAACAATTTTTCAAAATTTTGACAATTATTAACCATTTTTGATAATATTTCGAAATTTTTGACAAATTTTGATAATTATTGACAATTTTTGATAATTATTGACCATTTTTCAAAATTTGGACAATTATTGACAATATTTCAAAATTTCTGATAATTATTGAGAAATTTTGACAATTATTGACCATTTTTCAAAATTTTGACAATTATTGACCATTTTTGACAATATTTCAAAATTTTTAACAATTTTTCATATAATTTTATTTTTATTATTTATTTATTTTTTTATTTATTTACGGAAAGCATGTACTTTTTAAAATGATACAAAAAAATCGATTTTTTCGCAGAAATCGATTTATTTTTATTAAAATCGATTTATTTTGAATATAGAAAAATAGATTTTTATTTAATCGATTATTTTCCATTAATCTCACATCCCTATTAACTACCGACTTGCACGTGTCGTATCTTGCATTCTCGACCCAACCCTCTCTCGCCTATTGGGCGCCAGAAGACAGGGTGATAATTTAAATCGGACTCAGTTGGTATTGTAGTGGACTGTATCGTGATTGAGATGTATACGAGGTGCACCTAATGAATAAATTTACAAGAGCAACACATAAAGTACAGACATGTATGGTTGACGCAATGTATGTGAAAATAAAACAATAAAAAAGTGGATATATTAACTATAACTACTCACCAACATTTCACTCTGTAGAAAAAATTTACCGATTGATGTCACTATGGCTTAAAAATCTCATGACTCTTCCGCTACATCAACCTTTCATTTGAATCTATAATCCAATTTTCAAAGTTGAATAAAAATAATACAAGATGCATAACACGTCAAATAATATCGTTTACGATTTGCAAGTACATCGTAAAAGCTTGCATTCGACGTAGCCGATTCAATTTCATTGCCGATGTCGCGTTTCACGATACCCATACAAATTTTTAAGCATACAATTCCACATCGTATGCACCCGTATGGCTGATGCAAATGGTTTTTGTTCTTCGTCGGTAAATTATAGAGGCAATACTTACTACATAAATTCAAGCAAAAATGACGCTCTCACGATTTTATTTAATAGCACAAACTCTTTGATAGTGATTTATTTTAATATCAATATAGTTCAACTTTCAAGAAACAAGCAGTTTTACAGTAAGCTTTCCACGTGAGTTGGGACCAAAATCCAAGTACAAAAAAAACGTCCACCCTAAAATGTTGATGATGTTATACAGGGTGTTTCAAAAAAAGATGACCCATCTCTAGGATAGGTAGAAACCTGAAAAATAATTGGGGTTTGATCAGTAAAAAATTTTCGTACGCCATCCGAATTCAACATAAAGGGCGATGAAGAAAAAAAATGTATACACACGATTTTGCCGAAACTACTGGCAACATTGTAATGAAATTTCATACGAATATGTATTGGAATATGAAACATCCCATGAATTTGTTTTTATATCTGACTCTCATAGAGGGCGCTAGTTACACGGTTCGTATCAAGTAGTATTGAACACAACTTTTTTTAAGGATTGATGAATCTAATTAATCAAAATTTTCAGTGCTTAAACATCATTCAATTTGGCACCAAAAAGGTACTCTTGGTAAAACTAGATACGGGATACCGTTTTTGGAATATTTTTATTTGAAAATTATGAAATAATAACCGATGCTGGTATAAAGTAATGATAAAGTTATCAATTAAACAAAAAATCACAAGAAAAAAATTAAAATAAAGACTAAGAACATGAATAACATAAATAAATAACAAGCATATTAGGGAAGGGAGGTTACGAGAGTATCCGCTAAATCCCTCCCAGTGTGTTTATCAAACGGGCAAATCTACAGATTTGGCGTTAAACAATAGCGCTGGCGGCCTTCCTAGATATAGAAGGAGCGTTTAATAACGCCCTTCCAGACTCCATATGGAGAACGGTGGAGCGCAGAGGAATCTGCAAACCAAAACGTTACTGGATCAAAAACATATCATCAAACCGGTACATCACTACATCACTGAATGGAATGGAGGGGTATTGCGGCCAGGGGTTGCCCACCGGGAGGGGTGCTTTCCCCCCTTTTGAGGTCACTACTGGTTGACGATCTACTGGGTGAATCATCCAGTCAGGGGATAGATGTGCAGGGATATTCAGATGATATAGTAATAATTATTAGAGGCCAATTTGAAGAGATCATTTCTACCATCCTTCAAACGGCCCTAAACATAGTGCATAGGTGGTGCGAGAGGGAACAGATGTCTGTGAACCCCCTCAAAACCGTGATTGTTTCCTTCACAAAGAGGAAAAAATTACAGCGACTCCGCCAGCCAATTTTAGGCGACGTGAGCGACGGAGGTGAAATATCTAGGGGTAATCTTAGATAAACAACTCACCTGGAACGCCCACTTGGAAGAAGTGATAAACAAAGCCAGACTATCCCTCTGGAATCTCAGAAGGGCATGAGGAAAATACTGGGGTATGAACCCCAAACAGATTTACTGGATTTACCAAACAATGGTCAAACCAATGGTCACGTATGGCTCAGCTGTCTGGTGGGCCAAAATTCTGCATAAGACAGCTAAAACAAAGCTGCAAGGCTTGCAGCGAACAGCATGCCTGGCCATTACCGGAGCAATGTCATCCACGCCAACGGCAGCTATGGAAGTCCGGTATCACTCGGGAATGCTGAGGGAAATACAGAATCACCACATTCTTGGGAAGCCCTCGGATCTCTCTGTCACAAAACTTCACCTGGACAAGCCCTTTAAGGTCCTCATTTCCACGAGACACCAATGGAATAGCGAAGAAATCTCTTTCCCAGAAACGGACTACGTGATTTACACTGTCGGATCCAAAACCGGAAACGGGGCTGGAGCGTCGGTCTTCAGCAGGAAATCCAGAGTTGAAATCACAGCCAACCTGGGTAGGTACGCTACCGTCTTTCAGGCTGAAGTATACGCCATTGAACTGGCTGCAAAAGAGCTGATAAATCAACCTGTTGTAAAAAAGAACATACACATCCTGTCAGATAGCCAGGCTGCTCTTAAAGCACTGAGCTCGATCAGGATAAAATCTAAGCTAGTACATAACTGCCTACAATTCTTTGATATACTAGGGCCGGAAAACAGAGTCTCTTTGACCTGGGTGCCGGAGCATCGAGGAGTGGAGGGCAACGAGAAGGCCGACACTCTGGCAAAAAAGGGATCAGAGTCTCTATTTATCGGAACTGAACCATTTTTTGGCATTGCGGAAAGCACTGCTAGCTCAGCCATAGCTACCTGGGCGAAGAGGAAAACCTTCACGTACTGGGCAGACATACCGGGGCTCTCTCACTCGAAGGCGTTCATATATAACTCTCCGAGTACAAAAAATTAGCAGATCCTGGAATGGAATAGAACAAACCTACGCATTCTGTCGGGACTGCTTACAGGACATTGTCGACTAAATTACCACCTAAAGAAGATGATTCCGGTTCAGACCTCGGATTGTCGGTTCTGTAATTTGGAGGACGAAACTCCACGTACTATGCTCATGCCCAGCTTTGGGCAGGGTGAGGTATAACATATTCGGTTCTAGTACCTTAGAGCCGAGCGACTTCAAAAAAGTATCACCAAATACAACCATGGACTTCGTCAGAAGCACAGGCTTGTGGAGTGAATTGTAATCCCTAGGGGTGAGCCATAATAGACCCAACGGGGGTCGCAGTGGAGGTGGCGAGAAGGCCCCACTCACATAGAACCTAACCTAACCTAAGAACATCAAATAAAATTCAATTAGAGTAAGTGTTCAAAATCTCTTCCGTTTCCACGAATAATACACAAGTCCTTTTTTCTAAAGAATCCATCAATCTTCAAAACAGTTGGGGATCAGCTATGAGGTCATTAAAGTGACGTTGAATTCTGTCTTCCAGTTCTTGACGTGAATGTATCTCTGTAGCATAAACTTTTTCCTTAATATACGACCAAACTGTGTAGTCCAAAGGATTAAAATCGCATAACCGAGGATGCCAATGAATCGGAGCTTCTGCATCTCTACCAATCCTACGATTCGGAAAATGGTTACTCAACCAATTACGAGATCTATCAAAGTACGGTGGTGCTCCAACGTGCATGAAAAATAGAGATCTTCGCTCGTTTAGCGTTAAATTTTCCAATATCTCGAATAAGTGATTGTTTAAAAAATCCAGCTACATATCACCATTTAAATTTCCAGGTAGAATGTGATAACCTATAATTTGTTACCCAAAGCTGCAGTAACTTTAAATAAGTGTTGGTAATGTGATACCCTTTTGACTTGTGGATTCTCATCACACCAGTAGTGTGCATTACCCATGGGAGTTAAACATACCTTGTTGCGTAAAGGTGGCCTCGTCCGCAAAAAGAATACATTTTAAAAAAAAATATAAAAACAAATTCATGGGATGTTTCAACTTCCAAAACATATTCGTATAAAATTCTATTACAATGTTGCCAGTAGTTTCGGCAAAATCGTAAAAAGTGTGTATATGTCGTAGGCATAATGTAAATGTAGGCTTTTTATAAACTGCCTAGGCATTTTACAAAAAGCCGGCAAAACGCGATCATAAAATGCATTTTTCGTTATGCCGACACCAATTCAGGCAAATTGATAAAATGCCGGCAAAACAAGAACAGAAGAATGTATATCATGTTGTGACTGATTATTTTTAGGCATTTTAGAATTTGCCAAAATCGGTGCCGTCAAAACGTGAAAATAAAGTCGAAAACACTACTAAATTAAATAATACAGTTACTGTAAATCTTTTTATTAAGAAAACAAATAAACAGTTAACACTTCATGATATAAAAATATACAACTTGAGTAACTACCTAACACAAATATGAAACTGCAAATAAAAAACAAATCCTATGAAAAGAATGAAATATTCTTAAAATTTAGGTAGGTAAGAATGCGAATAAAAATTGAAAACAAATTATTTATTTATTGCTGCATGTCAAACTTCCATGACATTTAGAAGAGCATAAATTGTTATTTTTAAAGCAAGCACATTTTTTTGTATTGCACTGTTTACTACTAGCCTTACAGCTACATTTTTGAAAGCCTTGACCTCCGAATCGTGACTGATATGCAACTGCCTCTCTGAGGGTAATTAGTCGATCAGGAACTTCTTCTCCAAAACCTACTGAGGATTTTTGAATATCATTTCTAGAAAATAAAGTTTTAAGAATTCCTTTGGAGGTACCTACTTTGTAGAGGCTATTTTTCAGGTCAATCACTTTTCCAATGATATTCTTGGAATCGAGAGGCCCTCGATCTACCTTAGGAACTGTTAAATAAACATATGACCCGATTGCAATCGACTTAAATTTTTTGTTGGATGCCTCAGTCATCTTTTCAGCTGCTCTTTTTTGACCAGAGTACGATTGTTGTCTCTCAATTTCAATTTTATTTTGAGTTGCACAAAGTGAACAAATCCTTGTATCTAGTTTTGAGGATGGTCCTGAACTTAAAATTGTACAATCTGAATGCATTGTGGCATTACATATCTCACAAGTGAATTTAGATTTTTCTGTGATTTTTTCACTACACGTACAACAATATACAATACTATCACTTAAAATCTCAGTCGCATTTTCTTCCATATTGTCCAGTTGAATGCTACCCTCTGAGTTCGAATCAAGATTATCTTCTGGTATTTCCCGTTCAGTGTTGTTGGTTCGTGAAGGATTCATTATATCTTCAAGTTCCTCTTCTGTCCGAAGTTCTTTAATTACAGAATCTGGAAGGTTTGTCGATTTTAATCCAAGTTTAGGATTAGCTCCAAACAATGCACGGTACGGAGTTCTTCCAATAATGCGATGTTTTGATGAATTTTTCTGCCATTGTACAAAATAGCACCCCATGGCCCAATTTGTGGAGGAGTGATCGGACATCCAGGAACGAAGCATGTTTTCAACATCTTGATTACTTCTTTCTACGCTACCCTGGCTTTGAGGGTGACGTGGCCTACCATGAACAATTTTGCAATCAGGCCAGTAGCCAACAATTTCTTCTATTACCGAAGCAGTAAATTCCCGGCCATTGTCACTTTGCAATATGTGCGGTGCTCCAAACTCCAAGAATATTTTCAGTAATTCTATAGCTACCTCCGCAGCACGTTTGGTATATAAAGGGCGAAGATGCAAAAATTTGGTGGCATGGTCTTGATAGTTAAGAAGCCATTTATAGTTTCCGTCAGGAGCAGATTGGAAATCTATCAAATCTACTTGGCCGCGAACATTCAAATCTTTAGAAAGGATTGGTCGCACAACCAATTCCTTATGAGGTTGCGATTTCTTAAGTTGACATTCCTTACATAGTGAAATGAAAGTTTCTACTGCTCTTCTAGGAATGTTATATTTATTTTTTAATGCAAATATCATTTTATCACTGCCACCATGACCTGTGGATCGGTGAGATTCTAACAACACATCAAAAGACTGTTCTATGGGAATTATGTAAACAATAGGTTGATCAAGAGAACTTCGTTTTACGACTAAATGTTCATCAGTACCGATAGACAAAATATCATATTTTCTCATTAAATGATACTGCTTATTATTTTTTTTTGTTACCTGTTGAGTCAGCTAATTTACCATGTTTAATGTCTGTAATAACTTCTTTAACCCTGTTAGCCGTCCAAGATTTTTTAATAACATCTTTTTCCACTCTTTCACTATAAAACTTTTGTAGCTGCTCATTAAATTGCGCTTTCATGACTTCTAAATCTCGTTTCTCATTCTCGATTTGCACGACTTCATTGTTTTCGCTCATTTTGATATTTTTGAACACATCAAAATAGATAAACAACAAAATAAAGGTTACGCGAATTATTAAATTATAACACAATGTGCGTTTTTACCGACCCCTGACTGATAGCAAACTGCAAAGGGGCAATTCCTAATAGGTATCTAATGTTCTATTCAACCGAAAAAAGTCGACTTGTTTATATCTATTCACGTTTTGACGGCACCGATTTTGGCAAATTGTAAAATGCCTAAAAATAATCAGTCACAACATGATATACATTCTTCTGTTCTTGTTTTGCCGGCATTTTATCAATTTGCCTGAATTGATGTCGGCATAACGAAAAATGCATTTTATGATCGCGTTTTGCCGGCTTTTTGTAAAATGCCTAGGCAGTTTATAAAAAGCCTACATTTACATTATGCCTACGACATATACATTGTTTTTCTTCAACGCCCTTTATCTTGAATACGGATGGCGTTACGAAAATTTTTTACTGAGCAAACCAAAATTATTTTTCAGTTTTCTACCTATCATAGAGACGGGGTCACCTTTTTTTGAAACACCCTATATAAAACTTGACAATTTTTGAAATACTCACCTCAGTAATAAAAAACAAAGTAACTATAGCAAAATAAATAAAGTTAATATATTGAAAAAAGTGTTGTGCGATATTTCACGAGTTGTTATTCATTAGTTAGTCACAGTTCCTATTTGTAAATCCAAAGCGTGACTTGATCACAGCCAGCGAAAACACCAATGATTGATTGAATCGAAATAAATATAATCTCCTTGACCTACATCGATCTCATTCGACAACAAGGTGAAAATTAGTTTATCTAAAGATTATAAACGGAATTAAGAGACATCGTGCCTCATTTAATCGTATTTTTGACAGAAACGGAGAACTAGAACGGTATTCAAATATTTTGTATCAACTATTTTGGTAGGCCTCTTTCAGACACACCGGCTGCAACCGACCGTTTTCGCACCCTTTGGTAGCCGACAAAGTAGTGATACACTATAAGAGGGATGTTAAAAAATAATCAATTTTTATATAAATCGATTATTATTTTCTTATAATCGATTTTAGTTATCGATTTTTATAGTAATATTAATCGATTTTTGGTAAATCGATTTTATAAATTACGTGTTTAAATTTGACGATTATTGACCATTTCTCAAAATTTTGACAATTATCGACCATTTTTCAAAATTTTAACAATTATTGACCATTTTGACTGTTTTTCAAAATTAGTGACCATTTTTCCAAATTTTTGACCATTTCTCAATATGATAACAATTTTTAACCATTTTTGACAATAATTGTCCATTTTTAACAATAATTGACCATTTTTAACCATTATTGATAGTTTTTGACCATTTTTGACAATTTTTCAAAATGTTAGACCATTTTTCAAAATTATTAACCATTTTTAATAATTATTGACAATTATGGACCATTTTTCCAAATTTTTGACCAATTTTGACAATTATTGACCATTTTTGACCATATTTCAAAAATTTTGACAATTTTTCAAAAACTAACAATTTTTGACAATTATCAAATTTTTCAAAATTTTGACAATTTTAAACAATCATTGTCCATTTTTGACGATTTTTGATAGTTTTGGACAATTATTGGCCATTTTTGACAATTTTTCAAAATTTTAGACCCTTTTCCTAAATTATTGACAATTTTTGACAATTTTTGACAATTTTTGACAATTTTTGATAATTTTTGACAATTTTTGACAATTATTGACAATTATTGACAGTTTTTGACAAAAATTGTCCATTTTTAACAGTTTTTACAAAAATTGTCCATTTTTAACAGTTTTTGACAATAATTGACAATTTTCGAAAATTATTTACCATTTTTGACCATATTTAAATTTTTTTTACAATTTTCATATACTTTTATTTAATTTTTTATCTGATAAATTGTTTATGAATGAATCTCTTAGGTTTATTATCGGAATATGAAAAGCATATACTTTTCAAAATAATACAAAAAATATCGATTTTTTCGCAGAAATCGATTTATTTTTTATTAAAGTCGATTTTTAACAAATCGATCAATTTTGAATGAAAAATGGATTTTTATTTAATCGATTCTTTTCCATTAATCTCACATCCCTACACTATAAATATAAACAATCACGTCTTCCTCATACACGCCGAGAGTCGCCGGAGACATCACTCGGGGATTGAGAACCGATCGGATAGAAGCTGGAGTACTTGAAGGCATTACCACCTAAATATTAAACTACCGATTTACTTTTTAGTTTGATTTTGACTACAGAGTCGTAACCTCAGTTTTACAGGAAAAGTGACCGGTGCGAAGACGGTCGGTTGCAGCCGGTTTGTCTGAAAGAGGCCTTATTGACTCAGATATCTATTGATAGTACCGTAAAAAATAACGATATTTTATTGGTACCACCAAAATAAAAATATACCACGATGCCCAATGTTACTTTTTCATAGACATGATATTACGTCTTATTATTATGTCTACGGGTTTTTGGGTAATGAGTGTTGGCAACATGTAGGGAAAATTTGCTAAAAAATGGAAAATTAGGGAAAAGGGGAACATTTTACTATAGCCCAACTAATTTTGTACATTATCATTGCATTGGCATACCCAACACTGATAATGATAAAAATTGAATGAATCGCACATTCAAAACAGAACATCAAATGTCATAATCACGTCGTGTTTGGAAATAACTGATATTGAAAAATAACGATATCTCCCATCGCTAATTGAAAATCTACATGAGATAAGTATTATGGGTAACCCTATTACATATAGACAGTGGGCAGCGTATTATTCCACAAATATAGAATGTCCCATTAGAAAAATTAATGACACCAATTTGATGATGATTTTATTCAAATTTTGTCAGCACCCTTTATAATGAAAATAATAATTTCACATTGTAAATATATTGATATTTTATTAATTTATTTTATATTTTTATTGTACCCGGAATAATTTCAAATTTTGCAATTTTAATTTACTACACAGTGTACTCACCTTTTTAATGAAATCTCAGCTTCTCAGGGTAAGAAATCTAAATACTGTTCTTTTTTTATGGGCGCCAAAATTCAATGTTATTTAAATAAAATGTTTAATAAAGTTTTAAACATCTGATTTGGATTTAAATAGTTTCCTGAATACGGTCCCGTGTACTCACCCTGAAAGTGCCCCAGTGATGTGTAACAGGTGTTCAATATAGTTGTACCAGCTGATAAAAAAAAATTACTTCGAAATAATACTTGGGATGAAACAATTTTAAATTTATTTTATGAAAATTAATTTTGTGAACATAAATTAGCAAGATAAACTTTATTTCTTACATCAAATAGGAAAATAAGCTTAACTAAGATGGTCTTTCACTCAACAATCACATTCATTCAATTAAAATTATTTTTAATACATGCAATTATGCAACTTTTTATACATTATTGTATTTACAGTGATACCGTTTTAAATAAGCCAAAAAGAAAAGCGAAATGGACGATACAGTTGTGTCTGAATTTGCAAAATATCTAAGTTCCTTTTATATACACTCACAAGTAAGTTTTTTATTTTAAATTGAAGTTTATTCAATACCTTTTATCTTCTATTAATGACGAAAGATGAATAATCACTTCTTTCCTAGTTTTTACCGATCTGGGCCTTTTGTGAAGTAACCTCCAAAACGAAAAGCAAGACAACTCCAATGCAGAATGCCTCTTGATGAAATTTAATATATGGTTTATTTAAATGTATTTACTTACGAAGATCCCTCGGTGCTTATTTTCTTCAGGAACCGTGTTACAAGGTTAGTTAAACTATTTTCACTATTAATTACATAGATATTTTATCAAATTTACAAACTTTTTTCACTGAACGAAATAACGTGCTTCTTGTAGAAAATTCATTTTCGAAAAGGGACGACGCTTTCTCTATCAACAAATACCCAATATCCCATTTCCTTTTTCTTACTTAGAAGCAAACTGCCTACTATCTCTAAAAGTAAATTCTCTGTTTGATTGTCATTGACCAATCAAATTAACTTATAGTTGTTCATTAAATAGATTTTATTATATTCTTTGATAGATTTAATCTTTTTTAAGAGAAAGCATCATATTTTGAATTTCTAAATGAATTATTTAAGTTTAAATCTTTTATTAATTGAATTTTTAAATTAATTGACATATTCAGTTTAGGTTGGTAATTTTCCTGTTCTAGCTGACAATTCTATGTTCAAACCTGTCATACATCAGATGATAAATACTTTCACAAGTGTCATAGATCTAATAACTGTATTAAAAGTTTTTCTATTTTAGATTCTACCATAATACGAATAAAATGTCGAAATGCTTTTGGACAAATTTAATTTAACACGAAGAAATTCAACATAATACATAAAAATCATAAACATTCCCGTTAACAGGGGGATCTTATATTTGATACCAGGTGATTTGTTTGAGTTTTCTTTATACAATTGAATTTTAGACTTTATCCATTGTATGTATGTACCAGGTACATTATAAATTTTGAATTGCTTCTTTGAGTTTGGTTTATTTTAATTTGAATCATTTGAATAGTGTTCCTTTAATATTCTATAATTATTGAAGCTTTCATGTTAGAAGTAGCTCGTGTCGGTTATGTACAATGTGTAGTTATTATTTTTCATATCAATATATTTCGCATTGCGGTACATAATATCTACCTAAAAAATTCAAGCTTTTATCCAAAGTACATAAGAATATTACATTTTAAGTAAAGTATTTTTTCAGATAAAAAAAGAATGCTTGAAAATAGGTATAGGGAAGTATCGACAAAAATTATTCAACATAACGTCAAGATTCCTATAATCAGAACTTCTATTAAAAAACGATTTTATAAACAGATTGCAATATTTTCAATAAATGGTTCTCCCTTAGAAGCTCTACCATAACAATTTTAAATTTTAAGACACCTTTAGATCTCCATTCTCTCTTTATCTCTGCTGCACTTTGTATATAAAAACATTATGCTTCATAGCTGCAAAATAAACTTATATTTTCAATACTTACCAGAAATACCATCATAAGTCCACCATTCCTGCCAATTGTCACAACCAACTGAAAAAAAAAACGAATATTTGAAATAAAAGTAGCCCAATTTTTTAAATTTCATTTTAGATGAAGTTTAACGAAAATCAGTTGTAATTTTTTTTTCAGCGTTAAGCTAAAAACAATTTTCTCAATGAAAATTGTTATTTTATTCGATTAAAACTAGGTGTAATACAGTTTTTTATTAAACACATTTTTTGTTTTTGTTCAATTTGGGAGGAGAGCGGAGGGTATTGAAAGCGACAGCATGTAGTAATAATGAAAAAGTGTATCGGAAGCGAGGGTGTGTCTCGAAAACGAGGGTATGTAGTAAAAATGAAAGAGTGTAACAAAAGCGAGAGTATGGAAGACTTATGATAACTAAAATATGAGAAGTATACTTGTGATTTAAAAGTATTTAAAAAACGTTGCAAAACTCCGTCAATAACAATACCACTGTAAGTTGTTGAAACATTTCGATCCGTGTTCATTTGGACTTTGAGTTCATCAGTTAAAGAAATACGGAATGTTCTCCAATGACAGACCTCAAAATTTAATAAAGCTAAATAATGGCGGCGGAATTTACCACCGCTCACGCTCATTGGTCAAATCAAATAGCGCGCGCTTCACTGGCTTTCAGTTACACCTTTCCGTCCCATTTCACGAAATCACTGCCACAAATTGCAGGGAAGCGAGCGGAAAGATGTTACACGTCAATAAAAATATTTTTACTTTCGAAAATAATTTTTTTTTCATATTTTCTTGGAGAATATTAATCGCAGAAATAAATATTAACAATAGTTCTACACACATCGACTGGAATATAAATAATCCTGTTCTCGACCTAAGACAAAGATTGATAAATAATATCTGGTTTTATTAACTAGATGTCACAATCGTTTCGATATTATATCAAGAAGGAACAATTCAAAATGCAAATTATTTCTGAAAAGTGCTAATCTATTTTATTATACAGATACATTCAAACACAAACGGAACATAGGGATTTTAAGCATTGTATCAGAACTGCTTTTGAACTAGTCGACCAACATCCAGCTTCAACAGATTAAAAACACGATTATTACAATCGTTTATTTGGACACCTATAACATATCGTACAATTCCCACCACTCCCTATTCACAACTGTGAGCGGTCCTTAATTAGCGTCAGACAGTCAGTAAACAGCAGTCGGTAGGTGAGAGTGTTCAAGCCCATAAGTTTGTTTCAATTTAAAGAATCATATTTTGTTTTATTTACGAATTTATTTTTTTTTGAAATTGTTATGGCCGAAAGAAATCAAAACATTAATTGTTAAAGAGAATTTAACAATTAATTTTCGATTTTAACAACAAAAAACGTAAGCATATTGTTTCAATGTGTAGCGACGTTTATTACCCCCATCAAATAATTATTCAATACTAAATCGCAGTTCGCACACCTCGCACATAACTAACAAATTTTGGAAGGAGAAGGGGCGGGCTTTCTTACATTGGTTCTGAATCGAGCAGTCCAGATCAATACTTGATATTCATTGAAGTGAACTTATAGAAATGTTTTGTTGGTGATCGAAGAATACACTAACTCCCTATGTTCCGTTTCTGTTTGAATGTATCTGTATATCAAGCAGTGCCTATGTATCCACAAAGACCAAGTAGAGTACGACCTTAGATCTAAGAAGATCGTAAATCAATATAAGCCGACGACCCTCATTATTACCCGAGGGGTATTCCGTAGGGGAATTTTGGTGTAAAATCTTTAGGAATTAGTAAGGAATTAGTGGGAAATTAGAGGAATTAGTAGGAAATTGAAGGAATTAGTGGGAAATTACTCGGGAAATTCGGGGAATTAGTAAGAAAATAGTGGAATTAGTGGAAAATTTACACCTGAGCAGGTCACTTTGAGATGGGAATGGATGAAGGAAGAAGCTAAAATATTTGGCATCACAATTATGGGATTTTCCTCAGACAGCGATACTCGCCTTTTGAGAGCAATGCGTTTAAATACTGATTTGATGTCTCGTGTAGCACCTGAATTTAAAGAAACAAACAAAACGTCCACAGAAGATACGGAGCTACTTTATTCTTTGCCAGTTCCAGATTGCACTGCAGCATTGAGAAAAATGAAGAATGTTATGTACAGGACACCACCCATATTTTAACAAAAATGCGAACTCGTTTCCTGAAACAGGAATAAATCTGCAAATTGGAAAATATACTGCCACCTCTGGTCATCTCAGGGACTTGATTTCAAACGTTCCAAAAGGCAAACATCTCCTGACAGATTCTTATTTCAAAAGTGAAGACAAGATGAATTTTGCATCCGCGGAAAAAATGTGCATTTTGATAGTAATTGAACAACTGAATAAGGAAATTCCAGAAAGTGAAGGTAGTGTGGCGTATATAAAGCTTAATATGCACTACATCGAATTGTAATTTTTAAATTCCAGCACTGAGTTGCGTACCAGATTGTAAAGCACCTGGTATGTTGTTTTTTTTACTAGAATCTGGAGAGCCTGGATTAAAGGAAAAAAATAATATAATACCGACAACTTTTTGACCAGTAATTGTTACCTTTGCATTGAAATAAATGCACACGCTTTAACTGATACTAAAGCTTAAAAGCGGTGAGTTGAAACCAGGGATGTTCAGCATCGGCATTTTCGGTAGCCAGTCATGTGAATCCTTATTTCGGACTGCCAGGTCCATGACCTCTACGTATTCTACAATAATAAATTTTAGTATAAAGGATATGCTAAGCCGAATTGAGAGAATTAAAACAACAATTGATACCATAAGCAATCCGAGGGGCACCTTTACATTTCCCAGGGAAGAAAAAAGATTAGGTAACATACTGAAAAAAGAACATTTACCAAGTGAAAATGGTTCGATATTCCAAACAAAAGTTGGGTAGACTCATCTGACTTGTGCCAAACTAATGCGCCGTCTAATAAAGGAAACCCCATTACGATAATTCACGCAGGAACCGAAAATAGGAGAAATATTTTTGTGATTCATTGACTAAGAGCTTGGGATATGCGGTGCTCGGACTTCCTCCTTATCACTGTATTTTTAACCCAATTGAACGTATATGGCATAATAATAATAATGTTTCTCCAGCCTTAAGTTCAATTTTGGTAGCTCTTATTCAAATAGATACTGCAAAAATTCCTGATAGAAGTTGGGCCAAGTGTGTTTCCCATATTAAAAGGGTGGAGAAGTCATATATGGATATAGAAAAAATCCCAAAGAAAAGTTTATTGTCAATGTGGATGACGACAGTGAAAGTGAAACTGATCTTCGTAAGTAATTTTGTTTAAAAATACCTTCAACTTATATGCAAAAAACAGCAACTTCACGAAAAGTGTGTGTATTAAATTTAATTTTAAACAACTTGAATTTTCTAAACTTTCTGAACTATAATCGCATTTATTATCGTGATGTTTATAAATGTTTTTGTGTTACATATTATATATAGATAAACAATTCTCAATTATAATCAAGCGATTTTTCTTTTATTCTTAACCCAATATCATCATCATAAAACAAAATTTAATGGCAAGGGCAGGTACAACTCTGCGTAGAATCGACCGTCTGGTGATAACTCAAATGGTTGGTGATTTATGACCTTCTTATATTTCTGGTCGTACTTAACCTAATATAGTGCAATGTACATTCGTAGAATAATGATTTCTACGAGGAATTTCCGCTAAACGGAACCGCTTAACCAAACTCATAATTTCAAAAAATCAAGTTATCTAAAAAAAAAACATTTGCGATAAAAAAAAAAGGTGAGTGCTAGGGCTTTTTTTATAATGAATCGTTCTGTAAAGTAATATGTTTTTGCATGTGATTTCCGCTAAACGAAGCTGCTTATAGTCAAACTAATAATCTAGAAAACTCAAGTTATCTAAAAAACAAAACATTTGCGAGTAAAACACAGGTATGCTAGGTTTTTTTTATAACGAATTATTCTGAGAAATATTCAAACAACGAAATCACTAATAGTTTGAGGCATTCATGTACTCTTATAACTGCGCAAATACTGGTTTAATGTTTTTCTGATTTGCTTCTTGTTTGAATATATAAACCTTTTCTTCTTCTTATAAAATAAAATCATGGGTACAGAAAGAATTGTAATTCAAAAATTCAGTAAAAAAACTGTTGATGTTATAACATTTGAATTCAGCATGTCCTTTTAATAGAAAAGAACCAATATATAACAATTTTATCCACTTTTAATGCTCTTAAAGGACAAATGGTCCTATCAAAATGCGTAAAAGACAGCAATGACAAATAAAACATAAAACAGTATTGAATATGGGTTACGCTTAAAGGTACAATATGAATGTCAGTGAGTCTAAATTTGAAATCCCGTAAAAACACCGTTGACTGTTTTGACTGTCAGCAAACCGTCCAAAACCAAATTTCATTTTCTGTTTGAACGCACAATTTGAAATTCATGACACTTCGAAATCCGTATTTGCAATGCATGAACAGTAAACAGCTAATGCGCACGCGTCTGATAGATTACAACCAAATCTGATTAATGGTTGAACAAACCTAATATTGTTTGCAAGTGATTTCCGCTAAACGAAGTCGCTCAACTAATCTTCTAATTTTGAAAAATCAAGTTTTCTAAAAAACAAAACGTTTGCAAGTAAAACACAAGTAAGCTAGGTGTTTTTTTTACAACGAATCATTCTGTCAAACAATATTTTTTGCAAGTGACTTCCACTCAACTAATCTTCTAATTTTAAAAAATCAAGTTTTCTAAAAAACAAAAGATTTGCGTGTAAAAAAACAGGTATGCTATGGTTTTTTTTATAACGAACCATTCTGTGATACAATATTTTTTGCAACTGATTTCCGCTAAACTAATCTTATAATTTAAAAAAATCAAATTTAAAAAAAAAGTTTGCGAGTGAAAAAAATAGGTGTATGCTAGGATTTTTTTATAATGGAATTTCCGCTAAACGAAATAATTTTGAAACATCGCCTTTTCTAAAAAAGAAAATATGCTTGCTATCGTTTTATATAAAGAAACATTCTGTATATTTTTTTTTCAAGCGAAACTTGGGCCAAGAAAATTTTAATATAATATTTGAAATACAACGAATATTATATAAACGATTTACAAAAAAAGGTGAAAACGAGCAATATCCTCGTGTTATAGCGAGATCTAATAATAACCATCGACTTTTATTGATGCGAAGTAACATTTTGCCAGAAAAGTGGCAAAGCGGAACTTGGTAGATCTTTATATTACAATTTCCCGTTGTTTTGTCGTTTTGTCAATGTCTCAACGTCACACACTCCGAGATACTCGAGATTCAATTTATAGAGTTGTATTAAGAAAAATATAGGGGAAAGAAATCAAAGACGCTTCTTTTGATGTGCTCCCTCAGATATCCAATTCTTTTAATAACAGCATTTTATTTCATTATATTTTTCTTTTTGTCAAATGTGGGAACCTCAATATATATTTACAGCGTCACGCGGAAATGTGCTTTTCAAGAAATCTCATATACAGAGAGTTAATAAATATTTAGATATTCTAAAAATTTTCAAAACTGTTATAGTTTTAATCAAAATTGAAATAAATACAGAATCCGTAAACATCAAAGACAAGATTAACATCAGATTATATCTAATCTATTGTTATTATTAGTCTTAAGACGAGAGCATCATCTAATCTTATACGGCTATCATCAAAAATTCTTTTATAAATAGGATGTTAATATTAAAATAATTCAAGATCGTCGTCAAAGAGCGTAGTGTAAATGGTCGTTGCGGTTTTGGTGCCGTAACGTGTACTAGACGAGCTAATCAAGTCCTCGTTATCTCTTCTAATTTAAATTGTATAATGTGGATATTAGCATGCCAGAGCCGGCTGTCATCGATCCTTGACTAATCTTTCTCTCGGCTTTGCCTTCGTTTTAACTTTAACTTTCATATGATAACACGACAACCTTAAGGGATACCATGGCGCATATCTCGCCTGTGGGTAAAACAGTAAAATTTCGAATCTCATTTCAGATTTTAAAATAAATTTTTCAATTTATAAAGAAAGTCTACATACCAGTCTGTTCAACAACGAAGAAGCCTTTGACAATAAACAACCAGCAAGTAAAGAAAATTATTGAATTTTCCAGCAAAGATTAAAAATAGTTATTTGTGTATTTAGAGCGTAAAGTAACAGATTGCCGCTTGAGAAAGAATGTTGCGATCTTTCTAAAGCGGCAATTTTACTTTACGCTCGATAAACACACATAATTTTTTCTACAGTCACCCTTTTAATAAAACAGTTTTTTACATTATCTTAGGTTATCATAGGTGTGCTAGAATAATCGTCATTTTCGCTGTTCATCATGATTAACCTTAAAAAGATCTACTGACTAGGGATGTTAAAAAAGAATCGATTTTTATATTATACCATTTTTCAAAATTATTGACCATTTTTAATAATTATTGACAGTTGTTGACAATTATGTACCGTTTTTCCAAATTTTTGACCATTTTTGACAATTATCGACCATTTTTTACCATATTTCAAAATTTTTGACAATTTTTCAAAATTATTGACGATTTTTGTTAATTTTTGACAATTATCGACCATTTTTCGAAATTTTAACAATTTTTGACAATTATTGTCCTATTTTGACAATAAATACCCATTTTTGACAGTTTTTGAAAATAATTGACAATTATTAACCATTTTTGACAATAATGGACCATTTTTCCGAATTTTTGACCATTTTTGACAATTATTTACCATTTTTGACCATATTTCAAAAACTTCAACAATTTTTGACAATTGTCAACTATTTTTCAAAATTTTAACAATTTTTAACAATAATTGTCCATTTTTGACAATTTTTCAAAAATTTTAACAATTTTTCAAAATTTTTGACCATTTAAAAAAATTATTGACCATTTTTGATAGTTTTTGTCAATCATCGACCATTTTTCAAAATTTTAACAATTTCTGCCCAATTTTGACTATAATTGTCCATTTTTGACAGTTTTTAAAATTAATTGACAATTATGGACATTTTTCCAAATTTTTTACCACTTTTGACAATTATTGACCATTTTTGACCATATTTAGGAAACTTTAACAAATTTTGACAATTATCAACTATTTTTCAAAATTTTGACAATTTTTAACAATAATTGTCCATTTTTGACCATTTTTGATAGTTTTTGACAATTTTTCAAAATTTTGACGTTTTTTCAAAATTATTGACCATTTTTGATAGTTTTTGACAATTATCGACTATTTTTAAAAATTTTAACAATTATTGACCAATTTTGACTATAATTGTCCATTTTTGACAGTTTTTGACAATTTTTGATGGTTTTTGACAATTATTGACCATTTAGGAAGATTTTTGACCATTTTTCAAAAAAAAATTAAAATTTTTGACAATTGACCATTTTTTACAATTTTTGAAAATGTTTGACCATTTTTCAAATTTTTCAAAAGTTTTTGACAATTATCGACTATTTTTGACAATTATTGACAAATTTTTGACAATTTTTGACAATTTTTGACAATTTTTGACAATTTTTGACAATTATTGACCATTATTGACAGTTTTTGACAGTTTTTGACAGTTTTTGACAGTTTTTGACAGTTTTTGACAGTTTTTGACAAAAATTGTCCATTTTTAACAATTTTTGACAATAATTGGCAATTATTGACCATTTTGACCATTTTTCAAAATTTTTGACAATTTTCATATACTTTTATTTAATTTTTAATCTGATAAATTGTTAATTATTCACCAATTGAGTTAATTCGGAGGGCGTGGTTTGATTAAATAAGCGAGCGAAAAAGATTTCTTTTTTGCCCTAGAGCGTAAAGTAACAATCCTCGGCATTTGTCTACTTTACGATTTCATTTGAATATAGTAATTAGTCATTTTACGCGCGATTGTAGAAAAAGACATTTTCATCAAATTTTTCCTTTTGTCATTTAGTAGTATTGAACATCTGAAAAGTACAATGGCACTAGTAATATTTGTAGGATGAATATTTAAAATTTATTTAGAACGTAGTTAAAACAATCAACAAATTAAAATTTATTGTAAATGACGCTTGACTAAATTTTGGATCTGTTATAAGTAGCTTAGTTCAATTTTCTTGAAATCAAAACCCTTCGATATTGATAAGTAGGTATGAGAAATTCCTGAAATCCGGGGCTCCTTATATGTCCATGTTCACAATCAAATTTTGACATAGAACGATAGCAATCTCAACCAAACTCCCGTTTTCCAAATGCAAATATCCATTTTCGAAAGGTCTAGGGTATAAGATTAACGTTCTGAATCTTGCGAGTTGTTGTTAAATCTGTCAAATTTGATGAAGAGGGCAGAATAATTTTCATCCATCAAGTAGGCAGTGATTAATTGAGCGTGGCGTGGCGCGGACAGGTAGGACAATACTACATGGCACGGTCTACGAGGCAATGAATAACATAACCTCACTCGCGCGATATGCTCTGTGTTCTGCTTCTAAACAATCGCCGAAATATAACTGGACATTTTAACAAGCCAATTCAAGTAGTAAGGGCATTCAGAAAATTGTGAATGGAATATGTTCGGTAAAACGAGGTCCGGTATTCACAATACCTTTGTTCAAAAAATACGAAAGCAGTTTGTGTAATCGTGGAATAATTTAATTACATTTGATCAATTTAGTACACAAAATCTCACTTTTTCTTCAAATGGGAATTTATTCAAGGTTTCTACATAAAGTTCACGACACTTGATTTTTTTATGGGAAGGCGAATGCACTGTGTTAGTCGCTAGAGGGTGCAATACGCAATACTAAATCCAACAAACAATAATTATTTCAAATTGAAGAACGCCAGCTAATAAAAAAATCTGCTTTTCGAATTAATGACTTGTTTTTTTTTTAAATTATTTTCCAATAAAAAACTTTCGCTGATGATAATCAATCCATGTTTCTTCCAATGCAAAATAAATAAAGGAAGGGTCCTAAATTATTTTATAAATATGCAATAATTTTGTTCGTGTGTGTTTTTCTAAATATTAGTAAGTATTTTTTTGTTACTTTTTGGAAATTAGACCAGAATATTCTTCCTATTTTCATTCCGAAGTTTCAAAAGCATTCCAGCTAACCGTTTTCACGAATAATTATATTTTTAAGAAAGTTACCCTATCTGACACTTGAAAAAATTCGACTTCTGGAAAATGAAAATGTTTTCGAGTTTGGGACTGCAAAATATTGTTGTCAAATTAGAAATATAAAAAATAATGTAGGTATTCTCGATAATCCAATAACAATAATAATTCAACTAACATCATTTTTAAAAACTTAACAATACTGACTAATAAGTGTCAGGCGATGACAACATTTTTGAAAAACTCAATCATTCTTAATATTGGTAGGTCAAAGTACCCAGTTATTGGCACCTTAAGCAAATTTCTGAATGAAAATATAGATTTCTGAAACATGGAACAATATTTTTGAATAATTTTTATTCACTGTATAGTCCAAACAATTATTTACAGGTAACTGTAATTAAGTAAATACCTACAAAACCGAGATGGTTTTTTGTCGATATAGAATTTTGGTTTGTGATTAGATGTAGAGATGTCGCTGATATCGCTCTCTTAACATTTCCTTTACTAAGGCTAATGTATTAGTGTGGTATCAACGTAGTCTTTAGTCCAGGATTATGCTCTCAGAGCTCTTGGACGAGTGGCATCTACCTTGTGCTGATGAGGCGCAAAAACGCCGAAACCGGTCCACAAGTGATGTTATTCCTTCTGATCGCAAACCAGAATGGTTGGTTCTATCTTAACAGATATACCAACCCCGTTTACTTTAGAAGTGTAATTCAATGTCTGTCGGGGCATATAGAGAAGTAGTTGTTGCTTCTTGGTGGACGGTCTGCTCTTTGGAAATTAATTTTTCTAATTTTGTAAAGCGTTTAATAGTATTGAACTATTATTTTTTGACGTCTGCATATTTTATGTTTAGAATAAGTAATTATCTTATTTTTTCAATTCAATTTATTAATGGAATGGATCTTTAGTTTTTTATACCCAATTACTTTATTATTTTTATCTCAAGAAAAAATGTTTTATTTTCAAGTTACAATGGCTAAAATAATATTCTATTGTAGTTAGAAATTAATTGTCAGCTTGGTCATAAACGATCAAATTGACAAAAATGAATTTTAAGATGTACAGGTTACGTAATAACGAGTGTATTTTTTTATTTCTTTAACAACCTCACTCCGCCCATGTTGGGATACTACTGAACCTAGTGAACCTACTCACATAGTGGGGAAGGTCAATCTCTGATGTTATAGCAGCATTGCCAGTTTAGAATGTTTGGTACTTTCTAAGCAATAAATAACTTATTTTGCATTTGACTTTTAACACCGGATAACGGTGTATTTAGTGGGAGAAAATCGAGATTGGTAATATTGATTTTTGAAAAATAAGTGAGATCAACACAAATAAGAATAAAATAATGGAGTTTAAGAAAAAATTTGGACAAATTACAATCTGCAATAAATAAAATCCGTACACTGCTTTCGATTTAACAATTACTGGTATTTAACATTGCTGCCGCTTGAAATGCCGTTGAAAATTTAAAAAAACCGATAGACAAAAATTAGGAATAATTTTTAGAGATAAGTACATTTGGCAACACAACAGTTAAAATATATAGGAGGGGACTGAACACACGCCCAACTGTTTTGGTAGAGGGGACGACTGATCGCTGGGCTAACAAGTCTTCTCTCTCTTTCACGTAGTTTTGCTCATATTTTCCTTGTCGTACTTGTATAAGTCGCATAGTAAGAAAGGGATTTTCGCAATCTGTATAAAACATAAACCTTTATTAATTATTTTATTATTTTTTGGTAGAGAACTGTATTCTTCCTGGTTAGAGATTTTCGGCATTTCTTCGAATATATTTTTCTTAAGATCCTCCGTTTCATCGTTGCTTTCAATGTTCATTGTTGATGTCAACTTTCTGATATGTGATAGTTGCTTGTTTCTATTGTTTAATGACACAAAAATTTCCTTTGGCACATTTCTTGCTACACCCATGTCTTCTGTATTTTTTATTACCGGAGAGATATTACCTGTCCGTGCTTTTCTCACAGCTTTTCCTTTTGTTGTCTTCGTAGCCCCTTTAAGATCTCTTGTACGTTTTCTTTCATTTTCATCTTTTTCTTTTTCTTCCAGAATTTTTTTCCACCCTGACGACGTTATAACAAAAGGTATTCTTTCTGTTTGAGTTCTGCCTTTACGCTCAGGTGTATTATGCCAACAAAAATATTCACCAAGCTTTTTATGAGAGCCAGCTCGTTCAACAACAGGTATTTGAACTGGTTGAGTATTAGAAGCAGTTAATTCATCTGAAAAGCTGGTAGGTGGTAAAAACAGACTATAATTTAGTGGAGGTTCATGAATTATGTTGTTCACGCTGCTCACTAAGGATACTACTTGTTGATGTGCATGGATGGGTATCTGCTGAGGTAGTTGGTTGTTCTGAATGATCTTCCTGACTTTGTATGGTACTGTTATTAGAAATTAAGATTGGCATAGCAGTAATTTGTTCTTCTGTAAATCCAAGTCCTTCGTAAATCAACTCAGTTTCTGCTAAATCTATACCGTCAATTTTGACTACATGATCATTCATTTCTTCGTCTGCATCATCGCTCTCATGATTATTTATCGAAAATTTTAACCAACGACTTAAAAATCTTCACTGCAATCATCCACAGTTTCAGTTTGATACACATTCTTTGAACCGCGTGGAGCAATAACGTTTTCTTCTTTGGGGCAGAGGAGGAAGCACGTTTCATTTCCATTATATACCCTTGTCGGGTCTCTTATTATATTAAAAAAAAATTCTTTGAGTTATTTCTCTATATTAGAGAACCAGTTTCTGATATCACTCTCAGATACGGCACTAATTGCTTTAGTAACTGCTTCCGGTGTTCGGTTGACAAGATTTGGATGTCGGCTCAAGAATACTTTGTACCAATGTCTTTCTTGTGTATTTTCTATAAATGGAGTTGGCCTAGGATTTACATCCAGAGAATTTTAAAACAGATGCCTGTATATCGTTTTTTGGCCTAGGAAAGCCTTTTCGGTAACTATCAATGATCCATTTCTCTAAAGTATCGTCCTCCTCGTCTGTGAGATAAGCCGAGGGACATTGTCGAATTTTCTGAAACTTATCACCCATACGGTATTGAATTGTTTGCCTATGAATCCCATATTTTATAGCAGCCTGCTTTTTTGGCATTCTATTTTGTACGTCCACCAAAGCTTTTTGCATTAGCACTTCATTATATGTTTTAACATATCTCGAATTTTGTTTTACTTTCGGCATATCTTCGATCTGTTGATAAAAAAAATATAATATGGTAGTTCTACATAGCGATATTTTAACTAAACTTAATAATTATTAAAAAATCAAATATAGGTATCCCAAGACAGTATAAATAACGAAATTTAATATATTTGACCTGTTATACAAGAGTGCCAATCACTAAAACCATACTAATTTTGTATTGCACTAATCATTGGCACGGCACACTAGGAATGAAGAACTATCGATAGTCCGGACTATCGATATTTATCGATAGTGCTATTTTTACTATCGATAATTTTCGATAGTTTTACAATCGGTAACATCATTGTACGATTTTTGTCAAAATGTTAAAAATATACATAAATATATACATTTATTTCAAAACAACGTATCAACTTTGTCAAAAATTGTCACACATTTTGAAAAAATGTCAAAAATTTTGAAAAACTCAAAAAATTTGAAAAATTGTCAAAAATTGTCAATAATTGTCAAAAATGGTGAAAATGGTCAATAGTTGTTAAAAATTTTGAAAAATGGTCGATAATTGTCAAAAACTGTTAATAATTATCAAAAACTGTCAGAAATGGTCAATAATCATGAAAAATGGTCAATAATTGTCAAAAATTTTGGAAAATGGTCAATAATTTTGAGAAATGATCAATAATTGTGAAAATTTTGAAAAATGGTCAATAATTTTCAAAAATGGTCAATAATTTTCAAAAATTGACTAAGAAGGGCAATAATTGTCAAAATTTTGAAAAAATGGTCAGAAACTGTCAAAAATGGTCAATAATTTTCAATAATTGTCAAAAATTGTTAAATATTTTGAAAAATGACCAAAAATGGTCAATAATTGTCAAAAGTTGAAAAAAAATGGCGGATTTTGAGTACTTTTAATTGCAATTCTCTCTTCCAAAAGTGAATTTTTTTCTTTTAGAAAGTTCTATTAGCAATGGGGGGCTTTCTGATAAGAAAAAAAAACGTTACAAAATTCCGAGGGTCGTGAACCTTACCGAATCCGTTTTAAATTCTGACAGTTTAAAATAATGATTGTACTCACACGCAATACACTCTTTCTTTCCCGTCTATCTCTTCTTCTCTTCCTTCTCTCTCGTTCTCCCAACTCTCTCTCTCTCTCTCTCTCTCTCTTCCATATATCTCTCTCCCATCTCTCTCATCTTTCTTTCTCTCTCTCCCATCTCTCTCTTTCCTATTTCTTTCTCTCTCTCTCCCATCTTTCTCTCTCTTTTTCTTCATCTCCCTTTCTCTCTCTCTCTCTCAGATTTTTCCTTTCTCTATTTCTCTTTCCTATCTCTCTCTCTCTCCCTCTCTCTCTCTCTCTCTCTCTCTCTCTCTCTCTCTCTCTCTCTCTCTCTCTCTCTCTCTCTCTCTCTCTCATATCCCTTTCTCTCTCCCATTTCCCCCCTCTCTCTATCATCTTTCTCTCTCTCTCTATCTCTCGTTCCTATCTTTCTGTCGCTCTTTATCTCATCTTCTCTCTCTCTCTCTCTCTTTGTCCTATCTTTCTCTCTCTCCCATCTTTCTCTCTCTCTTTCCTATCTCTCTCTCCCATCCCTCTCTCTCTCTCATCTTTATTTCTCTCTCTTTGTCTCATCTCTCTCTCTCTCTTTGTACTATCTTTCTCTCTCTCCCATCTCTCTGTCTCTCTATGTCTCATCTCTCTCTGATTGTACTATCTTTCCCTCTCCCATCCCTCCCTTTCCCCCCCCTCTCTCTCTCTCTCTCTCTCTCTCTCTCTCTCTCTCTCTCTCTCTCTATATGTCCCATTTTTTGATCGCATTTTTATTCCATATCAGCTTTCAAAATATTTTCTTCGCCTAAACATCTCAACTATCGATAGTACTGAAAACTATCGATTTTTGTCGATAGTCAAAAATATCGATAGTTATCGATAAACCATCGATAGCTCTCCATTCCTATGACACACGTGCCAATAACTACGAAGCTTATTAATATTAGACCCAGTAGTCGGCACCCTTGAAAAATAAACAAATAAACGATGTTTTTGCCGAATATTGTTAAAAAACAATCCTAGGAAGGTTTATATCTAAACAAAATGTTTAATCATTTCCATTAAAACTGCAGATCTACACACCTTTAATAATAGCACCTTGCTGGTGAAAACGGTTAAATCAGCACTTTCAATAGAGTCTTCTATAGTCAGTTGAAACACACGGAAGCCATTTGCAATCACATGTATAAATCTCTATTGCTGGCTTAGTAGACAACACCATCTTCATAAAAATAGCTTAACTAAGTTCGTGAGAATGAAGGAATTGTTCCTAAATAACGAAAACATACAATAGTGCCAACTATCGGGACAGTGCCAACAATTGGGGCTCTTACCCTAGCTGGAACGCTAGAAGTGAAAAAAAGGCTAGAAATATAAATTGAGAAAAGAAGGGGCCCGAGGGCAGAGCCTTGAGGTGCTTCCTAAATGACTGATGCAAAACTTGATATACTATTATCAATTCAATTACTTTTTGACAACGGTTAAATAAATAACATTTGAAGAGCCTCAAGGAAATCTCGTCAAATCCAAAGTGCTTGAGTTTATCACACATAAAATCATGATCAATAGGGTCAAAGACCTTGGAAACATCCAACGAAATGAATGACGTTTTTTTCCTCCATCCAATGATGAGAATGAATAAATACCAGTATATTAAAGATAGGGAGTCGTGTATTGGCAAATAGGCTTGAGAAGAGGGGCATCATGTTCAATTGAATTCAGTGAACATAATATTGTAATGTTTTTGTTATTTATTCAAACAGTTTCTAGTTGTTGTGGGATAAATTATACACACTATGGCTAATTACTATCTATTTATTTAAAGAAACACACACACAATATTAAACTTAATTTATATACACACTATACTCAATGTCTACTAATTTATTTACACTCGGTATATTAGTTCTAATTTATTTTTTTCACTTGGATATTACCCTATTTTTCTGCACTATTCAATTCACTAATTCTTCCAAACTAACTGTTTGTCTTCGTTTCACTAATTGTTTCGAACTAGCTAGCTAACTAACTCTACGCACTCGAAAACCCACGTATATATAGTCCTTATCGGTTCTGGAACACTCTAGTGCCTTCGGCGCTTGGGCTACGCGCGAACGAAACCGTTCCAGAATGTTCGAGTACATTTTAACGCAAGGGGAGCGCAGCCACCAAAATTTACACTCGTGGAACAGGACCGGCTTTGAGTTGGTGACCTCGCAACAATATCAAAGGAACCCAATAGTTACACATAAAAAATCAGGAAAACTGCTTTAATGCTACTGAATGCAGAGAAATGTGTCTCTCACATTTAAGCAGATAGTAAAATTAGGTTAAATAAAGAAATTTTCTTCTAATCAATTACCTTCGTTATAAGGATAGTAGGTATAATGAGTTTTCATCCAGGTTTTCCTATGATTTATCGTAGGAAAATATCTCAAATAGCATTTCATTCGTTCTGAAGATAACCTCTAAAGTTCAAAGTAAAAATGTGTATCGTAGAATAATAACCTTCTTTACTTTTTAAACTAAATTCGTGACTTTTTAAGAAAAAACTGTGTGGTCCCACAAATTTTTTGTTATCATCTCTTTTATTTAAGATAAGTTATCAAACAAATCCAAAATTAACATAAAACTCCGAGAGTCGCGAAGTTTACTCTAACCCAATCGCGTAAGGGTCGCTGAAAACATGCTGGAACGACTCAATTCCGACCCAACATTCATAAAACGCATTGTAACTGCTGATGGAACACTGGATTACGAGTTTGATATTCAAACCAGTCAACAGACTTTGAAATGGAGCAGAAGCCGAAATAAGCACGTCAAAGTCGATCAAAAGTGAATGTGATTTTGACAGTTTTTTTTTCGATTATTGATAATTTTGTGCTCTTGGAATTTAGGGTGATTTGATAAATTCTCCCAACAATAAACATACTAGAAGCGTATTATTTGATGCCAACATGAACAATGTCAAAGTTTATTTATTTATTTTGCAGGATTTCACAGATGTTGCCATGACGTATTATTTAAAAGTAATAATCATC
The DNA here is from genome assembly GCA_947563755.1 of Lochmaea crataegi. Lineage (NCBI taxonomy): Eukaryota > Metazoa > Arthropoda > Insecta > Coleoptera > Chrysomelidae > Lochmaea > Lochmaea crataegi. The sequence continues at coordinate 43,791,602 of OX387424.1, forward strand.
CCATGACTTAAATTTTTTTGTGGTACTTGAGAAAAATTTTCACCTCCTCGCAATATGACACCCTTCACCCTTCCATACTTTTGACGATAACTTTCGAAAGTTTAGAAAACAGAAACGTCAATGTATAGCCTCAAAGAAACATCATTGAAGACGTTACTGATGAAGTTTCCATAGGGCCGAAAAATGCTCTTCTATTTTCAACTCTTACTCTTCACTTTCGGATGACCCTGTATACAAAATATCATAGGTACGATTCTCCTGATTGCTGCAATCGGGTTAATAATGAACAACTCCTAAACGGTTGGTCCTATTTTGATGAAATTTTGTGTGTTTGAGTAAGTAACTGGGTGGTTTAGATTCACAATTAGACCCAGTAGGTGGCGCTGCAATCGTGTTAATACTGAACTTCTCTTAAATGGTTGTTCCGATTTTGTTGATTTTTTGCAAAGGAGTTTTTTTGGTACGATAATTTCAAAAAAACGCGTCAAATTCTCACAAAAAAATATATTTGCCTGTAAAAATGGAAGAAAAAAAATCAGGAATCAGAAATCGTATTTTCAGGAAATTTATTCCTTCTATCAAAAAGAGGTTAGCACATGACAACGTCTGTCGGGTCCGCTAGTTTCATATATAAATACTATTTACCCATGCTAATAAGAATACAAATTCATATTATTATTAACAGAAAATAAACAATCTGTAACTATACATGTTTACAATTCAATATCTACGGCAACTGAAATTAATTCATCGGGTAATAAACAAATCTAAGATAAATATTTCTATCAAATTTAAATCCTTCCACAGCAAGGCACTGTTATTGGAATCTGTGACATTTGCTGTGTGTATTGCTATCCTTGTTTTGGAATGGGAGAATCGATAAAGATGCTGGTTACAAACAAAGTGTGTTGTCAGTATAGTGGGTTATTCATAAGTCTGTTTAATGATCAAGTGATAAATTATACATATACATAACCTATGTGTCATTCACCTATTCACGTTGTTTTTTTCAAAAATTTATTTATTTGTTCTTGAACAAAATAACGAAACGGAAAATCCAACAATTTTTGTAAGCATTTGCATATCTATTTGCAAACCAAATAAAAACACGTTGCAGGTTCTGGTGCCGTTGGCTAACTTTGTTGTCTCCTATTAAGCAGTTCAAATAGTGAAAATATATGTGCGTTTATTATCCTCCTTGGTCGGTGGTCGTCTGGTTGGGAATCTGCGGGTCGAAAATAAACAAAGACCACAAAACACCGGGTTTGTACTATACAAATATCTGTCTAGTTAAAAATAAATTCCCTCTTGACCAGTGTGATTCGCAGTTAGGTCAGACCGTGTTAACAGCCATAGCTTTGAGAATATATATATAGCCAATAGGAGATTATTTGAATAATATGTAAGGAACAAGGGGAAAAATAAATCTACTCAAATAAAAATCCTCACGTTATTAAATAAAGTAATGGTAAATAAATCTACTCAAATAAAACTCCTCAACGATTCACGTTATTAAATGGAGTAAGGGTTGAAAATATCACCCCCTTATAATGTAACAGGGATGTTGAAAAAATACGGGTGGATAGTCATTGCTGTTTATTGTAATTTAATGTGAAATTCCAAAAATTTTAACTTTCAAGAAACTCGAAATTTTTTCTTGCTCATGAATATTTTTAGAAAATAACTTTTCGCCTAATCAATCGAGATCGTTTTCAAATTATTTCTAAGCTTTCTATTGAAAGAAAACACATATTTTTCTCATCATCCTGTATATTAGATTCTCGAAGGATGCCTTTCCACCTGGCTATTTATCAAGAACTAACAAACAATATCAGAAAGTTTCAGTTCACCTAAGTAGCTCTAGCGAATTACCCAACCGTGTTGTTTCACCGACGACGACGGCATGTCATACTTCCTAAAATATTCATTGACTGCGTTAATTTAGGTAAACGTTGTGTGTACTAAATTTGCTTGAAAAAAGTTCTGTTTATGTTAGGTCGATGTTATTAGAAAGTTTTAATGAAACAACAAATGACACAGTAGCAGCTCACGTTTATTAAATTCCAAATACGAAATTAAAAACCAGATACGTTTTATTGAGTTCGTAAAGAACTAAACGAATTTTGCATTCGAAAGGAAAATGTTTATAATTCATTTCTTTCACCAACCACCCGAGAAACATTTGTACGTAAGTATAATAACAAACGTCAAACATGAAAAAACAAGAATATTAGATTCGTTTCTCGAGTAAAAATTATCCATCAAATACTTTTTGAAATCGGAAACGAGCAACGGCCAGTGGAGGTGTAGCCATAAAGGTATTTCCTTTCATGTCCTGCAGCAGCTCCGAGCGACTCCACTGCAAGTTGCACGTGTTCTATTCAAGGGAGGCTTGGGGTATGGGCACTTTGAGCGCGCGATGGTACTGCCACCTGGAGAGCCAGAGCACTTCTAAAATTGCGGATTTAATGAGAACTGTAACGCCGTTAGTAGTGTCTCTGGTAGTAATTCCAGATACTTCCACATATGTCACCACTAATACCTTAACCTAATAACAACCACGTTTACGACGATTAGTTTTATTTCTGGGTTAGTTCAGTTTTAAAAAATTGTTTTTCTTCAATATATTGATATGGAAAGTGGAATCATACAACTCATACACCAAACAAGGGTTATTTCAGTATAAAATTTGAATTATATTTAACCAAATAAAATATAAACAAATCACCTGACAAATATTTACAACCCAAACTTTAAACGGGAATCTTTATAACTTTTCTCTAATTTATTGAAATCCTATCACATAGTTTCAGAATTTTCAAAAGCTTTGCAAACGTTTCTTGACTCATCATAAATCTAAAAAGAAAGAACCTGAAAATTAAAAATTATTAGTTAGGTTATAAAATCTGACACTGGTAAAAATAGAAAAAGTACACTAATGAACATATTTAACAAGGTGTGAATCTAGATTTGTCAACTCGAACGGAAGAAAGGACATGGCAACTGAAATTAAAACAGATGTCAAATAATTTTAAAATTTTTTAACTAAAAGATAAAAACAATAATAAATTATTTGGAGACATTAAAAATAAACTTTCATATCAGAAAAAGATCAAATTATAGAATAATCAAGTCAAATAACAGAAATCAAAAATTATTAAATGAATTTAATTGGTCAGCAAATATAGAAAAACTTAAAAATAAAGAGACATATGGTTGTTGAATATAAAAAAATTGATACGTTGCTATTGATAAGAAACGAGTGGTTACGAAAAAAGATACAGAATTGAGAAGTATAAGCTTTTTCATGTTACAAAATTGAGTTAAAATTAGGCTACGTTATGTTAAAAGGTGAAACTTTAAAGTGAATTTGTGTTACTAACCTTTCTTACAAGTGCCTGTTAAAAACAGATGTTGAATAACCTCTGTAAATATTAAATTCCTCAAATAAACCATGAGTGAAAACTCCGAGAGGTAAGCAGAACTGAAAATCTTCCCAAGCCGACCCCGAAGCCATATCGAAACCACTCCTACGAGGGACTCCAAGGCCCAGAAAGGTCTAAAACACAGAAAAGAAGTAATTATCCAATCTTCAAAAAGTAATACAAGATAAAAGGTATTCCATAAACTATAAATTAAATCATTAAACTTACGTGCGTGTGAATAAATCCAGAACTTGATATTTATTCCTTTTCGTTACGATTACAATATCGTCCATTTTGTATATAAAATCTGTCAGAAACAGATGTTCTATTTTGTCTTTGGTTTTTAGTGGTACATGTAAAAAGAGTTGCATAATTTCATATATTAATTAGATATAAAAACTTCATTTAGTGTGAATGTTGAGCGAAAGATCATTTAGATAAGTGTTTTGAATTGTTCCTTATGTCCTTACTTATCAATTCTGTATAAATACGCCGCTCATTAGAAAATAAATTAAACAACATTTCACAAATTTCAAATATAAAGAGTTTTCTTCCTATAAAGTTGGCAAAACTGCTTCACAGTTATTTAGTTCCTTTTATTCAAGGGCAAGGACACAGGACCGGCCTGAGGATATGTTAAATAATAAAATAAAAAAAGAAACTATGTGAGCATTAGGCCCATGAACCCAACCTGAGGTGAAGAGTCATCATAAAAGGTGAGTGATGTATGATATCACTAAAATTTAAATTAAAATTCATATTAATTGGCGCCCAAATAAATATATTATAACATCTTTTGTTCAGGTCGACAGGGTGTGTTTAGTTTATTGTTTAGTGTGGACTTTACAGACAATGTATAGTGAAGGACTGTAATGTGAGGTGCACCCGGTAAGTTTTATATTTTTATAAAATAAAACATGTTTCATTAACTAAAAAGTGACAAAATATTGAAGTAGTTATTCTTTTCTACAGCTTTATACTTCCCAGCCTCGAAGAAAAACGTTCAGTTTGGCTGGAAAGAAGTGGAAACCAATCTTTGGAGGCGAAAACATTGGAGAATATGCCCTCGTCATTTTGGCCAGGCCTGCTTTTTAAAAGTAGAAGTAGTCGAAGGCAAACTATTTAAAAGGTTTTCTTTTCCATCCCTGTTTTTTCCTGGTATGTAATTCTTTTTGTACATATATTTATTGAATGTAATTAAATGTGATTATGTTTTTTAGATTACAATCCAAAGGGGATTCCGATTTTTTGTTTCCCTACTATGGTACCCTCACAGGAAACAACTCCCTTCATGATAACAATCCTTAAAGCTTATAATAATCAATACTTTTTATCAAATTCAGTGCTGCTAAGTTTTTTTTTAAATAAATTTAAACTTTATATTTTCAATCCGTTACAATATATATTTACAATAATAGTTCCACTACCAATTATCTAAACTTGCTTTAGAACAATTTTCACAAACTTTCTGAAGTGACGGAAAAATTCATTATTGTTATAAGCCATCGAGCTAGAGCTCGCAAAAGAAAGAAAATGCGTACAAATGCGTGAACATATTGGATTTCACTGAATTCTTACAGAATTGAGACGAGAATTGAGCTAACTTTATGGAAGAGATTTGGTACGCTATAAGTCATTTAACTAAACTCTTAAAAAAAAGGGGAATACTGAATTTTGACAATATGTCGTTAGACCGAATCGCGATGACAGATCCTGACGTATAAATGACTGAGAAAAGCCTCTGTTGTCTACAGAAACACAGAAACGTCACCTTTAAGTTTTACTTGGAGAATTTTATTTTGAAGAGCACAGTTGAAAGAGGAGCTTACGGCATATTTTTAGAGAAACGATGCAACCCTGTCATCCTCATCTTTGGTACACCCAAGTTCACCCAAGCGCAGCTTACTGGGTAAAGCTTGAAAAGTCTACAATTTCAAATATATTTTTGACTTTCCCTATGTTTTATGGGAGTTTGCCTGGGTGAACCTAGGTTTAATCGTTCGTCTAACTTCACCCATATCATATACATCATCAGATATCTTCTTAAAATCGTCATAAAAACGCCGAACGACAGGATAGATAGGAATTTGTAAAAAGCGTGGACTTCTAACATCGTGATACAAAACTAACATGGTAGGTTCAGGAATCAAATATTGGAAATGTAAATGTTTAAAGAGTATAAGAACTTGTGTGGCAAATAGTAATTTCTAAAATTCAGGAAGATTCATTTCATATCTGATCCTTTCTTTTTCTTTGAAAGTTCTTAATATTATTGTTTCCGTTGTATTGATCTTGGACAACTGAAAAAAAACTTCCAATTTGGATTTGCAGATTTTCATTTCAATATAAATCTACGTCTGCCATTTAGGCAGTTAAATCAAAAAATACTCAACCAGTACACATTTTTACGTAACTATTCCCGAGCTCCTTTGCATTTGAAAACTCGGGAAGGGAAATTGAAAAGTTGTATAGTTAAATAAAACTCCTTCGAGAATGTATCGAGTTGGTGAATTTTCGGTCTCTTGAGAACTTCACTCGAACGTAACTTAATGCAATAAAACCTACCTTTTTATGGAAATTATGTTTAGAAGTTTCAAGAAAACATGCGGAATTAAGTGTTTTTTACCTTCAGCTACCGGAAGGTGGAAACTTCTTTTAAGAAAAGTCGTTTCAAATTACTTTATATCAGATATACTGTTACAACGGCTTACAAAAGATTACCCCTTTTATATATGAGCAAATTTGATATTTTCATTCAAGATGTAAAAACAATGGCAAACAAATTTATAATGAATGAATCAATATCGGAAAAACTGACAATGTGCTAAAATTATAATAAATGTACGCGACTTCTCATTTTAACCTTGATATATTATGTGGGCATGAAAGTTGACCCCTTCCAGAGATAATTTGACCGAAAACCGCAAAATCTGCGGCTGCACATCTAATTGCAATTGGAAGAATAAAACTTGTTAACACAGTCGACTTTTATTAAGCAAATAGTTCAGACATTTACGTCATGAAATTCTTTTAAACGGAAATGGCATTAAATTTGCAGACAAGTGTATCAAGATTAAGAATGATATGGTGCTTCTAAGAGCCTGTATACTTCTCCGCTAGTCGCTCCCGTAATGTCAAGTTACTTGCTAGGGGACCTGAATCTGAAGAAAATAAGAGTAGGTTAGGTTAGGAATGAGGTGAGAGGGAGTCCCTTCACTCTGACTCCCGACACTTCAGGAAGAGGGTTAGAATCGCATTAAAAATTCTTCTTTTATATTTTCTCTTTGGCAAAACGTTAGTAATTTACCCCACAGTAGATCATTCGTCTAACATTTATTGATACCAACCTTTCAAAATGATTGATTAACAAAACGGCACGAAAACACCACTGGTACAACTAAACTTTTGTTAAATTTAACCCTTTGGTTAAATAAACCAGGTTTAGCCGACTGTTGGTATAACTCGCCCATACAGTGATATTCTTCGATTAAGGTATAAAGGTCAGCGAATGGTGAATCTTGGTGAATTTTGGCAGAAGTATAAAACTCTCCTTGCAGTCTATGGATTTAATGTTTGTTTGGTAAAACTTGATGACATACTGGAATAGGATGTCAAAATCGATATTATGAAAACGACTCGTCAGCTGAACGTCACCAAAAAAGGTGACGTCCGTACAAATGCGTCATGATGTGTTTTCAGTAACGTGGGTTTATTCAAGTTTTATTATTTTTTTAAACATTCATAATATCACAAAAAATGACCAGCTTAGGACCGACATAATCTCCGTTTAAGCTAAATCAAAAGTGTATATTTATATTGTTCAAATTCCCCATTATGGAATCAATACTTTAAATGAAATAATCATACAGTTTGCAAAAGTAAACAGCTTAAAATGGCGAATTACAGAATACTACAAAATAAAAGTATGGGCGCTTAAAACTGTTGATATGAATCGATTGGAGTAATTTTAAGTTTCTTACTCAGCTAAAGCAATAAATGTAATAGTTGTATAACAAGCTTCATTAATCCTCTTTTTAATCATAATCTATAATAAATTCCAAGCCAATGCATTTCCCTAACGACCGCAATCGTAGAAGGGAATCACCGTAAGTTTACCCTCTGATTGTCTATTCAACCATTCTGATTTTGCAGTATAGGAAAATCAAGCAGAGTCGCAAAATCAGAATGCAATCTTTGTCTCTGTTTTCCAATGGTGGTGCCAAGAAATATTAGGAAAAACATCAAATTTCATGAAAAATAAAACAAAACTATGAAATTGTATCTAAACTTTATAGGGAATATTTGCTATTTTTAAATTTGAGCTTGCAATTCATTAATTTTTATTGTTGCTAAATACAGGGTTCACATTTGTGATGTCAAAATTCTAAGGGCAGACCCAACAAAAAAAGTTTTCCAATAATGTAAGAGAGATTGTTAATAGCTCAAATGATGTTATCAATGATTATGAAATACATGATAAATAAAAATCCTCCACAATTATATGGAATCAATTAGACCAGGAAAGCTAAAGTATATGTATTGTATTTAAAATAAAGAAATAACATCTTCTGAGGTAACAATTTCGAATGATGAAACCAAAATAAGAAATATGTATAAATTATGTGATAGAAATTTAAATAATAATTGAATGTTTTTCTGAAAAGAACGTACGTATGGTCGAGGTCATCCCAACAAAGTTGATCAGTTTCGATTTTTGGAGTGATCCATCGGTTCTTGATTCTTCTGAACGTGCTAATGTTGATATAATAACATAACCTAATTTTATTTGATATATGACTTCATTTTCAAGATACACATGTCCAAAAACAAAAATGTGATTTTATAGGTTTATTAACATGATATTTGTCATAATGCATTATTGATTGGTAGCGTAGAGTATTTCAATTCTGATGGAAAAAATGGCGACTGCTACCACAGTACTCACATCTGATCAGTTGACAAAATACGCGTTCAGCAAGAAATGGATGATTGCTCCGGTAGCGCTGGGTTGGGATGAACACGACTTGAAATTAAATTTTACCTTCAACTGATGGTGTTCAGTATAAATTTTCATTGTTTTCAATTCATTCAGTACCACGCAATCGAATTAATTTAATTTCATAATTTAAAAATTAAATTGTACTTTTTAAAAACATTGTTCTTGATAGACCCTTTCCGCCACTGCTTCGACGGAAAACATTCATCGGAATTTTGTTTGGGGGAGAATTTGATGGCGTCGCAATTCTGCAGACTCACAAAAACTAACAATAAATAGCTCCGCTCTAACTGTAACTACCGCATTTGGGCGCCAGACTGACTGTCGCAATGTTTTCTTCTCGTATGAGCCACCCTATCGACTCAGTTTTGCAATGAAACTTTAAAAAACAAGAAACTTTATGACTTGTTGGCAAATACTTTATGGACTTTTCGAAATTCAAGAAATAACAAAGATAAGAGTCAATAAAGTGTTTATTGAAGGACGGTGCAAACGATTTTTGTTGGATCTTGGAGAATGATAATTTTTAAACAGGTATAGGTATATTAATGGAGCTATTTTCGAAACAATAAACTTGAATGCTCCCTCGTCCATTCTTAAATAGTTTTTGTAACCTTTCATAGATTCAGATCGCAATTCTTGGAGTATCTTGAGATGTATTTCTCTCAAATCACGTCTTGTGACCCAAGTCCTCACCCAAAGTCGGCCGGATCAGCTGCACCAGCTAATAATCTATTATCACCCATTTCTTATTATAAATAACCCTCCTCTTCCTAAATATTGAACAATTTCGATGACACAGTGTAATACCAGCTATTGTTGAAAGAAATGGTTCCAACTATTTTATAGGAGATATAAGGCCGGTATTAGACCATAAAATTTATTTGTCAAAGATCATTTATAAAAGATCTTTGATGAAAAATTTGACAGTGTTATATACCATATATAAAATATATCTTTTAGAAAAGATCTTTTATAAAAAGTAATAACAAGCTATTATATTCGATAAAAGATTTTACAGTTTCGTCAAATTATTATTATAAGATGTTATACAACCATCAGCATCCCTATTGTAAAAACAGGAATAAGAGACTGGACATATATAAAATAAGGACTGTGAGAAAATAGCCATTAGGATTGTCACGTATTTTGTCCTAATAGCTGAAAGAGTTTACTGAGGCATAAGACTGCTGCACTGTAAACTAGTAGAACTCTTTCCTGTTGCCAGAAATCGAAGGGTAACCATAAGGCGTTCTTCAATCCTTCTGATTCCTTAAATGGGTTCACTGTCGGAATATTAATGGAACAATAAACTCTAATGTTTCCTCGTCCATTCTTAAATAGTTCTTCCAACTTTTCATATCTTCAGATCGTAACTCTTGGAGTAAATTTAGATATATGCCTCTCAAATCACGTCTTGCAACCGATAGCCTTACCCAAAGTCGGTCGGATCTTGCTTCTTTCTTTTTTAATAATCACCCATTTTTTTTATGAAAACAACTCTCCACTTCCTAAATATTAAACACATTCACACAATTTCTGCGACACAGTTTAATCCATTCGTTTGGGTTGTGCTCAACAGCCCAGGCACTTGAACTGAATATTTGTACCATTTCCCATGTTATCTACTTCCATTCCAGAAGCTTCGCGTCTTCTTTAAAGGCCACTAGTTTGGCTGGAGGGGTTTTCAGTAGTTGTAATGGTTGTATTAATTCCTGTCCAAAGTGCTTCCCTCTAAGTTCTCGCAGAAGCAGAGTATTCGAGTAGGTGTTTCATTATCAAGTTCACATTTTCTGCACATAGGTTCACTAACTTTGCCCATTTTGTGCAGATATTTCCTCAGGGTGCAGTGTCCAGTCACCCAGTTTCAATAGCCTGGTTGAGAGTTCCTTGTCTACCTTGTTCAGAAAGCTCTTTGTATGGAGATGCCCTTGCGTCAGTCAACCTCCATTTGAGTTGGTGTTCCCTGTCTAGCCAGTCTATGACACAGTGTAATACCACAGAAATATCATCAAATAAATTGTTTAAAATATTTTATAATGTAATACTGGCCTAAGACAAAGAAATTTTATAGTGTAATACCGACCTTAGTAATTATTTTTCGCATCTCCGTTCTTCTATGATGGTAAGTTTCATATTTCAAGTGTATTACGCATTGAGTTAAAAGAGTAAACAATTTCTTCTCGTATCTACTAATGATCTGATTTTAAGGCGATTATCGAACTGTTCAATTTCAAGTGCATTGAAGTGCGATGTATCCAAGTGAATCAAATGAGTATAAATGCTGAATAAACAAGAAAGAAAGGTATTCTTACCCTACTGTGGGTTCCAGGACGCACAGGAATAAAAAGAAATGACACTGCAGGTGAGCTAGCAAAGATAGGGGCTGAATCACCCTTTTGAAGTATCAGCTCCAAAATAATATTGGTAGAAATATGTAACGCCGAAAAGAAGAAAAAATCTGAACATTGAAGAGTAGTAGGGCTGAGGCAATCAAAGATTCCTGGGAAACTACAACCAGGTGATTACGAGTGAATGCCTAGGCCATAGTAAGACTGCATTAGGAGTTTTGACAGGTGTCCTAACAGGACACTGACGTCTGAATGAGCTCCTCAAAAAGCTCAAACTAGTGGAGTAACAAGAATGTAGATTCTGTGAAAGAAGAAACCTCTATTTACTAAAGGAACTATCAGCCTCTTAGACTCTCAGGAACTAAGTAGAAGAAAAGGGACACAATAGATATTTTAGGTCTGAATGAATGTCACCCCAGTATACATACATTCATAAGTAAAAGTAAGGTTTGCCACACCTGAGCCTAACAAAATAGCTCAGGTGTTTTTATACAAATTTGAGGCTTATTGCAGTGGATATCGGAACAAAACTAATTTTAAAGGTTTATAAAAATATTGTTAAATTGTATTGAATGAAAATTTATATTACGATCTCGCAAAATATATAGTATAAGGGGAGAAGTCGCGAAGAGAATAGTGATTGAAAATTGGATCGAAAGCACCAATAGGCGAAGAAACGATGCTGTATATTAAGAATCATTGATTTTGAATCACCCATTATAGAGTCGCTTGATAGAGAGATAAATCTGGTCTATATACTTCAAAAATTTTTATTGGGAAATCCACTTTGAGACTTGTGAATACGTTACCAGCAAACGGTTCATTTTGCAATCAATTTTGTTGAAAAGATTTTGATTTGAATTAATTACGACCATCGTTAATAATTTTAAGAGACCATCAATTCAAATCAAAGTAAGTAATTAGCAGGTTGTTCACTTTGTTCTTTTTTATTCAGTTTCATTTAGCTTACCTGGTTTGTGTCTTTTGTGGTGAAATCTAGTAAATAAAATTTTACCCTCTTCATGTCGATCGATATACAAAGATTCAAGATGGCCGCCACCAGTATATGGTGGATTACATTTTTTTTCAATTTTTCAATAGTTAGTCAATACATTAAAACTGGAAAAACTTGAGGGAAATGTCAATTTTAAGGTATTTAACAACAGTTGAATGTAGGCATGGTATTATCTCACATGAAATGTTTCCCGTATTATCGTATAATCTAAAAATCCAATCATGTACAAGCTAACTTACCCGGTTAAGTGCTACTCCAGCTCTGATGAATCAAATAGGCCTGAAGAAGTATCTTCATTATTTGCAATTAGAACTTGTTCTGTTTGTGTCCCAAAAATGATATCCCGCTCCCACATTTTTAATTGAAGACGTGTTTGACACACTTTTTTGGGATAAATAAGTGCTATTCCTTTTAGCTATTTCATTTATCTGCTTAACGAAATACATGAGTTGGACTTGGAGCATGTTGTGGTCAAAATCAATATTTATTCTCTTGAAGACTTTGTTCAATATCATCTTTCCTTGACGTAGTTGTGGGTATTTATTCTTCTTTCAGGAAGTGACATATTGCTCTCAACTTTATCCGCGGTGTTCATGAAGGATAATTAACAAAAGTCATGCAGTAAATGAAATATTTAAATAATCAAACAAATAGAAACTAAAAATATTACCATACTAACGATAAGAGTGAAATATACTTCAAATGAAACGTAGATTGTGATTTGCTGTTGGCGAAAACCAAGTTCAAGTTCAGCCCTGTAAGAAATGAAAAGCAAAACGTCTGCCACCAGAGCTGTTGTCAGGTACGAAGAAATTCGGCAGCTTCAGATTCAGCGTGTGTATTTGGCAACATCTACCAGGGATATGACTGAATCGCAGCTAATTTTACGTAGCGAAGCATCCATGAATTCTTGCTTAAAAATATTTCTTTCTTTCTCTTATCCTTATGCCTTCTCAGGCGTCGGATTGGAGTTCTTCCTGTACCCATTTTCTCCATTCTTTTCTGTCCTTGGCCAATGCCTTCATCTCTCCTAATGTTTTTCCTTTATTCTTTCCAATTTCCTCAATCTGGTCTATCCATTTCCTCCTGGGTCTTCCTCTTTGTCTTTTTCTTAATATTCCCATTTCCTTAACTTTTCTCGCAATTCCATGTTGCTACATTCTTACTAGGTGGCCATACCAGTTTAATTGTTTCTTTTTAATCTTTGATATTATTGGTTCTTAATTAGTTATTTCTTTGTTCCTTACTTTGTCCCATTTTGTTTTACCTGCTATTTTCCTTAAATATTTCATTTCCACTGCATTTATTTTCGTTTCCTGCTTTTTCTGCAGTACCCAATTTTTACTAGCATAAGTTTTAGTTGGTATTGTAATTTTTTTGAAGATTTCCAGCTTTGCGTCCATATAAATGTGTTTATGGCTTAGTATTGTTAAGGAATAATCTAATCTTGTTGATTTATTTGCTCTGTTATTAAGTTCTGCATCTATTTTCCCTTCTCCTGTTATGATACTTCCTAGGTAATTGTGTCAAAAGCTGCCTTCAAGTCTATAAATGTTAAATACATTCCTTCTCCCGCTTCTATTGTATTATCAATTAGCCTTCTTAAAATGTATATATTTTCATTTACTTGACATCCTAGTCTAAAAGCTGCTTGTTCCTCTTCTAATTTTGCTTCTATAGAACGCCTTAATCGGATCTCTATTATTCTCGTATATATTTTAAAGCTGGTTTGGGCTAAACATATTGGTCTATAATTATTGCACAGTGTCTGATCCCCTTTTTAATGTATTGGCAGTATAAGGTTATTTTCCCAGTCTGGGGATTTTTTGAGTGTCCCATGCTTCCCTGCATATGAGACACAGCCATTCTTTTCCTTTTTCTCCTAACCATTTTATCATCTCTGGCGCTACTTCATCCTTCCCACTGGCTTTTCCTATTTTAAGCTTGAAAATGAAGAATCCATTTAAGGAGCTCCAAAACTTCACAGGGCATGCATTTTTTTATGTTATTATAATTTTCTTTGGTATAGGTATCCAATCGTAGCGAAGAGAATTGTGAATAAGTGATTTTTTTTTGTTTAGTGGTTTTATTGTAAAGGAACAGATAATGTGCTAAAAGCTAAAACATAATCAGGTTGATACCAGGTACCACTCCAGGTCAAAGAGTTAGAGAACATTCGCCAACATTTACGTCAGATCTAATAAGCAGAGATAGAAAAACTGTCAAAGGAGTAGTAGGTGTGTTAACAGAGTACTGCTAGCTTAACAGGCACTCAAAGCTGATGGGGTTGACAGACTTTTTGTCACCTGAAGTGCGATTACCTGGCGAATATGCGGTTTCTTGTACTAGGCGATAAGAAGTCCCCGACAAGAAATGGCTGATTGGCTATATAAAAAGAGTCCGGACTGGAGAATGTAATCTAGATTCAGAGTACCACAGTAGATCTGAGAAGGTTGCAGTGGGATAGGCCGATTAGCCACCTTATCAAATCTAATCTAATCTAATCTACCAGGTACCACTCTTCTTATCAATATAGGGTATTAATCAGACTCAAGTTACGCTACGCCCTACGATTTTGTTTTAGTATGTTCAATGATCTATATTGATAAAGTCAGTAGTGTGATGACTGGTCTACCTAATTATTTTTAAGCCTTAGGTACATTACCTGCATCATAATTATGTTTTTTTACAATTAAGCCGTTTGAGAACAATTCTTACTTATTTTATTTCATTTTTTAGAGCTAGTTGAGTTTATTTCTGTTGGGTGGAACGACGGACGAAAGAATAAATATTATTAATAAACTATTTTACTAATATACTTTACACAATATATAATTCAGATATGACATTACATACGTCAGAATAATTTTTTTTTAAGCAAGTGTCAAATTAGAACACGGCATTGCTGATGTGATAGCCCATATAGACTTACAACACTCCTCCTCACAGCACTAATGCAGAAGACCTAGTTTGACTCTCAGCATTGTTAATCTGGGTCCTGGTAATGCCTTCATCAAAAGGTCAGCCTCCATTTCTTCTGTACACTTGTAAGTGATATTCAGGATTCCTTGATTAACACAATCTCTTATGTAGTGAACCTTAAGGTCTATGTGTTTTGACTTAGGGGATACTATGGGGTTATATCCTAATTTTATGGCAGCTTGATTATCACTCCAAATTGTTATTTGTCCGAAATCAATGTTCAAATCTCTGAACAGTGATCTAAGATAAACAGCTTCTTTTGCAGCTTCTGTCAAAGCTGTGTATTCAGATTCTGCTGTTGATAATGCTACGCTTCTTTGCTTCCTGGATGCCCAACTGATAGCTGCTCCTGCGTATTTAAAAATGTAACCGGAACAGGACTTTCTGTCCAACTTGCAAGCACCCCAGTCAGAATCTGCCATACCTTCTAATGGCTCTTGTGATTTGGAGTATGTTAAACCAACATCGATCGTACCTTTAAGATATCGTAATATTCGCTTTGCTGATTTGAAATGCTCTGGTCCAAAACAATCATTGAATCTTGATAAATAATTTACAGCGTACGTTACGTCAGGTCGGGTAGCAACTGAAACATACATAAGTGTTCCAATTAGGTTTCTGTAAGGCAAATTCTCTGCTCCTCCTTTCGTATTAGGCTCCAGATTTAAATTAACTTCCATCGGTGTGGTAGAAATTTTGCAATCCTGCATATTAAATTTCTTTAGAGTTTCTAGAATAAATTTCTTTTGGGTTAATTTTATTTTATTTTCTTTGTATTCCAAATCAACTCCGATTATACATTTTGGTTGTCCCAAATCTTTCATTTCAGATATTTCGCTTAACTTTTCTCTGATTTCAGCCAGTATTTTTGGACAAGAATAGGCAATAAGGAGATCATCTACATATATGGCAATTACTGTCTTCTCTCCTCCTTTGGCTAATATGTAGACACAAGGATCAGCTTTCGACGCTTGAAATCCTATTCTCTTTAGTTCATTGTCTAATTTTGTATACCATTGTCTTCCTGCTTGTTTTAGCCCGTAGAGAGCCTTTTTGGGGTGACATACTTTTTCTTGTTCGATACTTCTCATATCTTCTAGCATCTTCTTTGCTTTATCATACAAAATAAAATCATCTTTATCGCATGCGTCTACCATAATTTTGGCAATATATTGCTCGATATATTCTGGAAACTTCATGAATATGTTTTCTACTAGATCGCCATTCAGATATGCTGTCGTGACATCCATTTGGTTAAGTTTCAAATCTTCTTCTACAGCTAGTCCAATTACAGTTCGAATGCTACTTAATTTTGCAACTGGTGCGTATGTCTCATTGAAATCAATCCCAGGTCTTTGTCCAAATCCGCGCGCAACGAGTCTGGCCTTCTTTATCTCTCCTTTTTCTGGAGTCCATTTATTTTTCAAAACCATTTTGTGATCAATAATTTTCATATCCTTTTCTTTCTTGACAATTTTCCAAGTTCCATTCTTAATGTGAGCTTTTACTTCTGCTTTAATAGCGTCATGCCATTCCTCATTTTCGAAATCCTTATTACATATAAATGTGAGTTCATCTACGTCTACATTTAATGGTTCTTGATTCTCACCACAACATGAAACTGTATTTGTCATCTCATAATCATGATGCCAATTCGGAATTTTACTTTCTCTACGGGGTCTTCGCTCTTCGTTTATACAACTTCTTATGTTCAATGGTTCATGACTTATACCTTCTCGAATTTCAGGCTCTTCGTTGACTTCAAGCTCATTATTTTCAGATTCTCGCTCAGGAGTTATAACTTCATTTTCATGGGTAGGTTTTGATGAGAACTCGACTTCTATGATAGGTAAGTCTTTGTTCTTCTTTCTTTGTTGTTTCTTCCCCTTTATGTCGGTATTTTTATTAACCTTATTTTCTTTGTCAGGTGTCATGTGTTCTTGCTCTTCAAGCTCCTTTAAAAACTCTTCATAGTTTTCTTCGGTACGGTCTTCACCCTTATAATACATTTTATCAATAAATTTTACGTCTCTGCTTATTACAATACTTTGTTTTTCAGGAATATAAATGCGATAACCTTTTGCTAGCTGTGCATAGCCCATGAAAACTCCTTCTACAGATTTTGATGTAAATTTGCCTTTTCTATTTTTGTTTAGGACGAAAGCTTTACACCCAAAAATCTGTAGGTGATTTCCAGATGGAGTACGGCCGGTCCATTTTTCAAATGGTCTACAACCTTTCAGGGCTTTAGCTGGGCTTCTGTTATTGAGATAATTCGCTGTGTATACCGCCTCGGCCCACATTTTTTGAGGTATGTTACCTTCGATCATCAAACACCGTGCTCTATCAAGAAGAGACCTATTTTTGCGTTCGCTTTTGCCGTTCTGTTGAGGTGTGTAAGGTGATGTGAGCCTTCTCTTGATTCCATTTTGTTTCAGGAAGTTATCAAATTCTATATTGCAGTACTCCTTTCCGTTATCAGATTGTAAGCTTTTTATCGGTTTGTTGTGAAATTTTTCAACTTTGCTTTTGTATTCTTTGAATTTCTCAAAAACTTCGCTTTTGTGCGATATGAAGTAGACATAACAATATTTAGTGTAGTCGTCCAGAAATGTCAGGAAATATTTTGATCCGGCTAGAGTCTCAGTGTTGACTGGTCCGCAGACGTCACTATGCACAATTTCCAGAGCTTGTGTAGACTGTGGTCCGTCTAGGGATGAAAATGGTAGTCTAGCCATCTTTCCTTTAATGCATGCTTCGCAGTCCGGTAAATTTCCTTTTTCTAGTACCAATCCTTTAATAAGGTTCTTGTTTGCAGCTAACTTTAAGTCATTCTCATTAATATGTCCAAGTTTACGATGCCAAATTTCAATATTGTTAACAGTTTTTGCTATATTTGCTTTTTTTCCCTTTGTGTAGTACAGACCGTTTTCTTTTGTAGCAGTTAGACTTACTTCACCTTTTTGGTTTTTAATGTATGCCTTATCTTTTGTGAACAATATGGTGTTTCCTTTTTCAGTGATCTTTGCGACTGACATCAGGTTTGTTGCCAGGGTAGGTACATATAATGTATCAATAAGGTTAATTGTTTCATTTTGGATGTTTATACGTACTTTACCTCTACCTTCAACTTTAGTAGTGTGATTTTCAGACGCTAACCGCAAAGTTCCAGTTTCATGTTCACAAAATGTTCTTCCTGTGCACACATATGGGACGTGCAACCACTGTCAAGGCACCAGGTATCTGCAGAGGTAATTGACAAACAAGTCGGCGTTATACTGAAGTTTTTCTCTTCTCTTTTCTGGAATGTTTGATTTTGTTGACGTTTATTTTTCTTACTCCAGCATTCATTAGTATTATGTCCCTGTTTCTTACATTTCTGGCAGTATTTCAGCTTCTTTTTGGAATAGAACGCACCTTCTCTTCTTTCCTTTCTCAGATCTTGATTATCTCTAGCTTCGCTTTCTTCTATAATTTTAATTTTCAGCTCTTCGGGCTTTGGTAGTGTATCTCTAGATTCTACCGCTATTCTGAAATTTTCATATGAAGCGGGTAAGCTGTATAGCATCATGATACTCCGCAGATCTGAATTTAGAGTAATGTCCATATCTGCTAATTTATCGACAGTATTCATGAAGTCATTTAGATGTTCGCGTACGTCACCGTTATCATACTTTTTCAGTATGAGATGCTTCAGCAGTGTTCCTTTTCTTGCGGGACCCGTACTTTGATAAATGCTTTTCAGTTTCTGCCAAAGCTCGTACGAAGTCTTGCAGCCTTTTATTTGTTTCAACTCTGATGGTGAAATAAGTAATAATAATTCTGACCGAGTTAGTAGATCTTTTTTCAGAAATTCTTTCTTTTCCGTCTCGTCGCTGGTTGAAATCGGTTCGTATATCTCTCCACTTGCGTATTCCCACAGGCCATTTTTGATTAGCACTGCCTGCGCTTGTAGACACCACGTATCGTAGTTTTCTTTTGTTAGGGCTTCGATGCGATGGTACGACGACGAAGCGGTTGCCGTCAACGTGCTCATTTCGAAAAAATTTCAGTTTCACCGACTATATTTTTTTATACCAGCAACCACGCTCTGCTACCAATTGTTGGGTGGAACGACGGACGAAAGAATAAATATTATTAATAAACTATTTTACTAATATACTTTACACAATATATAATTCAGATATGATATTACATACGTCAGAATAATTTTTTTTTAAGCAAGTGTCAAATTAGAACACGGCATTGCTGATGTGATAGCCCATATAGACTTACAACAATTTCGAATCTTACTTCGAGTTGATGGTAATTACTCGTCTTTGAACTTTAAAATGGAGTGAAAGAAAGGGGAAACCTCTACTCATAGCGTTTAAAAAGGACAACGACAAAATAAGTTGGAAAACAAAAGTGTTAGTTTCGACGTCTTACAGTTAAAATAGTATATCGTGCAACAAGAGGGTAAAGTTCAACTTTTCTCACGAGTGTGTGGCACGAGCCCAAAGGGCGAGAGCCGCAAGCACACGAGTGAGAAAAGTACTTTTCCCACATGTTGCACACTATACTTTTTTTACAACTGCACACATTTAAAGAATACAAGTGAAGTAACTTAATATTTATTTTTATGGTTAGTAGAACAAAAAGAAAAGGTGAGCGGTCATCGGACCGCCGATAGAAGCTTGCTTCTTATGCACAATAGAATGACCATTTTTGACCATTTTTTGTGAATTTTTGATAGTTTTTGACGATTATTGAGCATTTTTTCAAAATTTTTGACAATTTTTTTGAATTTTAACAATTATTGACCATTTTTCACAATTATAGACCAATTTTGACAGTTTTGACCATTATTGATCATTTTTGACAATTTTTCAAAAAATTTTACCATTTTAGACCATTTTTCCAAATTTTAACAATTATTGACCATTTTTGACAGGTTCTGACAAGTATTGACCGTTTTTGACAATTTTTCAAAAACTTCGACCATTTTTTCAAAATTTTGACAATTTTTGACTGTTTTTTAAAATTTTAACAATAATTGACCAGTTTTAACAGTTTTGACAATTATTGACAATTTTTGCCTGTTTTTCCAAATTTTAACAATTATTGACCATTTTTGAGCATTCTTTACAATTTTTTAGCATTTTTGACAGGTTCTGACAATTATTGACCATTTTTAACAATTTTCAACAATTATTGACCATTTTGACAGTTTTTTATGATGTTTATTATTATTATTATTTATTTTTCGAAAATTTTGACAATTTTTGACAATTGACCATTTTTTCAAATTTTAACAATTATTGACCATTTTTGACAATTATTGATCAATTTTGACAATTTTTCAAAAAATTTGACCACTCTAGACCATTTTTCCAAATTTTAACAATTATTGACCATTTGTGCCAATTTATGAGCATTTTTGACAGGTTCTGACAATTATTGACCATTTTTGACATTTTTTGATAACTATTGACAATTTTTTCAAAATTTTAACAATTTTAAACCAATTTTCAAAATTTTAACAATTATTGTCCATTTTTGACAGTTTCTGACAATTATTGACCATTTTTGACAACTTTCAAAAATTTTGACAATTTTCAACAATTATTGACCATTTTGACATTTTTTGATAATTATTGACAATTTTTTCAAAATTTTAACAATTTTCGACCATTTTTCAAAATTTTAACAGTTATTGACCATTTTTGACAGTTTCTGACAATTATTGACCATTTTGGACAACTTCCAAAAATGTTGACAGTTTTTGATCATTTTTCAAAATTTTAATAATTATTGACTATTTTTGACCATTTCTTAAAATATTTGACAATTTTTGACAGATTCTGACCATTATTGACCATTTTTGACAATTTTTGAGAATTATTGACCATTTTTGACAGTCTTTTATAATTATTGACCATTTTTTCAAAATTTTGACAGTTTTTGACAATTATTAACAATTTTTTCAAATTTTTTAAAATATTTGGCAATCATTAACCATTTTTTCAAAACTTTGACAGTTTTTGACAATTTTTTAAAATTATTGACCATTTTTCCAAATTTTTGACAATTTTTGACCATATTTCAAAATTTTTGACAATTTTTTAAAATATTTAACATATTTTCTAATATAATCTGACAGTTTTGTGACAACTAAGTAGGTATTTAAAGATGACAGTAGCCTACTAAGTTTTTGTCGATTTTATTTGATTCTCCATATAAATATATGTAGCGTGGGCAAAGTGGCGTGAGAAATAATATTTCTCACAGTATGAGCAATATTTGGTTTTGAAATCAAGTAAGGTATGAGAAATACGTCACTTTTCATAGCAGTTGTAGAAAAACATATATAATATGTTTACCTATACAACTGACTAATGATTGTTGGAATGGGTTAAAAGGCTGCGAACGCATTGGATTAATTTTACCAAAAATGATTTTCCAGCTCCTACACGCCATTATCTAGTTCTTGAAGTTGTACACGGTTAATTTAACAGTGGCCGTATTTTATATCTGATTAGCTTCGTGCCGGGAATGTCTAATGGCTCTAACACAAAACAACAGAGGAAGAAAGACAGAGAGCCAGTGTAGGATTTGATGTTAAAACAAAATTCGCCAAATTTTCTGCCGTAAAAGTTGAAACCTGAAATGTAAAGTAGTTCTTTATTTTTTTACTGGGGCATATGCCGTGAATTTTAAACAGCCATGAATACACTCAGTTGAGTACGTAATGCGGGGAATCAGTTTCCGCCGAAAAGGGTTTTCAATTTTTTTTTATTTTCTGGTTTTAAAAGATTGAAACTGGCGGATATATGGGGTTTTATGGTTTTTCCTTATTATCATGAAAACGTTATGGAAGCGTACTTGCAACGAGGAAGGAATATGAGGATGTTTGCTTAAATAGTTTATTTTCTAAGGGAAAATCCCAATTTTTGTTTCGTTACATTCCTGAAAGAGCTTGAATTTTGTATTATGTTCCATTTCCTCGTAATTTAATTGTTAATGAACTGCAAAGTTATTGTTTTTTATTTGGTTTTTCGAATATTTTATCCTGTTAGTTCTACAGCTGTCATCAGATAATATTGTCTTTTTATTTATTTTTTTGAACTCCTAAAAAAATCGACAGCTAGACAATCAATGGGCGTGTTCAGCTGGGCTCAACGGTTGAAACTAAGCACAAAACATGTTGAGAGTACTGGCATTCAACAGCTGAGTTCTGTCTGAATACATTGAAAGTTAGCGGTAGAGCATAACCCAACCTTCCAGTTTCATTGGATACAATAATTTCACTATTTATCACTACTCTATAATATTTCAAGATTATTTTTTCCATTATTATAGTCACCAAAAAAACACAACGTATCCTAACCCAACCCTTTGACAGCGTCAAGGATTACCAAATAAATATTCTGTCATTTTTGAAAGCACTGAGTAAATAAAGTGTAAATGTCTGCTATAGTTTGGCAAGTCTATCTGAAGCTACGGGGCATCGGTAAGGGGCGAGGAAACATGGCCGATATCTGTCATAAACGTACCAATGGCGTACGGTACCTATTTTATAAAAGTATCAAAAGTAATAATTATTATCATATAATAATTATATATAGAAACTGATTTATGCTTTGCTTTAAAGGTAAGGTATTTTTCAAAACACGCCACCTATTTGTTAAAAACAAATAATGTTAAGAATCGTACTTGAATTCAAGATGGATACGAAATAATAAGATACCAAGTAAAACTGAAAATACAAAGGTAAACACTGACAACGCCACTGGATAATCATTATCAGTCAATTGTCGTGAGAGGGAAGAATACACGCACGCGCTTGCCAATAGGAAGTCAGGTGGTTACTTAGGAACGGAGGTTCGATAAATATTCACCAATTGAGTTAGTAGGAGGGCGTGGTAATTATGATTTTCGCACGACGTTGCCGGCTTGAAGGAAACCCATAACATATTTGGAAAAGTGTTCATCTTTTAATATTCAGAAATTGAAAAAATAATGTTAATAGACAAAATCCAATGAAACAAGCACATTAAAGAACTAACGTTTAGTCATTACTAACATATTGTTAAAAATAAAAAGTCCATTTTCTAATTATTATCACTACATACTTAGCACTTTAGGTTTTTCATAGTACAACGTGGCAATATCGAATGTTTTCGACTGCATTCCTTTCACAGCTTCAGTTATGTTTGCCAAACTATACGTCTGATGATCAACACTTTAGAGTCAGCAGAACGACAGCGTCCCGCCAGAACGCAACCGCTAAGATGACTACTCAACCGTTGAGCCCGTCTGAATGTGCCCTATGAAAATATTTTGGAGTTTAAAAAATTTTCATTCACTTCACAGTAAACTATATCTTCAATGGAAATGATTGCGATTTTTCGTTCATTTATTCTTTTAGTGGTCTAGATGTTTTAACTAAGTCAATTTTGTGACTGGATATTTGATATCTGCAGTTTCTAGAACATTGTTCCCCACTTTTTGGTTTCGTTTTTTGCTAGTTCAAACATTGAATTGATTACCAGTTTTTACCAAAACTAAAAAAGTTATATAAGATCAAAATCTGCTAACATCCTAAGGTGGCCATTTTTTTGCACCCCATTGTAATACTAATACAAGAACGTTAAAAAAAATACTCAAAAAACATTGTAGTTCATTTTCTATTAAAAACAAATCAAATGATGAATATACCCCAAGAATCGTACAGACGTTATTATTTCTATCCTAAGATTGTGAATTTTCAAGAGTCAAGCACAAAAATCGTCAATATCCTGTTTTGGAAAATTCTCCTCAAACCAATATTTCTGAAACAAGTTGATACGTGTTTCTTCAAAAATGCAATACTTCAATTTTATATCTGGACTACGTACTAACTGTAGAGGGTAGCAAAACTGTAAAAAAAATACTGTGTTCAATCGGAAAAACTAATTTGAACTTTTCAATCGGTAATGTATATAGATTCCGTCCGCATAGAAGTCGAAAATGGTTCGTTTTCGGTTTTACGTTATTAATTTTTTATAACATATAAATTATTATGTTAAAATGTTAAGGTAAGTTTTCCAATCAAATATCCAAGAACAAATAAAATTGAAATTTCCCCCCCTTAGAGGTAGAATTTCGGAAAATCCGTTCTCATCGTATTCCTACGTCATATAAAGGACACACCCTCCAAGTTTCAGGCCTCTACGATCAGCGGTTTAGGCTGTGCGTTGATCCGCCAGTCAGCCATTCAGGATCATTTTATATGTATAGATAATTATCAACACAACTTTGAAGATAAACTCAACTAAAAATATGAATCTTTTTATGTCGTACCTTAACAAATTAGTAAACAAACAAAAATTTATACGTGTTCGAATTATATTTTGGCTAAGATACTTTCAATTCCACCAAAAGTTATTTTATGAATAAAATTTGACTTTTGTTAACAAACATGTCTTTTGTAACATTGACTATCATTATTTAGAATACCTACTTTATTTCATTTTTATTTTATTTTATCCAAATTCCTTTTTTTTAAATAAAATGAAATATAGTCAATTCAAAATTGCCGGTATATAAGGTAATAACAGCAAACTATTTATTTTCATTTTATCACTATGAAAACTTCCGCAGAAATCCAGCAGATGAGGCCACAATACTTAAAAGGCGTTTTTGAGTTTTTATCTATACCACAAACTAAATATAGACCTATTAAGATTGCTATGTATGTAACACACCTATCTAACCAACTAACGTGAATGTATTAAAGAAAATTGGTAATTAACAGAAATACCTACTTAACCAACATTGACATATAAAGTAAACTCAATCAATAACAAAATTCAAGTTTTTATAATTCGCATACCATCGACGTCTGCCCTGAAGTGTTTGCCGCGTTCCGGTTGAACACTCTGTCTATAGATACCTAAAAGACCCTAAAATTTGTAACCATTTGTGGGCGTAAGTTATTTGTACGTAATCATGAGTAGAACATTACTTTTCTTTACACCCGGTAGGTATAATACAAAATAAATTTTTTGAATTTTGAAAAATCCTTCCTTAGTGGATGCCTACGTCATAAGAGGAATACGTGTGCGAAATTTGAATTTCTAGCCCTAAGGGTTTTCCTGTGCGTTTATTTAAAACTTTCATCCCCTATTTTACCCTCTTAGGGGTTGAATTTTAGAAAACGCTGAAATACGTCAATATGTCCAAGGAATTGAAAGTGTCATACAAAATGTATCCCCTTTTTCAATCCTTTGGGGGTTGAATTTTGAAAAATCCTTCCTTAGTGGATGCCTTCGTCATATGCGGAATACGTCTGCGAAATTTTAAGTTTCTAGCCCTAAGGGTTTGGCCTGTTCGTTTATTTAAGACTTTTATCCCCTATTTTACCCTCTTAGGGGTTGAATTTTAGAAAACGCTGGATAAAAAAGGTGAGCGGTCGTCGGACCGCCGACAGAAGCTTGCTTCTTATGCACAATAGAATGACCATTTTTCGTGAATGTTTCACCATTTTTCAGAAATTTTGACAATTTTTGACAGTTTTTGACGAATTTTGACAATTATTGACTATTTTCCAAAAATTTTAACATATTTGGCAATTATTGACCATTTTTTCAAAATTTTGACAATTTTTGACAATTTTTTCAAATTTTAACAATTATTGACCATTTTTGACAATTATTGACCAATTTTGACAGTTTCGACAATTATTGATCATTTTTGACAATTATTGATCATTTTTGACAATTTTGACCATTTTAGACCATTTCTCCAAATTTTAATAATGATTGACCATTTTTGACAATTTTTGGGCATTTTTGACCGGTTTTGACAATTATTGACCATTTTTGACAATGTTTCAAAAATTTTGACAATTTTTATTACTTATTGACCATTTTTGACAGTTTTTTATAATTATTGACCATTTTTCCAAATTTTTGACAATTTTTGAAAATAATTGGCAATTATTAACCATTTTTTCAAAAGTTTTTGACGATTTTTCAAAATTCTTGACAATTTTTGACCATATTTGAAATTTTTTGACAATTTTTCAAAAATTCTAACAATTATTTACCATTTTTGACAGTTTTTAACGAATTTTGACAATTATTGACAATTTTTCAAAAATTTTAACATATTTGGCAATTATTGACCATTTTTTCAAAATTTTGACCTTTTTTCAAAATTTTGACCATTTTTCAAAATTTTAACAATTATTCATCATTTTTGACCATTTTTGACGAATTTTGATTGGTTTTGACAATTATTCACCATTTTTGACCATTTTCCCAAGAATTTTAACCTTTTTTCAAAATTTTTGACAATTATTGACCAATTTTGACAATTTTTGACAATTTTTGACAATTTTAGACAATTTTTGACAATTTTTGACAATTTTTGAGAATTTTTGACAATTTTTGGCAATTATTGACCATTTTTTCAAAATTTTGACAGTTTTTGATCATTTTGACAATTATTGACCATTTTTGACAATTTTTCAAAAATTTTAACATATTTGGCAATTATTGACCATTTTTTCAAAATTTTGACCATTTTTCAAAATTTTAACAATTATTCATCATTTCTGACCATTTTTGACGAATTTTGATTGGTTTTGACAATTATTCACCATTTTTGACAATTTTCCCAAAAATTTTAACCTTTTTTCAAAATTTTTGACAATTATTGACCAATTTTGACAATTTTTGACAATTTTTGACAATTTTTGACAATTTTTGACAATTTTTGACAATTTTTGGCAATTATTAACCATTTTTTCAAAATTTTGACAGTTTTTGATCATTTTTCCAAATTTTTGACCATATTTGACAATTTTTCACACCTATAGGTGTGCAAGCTCAGTACGGCAAGAGAGATTGCGCACAGTCGCTTGAATGGGTTATCGCGTGATAAACGAATACGTGTGCAAAATTTCAATTTTAAGCCTTGAGGGGTTTGGTCTGTACGTTGAGACATCAGTCAATCACTTTATAATAAATAATATAGAAAATCGAAACACACCTATCAGCACCTCATAGGAACAGCGACTGATCATCACCAGCAGATTTTATTTCTTATGTGTATTTAAATGTAAAATCGCATACCTAACAGCATCGGCACAGCACCGACAAGGCACGTCAACGCCTCAACAACAACACATTTCTCAGAGAGAATATTTTGCGGACGGCGTGCTGTGTGCTGACTTTGCCGACGATCACTTATCAGCACATTTCGGATAGTACAGTGTTTACAAATTGTTTTATAGGCATATTGTGTCAGTATTGTAGGTATTTTTAAAGAGTACAGGTAAATAATGGATTCTGAAAAACCTATAGAAGCGGTTCGCAATTACACTTACTTATATGACATAATTAACAATAAATACAGTGATGCAAAAAAGAAAAAAGTGGCTTGGCGAGAAATAGGAGAAAAGTTGCAACTACCAAGTAAATACGTTTATTAAAATTCCTAAATCACATTTCATCTTGCCACTCCACTCTTCCTTGATGACTTGAAAAATACTCTGTAAAAGTATTTCGTACTTCAAATGATGAATGTTGGGCATTACCACCTTGTCTTTGAATAGCAAAAACATTTCTCCTTTTTGGGCGTTTATCATTCTCCTCTTCATCTAATGATACAGCAATCATATACCTAATTCTAAATTTGAAAAACGGAAGATTTTCTATATAGATCTAACCAACCTACTACTAGAAACGAAACGCAACTGCTTTCTTTAATACAATATCTCTGACACTATAAAGTGAAGCCTATAGTCGGGTATCGCGGCGGTGCTGATCCCGTGTCGAGGCGTAAGTGCATACACAACCGTCGAGTTGACCACTCGACGGTGATGATCAGTCGCTGTCCCTATAAGGTGTGTTTCGACCTTTATTGTGCTTAAGATACACCTTTTCTCAAAAATTCGATACAAAATTTCAACAGGAAAATTAACATGGACAGAACCAAATGATAACATACAACAACTTATGGTGAAAACTATTTCTGTTAATTAATGAAAAAATACAGGACTTCCCTGCAGGACTACCTCCGAGATGTTATTTTTGTTTACTGTATGAGTTTTGTAGTTTGATAAAAAATGTGTTGTTTTAGTATTCGAACATATTTGGAACTAATCTCCAATTTATAGTTTCACTTTTCTGTGCTGAAGTTTGAGAGTGATATGCAAAATCGAGGATAAAATAAAAATATTACCTACACAGTCTCTATTTTTTCGAAAGTCATATTGTGTTCCTGTACGATGGAATTATCTCGCAGTAATTAATTATCGGTATGCTGCAATAGTTATTTGGATGATCTGTTGATCCTTTTATGTGAAGTATTGTTAAAATTATATCACATCAGTCAAGTGGAGTACAAGTACAAATTTTGTAGTCATTGTTTCAGGGACTCTCATCCCTACCATCTTTACACAATAATAGGGATTTATTAGGCTCGGGAAGTGTTATGAGAAAATCTAAAAACTCCTTTCCAACGAAAAAGGAGCTGATATCAAATTTACAGTAATTATTTTGTCGTAAAAGGACTCCCATTGTCCAATTCCGATTGATTCGTAGCATTACAAATAGCCACCATAACATGGTTTTCACAATACTGTTTAGTCAACATTAGCTGTTTATATTATTCTTTCTACAGTCGCGCGTAGAATGACTAATTACTATATTCAAATGAAATCGTAAAGTCGACAAATGCCGAGGATTGTTACTTTACGCTCTAGCGCAAAAAAGGGATCTTTTTCGCTCTCTCATCTAATCAAACCACGCCCTCCTAATTTACTCATCTAATCAAACCACGCCCTCCCAATTTACTCAATTGATGAATAATTAACAATTTATCAGATTAAAAATAAAATAAAATTATATGAAAATTGTCAATTATTGTCAAAAACTGTTAAAAATGGACAATTTTTGTCAAAAACTGTCAAAAATGGTCAATAATTGTCAAAAATGGTCACAAATCTTCAAAAATTGTCAAAAATGGTCAATTGTAGAAAATTTTGAAAATGGCCAAACATTTTCAAAAATTGTCATAAATGGACAATTGTCAAGAATTTTAAAAAAAATTTGAAAAATGGTCAAAAATTGTTAAAAATGGCCAAAAATTGTCAAAAATGGACAATTATCGTCAAAATTGGTCAATAACTGTCAAAAATTGTTAAAATTTTAAAAAATGGTCGATAATTGTCAAAAACTATTAAAAATGGTCCATAACTTTGAAAAATTGTTAAAATTTTTGAAAAATTAAAAAATTGAGTTCCATATTTCAGCGTTTTCCAAAATTCAACCCCTAAGAGGGTAAATAGGGGATGAAAGTTTTAAATAAACGCTCAGGCCAAACCCTAGAAACTTAAAATTTCGCACACGTATTCCTCTTATGACGTAGGCATCCACTAAGGAAGGATTTTTCAAAATTCAAAAAATTTGTTTTGTATTATACCTACTGGGTGTAAAGAAAAGTAATGTTCTACTCATGATTACTTACAAATTGTCAAAAAAATTTGAAAAATTGTTAAAATTTTTGAAAAATTGTCAAAAATGGTCAAAAATTGACAATTATTGTTAAAAATTGTCAAAATTTTGAAAAATCGTTGAATATTGTCAAAAATTGTTAAAGTTTTTGAAATATGGTCAATAATTGTCAAAAATGTTCAAAAATTTGGAAAAATGGTCTAAAATTTTGAAAATTGTCAAAAATGGTCAAAAATGATAAAAATTGTCAATAATTTTTAAAAACTGTCATAAATGGACAATAATTGTCAAAATTGGTCAATATTTGTCAAAAATTGTAAAAATTTTGAAAATGGTCAATAAATGTCTAAAACTATCAAAGATGGTCAATAAATTTGAAAAATGGTCAAAAATTTCGGAAAATTGTTAAAATTTTTGAAAAATGGTCAAAAATTTTGAAAAATTATTGAAATTTTTGAAAAATTGTCAAAAATGGCCAATAATTGTCAAAAACTATCAAAAATGGACAATTATTTTTAAAAATTGTCAAAATTTTGAAAAATAGTTGATAATTGTCAAAAATTGTTAGTTTTTAAAAAATTTTGAAATATGGTCAATAATTATCAAAAATGGTCAATAATTTTGAAAAATGGTCTAAAATTTTCAAAAATGGTTAAAAATTGTCAATTATTTTCAAAAACGGTTAAAAATTGACAATTATTGTCAAAAACTGTCAAAAATTGTCAAAAGTTGTCATCATTTTGAAAAATGGTCTAAAATTTTCAAAAATGGTTAAAAATTGTCAATTATTTTTAAAAACGGTTAAAAATTGACAATTATTGTCAAAAACTGTCAAAAATTGTCAAAAGTTGTCATCATTTTGAAAAATGGTCAAAAATTATCAAAAATTTGGAAAAATGGTCATTAATTTCGAAAAACAGTCAAAATGGTCAATCACTGTCAAAATGGTCTATTCTAGTTAGTACTCCTATTATAACCTAAGATAATAATAAAAAACTTTTTTAATTATTAAAAAGGCGACTGTAGAGAAAATTATGTGTGTTTTTCGAGCGTAAAGTAAAATTCCCACTTCCGAAAGATCTTCTTTCTCAAGCGGCAATCTGTTACTTTACGCTCTAAATACACAAATAACTATTTTGATAGAAATTCAATTTGTTTTATGTGGTTCTAAAGAATTCCAGTCTACAAAATATATTTAATGGGAGAAAAGAAAATTCAATACCATCCTGTGCTGTTTAGCATTGATTAGTCTTATTTCATTAATTTGCTGGCGAAGTTTAATCCCGCAGGCATTCTTTTGGACAAAATATTATTCAGACTTTGGTAAAAAATAAGGGGAAAATAATACGAATACCGAGCTTTTAACGCATTTAGGCAAATATAATAAATTGTAAAAAGTTTCCCTAATTTTGAATAAAAATTCATGAGCATTTTACGGAGTGACTCAAGTGAATTAAACGTGATGGCATGGAAAATACTTTTTTTCATGAAATAATACGATAATGATTCTCTCCTTTCAAATTGTTGTTAAACATTATCAAGAATTTGCACAATGGAAAGTTCCCAAATAATATTTCGGTGAAAAGCTGTTATAGTCGGAGTAATATCCCAAGTCCTTTTTTCCTTGTCTATTATTTACATATAAAATCTATGTTACTGGATTTGGACGTCGTAAATTAATATCAATTACAAATTAAAACTTAAATTGTTAGAATGTTTTTGAACTGTCTAAGATATTTTATCCGAATATAATGTTGATATAGATTGTAAATTTGTATCGTTTGCAGCAATCGAAGAAAACAAAACATCTTTTTTGAAAAATCTCTCTCTAGATTTCAGTTGCCAGCCGGTCACGAAACATAAATTTGGTCAGAAGAATTTCTGACGAAGGAAAGTTGTTCATACGGAGGGCCAATGCTTTTTTCGAAAAATACATCGATCTTTTGAAAAGGTGAAAAAATTCTGTTACCGAACTAACTGCAAAGACGTTGGGGATATCACCAAAGGGTGTATGGAGAACTAAAAAAAATGAAGACCCATAATGATGCCCAATTAAAAAAAACTATCTTTGAGAAAGTTCCTGGAATGAAAATAGATGTGAACCTCTTATTCATATTAGTTTACCTTACTGTTATTAATAATAATGATAATAAAATTGAAATTTCAGTTATTTTCGCCGTATTGTTGCTTATTATAATTAGATCGTGTTTTTTAATGTAATTCCACATACATAAATTACAAGTACTTATAACTAGTGTTCAAAATTTCGTCCTTGAACCTCCAAGCATTTAGTAAGTCTCCAAGCATTTAGTAAGTCTTTTTATCACACCTTCATTTGTTGCACGCCTAATCATTGCTAAAGGGAGAGAATTGAATGCATTGCGAATTCTACGTTCACAATCTTCTTTTGTTGGTAGGGCATCAGAATACACCTCATTTTTATGTAGCCTTATATAAACAATTCTATATTAGGTTAAAGAGGAGGCAACCGAAAAGGACCAACCACCTATCTTCAAACGTCTCTAAACATTGGTTTACCATTCGGGAACAATCAGGAGGAGCTCCATCCTGAGGGGAAAATATTTTTCTAAATTCATGCGGTGGTATACGATCTAAATGATTTGTTTTAGTGGATTATATAAAATTACTATAATAATAATAAATTGAAATTTTGAAATCTTAAAACATCAAAACTTTGGTTAATGTGACATATTTTTTTTTCTAGATAATCGTATAATTTGTATAAAATTACACCACTGATGCAATATGACAGAAATGTCTCGCCTGTTCCAAAAGGAATGTTTTTAATTTCTTTTTTAATAGAATGTCACTATTTATAAGTTTGATAGAGACAGAGATACCATTATAGATCTTCGGAGCTAGGAATGGGAAAGATCTTTGACCAAAAGATTTCATCATTCTCGGAACAATATAGTGTTGTCTGTTCCTAGTTTCATATTTATGTGAAGGTAGGTTTCTTTTATCCTTTATGGCGTGGTATTTTATAGAGGCACAGGGAAAATATAACTGTTTCAAGTCAAAAATGTTGCTTTTCCTGTGATGCCTTTTGGCATAATATAATAAAAAAATAAAATAAGAAATAAATTCACTTGAAACTATTTTCAATAAATCATTAAACGTCATAAATATAAATAGTGAGGTCGACAGGTACGGAGTCAAGTTCATCACGTAAATAAACATTTAATAGTAAATATTAAATAACATCGAACTTGAACCGTAGTATAAATATATAGTTGACAACACATCCATAATGTAATCAATATTCATTCTAATTTAGTTGTAGTCATTATGATATTCAGTTAAACTTATAAGTATTCTATAAGGATAGATACTTATATAGATTTAGTAATCTTAAGTAGTTTTAATGTGTAATAGTAAAGTATGTTAATAAATAGAACTTATCCCAGTGCCAGAAGTAGTAGTTTTATTAAAGTAAGATGACCCTCCGAGTGACCAGGAATACCACCAATTAAAGGAACTTATCCACACCAAATCCCCAACATTCCATCCCTATATACGATCTGAAGAATAGGTATGAGATTTAGACATAATGATTGAATAATTTCTAATGGATGAATTCGAGTTTTTAGAGCACTACCCCATGCCAATATACCATAGCATAGATGACTCTCTACTAGTCCGAAGTATAACATTCGAAAATATCTAGCAGGTTTACACTTTTTCCGGTATTTAAATTTATAGAGGATGAGTTGTATTTTTTTATCATGTATTTAATGTGAAAATCCCACTTCAAATTTGTATCTATAATAATACCTAGATATTTGACATTCATTACAGGTTTTATACTGAACTTTTGTCCGTTTTGTGATATTTCCAGAGGTTTGAATAGATCGCTAGTTAGGATGTAGTTGTAAACAGTTTTTTTTTTGGAATTTACGGTAAGTATCTTATCATCAAACCAGGCGTTTATTGATTTTAAATCAGTTTCTGCTTTTGTTTTCAATTTATACCAGTTATCTTCTTCATAAATAATAGCAGTATCAT
The DNA here is from genome assembly GCA_947563755.1 of Lochmaea crataegi. Lineage (NCBI taxonomy): Eukaryota > Metazoa > Arthropoda > Insecta > Coleoptera > Chrysomelidae > Lochmaea > Lochmaea crataegi. Next base: position 43,824,883 of record OX387424.1, read on the forward strand.
CAGCGAACCCAATGATATGTCCTGCACTGCGAAATGAAAATAGGCCATAAATATAAAGATCAAACAGGACAGGACCTAAAATTGTTCCCTGGGGTGCTCCCTAAGATATACTTCTTTGACCACTTGTTTGCCCGGCAATCCTTACTACCTGCTTTCTCTCTGAGAGATAGCTTGTAAATAGCTGTAGACAGTTGTTTCGTATGCCAATATTTTCTAAGGTTTTTAATAGGTTATTATGGCTAACAGTGTCAAACGCTTTTTCCAGATCCAAAAAAACACTTAAGCAAACCTTGTTATCATTTAATGCTTCATAAGCGTTTGATGTTAAATTCAAAATGGCATCTTGGGTGGAGGTATTTTTCTTAAATCCAAATTGTTTGGGAGAAATTAAATTAAATCTGTTAATATACGATGTAAGTCTATTTTTCAGCAGTATTTCAAAAAATGTTGACATGTGTGGTGATATAGGTCGATAATTTTCACTAAGCGTTTTGTCTCCATTTTTGTATACTGGTATAACTACTGTTTTCTTGAATGCTTTCGGCATAATCCCTTCTTCTATACTAGTTGAGAATATATACTAGAGAATCTAGAATAAATGGTGAAATTGCTTTTAGGCACTCTGCATTTATCTCATCAAAACTAGTTGCTTTTTTATTTTTTAATTCCTCAATTAATGTCTCTATTTCACCTCTATTTGTGGGTAACAAAACCATCGAGTTTTGCAAAAGAAGCATTTACATTGATCTTACCGGAATTGTTATCAATTTGTCCAGCTTTTCGCCCATCTCTGAAAATGCTTGGTTGAATTAATTTTAAATGTCAGTTGGATGAGTCAGTTCGTTTCCCATTTGATCTTCAATAGCAATTTTTCTTCTTTTGTTCCACTCAAATCTTGTACTATGCTCCATAATTCTTTGTTATTTTTAAACTGCCGTTATTATCGGCCTTATAATTAAGTAAAAGAATAAAAATATGGTTGTTTCATTTAAAACAATGAAGATATTCAACATTTTTGAATTTGACCTTTTCATCATTTTTTTAAAAGCCCTGTATACAAAAAAGAAGTTTTCAACGTGTCATCAATTACCTTGATCGTCCTACTAATCAACCTGATCAGATGTTTTTCATTTGGGATTGGGAATAGTTACACAGAATAAGGTCTGCACCTGTCAATTTTTTATTAATAAAATTAATATCTCGATAAGTATAAATTTTAAATATAGGGTATTCCACACAAAGTGATATTAAAATTTAATGAAGAATCCAAAAGTTAATAATGTACAGGGTGTTACATTTAAAATAACAACAAAGTGTCATTTATGTCAAAATATTTTCCAGAAATTCGCCATAACTTGTTCTCCATCTATGCCAATTTTTATAGGAATCGTATTACTGGCCTCTAATATATAGATAGTGTAAGCTCGTTGTGAGACAGCCTGTATAATACTATGTTTTGCTTCATTCTACACTAAAAATATAAAAATAAAATATAATCATTTACGTTAAGCTATTAGAATTAAAGCTTTTCCTGACGAAATGGAATCATGGTTTATCTTTGGGTCTCTGAAATATTTGAAACCTTCAATCACCATTTTTCCATGTTTTGCACTTACCAGCTGAGAGAATATTCTTGTCTAGAATAGAGATTAGTGAACTATTTCTTTCGCTCTCATCCAGTCACTGAGCATGGGGAATCAAATCGTAAACGTGCCCAATGGCTGTTGTCTTTAAAGTGTAGACTCCGAGTATTTGATTCTTCAAAGTCATAAATTTGACAACCGCTGACAGTTTGACGCCCACATAATCAAACATGAACGATTTGTAGCTATCTTCCTAGTATGATCAGATCATATAGAAGCGACAAGCCCTATTTCCCCGTCTATATATCTATTGTTATGGTATGAAAATACCCTAAATAACATATTAACTAATCATAAGGTATAATTAAAGCAATACGACCAACTCTGTTATTTGTTTACTTAATTTAAATAAATTCATCACAGTAAAAGAAATATAATAAGTTTTGGCAAACACTATATACTAAATTTTAGTAATCAATTTTGAAAAACCCCGTATAATCAAATAATTTAAGTTATAAATTGACAGATAAAAACAGGAGCACCAATTTCAAACAAATTGTGTAAAATACCAACTTAAAACTTAAGGGTATAAAAATAGAAATATAAAAATTTTGACCACTGCAATTATAAAATTAACAACATAGAAATGAAACAAATACCATATAGAAACTATAACATAATTTCATTTGAATAAAGCTACAATATTTTCAAAGATTGTAAATATCAATTTAGTAACAAACTCTTAAAGTGAATCTGATTGATTGAAAAATAAAAAAAGAAATTTGTTTAGAAAACAATGAAAAAAATCAACAACTAGCAAAGATTTCTCAAAAGAAGAAAGACTGGAGAATTTAATTTGAAATTTATAAAGAAAAATCTTTATGAATATTAATATAAAATATTCAAAAAGTGAATAATCATGTTTTAAAACAAATCTAATATAAGAATCCAGTGATTTAAAATAAGTAAAGTGAAATAAAAAAGAATACTTACAAAGTGCCGGTAAGCGAGCAACTATATTTGAAACATCACATCTAATTCACCACGAACTAATATATCTGGCATCGTTTTGTTTGATATAACAAAAAATCCACTATAGAGGAAATTGGACATAGAATAGATTCTATCCACAACGAACGGACTGTGTAAAATCCACATTTTAAAAAAGGAATGTACAAGTTTTGATCTACACTGGTCCGTCTGTAGTTTTCTGCAGGCCTTTTCCACATTTCCAACACCATTGAAACCTTCGAATTTGAAGATAGAATAGATATAACCCAATAGACATTCAGGTACTGTTCATATTAATTTTAAAGTTATTTTTCATGATATAGTATAAATTGTTGCTTATTAATTTGTTTTCTTAGTTATAATTAGATAAAAAAATACTTACAGAGCATTTGATAAAATCAATTCGTTAAATTAACCTTTCACGATCTAAAGGAACAAACAGAATAAAACTTCTTCTTTTTTATGGAGTAAAATATCCTATGATAAGTAAGCTCATATCCACGTAATTGAATTTAGTTCTGTGAGTATATTTTTTTTAATAGTGCGCCTGTATGAATGAATGAAATTTAGGTAGGCAAATTGAATGTAAATAAGTTAAATGTTTTTGAATATTTTATTATAAAAACATAATATAAAATAGTTGTTTGTTTGAATTAGATACAATTTATTCAAGTTTAATGTGGCTGTTTGTTTACATTTCTGTGACACCATTGAAATAAAATACTAGAATGCCAACTTTCAACACGAAGACCAAAGAACAGAGTCGGTCTGCAAATTTTGTAATTTGACCTCACAATTAAAATATACCCTGAGATTAGATAAATATAATAATATAAATTTCTTAATATTAAATAAAAATAAGAGTCTCATATAAAAAAAAATTAAATAATCATTGATGGCGCCCAATTAAATCTGAATAAAAATTTTCAAAATAATATATATAAAAAGGTAAGTATTAAACTCTTTAATAATAAATAAATTATATATCAATATTGCTTTCTATATTTTGAACACATACTATTTTTTTTTATATATTTTTCAAACCATATCACTATATATCTATTTTTAGTACTTCCATCAATATATAACTTTGGCTATTTCATTTTTATGGCGACTGGTTTGTTCTTGAATGTTGTGTACGCCTAACCCAAACATTTTTATCGGTCTGGACTACGCAGACAGCGTTTATGTATTTATTTTTTCTTGTCTATAAGTTAAACGACTTATAATACGATTCACTAGTTTATTTTTGCGAGGTCACCAACTCAAAGCCGGTCCTGTCCCTCAATTATAAATTTTGGACAATGCGCTTTCTAGAACCGTCTGGTCTATTGCATAATTTACGCATATGAGGAGCATCATAAAATACTAGAACTTTCCAGAACCGATAAGGACTATATATACGCGGGTTCTCGAGTGCGTAAACAGTTAGTTAGTTAGTTCGAAATTAGTGAACGGACAGTAAAGAGTTAGTAACAGAAGTTCTCAGTAATCGGACAGTGAATAAAATAGTGTAGACAAATAGTGTAATATTCGAGTGGTGAAAATAAATTAGAACTATTATACCGAGTGTAAATAAATTGGTAGACATTAAGTAGAGCGTGTATATAAATTAATCTTAATACAGTGTGTGTGTCTCTTTAAATAAATAGATAGCTATGGCTGTGTGTATAATTTCATCCCACATTTAAAAACCATTTAAATAAATGAACAAAAACATTACATTATTTAATAATAGAGAAGATTTTTTATAAAATAAAAGATCTTAAAAGTGAATTATGGTATCGACGTCTCTGTCTTCTACAAAACACTACTTCAATTTACTTCGGATCATTGAAGTTCGGACTGGCCAAAATACCGAAGATCACGGATCATTCCAATTCCCCAAGGGCGTTAACTTGACTTCGTTTCCACCATTCAGCCTAAATAAGAATAAACTAATTTTAGCTAGTCTGGTATTCTCGAACTCGTACAAGAAATTAAGAGCAACCCCGAGTTATCCTCCGGGAAATGTGAGATAGAGTTGGGTTTTATTTACTTGAGAAAATATATGTTGTGTCTTTCAAGATTACTCATGTTGTTAAACAAAGGAAAGTAGGTACAGTAAAAGGATTGCTAACGTGATATGAATTCGTCATATTCAACTTTATTGTCAATAGTTGATATGTTAATTTCAAGCTAAAGTTGAATTCATATATATAATAATAATTTAAGTGATACAAAAATCCACGATGTGCTGGTCCAAACATGAAAGTTTGAGAAAAATTACAATAAGCACCCAATAAAAATGTCATATCTTCTGTTGTTGCACTGGAACTGAAAGTTTTTCTGTCTATCAAATATACACTGTGTTCATTTGAAAAGGACCCACCCTTAATATTTCAGAAATGGGACATACTAGAAAGAAATGCCGAAACACGTCAACTTTAACTTGAGGGGGACACTTTTTGGCGCTAATGTCATAAACGTCAGATTCATCCCCTCCCTTCTGGAGATATCCCTTGAATTTTTTCAAATGGCATTAGGTATCAAGTCATACCTCATTTAAAAATTCTGGTGAAGCTCTATCCAAACATTATGTTTTGCCTTTGATACCAGCCTTCCATTGTTATTCAATGGTTGTTTAAAAATCTCTCTCTTTCAACTTTGATTGCCTGAATGTTAACGGTGGTCACTTTGAACACATGATTAAATAACAGTTATGTCTTGTTAACAGTTGTCTTTTCACCATTTGTAAATTTTTTATTCTTTAAATAGTCTTTCTATCATAACACAATACGGGGGCATACGAAAAGTTGAAAAGAGAGCCCATTTTAAACAACGATTAAATTACAATGGAAGGCTGGAATCGAAGGCAAACCAAATGATTGAATAGAGATTTACCAGACCTTTTAAATGAGGTATGACTTGATACCTAATGCCATTTGAAAAAATTCAGGGGGTATCTCCAGGAAGGAGGGGGTGAATCTGACGTTTATGACATTAGCGCTAAAAAGTGTCCCCCTCAAGTTAAAAGTTGATGTGTTTTGGCATTTCTTTCTAATATGTCCCATTCCTGAAATATTAAGGGTGGGTCCTTTTCAAATGAACACAGGATTGATTGATTGATTACAACAATGCAACCAGACGAGGTTTCGAGTACTTTGCACCTCAGGTTTTTTGTGCCCTCGGTTTTATCGTTTATGTGAAGAGCTTTATCAGGCTTAACAGTTTTTTGACTGGACCCCTCTCGGAAAAATTCTCCGTTGGGTCAAAGTGTATACATCACTTCCCGCTTCCCGAGAGAACACATTTTTTCGTCATTTCGCTTGGCTACTCTGTCTCTGCAGTGACTAGGACAAAATATCTGTTCCCTAGGAAAGCTTCACTCCCTCAGTCAAGAATACGACCCCAGTAGATATGTTTAACCATTATGACTGGTACGTCCCCGACTTCAAGGTAATAGTGCAGACCTCCTTCCACTTCTAAACTCAATGTTCTAGGTATGAAGACAATTTTGTGCAGATGAAAATAGAAAATTGAAAATGAAATACAAATGTAAAATTCTAATTGTGTATTAAAAAAGATTATTTTATTTTGGCTTCCGACTTTTCTCGCTTTAGTCATAAAACACTCTGTATAATTAAAAATACATCTTATCACAGATATATATGCAAAGTATAGTGAATTCTTGTTGATACAAATCCGACTTATTTTACAATTACATCCCCCTTTAAGGGATTCCATCTCTTTAGAAACAACCCACTCGTTTGATGCTGCCGCCAGCTCCGCTATTCTTAATCGCCCTTGGTTTCGGACTAATTATTGTTCAAATCCAGTACCGTTATTAGTAGAGGATTCATGAATAATTCGTTGTAATTAGCACTCAGGGGTCTGATTAATTCTTATAGCTTTACTTACCTTACTTGCTACCTGAAAATTTATTACTCTCTGCGGTTGACACTTTTAGGAATTAGACGAGTTAATGAAGAAAATGTTTATGCTGGAGACAGTTTAATTGCTATTGTACCGGAATTTCTTAATGAGAATGCATTACACATTTGTTCAATGTGGATTAACTATATGTGAAATGTTTCCGGAACCATTAACTTAGTTATTAGTCTTCATATGATTAGTTTGGTTCTCTACGAAGGATTATCAGTAATCCCACTGAAAATTTTTGGCATAATACTCGTTGACGTCTGGCCTTCGATATAGACTTATGGGTTGCGAACAAGTTCGAGCTCGTAATACAAAAAGAATGAAATATCTAGAGAGGGAGAGATAATAATATATTGCCATCAATTTACAAATGAAGTAGGGGAGACCAGGGGAATTCCGAGCACGGGGGAATACGGGTCAACGCGGCTTAACTATTTCAACATTTGAACTCAGTGCGCAATCGCATTAAGTTTGTAATATACCTGCAATCGTAATGACAAGGTCAAATATTGTTTGTTTTTCAAAACTTTAAAGTAATTTTCGAATAATCCAGAAAAGGAAGGGCCCTCCGTTATTAATTTTCATTAAAACTATTTCATAACTATTTTGCTTCATATGTATAGATAATTTTAGTCATTAACCAACAGTGATGAGTTAAGTTAGGTTACTCATTATGGAGTAATAACATGTAGCTAGGTCGCCAATTTTGCTATGTATTGTTATGGATTTTATGGAATCGTGATACGATTGTATCAAATTAAATTTAAGATCACGTTTGTAAGAACAAATGCAAATTATTTTTGAACAATTTTGATACATCCTGTATACATATTTTGTGTAAGGACGGATGTCAACATTTTATATCTAAAGCTTGATTCATTATAATAATTTTTTTGAATATAATGTCAATAGGGTACACAATCAGAAAGTAATGTTTGTATGTCACTATTGTAAATCATGTAATTATGAATATTAAAGTTTATAAAGTTATGAACCAGTGGTAATAATACTCTGATTTTATTTAATTTGTGAATTTTAGATAGTAATATTGTAACTAAATATTTCATAGAAATATGCCCAGAAAATGTCAAAGTAAAAATTTAAGTACTTACCCGAAATATTGAATAATATTGGTTGGTAAGATGTTTTGAAAAGGAAGTGGAAATTAAAAAAAAAAGGATGCGGAGGTTGTTAAGGGGAATCTAGGGAGTTTTGTAAACCGTGGACGCGAGAGGTGCGTCAAATGATTTTTTATGTGTAATATTTTTCTGGTAGAAAAATCCAGAAAGGAGTTGTTGACTGGGAACGCAGGAAGGGACAGATAATTCCGGTTTGGGGTAAATTGCTTTCCTTGTAGAAAAAACCAGAAGGAAAAAGTTGTGTATTAAGTGCCAGAACGAGGTCTACGAGCGAGTTGTGGTATATCTGTCCACATTAGGACAACCTATTCATGCATATGGTGAAATAACCAATTTATTAATATATTGAATTTGCGATCCAGTAAATTTTGTTAGTGCTATATATATCATATTTGGGTAATTGATAAATATTTGGGGGAGTTGAATGCTGTGGCCAGGAGCTGAAAGGAAATAAAAACTGTTACGGTTCCTATGTACAACAATTTATTTGCTTCACGAACTTGAGGTTATAATAGAAAAACTAACGCATCGAAAGTGATTAAGAGCGTATAAATAAGGCATTTAATTATAGGTTGTATTCATTATTATTAATAGTTGCATACTTACGTTAAATTTGATATCAAATTTTCTAATATTCGCATGATACTGAAGTAAGTGGTATTAATATTTGATGTAGGTTACGTCCTCACATTTCTGTAAGGAAAATTGATCAGCTGTTTAAACGGAGCGAATATTTTACGTTCCGCAATTCGAAGTGGTGCAAATATTAGTGGGAAGAGTATTTCACAGTTTTATTATTGTCAACATGACAAATTGTTATGTTATACTGTTGCTTGTAATGATTCATTGCATTGTTTGATTCCATATTAATTTTTTAAAAATTGTTTATTAAATCAGAATCAGAGTATATCACTATTTCATTTCTTACGTACAAGTAAACAACATAAATTAAATAATTAGATTGGAACGCCATCTACAAACCGACATCTATAGTATCCTTGAAACACGACCTTGAGGTAAGTAATCGAATCTCTTTCTGAAAAGCCGTGGCAAAAGTATAGAATTCTATTAGACAAATAAAACGAACCCAACACGTAGATAACTATCATAACAAAATATTTGACATAACTCAAACAACATAAACAAATAATACAATTTAACAAACACCCAAAATTATTATTTCATAATCGTATGTATGTATATTGGGGTGACATTCACTGAGATCTAAAAGATCTATTGTGCATCCTTACTTCTACTTAGTTCACGAGGAAAGTCTCAGAGACTAGCAGACCTATTTCCCGGATGAACCTTAGGATGTCTGCAGGCTTTAGTTTAGGTGAGTGACCCTCTTCTATCCAGTAGTCTCCTAGGTTTTGTGCCCTAGGATTCTTTATTGCTGTGCAATCTGCAAGTATGTGGATGGAAGTTTCTTCTTCCATACCTACATTCCTCCATTATTTTGCAGGTGCCCATTCAGGTCACAATATCCCGTTAGGACACCTATTAAAACTCTTAGTGCAGTTTTACTCTAACTTAGGCATTTCTTTGTTCTCAACAGGTTGTAGTCACCCAGAAGTATCTTTGATTGCCTAAGTCCTACTAGATTTTTCCAATGGTCAGATCTTCTTTTTTCGGCTTTGTCTATTTCTTCCAATATTACATTGGAGCTGATACCGCAAAAGGGTTCCGGCCCCAAAAGGGTGTTTCAGTCTCCCTCTTTGCTAGTTTATCAGCTATTTCATTTTTAGTTTCACGTCACCAAAAACTCAATTAGGAAAAAAACAAGAAAAATGGAACGTTAAGAAAAAAGCTGAAGAGTTGAAAAAACTGAAACCAGGATATGAACAGCAAAAGTGGGTAAACTGGTTACTAAAGCAAAATACGGCCTCCAAGCAAGAGAGAGAGAAAGCTTTTTGATTATGATGAAGTAGATGATATAGATTCAACAAGAGAAAATAAGGAGTGCGGTGCGCGGTGAATTCGGACAGGACAAGTACTGTTATATGATGTGTTCGAATTGGGCACATGTAGAATTTAGTAGCTGGGATTTATACGTGCGATATGTGTGCTAAGGTCGAAACGAAAACGGACAGAAAATAAGCTTAGTTTCTTTTGCAATATTTGCTATTTGCCTACAATATTTATTTCCGATGACAGCTCTATTAGGTTATGCGCAAAATTACCCCATCACATGCGCGGTATTACCCAGTACTTACACGCAAATATAAAATTCACATATTCCTAATAGCAATGGAAGAAAATAGATCAACAACATTTTTGGACTTAGCCATCATTAGAATTGAGAATAAACTTGAATATTCAATTGTCTTAGGTTAGTTTTATTGCAGTGACGAGCCTTTACAAAAACAGGTAGGAAGTTAATGATATATTTTTGCGAACTAATTTTTGTGGGAAAATGATATTATCCTGTTAATCCTTTGAGTGGATAAAACGCAACTAAAACACGAATGCAATACAAAGTTTTATTCACAATCACAGTCATTTAGAATCCGATTCCATCAAAAAGTTATTTGTCATTTCGCTCTGGCAGCAGCGGTAACGTCAAAAAATATTGAAATTAATTTAAAAAAATGTCACCTTCCTACAAGATGTTTAACTGAAAAATTTAGAAACAACAGTTACCTTTTTTCGCTTCACTTTTATGGCCTCAACTAATTACCTGCCAAAAACTTTCACGTAGCGGAACCATAAATAAATTTGCGCGAATGAAATAGGTAGTTTTATATGCTTTATAAGACGGTATCTAAAAATAGTTATCGTATTTTTTGGAAGGTATTAATTATAATAAATAATTTTATAATGATATATTAGAATGCTATGAAAACGGAGAAAACGTAACGTGGGTGTTTTTAAATATCAAATTTTGTGTTACCTTCGTTTTAATTGCTTATTAATTAACAGTCAGGGCCGGATTTGGGGGAGGGCAACGGGGCCTCCCCAAACGGGGAGACTTCGGAAAAAAAATCTTTCAAATTCCAACTAGTAAACATTTTTTCCTTTGATATTTTTTTTTGCTCACGTTCGAGATTTGGATTTCTGAATCACATCGGGAAGATGGATGCTGAAAATTTGCACGTTGCAGCAGAGGCATTGGTGAAAGTGTATACGGATGATTTAGAGCCTAGAATGTATTTGGTTATGATGGTATCAAATTGCACTAGAGAGCGCTCATTTTCAAAAATGAAAATAATAAAAAATAGGCTTCGAACCACGATGGGACCAAACCGTCTATCAAAGCTTTCTCTCCTGAGCATTGGAAGCGATTTACTCAGAGAACTGGATTCCAGCGAAATCATCAACGATTTTTCGGCGAAAAAAGGTCGAAAGGTTCCGTTCGTTAACCCTAAAATTTAATTTCAGATAATTCTTGTTTCCGATTATATTTATATGTGTTTGTTCAATACTAAGATAATCTACTTGGTTTCACAATAAATTATTTATTGAAAAACTCGACTGAAAAAAATTGTTCACTATATTTGAAAAATAATTGCCCCGAGGCCTCTGGACCTCTAAATCCGGCCCTGTTAACAGTTAATAAAATCATGTATCCGATAGAAAAAGCTTTCAAAATATCTTACGTGGACTAACTATTTAAATCTAAAATTCTAATCAACAAGTTGAGAATCGTGGAAAATAGAGATACTGCTCCTAAAAATATGTGTGATAGGTCATTAGATTCGGAAGCGTTTATTAGTAAATACATTTTTTTATAAACAAATAAAGACGGAAAAAAGATATTTTTTTCCAATATTTCGAAAAAGGTTAACATTTAAGAAATTTGAAAAAAGGATTCTTAAAGAGGAGAACTCCCGGAACTCCATCCCCTATATTTATTATTTCAATTAAACGCTTAAAATAGGTATCCGTCCGTCATTTTGGGTATGCGCGCGCCTCTTCAAAAGCAAATAGTTCACAATAAATAATTTTCTTAAGGTGGGGTAATTCCGGGAGAGATGACCCAATGAAATATTTCCGGAAATTTTAAATCCTCGTTAGCGTTACTTTAGCCACCTGTTTCATATGTGCAGTGTATATCGTGCTCCATTTTTGGTTGATTTTTGTGCAATTTTGGGTAAGTTATATTAAAAAATATCAATTTACAGGCATCAAAATAATTTTTTTACTCTGCCATTCTATTTTTGCGATGTTATTGCTGCTTATAATTATTTTATGGTTCTTTGAGGCTATGTTAATGCATCGGCAGTTTTATATTCGCATTAAATTTTAAAGAAATTGAATGGGCTATCTCTCCCAGACTTTTGGGATGACGGCCCAACGGCTTTTCGGGTTATTTGGCCCACGGGCCATTTATTCCGGATTAAATATTGTTAATTTTTTATTGTATACTTATTTTCAATTTTAGAGTCATGCCAACAGAATATACCCGAAAAGGAAATGTACAGAGAGGAAAGTGGACTGAAGGAGACCTAATTAAGCCAGAAATGGTGTAATGGGCGTTAGAGAAGCGTGTCGCACTTTTAACAACATTCCTCCTAGAATATTTCGAAGACGCTTCTAAAATAATGATTTTAATAAAAGAGCTCTCGGGCCACCCAGTTTTTGGTTCCAGAATGAATTAAAAATGGTTTCATATAAAAAAACTGCGAAAACACGAGTTTGCACCAACTCGTGAATGTGTCAGAGCAATGGCGTTTAACTTGGCAGCACTGCTGACAATTAAGCACACATTTTATAAAGATAAGAAGCTTGCTGGTTACGACTGGTTACATTTGTTTTTAAAACGAAATACTGACTTCAGAGTTAAAAATCTGGAAATCGGTTGACTCTAAAGGCCATCCCTGCAACTTCCCGCTAAATTCAATTTTCAAACGCATGCGATTTTGTCGCTAGTTGCGATGTTTTTGAACTCTTTGAGCTCAAAAATTGAATTCTTGTGTTATTTTGAGCTCTCCGAGCTCAAAGATAAAGCTATTCGATGCTTTTGAACTCGAAGAGTTCAAAAGTCTTATCAAAGTTCGATGAAACACGATTTTTTTAATTTTCAAACTGCTATAACTTTTGAATGAATCAACCGATTTTCACGCGGTTGGCGGCGATCGATGAAGTTATTTGAGCTCTACAAAAAAATTGATTTGATGGAACATTTCGGAGTTATTACAAAAAAAAAATTTTTTTCCATTTTTTTTCGACAACGATATCTCACGAACGCATCAACCGATTCTGTGGCGATCGATGCGGGTTTTTGAGGCTGAAAGCTGATTATTTTTTGAGGTCGATCGGCTCAGCCAATTCGGAGATATTTCGAAAAAATGAAAAAAAAACAACTTTTTTTCACTTTTTTTGCAATTTATCAAAATCTACCAGTCCCAATTGGTTCCAACTTACAGGAAATCTAAGTTTGGTGAACACTAACTGAGATCAAATCGGTCAAGCCGTTCAGAAGTTATAAGAGGTTTACAAAAAATTTATCTCCGAAATAGACTTAATTTATACGAAATAATTTGTTAGAAAAGTAGTGCCTAGAGACTCTTGTTTTTTACGAACCTAAAATAACTTCGAATAGACTTAACTTCTAAGAAATATTTTTTTGTTGGCGAAGTAGTGCTTAGTGCGTGACTCTTATTTTTCTTGTGTGGCAATTGACAATCGTTCCAGAGATCCAATATCTCAACACGGAAGGCGGAGAAAGGACGATAAAATCGATGGGAGACACAAGGTAAACTTTTTTTCAAAAATTGCAGAACACTTTAAAATTTTTACCACGAGCCGCCACTGTAAAGTGGTACCTACTTTATAAACTCCATAAGTGTGCATAAAACTCCAATTATAATGTGATTGTGGATAACAAATATAAATTGTAACGTAATAAATAGGTAAATAAAGAAATTGTAAATAGTTGGTAGCCATTTATTACGAAATAAAAGCCAATTAAAATTGACCAAAAAGAAATAAATGTCAGTCATTTGTGTACCAAGTCGAATAAAACAACGAATCTCTAACAGCTAAAGTTTATAACGGATCAATCCCTTCGAAGTAGAAGTCATATAAAACCCAACAAAATAAAGGACTATTAACTAAAGCTCGGCAAAAGTTCGATTTCGGTTAAAACTGACGCCGTTTACCCTGAATAAATGAGACCACGTGTTCCAGCACGAAAGGTGTATGTTACACCTGTTTGAGAATCAAATCCAAATAAGTTTGAAATGAGTTTCCTCCTGCTTATTTTGTTTTGCCGGTTGATTACACTTTGCTTTCACAATTCGATTGATTGCGCTACCACGGAGAAATTACGACACGGCATCAAACAATTTAATTTATACGAGGAAAAAAAATACGACAAAAATTGTTGAATATTTTCAGTGTACATTTAAAAAAAGCCTACATTTTATATATTTTTAAAATCAACTTTGAATGTATGGCATTAAAATCAACTGTATCAACCTAGAGCTTGATTTGACAGCAGAAGTGTCATTTTCCATAGAAACTTACTGCTAATAAAATTAAGTGTAGTATTTTTTGTAATAGATATATTAGATATGAAAAATATCAGCTTTTTGTTATGAAAATTATTGTATTTCATTTTAAATCAATTGCAGTGTACTACAATAGGGTGTTCAACTAAAAATAGATTCTTGTTAATGATTAGCAGATCGTTAATTCCAAGGGAACAAATAACGTCGCACCGTATTTTATCAGATTTAATAGTGTTGTTTTGTTTTCATCCACATTTAGGAAATTCTACTTTAAAAATTTCTTAAAATCCGCCTTTTAGATTTTGACGTCACTAGTATAACTTGAAGTTAGTCACATATTTGGACATGGAACAAAATAATCATAAGAGAGGGTAGTTACTCAAATTGAAGAAGAAAAAAAGAAGTTTAGGTTAGAGTGGAAGTGAGATGTTTGCATTAGCAAGTGGTTTTATCTTGGTTTGAATTTTTGATTAATTCGAGTTTAAGCTTTATACCTTTTATTAATAAAATGCTTCAAATTCAAATTGAACAATGTAAACAACAGAGTAATAGATGTCAGATGTCAGATGTCAACATTTCTGTCCTGAACAAGCTCGAACATCCCAATGAAGAAAAAAGAAGAAGAAGCTGAAACATGGAACAGAAAAGGAAGACTATCGACAACTTCACATTTAAACTAGTTACGTATCTGCATTATAAGTTGCATAGTTTTAGTAAATTTTTGTTTCCCTTTTTTTTCTGTTAATCTAAAGACTTAATTTGAAATAATTTTATTTTTGAATACCCCACTTGTCACTTATTAATATTACCTAATAAAACATGGCGTCAAAATTTGAAGTTGAACACATTGATTTTTTATTGTGCTATCAAGTCGGTTTCCAGGTTTAGACAGTTTAGACACAACTGTTTTTAGATACATAGGAAATAGGGTGTACAACTGGAAATAGATTCTTGTTAATGATTCGCAGATCGTTATTTCTAAGGGAACAAATCACGTCGCACTTTATTTTATCAAATTTAATGGTGCTGTTTTGTTTTTATCCCCATTTAAAGAAATATATTTTAAAAATTTCTTAAAACCCGCCTTTTAGATTTTGACGTCACTAGTTTAAATTGAAGTTGGTCACATATTTTGACATAGAACAAAATAATCAGAAGAGAGTGTAGTCACCATAAAGGAAGAAGAAAAGAAGAAGTTCAGGTTAGAGTGACAGTGAGTTGTTTCGTTGTTTGCATTCGCATGTAGTTTCATCTTGCTTCAAAATTTTGATTAGTTCGTGTTCAAGCTTCCTTTTAATAATAGAATTACAGTGTACGTTGAAGCAAATTCCAAGTAATCTTTGAACTCATCACTAAAAAAGATATATAAATTGATCAATATTTGAAATGATTATCAATAGAATTATTAATTATTTTCTGTAATTACGTATTTCACCCACATTAAAATGGACTTCACAACAAAAATAATTTGTTGAAGTTTGTACTCAAAAGACCTTCTTATAGCTGCAAATCAACTCTTTCTTTTCTCATTTGTTTTCGGCACAGTAATGAATTAACACGATTTAAATACTGAATCCTTGATAATTTTAAAAAATCGAGCACACAATAACACAAATAATAAAAACTGTAAATAATGCTTCAAATTAAAATTGAACAAGGTAAACAGAGTGATAGATGTCAGGTCAGATGTCAACATTTTTGTCCTGAATAAACTCAAACATCCCAAATGAATGAGAAAGAAGAAGCTCAAACATGGAACAGCAAAGGAAGACTATCGACCACTTCACATTTAAACTAGTGATATGTCTGCATTATAAGTTGCATAATTTTGGTAAATTTTTGGTTTCATTTTTTTCTTTTAATCTACTAATAGACTAAATTTAATTATATTTTTGAATCTCCCATTTGCCACTTATTAATATTACCTTGTGAAACATGTGGTCAAAATTTGAAGTTGAACACCCTATTTTGATCCCAAGTATTTTGGTAAATAGGAATATAGTGGCAAATGAGTTGTCTAAAAATATAATGATTTCAAACTTATAATGCAGATACGTCACTAGTGTAGATGTGAAGTTGCCGATAATCTTCGTTTGCTGTTCTATGTTTCAACTTGTACAGGACAAAACAGTTATTATATGTATATCAACATATATCACTGTCGTTTACTTGTTAAATTTGAAGCCTCATTTAACATTAATCTGGTGTGTTGTTGTGTATAAATGATATTCATTATTACGAATTCAGTCTTTAGATAGTGTTTTCACTACTGTTATAGATGGCATTTTGTAAAAACAAATTATTTTCGTTATCAGGATCATTTAAACATAAGTAAAAACTGCAGTGGAGGAATTATAAAATGTTTAAACGCAGTAGATTATTGAAGTGAAAACTTCTTTAGGCGCGTTGAGCACTTTTTTTCGGTGAAGAAAAAACATGTCATCTTCACGCTTTCATGCAACACACAATACTTTTGGTTGTGCAGCACAATTAACAATGAAGCGTATATAGAGTTGCATAGATCATCGACTCGCTTTCCATGAGCTATATGTATACTGTGTATATATTTGTACTTTTTTTTTGATAAAAAAATCCATTTACGATGGGCTTACGATGAAATTTTCAAATATTTTCAAATTTTCATTTATTGGTGTTTTCACTTCTGTAGACTGGACTCTACGTTTTTTTTTTTAACTTACACTGTCATGTTATTCAATTATTGATAAAATGCCTAAAGCAAAATGAAACCACAATTCACTGTCATTCTAACCTGAACTCCTTCTTTTCTCTTTCAACTTTGGTTCCATGTCAAAATGTGTGCCTATAGTTTTAATTTTTGCCAGTGACGTGAAAATATAAGAAGCGGGTTTTGAAAATACGATTTTTGTATTGCACAATCAAGAATCTGTCAAGAATCGGGTTGTCATTAATATGAACTTGTATTTTATATCTGATAATAATTTTACATATTATATATTTTTTCTACAAACGTCAAAAAGTAACAAGGTTTACGCATTGACAACAATATGCGAAGTGACACTTTTTTCGGATTCTTACGTTACCATGACACCGTGCGCGAAATACTTCGTGCACTAGGATGCGAACACTTTTTTAACTCGAATAATTTTTTAACTCGAATAATTTCTTAACTCGAATAATTTTTTAACTCGAATAATTTTTTAACTCGGCTTCGCCTCGTTAAAAAATTCAATCCTCGATCACCAAAGTAGCATTTCGCGCACTAGATACAGAAATAACTATACTAGCGTACCCAGCCCGCTTTGCCGTGCTTTATTTTGTCTCACTGGATTGCCTAATTACTCAAAGTTTGTTGTTTCCATTGTATTTGTTGGTTAAAGCTGGATTTATAAATTCTGTTGTTCCCGTTGTTCGTTGTGATTTTCACGTTGCGGCGATTCGTTATTCACAGTGATCCCGAGTGGACTAATCGTTGTTGGCGATGTTGAAATTTGACGGTGACGTGATATTTTGTTATTATTTCTCGTCAGCATTAAAAAAATGTCAATTTTCGAATTGACAATTCCAAAAAAAAATGCTCCGATCACCACTAAACATTGCAGGATTACTCGCTGGGCCAATCTGAAGATTGTCTGAAAGTTTCATTGAAATCGGTCCAGCCGTTTCGGAGTCTATAAGGAACATACATACAACCTTTCTCTTTTATACAGGGTGTTTTCAAATATATAGATAGAAGATAGATATATGAACTCCGGTCAGCTCAACTGACCTTAGTGGAGTTCCAAGTTATAATTAATTCTTTTTCTAAAAATATGTAATGTAATATCATCAATATCAAAACTAATAGTTATCTGTGTATTTAGAGCGTAAAGTAACAGATTGCCGCTTGAGAAAGAATGTTGCCGCGCGACGATCTTTCGAAAGCGGAAATTTTACTTTACGCTCGAAAAACACACATAATTTTTTCTACAGTCGCCCTTTTAATAGTTAAAACAATTTTTTCATATTATCTTAGGAGTGCTAGAATAATCGACATTTTCGCTATTCATCATGATTAACCTTAAAAAGATCTACTGACTAGAGATGTTTAAAAATAATCGATTTTTAGTTATCGATTTTTATAATAATAATCGATTTTCAGAAAATCGATTTTATAAATTACGTGTTTAAATCGATTTTCGGAAACGGCTCGTATTTTTCTACATTTTGACAAATATTGACCATTTTTCAAAATTTTAACAATTATTGTTAATTATTGAACATTTTGACTGTTTTTCAAAATTAGTCACCATTTTTCCAAATTTTTGATAATATCTGACCGCTTTTCAAAATGATAACAATTTTTAACCCTCTTTGACAATAATTGTCCATTTTAACGGTTTTTACCAATTTTTACCAATTTTTAACCATTTTTGATAGTTTTTTAACATTTTTGACAATTTTTTATAATTTTAGACCATTTTTGATAATTATTGACAATTGTTGACAATTATGGACCATTTTTCCAAATTTTTGACCATTTTTGACAATTATTGACCATTTCTGACCATATTCCAAAATTCTTGACAATTTTTCAAAAACTTCAATAATTTTTCAAAATTTTGACAATTTTGAACAATAATTGTCCATTTTTGACAGTTTTTGACAATTTTTGATAGTTTTTGACAATTATCGAACATTTTTCAAAATTTTAACAATTTTTGACAATTATTGACCAATTTTGACAATAATTGTCCATTTTTAACAGTTTTTTAAAATAATTGACAATTTTTCAAAATTTTAGACCATTTTTACAGATTTTCGACCATTTTTGACAATTATTGACCATTTTTGACCATATTTCAAAAACTCTAACATTTTTTTGACAATTATCAACTATTTTTCGAAATTTTGACAATTTTGACATTTTTGATAGTTTTTGACAATTATTGGCCATTTTTGACAATTTTTCAAAAATTTTAACAACTTTTGACAATAATTGTCAATTTTTGATAGTTTTTCACAATTATTGACAATTTTTGGCAATTTTTAAACATTTTTGACCATTTTTCAAAAAAGTTTGACAATTCACCATTTTTGATAATTTTTGAGAATGTTTGACCATTTTTCGAAGTTTTTGACAATTATCGACAATTTTTGACACTTATCGACCATTTTTGACAATAATTGACAATATTTGATAGTTTTTCACAATTATTGACAATTTTTGGCAATTTTTAAACATTTTTGACCATTTTTCAAAAAATTTTGACAATTCACCATTTTTGACAATTTTTGAAAATGTTTGACCATTTTTTAAAGTTTTTGACAATTATCGACAATTTTTGACAATTATCGACCATTTTTGACAATTATTGACTATTTTTGACAATTATTGACCAATTTCGACAATAATTATCCATTTTTGACAGTTTTTAAAAATAATTGACAATTTTTAACCATTTTTGATAGTTTCTGACCATTTTTGACAAATTTTCAAAATTTCAGATTATTTTTCCAGATTTTTGACCATTTTTGACTATTATTGACTATATTTGACCATATTTCGAAGACTTAAACAATTTTTGAGAATTATCAAGTATTTTTCAAAATTTTGACAATTTTTAACAATAATTGTCCATTTTTGGCCATTTTTGATAGTTTTTGATAATTATTGGCCATTTTTGACAATTTTTCAAAATTTTTGACAATTTTTCCAAAAAAATTACCATTTTTCAAAAAAAATTACAATTTTTCAAAAAAATTTACAATTTTTCAAAAATTTTAACCAATTTTGATAGTTTTTGACAGTTATCGACCATTTTTCAAAATTTTAACAATTTTTGAGAACTATTGACCATTTTTGATAGTTTATGACAATTATTGACCATTTTTGAAAATGTTTGATCATTTTTTAAAGTTTTTGACAATTATCGAATTATCGACCATTTTTGACAATTATTGACCATGTTGACAATTTCTGGAAATTTTTGACAATTTTTCAAAAAAAATTTAAAAATTTTGACAATTTTTGTAATGTTCGACCATTTTTCCAAATTTTCTTAAAATTTTTGACAATTTTCGACCATTTTTGACAATTATTGACCATTTTTCAAAAATTTTTAAAATTTTCCGACCATTTTTCAAAATTTTTACAATTATTGACAATTTTTGACAGTTTTTGACAAAAATTGTCCATTTTTAACAGTTTTTGACAATAATTGACAATTTTTGACAATTATTGACCATTTTTGACCATATTTCAAAATTTTTGACCATTTTCATATTATTTTATTTGATTTTTAATCTGATAAATTGTAAAATATTCACCAATTGAGTTAAGTCGGAGGGTGTGGTTTGATTAAATAAGCGAGCGAAAAAGATTCCTTTTTTGCGCTAGAGCGTAAAGTAACAATCCTCGGCATTTGTCGACTTTACGATTCCATTTGAATGTAGTAATTAGTCATTTTACGCGCGACTGTAGAAAAATATATTTATGCCTACGAATACTTTTATATGTTTGTTGATAAACATATCAATCCAATATAATGAAAGTAATTCATAAGTAATAGCTGACTCTAGAATTCCATTAATAACCTTCATTCACTTCCAGTTATACAAGGGGCTTTACAAATCTATTTTTAGTTCAGTTCATCTGCGTAACTTAGAATCGTCGTCAAATTTCAGGAAATCTGGAATTTCATAAAATCGATATGCTCTTTCAATACTGATATTTCTACCACAAAAAGAAACAAGTATACCACAGAGGATTTCAAATGTATTAAAACAATTGTCGTTTGACGTGCCGTCTGTCATTTGTCATTGTATTGTCACTAATTAGTTAATTTGTTGAACTATAGAGGTCCACAAAATTAATAAAGAAATTTTAAGACAATTCAACAATAAACAAGAAATCAAGAAAATACTAAATAGTGGACTTTACACGAGCGAGGTCGAATTTATATTGCTTGATGATAATAGAAAAGCTTAATCTTGAGATATTAGAATCTTTTATGGTTATCCCTGTACATACAAACTTTCTAAGTGGTATTTTGACAAATTTTCGATCGAGAAGAACAAATTTCCATGTTGAGGCTCCAACACGTGACAGGTTCAGGGGTGAATTAATGATTTTCTTCAATTATCAATTTTCCACATTGACTTACTGTAAGAGTTGCCATTAAGGGAATAGAAGTGCTTCCTTTACTAATGGCTCAGCTTCTAAGATTGATGATCGGATTACACGCGAATGCGTCGCACAAAACAGGACAGACAGACCGACCTAAAGCTATCAGTTTACAAGAGAAATGGTCAAATACTATAAAGAAGTAGATGGCTTCCGATTGAATGTCCTACTATGTTTGTGTGAGCGGCAGCAAGAAAGTCCATTTAATATTGTATCAAAACAGTGTTATATTTTTATTTCAAATATATTATATTATAGAGTGTGTAAACAATGTTACGAATTTTCATTTTTGATAGGTTTACGTAAGTAAGTAAACTTAAGTCATGTAAAAATAAAAAGGTGAGAATTATTCCGGAAAATAATCTATTAAATTAGAAACATAACCGTTAAACCAGCATAGTATTAACTTAACTAATTGAAAAGGATAAATTATAGGAACGTTTTCACTAAGAAAAGCATTATCAGGAACAAATTATTGTATTCCTCCTCTTATTTTACAGTATACAAATTTATTGTGAAATGTTGATATGGCTCCACTAAAAAGTGTTGGGTATTTTATTAAAATATGCTACTACTAATTTACAAAAGTTAATTTACCTTAAAAAGTTATGAGCCGAATATTTTAGGAGAAAACTGAAAATTCGAAATTCCCAAATGTTGCAACCTGCAAATCAACCATTTATTGATTATTGCCTTCCCATTTTTGGTAAAACTTCATGTGGAATACAAAGAATTGAATATTTTTCCGAGAAGGGAAATGGAAAATACCAAGATATTTACATTTTTCCTTCTGCTTCTCCAAAATGTATAAACTTTTTAAATAAAAAAAAACTATGTCTTTCGACCTGTTTTTCCTTTCTTTTACATCATTTTTATGCTTATCTTCATCTTTTTTTTTTCCAAGCTAAGAATATGCTGTATCAACGGTTGTGTTTTCATTTCAACAGATTACAACAGTACTGGTTCGAGTATTCGCAAGGCCGCAATAAATTTTTAATAGGGAATATAACGGGGACCTGTCAACGAGAGCAGGTGAAAGCTGAAGTCAATTCAATATAACTGAATAAAATATCTGGGAAGACCACTAAGAGATGAAATCCTTCTAAATATATTTCAATCAATGAATAATGATGTTAGTTCAGTATGTAGACAATATCATGTATCAAAATTGTATTAAATAGATTTCCTGGCGTTTTTAAATCAATAATTCAATACTGAAAAATGTCCGAAACAAGTGGGCGATGCTATGACGTACTCACCCCTAACATTATCTGTCTCTGTCTGATTCTTTTGTATTATCATCTGGACACCGTGGTGCAGTGTTGTCAAAGTTACTCATGATTGGCTTTTGTATATCTGAGCTGTTTTTTCCCAACAACAACAACGTAAACAACTAGTGATAAAAATGTCATTTTACAAAAAAATTATTTGTTGGAATGATTATACAGTGAAACCTGGTTAAGTGAGGCATCAAGGGACCTGCAAATATGTCTCACTTATAGAGGTATTCCACTTACCCAGTGTCTCAGATATCCAGGTATAAATAAATATCTGTCTCATTTACAGAGGGTTCCATTAATACAGGTTATTTCAGTTATATTAAATAAAATAACGTATTAGGTACGTGAGTTTTAATGTTTATTGGGAATCAAAAGAATAAACCCGCTTCGTCTGCGTTAAAAATATCATCAACAGAATAATTGCGTAGAAGAACTGGCAGGTGTTCAATCCATTGGCTACATTTGTTGCAATCAACAGCGTTACTTTCTCCACAAATTGCTTTGAAAACTTTTCATTTCTTTTTTTATTACGAAGTTGCTTGACCCATGTTAGCAAAACACTGTTTAAGTTCAGGATATTCTGATAAACGTACACATTTTAGTTTTCCTTGTCCTTCTGAATTATTCTACAAAGAGTAGATTTTGGCACATTAAATTCGACACAAACTTAATCGCGTGTCTTCCCACTTTCACAAACAAATATTAACTTCAGTTTTTCACGTACTGATAACGATTTCAGCCTTCGTTTCGGCATTTTTCGAATAAATATCCGTTTGATACTGAAGCAAAACTAAAACTGAAGGTCATTGAGGCACAAAATTAGTTAATTGCGGAATTTACGGGTAGAATAAGAATAAGTAAGTAAACAAACAAAACGATATCTCAGTAACAGAGGTTAGTGCATATAAAATTCACTCGCTGACTCAGTTATAGAGGTAGCTATGATGATAAAATCGGAAGAACGAATCCCAAATATAGAGGTTTGCTTCGTCCTACTAACAGAGGTCCTCAGCATGAGTTCCAGCTATGGAGGTTTCTCACTTATCCAGATCCCACTTAACCAAGTTTCACTGTATTTTGTTAGAGAGCAAGATTGGCCATTTTAGTGCGGCAACACTGTTGGTTATGGAATATGACATTTGTTCACAGAAGCACTCTCAGCGTGATTGACTTTTTGTTCTGTGACCTTAGTCGTCTGGTACACGGATTTACTATGATGAGAACTTATAATGATTGATCGGCTTAAGGTCGATAGGCGTCATACTGCATTACACCAACGGGAGCAGCCTTTACATGGCGCGTAAAATTCTATGTTTGAAATGAAAATTATGTAATTTATTGCATTATTCATATTATAAAACAAATAAAAATATATAAATACTTCTTGCAGTAGTTTTTAGACATGGAGATCACGATTTTAATGGTCTTTCCCTTTGTAGGGCTTTCATAATATAAATAAATAAAAATAAAGACAAGTAAAATGTGTCCAAAATCAATGGCAAAAGTTAAAGCATGTATTCGTCTCTTTTGCCAACTTTTAACTACAAGGTGCGGCATCATAACTTCCTTATTTCAAAACGCAATAAATTCCATTTTATAGATTAGAAGTTTTTATTATTTTTTTAATAATGTAGGTACATATTTAAAGTTTTGCTTCACACAGTTTTAAAAATCATGTCCGGTAGATGACGCCCCCCATTGTCAATACACTGAATGAGCCGATTTCTGGCGTTTATCATAACCCTTTCCAGCATGTCAACTGGTATGTTGGCAATTTCAGCCCGAATATTGGCTTTGAGATCTTCTAATGTTCTGGGACGGTTGACATAAACACGGGATTTTGAAAATCCCCACAAAAAAAAATCGCACGGGGCCAAATCCGGGGAGCGGGCTGGCCATTCCAAATCGCCCCTAATTGAGATGAGGCGCCCCGGAAAGTGTTCCCTCAATACAGCCATCGATGCCCTTGAAGTGTGGGCCGTTGCGCCATCTTGTTGAAACCAAACGTCCCCTAAATCTAGTTCATCAAGTCGGGGGAATAAAAAATCATCCAACATGTTCACATACCGGTCAGAATTCACTGTCACTGTTTCCCCATTTTCTTCAAAAAACCAGGGACCAATTATCCCAGCAGAGGAAATTGCACACCACACTGTAACTTTAGGGGAATGCAGGGGTCGTTGATGCAACTCGCGGGGGTTGGTGTCGGCCCAGTAACGCATGTTTTGTTTGTTAACGTATCCACTTAAGTGGAAATGGGCCTCATCACTGAAAAAAACAATTGCGTCCTCAGGAACATTTTCGAGAAAAACCTCACACGCATTCCTCCGAGAATTGAAGTCACGCACGAAGAGTTGTTGAACACACGCCAACTTGTACGGATGGTAATGAAGATCATCGTGAAGAATTCGCCTCACTGAACGATCGGAAAGTCTAAGGGCAGACGCATGTTTGCGGGCAGAGCGCCGTGGGGATCGCAATATTGAGGCTCTCACGGCTTCAATGTTTTCAGGTGTTCTAATGGGTCGATGAACTCCAATTCTTCGTCTGGTCACACTACCGGTTTGTCTGAATGTACCGACCCATGTAACGATTGATTTCCGATCTGGTACAGGCCCTGCCGGGGCTATATTGAAACGATTTCGAAAGGCACGCTGAGTTGCGATCACAGAACGTCCATTCGAAAAGTACGCCTCAACGGCAAATGCACGCTGCTCACTGTTCCAACGCATCGTGGCGACTGACCGGATGGGGAACAAAACTTTAGATGTACGCCTACCGAATAAGAGCCGTCTCCGCCCACTACGATCTTTACAGTCTAAATGGCGCGCATTTCAAAAAAGGAAGTTATGATGCCGCACCTGTATATATTTCTACTTGACTCATACTGATAACTCCTTAATTCCGTAAAACATTTATACAATAGTTATTTTTCTTGTAAGCCTATAAGAAATGAAAATATTTTCAATTTACGTTACTTTTTGTACAAACTGTATAAAGGTTACCAATTGAAATATTTCAGTTTATTTTTTCCACTGAATAACAATAATATGAAAACAATAGCAAGATTAACTTTAGTCATAGGAGTCTATATCTCCATTGAGACAGTACTGCACATTCTAAGATAATGTGTGAGGCTGCTTCCTCCTCTTCCTTGCACAACCCTATATATCGTCGTTTGAGATAGGACCATTTTTGAGATCACAATTTAACATATTATGGGAAAGGTTCAATCCCACATGCCTTTGGAAATATGTTTTTTGTAAAGTTTTGCTAATAGTTCTATCCATCTTGTCGATATAGTGAATGGTCCTATTTCAATTAGGACTATTCATCACCACAGTTTTCAAGCTACTCCGATTATTTTAAACTCTTGTAAAAAGTCCTAACCCGCAACATCAATCCTCGTGCGCCTCGTGGTATATTAAAAATAATATTTTTAACTTTTCTTTGGTGTAGTTTATCCATGAAGAAGGTTATTATTGCAATTTAAATATTATTTCTAATAAAAATGGCCAATTCAACAAGAGCGAAGAAAATTGCATTGATGGCAGTTAATTGTGATTAATGGCAAGGTAAGTGCAATATAATTTATCAAAATTTTTATTAATATAACTAGTATAATTCTTTTACACACAAATTTTATAACCCTACTTTTCAATTTCTTGTCGTTCCGAGTCTTTGGCAATGGGCGGAAACTTTTAGGTAAGTAAATTTATAGTTGGGAGACTAACTTGTAATTTGTTGATTTTTCCAATATTGTAGTCTTTGTTCTTTAATCCGATAAATTACAAATATTTTAGGTATTTTTATTATACATAACTATACTAGATTTCCTATTGCATGGGAGCACAAGAAAGGGCCGGTAGCCATAAAGCGACAATAAACCATTGGCGTTACATTTTTCGGTAAAGACCTGAATTGTTTCATTTGTCGGGTTTATTTAATAGTGCAAAAGTTAGGCAAGTATCATATTATTAGTAAGTAATTATTACAGTATTATTAGCCAATTTTACGGAGACCATTCAATTGGACCAAAATTATTCAACATAATAAAAAAACTGTAAGACCCATCCCTACTTGACAGAACCCTTAAACTGACTGTACGGCACTGGCCACCTTAACCATTGTGCCGAATTTTCCGACCCCATTGTATTCGAGGCGACACAGGACGTGTCGATTTAATTTTGGTAAAACCGACCTGTATATCATTTTCTTGCATATAGAAAAAAAGAAAGACTCACCTTATCTTTATAGTACTTTTGAATAAATAATGAGGCACATTATAAAAAACAGGATCTAAAAAAAAAATCTTCCATGCATATGAAAAATAGTGTGAATATGAGTTCTGTAATGTAACCAAATTGTGTGTTCGATAGCAATAAACTTCAACTTACTTTTTTTGAAACGAATCACTCAGAGGAATGCTTCAACTAAAAATAGATCTAAGTATTAAGGCAGTTATAGTTTGCGAAATTAAATATCATCAACAAGAACCTTCCAATAATGCCCTTTTTATGGAAATTATGTGCTCTCTCTAACTTTTAATTGAAACAAAATAATTTACACAAACTACACGCAAATTCGAAGCCAATTTAAATGTGCTTAAGTTCTCTATTTTATATGAATAAACAACTTTCTTGATTAAATGCAAATCCGATAGTTAGTCCAGCACGCAAACCGTCATTTAGGGTATTACACACATTGTGATTTAGAATTAATTCAGACCTCCCTTACCAACGGCAAAAAGTTTCAAAATGTACCTATAACTTGAAGGAAAATTCACCAACAAATATTCATTTATCTGGAAAACCACTAGTTTATCAAGTGTATATGTAACATGGGAAGGGATTGTTCAAAATTATAATTCGACTGGTGGAGTCAGTTTAAAAAAAACCTTCTATGGTTTTATGAAACCACCATGCAAGTGAAACTTTTTTCGGATTGTAGGCAATTAACTAAAAATTTCCAAAAAATCATTCTATTTAGGGCATTAGAATCGCGTTATTAATCTTAACTTAAGAATTGGAAAATGGGAATGATAATGAGAAATCAATAGTAGACAAGATATCCAACTATTAATTTTAATTTCAATCTGCATATTAGAATACGGAATACATAATAAATAATATCATTCAGATGCTAGACGCATGTTAAGAACTGAGAACAATATTTATTCAAATCATTGAATCATTTTGAACTTCAATTATTCTACCAATAACTCCATCTTCGCCTTGAGTCTCACAGTCAAAAAATGTAACTAATATTTTATGGTAACTAAATAAGTAAGAAAAAACCGCATCGATCGTAGTACCATATCTCGTGGTAGGTATATTTCATTTTTCATTTCATACTTCTCTCAAGTACTCAGTAATTTGAGCAGATTCCTCTCTTGTCTACTATTGATTTCCCATTATTCCCATTTTTCAATTATATTAAGTTAAGTTTAAAAACGCGATTTTAATACCCTAAAAAGAATAATTTTTCAAAAATTTTTAGTTAATCCAAAAAAAGTTTCATTTCTATCGTGGTTCCATAAAACCATTATTCAGCAATTTCATATTCAAAACGAATTCTAAAGTATGTTATAAAATCTGGTATAATTTTTAAGGATTTTAAATAGTTGTTCATGTTTTATATTACCCCAGTTACCCCAGCAGATGTGTACAGAGAAATCCAGTTGTTAAACCCACAGGATACGATCTCATCACCGGGAAAGTATTAAAACATCTTCCAAGGAAAGCCATCGTACTAACCACCACAATATTCATTAGAATACTACGAATTAATCATTACCCAATACAATGGAAGAATGCACAGATAATCATGTTAGCGAAGCCAGGAAAACCTCACCATGAACCCAGCTCATACAGGCCAATTAGCCTACTACCACAACTATCCAAACTCTTCGAAAGAATCCTTCTACATAGAACAATCATACTTAAAAAAGAACTGATTCCAATACATCAATTTGGATTCAGACAACAACATTCGACAATCCAACAGTGTCATAGATTAGTGAACAATATCAAACAAGCACTAGAACAAAAAAAAATCATGTGCTCCAGCATTTTTAGACATCCAACAGGCTTTCGACAAAGTATGGTACCAAGGATTCCTTCTACTCAAATCTTACCTCAGTAATAGATACATACAAGTCAAAGTCCGAACTTCCTTATCAAATTATCAACCCATAAAATCAGGCGTTCCCCAAGGAAGTGTCCTTCGCCCTTATCTATACCTTATGTATACTGCTGATATTCCAACTACTGACGATACTCTAATCGCTACCTTCGCAGATGATACTGCAATAATGTCTTCACGCTACAAGAGCATCAGAAATGCTACAATACCACCTGAATCTTCTACAAGAATGGCTACATCAGTGGAGAATGAAAGTCAACAAAGACAAATCCACACAAATCACGTTCACCACAAAATGAAGTGTCTGTCCGCAAGTGACCATTAACAATATGCCGATTCCAGTGAAAAGAGAAGTCAAATATCTCGGACTACACTTGGACCAAAAGTTAACTTGGAAGAAACAAATACAAGCTAAAAAAACACAACTAAAGTTAAAACAAAATATGAACTGGCTAATCGGCAGACGTTCACAGTTAACAATGGAAAATAAGATACCATCCTAAAACCAATATGGACATGGCATAGAGCTATGGGGTTGCAGTAAGCCATCGAACGCTAAAATACTGCAAACGTTCCAATCTAAATCACTTCGGATAATAGCTAATGCTCCATGGTTTATAAGCAACCACACATTACATACTGATCTCGGTATTCCATCCATCAATGAAGTTATTCAGGCATCAGCCATGAGAAACAAAAACCGCAATGAAAACCACCAAAATCCACTAATATCCAACCTTTACACTGATCCAATGGAACAGAGAAGATTGAAAAGACGCTGTCCAGAAGACCTCATAGAGTGATCTATGGAGACCCATCAGTGGATGGTGCCAGCCCCAAGGCATTTAGCAAGAAACCATACCATTTACTTATTACTGAGTAGATTGTAAATTTGCAATTAATGAAAAAAAAAATAGTTATTTATGATACAAGTTCGTGAAGTGATACTTTTGCGCACGAGTTGCGAAAATGAAAGCACGAGCTTATAGCGAGTGCCTTCTTTCGCAACGAGTGCGCAAAAATACTTCACGCATGAGTATCGTACAATATATTATCTACGACCACATTAAAAAATATTTTTCAAATTTTGATTGATAAAACACTGATTGTTAAGCTAAATAAACATGGAAGAAGAATCAATTTTTCAAAAATTTCGACTATTTTTCGAATAATTTGACAATTTTTGACCATTTTTCAAAATTTTCACAATTATTGACCATTTTTTCAAAATTTTTGACCATTATTGACCATTTTTTCAAAAATTTTGACCATTTTTTTCAAATTTTAACAATTATTGACCAATTTTGACAGCTTTGACAATTATTGATCATTTTTGACAATTTTTAAAAAATTATGACCATTTTAGACTATTTTTTCAAATTTTTAGAATTATTGATCATTTTTGACAGTTTTTCAAAATTTTGTCAAATATTGACCATTTTTCAAAAATTTTGACTATTTTTCAGAAAAATTGGCAATTTTCAACAATTATTGATCATTCTTGACAGTTTTTGACAATTATTGATCATTTTTGACAATTTTTCGAAAATTTTGGCAATTATTGTACATTTTTCAAAATATTTAACAATTTTTGACCATTTTTGACAGTTTCTGACAATTATTGAAAAATTTTGAAAAATTTCGACTATTTTTCAAAAATTTTGATAATTTTCAACAATTATTGACCATTCTTGACAGTTTCTCATAATTATTGACCATTTTTTCAAAATTTTGACAATTTTTGACCATTTTTGACAATTTTTCAAAAATTTTGACAATTATTGTAAATTTTAAAAAATATTTAACAATTTTTAACCATTTTTGACAGTTTCTGACAATTATTGACTATTTTTGACAATTTTTCAAGGATTTTGACAATTATTGTACATTTTTCAAAATATTTAACAATTTTTGACCATTTTTCAAAATTTTCACAATTATTGACTATTTTTGACAGGTTCTGACAATTATTGACCATTTTTGACAGTTTTTTATAATTATTGATCATTTTTCCAAAATGTTCACAATTTTTTACCATTTTTCAATATTTTAACAATTTTTTACAATTTCTGACAGTTTTTGATAATTTTTGACGATTTTTGATTGGTTTTGACAATTATTGTCCGTCTTTGACAATAATTGACCATTTTTGACCATTTTTCAAAATTTTCACAATTATTGACTATTTTTGACAGGTTCTGACAATTATTGACCATTTTTGACAGTTTTTCATAATTATTGACCATTTTTCCGAAACGTTTACAATTTTTGATAATTTTTCAAAAATTTTGACAATCATTGACCATTTTTTTAGATATTTAACAATTTTTGACCATTTTTCAAAATTTTAACAATTATTGACCATTTTTGAAAAATTTTCAAAAATTTTGACAATTTGACAATTTTTTACAATTTCTGACAGTTTTTGATAATTTTTGACGATTTTTGATTGGTCTTGGCAATTATTGTCCGCCTTTGACAATTATCGTCCGTCTTTGACAATAATTGACCATTTTTGACCATTTTTCAAAAATTTTAACCATTTTTGACAACTTTTATGTTTCACATCAAAAAGAGTGTTATAATGATTATCCCATTTCAAAAGCATTGTATTTTTTCGCACTCTTTTGGGTGTTATAATGAAACTTCCATTTAATTAGCATTGTTCTTTTTCGCAGGCTTCAGATATATGTATGAAATGTAATTTCACGTATTTATATGAGTTTGTAAATGCTTCATTTTAATGGTGGTCGTAGATAAAAATATTTTATATTTTCATATTTTAAGGTATGCATGTGGATTTGGTTTGTACATTTTTGACGAATTACAAATTTTTTATTTACATAATATCTATAGTAAAGGCTATTATTACAATGATTCTAGTTTATTTCTTATAATTTGATGTTCCCAATTAAATTCTAAAACGTGCCGTGCATAGCAAAACAATATTGGTTTTTGAAATTGTTTCCTAACAACGTACATTTTTATCAGCCCTCGTACCTAATACTCCATCTATAAATCAACAATCTATGAAGGTAGTGATTCGGGCGACCCCTGTATATACGGAACAGGTGTCTTTTAACGACCCTTTTTCGGCATGTCTTTATTAGCGCTAGATGAAAGTGCCGTCGAAACTACTATTCATTGTCTATGTACGGTGGCCTAGCGGCTTTCACTTTACCCCTACTGCGCGGCCGGCTGTAACGCGACATCCGACATGCGATAGATGGACGGGAAAATTTGTGGCGATGGAATGAAAGTTTCACTTCAATAAAATCTAATCGTTGAAATAGTGTGATAAATTAAAAAAAAAACACTTTATCAGCTTATGAAAAATCGTACTAACCACCAAAGTACTCTTAAAAGTCAATCTAATGGGGAACAATTCAACAATACCATAAGTGGAGATGTTTTAATTTTATAGTTAGTGAAAATAAAAGTAGTAAGAGCTCAATTGAATGTTTACAACGTTGTTATGGCTACCAATCATATATGAGAAAATTTTACATAATATGTCGTTTTTGTATCCGTAATTTCAAAGATTGCATGATTGCGAAGAAAATGTAAAAAGTTCCAATCCAAATAACATTTGAAATTAGATAAAATCCACGCAATGAGTCTTTTAATAATCATTACTAAAATAGTTATTTGTGTATTTAGAGCGTAAAGTAACAGATTGCCGCTTGAGAAAGAATGTTGATCTTTCGAAAGCGGCAATTTTACTTTACGATCGAAAAACACACATAATTTTTTCTACAGTCGCCCTTTTAATAATTAAAACAGTTTTTTATGTTCTCTTAGGTTATAATAGGAGTGCTAGAATAATCGTCATTTTCGCTATTCATCATGATTAACCTTAAAAAGATCTACTGACTAGGGATGTTAAAAAATAATCGATTTTTAAATAAATCGATTATTATTTTGTTATCATCGATTTTTAGTTATCGATTTTTATAGTAATAATAATCGATTTTTAGGAAATCGATTCTATAAATTACGTGTTTAAATCGGAAACGGCTCGTATTATTTATTGACTATTTTTCAAAATTTTGACAACTTTTGACGATTATTGACCATTTCTCAAAATTTTGACAACAATTGACCATTTTTCAAAATTTTAACAATTATTGACCATTTTTGACAATGATTGACCATTTTGACTGTTTTTCAAAATTAGTGACCATTTTCCAAATTTTTGATAATTTTTGACCATTTTTCAAAATGATGAGAATTTTTGACCATTTTCGACCGTTTTTGACAATAATTGTCCATTTTTAACAAATTTTAACAATAATTGACAACTTTTGAAAGTTTTTGACCATTTTTGATAATTATTGACCTTTTTTGATAATTATTGACAATTATGGACCCTTTTTCAAAATTTTTCACCATTTTTAATAGTTTTTGACAATTATCGACCATTTTTCAAACTTTCGACAATTTTTGACAGTTATTGACAATAATTGTCCGTTTTTGATAGTTTTTGACAATTATTGACCATTTTTGACAATTTTTGAAAATTTTTACCATTTTTGACAATTATTGACCATTTTGACAAAAATTGTCCATTTTTAACAGCTTTTGACAATAATTGACAATTATTGACCATTTTTGACCATATTTCAAAATTTTTGACAATTTTCATATAATTTTATTTTTAATCTGAGTTAATTCGGAGGGCGTGGTTTGATTAAATAAGCGAGCGAAAAAGATTCCTTTTTTGCCCTAGAGCGTAAAGTAACAATCCTCGACTTTACGATTTCATTTGAATATAGTAATTAGTCATTTTACGCGCGACTGTAGAAAAATCAATTTTTGGGAAGTTCTTTATTTTTAGCCCGCCTATTATTTCCCATGTTTTTGGTATGAACTCCTGGAACATACTGAATAATGTGCTTCACCATAATCTCTCTTTTTGTATGTATGTATACTGGGGTGACATTCACTAAGTCCTAAAAGATCTTTTGGGCCCCCTTTCTTCTACTTAGTTCCTGAGGGAAGTCTCGAAACCTAGTAGTTCCCTATTTCCCGAAGAAATTCAAGGATATCCGCAGGCGTCAGCTTAGGTGAGTGTTCCTTTTCTATCCAGTAGTCTCCTAGGTGTTATGCCTCATAGGATTCTGGTAGTATGTAAATGGAGGTTTCTACATTCTTCTTGCTCCATTAGTTTGAGCTTTTTGAGGTGCCCATTCAAGACAACTGTCGAAACTCTTAGTGCAGTCCTTCTCTGGCTTAAGTATTAATTTGTTCTCACCTGGTTGTAGTTTCCCAGGAGTATCTTTAGTTGTCTAAGCCAGGCTTTAATTAATAATTATTAATACACATAACGTGAAAATACTTAATTCGGTGATTATTTCTTGAAAAAAAAAAACATTAAAATCGCAAAATAATTATGAAAAAATTAAAAATTCAGTGTGATGAATGAACCTGGTGATTTTCTACCAATCTAGCTAAATCTAGTTCAATATTGGTGAGTTGCAGCCTTAAATTTACCAGTTCGTTGATTTTTAAACAGTTTTTTTGTTTTGTCAAAATGTTTGTAACTACACTGAAGACTTTTTCGACTAGGTATGACGATGGATAAGGTATTTTTCAGCAATGTTTGACAATTCAGAATACTGTGTTTCAGTACAGCAAGAACTTCTGATAAGGGTCGATTTTTAGACCTCGTCGACCTCGAAAACCAGTTTTCGTTTATTTCTACCGCTGGGAAACCTATTTCGATCAAGCGAAGAGAAATTATTTTGAAGCTTGCTTCTTATTGCACGACATCAATAATTGTCATAAATTTTAAAAAATGGTTAAAATTTTTGAAAAATGATCAAGAATGGTCAATAATTGTCAAAGACTGTCAATAATGGTCAAAGACTGTCAATAATTGTCAAAAACTGTCAAAAGTTGTTGAAATTTTGAAAAATAGTCAAAAATTGTTGAAATTTTGAAAAATGGTCAAAAATTGTTAAATATTTAAAAAAATTAAATAGTCAAAATTTTTGAAAAATTGTCAAAAATAGTCATTAATTGTCAGAAACTGTCAAAAATGGTCAATAATTGTTGAAATTTTGAAAAATGGTCGAAAATTGTCAAAATTTTGAAAAAATGGTCAATAATTATAAAAAACTGTCAAAAACAGCCAATAATTGTTAAAAATTGTCAAAATTTTTGAAAACTGAACAAAATTTTTGAAAAATTGTCAAAAATGGTCAATAGTTGTCAGAAGCTGTCAAAAAGCTAAAAAATTGTCAAAAATGGTCAATAATTGTTAAAATTTGGAAAAATGGTCTAAAATAGTCAAAATTTTTGAAAAATTGTAAAAAATGATCAGTAATTATAAATACTGTTAAAATTGGTCAATAATTGTCAAAAATGGTCGAAATTTTCAAAAAATGGTCAAAATTTTCGAAAAATTATCAAAAATTGTCAAATTTTTTGTAAAATGGTCGATAATTATGAAAAACTGTCAGAAACGGTCAATAATTGTTAAAAATAGTCAAAATTTTTGAAAAATTGTCAGAAATGGTCAATAACTGTCAGAGCTTGTCAAAAATGGTCAATAATAGTTAAAATTTGGAAAAATGGTCTGAAATGGTCAACATTTTTGAAAAATTGTCAAAAATAATCAATTATTGTCAAAACTGTCAAAATTGGTCAATTATTGTCAAAAATGGTCAATAATTGTTGAAATTTGAAAAAATGGTCAAAAATTGTCAAAAATTTTGAAAAAAAGGTCAATAATTATCAAAAATTGTCAAAATTTTGAAAAAATGGTCAATAAAATATAAAATTGAACTCAGTAGAACGTACTGGGCCTAATGTAATTCCCAACATCGCAATCTATTGCGCGTATTTTTATTCATGGTTTTCCCAACCTCGCATTCTATTGTGCATAAGAAGCAAGCTTCTGTCGGCGGTCCGAAGACCGCTCACATTTTTTTTTTGATTCCCTATTCACTTACTTTGTATCTTGTCTTCTCCACATCACTTTCCACCACTATATATAGTGGCGCGAAGTGTAGAATCCCTTATGGGCATTCCCGCAACGTATCCATAAGTGCTGTTTACATCCAGTTTGGCTGCAACCACAATTTTTCTCTTCTAGTCCACGATTAAATTTTGTGTCAGAGGATTCTCAATTGATGCTGGTTTTATATTTTTTTATTAATTGTCTGGTATAATTTTCTTTTTTCATTCATCGGTTATTTTCGTTTTCCAGGTTCATCAATACTAACCAATAGGGAACTTGACTAAAACTGTAATTAGCAAATATGTGCTATAAATCATCAGAATGTATTACATAAAAAACGACGGGCATTAGTTTTTTAGACGCCACTTAATGATATTATTGAATTAAAAAAAATTGGAAAGTTCCCTATTACATGAATCTCATTTCTCTTTTGATTCAAGTTTACATACATAATTTAATGTACGGATAAATTATAGAGCAACCTATGTAGTAAAGGAATGCCACTGAGATTTGAAATAGGTTACAGGAATTGATGTTCTCAACTAACGAGCACTATTTACATCTTGAATACGGTCATAAAGGGAGATATTCCATTGGAACTGAAATGCAGATAGAACCTACTCGAGATGTAACTATATTCACGCTATATTTTCAGCACAATTTATGTAAACATACATTTATTTCACACTAAAAATACAATTTCATATGGAATTAATATACGAATATTTTATAATGCGACCACTTTCAAACAAGAATAGTGCAAATAAAAAATTATAGCTTCGTTATAGACGTTAAGGTAACAAAAATAAAACAAGCTATGAAACTTTATACACTTGGAAGTCCGATAGGGAAGTTGTTCAATTTCAATTATAACTTTTTCAACCTCAATTTAATAAATAGTTCTACTTTGCAGTTTGAGAAATACAGCTGTACAGCTGTATAAATCGATAAAAAAATAATTTCTTAATGAAGTAAGTGAAGTTTTTTCAGTGAATATTGGAAGTATCTTTAGATAATT
Source organism: Lochmaea crataegi (assembly GCA_947563755.1). Taxonomy (NCBI): domain Eukaryota; kingdom Metazoa; phylum Arthropoda; class Insecta; order Coleoptera; family Chrysomelidae; genus Lochmaea; species Lochmaea crataegi. Next base: position 43,861,542 of record OX387424.1, read on the forward strand.
AATATTATAATGGCTACAAACATTGGAGCGAATTAAAAATCGATTATTCGTATAGTGAAGGACTAACTAGCATGCCTTCGAAAACTTTAATTCTGATAAATTATTCAGCAGTTATGGTTAAATAGAATTAATCACCAGAAATTAATCTACAATTAATTTTTTTACAGGTACACAAGTAAAGTATACAGATAGTTGAGAGAGTTACACACGTTGATGTTATCTTTATCTTCAAATTACTCGAAACATCATCAAGAGAAGACGAAATGACATTCAGAGTATTTCAAGAATAGAAATTAAAACTTTTGTTCAATCTAACTTTCAAAGAGAAAACACTTGCGTTGAAAATGATGGGTCAGAAGATACTTTTTTAATTTAAAATATTGTAATGTTTTTCTTATTTATTTAAATAGTTTTTGCTTGTGGGATAAAATTATACACACTACTCAGGCTAATTACTATTTATTTATTTATAGAAACACACACTGTAATAAACTCAATTTATATACACACTCTACTAATTTATTGACACTCGGCACACTATTGATCTTCACTATTTGAATTAACTCTTTACTGTTTCACTAATTCCCAACTAACTCAAAAACCCGCGTATATATAGTCCTTCTCAACTCTCGAAAATTCCAGTACCTTCCGCGCTCGTCATATGCACAAACAAAGCGTTTTACTCGAATGTTCTCGAAAGGGACACAGCCACCAAAATTTACAGTCGAGGGACAGGGCCGGCTTTGAGTTGGTAACATCGCAACAATATACTGCGTCAACCACTAGGGTTATTAGAAATTCAGTGATTACAAAGATAGTTACATAATAAAAAATAACTATATATATAAATGGCTTCTAAGAAACTCGAGGAATCACTTATTAGGTCTCAGACCTAACTTTGGGCTGTTGGGGGTTTCTGGTTACTTTGATTTTTCATTTTTGTTCCATTTAAATATTAACATTTGACACGTCTCTTCACTATTTTCCATAATCCACTATTTGTTTTTCTACATTTTCACTTTAACTTCCTCAACGCCGTGTACGAAATGAAATAATTTTCAATGGCAATAGGAAAGTATATAAAGAAGTCCAGAATTTTTGGATTTTGTTCAGTAGAACCGGAAAAATCTGATCTTCAATTGAAAATACTTGAGATTTACACGTTCCTTAATTTATATCAGGATAGGAGAAGGATATTGACACGCGGTTCGCCAATCTGTTGCTAATTTGGACTTTAGCAGTCCATGATTAAAGCTGCATACTTCTATTTAATATTTTTCAAAGAAAGCTAGATTTTGAAAAAAATTTAAGTAGCGCCCGCTAACGTACACGTTACTTATCAAGTAGTTTATATTGGTGGAGCAGATCTGTTTTCATCAAGACCAAGTCTGCAAAGATTGATCAGTACCGGACTTACAGGAGTTTTGCTATAACGAGACTGTCTTGAGTAGATGGAATATACGTGGAATTTTTTTAGGAATACGGTGAATCTACAAATAATTTTTAGGTTTTTTGTTATAGAATTTTTCTTCCAAAACTATTCCAAAATCTGATCACAAGACATGACAGTTCCCACCCGGTACTATGAACAGTTCCCAAGTTATGGCTGAGTTACTTAGTATTATTGTGACAACCGGTACCAATATGTCACTTAAAACTACGTTCATAACATGGAGACCATATAGCGTTGCTGACCAAGGGATTATCTTCGAAACGCTTAAAAGGGAAAGTTATGAAATTCTAGAATGATAAATAAGACATACGCTTATTTTTTTTCTTTCCAAAAATAATAGCATTGAATTCCCTTTCACATGATACTGAGGCTTTGTCAAAATCCATAAAGCTGAACAAAAGTTATAAAAGTCTTATTGAGTCAGCGAGTCAGCTTTTCCACTCACCCCTACCAGTTACTTTACAAGATAAAGGAAAAAGTACTGAGGCAAATTTACGTAAAAAAAATGATCTAATGATTACGAATATTCAAATTTTGTGGTTCTATAACGGTATCTACATTTATTACTTATAGAAAAATTATGTTTTTGAGATATTATTGTGAACTAAGCCCTTTAGCGGTGAAGAAGGAAACTTCAAAATAATTTCCAGCAGTTTCTCGTATGCGAGTTCGTAATAGAGATTTTTTATCTCCAAGCTGAACGATAAAAAGTTTCTGAGATGCATCGGGTTACCTCTCTTAATCAAACACCCGGTATATCAATGCAATTTCCTAAACATATAAAACCGAATATGACCAAGTTAATGTCCCCTTCTAGCAATCACTAAATTGTAAATCTCCCAACAACAATTTACTCGGCACCAAAACCGAAATCCGCACCTTGCAAATTGACAAGTGGTTTAGATTGTTGGAGGGTTAAGAGGCTCATGAGCCTGCTCGCTCTTACTTTACATGGAAATTCCGAATCAAGTGTTAGTAGAAGAACGGGATAAAGAGAGAATCTAAGAGGGCGCCACAAGAGGTTTGATAAGGAGGGACTGAAAATGGCTCGGTGGACCGCAAATAGCGAAGGAAACAAGGGTGCAGATTACAGATATCCGTTTGCTTTTGCTTATTGCTTGGAGTAACTATGTCTACAATTATTTGATAATCTTGTGTTACTTGCTGTTTAGATGAACATGTCAGATTTGCGGATATTATATTACTGTGTCTTGGTTTACACTTGGGCTTTTATTGTTGACATGCCACAAAACATAACGATCGTCGTTGTGCTGCTGGAAAATTAAATTGTTGCATTCACTTCATTATCTTGAATTGAACGAAGCAAAATTCGAAACTAAATTCTTCTATGACTTTTACCGTTTTTAAAAACTTTGTATATGACAGATGATGGAAATCATCAGATATTTTACAGGGTGTCAACTAAACGAGAAGAAGATTTCAAAAAAATTTCAAAACTGCTTCTATGGTAGAGAGGGGGAACTAAAATGACAGGAGAGAGAACGCACCCCCATCAACCCCGTATGCCCCACCTACTCCCTACTTGTGATACGTCGTTAGAAAGCCCGTAGAAAATGCTTTCCACCGGTCTAAGTCATAATTATACAGGGTGTAACAATAAAGCAGAAAAAATTATTTGACAACAAAATGAAAAAGTGTTAAATGTCGAACAACAAAAATGTTAATTAATTCAGTAAATATTCAAAATGGTTTCCATTGTTTTGTAAACAATAGTATACTATTTTCAAACTCGATACGAACGTTGGCAAATGTTGCTTTAGTAATATCACGACATGCTTGACTAATTCTTCATCGTAAATAGTTTTATAAACAACCGACTTAAGGTGACCCCATAGAAAAAAATCAGGTGGCTGTAAGTGTGGTGACCTAAGTGGCCACTCAATGGAACCTCTTCTTCCAATCCATCTATTTGGATAATTATTGTCTCACTGCTACTGCGTTATGGGGAGGTGCTCCGTCTTGCTGGAAGTGCAACAAATTTTCATCTAGAGCTGAATTGCCACCGCCGTCCTGTTGGTTCTCTAATTCATGAACAATTAAGGGCTCATATCGCATATCGAGGTACATTTCACCGTTTAAATTTCCCAGTATAAACAAGGGACCAATCACAGAATTATACTCTCGAGTTTTGCTCTCGGGTTTAAACTTTCTTGAGTGGATAATACACTATCTAATACACTTATACAATGAATAACTATTATTTATACAAATAAATCATTAAATACTCAATTGTTATAAATTGTTTGGTTCGGTGTACGTATTTCAAAATTTTCTTTTCTGGTATTCATGTTGATATTTTTTATTCGAGGATCGTGAGGAGCTAATAAGATTTTCGTAACGTTCGGGGTCAACTTGGAGGTAAGGTTTAATAGAAGATGATGATGACTGTCCCGTTATATTTGTTGATTACTCATTCCTGCGTTGGCTAACTGGGAAACTGTACTAGCAATTTTATTATTTGTGATGACCAATTTTAGTTGAAGAGTTTTTGGTCGAAGCAGAAATACCCCGTGGAACATTTTTGTACCAACCTTTAGATTTTGTATTTTTCCGAAAGGGATTTTGAATTAAAAAAGGCGTTCAGATGTTATGACAAATACATTCATCCTTTTATTTTTTCTGTTATCCACTTGATGTCTGCCAATATTTTCGACCCGCCTTCGAAAATGTTCAATTGCATTCAAATATCCCTGTTTCCCAGATAGCACAAACATTCTCAGGATATTCCCATAAGGTGGGAAATTGTCATCTAGTAGAATATTCTTTGGAATATTCATGGAATGTTCTTGGAATGTTGCGAACATTCATGGATTGTTCCGTGGATATATTCTAATAATATCCATTATTACATTCCTAGAAGCTCCTGAGATAAAATATTCCAGAATGTTCCTGAAATAATATTTTCAGAATGTTGCGAACATTCATAGATTGTTTCATGTGAATATTTTAATAACATTCTGGAATTAAATTCTAAGGAGATCCTGAGATAAAATATTCTGGAATGTTCATGAAATACTGCAATGTCAATTGTCGGGTGTCATTTTGTTGAAGTATTCGCATATGCGACACGTTACACGTTTACTGTATACTGTTCTCTTCTGTTTGGCATTTCTATATTTTTGTATGATTTCTGAGCAAGATAATTGAAAAAGTGTGTGATAAAGTGAGTTATTTGTTGCAGGTATATGTATAATAAGTATTTATTTATTATTAAAAAACCTAATGCAATGTTATTCATACAACAGCTAGCGAAATACCTAACCTAACTTTTTTCAAATTAGCTATTCATGTCTCATACTTTGGTGTAAAATTATTTGCCTTTCTAGTTATCCTTTGTATAGATCAGTAGCTACTATTTTCTCTTTGCATAGTCTAGAAAATTGCACCAAAACCAACCAAAGACACTCATGATGAAGTGGTGTGCTCAAATAATAACAAGAGAGGTATTTCTTCTGTGTATTCGTGGTAATGAGAAATTTCATGCGTTATTTTTTTATTAGATGAACAGTCCAAACGTCAAGTCCTCAGAAACCTGTCCATACTACATTTCAAAATGGGTCAGCTGGCTGAAGACATAGCTCAGATTAACTTGAAAAAACCCGAAGTACCCACCTCTCCTTCGATATTCTTGAAATTTAATTTTCCATTTTCAACTGAGGAAGATCTTCAAACCTTTGAAGATTTCTTAGCAGATGAGGATAATTACAAGCAAGTGGTGAGTATTAAATTTCCTTAAACACTTCCTCGTATTTGTTTGCAAAATTATAAACAGGAATACATTTTAGAAAACTAGAGCTGTTTTACATTTTTCAGCAATTGGAATTATCAAGAATTGGAGGAATCAACACCAAAATTATGGTTAAAAGAATAATGGACAATCTTTTGTGCAGTAAACTTGGAATGGCATTCAGTTGGGTTGGATTCGAGAAAAAGAAAATTTTTTCAGTACTGCTTACAGCAAAAGTTTTGATAGGTAAGGTTTGCTTTTTTAAGGAGCTGAGAATATTATTTCAGATTTCAATACAGTTCCAACGCAATAAAGCATTCACTATGAGAAAAAATACATACAATTATTGCAAATTTATGATTGTTGCATTTGATAAAAAAAAGTTCATATATTTACCTTCTGAAATATTCAGTTATAATTAAAAAAAATGTGATTGCAATAGTGGCAAAATAAGAATTGTGTTGAAACAAATATACTGTTGGACTTAATTCACAACTGTGCGACAAATCAAATCTGTTATCTTTTTTGTTTCATTATGAAAGTTGACAATAAAGGAGATATTTTTTGTAGATGCTGTAATGCCTGTTCATGTATATCCAACGCAGCAGAAGTGGAAGGATCGGTTAAACAGTGGCTAGTGAAGAGCAAGGAAAGATATGAAAAATAAGCTGATAATCAGCTCTAATTTATTAATTTTAAACTTCAATTTTTTAGTTTTTGTATTTTTTGCCAAAGTCCTTGTTCTGTTGTTTCATTAAATCTAATACAAACGAACATTTTCTCATTTCCCTCAATTTTTTCATTTCCAGAGATATCCAGGGTAGCTCCTTCTCAAAAAATCAAACAGTAGAGTTCCCTACATTCTGTAGACATTCTCAGAATATTTGGTGGATGTTCTCAGACAATTTTCAGTATATTTAGTGAACGTTCATTGGATGATCATAGAATGTTCCTAGGATATGAAAGAAATTTTCTGGAAATATTCTATCAAGTTGCTAAGAATATTTTGATAATATTCTTAGAAAATCCTTCAGGATGTTCGGAAAACATTTATAGAATGTGCCTAGGATGAGTGAAAGAAATATTCTGGAAACATTCTATTGAGCTGCTAAGAATATGTTTCAGAACGTTCTGAGAACGTTTGTAGAATGTGAAACTCAGTTCACTTTGGATGTCCATACAATGTGCATAGAATATATGGATTGTGTTGTGGAAATATTCTGAGAACATTCAAACATTCCATCATGTGCTTCTATGAATGTACTTGTGCTATCTGAATATAGTTCCCAGGAGCTGTGGGACCTCGCCGTTGGGGGGGGGGTGGCCGAGTAGCCGTTCCTCCATCTCTAGAATGGTTGGTAATCCTACCAGGACAGAAACAGGCGACACAGTTCATTAGAAGACAAGTTTTACGGATCTAATAAACAAAGATAGGAAAACTGTCAAGGCCGTAGTAGGTATGTTAATAGGTAACTGTAAGCTTAACAGGCACGTATAGCTAATGGGGTTGGCAGACGAAGCTATTTGCAGATTCTGTCACCTAGAAGAGGAAACTGCAGAGCACATCCTATGCCAGTGCGACTGCCTGGCGAATGTGCGGTTTCTTGTACTAGGCGATGAGAAGCCACCGGCAAGAAATTACATGAAAGAATCACTCTCGAGGCTAATTGGTTATTTAAAAAGAGTCGGAGAATGTAATTTAGATTTAGAGGACTACAATAGATCTGAAAAGGTCGCAGTGAAATAAGCCGATTATCCACCTCATTAAATCTAATCTAAGCTAATCCATCTTGATTTTTTCCTTTGAAGTGGTAAATTTTACAGTTTACAGCTTTTCCTCCCATCTAAGCTAATTCATAAGATGCTTTATGAAAGAATCTTCTTTGTAATCCCTCTGGTTCGTCAATATTGCACAATTTTGCCATTTTTAGTATATCTTTCTTGTTTAATGCTACAGAACATACTTTCCTTTTCTCTGGAGTAGCTTGTAAATCTTTCCGTTTACTATTTCTTGCATCACGAGCTTTTTTAAGTTATGTCTGCAAATAGATTGAATTTAATATTGTACTCACTGAAATATATATAGTTCTTGGATCGTCTTCTTACTTATTGTAACCGAGTTATTTCCGAAAAATGATTGATCAATTTTCCAAATTTGAAGGTGACCTGATAAAGCCATTTTGTTGAGAATTCCGAATTTAATAATAATAATTTGGAAATTAATATTCTATTATATATAATTATATAATTCCTGTTAGCCAGACAACAATAATTTTGACTAAAATAGATTACTGTTCAATTCGTTTATTTTTTCGATAGACTACGTAATTTATCAATTTCATTGTAGGTGGGTATAAAATGACGTTTGGTTGAATTTTGTTCTAATCCATCATTTCCCAATACTCTTCATGGTTGATGAAATCATTCATCTCGAATGAATAATCAAAATAAACATTTATTATTTCACTGATAAATTCAATACTAACTATTTCACTAATTATTGCCGTCAATCGTCATTATAAAATGTTACGAAGCTTTAGTAAACAGATATTTTGTGATAAATGATAATTGTTTTTCACAACATTATACTACTTAGTAACCAGGGAAAATTAAACCACAATTTTTTTATATTTTTCAATTCAACGTTTCAAACATAAAGGAAACTGATCTCTGATCGGTGATTCGTTGGAAATGTCTTCCTAATAGTAAATGTCTCAATTTACGAAGAGCTTCGACTATAGCGTAGTCTTCTTTTTCTACAGATGAGTGTCTTTGTTGACTATCAGATAGCGTTCTCGAAAAAAAATGCTACAGGTCTGCCACATTGGGACAGCGTGGCAGCTATCGCAAAATTCGAAGCATCTGTTTCTATTACAAGCGTTTCTTTGTCATTGATAGTTATAAGAACTGCTGATGCTAGGTCTTTCTTGAGAAGTTTAAATGTTCCCGAAGCTTCTTGTGTTAACGGAAACTCAGTGGAATGTGCCAAGGAATGAATCTTTTCAGAAAAATTGGATATCCATTGAGAATAGTGGGCAAATAAACCTAAAGCTCTTCGCAATGAAGGAAGACTGTTAGGTTCTGGAAGATTTAGTAAGGGCCGTAATCGCTCGGGATCAGGCATTATAGATTGGTTTTTTATAGTATATTTATCTCAGTTTGAGAAAACCTTGATTTTTCATTATTTAATTTCAGATTACACTTGTTGGCAACGAAAAGCAATTTTTGCAAATTTTCGTCATGTTCTTCCTTTGTTTTACCACAAACAGTAATATCATCAAGATACGCAAAAGTGCCGTTAAGATTTTCGTTAGTAATAATTGAATTAATCACGCGTTGGAAACTCGCCACGCCATTAGTAACTCCAAAAGGAATTCTACGAAATTGATAAAATCTTCCAAAAGCTTCAAAAGCAGTGTAAGGTTTATCAGATTTTTTGATCGGTATTTGATAGTAGGCACTCTTCAGATCGATCGTACTATAAATATTAAACTTAGATATACATTGTATTATGTCATCCACACGAGGTAACGGGAAGGCGTCAAGGATAGTAAACTTATTAATGGTTTGAGAATAGTCTACAACCATTCTCTTTTTATGGTTTTCGCTAGACGTTACTAACACTTGGGCTCTCCAAGGTGATTTACTTTCTTCAATAATGCCTTCTCTAAGCAATTTTCGAACATCTACCTGAATGAACCTTAAATCGTTTGGTGAATGCCTTTCGCGACTTCACAGCAATTGGATGACAATCAAATGACAAATTATCAAAAAGACTAGCTTCACATACATTAGAAGCAGCGAGACTGCAAATACGGATAGGAGGTTTGTTTCCGTCAAATTAAAATGTCGTGTCCTATAATTACATCAGAGCATAAACGTTCTAAAATCAATATTTCAAAGTCGTAATAGGTATATTCAAATTACCTGAACAGTACCCCAAATTTTCGATGATAAAGACGTAGAAGCCATAGCTACAGTACCTTCGAAAGGAAATATAGTAAGATTTCGTTTTTGAACAACTTTTAAAGAAATAAAACTTTCCGAGCTACCAGTATCTACAAGAGCATCCATGGGAGAATTATTGATCATTATCTGAATAGTAGACTTAATTAAGCCAGGATGAGAAGCAGCTACCAGAAAAATAGATGCAGATTGCTTCTTCCGATAAATTACACACAGAAGCCCAGTGGCCTAATTTATTATATAAAGAACAATTTGAATTTCTCGCGGGGCATTTGTCGATTCCGTACGCAAAAGAAGCATCTAGCTGGTTTTGATTGTCGAAAATTAGCAGCTACAGTACAAGTACGATGAGATTCAGAGTCATTAACTTGTTCCTGAGGGCACGTAATGTTATTAATAGTCGGTGGAAGGTTGTTTGTATAGGACAACGCATGTACTTCAGCAGATTCTAAAGCATTTGCTTTATCTTCAGCTTCTTGCCGAGTTAGAGTACAGTTTTCTAAAAGTCGTTGCCTAATTTGTGTCGAAATCATTCCGGTTATAATGGAGTCTCCAATAAATTCATCTTTGTAAACGTCAGCTGTGACACTTTTAAAAATACAATCATTACTTAGATAGGGATCTCAGTATTTGTAAATATTGGGAAATATTCTCACCTGATTGTTGTTTTCGACTTGAAAGGATGTGTCTAACATACACTCCATTTACCTTTTTCACAAGCAAACCTTTTAGGGTTTTGATGGCGAAATCATAAGTGGTACATTCAGATGTGAACTCAAAAACAGCAGACGAAACGTGGTTGACTAGTAATTGGAGCTTAAGAGCATCTGCTTCTATATTTTCCTTTGAAATATCTGCTGATTTCAGGAAATTTTCAAAAGTTTGAAACCAATGTTGTGAAGAAGTAGGTACATTTGGATCCGCATCAAAACGTTCTGGTCGTAGAAGTCGTTCCATTTTTATTTAAGATTATGTTCATTAAATTGTAATAAATTAAAAGACCTAATGAATGCTTTAATGAACAGAATCTGACAGATATTGAGAGTTCAAAATTTTATTATTATTATTATTATTATTGGAATTGGCCTTCTTGCTTGGGCTTTTTCCCTTGAGAGGGTGTATTCTTTTGTACTTCACATATCGCATTTGCACTGTGGTTATCTTTTTTTTTCTTAACGCCCATGAATTTTTTGCTATCTGATTTCATTCCTCAGCTTTTTTTCGGCTTTAACCGAGGCTTGTTTAAATTTTGTGGTTGTGGTTTCTCTCGGGTCTGTGCCCGCCTACTTTTTATTCAGGGATGTGGTTCATCTCTCTAAATTGGTTGTTTGGATTAATTGGGATTTGTCCCATGTTTCGTGTGATTTTGATTTTTTTCACTTTGTCTTTGTAAAATCTTACTGCTCTGGTTTTTATTGTTTCTTTTATGTTTGAGAATTGATATTTTTCTTCTATTTGTTTGTTTGATATTTCCAGGCGGCTTTTCCCTGCTATTAGTCTGTAACAGGCGTTTTCTACTGTTTGTAGTTTGTCCCTATTGCTTTTTATCGTGGAGCACCACACTGTGCATCCATATAATAGCATTGACCTGACGTAGGTGTTGTACAGCGTGACCTTCTGTTTTTGTTCCAGCTGGCTTGTTTTATGTATATACGGTTGGATTAGTTTTTTCCCAAACATCGCTTTTCGTCTTGTTTCTTCTATATGTTTTTTGAAGGTTAGTCTTTTATCTAAATGGACTCCTAGATACTTGATACTTTCTTCTTCTGTAGTTGTTACATTATTTATTTTAATTTTGTCTTTTTCTTTGGGATAGTCGTTGGCAAATATTACTAGTTGTGTTTTTTCATTGTTAATTTTGATTTTCCATTTATTACAGTAGTTGTTAATTTCTGTGATACGTTTTTCTAGATTTTTTGTAATTATATCTCTTCTTTTTTACGTTCTAACTACTGCACTGTCGTCCGCATACATGGCTAATTTTGTTTTTTCATTTTTTGGTATGTCATTAATAAAGATGCTAAACAGTGTAGGAGAAAGCACACTCCCTTGTGGAAGTCCTACGGGCATTTCGTGTTGGATTTTCTTTGGCTTGCTTTGACTTCATATGTTCTGTTGGTTAGGTAGCTATTGACTGATTTTATGATGTTTATGTCTATTTTCGCCTCTTTCATCTTGTATATTAGTTCTTTTTCCCTCACTATGTCATATGCTTTTTCTAGATCTAGGACTGCCATCCCTGTTTTTCTTTTTTTGTTCAGTTCTATCTTCACGTGATCAATAATTCTTGCCAGCTGCAGCTCGGTGGTATGATTTTTCTTGAATCCGAATTGTTCTTCTATGATTGTTTTGTCTTTCTCCAAATTTTTATTTAATTTTTTCATTATTAAGCGTTCCCAAATTTTTCCCATTGTTTTTAGTAGGGAGATCGGCCTATAGCTGAGTGGATTGTTTGCTTTTTTGTTTGGTTTTTTAATTGGAATTATTTGTGCGTGTTTCCATTTTTTCGGGAAATATTCCATTCTCAATGCTGCATTTATTATATAGTAGATTTGTACTATTGCCTTTTTTGTTAGCTTCTCCCGGAGCTTTGTTTTTTATCTTTTTAATTATATTTTTGATTTCTTGCGGGTTTGTTTGTATGGTTTCTTCGTCTGTTTCTTTTATGATTTCTTCATACCTTACTTCTACTAATGTTTTGGTTTGTTGGTCAGATAATTCACTTGATAATAAATGATTTCTTCTCATTTGATCGGCTATTGCGTTTAGTTTTTCGTCAGGGTCTTGTATGAGTATGTTGTCCATGATTAGCGGCGGTATATCGTTATCGTTTTTTGTTCGGTCCTTTCTGTTTTTTATTAATTTCCATACATTCGTTTTATTTTTGTTGATTTTTCTTATTCTTTTATGCCATTGTTCGGCTTCTATTGACTCAAGTCTGGTGTTTATTTCTATATTTAGGTTGTTTATCTCTTCTCTCAATTGATTAGTTGGGTTTCTTTGATATTGTCTTCTCAATTTGTTTTTATTTCTGATTGCCTCTTTTGTTTCTTCATTTATGTTGCTGTGTTTAGCTTGGTATTTTATTATTGGTATGTTGTCTTTTATAGCTTTTTGTATGGTTTTTGTTATTGTCTCAATTTCAAGTTCTATCTGTTCTTTACTATTTATGTTTCTGTTTATTTTTGTTTCGCTATTTATCTGCTCTCGGAATTTATCAGTTCAAAACAATCATGGGGTTCAATATTTTTTAATATATGATTTGATAGTTTGTGTCACGGAGAATTGATAGTGCTACAAATTGGTCTTAATGGTATGTTTTGTTCATGAATTTTTGGTAGACCATAAAAATGTGGTGGTTTACTGTATTTAGGTGTTAACATTATTCTTTCACGGCTAGGAAATTCGTTCTTAAATTTGAAAAGTGTCATAAATTTTGTTTTCAATTGATTTGGTAGCTTTGTATAAGTGCCATTTATTAATAAATCCATTACTTTTTAATCATATTCAATTTTTTTTGCAATAACAGTAGAATTGTCCTCATCAGCCGGTGATATAATGATGGAATTATCTTCTTTGAGATTTTTATTTGATTTTTGTAGTATTGTTTTTTAAATGAATTGATTCTTCTAATATGACTTTACAACGTACCCTATATTCTTCTCTCTGGTGTTCAGGCAATTCATTACTTACTTTTTCTATTGAACTTGATTTTGGGGTCAAAGCAGAATTTAATTCTTTTGAAAGAACTAATACGTCTAAGATCTTAAATTTTTGTTTGATAAAATAATGATTTTGTTTGCTAAATTGTTTTGTTGATAATTATTCAGTTCTTCTTGGATTCTTTGTTCAAATAATATTTAAAATTTTTGGATTTTTTAAGCTTGCTTCTTATTGCACGACATAGGACTTTTGAGAAGGCTAGTGAACTCGTAAAACGTGTAACCGTTACGAAAAAGGTCCGTCACGCAACAGTGTTGCCATATTTCTGAAAAGGCTAGTGAGCTCGTGAAACGTGTAATGTTACGAAAAAGCGAATAAGGGTTCGTCACGCAACAGTGTAGCCAGATTTCTGAATAATCCACTAATCCAATGAAATTTAAACTGAAGCATGCGTCTTATTGCACGACATAGGACTTTTGGGAAGGCTAGTGAACTCGTGAAACGTGTGATATTACGAAAAAGCGTTCGTCACGCGATAACTCATTCAAGCGACTGTGCGCAATCTCTCTTGCCGCACTGAGCTCGCACACCTGTGAAAAATTGTCAAAAATGGTCAAAAGTTGTTGAAATTTTGAAAAAATAGTTAATAATTGCCAAATGTGATAAATTTTTTTAAAAATTGTCAAAAATTTTTAAATGGTCAAAAATTGTAAAAAATTTTGAAAAATGATTAAAAATTGTCAAAAAGTGTCAAAATTTTGAAAAAATGGTTAATAATTGCCAAATATTTTCAAAAATTGTCAACAATTGTCAAAAATGGTCAATAATTGTCAAAAATTTTGAAAAATGGTTAAAATTTTCGAAAAATTGTCAAAAATGGTCAATAATTGTCAAAGACGGTCAATAATTGTCAAAACCAATCAAAATTCGTCAAAAATGGTCAAAAATAATCAAAAATTGTCAAAATTTTGAAAAAGTGGTCAATAATTGCCAAATATGTTAAAATTTTTGGAAAATTGTCACAAATGGTCAATAATTGTCAAAATTCGTCAAAAACTGTCAAAAATTGTCAATACTTGTTAAAATTTTTGAAAAATTGTCAATACTTGTTAAAATTTTTGAAAAATTGTCAAAAATTTTCAAATATGGCCAAAAATTATCAAGAATTTGGAAAAATCGTAAAAAATTGTCAAAAACTGTCAAAATTTTGAAAAAATGGTTAATAATTGCCAAATATTTTCAAAAATTTGGAAAAATTGTCAAAATTTTTGGAAAATGGTCAAATTTTTCGAAAAATTGTCAAAAATTGTCAAAATTTTGAAAAAATGGTAAATATTCATAAAAAACTGTCAAAAATGGTCAATAATTATTAAAAATTGTCAACATTTTTGAAAAATTGTCAAAAATGGTCAATAATTGTCAAAACCTATCAAAATGCTCGAAAATGGTCAATAATTGTTAAAATTTGGAAAAATGGTCTAAAATGGTCAAATTTTTTGAAAAATTGTCAAAAATGGTCAATAATTGTCAAAGACAGTCAATAATTGTCAAAAACTGTCAAACGATAGTGCGCAATCTCTCTTGCCGTACTGAGCCTGTGAAAAATTGTCAAAAATGGTCAAAAGTTGTTAAAATTTTGAAAAAATAGTTAATAATTGCCAAATATGTTGAAATTTTTGAAAAATTGTCAAAAATTTGGAAAAATGATTAAAAATTGTCAAAAACTGTCAAAATTTTGAAAAAATGGTTAATAATTGCCAAATATTTTCAAAAATTTGGAAAAATTGTCAAAATTTTTGGAAAATGGTCAAATTTTCCGAAAAATTGTCAAAAATTGTCAAAATTTTTAAAAAATGGTAAATATTCATAAAAAACTGTCAAAAATGGTCAATAATTATTAAAAATTGTCAACATTTTTGAAAAATTGTCAAAAATGGTCAATAATTGTCAAAACCTATCAAAAATGGTCAAATTTTTTGAAAAATTGTCAAAATGGTCAATAATTGTCAAAGACAGTCAATAATTGTCAAAAACTGTCAAACGATAGTGCGCAATCTCTCTTGCCGTACTGAGCCCGCACACCTGTGAAAAATTGTCAAAAATGGTCAAAAGTTGTTAAAATTTTGAAAAAATAGTTAATAATTGCCAAATATGTTGAAATTTTTGAAAAATTGTCAAAAATTTGGAAAAATGATTAAAAATTGTCAAAAACTGTCAAAATTTTGAAAAAATGGTTAATAATTGCCAAATATTTTCAAAAATTGTCTACAATTGTCAAAAATGGTCAATAATTGTCAAAAATTTTGAAAAATGTTTAAAATTTTCGAAAAATTGTCAAAATTGGTCAATAATTGTCAGAGACGGTCAATAATTGTCAAAACCAATCAAAATTCGTCAAAAATTGTCAAAAAAGGTCAAAAATAATCAAAAATTGTCAAAATTTTGAAAAAATGGTCAATAATTGCCGAATATCTTAAAATTTTTGGAAAATTATCACAAATGGTCAATAATTGTCAAAATTCGTCAAAAACTGTCAGTACTTGTTAAAATTTTTGAAAAATTGTCAAATTTTGAAAAATGGTGAAAAATGGTCAATAACTGTTAAAGACTGTCAATAATTGTCAAAAATGGTCATTCTATTGTGCATAAGAAGCAAGCTTCTGTCGGCGGTCCGACGACCGATCACTTTTTTTTTGTCATACGTTGTAGTATATATTGTATTTATATTTGATATTATTTTATCGAAGTCAATTTTAATTAATTGCCTATTAATGCCAATAAATATAATATGAAATCCTTGTTTTAACAGAATTTTAGATAAACGAATATAAAGCACGATTTTTCAATTACCGGGTTCAAAAATTAAACATCGCTCTCTGTTTTCCTTCAGAAAATTTGTATTAATAATTGATGCTACGATAGGTCAACATTGGGGTGAAATTCGATGTTTTTATAGTGAACTTTCACATTTTCAATCTGTACTGACAAAATCTGGGCTGCAGTAGAATCCGCACTCTGTTTTTTCAATAAATTCGTTTTCTTATGGAAGCAAAGGTATGTTTTGCTTCCTGAGACTGTAATTGATGATGTTTTGAATATTAAAAATTAAATCTAATCGAGAGGTGACCTGAAAAAAATTTATTCAGGTTTCTGTATCACCACTAAACATGTATTTTCCCATTTTTACAATCAGCCAGTGCCACCAGCCAGTGACACCAAATTAAAAATATCTCGCCTCCAATTGTTTGCCTGTGCTGAAATTCTGTTTTCAATTGCTGAATACACAGTTTTGACGGCAACGTTTTCGGTATACACAACATATTTCCAGCATTTATTCCATGCGTTTCTGTTAACATTTCGACAATTGTAGAATAATTGTATATAACAAATAAACAGTTTTTTTAGAATAGAAAAGATAAATAAAATTACAGACAGCGTTGTCAATTACCACCAATACATTCTGAATTAACTTTATGTCAATAATGTGGAGGAAAGGAAAATCTTGAACACATATTTTTTGAATGGATGTAAAATGAGGCTAGTTCTAAAGTTAAAATGACATTTTTTTGATTATCAACCTGACAGGAGTACCTTGTAACGTCAAATAAAATATTACTATTCAAACATTATTTAATGATTTTAATTTTATAAATGAAAATTGAAAGGACTGTTGATATTGTTCGAGATATTATTATTCCGATTTGTTAAATCCGGAAAAATGGTATTCAACTTTCAATAATTACGTTTGAAATATTCTTCTTATTGCTAATACTCTCCTCAATATAACCAGTTTAGGCCAGTTTTTTTGGTCAACCTCGCACTAAATTTTCGAACCAATTATTCTTCTAAAAGGTGTAGGATCACTTACTGAGTATAAAATCACAAAATGCTGACAGATTCCGGTGGAGCTTCAGGCGCCATCTTGAAAACAGGTTTTTGGTCGATATCTCGAAAACTTTGCATTTTAGGGCAAAAGTCATTCAAACCATCATTGTAGAGAAGCAAGTTTCGCATCTTTTGTTTTTTGTAATTTTTTTTGTAAAACTCACCCTTTACAATTTATGGCCCATTTAATGAACCGGCTTTTCTATCTCGGCCGATAACTTTTAAAATGTTGGATTAATCAATAAAATGCATCCATTTTATTTAAAACTCATTTTGTAATGTCCATACTTTTTGAGATATATGACGTTTAATGTAGAAATTCCAACGCTCGGCAGGTGACGCGGCAGCCCAAAGGTTTTTTCTGTATCAGGTAACTGTTTCTTTTATGTCGCTAAACAAAAGAAGGGCGTTAATATCCTGCAAATGCCGAACTGGCTGTGAAAGAGCATGAGGGTGCCAAAAAGCAGGATGGGACTGCACTGTGATATGTGAGAATTGCACGGCGAAAGCATGCACGAATCAGCCAACAGTGAACCTCGTCTTCAACGAGGAGTCGGTAGGTGTTGACGATTTTGACCACGATAATGAAGAATTAATTGAGGCTTTACAGTCTTCTTTGTATTTCTCCGAAGAGGGTAACGATGAAGAGGAAACATCAAATATAAAAACGCTCGAAAATTGGATAACATTTTGAATTCTTATTTGCTTTATGTTTTTTCTAAAAATAAATTTTGTATTCATTTTTAAAAAATATTCAAGAATTTCAAGCTTTTACAATTGAGGTTAGGTATAGATACTGACTTTTATAATTTATTTGACTAGACGAGCTTTTCTTCTGCTGTTGATATCAGATTATATTGAATTATCAGAATGGATAATTATTTGGAAGCGCTGACTGACGATGAAGATTTTTTACAGCTAGTTCAAATATAATTGAATCCGCGAGTACCTGGAGTATTTCGAGAACGTCCAAATAATTTTGAGAAATGGAGGGATAATGAATTCTTAGATAGATTCAGATTTTCAAAGTCCGCTCTTAGATTCCTCATTGGCAAATTGCAAGATGATTCAGCAATTTCTCTCCATTATTTTATTGTATACCACAACAAAAATTTTTGTCTTAAAGAATAATAACAAATATAACAATAAAACAGTTAGGTCGTAGACAATCACTTTATGTTCACAAATGACATTTCTGTTTCTAAAATGACATTGCTAGGAACTTTTGAACTACTCACTCAGTAAATCAAGGATCAATTTTGATCTGCAGATCACCTGAACTTTTGATAATCAGACTTTAGTACAACGATCTGAACATAATTAATAATAATTTCTTAATAATCCAGGATCAAATCAAAGCACTAAATATTTTGCAGTTGTACCAAATATGATCAAATAAAATAAAAAAGTTCTTTACCTTTGCATCTAAAGGAAATGAACTATTATTTGTTAAGTACCTGCATAAACAATCGGGATATTTTTGTTATCCATTTGTTGAATTTGTACCATTATACTCTATGCATACCTTGAAATTTTCGACCTTACGCCCGGTAGTTCAACATTGAACGTCCTATAGCTCAAAAAGTATAGACATTAGAAAAAAAAGTTCAAAACAAAAGTTGTGGAGAATAAATTAAATTAAAACCGGTTCATTGAATGGGCCATAAATCGTAAGTTTTACAAAAAAGTTGACAGGAAACAAAAGGTGGATAACTTTTATTCTCTACAATAATAATCCTCATAACTTTTACCTAAAGGGAATAGTTTCCGAGATATCGGCGAAAAACGTTTTTTCAAGATGGCGCTTGAATGAATATGTCTGCATTTTGTGATTTTATACTCGGTAAGTGATACTAAACCTAATAGAAAAAAAAATTGGATCGGAACTTTAGTGCTTGGTTAAACTCCATTTTTACTGGCCTAGTTCCTATAGATGCCTAATTTTATGTGATAGGTATATGACTTCAATAATTATTCATTCATTTTCGATTTCAAGTTATTTCAATAGTTCCTTCTGGTGTTCATTTATTTTCAAGATACAAATGTCTAAAATATCTTCAAACCAGAATATGTTATGTCATTTAATAGGTTCATTAACATGACAGTTATTGCATCATTGATCGGTAGCGTAGCGTACTTCAATTCTCAGTTGACAAAAGACGCGTTCAGCAGGAAATTGATGATCGCTCCGGTTGCGCAACGTTGGGATTAACGAAACCATTATTTGCCATAATGGTATCGGACATACGTCGGAAAGAATGTACCGCGTATTTCTCAGGATCATCCAATTCAAGATAACGTGCAATTGGCAAGGGGCATGATCCAAATGTATTATTACCAGAAAGCTCGATCTCTACTTACATTTTGGGGAAGCAATGATTAATACTGCTTCACCAAAGGCATACAACTAATTGCTTTATTGTCGGCTACACTAAAACGTCGAGTCTCCACTGTCTTAGACTAACGGAGAGTAATATCTAATATGCTTTCTTCTTCTTTGATATCATGTAAGCACAAATCGCATAATTAACATCTTCTACATGAAAAATACCGCTCTATTATATATATATTTACTCTTTCTGAGAACGACGGCAAAGCCGGGGTGCTAGAAAAATCGCGCGTGTTTTAAAGACCGTTTTATCCATGTATACTTTAATATACTAATTGATGAATAATTATCCTATATCTGGCAAATTATTTAAAAATAGAATATCATAAAAAGCTAAATATCTCGAAAACGATGAAATACTGAGATAGGACTTTTCAGAGAAAAATGGCCTAAAATTAGGCGCATCATCCAAAAATCGGAAAATATACAGGGTGTTCCATTTAAAATAACTTCCGGTATAATCGGAATAATAATATTTTATCAGGGGGTTCAATAAAACACCAAGTCAAACCACAATATTTGTCCTAAATAATCAACGTGCTAGATTCGGTAAGTTATTACCATCATCTGGCTATGAAGCTAGGAAAGATATAACATATTTGTTTGTTATCACATTTTATTAGAAAATTTATTTTTTTTCAATTTTTTGTAATACAATTGACTTAGAATTAATATCATTAGATCTTCAGATTGAGTATACCATTTTTTTTTATTTTTATAACATGATGATGATAATAATTGATCCAAAACCAGTAGCGAGTTGATTGGTTCCATTAAGGATAAATAATAGGGTAATTCGAGGATAGATGTGAAATTTCATTTTAATAATTGAATAGATGAGGCTTTTACTTGATGAAGATCCATACTAATAGCAGTTAATAATAATTACGATCCAAACTTAATTGATAATATCATAAATAAAAAGATAAAGAAACGCACTTTAGAACAAAGATAACCTTCAGATAAAAATAAAAATAATCAATTTAAAAGCTTAACATACTTTGGAATACCATCCTTAAAAATCAAATCATTTTTAGAATCTTTAAATATGAATATCGATGCATTTTTGCCCGATGCATTTTTGCCAAAGTTTACATTAACGTAAAGCTTTTATTGTTAAGAAGGTACTGCCAAAGTATAGTAAGCCTAGATTATACTTTAAACTTTATTTTTAACTATTTTAAAAACGTATGTCCAGAATTTTTTAAATCATACCCGTAAAAGAAACGCAACTTTTACACTATTTCCACCATAGTAATGTAAGCTCACGTTTCTTACCGCCATAATAACGTAAGTCCCTGTCGGTTTCTGCGACTTACGTCAATTTTTCGCAGTCACTGTGTTTCACTTACAACAGTGACAGATTCGTGCTACTATCGACTCAATTATTGATTTTAAGTAAGTAAAATAACGGAAATCGTTTTTTTGTACTGGGAATTCAAAAATATTACTTCCTTAACTTATTGTGTACCTATAAAAAGTCCATTTCATATTTAATTTAGAGTTTTCTAAACCCGTATAGTAACATAAGTATCAATTGACCACCAATACCACTAAACCAATACAAAATCTTCAAAAATTCTTTTTCTTCATTAAAATAATAGACCTCAAAGAATACCTTAGTAAATTTTGCACAATTTCAATAAGTTCAACCAGGTTAAATTAAAAACACGTTTTTTCCACAAATCATTTTTGGTGACTTACGTTACTTTGGGGCAAATACCATTAAAAATAACAAATCTAAATCCTCAAAATTAAACAAATCAGGTGTTTATAAATTAAAATGTGGTAACGACAACTGTGACAAAATTTATATCGGTAGAACTTTTAGGAACTTTAAAACTAGAATTTCAGAACACAAACGCAGCTATGAAAACAAAAAATTAGATTCCAACTATTCAAATCATCTATTAACAAACCAACACACTTTCGACTCAAATTTTGAAATTTTGCATGTAGAACCCAACTACTTTAAATTAAATCTTTTAGAAGCCTTCGAGATTAACAAAAACAAATATTCAGGTAATCTGCTTAACGACCAAATAGATATCAATCATTCTTCCTTATTAAACCTTTTTACCTAGAAGATGTGATGGTTATGCATAAATTTTCCAGGTACTCTTTCTCAATACCTTGGTAACATTCTTAGAATTCCGTATTTAGACACTTTTTGTACGTATCCCCATTTAAATATTATAATACTTTTGTCAATATCTTAGAATTCCGTATTGAGGCACTGTATAAATTAAAAGTTTTTCATTGTATCTTCACTAGTTTGAAAAAGCTACTGTATAGCGAAACGCGTCACTAATTTTAATTTGAACGTTAGTACAAAATAAAAATGAAGATTTAAACAAATTAAATTGTTTTATTTCATCATTCATTTTAATATTTTTATGCGTCGAATTACAATTGCCGTTTCTTTTCAATAATAAACTTTATTGTGTTAGGAACATGTATTGTGTAACAAAAGTGAATACAAAAATAAAACTTACAATTTATGGAAAAAATAAAAATAGTTCACCAACGCCATCTCCCCCACAGTGCTGAGGTGAGATGGCGCAACTAGAATAAAGGTATTTTCGCCAACAAGTCACTTTGTTTTGCACATAAAAACACCACATTTGACCAACTTTTCTTCGGCAGCTGCACCTAATATAGAGGAGGTTCCAAAGAAGACCTTTCTTTATATTTCGTGTTGATTTCCTTCTTCGTAGGGTAGTGGCCGGTACCCCAAAATTTCTAGCAGCCTCATTAACTCCCATTCTGTTTTCATTAACGGCTTGAATGGCTTCGGTTAACTGTTGCTCAGTTCAACTAGCCCTGGAACAACTTCCAGTGCGCTTGTAGTTGGTAGGCATATTGGAGAAAAAACCACCTATCCTTGTTATGAGAGGGGAAATGTCGCACCTAATAAACTGAACACGTTTCTAAATATTCGCCATTTTGAGGTTAAACAAAAAAACTAGAATGTTTCCACTTACCTAAGATGATAACTTGACTAAAATTATTGCTACATTCAAAGTTCACCAGCACCAAGGAAACTAAAGGCTATCAGGACGTCTCTACTTGTCTGTGGCACTAGCGGTTGCGCTGTAAAACCATTGCGCCATCTTACCTTCTGGGCCATCTATCCTCGATTCGAGGACTTCGAATTATCCTATATCAATAATGTGGTTTGACTTGGTGTTTTATTGAACCCTTTGATTGGATTCTAACCACATTCGAGATGTGGATCAACTCTTGTTGTTATAATCTTTTAGATAAACTCGCAATGTCGAAAAAAAACCTAATACACAATTGAATTTACTGTTTGGACCATTACTTTATGGAATCTACTCATATTAATGTTATAAATGAAACTATATCACCAAATTTAGCAAACATTTTTATGGACAGTTTAGAAAGAAAAATCTTTGAATGTAACATTTCAAAAAATATATTATTTTGGTAGATGACATATTAGCTTGTTTTGTAGGTAGTGAACGACAATTAGATATATTGTTCAATCATATTAATAATTTACATCCAAAAATTAAATTTACATTAGAAGTTGAAGAAAATAACCCAATCAATTTTCTTGATATTAAAATTCAAAGAGTCAGTAATATACTTGATTTTTCAATTTACAGAAAACCAACACATACTGATGTGACTATACCATATAGTTCCAATCATCCCATGTCACATAAATTAGCAGCATATAATTCAATGATACATAGAGCATTTTCAGTTCCTATGAACAAATATAATTTTGATAGAGAAATTAATATAATTAAACAAATAGCCACATCCAACGGTTATCCATTACATATAATAAATAAATTAATTAATAAAAAAGAGGAAAAAGTGGTATTTCAATTAATATATCCTGAAAAAACTATGGAAATACAAAATTACAAAACCATCACATATGCTGGTAATATTGCTAATAATATTTCAAAGATAATATCTTGTTCAACAAATACAGCAATTTCTTTTAAAACAGAAAACAATATGAGTAAAAAATTGTTAAATGTAAAAACAAAAATACCCCCATTAAAAAAGTCTGGAGTATATAAACTTAAATGTCCAGAATGTAATGCTGTTTATATTGGTCAAACAATTCGAAATTTTGAAATTAGATACAATGAACACTCACCAGCATACAGATTAAAACAGCCAGATAAATCACATTACGCAAAACACCTTCTTGACACAAAACATTCATTAACACCTAACACAGAACTAGAAGTACTGCATATTTGTGATACGAAACAAGAACTAGATTTCCTTGAAGAACTAGAAATAAAAAGACACTTAAGAGACCCACAATAAGAAGTTGTCAATGAACAGATAAATCTAGGGAGCTCTCCACTAATAAATTGTCTTCTCAAGTAACAATTGTAAAGATCAGCAGATATAGTTTTCCTTGGTTTCCTATATCAATGCACAGTTATACTGATCTTAAATGGGAAAAATATATCAAGGATATCCCCATAGGGCTAATAATACCTAAGCTTTAATATTTATAAAATCATATCTTCTTCTTGCTTCTGTTCATATATATTAAGTCAATCACAAGATAGGTCACTTACTATTTGGTCTAACCAAAATATTAAACATCAAGTAGGTATCACATAAAATGTAACTTCTGTCATTCTGACGATGATATGTCAATATCGAAATAAGTATCAATATCCTTTAATAATTTTCATAATTTTTTTTAATTAAATAGTGGAATTAATTAGAAACAGTTTCATTTATAACATTAATACACAATGGGATGATCTTATGTAATTTTTGAGAAGCGTCTAGTGGCTGGTCGTCGTGAAAAGCCCTGTATATACGAAATACCTAAGATTCAAAGAAGAACCGAAACCTAAATATTTGAGCGAAATACTGATTTTTCGGACATTTAGTGTCTATTCCACAAAAAAATAAATTTCAATAAAATAAAGAAATTTTATCGGCCAAGATAACTGCTTCCATCAGCAATTCCACGACTTTTCTTTTTTCCGTGTTATTTCATAAAATATCTTTTGTATAGTGCTTTGTGTTATTATTTTAAAAAATTAACATTTTAGTCCATATCTGACGTTCTCTTGAGGCTCGTTCACATGCAACTAATCGAGAACACTAGAGCATAATTAATTTTTGCATACGTAGACGTTCTAAAAAACCGAATTATAATTCATTTGCCACTTTGCGTACATTTTCCACTCTGGAGTAAAATGAAATATTCAAAAAGTTTCGTTATAAGTATTCGTAAAAAATTAGTATCATCAATATGCAAATCTATATCGTTTTTATCAACATTCTCACCGCAAGTGATCTAAATATTCCTATTATCATAACCAAATAATAGTAAAATTAGTTTGTGAAATCGAATGTAGTTTCACAAGCGCAGCAACTCCATTTCTCGCTAATAAAATAATTTGCAAACATATCACGAAAACGTAATGACTACATCTAGTAGTCGGAACTTAATCAAAACACACCTTAGAGCCACTATCGAAGTCCATGCATATTCGAAATCCAGGAATGATAGTCCATCGAATGACAATCGAACCGTATATTTCGTAATTCAACACAATACAAGTCATGCATACACAACTCTCATACATCTAATTTTAGAATTAGACTGCTATTTCCAGCCAAACAAGTCTATTTGATTGAATTGCATCATTGGGAACAGAATAAATTATTATCGGTCAGTATACAGCTGAGGATCATAAATTTTCCATATCCGGTTAAAACTTTTCACAGAAACATCGACAGACTTATGTCTAAAGGGATTGTTGAGAGGATATGAAATTATAACAAAAATGTTTTTACTAAAAGTTCGTTAGGTAGTTCATCAAAAACTATTATTTTTGTATTGTTTACTAATTACTGTCATTGCTAAGTGTTAGGAATAAATCATTTCAAATACTAAAATAAAACATTGTCAAAATAGAATATTTTTACCAAATTAATAGATTTAACTCTTACTACGTTGAATATTTCTATATAATTAAATAAAATGTATTAATTCTTGTGTAATTTGCTATCAATTCATTTTATTTCATAATTATTTCTACCTGTTGAGCCAATTCCGTATTAGAGATAGACCAACCTAGTCGACATTTTGGTTATCCCCAACTATTACAGACATTTGGTAGTTTTACTATGAAAGTTTTCCGGAAGTTTACAAAATTTATCATTTCTGCTCTCTCCGTATTTCTACTTTGCCACCTCGTATCTTCGCCACTCGCGTCGCCATACTGGAAAAACGGAGACTGAAAACAGTTTTCTGACAATTATAGTCGGAGAAATACCCCCAAGTATTTTTTCTTCCTCTATTATTCACATATAAAATGTATGAAACAAAAAGTTACTAGATTGGGGCACGTCGTTAATTAATCTTTATTGATATTGAAACTTGAATTGTGATTTGTAATCCCCCTAGTGCCGAAATTGTTTTCTTTAATAATTCATGTACGAGACAAATTTCCCGCAATTAATTCAAGCACGTGGGGGATTCGGTAAGAAAATTTTATATCAGAATTATTTAAAAGGAGAACATTAGGCAAATATCTATTCCGACGTCATCCATAAATAAATAGAAGCCTGTGTGTAACGCGAGTTTTGACGCTTTTTGTTATTTGAATTGAAATTTTCAAAAATTCATTACATCCAAATGGAAAGAGACAAAGAGCTCAAATTTGGAGAATGGATTTATATGTATCGACTGAAGATGCGTTGCATGAGTATTTCGAAAAAAAATATCATTTAAAAAATTTGAGTACTGTATCTAAGAAATAACAACATTTTTTAAATGTTTTACATGCATCCCGCCTAGATAAGTATTTCTAGTTTTATACTTGAAGTCATAATATTGAACGGTTTGAAAGATATGAATTTTCGAAAATTACAGTAGGTTCTATTATCCTCTTACCACTGTGTGGGTTTTTCACTTTCACCATTTCACGTGAGTGTTTTTCACTGGCAAAATACCATAGCAACGGCATCTTTTCTACTGAGAAAAAAGTTACCTGAAATTACCTTGGCCAAATGAACATGTGTTTTTTACAGCCACAAAATTTTTATTTTTTCAAGCTGCGTTGATCAAAGCAAATTTTGTTACCATGGTTCTGATATTTAATTAAAATGTCATTTACGGGACGTATCGAATACAATTCCATAATTTCAAAGAACACACAAAGAGGTGCAAAAGCCTTGGCCAGTAGCAAATGGTTGGTAAGAAACAACACTAACAAAGATCTTTGTCCTACTCGTTTATTTTTACAATTATTGGAAAAAAGTAATACCAATCCAGAAATCACAAGACACAGGCTTTTTTTGACAGTCCATCTATATTGGAAAAAGGAGTTGGGTACAAAAACATGCCTATTGGAATCAACAGCATGTCGAAATGGACCAAACTCTCGAAAGAAAAAATTGGCGTGAATACCAAAAAATTGAAAGTAACAAATCATTCACATCGTTCTTCCGCTATTTCTACCCTTGCAAAAAAGGTGTTGGTGAGCAAGAAATGCAAAACATTCCCAAGCCAACTCTTTGTGACCTCATTTGCTGTTGGACTCTGAACATCATTTAGAATTAATTGAAAACTTAAGAGAAAAAGCACCAGATCAAATAAATTTTCCCAGTACGAGTTCAAACATACCGCAAGTACATGTTCTACAATCACATCATAATAATAAAAATAATGCACGAACGTTTAATTATCATAACTGTAATTTTCATATAAATAAAAAATTATTTTTTTGTTTATGCCCCATTGTTAAATAAAAGTTCTCTAATTTTATTGTTTAATGTCTTTTTCTCGTGAAATAGTCATGTCGAATACCAAAATTGTGTAGGCAAAATTGTTCTCAAGATTTTATTCGAGTCTGTTGCTTTTTGACAAAATCAGGAGCCGTGAGGCGAGAGGTTATATCGAAAATCTCGCGATTTGGTAAGGAAACAACAGAGTTCATTAGAAAAGAGGTGGAACATTTAAGTCCATCAAATACAAGGTTTCAGGGAAATGTCAATATTGACTAAAAATGAAAGTGGATACATTCGTATTGCGGGGATAATAGCTGTCATGTGCAAAGAAATTTCCACTTATCAATTTTACGTCTACATACTCATCTGGATGACACATTTTCAGAAAATTTGCTGATTACCATAGCAAAAATGTCGAAATAAAGCATCTGATTGGTATAAAATTTTCAAATAATATGTTGATATAGTTTGCAGATTTGTATCGTTTGCAGCAATCAAAGAAGGCAAAACATATTAAAAACAATTGTCTCTAGATTTGCATGCTGGTCACAAAGCATAAATGTGGTCAAAAGAATAACTGACGAAGGAAAAATGTTTTTACGGAAAGCCAATGCTGCTTTCGAAAAGTACGTTGGTCTTTGAAATAAGTCAGCGAACGAACTAACTGCAGAGGTGTATGAGATATCACCAAAAACTGTATGGAAAACAAAAAAAAAAGGAAACTCTCAATGAGGTCGAATTCAAAAGAACTCTTTACTGAAATAAAATCTAGATACTGAGTAGTTTACGACTAGTGGTACATATAAATCAATATACTCGTGGAAAGACACTCCATAGCCAAACTAGAGTGATGATTGCTAATATTTATAGGTAAGTAAGTAAGTAGTAAGCCTCAGGTACATTTATGAAAGACATCGGCCATGTTTCCTCGCTCCTTACCGATGCCGCGTAGCTTCAGATAGGTTTGCCAAACTATTGTCATTTCAAGAGAAGCGGTACACATTCTGGCTGCTCTAATGTAAACTAGTTTCTGCCACATTGTTTTCTAACCACACTTTCGTATCGTTTGTTTATCATTGATTTTATTAATATAGTGCCTTTCTTTGAACCGTTTTTATTTGATCTTTTTTTATCATTTGTTATTGTTATATTTTACTTGTTGTTCGTTATAATTCAGTGTTAAGAAATTGCGTCTTCTGTCGATGTTCCAACTCTGACAACTTTTTTCTAAAATTATTTTTGAAATTGTGTGAAGTTAATTAGTAAATTCACAATAAACTACTAGTCTATTTCACATGTACGATTTTCCTCAAAATTTTTGTATATTCACCGAAAATTACGATCAAGGTGTCATTCGATTCGGATTGTTATGTAGATAGTTTAAGGAAAGGTTCCGAAAGGGGCCGAAAAAAATTGCAAAATTTATAAACAATATAGTAAGAAAAAGTGGGGGTTTAGTTTTTTTTTGAATATCTCGAAAACTATTGAAGATTTTCGAAATTAAAAAAAAGATCTAAAAAGATCATTGAATTTACTAAAAAAAAGTTCCGACTCCCGGAACTGTATCTCCAATATTTATAATTTTTGCAGAGCCCTGAAAATAGAGTAGTCTGACTTCCACGCGCGGTCCATCACTCGGACACAGTAACTTAAAAAATTATTTAAACATATTAAATATGAATATTAAGGAATAATAAAATTCAAGTACTATTGGGATACATAAATAAACAATAATCCGCGGTTAAAAAATTTGTATCCCAATCTTTCCATTATTTATCCATTTGTTAATTAACAATTTTTTCTACATTAAATGTTCACAGAAAAACCGCGACAATTATTAAACTAAAACCTCAAGATTTTTTTTTACTTTGTGGAATTATTCTTAATAGGCTAATAAATAGATCACCGTTGGAAAAATTCAAAAATTTTGATTTTCCACTTTTTTATTAACTATTGAAAATACGTAAAATTTAAAAATTACAACAAAGTAATTAATTTTTTTTTTATCTTGAATGTTTCGATTTTTAAATGTTAAAAGATACATAAAAATATTTTTTTTTAATTTTTATCACCATTGTTGATACAATTTATGATTTTCAGATAAAAAACGGTTTCTTAAGAAAATTTATTTGTTGCTAAAATTAAGAAACCATTATTTCTATTAAGATTAACTCCACAAAGTAAAAAAAATCTTAAGGTTTTAGTTTAATAATTATCGCGGTTTTTCTGTTAACATTTAATGTAAAAAAAATTGTTAATTAACAAATCGATAAATAATGGAAAAATTGGGATAAAAATTTTTTAACCGCGGATTATTGTTTATTTATGTATCCCAATAGTACTTTAATTTTATTATTCCTTAATATTCATATTTAATATGTTTAAATAATTTTTTAAGTTACTGTGTCCGAGTGACGGACCGCGCGTGAAAGTCAGACTACCCGGTTTTGGCTCTATTTTCAGGGCTCTGTAAAAATTATAAATATTGGAGTTCCGGGAGTCCAAACTTTTTTTTAGTAAATTCAATGATCTTATTAGATCATTTTTTTAATTTCGAAAATCTTCAATAGTTTTCGAGATATTCAAAAAAAACTAAACCCCCACTTTTTTTTTACTATATTGTTTATAGCTTTTGCAATGTTTTTCGGCTCCTTTCGGAACCTTTCCTCAAACTATCCACATAACAATCCGAATCGAATGACACCTTGATCGTAATTTTAGGTGAACATACAAAAATTTGGAGGAAAATCGTACATGTGAACTAGACTATTATATACCTGGTTGAAAGGATTACAAAAGCTGACATGTGTTTACATCGGCCACCAGCTCGTGCTTTGCATGAAGAAAACATTTGCATGATTTTGATGTACCCGTCTATAATTTTGAGTTCTCCACTCACTTGATGAGGCTCGGATTGCAGAACGCTTGTCTGGAGACAGAGATCACACTTTTGCCACTAAAGAGATCCATGCAGTTATTCCATATAATATTTTAAGGTCTGCATTGAGGACCTCCTCACCTTCTACTACACACCGAGAACTTTCGCTCCCTTCAACATACCTCAGAAATTCCAATAAACTTAATTTTAATTGGGCCATTTGTCTGTGTTTATAAGAAGACGATCAAAGTATTTTATCACTAGCTTTGTTCTAATACTGTAACTATTAACACCTTAACAATATTCCTTACACCAATTATTATATCTAAATGAAAATTAATAAAAGGTGAATCTGAATCACAGTTTAACAACGTTTAAATGGCCTAAACCACGCTTCAAATACTCTAAACACGAAATAAACAATTAAATCGATATGGAAGAAAAAGTAAGGTTATAAACAAAAAAATGTGGTAGAAAGTACCTACTTCATCTATCCGCCGCCGGTAGTGCTACAATCTTAATTTGAAATCTCAATACGTTTTGTAATTATATTCACAGTGTGATCAGATAAAAGGACTAGCCATATTTCCACACAATAGTAAGTTGAAAATGTGCAAGAAAAGTTTTTCAATTATTCAATAAAATATTTAATACTTGAACTTCATTCTTCAAAATTATTTGTTCCACATTTTTTGGTCATTGTACAAATTTTATTACTACTCCTATTGAATATCAAATTCCGTGATATGAAAGAAATAAATGAGTCTATTAATACATTCGTAGTTGGGAGTAGAAACACATTCGTAGCTTGGAGTAGAGTTTTATTAAAATAAATATTGGACAGATTATGTTGGTAAATAGAGAAAATGAGATCGAAAGATAACTACCATTTGGCGGAGGAATATGTAGACTCTCCGATCTGATTCCTAGAGCCCAATTAAATTGAACTTCATTGCTGCTTTGCAGCTCACACAAATAATCGCTATTCTACGGTATCTTGTTTTCTCTGTTAATGGAATATTGCGTAGCCAATGAAAATATTGAATTAACTGTTTGGGCCCTTACTTTGTGGAATCTAATCATATCACTATTTCAATTAAAACTAACTATTTTCAATTAATTCCACTATTTAATCAAAAATATAATGAGAATTCTAAAAAATTATTGATAATTATATCGATATTTGTATATCATCGTCAGAATGACGGAAGTTACATTTTATGTGATGCCCAGTTTGCCCAGTTCAATATAAATAAAAAATATTGAAGGCAATGGATTATCATCATATCGGATAGTCAACCAGCTATTAAAGCACTGAGTTCTTGTGTAATCAGTTCCAAGATGGTATGGGAATGCCCAGGAAAGCCCGCAAAAACAGTAACTTCTACAGGTTTAAAACTATCCAAGTAATCGTCCAAGTAACGATAATCTTGAGCAGCTTTGACGGATTCAGGATATTCTTCTTCGTATTTCTTTGCATTTTTAAAAGGAATAAAATTTGCGCAGCTAGGAGAGCAAATTGTGCCAAACATTATTAGATTTATTTTGAATGTTGGAATCGTCTTTATTTCTTCCGCGCCATAAAAATCGTTGAGGTCACCGATTGTCTGTTTTTATGCGTACTCGTAAGAACATTTCTCCAATGTGACCTACAACTGCTATAGTGTTTTGACGAAAATTGAATAAAATATCGATTAAAGAATTTAATAAATCTGGTCTTCGGTATACATGCTGATTAAAACTTTTTCATTCCTCCTTGGGTTTGGTATAAAAAACAAATAAAATTTTTTCTGATTTATTAGGGTGGTTCACGAAAAAAGGAAGTGGTTCCTTGTTTTGTTGCTATAGCAGCTAACGAATCGAAATGAGGAAATGTCACAAAATAGTTCGGTCAATTGACCTTTTCCAAGTACGTCATCGTGACGAATTTCTGTCACCGGCCAACTTTCACACTAAATTCTAATATAACCTCAAACCGAATAATACAACACGATAAAACTCATAACAATTGCTTTTTTACACTTTTAAATAATTATAGTATCCAACTAATACACACTAGTACACACCAATTGTGTGCCAAAACCAATAGGGTGTTCAACTTCAAATTTTGACCACATGTTTTACTAGGTAATATTAATAAGTGGCAAATGGGAGATTCAAAAATATAATTATTTTAAATTCAGTCTTTAGATTAAAAGAAAAAGATGAAAACAAAAATTTACTGAAATTATGCAACTTATAATACAGATACGTCACTAGTTTAAATGTGAAGTTGTCTATAGTCTTCCTTTGCTGTTCCATATTTCAGCTTCTTCTTTCTCATTCATTTGGGATGTTTGGGTTTGACAGGACAAAAATGTTGACATCTGACCTGACATCTATCACTTTGTTTACCTTGTTCAATTTTAATTTGAAGCATTATTTACAAATTCATTACTGTACCGAAAACAGACGAAAGAAGAAAGAGTTGGTTTGCAGCTACTAGAAGATCTTTTGTGTACAAACTTCAACAAATTATTTTTGTTGTGAAGACCGTTTTAATGTAGGTGAAATACGTAATTACAGAAAATAATTAATAATTCTATTGATAATCATTTCAAATATTTATCAATTTATATATCTTTTTTAGTTATGAGTTCAAAGATGACTTGGAATTTGCTTTAACGTACACTGTAATTTTATTAATAAAAGGAAGCCTAAACACGAACTAATCAAAAATTTGAAACAAGATGAAACTACATGCGAATGCAAACAACGAAACAAGTCACTGTCACTCTAACCTGAACTTCTTCTTTTCTTCTTCCTTTATGGTGGGGAGAAGATCGGTGGCCGTATATGCCGTGACTCCCCGGGTTCATAGCTGTATCTTGTGTTTTGGTGGATGGAGAGCGTGCTTTTGGTTGGTTGTTTGATTATTTTTAGGTTGTTAGGTTGGGACAGGGGATAAAAATGGTTCCCTTCGTGTTTTTTTTTTATTTTTTTGATTTTTTTTTGATTTTTTTTGATTTTTTTATTTTTTTTGCGGAATTGGGTATTTATCTAGAAAAAACCGCATAGATCGTAGTACCATCCCTCGTGGGTAGTATATTTCTATCATTTTTCAATTCAAGATTAAAGACTTCTCTCATGTATTCATTAAGTAGAGCAGAATCCTCTCGTCTTTTATTGATTTCCCATTATCTATCATTCCCATTTCCCAATTATTAGGTTAATATTAAAAACGCTATTTTAATACCCCAAATAAAATAAAGTTTCGCTGGCATCGTGGTTTCATAAAATAAATAAACTGATTTTTATACAGGGTTGGGATAAAGTATGGAACCAAGTAAATATCTTTTAAACGAAAAGAACGATATTTATGAAAATTTGCGGTTTAACCGGAAATGCCATCAACTTCTTTAATTTAAATGGGACACCCTATATATTTTCACAGATTTTGAAAGAGCTTGTTATTTTGAGTTCAAACATACTTAGTTTAGTGTGAAAAAATTTGTAAAAACGAGGAATAACTCACTGTTAGTTGTACAATGGGTGTACCTTTATTTATTTTAGAATAATCCTATTAACAAATTCTTGAGTCACTCTTTCCAAGACTTCTCCACGTATTAGTTCACATTCATCAATCATTCTTTGTCTCAATTCCTGTAAGTTTGTTGGTCCGTCTAACGGAAACACGTGATTTTAGATAACTCCAAAGAAAAAAATCTAACGGGCTAAGATCCGGAGAACGAGCAGGCCACTCTATGAATCCTCTACGTCCAATCCATCGATTTGGAAAATTCGAATCCAGAAAATCCCTAACCCGTCTATCACAGTGGGGAGGTGCTCCATCTTGCTGAAACCAAACATTTTGTGGTAATTGCCCATTCTTTTGAAGTGCAGGAATAATTTCGTTATTAAGTAAATCCAAATACTTGTCACCATTCAAGTTTCCGTCGATAAAAAATGGGCCTATAAGCCTATTTTCGGCAATTCCCATCCAAACATTTAACTTCTGTGGATGCTGGGTATGTGCTTCATGAATCCAATGAGGATTCTCATTTGGCCAATACCTTGAGTTATGGCGATTAACTGTTCCAGTTAAACAAAAAGTTGCCTCATCGGAAAAAACTATGTTAGAAGCAAAATTATCGTCGACATTACAGATGTCCATTAGCCCTTCGCAAAATTCTAGCCGTCGGTCAAAATCATCGCCTGAAAATTCTTGAACCAACTGTACCTTATACGGATGATACTTTTCACTTTTTAATATCTTTCCTACAGAACGTCGACTGATACCATGGTTTAGTGCCAAATTTGTGGTGGAAGTTTGAGGTGATTCTTCTAAATCGATTGCAATATTTTGTTTAACAGTTTCGTTCGTTGCAATCCCCGGTCTTCCAGGTTTTAGCAAATTTTTTACCATCCCAGTTGTATTAAAACGTTGTAATGTTTTAGTTACTGTTGAGCGTGATATAGGATTTCTCTCCGGATGCAAATTATTAAAAATATGACACACTTCTACATGAGTTCTAACACGATCACCATAACCGATCATCATTAAAATTTCAATACGCTCTTTTTCACTCAATTGAACCATTCTAAATTGTAAAATTTATTTTCGTCAATTAGAATTTGACACTTGGAGAACAAAAGACGTACTAAACATTACTCGTTTATTTATTACTATGCATACAAACATCATCAATTAGTTTATCTAAAGGAGGTTGATTAAAGTGCTATATTCCTCGACACTAAACTCAGTATGTATGAATTCAAAATAACAAGCTCTTCCAAAATCTGTAGAAATATATAGGGTGTCCCATTTAAATTAATGAAGTTGATGGCATTTCCGGTTAAACCGGAAGTATATTATTAACAAAAAAATGTATATCAGATGCATTTTGTTACTTTGCACTCACCTGCAAATTTTCATAAATATCGTTCTTTTCCTTTAAAAGATATTTACTTGGTTCCATACTTTATCCCAACCCTGTATATATTTGTACATGTTTGGACGGATTACAAATATTTTATTTATATAATTCAGTAAAAGCTATTCTAATGAATGATTCCAGTTTATTTCTCATAATTTGATGTTCCCAATTAAATACTAGATTCTAGATTTATTTAAGGCCATTGATTAATTTATTACTAAATCCAACATTAGTTATGATAAAATGGTGTTGCTTTCTACTGTAGTAAAGAAAATCAGGGATAATAATTCTGGTTTAATATCAGTGTATAATTCACCAGACAGCCCTTTGTGGTACAGTGCTACACTGAAAGAAGTTATGCACAGTTTGGTAAAGTTGATTCATTTTATTAGATCTTATTCTGCTCTTCAGCACCGACAGTTCAAGGAGTTCCTTTCTGAATGTCAATCGGAGTATTCTGACCTACTTCAGCACAACAATGTGTTCGTTGGCATACACATACTTGCGAAATGCACAGCAATTCAGAATCCTAGGGCACAACACCTTGGAGATTACTGGATAGAAGAGGGACATTTACCTAAGTTAAAGCCTGCAGATATCCTAAAATTTCTCCGGGAAATAGGACTAAAGGAGCTTCTAGTCTATGAGACTTTCCTAAGGAACTAAGTAGAAGTAAGGGGGCACAATAGATGTTTTAGGTCTCAGTGAATGTCACCCCAATTTACATACATACATACTTCAACACAACAATGTTCGTTGGCTATGTAAAGATCAAGTTATTGAACGATTCTGGCTAATAAAAGTCCAAGTAAACTCCTTCTTACAAAAGTTGGATACGCAAGGAGCAAGGAATCACTTGGAGTTCATAACAAACGAGCGCAATATGCTAGCTGTGGCTTTTTTAAAAGATATTCTGAAATATTTAAATGCGCTCAACACAGAGTTACAAGGCAATGGAAAATTAATATGTGACCTGATACAAAGCGTGTCTGTTTTTCGTCGCAAGCTGGATATCTTCGAAAAAGATATTGCTTGAAGAGAATTTATTCATTTCCAAACAGTTCTTGAATATAAAAAGGAGAACTCTGAAGAAGACATTGCAGTTTTTAAAATTTATGTCCTATCTAAAAAACGAATTTGCTACAAGATTCCAGGATTTTGCAGAGCTGGGGAAGCTGTCTCAATTCCTTAAATCGCCTTATGAAGTTGATACATCAGGAGAATGGATTGATGTGGCTGCTAAGTTGTTCAGTCTTTCAAATGGAGATAATTGACTCGCAAAAAAATATTTCCCTACAAATGTATAAAACGGCATCCACTAAAGAATTTTGGGGTAAATATGTTCCAGAAACTGTTACCCTCTCTTCCCGTGGGTCACCTGACCTAAACGGTTGTCGAAGGTAACGAGGTTACAAAGAGAGAAGGGTGATAAGTAATGTATGATGTAATAAAAGTTTCACTTCAATAAATACACTACCAGAACATGATTTGAAATAACTAGAGCGTCAGAAATAATGTGAAAAGCGGGAGTTAGAAAGAAAACTACCTGATCTAGAAATACAAGCAGCCTAATTTTGACAGGCCCGGAGTATACAGAGAATTAGCTTAGACTTTCTTTTAATCTCATAATACGTATATTGAAGTCACTTTTGGAATTTTCATGAGACATCAATACAATTTTGTAACAGTTTTGAAATTGTGAATGAAAATAAAAGTTTCGACAAAACAATAATTCAAATTTATAGGTATTAGTTGTTATTAGTCGAACGCAATTGTTGATTTAAATTAATTACAGGTTTATATGTTCATTCAATTCCATTCAAATGATTCGGTAAATACTAGAGGTACCTAGACCATTGACAAAATGATTAATAATCGATTATGGAATAATGCTGACCTCAATTACAATAGTAATCCGAATATAATCCAAGTATTCCGAAGCAAAATCCGTTGAAACAATTTTGAACCGTTGTAGACAATATACACGTACTGAACAATATAAAACCGATTAATATAGCCATTTAACAAAGTAGTGGTCGTAAAATACTCAATAAATTAGCGATAGGCATAAATTTTAATAGATCCGGTAATATACCGATAATATACCAAAAACATAAGCCAAATTAAATACGGATGGCTGAACAGGAAATTTTTCTGGATAATTTTCAATCATACCCGGGAAACATAAATACTAGGTCTCTAATTTAGTATTCTCCAATCGACTATTATTGACTGTTATTATTTATTAATTGATAATAAATAAACAACTGCCTTAGTTTCTATAATTATCTCCATACCAAATCCGCTATGGTCTGCCTTCATGGGGATCTTTTAGTTTGTACCTCTAAAAAATTGCAAAAAGGGCGGTTCGTTGCGTATTTAGGTTAAATAGTATAGCGCATTGCGAATTCTATTCAAAATACAAAATTTCCCTCTCTATTTATTTTGGAATCCGTCTGTTTGGTTCAAAAACACAATCCATCGTTACCCTACAAGAAGAAAATTTTTGGATGTTTATCTAACAGTGCCCATCTCTGGTCAGGTTAAAAAATGGTCGCGTTCATCCCAACAAAGTTGATCAGGTAGCGATTGTTAGAGTAATCCATCGTTTCTTAATTCTGCTGAACGTGCTAATCTTTATATAACAACATAACCTAATCTTTTTGTTAATTATTTTGGGAAATCAAACCAAAATCTTTTCTATGTTATGTAATTCAACGGTTCGGTAGCGTTCCAGCAAACTATTATCAAGAACAATTAAGTTTTTTAAATTCTCGTTCCTATCAGACACAAGCGAAAAAATTCGACAACTAGAACTAAAAAATATTAAAGAAATTGTGGGTTGATTTCCCAAAAAAATAAACAATAAAGAATGATCAATACACCACAAGGATCATACAGAGGATAACATAACCTAATTTAATTTGATATATGACTTCAATAATTATTTATTCATCTTCGATTTCAATTAGTTCAATAGTTCCTACTGGTGTCATTTTTAAGATACACATACCTAAAATATCTATATAAAATTTTATATGTTTATTAACATGATATTTGTTATAATCATAAATGACAGTTAATGCATCATTTATCGGTAGCATAGCGTATTTCAATTCTTATAGGAAAAATGGCGATTGCTACCTCAGCGCTCACATCAATCACTTGACAAAACACGCGTTCAGCAGAAAATTCGTTATCGGTCCGGTAGCGCTACGTTGGGATGAACGCGACTAATGTCGTCACCCTCAATTCAAAAAAATTATACAACCATCTACCTTCAGAATTGAAAGCTATAGACACAATAAGTTCCGAAGATTGCCGAAACAATACCATATTACACGGTGGTGAAATTACACCTGCCGACAAATGAAAATTTTTTAGAACGTTGTTTTCATTTGAGTGAAAAATATCACCAATTTATAGTATTCTAAACAAAAAATACGTTCATATTTTCCCTATTACATCAGGTATTTTTACAAAAAGGAAAAAGCGTTTTTTCCATAATTTTCAGAAAAAATCGATGATTATATTACAAATACATTTACAAAGAAAATATCAAGTGTAAACATTGCTACAGAACTATTTAGAGTACTACATCTTAAACTTCCTATTGTACGTACTGAATATCATACAGTATAACTTGAGTATTTTATGAATATTTCCAGTCCAAGTCAGCTTCAAATTAAATTCCGTTGTTGGCCACAATATTACTGTATCGGACAAAAGAATTTCAATGGGAAAGAACTAAAAATACAATAGAGATAAATGGTTATCTTTTACCCTCGCACAAATCCAAAGACTGAGCTGACTGAAGAAAACTCAGGACAAGATGATTGGTCGGTTTTAACGTTTTAGATTTATATTATGAAGGATTTACTGTACCTTTTTATTTTTCAACGAGAAATAATGCCCGACTTAGGTAGTAAAGCTGTCATATTAACTCGCGGATTTGATGTCTCCTTTTGAATTAAACGTCTTTCACACTTGCGTGAAGAGAGTTATAAAATGTTTATTATAGAAGGGCTCTCAACTTTTATTGATAGAAGCGAGTAAAGAAGTACAATAAAGTTCGATATTAAAAATAAGACAAATGCAGGTGAAAATAATTAGTCTGTACAGATGTACAAATATTGAACAGTTGACATGTACCAGTTGATTAGTTCTAGAAAAAAAAACTAACTGTCGGAAACTTTCAAAAAACTAACAGCCTTTATTTTTAATAATTTCATATTTTAGTTATATAAAAAGTTTGCTTATAACCTCTAAACATTGATACCGTGGGTATTACTTATTATTTTCGTAATAAAAATTATTTTATAAAAAGTGTTCAAATGTACCACCCTCTCCCCTTATGCATACTTATGAAAACTGTATGGGTAACGTCTCCACGGATACAGTTTTGTATAAAAAGTATGACTCACTTCGCTACAAGCTTGTATACTTTTACTGCGCGTATAAGCTAAAATATTCTGACAATATTGTACCACAACAACTACCTTAAGCTTCGTACAGACCTGAACATCACGAAGAACAACAAACAGAACAACGAACTCAACGGCGAACGGCCTTTTTGATTTCGACGAGCCGAAACACAAACGGAGCATTTGTGCTGTTCCCCCATTATTGTTTTCAGTAGTTCAAGGTGGAAGAAAGTGTAGCAGCAGCAGCGTTCATATTGTAATGTTTTTGTTATTTATTTAAATAGTTTTTACTTGGGATAAAATTATACACACTATGGCTAATTACTATCTATTGATTTATTCATTAAACTTAATTTATATACTTAATGTCTACTTACTCATTTACACGCGGTATAATAGTTCTAATTTATTTTCACCACTTGAATATTACACTATTTATCTTCACTATTTTATTCACTGTCCGATTACTAAGAAGCAACTGTCTCAAAAACCCGCGTATATATAGTATTTCAATTCTTTCATCAATTCTGGAAAATTCTTGAACTTCCACGCCCGTCCTATGCCTAAACAAAACGATTTTCCTGAATGTTCTCGAAAGGAGCGCATTCGCCAAAATTTATAATCGAGAGACAGGGCCGGCTTTGAGTTGGTGACCTCGCAACAATATATATTCATTATTAGGTTTTTTTAATTTTAGGAATTTCTCACAGAAATGAGGCTAATAAGGATGCAATTTTTTTACATTCTTCTACATTAATAATATTCAAACGTTGGGAAATTTCTACCCAGGCGTCTTGCTTTTTAATTTTATTATAATGATGCGGATGTCTGGCTTTCCACAACAAATATTTTTGTTGATAATCGTTCCATGCATTTTCCTTCTGCCCACTCCATTATAAAAATAACATTAAACACTCAAAATGGAGAAAAACTAAAACATTAACTTCACTGTGGCTCACTAACAAATTTCGATTCGCTGTTTTGTATCGACCCGTCCAAACCTGCAAACACATTCGCGCGCATTTCCTTTGATGTCGGAAAACTAGCGTTCTGATTGCCGTTCGGTTCGTGGTTCTGCTTGTTGTTCGGCGTAATGTTCAGGTCTGTACGAAGCTTAAAGTTAACTCGAAACTAGGCGTACTTGACTTTGTTAACATATTTTCCTACGCTGGCGCCATCTAGTCTAGTTTCTATGTATTCTTCACTGCTTACCTCTGGACACTTTTTCAACATGGATTCTAAACAAGTCTATTGCCCTTTTATCTAGTCTGGAGGTAGCTTTATCACTACCAACTACTTGTTAGAGCACGATAATAAGAATAAGACACAGACAATAATTAATTATTCAACATTATCATTGAAAACAAATCAACCAAGTGAATACCAAGCAGACATTTTAGAATAACCTCTCATATACATTAAAATGTACTGTTATTTTGTGTATTTTTATACCTACAATTCCTGTTAGGCGTATCACATTCTTAGGACTATAATAGCAGCATAACTGAACAATCCTTTAAAATTTCACTGGTTCTCGAGTATTTTCAACTTATCCACAGAGCTTATCTGTCTCATAAAAACCTTCCATGCCACTTTCCTTTTCATTAAGTTAAAATTGAAAGCGAATTTTCCCTCTCGGCTTGTCTTTTGGAGTGTATTCTTGTTTTTTAAACTTTCTTTGCTTTGTTATTATTTTTCAGCGAAGGTTTCTTGGTTTATAATTACAAAGGATATCTACCGTTATTTTATATTCCTTAGGTGTATTAAAATATACGAGGAATTAAAATATAATGATATTGTACCAATTTTGAAACGGCTAAAACATTATCTTATATTTATGTTTGCGTGCAATTACACACACCTTACTATCACTTGTCAGTTAAGAGATATTTAAGGTAAGTGTCCCCTTGGCGGATCGGGTCGCATCGCATCACAAAAATCCGCCTATCATTAGATACTAATGTATCTGCCCAATCTGAATCAAAAAGTTTTGGCAGTATTTTTTGACATCAAATATGCACATGAGACAGCTTGGAAGTATTAATTGTATTAAAGTTAGCCGACTGGTTTTATTAGGAACAATTTATGTAAACGCACCTTTCGTGTAAAATTGAACTGGCAGTTTTCAAAGAACAAAGATCTAGAAAATAGCACTCCTCTAGGTCCAATAATAAACGTAATACTTTTTTCAGTCGCAATAAACGATAATTTAAATAATTTTGATAAGCCATTGAAGGGGAAAGTATATCCGGATGATTTAGTTTTATTCATTAAGAGCAAATATATGAACTACATGATAACTGTCATGCAACAACATATTAGACATTTACTTAATTACAGTCTGTTCAAGGCTAATAGGGCTTGTCTGCTGTCAGTGCAGATTGTTATGTTTTTGCCAGAAATTCCTTTTCTGGTTAATTCTTTTGTTCAATTGAGATACTAGCCAGTTCTGTTTGAACCACGCTGGTATTTCTTCCCATTCCCCACTTAATTCTTAGGCTAAGTGATCTGGAGTGAACTCCACATCCTGAGCCTTCTTTGGGTTTTGAGCCGTCTGTATACATGCGTATTGCATTTGCAGCATCTGACTCTGTGTTCTGTTTTATTTGTATTTTGCAGGGTTTATTAAACACAAACTTGAGCTCAATTGCAGCATTGGCCACCTGCAGCAGAGGTAGCGCAGTAAGCGCTTCTCGCCATAGGCTTAGCCTCAATTGACCCACTCCTACTTCGGGGTTTACACCAGCCGTGCGCAATCGTAACATGGCCATTAACGCAACCTCTTTGATGTACAAGTCCAGAGGGGTCAGACCAGTAATTAATTCCATTGCCGCGGTTGGTATTGTTCTCATGGCTCCTGTGATGTTTAAACAAGGTATTCGCTGTATTTGATATACTTTTTGGATGGCCGTTACTTGTAGGTCTTATGATTGTAGTGTAGATCCAGGTGACCACACGGGATGAAAGACCCCATGTGCGTCCCACTGTCTTCCGACATTGCTCATAAGCCACATATGCTCTTTTTGCTCTGCTCTGTAGGTGAGAGTGCCATGTTAGCTTCTTGTCGAGGGTAATACCAAGGTATTTCACCTCTTCAGAAAAGTTTAATTTGCTATTGAAGATTTCGAGGAGTTTTAAGCCCGATAATCCTCTTTTCCTGGTGAAAAGGACCATCTCAGTCTTCTTGGGATTGATCGACAGTGAGTGTTCCTTACACAATGTTTCTATTAATTTGAGCCCATCCTGCGCTCTATCGCACAGTGTGTTCACAAATTTTCCGGTCTCCAAGATAACTATGTCATCTGCGTATGCGATTGTGTAGAATCCATTATTGTTGAGGTGATTAATCAGGGTATCCAGGACTATGTTCCAGAGAAATGGGGTGATAAGACCCCTCCCTTCGGACATCCCCTCATGACCAGTCCTCTCACTATGATGTCTTCTACATTAATACTTATTGATCTACTAGAGAGTATCTTGAGTATCCATTATCCCCCTACCAGGGGTACATTCCTCGAGTTAAGTTGCTGGGTAATTGTTGGAAATGTTGTTTTAACAAACGCTCCCTCAATATCTATGAATATACCCGGGGTGGATTCTATATTGTCCAATGATCTTTCGATGCCAACCACTTGGTGAAGGGCCGAATCAGTGGACCTTCCCGGAGTATATGCATGCTGATTTGGATGAAGTGGATTGTGAACTAGAACTTCATCTCTTATTCACCTCTCACATAGCCTCTCCATTGTTTTTAAAAAGAACGATGTGAGGCTAATAGGTCGGAATGCTTTTGATAAGGTGTAGTCAGACTGACATGTATTGATTGATACAGTATAGATACAATAT
Source organism: Lochmaea crataegi (assembly GCA_947563755.1). Taxonomy (NCBI): domain Eukaryota; kingdom Metazoa; phylum Arthropoda; class Insecta; order Coleoptera; family Chrysomelidae; genus Lochmaea; species Lochmaea crataegi. The sequence goes on from OX387424.1 coordinate 43,904,465, forward strand.
GGAAACTTGGTGGATATCTACATTCTATTCAGTTTCTACACAAAGTGTAATGGTTTGTCTTCACAATTGTTTGTATTTTTATGAAATACATATGTATACTCAGTATTTATTTTTGTGATATTGGGTGGTGATCCTAACCAAAAGGGTCTTCTTGAATAGAAAAAGTGTAACTGCGTCCACCGGTTGTTGTTTGGTGTATTTGTACGGAGCTATACCTGATCCTACCACTTCCAGCCACAATCCGCGGCTAATAAACGCAATTATTTAATTTTTGCGAAGCGACCCGGTCCGATCTGTCTAGTGGATGCTTACCTTAACAGATCATATTATACCAAATATAAATCGAATTGAGAACAAAAAGTGAGAACTTGATTATTGGGCAAACATCGTGGAGGGGAAGATTATTATCACATCATTTTAAGAAAGTCCATGCTGAATGTAATTAACAAGTTTCATGATTGAATCAAGTATAAAAAAGTATTTTTAAAACTAAATTAAACGCAGCCTCAACAAATGCCCAAGATAACCTAAAAATATTCGTTATTCCAAACGCTTTCCTTGGGGGGAATGCGTCATTAATCGAAGACTCATCCCTTTTTTTAATTTCTCTTTTCAGTTTCCCAAGTTTACCTCAAACACGGAAAGGATTAAACGTGAGAGATATAAAAAAGCCACTCAATAAAATTAATATCAATAAATCTGTGCCAGAGGAGCAGGAAACGCCCGGCAAACGCCAACTTAGATGTATAATTTATCACGGGGCCAAATTGATTTGTTCTGGAAGACCTCCTAGACTTGCGGTCACTTCGACCAAATTAGATTCTAATCCAATTAAAAGTTTGGGCGAGGGGCTATCAGAGCCCACTATCCTGAACCCCTGCTTTCTATCTTTGTCTTGAAAACGATGAAAGTATACAGAGTACATCAATAAAACTTTTTTTTATTCTATTTCAATAATAGTTATTTATGTACCAAGGGTATAAATAGATGTTTATGCCCTGAGGGCGACGTCTTACGTTTGTGAGTCGACCGAGGGCATACACATCTGTTTATGCCCGTGGTACATACAAACTTTTATGTCATACTAGTTCGTTATTGCAATCCAATCTCAATACAAATCAGGTTTGAATTAATAACATTGTCATTTTATCATAGTAGTAGACATATTTAAGTGCACCATACAAAATCGTCAAAATAGCACGACAGTATTTAACAGCAACATTTGTGTTTATCTATCAGTCGCCAAATTGTATATAATTTTGAAAGTTTGTTGGAAAAAGATAATTTTGAAGAATTTCGAAAATATTCAAATTTTATTATTGAATATCAACTTTCAATGATATTATTAATTTATTAATTGTATTATAAGTTCCTATGTAACTAATAATACACAAATATGAGGATACTCGATAATACAAATCACATACCTACTTTTTGCTTTGCTATATACAGGGTGTCCATTTAGTACCTCTCACGAGTTTATTTTTGATTCGACATTGAAATAACTTGGGAACCGAAAATGGCATATGAAATTATTTTTAAATGTACACTAAAACTGTATCAAAAAGGAGCGATGTTATTTTGAATAAAACAGTATGGTTTTTTTGGCACCTTTTGTATGTTGAGTTATAATTTATGTGAAATGAAAATAAATCGCCCTAAAAACAAAAAAGTTATTTTAGATTGAAAAATGTACCTACCCCTTTATTTCGGACCACAGTGTATATTAAAAAATGTTCGTTAAAAGAGTTGGAAAATAGAAAAAACAATACCTTGATCACTGTAATTAAGTCTAGGGCATACAAGATGAAGGAAAGAATAATGACAACATCAATAATTTTTTGAATGGGTGAATTTTCTACTACCAGAGGTCAAATTATTTCCGGAAATTTTTTCGAGCTCATGAATATTTGGAAAATTATCCCGAGTCGAAGACGCCCTCGTGTGGTATTCGGTAAGAAAATTCCACACCAAATTGTTTGAAAATCAAATGAAAATTTATTTTTCGATTTGCAACAACGTCAATTTTTGTCTTCATCAAGTACCTGCAAAACAAAGGTTTGGTCGACTTGATTATTTAGTCACCATGGCAACTAAGTGAAACCCTAACCTAAAAATTAAGAAATCGAAGTCAAGCGTATGGAAGCAGTTTACAAACTTTTGCGCCGAAAAAGTCGTATAATTTCGACAGAGCAGATATTCTTGAAGACTATGGGTTCAGCATGCGATTAAAAGAACTCCGAAGACTACAGGGAGAGTGTTATCAAAGTTTTATGGAACTCCATAGCCAAGCAGTTGGAGGAATATTTTTTCGAAAGGGATAATCGCAAATTTAATCCATTCTCTGACATAGAATTTGTGAACGCAAGAGATGCAAAAAATGCTAAGCATCGGAAACTACAAATGGATCTAACCAAGAGAAAGGCAAGACCATCCGCACTATCAGCAGACGAGTTGAGAAAGATTATTGAGCTTTGGGACGAAAACACTCCGGAAGGATTGCAAATAAAGTTCTTTCAAACTGCTGCTCATTAATTGGCCTGGAGAGAAAATGAAGGAGCGGCAGCAATAATATAGATAACCCGGTTTTCTCCAAGACCACCCAAAGCGGGTAAAAAAATTGTTGACAGTAAGTGGCTAGAACCGAATACACTCAATGAAGAAATATGCCCAGTTAGACTGTTCAAAAAACTAACAAGCAAGCGAGGCCACCTCATCAAAACGAACCGTTTATTTTTAACTCCAAATCCAAACTGGCAGCACCCCAATTCCAAAGGCTGGTACAATAACAGCCCGGTTGGACAAAGCACAATATCTTCCTGGTTCAAATCGGCGGCATCATTGATGGGAATCGATGTCAACAAGATTAAGATAACAAATCATTCTGAAAGGGCAACTGCCGTTTCAACTTTAGCCAAAACGGGAATTGGAGAACAGCAATTAATTAAAATAACAGGACATAGTAGCAGCCACTCCATGAAACCATATCTGCAAATAGATTCGGGAAATAATTGACGCTATGAGGTCTGCTTCAACTTCTGCAAAGACAAGTCAAGAATCTCTAAGTCAAGAACAAGCTGCTACTTCCAATCAAGATGCCATAGTTTATAATAATTGCGTTTTTCATATAAACAATAATTATAATAGTCAAAATAATATAAATAATAAGATTTATCATTACTTGTAACCACTTATATTTAAATAAAAAACTGAAAGCTTATATTTTTTCTTATTTTTAACTGCTAAAAACTCTAGAAAATGGAGGGATAAGGCTGCTAGAGAAGTGGGGAGTATAGGAAGGGGGGGGAGGAACATTGAAATAAGGAAAGACCCAGGGATAGATGGCCTGAGCGGTGATATGATGAAGAGGATGTTAGATGACAATGGGGAGTACTTCTGCGAGCTATTCAACAGGGTGCTAAGGAAGGAAGAGTTTCCAGAAGGAAAGAAGTTGGCCAGGGTGATACTGTTGAAGAAGGCGGGTAGAGAGGGGAAGCGGGCGGGGGACTACAGGCCCATCAGTCTGCTGTGTGGTATGGGTAAATTGATGGAGGGGATAATAAAGGATAGGATTGAGGAGGAAGTTGGTAGGAATTGGGGTTTTAGGGTAAACCAGCACGGGTTTTCGAAGGGAAAATCATGTATCTCGGCGCTGGGCAGGGTGATGGGCTTGGTGAAAAGGGCTAGGGAGGAGAGCTGGAGGAACAAGAAATTGGCCCTACTCGTGTTCTTCGACGTGATGAACGCGTTCAACAGTGTCAGCAAACGGGCAGTGTTGAGCGCGTTGCTGAGGCTTGGAATGGGGGAGGGTTTGGTTAACCTGGTGAAGGACTACCTGACGGGACGTGTGATAGTAGACACTAGAGGGAGGAGGTATGAGAAGGAGGCTGGAGTGCCCCAGGGCTCGGTTCTTGGAACGACGCTATGGAAGTGAGTATTTGATGAGGTGTGTGGTATAGTATGTGAAGAGGTATGTGAGATCACGGTGTATGCGGACGATGTGTGTCTGGTATGTACGGCAAAGGGAGAGGGAGAGAGAAAGAAAGACGGATATAATGTGTAAGAAGATTATGGAGAAGATAGAACGGTGCGGACTAGAAGTGGCGGATGCTAGTGAAGGGACGGAGGAAGACGAGGGAAGTTGGGGTGATGGTGAAGGGAAGGAGAATTTGTATGGAGGAGTCTGTGAAATACCTAGGGGTGTGGTTGGTTAGTCAGTTATCCTTCAGAACACACATGTTAAAGGCGGCAGAGAAGTGGAAAGTGAGGGCAGCATGGCTGGAGAGATTGATGTGTAATGTGAAGGGGCCGGGAGAGTTGAAGAGGAGGATAATTAGTAGGATGGTAGAGCAGAGTATGCTGTACGGTGCGGAGGTGTGGGGTGAAAGAGCGGGAGTGAATGCGAGGGTTAGGCCACTCCTGCGGGTGCAGAGAGGGATATTGCTAAGGGTGGTGCAGGGGTACAGGACAGTTGGTGAACTGGCAGCAGAGGTGCTGGCAAGAACCTACCCATTGGACGTGATGGCTAGAGCCGGAAATAAACGCTGGAGGGGTGCGAACATAGAGGAAGTGCAGGAGGAGGAAATGGGGAGAAGGTGGGAGGAGTATGGATGGACCGGAAATTCGGAGAGGTGAACTACTTCTTGACACAGGTGTTCACTGGACATGGGTCGAGAGTAGGGTACTTCCACAAGATTGGAAAAAGAGAGACTGGAGTGTGCGAAAGGTGTGAAGAGGAGGATGATGTGGGGCATGTGTTTAGATGCTGGAGGAACGAGTGAGTGCTGAAGAATTTGGAGAGGAAACTAGGGGAGGCGGTGTATTGGGAGAACATGGTGGAGATAATGTTGAGGGGGGAGGAGGAATGGATGGAGGTAAGTGGCGTAGTAGGGAGGATAGTTAGGGGGAGAGAACGACTAAATATGGCATGAGAGGTAGGAGTGAAAGTTAGGGAGAAAACGACGGTGTAAGCGGAGAGTGTGCGAGGGAGTATGCTAGGGTAGTGTGAGGTGGGTTTGGTTGGTAGAGTCCAACACTGTCTGGATCCTGGACCAATTCGAACATGAGTTTCCCATCTCGGCCCAAAAAAATAAACTCTATGGTTCATGAACAAATTTAGATTGGGATTTAGATTGGGTCGAAATTTCGTGATCATCCTACGTATAGATATAAGCCTACGATAATTCTCAATTTCTACTCTTCGTAGTTGCATGAAAATGGCAACCTAGAGCGTAGCATAATAATATATTCTTCTATTTTATATCAGTTTTGAGTGGTAGAAAGTTATAATTTCATTAAATTTAATGTGTTTTGCAGTTTCGGTAATAGCTTCTCAGCCATTGATTTTTACTTGTTATAGTTACACGGTAATTCAGTTTTTCAATGAAACATATTACATTCTTTAATTTTTCACTTTGGGCTACAAGTGGTAGAAAATAACATTTTTATTAGTTTTATATAAACATACATGAACAGATTCAGTTTGTCTTGTCACAAATGGATTCTTAGCCTATAAACTGTTGATAGTAGTAGCTCAAAGGTGCCATTTTATTACCTAAAATCTTATATTTTGTCTACTTGGGCTTACAACAAGTGGTAGAAAATCATAATTTAAGGCTTTTCGGAACAATAGATGTCGAAGAATAAAAATATATTATTCTAACGCTTTGACAAAGTTTTGAAAAATAATTTTTCCAAAAACAGTGACCGTTCAACGGAGAAGAAACAACTACTTCCCGGGCTACATGCCCCGACAGATATTGAATTACACTTCTAAGTCAAACGGGGTTGGTAAATCTACAAGATTTAAACCAACCATTCTGGTTTGCAACTAGAAGGGATAACATAACTTGTAGACCGGTTTCGGCGTATTGCGCCTCATCAGTACAAGGTATATGTTATCGTCCGAGAGTTAATCCCGGACTGAAATGTGACTATAATCAACAACGGTACATATTGTCCAGTTACGGAAATATTTTGGTTGCGAAAACACACATTTCATTCCGGGATTAACTCTCGGACTATAACATATACCTTGTACTGATGAGGCGCAATACGCCGAAACCGGTCTACAAGTTATGTTATCCCTTCTAGTTGCAAACCAGAATGGTTGGTTTAAATCTTGTAGATTTACCAACCCCGTTTGACTTAGAAGTGTAATTCAATGTCTGTCGGGGCATGTAGGCCGGGAAATAGGTGTTTCTTCTTCGTTGAACGGTCACTGTTTTTGGAAAAATTATTTTTCAAAACTTTGTCAAAGCGTTAGAATAATATATTTTTATTCTTCGACATCTATTGTTAAAACGCTTTACTAAATACGACAATTTTACAGGAAACTGTAATAATTCGCTTTTAGGAACGCTGCATGAACAAATTTACAACGCGTCACGGTTTTGGCAGCAATTTAAACCTTAAATTGTTGATTGTTCATTAATCTCAAGGCACAACACCGTATATTCTTTAATTTTACATAAGTTTTGAGTAACTACAAGTGGTAGAAAGTTGCTTTTTTGCGTTTTTATTAACTTTTCATACGCGCTTTATTGGTATGGAATTCATAACCAGCGCGCAGCGTCAGCAAGCGTCAATCGTAGGAGGCTGTGATCATCGTATTTTGACAGTACAAAACATCAGAAAAACTCGCGTTTGTTGTAATAATAGTATTTTATGCAACGATCATGTAATGATAGCCATTAAGACACGAGCATGTTGTAGGATACGAAACGAGCCGCAGGCGAGTTTCGTATATAATATGCGAGTATATTAATGGCCATTATATGAAACTTGCATACAATATTTTTTCTACTCCGATTAATAAGAATTATTTAATTAATAATTATCATATATAGATACTTTTGAAAATCAAAATTATTTGACAGCTGTCAAATTAAGTGTCACCTAATATAGTTAATTTCAGAAATGTCAACCAGGTATCCATGGCTATATTAAATATTGTGCGAATGTCGCATTCCTATTGGCTTAAAAATCTGTATCATAATGAAAATTTGTATCATAATGAATATCATTATGATACAGATTTTAGTCTTTTAATAAGTATATTATAAAACAGGAGTAGAAAAAGAATATTGTGGAGCCAGTAAAACCAACAAAATGTTTTGTTTTAAAAATGAATCGGTTTGAAAATCATACTATATGCAAAATATGCGTGAAATTGTCTGATGTAATGATCAATCATCGTGCGATGACTTATTTACCCGCATTAATAGAGGATTGTGGCTCCTACTTGAAGAAAGAAAATTTGTTTCGAATTGTTCACGAATATTTGCATCTAAACTACTCAAAATTCAAAGTGCTAAATGGAAGAAAGATGAATAAAATAGTGTCTAAATATTATATATTTCATTAGACATAGACATTTAATTTATTCCATTCCAAGTCCTGCATTTTGGCCATTAGGAAGAAAGGAGGTGTCCAAAGAATATAGAAAACATCTTAGCTTCGTAATTGAAATGTATCAAAATTATCATGTAAACAAATGAAACCAGACTGTCAAAAAAATATTCTGTCATTATGAACGTCAAAAAATTTCCGAAGAAATTAGGTTATTGTCATAGCAACATGTCAAAATGCAGGCATCTGATTGGCTAAAATTAACTAGTATAAAATTTTCAATATAATTTTGTTTAAAGTGATAAGTTTTCGTTTCCTATTGCAAGATGGTGAAATAAGATCTTTAAATTTCGTGTCAAATACAGATTCATACCATTATAATTTTTTTTAAATAGCAAGGTTTACAAGAAACAAATAATAAAAAAGATGATAATTATTTAAGAAAAGCCACTTGGTGAATAATAAGGAAATTTTTTTCAACAAATTTTAAATAAAATTATGTTTATAAAGCTAGCCATTGCATGAAAGTCTGATGAATTATCTTCTGGCTTCGCGGATTACAAACAAACTACAAGATATGATCTGCATTAAAAAAAACAACATATTTCAAAAGTTAACGAAAAACATATCAAGTTTAAGAAATCCAGTAATTTGACATGTTTTATTGACAATTAGCGTTTCCTAGCAACGCCAAAAGTCCACAAAATGCAAACTATTTGCTTTTTTACGATTCGTTGTATACCCCGTGGATTGGAATGTTTGCAAACAACATTGATGAGCGTGTGCCCACATACTTGTTCTCTTTCCTGAAAACACAAATAAAACTTAACTAAGTACGTTGTTTGAATGTTTGAGCACGCAAAATTTGTTCTTCCTTTCTTTTCTCGAGTATTTTCGTATTTTCTACTATATAACTGTATAAGTACTATTGTATTCATTTTTTTCTTTCTTGGCGAAAGTGGAAAAGGTTGGAGGAAGTACTTCACGACGTGAAAAATAAAATTTGTGATTATCAAATAAAATATATTATAGGTCGAGTGATATATTAGTCCGGTCAATATAGACATTCGAAGGTACATAAATTCACAACAAGCTGAAAGTGAGTAAAATTGTTCAAAACATAATTAAAAACAACATTTTAAAATTCCCCATCGTTCAGGTACATGGAAAAAAATTGACTCGAGGTCAAAGGTAAACTGATGGGTTTTTCACGATTTTCTTCAAAACGGTGAGTTTTATCAGAAAATTACTCCACACAAAAATTGTAGATCATAAAATTGTCTATAAAAATAGAATTAATTATTTTTTTTTCCAAAAGCCACCGTTTCTGAGATATAACTATTCAGAAAGTTGTAAGCGTTATAACATGCACGCGTAAAACACAGAAGTCTGCTATTTACGATTGTTTTGAAAAGGTAAATATTGATGGCTGTCGTATTTGATGGCTATAATGATTGCACGACAAATATTAAAGCAGCTGAACAACGTCGTCGAACTTTAGCAACATCTTCATCTTCCGATATTTTATTTGATGACAGTTCCTACCAGTCAACAGAAATTTTTTGCAAATACCCACAACAAGTCTCGGTTCATTACAAAGTTGAAAGAAAAGTTTACTGCTGAAAATATATTGGTTAAACAAGCTAATAACGACGCCGATGTACTGATTATTGAAACAGCAATAAAGCAATTTAATTAGACAAATACAACTAGTTGTTGGTGAAGATGTAGACTTACTCGTATTACTCACTGCTCGAACTCCAGCTGAAAAAACTATTCTCTTCTTAAAACCAGGAAAAGCTCAAAATCTATAGGAAGTATATTCATCAAAAAGTTTATCGACTTTTTAAAAATGTCAAAATCATGTACTATTTTTACACGCAATAAACGGGGTTGTTATACGACATCTGCATTTTACAGGAGGGGTAAAACAAAAGTCTTTAAAATGTTTAAAAAGCAAGATTGAGTTCAATGTGCTGAAGTTTTTAAAAAAAGTAATTCAACTCCACAAGAAGTTATCACCAACGGAATTTGATTTCTTCTTTGTACGTACGGAGCTCCTAAAAAAACTACCTGTTTAGATAAGTATCGTATCGATATGCATGTTTTGTTAAAAACACTCGGAATAAAAAACAAGTGCAATTAGCTTGTCCTCCTCCAATCTTTTCGGGTATACTATCAAGTTCAAGTGTGGCTTGGTTATCAGATAGACCCAACAGATTGGGGTTGGAAGTTGGTCGATAATACACTAGAAGCAATTCAGATTTTGCTTCCACCTGCGCCGGAAAAACTGCTGAACATAATTTTTTGCAACTGTAAGAAGAGATGCAGTGCTAAAAGTGGTTGCAAAAAAAATGAACTGTTTTGTTCTCTAGCATGCACGAATTGTCAAGGCCGGTCGTGTTCCAATGTTGAATCACCAACAGCAGAGGATTCGTTTGATACTGACGAACATACATACGATGCATCGCTATTGACGCAATTTACTTACACCCATGATGAAGAAGAAGAATAAGAAGAAGAAGATCAACAAGAAGAAGTAATTGAAGGTTATAAATTGGACGAATAAATTTTTTACAGCCTTTTAATTTCCATTGCTTTTATCAATTCCACCTCTTGCGAATATCTGTTATTATGCAATAGTTTCCAATTAAATAAAATCACAACAGAACTGTGAAATAGGCCTACTGGGGAAACCACTTTGAGGTGGCGTGAAAACGTTTGCATATTATAACGCTTGAAACTTTTTTAATCGTTATATCAAAAACGGTGGCTTTTAGGAAAAAAATTATTGATACCTTTTTTTAGATAATTTTATCATCTACAATTTTTGTCAATAGTTATTTGTATGCCAAGGACTGAAAGTGCTACTTTGTTGGACGAGTCTGGAAATTGCGAGACGAGCGAAGCGAGGCGAGCAAGAGACGAGTCCACAAAGTAGTATTTCAGCCGCGGCGTACACAACATTTTTTAGACGACGCATAAAATCCAAAACTTTTTCAATTACACTGCGAAAAGAAAATAAATAATAGAGAATTATAAACATTTTATTTATTGAACAATATAATGTACTCAATGATATTTGCAATGTCAATATTAATTTATTAACTATTTGCAAAAAGTAATGTTGATTGTACCTAAAA